>JABCMI010000005.1:0-1342500 GCA_026261945.1 Hirschfeldia incana
GTAGAATTATCATAGATCTTGATAGTCCGCGCCCGGGATAGAAATGACCATCGTCACCCAGTGATTGTTATTTGCCATCAGAATTTATATTGTATCGACATCTCGTCCCCATCGCTTTCCGGGTGGGATAAGATATGGCTGCTTACCGTCGAAGTAATCATAGACTGCCTTAGGTATGTTCGACTGATCTTTTAACCAGTGAACGCTTGACTGTCCAATACGCTGGAATAGTCCATCCATTATTGCAATCCTTGGAGATATGAAAGAACTCGGATTTCTGGAAAACCTTAGTCTGTACAGCGCTAAGGGTACGTCAAGGTGCTGCACAGAGGATATAGAAGCTTAGAATTCCTTAACACAACCGAGGTATTATTTTCCATTTCTTTGACTTACAATGTATTCCAACCAAGCCCTCGGCTTCAAAATGCAGCGAAAGTCTTCGCTTCCTACCAGTCATCACCAGGCGGATAATTGGTTAATCCTCTACATTAAGACCGACAGTTACCTCAAGTTAGACAAAGAATGGTTAAACAAAGAATGGGAAATTCGGAATCAGAAGATAATTACTTTTTTTTGACGAAAGTTCTCAATGCTTAACCTTTGCTTTATCAACTGGCCATACACAACCTTTTTTTGGGACATTCCAGCAACCCGTGCAGAACTCCTAATACTTGGCGTAATAATGGTGGATGAGGCTCTTTGGGGTTCATTGCCCTACTTCTTTATTCTGTCATTTATGGCAGCAAAACAACAACAATCAATTCATTACTTCAGAAACCTATAACAACATCACGGCTTTATGCTTCAATGGTATTTTTAATACCGAACCATCGACTCTGATGTTTGGAACTCGCGATTTAGCTTCAATGATAACACTCTATTTACCAGATCGGCACATTTTTTCACCACACGGTAATCTCGTTCCAATGCATCCACTCTATCAATTAGATTTTGCAGGGAACCTACGTCTGTAGGCTCTATCATCAACACTTCATATGTTGGGGTCTTCCTCCGTTGTACGAAGAAATTTCCATCATCATCGCTTTCTCTTTCTGCAATGTCACAAGAGTTTTCACCTCCATCTCCTGCTTTCTCTTGCTCTCTGCTTGCCAACTTCTTTGATTTCTTCGATTTCCGCTGGCTTGCAACACGGCTACGGTTGTTATTAGATATCATCGGTGTCAGTGGGTACTCCGGCAAGGCTTGCAAGTAATGGTACTCAGGGAATTGCCTTGGCTAAGAACTCCAAAAGATTGTCAACCTCAGGATCCTCATCTCGGTGTTCCCAACCAGGATGAACTTCATTCATGATTCTCGGACACATACAAGTTACCTATACAACAAATTACACACAGTGGTTGTCAATAGAAATTAAAATACAAAGTTTTGATGAATCCATACGATGTTAACATACCTTCGCGTTTTGTAATCTATTACCCAAGGAGAGCTTTCCATTCGAACCTTTGAACCTCAGTAACGATGGACCACTTGAACTGATAGGACGCCCATTGCTTCTCCAAGACAGGGTATATAAGCGTACGCCCAAACCTGGATCACTTGCACGAACCCCTTGCAGACATAAGAACCCTGCTTGATGTCACCACTCTCTGTTTTGCTCTTAATCTGGTTGACAAGTTCAACGAAAGCCACTCTTCCCAGGGATACTGCTCGAAATCTCCAAATCCATAAGCAGCTTTGCTTGAGCAGGAGGGATAGGTTCTCTTCGATCAAGGCCAAGTAAACCGCCTGTCAAGATTGCCAAATAACACAGCCTAATCTGGTCTTCCTTACACCAGGATTTGCAAACATCAGGATACAGACGACAGAGTGCACATATGTCCGCAGCGCTTGGTGTTGATTGGGAGCGTTTCAGGTTGAACAGCGCCCAAAAACTATTACTTTTCTCCACATCTTCCACTACCATTGCATTAGGTATTGGACCACAGTTTAGACCTGTGATCTCTTCAAACTCAAATAACGAGAAACGGGCAGGCTGGTTCTCTATCAAAAACCAAATCTCTGTTTTTTCCTGCAATAGAGTTGTCTTGAAAGAATGTAATGAACCAATGTTGAGCTCCATGCGAACTCCAGATTCACGTACTTGATAATTACCCCGAGTGGAGACTTTTCAACATGCTCCCACACTTCTGCACTAACTACATCTTTGACTGCTTTCACGGTCTTGAAAGTCGAGCTGTAATTTATAAAATTCTTTGGATCTGGCCTTGTTTCGTCGGAAAACAAACTTCGAGGGAACTCCATAGTATCAACCAAACACAGAGTGGCAACCCCTAGAAACAGAGGAAGAAGGTGAAGGATTTTCTTCATCATTGTTTCTAATCAAACAAGTAAAACAGAAAGAAAGACCCAGAAAGATCGGAAACGTAATTTGGAAATGGTTCACCTTATTATAAACTTCGTTGAGATCGCCCGACGGGTACTGATGAATAGAGGATCGCGTAGGGCAGAAGACGAAAGAGAGAGTGAATTGAAGACGAACGAGAAAAAATTACCTTTTTACCCTAATGGATTAAATCGAAACATTAACATGTTGGCAAGCTAACAGCTGAATATTGGCAAGTTAAAAGCTAATTATTGGGAAGCTAGGAGGTCTTATACGTCAATTTAGTTCAATTTTTGCAAGAGAGCAGCCGGTTAATGGCAAGGGAAAAGCAACTATAATTGTTGGCAAGGGAAAAGCAGCTATAATTGTTCGCAAGGGTATAGCCGTTTATAGCCAGTGGAAGAGCAACTACAACTGGTTCAACCATTGCAGAAAATCATGTATACTCGTAACAATATCCGAAATAATAAAGCACTCTTTTAGCTAGAGTTTCCATAGTGCTGCGACCAGATAACATAACATAAAAACTAGATCCTTTATCCAAAAGGCAGTTTCATATATATTTCCCTTTCGTGGAAGAGCTTACAACCCACAGGGTTGGTTCACATCATCCGACGCTTTTCTCTTCCGATTAGCTTCACCAACCGCAGTGGATGCGGTAGCCCCCTCCTCTGATTCCTATAGTTACAGTTATAATAACCAGGGGCTACTTGATATTATAAAGAGAATATCTGGACATACTCTAGTATTACAAAGTGTTACCTGCTCAACAAGCGGTGGTTCTCCATTCCTTGTTGATGCACTCCTTTCCTTCGCTTCCTTCACAAAAGCTTCCACTTCTCTAAGTCTTTTATCCATCTTATCAACCTTGTCAATGACAACCTTAATCCCCCTGTCGACGGAATTCTTCAACCCTTCTTCAATCAAAGTACGAAGAGAAATATTATCTTCCTCCTCGACTTTATTCATGCGCCCATCTCGGGCTGGCTCTTTCCTAGCAGCCACATCTTGATTGTACATATCTTCAAACCATATTGACTTATGATTCGTGACGAGACACTGTGTCCAACCGTCAAGAATAACATCACCGACGTCATGGACTTCTTCTTCTTCGAAGATTCGCTCAAGCTTAGATACTTCGTGAACTGACGGGAGCAAGATACTTTCAATTACCTGCCATTTTAGATATCATTTCAATTCAATAAACACAACTTTTTATGCAACCAAAAAGCAGTTTAGATTTAAATTAATGATAACCTTTGTATTGCCAAGTGCTTTATTTATGTCCGAAAGTGGAAAACCAGTCAGGGCACTTGGTACGTACTGAGACTTGCACATACGAGGACAACTGCTCTCTGTGTAACCTCTATGAAGTTCACGAAATTTCTTCTTCAGCTGTGGAATTGCCTCAAACGGTAGAAGCTCCAGAGAAGTACAGAACTTGGAAATGTGAACCCACCTTTGCTGACAACTCCACCAAAGTGATCCACTGCACGAACGATATCCCTCATATTTTGATCAAATGATAATCTTCCCCAAGGAAACGTCTTACACATCTCAAGATCATTCACAGCTCTTAAAAAAAAGGGCTCCACGGAGGGTGCTTTGTCTCCGGTCCTGCTCTTTCCTATTAGAATGCTAGATAAGAAGTAGAGTACACACATCTTCAACCTATCTGGACATGCTTCCATTTTCCCCAGCTTCTCTTCAACATCTTCATATGCCATTCTACTTCCTTCGGGAAACTGTCTTCTCGCAAAACCTAAGCCTCCCAACAGTTCATAGTTATGTGGATAACGCCGACAGTTTAAACCAGATATCAGCGCGTGTTCTCTGAGTGAATATCGGATGGGGGTCCCATTGACTACAAACCAAGCTTCCTTTTTCTTCTCCGTACACACAGTTCGAAGTAAAAGCATCCACATTCCCATAACCTTGTGGTGTTTCTCCTGGGGCATGTGGAAGAAGTGTTTGAATTGATCGTGTGTCTCAAACCATCTCCTCTCGTCTGCTGTAAGCGGGACTTTTAAAGCATTCAATTTCTTTACTGCCTTTTGGATGTAACACCTTGTAGAGAGCTTGATTTGCTTCTTATAGTCCGTCGGATTGAAGCACATCCGCTTTGGTTGCAGTGGTTCCTTTCCGCCCACCTGAAATACAATAATTCATGTCAATGGTAGTGAAGCCACGTGTAATACAATCGTTCAACAGAGAACTCTGTTGTGTTTCCTAGTTCTACGTACAGAAAGAAAGAGACGGCTAATACTCTCCAAAGATATATGTTAGATTACTCTCTCAGCTACATACCGTTTCATGAGCTTTCGCCGGGTTGCTGTCGTGTCGCCTGTTCTTCACTTCTACAGTAGCAGGCTGCTTTGGCTCCCTCCGCGACATTTGCAATACTTCTGTAACAAATGTACCAAAGGGTTTCAAAGGCTTAACCGTCTGAACGACCTTTGGATCCCGCTGTCTGACAGGAAAATGTCGCGGTGTCGTCTTTTTACGGACCATCCCAAAACCCTAAATCTCAAAACTTCTATTTCGATTACCAGAATATTAAAAGGTACTGAATGATATTACTTTTGATATTTGGTTAATAAAAAGGGAAAAGAGGTTTATTACAAATAAGCCCTAAATGAGGATTTGAGGGTTGAGCAAATTGCTCCAATCATGAAACCTCAAAAAATTTTTTAAAGAATTTACTTATTTACACAATAGTCCTTGACATTAATAAATATTACACAATAGTACTTAACATTAAAAAAATCTTTTTTTTCACGGAATATTCCACTTAATCAAGAATAAATTAAAAATACATCAGCTGATTTTAAACAGTTTGATGCAGAGTAAACCAATTAAAACCAATAAGAATCATCATTTGTGGACTTGTGGGTAGTTAAGTTTTGAACTATAGATTCAGGGAGAAATAGATTTGCAATTTTCAATTCGTGGATATTTATCCTGAGGTCATAGTTTGGTGGAGATCTGATGCTATATGATAGTTCTCGTGGATAAATAGCTCGTCTACAGGAAAATAAATATTACATATCTCGCACTAAAAATACATTAAACAATTTCACTCAAAATAAATTCATTAAAAAAAAACTTGCATAAATTATAGTAGTAAATAACATAACATAAACATTCAAGGGTTCAACATTCCAATATTACAGTAATTTACATAACATGAAGAGACTCTGAATAAACAAGACAGAACATAACATGAACAAGCACAGAACACAACCATCACTCTATCCTGATGAGTAGTCGTCCGTTTCAAGTGCTCAGTGGAACCTGCGTTTAAAGTTGGTTAAATCAAATAAGAATTAATATATGGTTTCTAATACACACAAACATTTCTAAATATTATTTCATATAACATACCGTGCTCGTAACTCATTAACTTCAGGTACATTAGGGTTCCACAGTACCTGGCTGTATTCGTGCATGCCTACAAGAAAAACTAAACACTGGGGAAAATTAATATCTCGTAATACATATTGATGCAATATGCAATTTAACCAAATAATGAACAAAATAATACCATCAGGGAATTGATTAACATGCCAAAATCGTAATAAGCATATTTCGGGATCACCAGGTTGTTGACAACGGACGCGATTTTTCTCAAGTTGAACGGCAATGTCACCTACCGCTTGGCACTCGATTCTACGTTCCCTATGTATATAACAAACATATTATGACAACACAGTATATATTATACACTAATAATGTAGGAATAACACTAATGAATATACCTATCATCTTCTATTGTGAAACTCAGAAATGGAATGTCTTTGAACTTTGTTGCTTCATCCAAAAGAAATTGTATTGGTGCACAACTAATTATCACGCCGATAACATCTGAAATAAATATTGTCATTATATATACACAAGAGTATAACTTTTTCAGTGGATAAACTGAAACCTTATTTACTACAGTATTATATAAGGACGAACGATTATTACGTACCGACAGCAAGTTTGAAGTCAATCCTCCTATGGACAATATCAGCGAAACAGGTAGGATGGAAGTACAACGAAGATGATACAGAAGAAACGGGCTTAACTATGGTTGATATAATAAATTTGAGTTTAAAGATGTTGTTGGTTGTCCTGGTCCTACCAACGTTTGTCTTTATCCTAAAATCTTTGACAGAATACCAATTGTTTTCCCGGAAGTCTTGGACAAAGTATAGAAGACATCCAGGAGGAATCGTCGCTTGAATTTTCTTCCCCTGAAATAGACGTTGTACAACAATACAACAATTTAGTACATGCTCCCAAAATATTCAACAATATATAGAATGGGCTAAAACTTTAGTAACAAATAACCTCACAATCGACCAAAATCAACATCAACTTGTACAATCGCGGAGATGATAATTTGATTTTCCATATTCGCAGTAGCTTAACTCGAATAAGTTGAGTGTTTGCTTGGCTGGGGTTCAGCATGGACAAAGATGTATACGTTGTCATGTCGGTTTTAGAAGTGAAGAGCACACAATACAAAACTATGAACATCGTATATTATTAATAATGGAAAACTCTGCTAGTGGTGCTAAACTTTATTGGCCGACTGTTCCCTTGCTGATGCAAATTGTTGCCTTGCCATTTCCTTTTTTGCTTTCGCAATATTTCACGACTCCCAAGGCTACCCCGGTCAAGAAATCAGGTCCTTTCACAGCTATGAACCTCATATAGAATAATAATAATAATATTGTGCTAAAATAATTAAGCTAACGTTATTGGGCTGCCATTCCCTTGCAAATGGACCTTATTGCCTTGCCATCCTCTTTTCGTTGAAGTACACAACTGGCAAAGCTAAAACAATCAGCTATCTTAAAAGTATATTCATCTAAGAACATTAATTATGAATAGAGGGTTGCTTTATTGGGGGTGGGGGTGTGTAACTGTCCTTATACGGAATGATTACGACAGCCTGAGAGTACATAATGAGGTGTTGAATAAAAATAAACTAGTTTGCAAACCAGCTTTCTAGTACTGATAAGACAATTCGAAGAAACCCTGCAGTTAAACTGTCTTTTAGGCTGGCGGTTGCCTTGCTGAAATATCATTTCCTTGCCATAACGTTTCCTTATGTTATGAATATTGCAAATGGACCTTATTGCATTGCCATCCTCTTTTCGTTGAAGTACACAACTGGCAAAGCTAAAACAATCAGCTATCTTAAAAGTATATTCATCTAAGAACATTAATTATGAATAGAGGGTTGCTTTATTGGGGGTGGGGGGTGTGTAACTGTCCTTATACTGAATGATTACGACAGCCTGAGAGTACATAATGAGGTGTTGAATAAAAATAAACTAGTTTGCAAACCAGCTTTCTAGTACTGATAAGACAATTCGAAGAAACCCTGCAGTTAAACTGTCTTTTAGGCTGGCGGTTGCCTTGCTGAAATATCATTTCCTTGCCATAACGTATCCTTATGTTATGAATATTAGCGACGGAAAGCAACTTGTAATTTAAAGGTCGATGATTTTCTATGCAAAAGATGATGGGATAATGTATTTATATCAATAGCGTTATCCTAACATTAGCATTAAAATATTACACATTATATATAATAATTTGGTACAAAGCATAACAAAATCAAGCATAAATTACGGTTTTTCATACGAAAGCATGTGTGATTCATAAACGCACATCACAAGTTTCAAAAAGAAAGCAAAGTTTGCAACTGATGATGACAAGCAAAGTTTACAACTTATTAAAAATTCTAGCGACGAGGACGTTTGGAACTGGTAGGATTATCAGCCGAATCAGTAGGAGCCTGAGAAGATGATGCATCTGGGCAAATCTGGGATGGAGGTCTCTCAACCGATCTTGATGAAACTTGAGGGAGGGTATCAAAATGGAGGCGAGCGGCGATCAAGGCATCCATCGAATCTACATTGATAAAGTCGTTGTTATTAAAATTCTTGAAGTAGATGTTAAAATAAAAACTGAAACAAAAACAAATATCAGTTACGATCTGGGATGAAAAGATGGTCGTCAGTAGACGCCAATGAGGTCATCTGGATGATGTCGGGATGCAGCAGAAACGCAGTATCACGGAGGTTACTGGGTAGATTAAACAGAACGTCAGGGAACCACTTCCACTCAGGTGGATCCCCCGGCAACTCACCTAGAAAATCACTTGATCATCAAGAGGTTGATTGTTTCTAGTTTTCAAACAAGTTTTTGTCATTTGTTTTTAAAAAACTACTTTATTAACCAATCAAGATTCTGAAAAAATGGATCCCTAAAAATATCAAAAACTAGTTTTTGGAAAGAAAAAAAACTACCATTGGTACACAAAAGCAAAAATATATCATTATTGAAGTTTTAATCAACACTTCATCTACCAAAGTTATCAACACTAACATCTACTGCAATCTTAGATAACCATTCATGATTTTCCAAAAACTAATATCTACTTAAAAAAAAAAACAGAAATCAAAATCTAAAATCCAAAACCCAAAAACTAAAATCCAATTACCAAAATCTATAATCTAGAAACCAAAACAAACAATCACCACCCGAATATCATGGAATAGACTGTCGTTGCACAATAAAGTTTTACCTGAAGGCAACCAGGAGAGACGCAACCCCATGGGTCTAGGGCCAAGGTGAAGTGCGAAAAAATATTCGCGGGACGTTGGTGTGTTATCGAGCCACTCCGGTAGTACCACAGGGGACCTAAAAAAAGGACGTGGTGACAACTCGAAACGACGAGACCCTTCTCCAATTTCTCGAGTACAGAAGGCAGTAGCGACCATGTTTTCCAGTTATGTCCACACCGGACAGATCAGAAAGGACCTGAAGGGCATGTATAAGTCCCCAGGAACGGAGAGTCAGTTGGCTTGGGGCAATGCGGAACAAGCCGCACAACTCAACCATTATCCAGGAAAGGTTCTGACGGAAACCGATGCCGGAGTACGCACGGTAAATTGCCGTGTATCCAACAGGCGGTGCCGCCGGACAACTATAAGGACCCGAAGAGATGACGTTCGCAACGCGACGCACTGAGACTGAGGTAGGGGTGGATCGTTCAGAATCCGATGGAGTGTCTGAAGGAGAATCCGGTGAAGTGTCTGACGAAGATTCGGAAGAGGATGGGCTGACAAAATAATAGTCGCCGGAAGATGAAGAGGATGTAGGCATTATTAATGAGACGTAGTCAGAAAATGGTGAATCGGTTTTTTTCTTAAAAGAGACGAAAAACTTTAAAGAAGAAATAAGGGCATTATATATAGAAATGAAGAGTTGTGAGAGATAAGTACTCCCTCTGTTTTCAAATAAGTGTCATTTTATCTTGAGTCCTTTTATCTTTGTGCACACAGATTAAGAAAACAATTAATATTGCATATTTTCCATATAAAAACACAATTACCTATACATCTAATCATATTTTAACCAATAGAAAAATAAATGGCACCATAGAATTAATAAATTTTGCATTGAAAATTGGAAACGACACTTATTTTGCAACAAAAAAATTTCTCTACAATGACACTTATTTGATAACGGAGGGAGTAGAGTATTTTTAAGAAAAGAAAATGAGAAAGGCATTATCAATTAAAATTATTGAAAAAGTTAGTAATATTCATTTTTTTAACCAAATTGGTTTTCTTCCACATGTATTAAACCATTGACTAGCGAGTCAAAGACTAAACCAAAACGTCGAAGACTAAACCAACGCCTCGAATGTCGTCGATCCGGTTCAATAGACAAGTATAGTTTCGGTTTATAATTGCCGGAACCAAAACGACTTCGTTTGCAAAACATAAAACCCCCAATTCTCAAACCCTAAATCCCAAAATTTCACAAACTCGAAAAACCGAAACTCGCTTCAAAGCTCTGTCTCTATTTCATGATGAGTTCATCGTCAGAAGTACAATGTGGAGGAGATCGTGGGTTCCCAACGAAGTGTGGCTGTGGATTACGTGTGGTACCTTTAGTATCGAAGACACAAGAGAATCCGGGAAGACCTTTCTACCGTTGTATAAGCAAAAAGGAGGTAATCTTCAACCTTGCTTGTTTATGTTGTTTAGACAGAAAGATATCTAATTTGGTCTTGAATTAGGGGCATTTGTTTAAGTGGATCGAGGATGCTGTGTGTGAGGAGGTTGAAGAAGCTATTCCGAAACTCGAAATCATTGGCAGGGAGGTTAGTAAGACCAAAACCGAGGTTGACGAGCTCATGACTTTGATTGGAGATTTGAAGGAAGATGTGGAAAGGAGCAAGGTAGAAATTAGGAATTTGAAAGCTTTGATGGCAGTGTGCCTTTTGTGTGTTTTATGGCTTTGTTATTAGTAGAATTAGTATTATGAAAAGGGATTTATTTTCCTTCGACTTCTCCTTGCGATATATTTTATATCCTTGCCATACTCTTTTTGAGTTTGTTTGGAGCCCTTCCTCTTAGACTAAGGTGCAAAAGAGAAGGTTGAGACATTAGATTATCAGAATATGTTCAGAGAGATTCAACTAGTTATGAGATATATTTGCATTATGACATTTAAAAATAGAAGGTTGAGTTGAGACATTACATTCTCACAAACTTAGCAAAAGTAGACATTACATTATCCGAAACTTAGTAAAAGTAGATAAAACTACATGCCATAAGATGAGAAATAAACTCAACAACTAATCTTCAAAAGGGCCAGTCGGAAACGGTCAAGTGAATATCATTGCAGAAGTCCCAAGCTGCATTTTGCCAGAAGCAACGATCGCATCTCGACTGAGGGCTGCAGCCATCATGTGAGAGGGGCCAATGATTTCTAATTAATAACACTGCAGACACGAACGCGTCAGGTTTATCAATAAACCAATGGCCTCCTCCCATAATTGCACCCCCGACCAAGTGTTCCATCCGATGAACAAATTCACGAGAAAAGTTAGGATAGTTGCGAACCAACCCTGCATCATCTACACTAAACACTAAGTTGAGCATTCCATCTACATACTTAGCCAACAACAAACCTCCCTCAGCAGCAAGACGGATTTTCTCTCTTCCTTGATCAAGTAAATGGAGGAAGAAGAACTCGTACATACCGCGCATGTAGATAGCCTCTGGATTACCGGCTTGGTAGCACAAAAGACGGAAACGTTTGACAGCATTAACCTCTTCAATCCAATCATTGAAGTGAATGAGATCAGCAGATTGGTAGAAGTACTCTTCTCTGCCAACTCGATTGAACTCGCGGACAGCAATCCTAGCAGAACCGAAGTCCCGTATGTGACTTGTTACTACCTTTGACAGAATCTTATGGAGGATGGAATGAGGGAGAGAAGACAAGTTCGACATTGAGAGATGAGTAGTCGTGAGAGATATTCGAGTTTAAGATTCTGAAAATGCAAAGTTTAACGTTTTATTTATTTGGGAAGGTGATAAACCTATTTATAATCCATTATCCTCTTATACCGATGTAAACATTGTATTTACTTTCCCACCACTTAAGAGTTAATAATAGTTATCACAAATGAAAACATAAAATAGAATAAAACAATAAATAAAATTAATGGGGTAGGGTATTGTAATTTTTTTAAAACAAAACCGTTGTAGAGAATATATAATCTTACATATGTAGACAAACCTAACTTTTTCGTCCAATCAGTATTTGCCACATCACGGAAGTTGATAATTCAGTACACATTTTTGTTTTACAACGGTGTTGATAATTCAGCACAGATTTTTGCCACATCAGATTTTTATGTTTTTCAACTAACCACTGCAAGCTTATTGGCAGCTGTTAAAATTTATCAACAGTTGATAAAACTACCATTGTAGAAACCAAACACACTTGGCTTATTATGTAAGCTACAATAAAATATATGTCTGTTTTTACTGTAGCAACCCGTAAACTGTTCATGCTGGCAGGTCTTGCTTGTTTCTCTTCGCAGGCTTTGCTAATCTTTGGCAGACCTTGGTGGATAAATACTTCTTCTTTCATCTTCATACTCAACATATTCTTTTTTTTATTTCAACACTCCCCCTCAGCGTGGATCTGTTTTTATTTTTATGAAGGCGCATGGATCTGTTTTAATTATATTCTCATCCATAAATTCAAACTTAATACATTATTTTTTTTTTAAATAATTAAAATTATATCAAAATTCATAACTTTTTATGATCTATAAATAGAGACTTTTTTAGTTTCATTCGGACAAAGAACAAAAAACGTCATTTTATTCCTATAATCAATTATTTAATTGTTTTAAATCTTTTTTATAATTGAATTCCAGTAATATTTTTTTGAAACTCAAAATTCTTCTTCTTAATATTTATGTTATTTTATTTTTTAAGCTAATTAAATTCAAAATTATTAATATGTAATTATTATATTATACTATACCTCTGTTCCAGAAAATAAGATTATCTAGAGTATTCACGCTTATTAAGAATATAATTAATGTTTACAATTTACTTTTTTTTTAATTTTTATACGCTTTTCAATATCTATCTACCAATAGAATTTGAATAACTCAAATATTCTCAATTAATGTTTCTCAAAAGCATACAAAAGTACCTTAATAATACAGAAAATCTATCTTTGTGAAACAAGATTTTTTTCTAGAAAATCCTACTGTCAGGAACGGAGGTAGTAAAGATAAAAGAATATGAATAGCACATAAAAATGCTGCTGTGGATTTCGGGATGTAGACCAGTTTTATATTCAAAGTTGTGTCTAAAAATAAATTCTTTTCAATCAATTGTTGCGTTTTCCCAACAACGAATCTTCTATTGCTTATCAGCTTTACCAACTACTGACAACAAAGTTATAATTGTATCTACACCCTAAACGGTCCAATCATAATTTTCAAAACAAACAATAAAAAAGGGGGGGGGATTATGCTATCTAGAATTTGGAAAAAGTTGAAACTGGGGGTGTTGAAACTGAGTTTCAACTGTTGAATGGGGGTGTTGAAACTGAGTTTCAACTGTTGAATACCTTGCAATAAGGGTGTTGAAATATTGTGTATATCTACGTGGATTCAACAAGTGTTGTAAAGTTTCAACATGTTGATAAAAATTGATGTGGGCCATCTTTACCACAAGGCACAAATTGATTAGATAGAATTGTTGTTCAGATCTGTTTTAATTTTATTCTCACCCATAAATTCAAACTTATTTACTATACAATATTTTTATTTTAAAATAATAAAAATTATGTCAAAATTCATAACTTTTTATGATCTATAAATACAGACTACTTTCGTTTCATTTGGACACAGAACAAAAAAATGTCATTTTTTCCTATAATCAATTATTTGAATGTTTTAATTTTTTTTGTTAATTGAATTCCAGTAATAATTTTTTTAAACTCAAAATTCTTCTTGTTAATATTTATGTTATTTTAGTTTTTAAACTAATTAAATTCAAAAATATTATTAATATGTAACTATTATATTATAAAGATAAAAGAATATGAATAGCAAATTGTGGGACATGGTGTTGAAGTTTTTTACACAAACCATTGTAGAGGTTAAAAATGAAAAGGTGTTGAAAAAATTAGGTGGATGAGAGATAAGATGATGTGGAATGTTAAAAAGAGAAAAAATGGGGTGTTGAAGATGAAATGGGTGTTGAAACCATTGTACATGGTGTTGACGGAGTTTTAAAAGTTCATTACTAGATTTCTATAGATTGTTACTGATTATTAAGAATTTGCACAATGTGGTTTGGATTCGACAATGGTTTCAAGATTCAACACCCTCCACTTCATCTTTTAACACTCTATGTCATATTCTCTTTCTTCCAACTCATCATTCAACACCCATTCAATTTTTACACATTTTACAATGGTTTTGTTGAATAAAATTCAACACTCTATTTTACTAATTAATAATTATTTTTTTCTATATCCAAATTACTTAAACCTAGTTTCTATTTATAGAGAATTTAAAATAGTAAATTTCCGTATAGAAAATAAAAATAATTGATTTCATATATAATGAGATTATTAGTTTTGAATAACCAAGAGGATAACAAAATATCAAAAATTCTTAAAAAGTGACATGTGTCATCGATGGGCTCCACTTTCTTCTTATTCAACTAGTTGAATCTTTTCAACATCAATTAATCCAATTTTATTTTTCAACACCCTCATTGTAGTGATTCAATAGTTGAATCTTTTAAGCAACATTTCAAAAATATTGTAGGAATTTCTAACATCCTCATCTCGATGAGACACTATTAATGCATTTTATGGTATTGTGTTATAGTCCTTTTTTTTAGCTTCATACTACATGAAAGATGTCTAACGGTTTTATTTTCAGTGCCATTTTTTTTTGTGACACACTCTTACAAACGAAAGGTTATGTTTCAGCACACCAAATATGAAACTAACCGACAGAGAGATCATAATAAAATTTTATAATTCCTTGAGAATTCTTAAACCAATAACCCCCTCCCCCCCTAAAATAAGGGTATGTGAGATATGCAATTAAAAAATAAAAACAAACGATTAATGGAAAAGCAAAATAAGTTAAAGTTTAGATCATAACATAAGTTTGCCGGATAATTAAACAGAAACAACAAAAAGATCAAGTTTTTAAGATTAAGATATCGAAAACCAAAATAAGTTAAAGTTTAGATCATAACATAAGTTTGGCGGACAATTAAACAGAAACAACAAAAGATCAAGTTTTTAGGATTAAGAAATCGAAAGGGTTAAGCTTCCATATTCGACTCACCCAGATTCTAGCAATCTATCTCAAGAAACCTCCATGCACCCACCTTCTCCTGTGCAACCTTCAGATCCGCCTCAAGCTTTGCCTTTTCAACCTTTAGAGCTTCCAGACGAATAATGTCTTCTTCAATCAACTCCAGCTTTGCTTTAATCCGGAAAACTTCATTCTCCTGGGCATGCATGGCTTGCAACCCAATCGTTTGAACCTTGTACATCGCCAGAATGTTCATGTAATGCTCATCACTTTCCCTTTTCCCCGTCAGATAAGCCTCCTGAGTTGTTGCGAAGTTCATCTTGTCTGTCATCTCGCATGTAAAATTATAAACAAATGAATTAGTACAAACCAATGTTCTATAAACTATAAGCATATAAAATCAACTACCAAGGGAATAAGATCTAAACAATTTACGGGTCGATGATTATAGTATTTACGGGTCAATGATTAACGTCGATAGAAATTGGATCGAGAAAAAAACACTAAACTTACAAAAGCTTTTACTCTATTTTGGATGCCGGAGATGCAGGAGAGGATAGATATTTAGGGTTTGCATAAATGGTTAACTTTATATACGAGACTGGTTGTTCAACAGTATTTTATTAATTTGGTAAAAAACATTAAACAAACTTAGCACGAATTAAAACAAATTACATAAACATTGATGCTTTTTCCAATCACATATACTCACGTGTCGACGCATCTCGTTCTCGTTCTTTTAAAGGCTTTTTTTTAGCCTGGTTTTGGAGACGTAACTGTTGTAACTCGTATCCTTGCCATACTCTTTTTGAGTTTGTTTGGAGCCCTTAACCATATCTTTTAGTCACTATGTTAAAAGATAATATCAGAGAAATGATTTCAAAATATCAAAAATTCTTAAAAAGTGACATGTGTCATCGATGGGCTCCACTTTCTACTTATTCAACTAGTTGAATCTTTTCAACACCAATTAATCCACATCAGCAAATTTTATTTTTCAACACCCTCATTGTAGTGATTCAACAGTTGAATCTTTTATTCAACACCCACATTGTAAAATAATGTGTAAACCCATCCGACCAAGTCAACAAAAGTCAATAATGTGTATACCGGTTGCGGTTCCCTTGCTATTAGTCTACGTTTTCCTTGCGATATATTTTATATCCTTGCCATACTATTTTTGAGTTTGTTTGGAGCCCTTCCTCTTAGAATAAGGTGCAAACGATAAGGTTGAGACATTAGATTATCAAAATATGATCAGAGAGATTCAACTAGTTATGAGTAATATGAGATATATTTGCATTATGACATTTAAAAATAGAAGGTTGAGTTGAGACATTACATTATCAGAAACTTAGCAAAAGTAGACATTACATTTTCCGAAACTTAGTAAAAATAGATAAAACTACATGCCATAACATGAGAGTGATTTGATAGACTTCTTACTGATGTATTCATTGTATTTACTTTCCCACCACTTAAGAGTGATTTGATAGACTTCTTTAGAAGTCGAGAAGACACGACTTCTCACTGTAAATAAGAAGGCCCATGGATCTGTTTTAATTATATAATCATCCATAAATTCAAACTTATTTTTTATACAATATTTTATTTTTAAATAATTAAAATTATATCAAAATTCATAACTTTTTATGATCTATAAATAGAGACTACTTTCGTTTCATTTGGACACAGAACAAAAAACGTCATTTTATTCCTATAATCAATTATTTTAGTGTTTTAAATCTTTTTTATAATTGAATTCCAGTAATAATTTTTTTGAAACTCAAAATTCTGCTTCTTAATATGTATGTTATTTTAGTTTTTAAGCTAATTAAATTCAAAATTATTAATATCTAATTATTATATTATTAAGATAAAAGAATATGAATAGCAAATTGTGGGTCATGGTGTTGAAGTTTTTTACACAACCCATTGTAGAGGTTAAAAATAAAAATGTGTTGGAAAAATTAGGTGGATGAGAGAGAAGATGATGTGGAATGTTAAAATAGAAAAAGTAGGGTGTTGAAGATGAAATGAGTGTTGAAACCTTTAACTATTCCCAGATCTGAGGTAAAATATATAGGTTGTCCATCTTTCTCAAGAGCAAGGTGAGGTTTATATCCCATTAGTTTATTTATCAAAAAGGTATAATTTTGAAAGTTCGAATTGGCTTTGCAGTGGAAAGAAGTACAATTTCGAGTGTGAAGAGATGGATAATCACATCGAGGGAGCTGGAATTCCTTGGAATTGTGAATGTGGAGCTCCCACAATCATATTGGAGTCTAAGACAGCTCAAAATCCCGGAGGAA
Source organism: Hirschfeldia incana (assembly GCA_026261945.1). NCBI lineage: Eukaryota > Viridiplantae > Streptophyta > Magnoliopsida > Brassicales > Brassicaceae > Hirschfeldia > Hirschfeldia incana. The sequence continues at coordinate 17,327 of JABCMI010000005.1, forward strand.
GATTTTACAGATGTGGAGAGATATATGATCCAAACCATGTGTTTAAGTGGCTTGATGAAGCACACCATGAAGAACTTGGAAAATTGGGGCGTCAACAAGCAATGATGGCTAAAGATTTGGCTGAGATAAAAAAAGAAATTGGTGAGCTGAAGAAAGATATTGGTGAGATCATTTTAGTGCTTGAGAGTCATAAATCTAATTTTTAAATTTTAAAAATTGGTGAATTATGTTCGCAAAACATAATTAGTGAAACTGGTGATCATTTTAGATATTGGTGAAATTGTACATCGTTGTTGTTTGGTCATGTAAGTTGAATTATGTTAAACTTTATTTACTTTAGTCTTAATATGTTAGATGTACTAACTGATGTTGCTTGATTTCAAAATGAAAATAGCAGAAATAGCATAGTTCGAGGTTTAAAACACAAAAAACCCTATATGTAAAGTCATATATCAAACTTCGTCATTTTTATCCCCTATGGTTCTTATTAATAAAGAAAAGCACAGATATTTTTATAATTATTATGTTTCAAAAAAATCATTTTTATCCCCTATGGTTCTTATTAATAAAGAAAAGCACGGATATTTTTATAATTATTATGTTTCAAAAAAAAAATAATAATAATAATAATTTTATAATTATTAATTCCTCGAAATTTTTGATTAGACAGCTAGGGTCAAATATGTGCAGGCTCTTCAATCATGATTTAGTTCACGTTTTTTAAGGCTTGAAATGTTAATTCATCACAACGGTTAATGTTAACAAACGCCTCGCTCTTTCTTTTTTGCAGTGAAGAAATGTTCATAAAGTTATGGTTTAAGTTTTCCCAGTAGTGTTCCTCCAAATATAATATACTAAATTCGAAATACGATATAATCTTGTTGAAAGAGTTTACGACGAAACAAAATTGGTGCAGTTGGAAAATTGGCCTGACTTTCTCCTTCCACACCCTAGTTCGAGCTCCATAACGTGCAAATCTGTGTTTTGGCTCGTTTTTTACTCCATTGATACTTTATTTCTTTCTTCTCCTTCCCCACCCTGGTTCGACTCCCATAAATACATTTGCCATAAAAAGAGAGAAATACATATTTTAATTTTCACATAATTATAAATGTCGGTATAGACTTCGTACTATATATAATGGTAACCGCTTGGAATTCGACTTTTACAAATACATAATCATTCATTACGAAGAAAAATTATTTACGAATTAGGTTTACATTAGGTTTTGGTTCCATATAAATATGTCCAATCGTATAAAATATCCTATACAGAAATTATGGGTGGGAGTTTCAGTACCTATTTGAGAAACGTTAGGATCTATTTGGATTAGCATAAGTTAAATATTTCAGTTACGCTCGACTATTTTTAAATTTTGGTTCGAGTTCGAATAACCCATTTAAATCATTTTCAAAAATCTTTAAAATTCATATCTAACTTAAATTTCATTAATCTAAATGCAAAATCATATATATATTTTATTAGAACATCAACTTGACATATAGTTATATGTGTGGTCCAAGTTTTTTAATACAATTATAGTAATCTCTTATTAATCATTTAAAAAATAGTTATACAAAAAAAACACAAATATAGCTGAGCACAAGTTTAAAAATTAAATTTGTTAAAAATATAAAACAAAAAATAAACCTACCCTTTAAAGGGGGGGTCAAAATTAGTTTGTAGTTAAAGTTAGTGAAGTGAGTTTATTGAGGAATCATCGTCATCCCCTTTATTTTTCTTTCCTCCAATAATAATTTCATTTCAATGTTCAAAATAAGAAGCCTAATCATTCTGAGGGAAAAAAAACACACAAGTAAAATTAGAAATATAAATAAAAATTTGCCCAAAACACACATATCTGATACAAAAAAATATATATATACATATATATATATACAAAAAAGCATACGCTTAGAAATGCAATTTACGCTTAGAAATGCAATTTCTTAAAAACATACAAAACAAAACATATACCCGCCCTCTTTAGGGTAACTCCAACCGAACGGTAAAGTTATTTGGCTTGGGTACATTTTAGTGGGACCGAATTAGCTGCCTAGAGTTTCATAAGTTTACCTAGTTTCTTGTCAAAAAAGCTTACCTTGTTTAACAGAGAAAGCCTTCTATTCTTGCCAAAGATTTGCATGCGGTGTTGTGGAAGAAAGAGAAGATGATCTGGAGTAAAAATAACATGCAACCAATGTACATAGTCAAAATGTAATCATTAATATCCACAAAATCTAAAATACTTTACATTCAATAATATACTGTAAAAGTGCAATAGCTGGTAGATAAATATATATTCAGCTACAAAATATCAAGAACAGAAAAGAAGAGAGAGAGCATCACATTCACAGTAGCCATTTTTTTTCGGCGACGGAGGAAGCTCTTCTTTGATTCAATGGCGCCACCGAAGAGTGCCGGAGGAGGAGATAAAGGGAAATCTATTGCGGTGGCTACGTCGACAAGGCAGACTCGAAGCCAGACTCAGGCACGCACGGATGGTAACTCGCCGGTTTCCAAGCTCATGAACTTCGAATCTGCCGAGAAGAGGAAAAGGAAGACGAAAGCCAAGGAAGGTGGATCAGCGACGAAGAAGATCAAGAAAGACAAGGAGGAAGCTGCGGTAGAAGCAGACGACGAAGCCGATGAAGAAGCAGAAGCCTCCGTGAAAAAAACGATTGTAATCGAGCACTGGTAAATCTCTAATCGTTGTTAGGGTTTAGTTTTTGAATCTTCACACATTCTTGCTGCTGTTAGGGTTTCTGATTCGTTCTCTCATAATGTGTTGTTCTTGAAGAGAAACTGTGGTTCTTCTTGTGATCTGCTTCATTGAAAGTTAGATTGTTTGTTGTTTTGATGAAGCAAACAAGACAAGTCATTCAAGGAGAGAGCCAACGAGGTGAAGGAAGGTCTGGAGAAAGCTGCTCCTGGCATCATTGTCACTCTCAATCCTGATAAGGTAACTCTAATCTTTTTTAACTCTCCACATGTATATTTCCCGTCGTAAATGCTTGAGGTTGAGATTTTTTTCACATTGTTATGTATGATTCAACAGCCAAGGCGTGGATGCTTTGTGATTCGAGAGGATGGCGGCGAAACATTCATTAGTCTTTTGGTAAAGCCTTTTAAATCTTCTCATTGTGTCAGTTAGTCGTTGTTCCGTGACAAATCAATTCATTTTTCTCGTCTTGTCTGTTCTTATGCTCGTAAACACGTTTCTATGATGATCTGTTTATAGATGAAATTCAGTTTTTCCGATCCTTATGTTTTTTTTTAACAAAGATCCTTATGCTTCTTATGTAGGATATGAAGAAACCATTTACAAATATGACGGAACTTGATATGGAAGAGGTCGTTGCTAACATCCTAGAGAAGATTAAATGAGAGGGCTGTGTGTAGTTTCTGGATCCTAAAAATTTATGATATCTTTCGGATCATATTTTCTGGTTTTTCAAACCAGTTTTCGTTTGATGTTGGTCGGATGTTAAACTATGCTATTTTTGTTATATTTTATTTTTTATCGGATTATCTATTAGATTATCTACAGTAAAATCTCTATAAATTAATAATGTTGGGACTTTGAAATTTTTTTAATTTATAGAGATATTAATTTATAAAATTTTCCTTATTTAGATTTCTTATTTTAAGATATTTTCTAAGATAAAAATATGATTTTAGTACATACATTGATTATTATTTTATGAAAGTTGACATTTATATTAATTATATTACTCTATTCGTTTTTAAATAAATGTCATTTTGACACTTTTCAGTGAGATTAAAAAACCAACACAATACACTAATATATCCATATTTAATGTATGATTAATTATATAATAAATATTTAAATAAAATTCTATTGGTTGTTCATAAGGGTAAAATAAGAATTTAATGTACAAATTTACATTAGAAATGTAGAATAACATTTATTTTGAAACAAAATAAAAAGTCTAGAGGGACATATATTTAAAACAGAGAGGGTATATTATTTATATAATATCTATTGCATAGAAATTAAATATGGTATTATATTTAATATTGTTAAATCGTATCAAAAATAGATTAAGTGTTAAGAAAAATATAAAGATAATTCTATTGAAAATATAAAACAAACAATATAATTATAGATTCTTACTTATATAAAATATATATACTTATAAATTATTAATTTATGATTTTGATGGGACCATATATTTACATAGAATATTCTAATAAATTATTATCTTATTATTTTATCGATTTGTGTCAAATTTTGAACCGGCCCAAGTTGGGACCGGAGAAAATTATTAATTTACAGAGATTATTAATTTATAGAGTATTAATTTATAGAGGTTCTACTGTAAATGTTGGGTTTCTATTTTTGATAAATTAGAAAAATAATTCATGATTTGGTTAGACATTCGTGTAGCGTAGTTTAACATAATAAATCAGAAAATGAATTCATGATTTGGTTAGACATTCGTGTAATCGTATTTTCACCATTTACCTTAACCGAATAAATTTATCAACTTATCCAAAAGGAACCTATATATATGTTGAATGAAGATATATTTTCGGTTATTCAAAATTGTATTTGAAAAATAATTCTCTGATTAGCTGTAACATTCATATAAATCTTTAAAAAAAAAAATTAATCCCTATAGGATTATCACGCGGATCACCACCTCAGCCGTACATTTGTCAACCTATTATTATTTTTTACAAAAATTGTGAGTGGATTCTAATTCTCTGATTGGCTGTTACCTCTATTGCGCGGATCAAGATCTCAGCCGTATATTTGTCTAAAGCAACGTACCGGATCTTTTGGATTCTGTCCTCTACCTCCCTTCCTTCTATTCTCCACACCGTCGTATTCTTTCCTTCCATCCCAGACCCTAAACCTAAACCCTAGACCCCAAACCATTTTTCAATAACTTATGTACATTTATTTGGAGAAATTTTTTCAATAACTCATGTACATTTAAAGAACATCAAACACTGAGTATTTTATTCTGATAATTCTCATTCAACGAAAAGTTTGATCTCGTTGTTTAAATACTGAAGTTCTATTGAACGAACACATGTAAAAAACAAAAAAAAACAAAAAACAATGAATATTATTTTCAAATACAACACCAGATCTTTAATTACTGTACACACTAAAGGTTAACTACATACATACAACGAGGTGGTTGAATGAGGTGTTGAAGGGAGTGTTGAAAAAAGTAATTTGATGATGTGATTAAACTGTGTTGAAAAGATTCAAACAGTTTAAATCACCAACTATGTACGCTGGTTTTAAAATTCAACGCCATATCTTACTAATTAGCACTTAATTATTTCTGCATCAAAATTAAACAAACCTAGTATCTATATATAGATAAATTAAAATGATAAACTGTCATATAAATCTTAAAAATATATAATTAATTCCTAATTATATTATCGGTTTTAAATAACCAAGCCACCTCATCTTAATAAATTAAGGGCTAATTCCTACAAGATTATCGCCTTTCAATATATTATGACACTCTTGGCGATCTATTATCTCTCTGATGATTTTGGTTGTGACCTTTATCACGCGGATCAACACCGTCGTGTTCTTTCCTTCCATCCCAGACCCTAAACCTAAACCCTAGACCCCAAACCATTTTTCAATAACTTATGTACATTTATTTGAAGAATTTTTTTCAATAACTCATGTACATTTATTTAAAGAACATCAAACACTGAGTATTTTATTCTGATTATTCTCATTCAACGAAAAGTTTGATCTCGTTTTAAAATACTGAAGTTCTATTGAACGAACATTTGTAAAAAACAAAAAAACAAAAAACAATGAATATTATTTTCAAATACAATACCATGTCTTTGATTAATATACACACTAAAGGTTAACTACATACATGCAACGAGGTGGTTGAATGAGGTGTTGAATAGAATTCAACCAGTTGAATCACTACAATGGGAGTGTTGAAAAAAATAATTTGATGATGTGATTAAACTGTGTTGAAAAGATTCAAACAGTCTAAATTACCAACTATGTACGATGGTTTTAAGATTCAACACCCTCTTCATTTTTTAACATTCGTCTTCATACCCACTACCCACTGCCATGGTTTTGTTGAATAAAATTCAACGCCCTATCTTACTGATTAGCACTTAATTATTTCTGCATCAATTAAACAAACCCATTAAACAAACCTAGTCTCTATATATAGTTAAATTAAAATGATAAATTGTCATATAAATCTTAAAAATATATAATTAGGAATTTATCGGTTTTAAATAACCAAGCCACCTCATCTTATTAAATTAAGGGTTAATTCCTACAAGATTATCGTCTTTCAATATATTATGACACTCTTGGCGATCTATTATCTCTCTCATGATTTTGGTTGTGACCTTTATCATGCGGATCACCATCTCATCCGTACATTTGTCAACCTATTATTATTTTATACAAAAATTGTGAGTGGATTCTAATTCTCTGATTGGCTGTTACCTCTATTGCGCGGATCAAGATCTCAGCCGTATATTTGTCAAAAGCAACGGACCGGATCTTTTGGTTTCTGTCCTCTACTTCCCTTCCTTCTGTTATCCACACCGTCGTATACTTTCCTTCCATCCCAGGCCCTAAAACTAACCCTAGACCCCAAACCATTTTTCAATAAAGTTCGTAACCATTTTTCAATAAAGTTCGTGTTTCCTTTTAATTGCTATGTTAAAAAATGCTTCCGTTTAATTGTTGCTATCTTGTTTATGTGCTATATCGTTAGCTTGCTGTATGTTCATTAAAAAATTAACTAATAATTACTTGGTTAATTTGTGCAGGTTAAATTAAAGATGGGACTTGACTATAGCTACACCCAGCCTTCGGAGTCAGAGGATTACTACGGTGGGAACTCAGTCGACAGTGTCTACATGGAAACGGAAGATCTTATTCGCCGGGACCAAGCTGAGATAAGATACAATGCTCGTGCGCGTGTGGAGTACCCTCCGCAACCCGAGGTTGAGTTTGGATTCCCGCAGATTTGCTACTGTGGAGCTCAGCCTCTTCTAGCAACTTCCACTAGTAGGAATGATCCAGGGAGAAGATATTACACCTGTGCGCATGTTGATGATGGCGAGAGACATGTTTGGAAGTGGTGGGATGTGGCCGTAATGGAAGAGATGAGAGCTAGGGATAGACACGTTCTTCAGCTGGCTGAAAAGGTAGATTCCTTAACCCTTTTACCGGACTATGAGACTGAGCAGAAGATAGCTAGGCTAGAGAAGATTGTAAGGGAAAAACCTAGGTTTAGCAATGGCTTTGAATACTTTGTTGGTCTCACGGGCATCGTATTAGTTGTAATAGCTTTTGTGTGCATGTTTAAATGAACCGTTTCTAGTGTTATGTGTAATGTTGTAATGTGTAATGTTGTAATGTACTCTTTGTATTGAACTCTTGTAATGAATCATATCTATAATATTTATTAACAACCAAGCTTCTTCTATTTTACGATTTTCATCGTTAAATATTAAAAACAGGGTTATCATCGTCCTTAGCTTGCCAGTTACTTTCATCTGAACCCGTGCCTTGCCGGTACCGTTTCCTATCATTGCCATTAGCTTGCCAATTATGGAGTGTATCGCTAGTAGTTTCTTAACGACTTGCCTTCAAAACGCTCAATGTTAAGGGTTTTCACTGCTATTGAAATGATTTCTGGGTTATGTTGTTTACATTTGCTATCGACAAAATCAGTTGACCTGGGCCCATAAAGGGGACTGAGCCCATTAACGAAAATTATTATTGCCCTCAGCTTGCCAGTTACCTTAGGTATACTTTAGAAACTCTATCTAGCTATTTGGTCCTAGCTTGCCAGTTGATGTTTTACTTTACTCATATTTTTATTACGAATACCGACTTCTCTTGGTGATAATTATTGGTGCATGCCCAAAAAAGCAACGACAAACAATTCTTCTTAATTGACAACACAATTACCACAGCCTTTTCATATAAGTACAATCACATCATCTACAAGTACCCAAGTTTTACTCGTGAATATGTTGATCGGATGCATCACATCATGACTAGTTGGGCACTTCCTGGCTACGTGGAACCTGAGATGTTTAGGTCTCTATGTGAAAGAATATCTCTTAACGTGTCACGTGATTGCTTGTGCTCCACAATGATAGAACCAGTGTCTGAAGTCTCCATAGATGAATCAAGACAAAGGTGGAGATGCGATCGTTGTTTCTGGCAACGTGCAGCTTGGGACTTCGGCAGTAACATTCATTTGACCGCTCGTCACTGGCCCATTGGAGATTCGTTGTGTGTGTATGCAATGTAATGTTTATCTACTTTGACTAAGTTTATGTAAAATACACTTCTGACTATGGAATGTGTGAAATAAGTATTGTGATTAACTAATACTCAATAACATATGAATCACTTACTTAAAATGCAGTACAACAAAAAGTTTGGGAAAAATAGGCACCAACTACAGTGTTCATTGATTGAGTTCCTTCATTTTTGCTTCTTAAACCCAGACCTTGTCCTGCTCAGGTTTTCATCCTCAGGTGAGTCTTCGCCTACTTCCTCCACATAGTTCACGTCTTCCTCCAATGCAGCGACTTTCCTCCCCACATAGTTCAGGTCTTCCTTCCTCCCCTTCACGTCTTCCTCCAATGCAGCGACTTTCCTCCTCAACCTGTTTAACGCCCACATCTGCTTCACGTCCTTCTCTTCTAATGCAGCGAATCTCCTGTCTAACAAACCCAATTGCTTTGTCCAGTCTCCCGGTTGGTTCTTCCAATTCAGCAAATGAGAAGAAGGATACACATCAGACTTGCTTAAGTCAAATTACTCACTAAAGATCAATAACATGGGACCAATCAGTCAGTCATCCTAAGTATACAAATTTATTTCATATTACTCACTACACATCAGACTAGCTATATCAAATTACTCACTACACATCAGACTAGCTTAAGTCATATTACTCACTAAACATCAATCATAACACGGGACCAATCAGTCATCCTAACTATACCAATTTATTTCACAAACAAAGAGAGTGTCATAGAATTACAAACCCTTGTATCTCCACAGTCGCTTAAAGTTTGGCTGCAACTTTTCTCATCCTTATCTCCCTCTTCTTCATTTGGCTGAACATCATCAACACCCGGAGTCTCGTGACTCGACCTCTCCTCAGATCCTATCTCCCCGCCTCCTTGGTCAGGATTCTCCTCATACTTCAATCCTTTTTGTTCCATTTTGTCAAACGATTTCACGTCTCGGTCTTCTTCTTCACGGCTCTGGTTTAGGTTTTCTGTCGCAGCGACCAAGTTCGACCCATTAAAATTAGGGTTTCCATTGAGGTTTTAAATGATTTATTGTTTTCTTTTGCTTTTTTTTTACAAAACTTTCATTTGATGAAATACACTTTAGGCCCATTTCAGTATTTCGGCCCATTCAAGGAATTCCACATTTTTTGGATTTTGTTTGGTTGTTTACCTTTGCCACTCAAATAATCAACGAAGGACTGAAGACATAATCTCTCTAGCACACGATGACAACACATTAAATCTTCTTTTGATGTCTTTAATAACCCTTGAATGTTTATATGTGCATATTCAGACCTAACCTAATATACACACAACAATAGAACACCAAGATACACAAATTGAGACAGCATCACGAACATAAAAGAATTTGACACGACTTACAAAAGGTTTAAAGAACAACAAACGGCAAAAAGTGTATTTGTTAGCTGTTAGGGAAGGCTGATTAATCTTAAGAGCAAATTCCTCGTCATCAAATGAAAGTTTTGTATCACCCCGCCATTAGCTTGCCATATCATCTCATCATATACTTGCCATTAAATTGCCAATTCGTATACTTGCCCTTAGCTTGCCAATTCGTATATTTGCCATTAGCTTACCAATTCGTATATTTGCCATTAGCTTACCAATTCGTATACTTGCCATGCGCTTACCAAGGGTAGCGCTGGTATTTTGAAATAATGGGTACTGACTCCAAAATTTCCTTTTAAGAGGTACCGACTCCACAATATCTCTCCAAAGTGTGGCATACCAGCGAATTTTCTCTAGTTTTTAATAACTTGCTTAGACACCAAGATTCTTGAAATAGGAGTATCGACCAAAACTTTTGTGAGAAAAATAATTTTTATATCTAGAATAATTTTCAAGCAATATATGCAATGAACGATGAAAAATATGCTTCAACATTCGACATGCCAGAGCTTCGTGACAGACTGCAAAGAGTTGATTACTATGATTAATGAACCTCATGCTTGGCCAAGCTTTGCAACAGAATTGGAAAGGATAGAGACGTTACAGATATGCTTCCCGGATTTCAATATTTCTTATGTTCCTAAAGCGCGCAATCAGATTTCAGATTTTTTAGATAAACAGCTAGATCCTTTAATATAAAAGAATATTTTATCTAAAAATATGAAAATAACATATCTAGACACAAGAAAACTAACCTGAAGTTTGGTTTGATCTTAGAGAGTGTAAACACGAATCCTCGTTTCTACCACTGTTTCTTAAACTCTATTTTGCCTTCTAGTTTTTTTTACCAACTATTTTATTAAAATAAACGAAGAGTTACAAGAGTATATAAAATAGTAGAATCTTAATCTATTAAAACAGAAGTACAAATTTGATTTAACCCTTAAACTTGCACAATATTTACAATCAGATGTCATTGTAGTAATTAATAAGCCTAATATCAAGTATTTATTGTATTTTCCTAATTAAATTAAAACTATTACTTCCTATAATCTAGCTAAACAACAGATTTACTATATCTTCTTGATACTCAATTCACTAAACTAAAAAAAAAATTATGTTATTGTAAGTGCTTTAATGTTGTAATCTAAAAATACTCCTAATTTTAATTGTAAAATATTGACAAACACGTTAGATAGAATAAAAAATTATAAGAATGAGTAATGGTTATTTACGTTGTTGTTGTTTTAGTACACTCAGTCTCATGCTCTTAATAATGATGATGATTTGAATTATGTTGAAATATATTGGAATTATACATATGCAATAATAATAATGATTATGCAGTTGAAAAGAGAAAAATATAGTATTGTTTTAAGTCTACAAACTTATATTGTTTTCATTATTTATTATTAATAAATTTAGTTATCTATTTAATAACTTTAGAATACAATATTGTTTGAAAGCTATGTAGTTATATTTTTCATTATTTATTAGAAACATATAAAATGTAAAAAACACATAAAATTGTTATTTACATAAAATATAATTAAAATATAAATTAGTATGTAAATATATTATTTTATTTATATTTCATATAAATAATATCTCAATGTAAATCGAATATGATGAATGTTGAAGAATATAAAATATAGAGCAACAAATTTATAAATATCACATATAACAATTTTATCATACATTAAAATTTTGTTCCATGAAAAATAGAAAGGATATTTGTACGGACAAACATGCCATATTTTAAAAATCCGAATGAAATGTTTGACAATTAAAAACTAAAATAAAATTACTCAATATAAAATATAAATTATTGTGTTTAGAAATTTCATAATAAATAACTACAATTTATATAAAATTAGTGTTTGTTTATAAATGTGAAAAATAAACACACATGATGTTTTAATTAGAACGCGTCAATATTTTTTCTGGGTCCGAGTGGGCTCGATTTTGATGTATCGGAATTTAAAATATCCAAATAACAAATGAATTTAAAATTTCAAATATTTGTGCCAAAATAATCTTATTGCCCCATTAGGTTCAGTTATTTTATATCCAAACTAAAAATAATCTATAAATTACAAAGAATAAAAAGTAATCACATTATCCGCTTTGGTTCGGTTTTGGATTATGATGTATAGAAACCTAAAATATTCAAATAACCAATTTACTTGAGTTATATAGTGACACATTTAATATATATATGATACATATATATGATACTAATTATGACACATTTAATATATATGATACTAATTATGAAAAACAATATATATGATACTAATTATGAAAAAAATAACCTGCATGGGTGTGCGGGTCAAGCCTAGTTACAATTAAATGCAAAACAAACATTAAAAACATTACAACACAAAGATGAAGATCTGAAGAGACTTTCTTCTGAACTATCTTGTTTCTCCTCATGTAACACCATTTGCATTTGGTTATCATCTTCTTGATGAGATTCCAAATTCTTCTTTCGTAGATTTCTTTGTTGTATAACATTGACCAGATTCCAAATAGGATCTATAGATACTTTTGTAGAGAAAATCCACTTTATTGATTCTCTTAAAAGAAATAGTAAAAGAATCTATCAATTTTCAACGATTCTAAGAACATCGCCATATAATAACGAAATTGTATCTCCAGCATAGAACCACCAATAAATATCTTGAATTATAACTTTCAAGAGCGTTGAATACCTTTGCGGCTGCATCACCAAAGACCACTCCCAACTACGATACTGAGAATGTCCATCATCTTCTAACTTCCCATCTCCAAAATATTTTTCCATGGTGGCTTCCATGACGATTGTTTCCAAAGCAAAGCGACTTGGATAAGTTCCTTACCACTTGAATCTGGATTCAACACAAATATGTTTTCTGTGTTGTCATCGACCATGATCGTTAAAACCATGTCGGAGATTGTAATTAACAACAAAGTGGAAAAAGTGATTAACATCCCATTTGTTGTGAGTAAATATGAAATGCTCCACTACTAAAGAGAAGAACAAAACACAGAGGATAAAATCGTGTGAAACCATTATGGAAACACACAATTCATTTTGATGAGGAAAAATAGTTGTTTAGACTTTGAGGATCATGAAAAAGAGAAAATAACAGGAGAAGAGATATGTGAAATCAAAACTCTGGTGAGAATTGCAGAACGGGTGGCATTGAATCAATCGCTTTCATGATCGCCATAACTACCCCGTCGGTTTATTTTGCCTTCTAGTTATCACCATTTTTTTAAAGACCACATTTTCTTATTGTTTGTTGCTTCTAGTACCTCTCACATTTATTAGAAGCTTTATAAATCTGCTGTAGGTTAGAGGAGATAAAGATTCATTTTAAAGCCAACATAATGGAAATTCAGAGTTGAGTATTGAAGAGTTTCAGAGTATTTAGTCTCACTAGCCTGTATTTTAATCTTCATCTGCCAACTTAGCATTGAGCTTCACCATAAAAATGTGTTCTTTTCTTAAATCATTGAAAATGATTTTTTTTTGAAGAGTATCATCAGAGAGATTGATCTGTGAGGCTAGAAACTGAAATTTGTCATTCTTTCACAGGTACTAATGGAGCTATCACAAAAAAAGAGTTAGGAAAGTACATAGAAAATCTTGAATGTTGTTAATTAAGTAAAAAAATGTACTTGGAATACATGAAAAGATTGATTTTTAACAGTAGCATCGTCTGTCAAACCTTTTCCATATAGCAGTTTCGAAAATAGTGTGATAACTAAGTAGTGTGAGAAAATAAGAAGTTTTTATTTTATCAAAAAAAAAAATTGAAATCAGTTACTAAACGAAACTGCTTTTCTTTTCTTTTTTTAACCACTTAAATTTATTAATTATATTGTTAAAAGTTAATATAAATACATACATAAAGCATATGCATTTAAGTTTTTTTTTCTGAATTTGCATTTTTTCTTTAATATTTTAAACATATTTCATATGTCAGAATTCTAGTGATTACGTAACTTATGCTTTAGTATATACAAGACTAGGGGAAATCCGTCCTACGGGCGGACGGATAAGTAAACAAACGAATAATGTATAGGTATATATATATATTTAATTTTGTAATATTAATTTTTTATTATTTGTTTGGTTTTTAGATATTACATGTATATATCACCACTAAAAGATACATGAAAATGTGATTATTTTACATATTTTCAATATTTTTATCTTAATTCTGATTGTATGCGTATATATTTTTTAAGAGAATTGTGATTTGTGAACGAAGTCTTAACATGTAACGACATCTTTTCTCTTAAGCCACCTCAACATCCTCTCATGACACATCAAACACCCATGAGTCAAGACCTAGGACACCCTGAAATGATCCTAGGAATTGAGATTGGAATTAAATACATTATCTCAAGATCACGTTTACTAAATATTCATGATTCAAGTCGGCGGTGAAAGGCATTTTATAATTATATTGGTACTGAGCATAAATTTTGAAAAACATGGTTGGTTAAGGCAAAGGTTGTGTGGAAATCGTTCTTTAATCACCAGAGAGGGTTAATGTCTGTTAGGGGTCCAATTTTTAGATGGCAAAAAAAAAAAAAAAAAAAGGGTCCAATTTTTATAAAATTGTTTTTTTTTTTGTTTTTTGAGAAAGAACAAAAATTTTAAGAACAAAAACTAAATGTATAAATGTATTTTAAATATTTTTGAAACATTTTTTTCGGAAACATTTTTTTTTAAAACGAAGCAAATGTATGTTAATAAAATTTAAACCTCTAAAATATTAGATTTAGTATGGTCAACACCACGTCACCACCTGCCCCTAAACTTAGTTGGCCTTGGTAGCATGAGTCCCACAGGTTTTCAGTTGTTGTTGGAGTGACATGTAGTTGTCGGTCTTGTAATCATGTAAATTGCTAAGTTGCATTCAAGTTATTTGCCTGTTTGGCAATCTGATCGACCATGAATTTTATCAATTTTTAGACATGGACTATATGTGTTTTTATATATATTTACTATAATAGATTCTATTTAGAGTATTTACAGATCCAGAAACGTTCTGGAGAAATATGGTGATTTTAGTATCGTTTGGAACCTTTAAGTACAAAACTTTGCAGACGCGTCAGATGTTTATTTATGGATGGAGATCTTCCCACGGTGCGATTGAGCCCATATTTTGAAACAAAATATAGCTTTGAGTTAGCTTTCCAATGCCACCAGTCTCAGGTCATTCAGCATTCTGTAGCAGACATTATACTCATTTTATTGAAGAGTGATCAGTCTGTCTCGCGAGAGAAAGCTGTCGAGAAGAGTAATATATATCGATCGATGGGAAAGTCTTTATATCGATCGATATGGATGCCAGAATGCGGGCTGGTATATTTCATGACTGCCTGAAGCTCAGAAGCCATCACAAATTACCAGAATGCCTTTCGACGACTAGAAACCTTATTTATGCTATTTTTAAGCCATTATTGACGGCTACACGCTTTACCTATGCTTTTCTAAGTTTTATTCATTGTTATCTTTGTTGGGAGAATAGGGAGGAACTCCTATCAGAGTCTTCCTGGAACTCCATTGGTTTTGGTTTTATTTATTTATATTTATGTTCTTCATCTATTCATTTATGATTTATGTGACAAACTTCATGTCTGAGTAGATCCATCTGCTATGTTTAGGGTTTAGATAGGTTATGTGGGATTAATCCCAACTATAGATTACTAAGTTGTGATATTCATTGTTAGGATGTTCTTAATACTTGTTTTTAATGTCATGAACTAGAAGTCTAGAACCATGAACTGGAATTGCTTAATTTATTAATTATCATCTTGATATCATCATGTATAAGCTAAGATCCTCTGTAGATACGCGAGAGCCGGTCTATGATCTTGGTGAGCATCTAGATCAAATCGATCAGAGCTATATCGATCGATACTTCTATAGAGTAATCGATCGACGACAAATAAATATATATATATATATATATATATATCGATATCACTGTCAAAACATCGATCGATATTGTCAGCATCTGATAAATAGACGAATCTAAACACTGCGAAAGCTGGTAGATTCATCTAAGAGTTGAAGCTCTTTAGTATCATGCATACAACTTGTTAGGCACATGTAGCATTATAATCATGATTACCTGAATAGAAACCTTAGATCTAGCAACCATCCTTCCATCAAACAACTCCTCGCCAAGCTGAACAATTATATTGTTCAACTTGTTTACTGATTTATTTATTACTTGCTTTATTTACTGCTTTAAAATATATTAGCCTAGTTTAATCATATAACTATTAGATCTATTAGGTTCCCTAACTCCCCGTGAATTTGATCCCTAAGTACTACAACTCAACCTCTTATTTGAGAGTGTATAAATCACTATTTAGGGTAATTTGAGTGATATCACAGTCATTGTGTGTGAGAAATTATTATATATAACAATCATGAGTTGAAAGGTGTGTGTATACACATAAAATATGTGTATAGACATACAAAAGGAATCATATCCGAACATAAACATCAGAATATAAGCAAAAGCCAAAACTTAAACAACTACGTACAATTTCTAAGAATTTCAATTCAACATATATATCTGAGATAATGTTTTTACAATGGAACATCTTATGTAATCTTGGAAGCATCAGAACTACAAACTCATGAATCTTTCAAATACAAATTATCCTCACCTAGCTAGGTAATCACATAGCATAAACATCCAAACAAAAAGCACTTAAAATCAATGAAACCTACAAATTTCGATCAAAGACCAAAACTTTACAGTAACTGACGAAACTAAAACTGTACCTTGCAATTCAAGAAGCCTAATAGATCTTTGACTAAACGCTAATCTCAAATCAGGTGGACCAGATCCAATAAGGCGCATAAGTAGAAACAGAGATGACGGGATACCTTCTTGAACTTCTTCACCAGCACTGTCTTCACCAAACATAATCCAAAAGCGAGGAAGCTCCGACCTCATTAGCACCAGTCGTTCTCTCTTCTCTCACAATCTATCGCTCTCAGACACTCTCATGCCCCTCATATTCAATCTAAAAAATGAATCAAGGAGCAATATTTTAGCATGAGCAATCAGAAAAAAAAAACAGTTCAAGAAATTCACGAAATCGAAGATGGATTTCTTCATCTCGACAACACAACAGGTGCATAAAACTCAAGATATTATTAACAAAAGGTGTGTTTTGCGTTTTGATTCCAAACCAGAACATTTGTATTTCCAGGGAATGGGCTTACCTATTTATAGTTGAGGATTCACACAATGGCAGTAATGAATGGTACATTGAAACACAAATTGTCAAAGGAGTGAAGAGTTGTTGCTAATGTGTGCGTTAAAGAAGACACTTGGACTCAACCGACCATCGTAATGTTTCAATATCTCTTTCGCCGGAAAGTAGAAAACCATACGAAAAGACACAGATCTGTATGAACATCAAAAATAGACACAACAATCATCCAAAGTTGGAATATGCCTCAGTCAAAAATTTATAACAGAAACTTAAAAACACAAAGAAAAAATTATAATATGGATTCAAGATGGCAAAGATGTGAAAAGGATTTAACCGATGAAATTAATTTGGCTATGAACAATACGTGGAGTTAAGAACGAATGACAAGATGATTTAAAAAAAAAAAATTTAAAAAAAAGCATATGTTTTTTATAGTTGAACCTCCACCGCCTTAGAAAAAAAGAAATCACATTGAATAGAGACTGTGTGTGAGAGATTAATGGAGGGTTTTAAGATGATTTTTCGGTTAGTGGTGTCGTTTCGGCACCTGAGGAAGAAGATGAGAGATCAATTGAGAAGACTTAAGAAACATGAGAGGCCTAGAAGAAGAACACGGGGAACCTTAATTGAAACACATACTTATGCCCTATTTGACAGAAAGACCAACCCAACTGCTCAGAAAAATGAATTTAGGCGAAGCCCATAACATAGAAAAGCCCAAACGATTACACATCAGATTTAATGAAACGCAGAGGATCAGATGTTCGTTCTGAGAATCATCGAATTGTTGACCTGTCAGCTTACGTGGCACACCCTGGAAAGAAGAAACCTTCTTTTATATATAAAGATACCAGATGAATTATCTGTAGGCTTTGGGCTTGAACTATGTTATTTTTAGTACTCTTTTGTTTTTGATTGCTATTATGATAGAAGCCAAATTAACATAACGGAAAAGACATTACAATATGTAATCTTCTTTTTCATAGTTTTTTTTTCTTCTGCAACACATCAAAATGTATAATTGTTTAATGTCATATAATTCATAAAAGTAGCTTGAAAGAAGTTGTCAAAGCATACAAAATAGAATTAAAGAAGCGTAGCTCTAGAATATGACTAAACTAGGTTCGGCCCGCCCTTTGGCGGGATGATAAAATTGAACAAATTTTGAAATGGTTATTGTTTGTTTAAGTTGAAATTTGAATATATTTGTTAGGTTTTAACATGTTTTAGTAAATTTCATAGAAAATGTAGTAATGATGTCGCCATAAATCCGATTTTTTGATAAATATAAAATAAGAGTTGTATGTCCGGAAAAGATTTATAATATTTTAAAATCAGATCGGATATAGCAGAAGAATGTGTCCCCTTCAATGCTTTCGATGTGTCTTCGTTCACTGAGAGAAATGAGGCGACCAAATTAGTAATGCAAAACACGATAGTTAGTAACTGTAATCAGATTTGTGTGTTGTGTAAAGTGTTAAGTGTTAAGAAAATGTAAAGATAGTTCTATTGAATATTAAAAAGCAATATAATAATAGATTTTTACTTATATAAAATATGTGTATATATAAAAAATTAATAATTTATAGTTTTAATGGGATCATGTATTTACATATAATTTTGTAAAAAAAATATTATCTTATTATATTATCGATTTGTGTCAAATTTTGAACCAATCCAAGTTGAAACCCGCGAAATTTATTAATTTATAGAGACTATAAATTTACAGAATATTAATTTATAGAGGTTCTGCCGTATTGAATATACATTTCAAACCAACTTATTTATGTTGGAATATAATAATTTTACATTATTTACATAAAATATTAAATGATGTGATATACATATAGATGATATATATTATTTTTTTAGAAAAAAAAAATTATAATATAATTTAACTTATTAATTATATTATTTGCTATCAATTATTTAAACAAATTATGATTAAAATGATATTTGAATTTAATATATATGACTGATTATTAAAATATTTGTATTAAGTGTTGTATTAAAATATATGACTTAAATAATTAGTAAATAAGAAATATGTTAAACTACAAAAAAATAAAGATGGTGTTTTAATTCGTAGTGCTTTACTTGATTATGTGGTCTAATGAAAAGAAAGAAAACTCAACTATATCCAATAAACACAAAGAATTATGAAAAGAGGAAACAAAGAATCAGATGTATTAATTTTGAACTTTTCTTTTTTTTTAAGAACCCAAAGTTTAAATTGCTAGATTAGATCTTACATTCGAGAAATTATACCTCTAACGAATATATGAGAATTATGTAGAATTTCCTAAAAAGGTGATAAGGAGCTTCTCGGCCACTAGGGGTCCTATTTATCCTCCATCTAACCATGGTCCATTACATTTCTTGAAACTTGTGAGTTGGTTTTACTGCTCTTCGTACTTGAGTCCTTTGAGAAGGAGCATTCATCTCAAAGCTTAAACCCGAGTCTGAGACATCAAAACTACTACCAAAAAGATTCCTTTTAACTTCATTAACCAATGAACCTGAGAGAGAAATAAAGATGGCAGCCAAATTAGTATCAGGCTCAAACATGTGAGTTGTGTTTTCGCTTTGAACAAATAAGGACTTACAGCCACACGAATCCAAGCTAAACCCTTTAGTCTTCACCATTGTGTATAAACGATGGTCTAATAGAATAATGGGGCATCCTTGATCACTGATAAAAGAAAAAACCATCAATATCATAAAGAAAGAACAATTGTTGTGGTTATCAACGTTGATTACTTAGCTGCTCGTGTCAAGTTGCTTCAATCATGTACTGTTATGATTTGCTTGTGTAACACTGAATAAAAACAGCAACAAATATTAAGATCATGATCTTGTTAACAAAAAAATAAAACACAACGTAGCTATTTAATAACTGAGACATCTGCTATGAAATCATGCATTATTCAAATAATGGTATCTAATTGCTACCAATCAAATGTTTATAATAAGAAACTCATAAAAACCAGTGCCTGAGAACAATACCCTAAAAAGTTGTCACATCCTGGCCCGGCGGTATGTTATTTTTATTAATTTGGACCGATACCCATCAAGTCTTTCTCTTCTAATCTTGGCCCGTGTAGTAAACCCTAGGGTTTCCTTCTTCTTTTCTTATAAATAGAAGTTTTCTCCTTCTTTTCTCTTCCATTTAGAAATTAGAGCAAAGCCCTGCAGAGTTCCTGAGAGATCTGAAAACCCTAGCCGTCAAGGTTCCTCCTTTTCTCTTCTGTCTCGTTCTCTCTCTCTCATTGATGTTCATCGTTTGCTGAAGGCTGGAGCCAACCCATCGGAGATCCCTATCAGGACGATCTCTTTCGTTTTCTAGATATGTCTTGTCTTCTTTCTAGATCTGATCAATGGTGAGGTAAGGAACCTAGTTCTCGTTAATCTCCATCTCATTCTTCTCTTTGATCTTGGAACTCTCATCTTGTGTCCTTGGTGGTAGCACCAATCATTTCTGTTGTAGATCTGGTTCGTGGAAAGCCGTGATCTTCAGATCTGCTTCTTCTCTCTTTTCCATTATCAGATCTATGGCTAAGGTGAGGGCTTGTTGCAATCTCTATCTCCTTCTATCATTATATCATCATGGTAGAAGTGTCTAGGTTGATCATTCATCCTTATGTGTTGTTTTCTATAGATCTATAAATATATACTCCCTCCGTTATCAAATAAGTGTCATTGTAGAGAACATTTTTTGTTAAAAAATAAGTGTCATTTTCAACTTTCAATGCAAAATTTATTAATTCTATGGTGCAGTTTATTTCTCTATTGGTTAAAATATGATTAGGTGTATAGGTAATTGTGTTTTTGTATAGAAAATATGTAATATTAATTGTTTTCTTAATCTGTGTGCACAAAGCTAAAGTGACACTTATTTGAAAACATAGGTAGTATTTACTTATACATATGATATCTATATTGACTCTTGATGTGTGAAAGACATAGATCTATTGCTTAGGTTGTTAAAACATGGTTGAATGATGTTTGATGATTGAATGTATATGATGATTGTATTGATTGGGGTTATGGTATATGAGAATGATATATACATATGATGAGAAGATGTAAGGGAGGTAGAGAAAGGTTTAAGATCTATGAGTTAGAGAAAGGCTAAAAGCATATGTTTGCCGGTGTAACGTGCTGGAATGATGTATAAGTATGTCTCGGGCGTTACATCGTTTCTTTTTGGGTCATGTGGCAATCGTGTGAGTTGGCATGATTCATCGCCGGAGCGGGCAAGCGGCGTGCCTGTGTGTGAAGTAACGTAGTAGCGTGATGTCTTGGAGACAACGTGAAACGTATGAACATGGTGGCGAATCAAGCGTGAACCGGTGTCGGTAACTTGATTGCGTGAAGGCGTGAGAAGCGTGATGTCGTGGAGACAACATGTTATGAAAGTTCTCACGCAACAACATGAGGAACGCGGGGACCGAATGAGGTGGCGTGGTCTCATGTTGGCACCGCCGGGGTTTATCCTTGTTTCTTGTTGATTGCATATATTTGACTGGATGTTTAAGTTAGATACTTATGCTATGTTGAGTGATGATTGTTGGTGATTGATTTCGGGGCTCCTAGAGCTTCCCTCGCAGAGATTTTGTCGAAATGCTCACTCCTCCCTCTTCCCTTTTCATTTCAGGTTCGTCTCATATTGGTGGGTTTTTGTCAAAGACGTCCTGGGATCCTAAAGACACATTGTTTCGGCTTTATGGCTGGAGACAAGTGTCATGATATCGCCGACCATTTCAGCTATGCTGGGTCGGGGTGTCACAAAAGTCAAATAATTAGCCCTTCTCTTCAGGTTAGAAACAGAGCATAATAGAGGAAAAAAAGAGCATTTTTGGATGTTGTATAGTACCAGGTCATCTTCTCCAGGTCAAACACTTTTCACAAACCCTTCTCTGAGTCTTTTGTTCTCTTCTTCAAGCAACCCACAACGTTCTTGGATAAAACTCAGGTGGGATCTTATGGATTTAAGCTCTCTTGCATGCGAGTTTGCCTTCGCTGCCATTGAAATCGCAATATGCAACAACAACAAAATTAGATATTTGTATAAAAGAAGTAACAAAACAGAGACTTTAAAGACTCGAGACTTTACGTTCTTAGCTCTTTTCATGATCTTCCTCTCTTTTGGTCTCTTTTCATCTTCATCTGACGAATCTTATTTTAGCTCAGCATCAGAGTTAGGGTTCCTGTAGGATAATGTGTCGATGGGCCTGTAGGATAATGTGTCGATGGGCCTCAAGTTGAAGAAGATTAGATAAGTGTGACGAAGCCCAAGTAAAGCATGTTCCGACAGAATAAAACTTAAGTGATACGGTGCGTATATGATGTGTCCGCGCGAGATGCCCACTATGTCTGACCTGTCGTCCTACGTGTCATAATAAAGAGAGAAGTAACTCTTTCTTATATATAAAAATTATGTGTATCACTATTCGTAATTTCTCATCAGGAGAATATCTGCTCAGTTTTGTCTACTAATATTTTAGTTTTATATATTTATAAAATTTTACTACTATTTTTACTGGATTTACAAAAACAAATTGAGAAATTCACAGAAATAAAATTCTTATTTTATTTTTTGCTAAAAATATATATTATTGTAGATATCAAATAACATATAAAATTCCTCACTTCATTAGCAACACGTAGCAAATTTTCAATTTCAGATGATTAAAAGTATCTCCAACTTATTGGCATTTTTACATCTATAAAATCATTTAGAGGTAAAAGTTTTCCAATCCACCACTATATATATTTCTAAAATAGAAACTGCTATTTTTTATTTATTTAGAACTTTTTTAAAGATAAAAATAACAAAATACATTGGAGATTAATGTAGCTTACGTTTTGGGTTTGATTCTCATTGACCATCCGTACACGCTTTAAATGACAATAAAATATGGATTTCTGTGAACTCCATGGTGATTAGTCATTAGGTTTAGAAAACTTTTAGGATCATACTACTACGGTTATGTAAGAAAATATTGTTTGATTCAAGCGAGAGATGTACACAATTAATTTGAAGAAAAAGTCTCAGAGTTAATAAAATATTTCTAAAGACTAAAATATTTCTAAAGACTAAATATTTTACCACTAGGCTAGTGGCACATTCAATGTAGGAAAAACATGATTACTTTTATTTGTTATTGATTTTGAATATAAAAAATTCCTTAAAAATGTAAAAAGTCTTTAAAATTCCAAAAATTTGAAAAATAAAGAATTTTTTTATAGAATTAATTTTGAAACTGAAATTAAAAATAAAATTTTATTTTCCTTTAAAAAATCAAAAATTTTCCACAAGGTTTCTGTTGACACTCCAATACCGTTTGCTGCTAGTATAGCATGTCCACAAGGTATTTTGATGTTATCAAAATACTTACAGCTACACTTCCTCTCAGCTAGCATTACCTTGTCAGACCTCCCAAATTTCCTCACAACTTGACAAGTCCACACATTGACTGAATTGACATAACTCCCTTTCACAGTAGCCATGTTTTTTGTCATCTCTTTGTCCACCTCCACACTGACAGCGCCTCTGTGTTTATCAGCCTTCCTCCTACGCGCACTGAACCACCGTGTCATCATTCTCTGTATGAACTTCACCAATTCAAGTATGTTGCCTCCTCTACCTTCCAATAGTGCATTATTCAGCTGCTCAGCAATATTACTAGTCATGATGTTATATCTATCACCAGAGAAATTCACTCTTGTCCAACGGCCTGTACCAATTTTCCCAAGATACACCCCACATGCACTGTTTGTTGCCCTGATCTTCGCATAAAGTTCTTTGTACTCACGTGGCGTGTGCGCCATGGCTGTCTTTGTCACCATCTCCGCCAAGTGCTTACTTGAAAACCTTGAATTCACATTTCTTGCCAAATGCACTATGCAAGCCCCATGTTTGGCTTGTGGATAAATCTTACACACAGCATTTTCGAGACCCACAGCCCTGTCAGATATTATTGCAAGAGATGGAGAATCGCATAAAATACGCTCCACTTTTTGCAAAAACCACGTCCACGAATCCTCATCCTCGGCGTCCACAATTGCAAAAGCTAGAGGGAAGATCTGGAAATTAGCATCATGCCCACTAGCAGTCAAGAGAACTCCTTTGTACTTGCCACTAAGATGGGTACCATCTATCACCAACACATGCCTCAGCTTCCTAAATCCACTAATAGAAGCACCAAATGCAAGGAACAAGTAAAGGAAACGTTCATCTCCATCATCGTCTACATCGGTCTCCAAATCAGCAATGGTACCAGGATTTGCCAACTTCAACATGTGAAGATATTCTGGGAGTTTCAGATATGCGTCCTCATCAGAACCACGCACCCCAAGTATAGCTTTATCCTTTGCCCTATAGCACTTCATATACGAAGCATTCACCCGGAGGTCTTCCAACAGAAGTTTCTGCAAATCACGCGCCACAGGTGCTTTCCCAGGGTTCCCAAACTTCGCTTTGTAAACAGCAGCAATTACACGAGATGTTGCTCTACTCTGATAGCCTTGCCTGTATTCTATTGGGCAGAGATGATCAAGCTGAGCCTTCCTTATCTCATAGTAACCACAACCCCTGATTTCATGAGCAGTTACACGCCAATCACACCTCTCATCGGGACACTCCACAACAAAAGAATCAATCTTGGTCCTAGTCTACGTGAACTTAAACTGTTTTTTGATGGCGTAGATTGCTAAAGCAATCTGACAATCCTCCTTGCTTCCAAAAACTTTTCCTACGGCAATTTCACCATCGTGTTCGTCCAGATCCATGTCAGGGATTTCAGACACATCATATTCTGTGTCATCGAACATGGGAGGGATATCAAACTCCTCATCGTCAATATCAGCAAGCCTACGTGCAGGTCGACTACCCCTGTTAACTCCAGCTTCGGCCTCGGTTGCTCCACCCATCCAAGGATTATAATCCTCCGGCTTCAGTGGTTCTTCTTTTTCACCAACACCAACATAAGTGCGCGGACCGGAGGGTTTGTTTAGACCTTCAACAATCTCGTCCTCGTTGAATACAACATTTACAGCATTAGAACCTCCGAACTTCCCAGCTAGCAAAGGCGTCCAAAACTCCTTGTCGTATCCTCTTGGCCTCAATTCCATCTCATCCAAAACACCACCTTCAGTGTTAACACCTTGGCTGCTTTCTCCTTCAGTGTCTCCTCCAGCATTTGCTTCAGAACGGAAACCACTACCATACACATCTTCCCTGCTTTGTCCTTTAGTGTCTCCTCCAGTGTTTGTTCCAGAAGTGAAACCTCTACCAAACACATCGTCGCTGCCCAGTCCTTCAATGCTTGCTCCATGGTTTGCTCCAGTACTGAAACCACTTACATCCGCACCGTTGCTGCTTTCTCCTCTATTGTTTCTTCCACCACTGAAACCTTTACCTCTATCTCGCTCAACACTCCTCAATTTCTTTTCCAGCTGCTCAGCTACCCTAACCAAATCATCATCTTCACTAAGGTTGATAACCTTCGTCTTTGAAGCAGCTGATGAAACGTAGCCCTTTGAAGGAGCGGAGGACATGTTGACCCTTTTAGATGTCACATTAGAAAATTTTGCAGCTTCTGGTGACACAAACCCGAGGCCGGTGTCGTCCACAAATTCGTTGTCCACATCTCTCTTCTTCTCTTCAAATTGTGCAAACAGGTTCATTCCTCCTTTTAATTTCAAATGGCGGCAGAAATACTTCACTGTGCCATTGCTTGTTATCAGCACTGGTGGGGTCTTAATCCCAGTTGCAAGCTCCATGCTGGTGGGTGGCCAATAGCTCATAGAGACACCAAAACGTGCTTCATCCAAACCAAACTCTCGCAGTACGTTGCGTCCAAGTTCCAGACAACCAATGCCCTCGTATAGAGGGACCATACGACCCATGCGATGCTTCTCAACAATGAAATCCCACTTCCCTCCATCTCCACACACCCACTCGCCACAAAGAACCAAACATTGCTCGTCCATCCTAAAAATCTTCAACTTCCTGCCAAGAAATTACAAAAGACTTCAACTTTACGACAAAGCTTCCATCTTTATTACGTTTTCTATATGTTCGACGTAATTAAAGCAAAATAATACTCAAAGAATCAACAAAACATACAAAAAGATTCTCTAATATGGCTACAAACATGTTTTACCATAATTTTAAAAAGATTTAAAAATTACGACAAAGCTGGCATTTTAATAAGATTTGTGAGGTGTTCAACGGATTAAATGCAAGAGTATACTCAAAGAATCAACAAAACAAAAAAAAGTTCTTACCCGGAAGCAGCTGCGCTCTTTGAAGGGTTGCAAAAGAGAAAGAGTTGATTACGCAGCATTTATGAGCTGACCTACTTCTTTCAAACAAAACTCACCCTGACCATTAGATCAATAAACATCCAACGGTGTGGATGTGTCTCAGCTAAGGAAACATATTGGTCCCCACAAAGGTGACATCTTTCTTTAATATTTTCACAAACTCAACACCGAAACAAGTTAACCAGAGGTGAGGGGTAGAAGGGTGAAATCACTAGGGGGGGAAGAGGAAGAAAGTGTGCCTCAAGTGCTATGTGTCTTAGAGTGTCAAAAAAGAGGGAAATGTGTCCCATGTGGTAAGCGACTCTTCCTCATGATGCTTTATTTGCTTCATCCTTTTGGTTAGTCTTTTATAAGGTACTATTATTGGATCCATGCTTTGCATGGGAATATTTTTAATTACAAATAAAAATAAACTTCAGTATTCTAGGACTAAAATGACATGTATAGTTAACTTTAATTTATTAGAAGGAGATGCATATACATGAGAAAAATTCCTGTTTGGTTTTAAGTCTTGTTCTTTCAATATTTTTCCTAATTCTTAATTTATGTTTTACATATAATAATTCATTCAGCATCTATATCTATAAAATAATAATATTATATATCAATGAGAACAGTAAAAAATCAGCATATAGCATAGAAATATCATCCCATGAAAGTACATAACACACAAAGATACAAAATGAGAAGCATGGTATCATTTTCCTTTCCGAATTTCGGGTTTCAACCATTCTTTCAAGTTATATATATTTCGAGAAGAAAAACATCAAAATTTTACGTTATTGAATATATATTAACAAATTTGATTGTCTCTAGTGCCTACTATTTTTGGCAGTCAAGACTCAAGAGAATGCAATAGAGTTGAAAATCGATTTTTTATTATGGTATATTGATATATCAAACATATGAAAATAAATGTTGCAAATACTTTGTTACCTTTGTTGATGATAATTTTTGTTTTCCAAACTCTTATTAAGTTCTGATACTCAAGTGTTATTTTATACAATATTTTGTATGGAAATACGAAACGATAGAGAAACAGAAGATCAAAGGTGGAGTTTGAGGAATACATTTGTCTAATTGAAAATATATATAGGAGAAGAAGAGAGTTTGATATCGTGGTCAACTGAAACTTAGGATAAATATTTTTGAGAGAAAACATGAATTTAGAATAGTTGATGTTGCAGAGAAAATTAGGGAGAATAATCATGTGTAGTGATTATTTTGAGGGATTTTTGGCTCAATGCGGAGAAACCCAAATCTAGTGCACGTAGTCACTGGTAGTTTAACATGGGATGATCACTATTCTTTCTAGATGCCTTCGGCGGGTTCTCTAGCGGGCAATACCCAGATTTTTGAGACGATCATTAGGAGATAGTCGAGTTCCTCTCGAGACATCCAGATATCATGGTCATAAAAGAAAAAATATAATGAATTAACTATAGATTGACCCCCCCCCCCTTCAAGAGGGCGGGTATGTTTTTTGTTTTTAAATTTTTTTGCCTAATATAATTTATATGTTTGTGTGTTTATATAATTATATTTATGTTTTAAGAAATTTAATTTTTATATTTATGTTAAATATATTAATTTACATAACTATACACTTGTGCCATTTTTATTTTAGAAATTATTTCATAATCTTATTCCGAAAATTTACATCATACTGTATTTTCATAGTAATCACTTAACATAATTAGTCAAAAATATTTGTATCAAAAAATCAGATTTGGAATCCAAAAATCAAAGCCTCGTACTTTATTAGACATGGTATGTATACTCAAATGGTTCTTAAAGTGTTATATCAAAAAACTAATATCAAATCCAACCCGCATTATAAACGGAACCAGTTTTTTGTTAATGTTTGAAAATTTTAATTTTAATATATTCTTTTAAATATTTTTTTGGCAGTGGTTGACCCGATAAAAACCTAGATGGATCTAATTTAAAAACACCTAAATTTAATTTCATAATAATATTTTTATTAAATTATAGGCAAAATCCTAATTTGGTAGATAAATTAGTCAAATAAGTTTTAATTCATGAAATTGAAATAAAGTCTAGTTATATTTTGATATGTAAAGACAATACGATCGTTATGGTAATAAGATATTCTGGTCTAGTGGTCATGAAAGGCATTATCTGGTAACTGCTTTTGTGTTTGAACGGTTGAACCTGAATGTTTTTTTTGTTTTGATTCATTTTTTATTAATGCCACATTCGTAATTAAACTGTCTTCCTCCTAAATACAGTTTTTAAGTTTCCCGCAATTTTCTCCATGGTTGTCATCCGAGTAGTTTCTTTAACAATGAATATGACTTAGCCTTTTTCTTATTGTTTTTCATCCGGTATACTCACCAGATTTTTAATATTCGATTGCAATTATTCAAAAATAGGAAAATATGATTTATTTTGATAATCTGAGTTATGTAGATATCTGAAATTGTAGAGACTGTTTTCATAATCTTGATGAGTCGAGGAGAAATCAACCACGATCCTTTGATTTTTTAATATTGTATTTTCAGATCGAAAAATGATCCTTCACCCTTGTGCAGCATGACAAAACCTTCGCTTCTCCTTTATAACCAAAATACTGTTAACCATGTGTAACTGTAATAAACTCCTCACTAATGTTTGCTTTAAACCTGTCCCTATGTGAGAAAAATACTAAATTATTGATAACCATATTTGACCAAATGAAAGACCACCTTGCTAACCAAATCTTGTACATAAAAGACCTTTATACCTATCTGTTCTGAGAATCTATAACTGATTCCAGAGTTGTTGTATCGACAAGTATATCTCAATCTCAACCAATTTTTCTACTATATGATATAAGCACAACTTGGCCGTAACGTACCATATTAATACCTTATCCCCAACCCACAGTCAGCCTATAATATTCACTATGATCCAACCAATTAACGGAAGAGTAATTTTCAAGTAAGCCGATGAATTGACAGCTGGAGAAATCTCCTTTCATATTTCTTATATAAGACCAAAGGAAAGAGCATAAGAGGCATAACTTGTTTCCCCTGTAACCAACATATTTGGAAACCATTAGACATAAATGAATGGAAAAAATTAGAGGCTACAATAGGAGGTAAAACAACTCTCTTCCTCTTTCAAGCCACCATCACCTGACGACACTAAATTTCCAGACCAAAGTTAGAAAAACTGCAACCCAAAAGTTATAACCTCATGTGTTCCAAAACCCAATCGTAGACCATTAAATGAGTTGTATCATCTCTTGTTGATCCTTGAGTGCTTGATCCACTTTGTAAGTCCACATCGTTTGCTTATTGGAGTGAATCCAATGTATATATTTGTTTAATTACCTATATCGTCCAAAGATTATTTCCAAGGAAAAAAGAGAGAAGTACCTTTAGTGTTCAGGAAAAGACTCCGCCCAAATATTTAAAATAATGAAATCTCGGTTCTCGGAGCCTTTCTAATATCTCGTACATGATCCTCTCAACTCTGACAGCACCAAAAATATTCATCTACCATCACTATGTCCTTAATATTCTTCTGGAAATAAATATACCAAATGGGTTTTATAAACCAAAAATCTCTATGAAACCGAAAATCTCTTACGACCACAAAAGTACCTTTATGAGCGCTTTTGGTGGAGACGCATCTCGTATCAACCCTTAGTCGCACTAATAACATGTGAGAGCCTCGAACATATCGGTGAACTGTGATTAATGGATCCTGTAAACACCTTAACTATCCATGATAAAGGCTTCCAGAGCCCCTAATTGGGTCTCAAAATTCTCCAAGCCCTCAGCTAAGACACCTTTGTATACACCTTCATACACACTTCGTACAAAGCAACTACCTTCAACCTCCGTCTCCCTCAAAATCACAGAGATACCTCCTCCGTAACCCCTTGCACTATCACAGCGAACACATTGCCGCACGACCTGATAGTTACCCTTTTGCGAGCATTTTTCGATTCACCAAATTGTAGTCGCAAATCACATAAAACTCTAAGCAAAGAAGAAATCACGAAAGCCCTAATTACATCTCTAGAAAATTCATATAAGCTATAGCCACCCATAGAAAAGATACGTTCAAGTATTAATTAACTAAAAAAGTGGAAAAATTTTACACAAAATTAGGAGATGGTTATCTCATATTTTCTAAAAAAAAAAAAAAAATATAAATAAAATCATAGCATATAAATAATTCAGTGGCATAAGATGATAAATAATTCAAAATTTTAAGGGTTACTTAAAAGGCCATTCAGTTTTAATAGTATTGATTGATAATTTTAGTAAAATTATGTCAAATGTCATAGTTTGATTGATTATGTAACTTGTGATTTAGTATATAAAAGATATTTAATGTAATTTTTTTTGAAGAAGCATGCATTCTGGTGGCGCCATCGATGACGAATACTCCGTGACCATCTTCCCGGTTCGGTTCGAGAATCTGTTTGAGTTCCGGTTTGGAGAAAAACGCTTGGGTATTTCTAAATCGATTTTTAGAGAAAAAAACGGCGAGAACCAACACCTTTAGCCTAACCAGTTAGGTTTAATGTTCGATTGAGAGTACATTCTAAATTTGAACCGGTTTGACCATTTTAAATTTGAATTGAAAGAAGTGCCAACCAAGGAAGGCCAGCAGAAGACCCGACCCATCCTTTAATCCTCTGCATCGCTGGTTGAAGAATCTATTTCCTGTTTTCGATTCGCTATTTCTCTCTCCCCTGCCTTTCTCAATTCCTTCTTCGCCGGAGCTCGTGGTGTGGTGGTGTCCCGCGGCGGGGAGGGAGATGGCACCCAACGATCCTAAACACGGCGGCGGCTTCTTCGCTTCTCTCGCTTCCTCGATCTCCAATTTGGGATCCGCCATGACAAAATCAGTTAACGGGTGAGGGTTTTTGAGATCCGCCACTCACCTAGATTCATAATGCTGATATCAATTTGGGGTTTGAATCTGGAAACTTTATGGGTGCTGGTGGCTCCTATGCTCAGATCTTCGTAGATTTTGTTGTTAATTTGAGCTTTGATCCACTTGAGCAATGGTGGGTTTTGCGTAAAGTTTAGACCTTTGTGGATTGATCTTGTTGTGTTTTGATTTTGATTACTCAGTTTGGTTGCCTATGAGGGACTTGAAGTTATTAACCCTGAAGGAAGTACAGAAGATGCTGCCGAGGAAGCAAACAGAGGAAGATGGAAGCAAGAGGTATACAATTTATAGAGATATACTCTGTTTTACAGTTCTTGTTGTCACCCAACTGTTGATCTTTGAATGCAACTCTCAGGATCGAGATGGTTATTGGAAGATGATGCAGAAGTACATTGGATCTGATGTCACATCAATGGTGACCCTTCCCGTTATCATCTTTGAACCTATGACAATGCTCCAGAAAATGGCAGAGGTTTGAGCTCGTTACAATACCTGAGTTTTTTGTTCCTGTCTTGATGGTTTTGTATGTTTTGACGATATGTGCTCTGTTTCTTGACAGTTGATGGAATATTCGCATCTATTAGACATGGCAGACCAAACGGAGGACCCTTATATGCGCATGGTGTATGCGTGTAAGCACATCTCTTCCTTAATTTCTGCTACAATCAGTATCTGTTCATTTAGTTCATGTGTCCTGTGTTGCTGAACTGTAAAACTGACCCTTTAAATAACAGCATCATGGGCTATCTCTGTGTACTATGCTTTCCAACGTACTTGGAAACCGTTTAATCCAATCCTCGGAGAGACTTATGAGATGGCTAACTACAATGGTGTTAACTTCATATCTGAACAGGTCAGAGCCATTTCTTTCAGAACCTAAATAACTGTCAACGGCTCACTGTTTAGCTGCCAACTTCTCCCAGATTATTGACACCAATGGTCTTGTTCTCAGGTCAGCCATCACCCGCCAATGAGTGCTGGTCATGCTGAAAATGAGCATTTCACTTATGATTGTACATCAAAACTGAAAACAAAGTTTCTGGGCAATTCCATTGACGTTTACCCAGTAGGAAGGTAATTTCTACAAAACCACAGCATGAGCTGCTGAGATAACACTCTTCATTTGTTCATGATCCTTAACCTTAGATGCAATGGATCTGTGGTGCAGGACACGAGTGACACTCAAAAGAGATGGAGTGGTTCTAGACTTGGTACCTCCTCTGACCAAAGTTCACAACCTAATCTTTGGAAGAACTTGGGTGGATTCTCCTGGGGAAATGATCATGACTAACCTAACCACAGGTGACAAAGTCGTCCTTTACTTCCAACCATGTGGCTGGTTCGGGTAAGTTCTCTTCAACCCCAACCTCATCTTCTTGTTTCTTTTTCCCCATTAAAATCTCAAAGGAATGTGCATTTTACTGTCTCAACAGATCTGGTCGATATGAAGTGGACGGATATGTCTACAACGCCTCTGAGGAGCCCAAGATACTCATGACCGGTAAATGGAATGAGTCCATGAGCTATCAGCAGTGTGATGGTGAAGGTGAACCTCTCCCAGGCACCGAACTAAAGGAGGTTAGGCCAATTCTCTCCCCCATCATCAACTCAATTTTCTTTCCAGATTCTAACTTTGCTGACATTCCAATGCCATAGGTCTGGAAACTCACTGATGTTCCAAAGGATGACAAATACCAATACACACACTTTGCTCACAAGATCAACAGCTTCGACACTGCCCCTAAAAAGCTGTTAGCGTCTGATTCACGGTTACGTCCCGACAGATACGCACTAGAGATGGGCGACATGTCCAAATCCGGCAATGAGAAGAGCAGGTATGGTAACAGAAACTTGTCCTTTTAGGATCTGAAACTGAAGCTGATTCTCATCCACGTCTTGTTTATACACAGCTTGGAAGAGAGACAGAGAGCTGAAAAGAGAACCCGCGAAGAGAAAGGCCAAAGCTTTACTCCCAAGTGGTTTGACATAACCGAAGAAGTCACTCCTACACCATGGGGGGATCTCGAAGTTTACCAATTCAACGGGAAGTACTCAGAACACAGGGAAGCTGCGGATAGCTCTGAAAATAACACCGACCCTAAGTCAATCACATTCAACCCATGGCAGTTTCAAGATTCGTCTACCTAATGAGTCGCTCCAAAAGACAAGAAAAGAAAGATCAAATATCTTTTGGTAACAGATGTTGTAATTCTTATTCTCAGCTTTCTCTGGTAGTAGTTTACAAACTTCTATTGTTCTTTTTATTACATTCAAATCTCTCTTTCATCCTCATTGCCATAATAGCTATCTTCTTCTTCTGCCTGTGGAGTGATCACACTCTCACCAAACCATCTTGGAGGATCGAATCCAGATCCACCAAGAGGATTGCAGCGGCAGAGACGCCAAGTAGTAAGAACAGTGCCTTTGATAACTCCATATCTTTTGTAAGCTTCCATAGAGTACTCGCTGCAAGTTGGAACGTAACGGCAGCTTCTAGGTAACACCGGCGATATCTCCCCTGTTTTCACCGAAAAACGCCACTAACGACCCATGAAACACTCATACACAAGAAAAAAATGAAGAAGAATTGTAAAAAAGATGAGTTTTTTAGGTTTACTCTTGTAGAATCTCAGCATTGCTAAAGCTGCTTTGACTCCCACACTCTCCTGCTCTTCTTCCCCATCTGATTAGTAACCAATTAGTCACATAGACGCAACGCATAAGTAAAGGTAGAAACTTTATGACTGAGATAGAGGAAACAGAGAGACCTTGAGGAGATTCAGGGTCTGGACTCGAAGGCGTCGATTTCGCAGATAAGCAACGGAGCTGATGCTTGTTTGTCTGAGGAAGATGAGGAAAGCTCAGGCGAGACGTATTGAGTTTCAGGTGAAGTTTAGGAGGATTATGGCTGTCAGAGATCAAGTGGGTTGCAGAAAGACGATGAACGGAGACGACGACCGCCATTAAATGCAAAACTCAAACAAACAAAGCTTTTAACAGCAGAACAGCTCTGTCTTAATCTTTCCCCTTTCCCTCTCTGTATTCAACAATACGACGACGTCGAAAATAAGCCCATTAATAAATGGGCCTTGGATAATGGCTTAATAAACACAATTGAATGGGCTTACTAATTGCTCAAAGGCTTTTAATATAAAAACAAAATTTGAAACCCAAATATCAATTTGTTGCACAGTCACATAGTGTGTCGGAATCCTACTTGTGGTGTTAAGAATGTGACACGTTGCATAATTTTGTACGCACGAAATACATCAGAACAAACGGAACATATCCACAAAACCAAGAATCATCTTCTTCCTTCTTCTTTCTACTTCGCCTAAAAGAAAAAGGGAAATGGCGAGCTCGCTTCTCACCTCGACGCGACTGACCTCATCTTTCGTACCTGTTTCTCGGAAGTTTTCGGTTCATCATGGCCATTGTCAGAGCCAAAGAA
Organism: Hirschfeldia incana; assembly: GCA_026261945.1. Taxonomy (NCBI): domain Eukaryota; kingdom Viridiplantae; phylum Streptophyta; class Magnoliopsida; order Brassicales; family Brassicaceae; genus Hirschfeldia; species Hirschfeldia incana. The sequence goes on from JABCMI010000005.1 coordinate 51,990, forward strand.
CTCTATGGTTCGGTCGGAAACAATCGTCTCTCTGTGTTCGCGCAGCTAAACTCCCTCAAGGGGTATGTAAATTGTCTCTTACACACTATCGACATATAGAAATCTAAAGCTTCCATGTTTTTCTTTTTACCTTCTCACGAGATTCTCTTTCTTGTGTAAACTTGTTTTTTTGTTTGGGTTGGGAAGGTGATAGTGCCAAAAGTGGAACCTAAGTTTGAACCGGCGTTTCTGGGATTCACATTTACAGCTGAGATATGGAACTCTAGAGCTTGTATGATTGGTCTCATCGGCACCTTCATTGTTGAGCTGGTGAGTTAAAACTAGTTATTGGAGTTATGTGTATATATATATAGACAAAGAGATTAACTTTCTTTTGATCTCTCTTTCAGATTTTGAACAAAGGAATACTTCAAATCATCGGTGTTGAGGTTGGAAAAGGACTTGATCTTCCTCTTTGATTTGTTATTCTTCTTCTTTGTCCAATCCGGTCTGAACAAAATCTTTACAAACTTCTTTTTCTTATTTCTTATGGAATCCAAGAATCTAAGAGCTTGCTTACAACTTGTTATAAGTTTCAGCATTGCATATAAACACATACAACTGAGAACCGTCTGATTCTGATAAAAGATTATAAATGCCTTTAGTTATCTTACAAAGATGTCTTTTCACCTGTTAATTGTTATGTATAATTATGAGTTCTGTATCCACAACCTAACTTACTTCTCCTTTTTGAAAAATTCCAAAGAAATAGAAACAGGGGAAATAACTAACCTAACTGGCATCATAATTTCACAAACGTATGTTCTTGATCAAGCAACCTCTGCTGATGAACGGTTTAGTCTTAGTTTTCAGCTGATGCAGCTAAAACACCTGAGAAGGACGAGCCAGAGTGCTGTGAAGTTGAATTTGTGCTGCCTTTTCCGATGGAACTCACCTATACGATTTGGACCATGTCTAAGGTTTAGTTTCGGATGAAACAGGGGCAGAGTCAAAAGCTGTACGGAAACGCAGACCGGAACCAATATGCCTGGATGTAGGGCAGAGCCAAGAAAGCACGTTCGGACCCAAAATCTGAGGAAGAAACAGTTAAAACTTAACAAAGATCAAACCATTGCCTGATAATGACCATCAAAGCAAAATAAAAAGTATTTACCAAGGTTAGGTTATCATATGCGCCTATGTCATATGGATGCTTATAGACTTGCCCACCTTTCTCTGCTAACCACATAGCTCTTACTCCTTCGTGGTACTGCTCAAAGTTAAACCAACATTTATTAGCAGATGGAAAGAAACAAAAACATAAACTAGTACTAAGAAGAGAAGTAAAAAAGAAGAACCTCAATGGTTGTTTTGTTTTGTAAACTGAGGTAAATGTGCCACACGAGAAGAACACCTAAAGCAATGCTCAATGAGATAAGAACAAAAGATGAAACCACCTGAGGAACAAAAAAACATAAACATTAGAAGGGAAAATGATATTTTCTAGTAGTTTTCGAAACAAGTCATACAATTGAAATCAGTATTACATATATAGTTCTTAGATAGCTTCCCATCTCTTCGTCTTCATCTTGCGATTCAACAGTAAGGCTTCCCACAAGCAAAACCTAAGAATATACATATAAGGCTCATATACTAAGGGGGCGCAGAGAGATACACACTGAAGTTGAAAAATGTACCAGAGAGTATACACATGCAGTCACCGCATAGACAACAAATACAAAGAAGACCTTGTAGTTAGTGTGTCCAACGCAGTTGTTGATCCAAATACAATGATGGTCCTTCAAATAAAAAATACTACTAATTTAACATTATATCACATGGGTTGTTTTGGCATGATGAGACATAAATGTTGAGTAAGAGAATACCATTCTAAGCACACATCTTTTGCAAACTCGGCAATGGTGAGCTCGCGGAGGTTTGAAATGTGAACACTTTTGACAATACCTCAAATCTCCTCCCTGCAAATGAACGTAACCAAGACAACAATTCACAAATGAACTTTCCCAGACACTGCTAAGAACAGAGTTTCAAGAGAAGCCTCATAAACATAGCTCACATATGGAATCACAAAGCCTCAACCTTTAAGACCCTAATCAGAAGCTAGCTACAAATCTGATTAGCTTGAAAGATTCTGTTCCAAAGACAATATCTTTAAGGGACTCAACAATCTACCATGATGAGAGATCACGAGTTAGAGAGAAAAGAGGCATAAAGAGTTGACCTTTCGCTTAATCTCGTGAACAGGACTCTCCTGATCTTCAACATCTGGCATGTAACTGGGTGGAACCCGCCCCGGATCCCTGAAAACCGCGATGGAGTAGTTGTACACACACATCAGAGCCAAGGCGGTGAACGCGGCTGCGTTGGCGATTCCGGGAGAGGAGGTGAGGCTGAACCACCGATCTATGAAAGTGAAAACCGTTGAGAAATAGATGAAACCGATCACCAACATCACCACCGCTACGGGGAGAGAGAAGCCTACTCCTTTCCGTTTCATTTTGTTTAACTCCTCCTCCGGCTAACAACGTGGAGGGTTAAAACGGAGCTCCGGCGTCTGAACAGCGGTGTCTCCGGCGTATGTCTGAAGTTGTCGATGATTTTGGAGATGTGTCATGTCTTAAACTCGAAGCACTCCTACCTAATTAAGATGACCCTTTTACTCTTACATTCTCTCGTATTTCACCCTCTTCTTTCAATTTTACCCTCAAAGGTCCATACCATATTAAGTAATAACATTCCCAATTAAGGATGTTTGTGTTTCAAATATGAATTTGACCGTTAAATTTTCAAAACTTAGCTTCCAAATCTTTTCTACGAAAATCATTTTTATAATTTTTTTATTTATTTAATAAATATTGGATTGTCTATACGTGAATTTTATATTAAAAAAAAGTTTACTTAATTTTTTTTATATAAAATAAATCAAACTGTATAACATCTAAAAAAATTTGAAAATAGTTGGTGTTGTTTTGTTGTTTTTTCTTCTTGAAATTTGTTTTGTGATATATAATTTTTGTGCTAGGATGAACTATATCATAAAATATCATCCATATTTTACAATAAGAAATGTTTTACTAATGGGTTTGTTTAGTAAATATATTACATAAAATTTCTTTTTTTGAACATATAAAGTTTCTAGTATTAGTTTTTATTTTAACATACTTTAAGTGATTGTTTAGATAAATTATGATCAATTACATCAAAAAATTCAACTATTTTCAGAAATTTTGTAATTTAAAAAATAGAATGTTTTTAACATTTATTTATTTGCGTCAAATTAAGTTAGAAGTTTCATAATTGAATTTGGATAGTTATATATATATATATATATATATATATATATATATATATATATATATATATATATATATATATATATATATATATATATATGTGTGTGTGTGTGTGTGTGTAACCTTGAGAAGGTGTATTTATGATTTGAATTGCATGTGATGTATACATATGTTGGATCTATGTATTTCTATTTCTAATATGGAATTTTATTTTTGTTAAGACGAATAGTTTTTAAAAAAATTACAGAGGATATTTAAAAGTTTCGAGGAGTTTTAAAATATATGAGATTACCACCCAAACATTTGATTTAGAAATTTTGATGACCTGTCATTTTTTTTGAATATTTGTTTGCCGCGTCATCAAATGAAGAGAAATGAGAAATTAGGCCTACTAACCATACCAAAAATACAAATTCACTAACTAACCAAAATCTCTACATCTCTCATATTTTCTCTTCATATCTCTCTCTATATTTTCTCTACAAATCTAATTTCTATTTTTTTTGGTTATATAGCAAACAACCCCAAGAGAATTCATGTCTCTACAACGAGCATCTGCTTTAAATGTAACAGCAAAAGATGAAGTTCTAAATAGTAACTACAACCAATATATATAATTTTAAATAAAACAGTGAGACAAGAATACTAGTTTACATTTTAAATATTAATGTTATGTTTAGCATATCCTAAAACATATAAGAAACAATAACATGGCTTTTAATTGTCTACTATTAAGATTATAACATAGTTTTATTATATTGAACCGATATAATCATCAACCGAATAATTTCTTTAGTAAATATGGGCATATAAGTAGTTAAAACAAATAAAATATGAAAATTATGCCCAAACTTTACGCACAAAAGAATCAGTCGATCATAATATATAACAAGTGAAACTGAATTCAAACTATGCAACATTTAATATTTTTGATATGATTTACTTCTGCCTTGTATTATTATATATGAATCAATATTAATCATTTGCAATATATTATTTCAACTTATCGAGATAATTATAAAACTAGTTTTATAGTTTTGTAAATTAAGCATCATATAATAAAAATTAGCCACCTCGATAATCGTCATATTTATAAGGATCCTATACCTTTTGCATTGTTTTTAGAATCTTCCTCTTTATGCCATAAACTACCTCAACTTTGAAAGAATTACAATCTAATCTAATTTGATTTAAACCCGTAGTTTTGGAAATGTGAATCTTTTCTGCAAATGTATTTTGGATGTATGTTTGTTTTTACTTTTTATTGCCGAGATGTTGCATATCGTATAGCCTCTCAGTGAAGTCATTTTATCTAGTATAGATTTGACTATAATTTTTAAAACTAATTAGTTTTATTAAAAACCAATAGTAAGAAAATAATGGGTTTGGGATACAAAATCAATATGTGTGAATAAAATAAAAATATTTGTTCTTGTGGAATGAGTAATTTATAAGTTTGCTAAACATGTTCACTAATGCATGATTTGAATAATCGATATTTAACACACGACTAATTTTTTATTAATTAAAACAAAACTATATCTTAGAATTTAAGTTGGGGTATTTAATTTGAATTTGTTTTGTGTTTGAGTTGAAATAAGCATTGGTTATTCACTTATAAGATGGGTCTCGTCCTGATATATTTTAATGTAACTGGCTTACAAAGCCCAATACTGTTATATTTGGGCTCAGGCTCTAAAACCCAATAACGTTGAAGATGTCGTTGTCTTTACTTTTTGTCGGCCTTCTCTTCAGAGATCGACGAGGTTTAAAGATACTTCAGAATGTTGTAGCAGCTTCGCGAATAGTCTCTTGGTCGTTTATAAAACAAAACCACCGCTAAGCCGTTTCTTCCTCTTTCATTATTACAAAAGCTTCAATCTTTGTAGTTTCCCTCTCTCAATCTTCTGTTCCAAGTTTCTTTTAGCGGTTCTTTAATGGCGAAAGACGGACCCAATTGGGATGGATTGCTTAAATGGAGTCTCTCCCACGCCGACGGTACGCAACCGACTCGCCAGTTGAGGTACGAAGCTCACTTTCTAGTTTCTTAGGTTCTGTCTCAGTCTTTTGTCCGAGATAAGATTTGGATGCTTGGTGGGTAGTTATAGAAAATTTGTATGGCTGTGATTTGGCTTTTTTTGATAAAGATCAATACTTTGAGTGATTTCAAATACGGGTTTGTGTAAAGTAAGGTCTTTTTAATCAGTATCGAATTTAAATCCGGCAAGCTTATGTAGGTGAAAGGGTATCTCTTTTCTTGCTCTATATTGTGTTTGGTGTGTGTATAGTAGATTGTGTTGTTGATTGAGTGTTGTTTTTGGTGAGACAGCGAGGAGGATAGGAAGTGGTTTATGGAGGCTATGCAATCGCAGACACTAGATGTAGTCAAACGCATGAAGGAGATTACATTAGTTATGCAAACACCTGAGCAGGTTTTGGTGGAACATGGAGTAACACCTGATGATATTGAAGGTTCTTTTTGGCCCTATTGTTTCTTTGTGGCTTATATTGTTTGATCTTGAGGGTGCTGATGTGTGTGTGTTTTCAATCTTGTGGTAGATTTACTGGATGAGTTGCAGGAGCACGTTGAATCGATCGATATGGCTAATGGTAAACTATCTCTTCTCACTTTGGAACTTGAATTTCTCCTCTTTTTTTTTTCTGTTGTGGTTAGCTCAGTTTGAGTAATGGTTACTTGCCTTTGTGTAGATCTTCATTCTATTGGAGGCTTGGTTCCTCTCCTCGGTTTCCTCAAGAACTCTCATGCTAACATTCGAGCGAAAGCTGCTGATGTCGTGAGCACTATAGTTCAGAACAATCCTCGAAGTCAGGAGTTGGTTATGGAAGCCAATGGTTTGGAGTCATTGCTATCAAACTTCACCTCCGACACAGATGTCCATGCTCGAACTCAAGCTCTTAGCGCAATATCATGTAAGCCTGCTCTGCTCGGGTTGTTTATTGTAAAGATTGAGATGATCAAAGCCTTGTATGTTTTAGTCATGTTTTGGTTGTGATCACATTCTAAAAGAGTACTTATATGTAATGTAATGTAGCTTTGATTCGCCATAACAAACCTGGAGTCACTGCTTTCAAGCTTGCCAATGGCTATGCTGGCCTAAGAGATGCTATGGCATCTGATAGTGTGAGATTTCAAAGGTAATCTAAATGCTCTTTAGTCCTTACGTCCTACAAGTACTTCAAACCTCGGTGGATTCTTGAACTGTTATGTTTTAAATACTCCAGGAAAGCTTTAAACTTGTTGCAATATCTTCTCCAAGAAGATGATTCAGACCGCAGCATTGCCACTGGACTCGGATTCCCCCGAGTGATGATGCATCTAGCATCCAGCGAAGATGCAGAGACAAGAGAAGCTGCTCTCCGCGGACTACTCGAGCTGACAAGAGAGAAAAACGACGGAAGTGGATGCAGCAGCATAGAGAAAGGCGACGAGAAGCTGAGGCAGCTGCTAGAAGAGAGGATCGAAGGGATCAGCCTGATGTCACAAGAGGATCTCGGAACGGTTAAAGAAGAGAGACAGCTAGTGGATTCGCTGTGGAGGGTTTGCTACAACGAGCCTTCTTCTCTGAGAGAGAAAGGGCTTCTTGTTCTTCCGGGGGAAGACGAGTTGCCTCCTGATGTGGCGAGCAAGCTCTTCGAGCCTCCTCTTAGAGCTTCTGCAGCGAATCGTAATGCAACTGAGAAGAAGAAAGAAGAGCCTATCAAGTTACTCGGACCCGCACCATAAGAGAGCTATACTTTATGCTTTTGTTTGTCTTGTAACTTTTTAAAGTTTTAAGAAGAGATTGATAGACTTCAATGTGAAAGAATCAATGTTTATGTGATGGCAGTTTCTATTTTTGATTATTTGTGATCTTTTGGTGAATGTTCACAGTCTTCTTTTTTTTTTTTTTTTTTTTTTTTGTTCGAATGTCTTCAGATTTAGTTCTTCTGCTATTTAAAAGGTAACACATTTCACAAGCTTCTTTTACCAGTTTTCGGTTTGGCATTAGCCGGTTCGGACCAGATAATCTACCTGTTCAGCTCGTATTAATTTAAATATATCGCATGCTTTTTTCAGTTTTCCGGTTTAGCAACAGCCGGTATGGCCCAGATATACGGTTCCGACCACGTAATTTACCGGTCCAGCTTGTATTTATTTTAATATCGGCTTGACTGAACCGGTTTAACTTTGTATAACGTTGCGAAATTGAGTGAACAAAGAACAAACAAACAAGCTTTCACAGCTATATATAAAAGCGGCCCTAACTCGATGCGAAGTAGTCACTGAGTCACATATCGGAAGAAGGAAGTTTCTCAACACATCTCTCATCTTCGCCTTCTTCAGCCGTCGCCGTCGGAACGACTAGACCGGGTAAGTTATATACTTATAACTTCATTTGGCGAGAAGTAGCCTGACCGTTTGGAATCGATTGAAGCATCATGTTCTTGTGTTCTGGTTTTTGGTAGTAAAGTTGGGAGCTTTCTGTGTCGTGGAGGTGGTGCCATGGTGTGGTGTAAACATTGTGGGAAGAACGTTCCCGGAATACGACCAGAAGATAGTGCTCTGTAAGTGTTTTGAGTAATTGAGTATGTTTAACCTCTTTTGTGTGTTTCAAAATAAGAAATTTTCATATCTTTTATTTTTTTTTGGTAGTGCTTGTAATATATGTGGGAGGATACTGGAGAATTTTAACTTTTCAACAGAAGTTAACTTCGTTAAGAATGCTGCTGGGCAGGTACACACAAAACTGTGATTGTTTATATTCAATTTTTATTTGTCTTTTGCAGCTCGTTACGGACTAACCAATGTCTCCATGTCTGTTGGGATGCTCTACATGTCTTAGTTGGTTTGTGTGTTTGATAGAATTTTAAAAGGTTAGGACTTTGCCATGTCCTGTAGGAGTTCTATGAGAAGTTAGGAACTATGTATATACTCGTGACTTTTAGTTTGATCCTTACCTGTATTTATATGTACCTGCAGAGCCGAGCGTCAGGTTACATAGTGAGCAGTGTCCAGAGAAAGCACTTTGTAATACAAAAAGCTTGTTCAAGTTTTGCTTTTCTGAAATGTTGTTATGCTTCAAAAACTTTCTCCTTTTTCAAACGTTTGGCAGTCCAAGAGAAAACCAGATTCCAGTGTAGTGAGCAAAAGTGAAAAACGATGTTCCGGTGGGTGTATTATTTGTCTTAGTAAGATTGAAGTTATATTTACTTTTTTTTGGCTTTTGAACTCTGGAGAATCTTTATTGTGCTGTGTGTCCCAGATAAAGGTGAAGGAGAAAAGAATGGAGATGATGAACACTCTGAAGCTTCGGATGAACCAGATAACTTTTCTGACATCAGTGATACTGAGGTGAGAGGGAAATCATTTGCTTGCAAAGTGGTAATGGTCGGATGTTCAACACTCTGTCTGTCCTAGTCTCAGTCTCTTTTTCTTACTACAGTTTCTCTTGCTAGATTGATCTTGGTGGTTGTGATACCTTGTTTTTACTGTGAACCAGGTAGATTGCTATATTAACACTGAGGAGGAAAAGCGTTATAAGAAAGTGATATGGGAACACATCAACAAAGAGTATGTTAAGGTGATTTTTTTGAGGCTCTATATATCCTCAATCTTCTCGTGGATTCGATTTCACATACATAAGTATCTTACAAAATTATATGTGTGTCTGTAGGAGCAAGCAGATAAGGAAGCAGCGGTTAATGATGCTTTAAACGCTAGCAAACATAGTTGTCCAGAACATGCAAGAAAGCTTGTTGTAGCGTCTAAAGCTGCTGTGGCAAAATCTAGAAAGGTTGATGTCTCAATTTCAACTTTGTTGCTATTTTATGTTCCTGGTTTCTGAATCAAGTTCTTTTGTTTGTTTGTTTCATCTCATCATATAGGAAAAGCAACGACAACGAGCTGAAGAAGCAAAGAATATGCCTCCTTCAGCCACAGCCATGGAAGCTGTTCGCAGAACACTTGATAAAAAGGATAAATAAAATACATAGTCATGGACTCATGGCCATAAAACATTTTCTCTACTCAACTTTGAAGATTCTTGTTTGGATTTTGGGTGTTCTTCTTCCTCTTTCCTGACTTGAGTTCTTGGTTCCTACAGAGACTTAGTAGGTTAATCGACTACCATGTTTTGGAGGAGCTCTTTGGTACACCTGTAAGTTTCTTTCACTACTCTCATCGCTTTCACCTGTAGCTTGATACAACTTTCTGGTTATTTCTTCTTTCAGACAGCTGAGGAATCACCCAAGCGATCAAAAAAGAAGGATGATAGGAGACGAAGCTGAAGAGGATCAAGAAGAATCATATGACATGAACATAGATTTTCAAAAACGGTGAGAAGCTCTATTAAGAGGAAGAAGAGGATGGTTAAGATTTTGGATTTGTATTGATGCATTCTAAAACAAAGTCTTCTTTTTTTTTCTTTTCTTTTTGCTGGACTAGTTGATTTTAGTGCATTAGTCCTTGAGTATATATAGTTTTGTAACCAAAAAAAAGATTTGAAGTAAAGAAAAAGAGGTTCTTGTTATGTGCATCTTCACTCCTACATCTTCAATCTTTTTCAATTCTTGTTACTAGTGTCATAAAACTTTTCTTATTTTTAAGGGCATAAATCTTCTTGTTGCATTGTTTATTTCTAATTAATTTAAGAATAATCAATATGTGCTTAGATAAGGCTATATGTCATGTTATTTTTTTGGAAAAGGGGCATAAATCTTGTTGTTGAATTGTTTCTTTTCTAATAAATTTAAGAATAATCAAATATGTTCTTAGATAAATATGCGATTAATCACTAACTGCAAAGCTGATTTATTCTTAACATCTTGTAGGAATCAAATACTATAATTGATTGAAAAAGCCGGTTTGATTTGGTTGAATTAGTGTTCGGTATAAATTACCAGAACAAACCGGCTGAGTGAGAAAATAGGTTACTACTAGTTACGGTAAAAAGAAGGGTACGACGAGTAACGGTAGAGAGAAAAAAAACCCTTATTTTTTTATTTTTGTCTTTGTGTCGATCCAAAGTCTCTCCTCTTTCTTTCTCTCTGGTTCAACGGGCAAAGTTTTATTTTCGAATAAAGTTTCGTCTTTTAACGTTCTTGTTCCTCCTCTGCTCCTGGCGAATTCTTGCATCTACCTATCTCGATGAACTCCAATCTCAATCCATCGTCTTCCTCCTCTCCAGATGAGGTTTTGTTCTCGAATCTGATTTCTTGTGATCAATTGAGTTGTTTTTAGGTCTGAAATCGATTACAGATTCGTGTGATTAGAATCGTTACAAAACCCTAGGTTTTGTTTTCAAGTGAATTATCGATTTTATTGTGAGATCTGTGTATAGAATTGAGATTATGGATCTTTTGCAGGGAGGAAGAAGAGGTGAAGAAGTGATGAAGATGGAGGAGGAAGAGGATGAATGTGTAGAGAATAAGCAATCAACAGCTGCTTCTTGCTCCTCTGTATCTGAAGGCAGTGGTAGTGGTAGTAGTTTCCTCAAGTCGCCTCCTGCTGTTGCTAGTCCTCCTCCCACTGTCTCTCCAACTCATAGGTGCTCTTTTGGTTTTCACTCTTCTTTATCGAATAAAGTTTACAAATTTAAATCAGATGATGTGAGATTTGATTTTTGTTGATGTTAGGAGGACGAGTGGGCCTATAAGGCGAGCCAAAGGCGGTTGGACTACTGAAGAGGTTACTAGTGATTGCTTTCTCTTAGATAAAACTTGTACTAGTTCGGATGTTTTAGATGTTTTGTCTTTATTTGTTTGCAGGATGAGACATTGAGACAAGCGGTTTGTACCTATAACGCCAAGAGCTGGAAGAAAATAGGTAAACCTATCACTTCCTTTTTGTACATTAGATTCTAATTGATGTCAGCTTTGCAACATGTTCAAGGGGATTTGTGGTTGGAGTCTTGTATGATATGCTTACAGTGACTATGTGGTCCATTCTCCTGTTCTTGCTGTTTGAACTTTTAGTGTGTTTTTTGTTCAGCGGAGTTTTTCCCTGATAGAACCGAGGTTCAATGCCTGCACCGATGGCAGAAAGTTTTGAATCCTGAACTTATTAAAGGACCGTGGACGCAAGAGGTTCCACTCTTTTCCTTGTTTCTTTTCTTTTTTTGTGTGAATATGAGAGGCTGAAAAAGGTTATTTTCTTTTGGCAGGAGGATGAGAAAATCGTTGAACTTGTTGGAAAATACGGTCCTGCGAAATGGTCTACCATTGCAAAGTCTTTACAAGGTCGAATTGGAAAGCAATGTCGAGAAAGGTAAGAATTCATATGAGCAGAAAAGCATTTTTGTTCTTTCTTTTATAGTTGTTTTTAGAAGCTTCAGTGTGTTGTTTGATATGTTATGCAGGTGGCACAACCATTTGAACCCTGGTATCAACAAGGAAGCTTGGACCCCAGAGGAAGAGTTAGCTCTCATGAATGCTCATCAAGTCCACGGAAACAAATGGGCTGAAATCGCTAAGGTCTTACCCGGCAGGTATATATACTCTTCCTTGGGTGGATTGCTTCAGTGGAGTTATTAGGCTTAGCTTCTTGGTTTTAATGAAAAGGGTTGGTTACTTGATGCAGAACCGACAATTCGATAAAGAACCACTGGAATAGTTCATTGAAGAAGAAGTCAGAGTTCTACTTCGCTAATGGTGCCTTACCACCGTCAGCAACAAAGACTGGTGTTCTTGATAGTGCTATTACTAAACGTCCAATGTTTTATCAGAGAAGGGACTCTGTCACAGTTGCTCAAACCTCTTCAGGAGCTACACAGATAAACAAACCAGATGAAGACGTAGTAACTGCTTCATCACTGACCGGGGTTAGCGAGTACGGACGTTCTCCTCAGCTACCTAACCCAGAGCCATCGCCAGAGAATGGTTACCATCTTTACTACAAGAATCCACAAACAGAGTATAACATGGCGTCAGAAGCGGATAAGCAGCGTATGTACGGGTACGAATGCGGCTGCAGTCCAAGCGCATCACCTGTGATCTTCTTCACACCACCGCCGCCTAGTAGAAAAGAGTACAGCAACGGTTTGCGTCCAACGAGTCCTGAATCTTACCTGAGAGAAGCCGCTAGGACTTTCCCAAACACACCTTCCATATTCAGGAAAAGACGACGCAGGACTGTTGTTGTTTCTGATAATGATGACAGCAACAAGGCAGCGAAAACAGATGAAGAAGCTGCTAAAGAGGCTGTTGTTGTTGTTGATCAAAAGGTGAATGAGGTCTCAGAGAGGAGCCCTGATACTGAAGAGCAGCAGAGCGATGGATCAAACGCTTACAACTTGTCTCCTCCGTACCGGATAAGATCGAAAAGGACAGCTGTTTTCAAGTCAAGACAGCTTGAGTTCATCTCTCCAGAGGAAGCAAAAGCTACTGCTGATGATGAAACCAAATCATCTGAGAAAGATAAGTTGCTTGATGGGGGAGACTCTCAACTCTAGGCCTACTCAATTCCTTGGCTAAGAAAAAGAAATACATATTTTTTCTCCATTACACGCTGAATATGAAACCAAATCATCTGAGAAAGATTAGTTGTTTGATGATGAATTTTTGTTACTGGTTTTTCTTTTTAATGTCTTTTGTTTTATTTTTGGTAACTTAAAAACTGTATTTATACAAAAGAATAATTCACAACAGGTTCGGGTTAATAATTCCCAAGATAAAATATCATATTTATATCTGATGAATTGATTATTTAATTTGCTATGGAATATATTATTTAATTGTCATTAAACCGTTAAACTTAGAATAATTAATATAATACACTCAAAAATGAACTATATAAATAATAATCAAGATCATTATCTATTAAATATTATGTATTGTGTTATTATCCAAATATATTTTCTATAGTACAACTTTATTTATTTTTAAATATTAATTTCAGCATATATTTATCATGTATAATAAAATAATTATGCCCACATATATGAACTAAACACATTAAAAGTATACATATCATATAAATCTTTTTAGTTGTTACATTATGGAAAAAAAAGAGAAAAGGGAATAAAAGCTGAAAAATCAAATAAGAAAAGGAAATAGGGAAAACAAATTAAAAAAAAAGGAAGGCGAGGGAAACAGAGTGGCTATATATAGCTAAAGAACTCAAACCAACAAAGAAAAAACAAAAACAAACCCTAACGATCCAGAGAGAGACAGAGATGGAAGGAGTTTATGTTCCTGCTTTCAGAAGGAAGGAGAAGACTGTCGACGTGGAGCGAGAATCATGGAACGAGCTCAAGAGAAGAATCAACGCCTTGGTGAACAAGGTAAGCGCGAACAATCTCCGTCACGTAGCTTTAGAACTCTTCGAAGAAGATCTAATCAGAGGAAGAGGTCTTTTGTGCAGATCATGCATGAAATCTCAGATCGCTTCTCCTGCTTTCTCCGACGTGATCGCCGCTTTGATCGCCGTCGTGAACTCCAAGCTCCCTTCGATCGGTGACCTCTTGGTTAAAAGATTGGTTTTGCAGTTCCGAAGAGCTTATGATCGTAACGACAAGCCTCTTCTGTTGGCTGTCGTTAAGTTCCTCGCACATCTAGTGAACCAGCGAGTCGTTGGAGAGACTATCGCCCTCGAGGTTATACAATTGCTTCTCGGCGAGCCTACAGAAAACACTGTTGAGGTTGCTGTTGTGTTTGTGAAAGAATGTGGAGCTTTGCTTCTTGAGCTCTCTCCGAGACTTTTCAACGTGGTCTTTGACGTGTTTCGGAGGATTGTTCAAGAAGGGGATTTGGAGTTTAGGTCTCGGTGTTTGATCGAGTCTTTGGTCGCTCTTAGGAGGTCTAATTTCGAGGGTCATCCAGCGGTTCGTAATGAGCTGGATCTTGTGGATTCAGACGAGAAAGTTACGCATGTGATCTCTCTTTTCGATGAGTCTGATCCCGAGACTTCTCTCGATGTCTACAAGCCTGACCCTGAGTTCCACCAGAACGAGAAGAAGTACGAGCAGCTTAAGAGGAAGATACTTGGGGAGCAAGAAGAAGAAGTAGATAGTGATGATGACGATGATGATGATGACAATGATGATGATGAAAGGACAGTTATACATGATTATACAGAAACCGATCTTGTCAGTCTGAGGAGAACAATTTATCTGACCATAATGTCAAGTCTTAATTTCGAGGAGGCAGGGCATAAACTTCTCCAGATCAAACTTGAACCAGGTCAGGAGATGGAGATATGCGTTATGATCCTCGAATGTTGCGCTGAGGAGAGAACTTATCGTCCCTTCTACGGTCACTTAGCACACAGGTTCTGCTTAAGAAGCAAAACGTACAGAGAATGTTTCGAGAGTATGTTTGTGCAGCAATACGCAACGGTCCATCGTCTAGAGACTAATAAACTGAGTAAGGTAGCAATGTTCTTTGCTCACGTGCTAGCCACGGATGCTCTTCCCTGGCGTGTACTTGGCAATGTTTGGTTGACAGAGGAAGGCACAACATCGTCCTCGCGTATCTTTCTCAAGATACTTTTCCAAGAACTCTCTGAGCAGATGGGGATGAGAGCGCTGAATGAGAAGCTTCAGGATCCGACCATGGAGGACACCTTTGAGTCAATCTTCCCAAAGGATCATCCTAAGAACATGAGGTTCTCCATTAACTTCTTCACCTCCAGTGGACTTGGGGGCATCACTGATAAACTCAGGCAGCTCCTCGCCCAGCGTCAGAATCCGTAATTAGTGTAAAAGCTATTGTCTGTTTATTTGGCTTTAAGGTTCTAAATAAAAAAAAAGATCAAATAAAGGTTTTCATATCTATTGCTTGTTTTTGATGAGATAACAAAAATTCAAATATATTTCAAAGCTATGACTTTAGTATTTGCATACTAATAGCCTAATTTATGTACGAGCCTAATTTAAGTCCAATCTTCATCCGGAACAGATCCTTGTAACCTTCAATCAAACAGGAAGTCTTTTAAAAAGTTTTGACAATGTGGAAGAGTTGGCGTGAGTTTTAATTTAAATTAATTTATAATATTTATAAAGTGAATATATTATAAATATTTGACTAATATTTTACTCTTAATATAAATTATTTTACAATTGCATCTTTGAATATATGGGCGTAATAATAATAATCTTGTATACCAGGACCATCTTTTAGCATGTACAAGTAGAGCGGTCGAACATGATCTAAAATTTTAGAGGGTCCATAATTTTTTTTAATAATAGTTATATATTTACAAAAAAATCAGAATATATATTTAAATTTCATTTTCGTATGTATAACCAATTAATATAAATTACAATTCCTTATTTTGTTTATATTACCAACAAAAACCAATAAATTAAGAAGTGATTATTATTTATATCGGTTATATATTATGAAAAATAAGAAATAATTGTTCATGTGTGTTTAAATATTCAATGGTAGTACATAAAGTTATTATTCTAATTTGATTATGTTTATGATATAATTGCCAATCAGTGATTAGAAATAGGAAGAATAAGATATATTTTCTTTACAATTTTTCTCTTTTAAAAAAACAAACACAAAGAAAAAAAAACTAGCATACAATTTCTGCCGACAAGAAAAAAGAGTGCATTGTCTAACTACTATCCAGATTTTGTTACTCTATTATATTTATAAATTATAATTTCTGACTGTGGATATATATATTTGTTTGATGATTTTATCAATGTGTGGATATATATATTTGTTGATGATTTTGTCAATGATTTCACATTAAAAACTAGAAATTTGTGTTATTTAGATATAAAATAATTAAATTGATGTATTTATTTTATATTATAATATTATTTTGTAAAAATGTATAAATTATAAATTATTAATAAGGGTCTATTTTTTTAAACAAGGTCCATATAAAATTTGAGACGCCTCTGCCGTATACCATCATCGTCAAATCGATATTTAACAGCAACAAACATATTTGATTTCATTCAACACAGACAAACAACATTACATTAGAGATTTATACTAAAACAAAAACACTAAAACAGAACAACATATTTGATTCCATTCAACACAACAGACACACAGACTTATACTAAAACAGAACAACAGAAACTAACAAAAATTATCATGATAAATTAGAGATAGAAACATAACATCACTAAACATTTTTTTTTCTAATTGATACTTCACTGCTGCTTCTCCCAGTCTGAGGTAAGAACATTTCCATGTGATCATCCTCTTTTTTCGCTGGAATCTTCTTCTTCAAATATGAAAAGTAAGAAGATGTCTTCTTGTTCACCGAACTGTCACCAGAAACCATCTTTGTCAAACAAACGTCTTTTTACCATGATTGCTGTTTTGTTTTTCTAATGAGCATCAGACAGATTGATTGCTTTTTAAAAAATAGTTTGACATTGACAATTTATTATTTGGTATGCATTTGCATACGTATAACCTTTGCTACTTCTCGGTTCACTCATTATATAGAGGTTTGAGAAAATAAAGACAAACATAAAAGTAGTTTGTTTTTGTCGCTCATTTCTCTACCATTCTGTAAAAGGAATGAATCACTTATTTGTATTATTTAAAAACAAAGGTAGAGTTGTGCACAAATTTAGTTCACAACATGCTACAAAACAATAGGTCCTTTTGTAGTTCTTATAATTCTTATTGGTATTGTGATCTGAATGTTTTCTTATTTTAAGGAGAGTTTGACTATCTTCAAAATAATTTACTGCCTTTCTAATTTTTGGGTTTGATGAACTAATAAAGACTGAAAAATATTTCAAATCTATGATCCTAGCTATGACTTGTATTTCCATAAATTAGCTTTCTTGTTCCACTAATGTTGTTATTTTGTATCTATTGTTGCTTTGCTAGCACCTAAAACATAATCTTCCATCTTAATTGGCCACAAAAAGTAGAACTATTGTCAATGGAGGTACCTCAATTACCAAGTTCATAGTTTCTAACAAGAGACGTTTCTAGAGAGATATTTTAGTAAAGGCAAAGAGATGTGATAACTCGTTGCTATTTCAGTCTCAAATTTTAGAACAATGTGTTCCATTTCATATGGATACTCTTTTTTTTGGTCAATTCATATGGATACTCTCTATTTTCAGCTCAACTGGAGTAAAGTTCAGAGGACTTCTCTACCATATTCGTTATCTATGTTTTATGCATGCCTTACATCTATCTCTGTTTTTCTCAGTGCTCGGCTTTCGTTGTAGCTTCTTTTTTTTAATAATCATGTATTTTAAAGTTTTCCTTTTCTAGTGAAGAGTAAGATCTATAAAATGTAGCTTGATCAAAAAGAAAAAAGCAAGAAGCTATGATAAGCAGAAGAAACACAATAAAGATTAAAAGCTCTTGTTCTGAAGTACGGTAAGCATATAAAGATACTGAATCAAGAAACTAAAGACAGAGATTAAATCGTAAACGAATGCGGCAGAACTAGATGGATCCAACATCACATATTTGAAAGTTTCACCAATTTAATACTCAGTCTGAAACTTTCAACTCATCTACAAACCAAAACCGGTTTAACAGGAGTGGTCCGAAATACGGTACGTGCAGCCTCCGTTGCATGACTCCCTGGTGCCACTCTAACATCTACCTGAACATATGCACAAAATCAATTAAAAGAAATAATTATTAGAACTTGAGCTTTTCATCAATGGAGGATGTTCGTTACAGTGAGAAGAAAGTATTATTGCTCAAGTCAAATGTTTACAGTGTACTAGTCAACGTATTTATACAACCGGATTAGTAAAAGGAAGCTAAACCGGTATTGAACTTAACCAACATTAAATCAGTAAACCATAATCTAATACCCCCTCCTCAAGATGGAATGCATAAGCTATGTATTCCAATCTTGCTAAGTAGACTCTTGAACAAGGCGGGTTGCACAGCTTTAGTGAATATGTCAGCAAGCTGTAGCTCAGACCGAACGTGTAACAGTTTCATAAAACCGTTCTGCAACCTCTCCCGAACAATGTGACAGTCGATCTCCACATGTTTAGTACGTTCGTGATACACCGGGTTCGAAGCAATGCATAAAGCCGACTGATTATCGCAAAACAATGTAGCAGGAGACGTGGGAGAACAATGCATCTCAGTCAAAAGAGCTGTTAACCAGATCAGTTCACATGTAGCATCAGCCATTGCCCTGTATTCAGCTTCCGAGCTGCTTCGAGAGACGGTTGGTTGCTTCTTTGCACGCCATGAAACAAGAGAAGTGCCCAGAAACATGCAATACCCGGTGATGGACTGTCTAGAATCTGGACATGAAGCCCAGTCAGCATCAGAATATGCAGTGAGTTTGATCTCAGACGTAGCCGAGTAGAAGAGGCCTTGAGCAGGATCATTCTTCAAATAACGAAGAACACGATGTGCAGCTTGTAAGTGTGTAGTCGTTGGAGCTGACATGAACTGGCTAAGTTTGTGAACTGCATACGTAATATCCGGTCTCGTATGAGTTAAGTATAACAAACGACCCACCAATCTTCTGTAAACCGAGGCATCAGGTAAGATATCACCAGTAGATGCAGAGAGCTTCAAGTTCGGTTCCATAGGAACAGAGGACGGTTTACAACTCAACATGCCAGCTTCTTCCAACAACTCCAAACAATACTTCCTCTGATTCAAGGAAATCCCAGAAGAATTTCTAGCAATCTCAAAGCCTAAGAAGTAACGAGCTTGACCAAGATCACGGAGCTTGAAGGCAGACTTGAGAACAGTCTTAAACTCATCAGAAGCAGAGTCATCATTGGAGACGATCAATATGTCATCCACGTACACCAAAACTGCAAGATAGAACTTTGCAGTTCGCTTGATGAATAACGAATGATCCGAGTGAGTTTGCACAAACCCATCACCCAAAATCACACTCGAGAGTTTGTGATTCCACTGTCTAGAAGCCTGTTTTAGACCATAGAGAGACTTGTGTAATCTACAAACCGAGTTTGGAGGAACCTTCTTCCCAGTAAGCTCCTCATAACCCTGAGGAAGTCGCATGTATATCTCCTCATCCAAATCACCGTTGAGAAAAGCATTACTGATATCAAGTTGTTGAATAGACCATCCTTTAGCTGCTGCAATGGCTAAGAGAAGACGTAGAGTACCAAGCTTAGCAACAGGAGAGAAGGTATCAAGATAATCCAGACCCTCCAGTTGAGTGTATCCTTTGGCAACAAGACGTGATTTTGGCCTCTCAACAGTTCCATCAGCGCGATACTTGTAAGTATTAACCCACTTGCAACCAACAGGATGTTTACCTGGAGGAAGATCACATATAGACCAAGTTCCAGTCTCTTCCAGAGATGTCATTTCAGTCTTCATGGAAGTCCGAAACTCTTCAGATTTGACAGCCTCTTGGTACGTTTTAGGTGGTTTGGATGTGGTAATAGAAAGGATAAAATTTCGGTGTGTTTCATCAAATTTGTCATAGGAAAGAAAGGCAGAAATGGGATAGGATGTAGTATGGGTAGGGTGAACTGGCTCCGTAGGCACTTTGTTTAAAAGATAACAATGATATTGATCTAGATAAGCTGGTGCTCTAACTTGACGACGGTTCCTAGTTTCATTCCTATTTCCTGATGGTAAAGTAGAAGAAGTGGACGTAGATGGAACAGAATCATTATGAATGTCAGAAGAAACACTAGCATGTGGATCAGGAAACATTGAAGAATCAATATCAGATCCTAAATCAAAGAAAGCAGGAAACACAGAATCAGGAACAGGTAAAGGTAACACATCTTGAGAGAATATATCCCCATGAACAGAAGAATCAGATGTTTTATGAAAAGGAAATTCACTCTCATGAAAAACAATATTACGAGTTACAGTGATTACATTGGAAGTGAGATTCAACACCTTATATCCTTTGAAACCAAGAGGATAACCAAGAAAAACACAAGGATCAGCTCTAGGGGTGAATTTACTCCTATCTTTATCTAATGTCGATGAGTAACATAAGCAACCAAAAACCCGTAAATGATCATATAAAGGCAATTTGTTATTCAAAAGTTCAAATGGAGATTTATCAGCAAGCAATGGAGAAGGGGTTCTATTTATCAAATACACAGCAGTTTGGACACACTCTCCCCAGTAAATCAAAGGCACTTTCGATTGAAACAATAAAGCTCTTGCAACATTAAGAATATGCTGATGTTTTCTTTCAACTACAGAGTTTTGTTGTGGTGTATATGGACAAGAAAAATAATGCAAAATTCCTTTTTCTCTTAAAAGACTAGTGAAAGCTAGCTCAGGTGCATTATCAGATCGAATAGATTTAACAGAAACCTTGTATTGAGTCTGAACAAAAGAAAGAAACTCTGGAAAAATCGTTGAAACAGATCCTTTATCTTTCAAAAGATACAACCATGTAGCACGCGTACAATCATCAACCAATGTCAAAAAATAACGAAAACCATCATGAGTATTGGTGGAGAAAGGACCCCAGATATCTATATGAACAAGATCAAAAGGTGACTGAGACAAACGGGAAGAAGATGGAAAAGACAAACGTTTTTGCTTTGCTAAAGGACAAACATGACACACTTTATTATGATCTATCTTTGAAGAAATCTTTAAAATCTTTGAAAGGACTTGAATCTTGTTTTGAGATGGGTGACCAAGACGCTGGTGCCACACCTCCGAAGAAACATGAAGAACGGAAGCATCAACAGAAGAATTCACAGAATTAGACGAAGTGGAAGACGAAGATGAAGACGACTCAAGGACATACAGATTGCTCTGGAGGTTACCCTTCCCAATCATGCAATCCTGAGTACGCTCCTGAAGTAGAAAAGGATTATCAGGAAAAATGAAACACGAGTGTGCAGAGAACAAAACAGCGATGTTACTATTGCGAGTAAGAGCACTAATGCTCAAAAGATTGAATTTGAAATGCGGTATGTGCAAAACATCAAACAAAGTCAACTTCTCAGAGATAATGATGGAACCAGATGTAACAACAGGGATGCGACTACCATCAGGAAGAGTAACAAACGTGTCCTGAATGGTTCTAGTAGAATGAAACGATGCTAAGTTTGAGCTAACGTGACAACTAGCACCAGTATCTATGACCCATACATCATTGCAAAAAGTAAGGCCATACTCAGTTCCAGCGGATATGAAATGAGAATTAATGAAATGAACGGTACCTGATGATGGATGAGATAAGGGTAAATGGGAAGTAAGATGGGGTTGAGGTTTAGGGTAAGAGACTGTCCCATCAGAAAGATGTATCGTACTTGCCACAGTCTGAGATAGATCGTCAGGAATACTCTTTGGAGGAGCACCCAAGACGCTTAGAAGACGACTGACTTGTGCTGTAGTGACAGTCCCCAAATGAACACCCTGTGGATCCAAGAGATCAATACCACCAGTATCTTTGACAACCATATTTGCAACGTTCTCTTGACGAGACGCAGGAGCTGATTGTCCTTTCACAGATGCAGATGTCGATGAACGAGTGGTGCCAGTGCCAGACTTGTATCCCTGTGGATAACCATGTAGTTTATAGCACCGTTGAATAGTATGACCCGCAATGCCGCAATGAGAACAAATCGGTCGTTGCCTCTGTTTGTTGTAGCCAGCATGATAAGCAGCAACCAGTTCATCATTCTGCTGGGTCTGAGAAACCTGAAATGCCACTCCACTCGTACTTTTCATCGATCTCTGACGTTCTTCTTGAGAAACCAGATTGAAAACTCTCGACATATTTGGTTTAGGATCCATCATCAAGATCTGACCACGAGTAGCAGTGAATGTGTCATTCAACCCAGTGAGAAACTTCAAGATTCTATCTTGTTCCTCTCTCTCAGCAATCCTCTTCATACTTGCACAATCAAAGCGTCCACAGCAACAAGTGTAAGGACTCTCATGATTCTTCAGTTCCTCCCATAACTGCTTCAGACGTGTATAGTATTCACTAACAGTGTGTGATCCCTGAGTCTCAGCAAAGATTTGTTGCTTAATCTCAGCTGTTCTTGGTCCATCACTCTGCTTAAACTGATCGTGTATATCAAGCCACATCTGACGCGCCGTAGGAAGGTACATTATACTCTTGGCAATGGATTTCTCAACAGCATTCACAATCCATGTACAAACAATATTGTTGCAGCGAGACCAAGACGTATAATCAGGATGATTCTCAGCTATCTCCTGATACGTACCATCTACAAACACTGCCTTATTCCTAGCTCCTAAAGCCATAATCATCGATCTACGCCATGTGTTAAAGTTTCCTAAACCAGCTAGCTTCTCAGAGACAAGAGAGATACCAGCGTGATCGGCGTTGTGAACATACAGCGGATTGGAGTTCGGATCGAGAAGAGAAGCCGAGGTAGGCGGAGGATTTTCGGAAGAAGGATTCGCCATGATATCAATCGGATCGATATAGAAACAAGAAATTGATTGCGCGAGAAGAGAAAACGCAAATCAAAGGTCAAAAGGAAGAAGATAAAAGAAACAGAATCGCAATCGTAACCGTAAGAAGATGATAAACTGCGAAGAGATCAAGAAAACACAGCTCAAAAAGAAGATCGAATAAGCTCCGAAGAGAGAGACTCATCGAGAAAACGAAGAAGATGAGCTGATTTTCCGAGAAAACGAAGCGAGAAAGCGAAGATTTCACTTCTCTGATACCATATTAGAACTTGAGCTTTTCATCAATGGAGGATGTTCGTTACAGTGAGAAGAAAGTATTATTGCTCAAGTCAAATGTTTACAGTGTACTAGTCAACGTATTTATACAACCGGATTAGTAAAAGGAAGCTAAACCGGTATTGAACTTAACCAACATTAAATCAGTAAACCATAATCTAATAATAATCACATTCAGTCAGCCCTAACGACTCTGATGACAATTATAGAATCAGATTGATGTTCAATTGTAACAGATCTTGTAACCTTGAATCGAGCAGCAAGGCTTTTAAGAAGCTTTGCGTAGACGCAAAAGGCCAATAAGATGGGGGACTTGACAATGTAGAAAAGTTGGCGTAATTCTGTAGAGTCCCACTAACATTTTTTGTATTTTACCTAACGTAACTCTTGGCATCATCAAACTTCAACTGATTCTTCTGTAATCACGCAGAGCTCCTCTATTGTAAGCTCAGAGTGCTCTGGATATAATTTGTTGATAGTAAGGCACAAAAGATAATGTTGATCAAATAATAGGCATAAACAACGAGAAATTCAATGGAGCTGATCATCTATTTACCTCCAAACCAGACCAAATTAACGAATCAGTTGGATTCTAACTTTGTGAACAGTTTCAGACCGAATTGAAAAACCGGACAAGCGAGGACAGAATATAAAAGTACTACTGTTGTCCAAACAAAATTTTAAAAGAACTACTATTATATTTTAGAAAATCATTCAGCTTCATTCCATGGAAGTACAAACTGACTCATCGATCACACACATGGCAGAGATATGACGTCAACACAAACGAAAACCATAATCGGCTAAAAGACAAAAGGCTGCAGCCATTATTACACATAAACCTAGACATCATTACGGATACATAACAAGAACTCTGATCGTCTCTGCCTTCTTAGAATAATTTATTTATTCATTTACAAGTGCAAGGGTCACACTTGCAGTCAGATCCACACTTGCATGCATCGTTCTCAGCGACACCCTCGCCAGAAGCCTCGTACTGGTTCTTCATCGTCGGTGCAACGCCGAAGACAAAAGTCTCAGTTGTGGTCGACTCGGCGGAAAAGCCCAAGTCTGGGTACATTTTGCAACTGCATCAACCGAAACATCACAACGCCAAAGACATAAGGACATTTAAACAAAGAATCTCAAAATAAATAAAAAAATGGTAGCAATCGAAAACTAAAACAGAGGCTTGAGACTTACCCTCCGCAACCATTGCCGCACTTGCAGCCAGATCCACAGCCACAGTTTCCTCCACAGCAAGACATTTTCTCGAGAAAGACCGAAGAAATAGCAGAGAACGTTAATAAATTGATCGCTGGTAGAAAGTTATCACAGAATGATATTAAGAATTTGATGAAGCTCCAAATTTATAGGCTGAATGTGAGAATATTGACCATACACGTGTCGCAATCCATCTCCGCTCTTATCTCCTAAATTTAATATCAGTCCAGAATTAGTTCTTATTTACGCCTTTACCCTTAGTGGCATTGATTCTCGTACGTCGGTTCTATAATTGTCGGAACAATAATTGTGGAGCGTGTGTTTGTTCTGGTACGTCCTAGAGGGCTTTGGAGTTCCGTGTGTTAGAGTCTTATCACCGTCCAGATTTACACCGCCTTTTATGCAGATCTAAATCTACGGTTGCTATTTAATTGCTATTTAATCCACATGCCACGCATGACGACGACACATCATCACTCTATTACTAGTGCTTTTGCAGAAAATTAAAAAAAATGGAGAATTTTTTTTTTCTTTTGAGACTCTGATATTTATGTTTAAGAGTTTTTAAAGCGAAAAACTATTAGCAAAAATCAGAAGTTTGAGAAATCTAGTTTTTTTTCTTTATTATTCCTAAAATATAAAAGAGAAAATGACATAAATAGACCTAAACCAAGTTTTTGTTTCCAAACTAACACTCAAAAACCAAAGTCACAAAAATAAACTTTATTAAAGGGATCATTTACTTTTATGCCCTCTCCTTTGATTAATTAAAAAAAAATCAAAATCAATTGTCGGAGACAATCTCTTCCCGTCGTCGTCTCCTCTGGCCTCTGCATCTTCTTCTCCTCTTCGGTGTACGTCGTCTCCTTTTGCCTTCGTATCGCCATTCATCGTCGTTTGTGCATCTTCCTCGATCCGTCGTCGTCGTCTTCTCTTAGTCATACTCGTTCTTGATACTATTTGTCCTTTCCTCGACGCAGATCAACATTGGAGGGATCCCAAATCAAGCAGAAGAATTGAAGAAGAGCGTCGCGAGCACAAACTCTAGGCCCAGCAAAGATCTGCCTCTGCCGCCGCTGAAGCATCTAGCATTCTGGCTCTTCTGCGGCTTTCAAATCGTCCGCATCAGACGCAGAAAGTCTCGGAAGAGAGACTACGCCTCATGCCTTCTCACAAGGACATGGCTCTGCCACTGATCCCCTCATTGGTTGAACCAATTGGTCTTCAATTCAATGTTTTATCTTAATAGAGGAAGCTACATCAGATGCATAAACATGTGTAGCTCCTTCACATTTGACATTCTACTCAACTAACAATCTTTCAGATATTCTTCTTTCTCCATGTTGTAAGTATAAATCTAGTGAATGTCTTGAGGGAAGCGATAATGGATTTGTTGCAGGTTTGAACCTGATACGCTTGCCATCTCTGGATGTTATTATGGTGGTGGTGATAAGGAAAGGAGAGAACTTGCAGCACTCAGAAGGAGATGGAAAACATTACATGTAATGTTTTGAAGAAAAAAAACTGAAATGTTGATGACTGATATATGTGAGGCACTAGAAGATACTGTTCGTAAGCTTTTGACTCCAAGCTTTTGATTAAAACACACGGTAAATGGTAATTGTGATCATCAGCCCAATAAACCCAACTGGTCGGTGTCAAGCTAACTTAAAAAAGAAACTACAGTTATGTTGTGATGAGAAATTGGTTTTTCTTAGAGAAAAAGTGTATCAGCAAAAAATATTCAACGATGAGAGACCCATATACAAAGATTGGTTCTTCTTGATGTTTCTAGACTAACTAATGTGGTTTAGTGGTTTTATACATCGTACATCGTTTCACACCTTTTTGTGTGATTTTTGTATGAATTTCTAATTTTTCAGACTATTCAGGATAGACTTCCTAATTATGTAATAAACCATCCAAAAAGTTCAATATCTACACATTGGTTTCTGTGTGAATTTTTGTGTGGTTTTTGTATGAATTTTTACTTTCTCGACATACATGATAGACTTCCTAATTATTTAACTGATTTGGTGATTTCTATAGCCAATGATTTTTATAATAGATTTTGATTATGTTGTTTTGCTTTTGTTGTTTTGGATGATTAAGTTCTAATTCAGAATAGCCATCATGAACAATGACTGTCTAAAATTCCTGACACTCTTTTGATTCTTTACTCATTTTATTTTTCTAGAAGCTCATCCTGAAAGTTCCACAAGATATCCTAGATAATACATGTGTTTTATAATGATACCATATTTAGCAATTTCTTGATATAATTACTGAAAATTCTTCAAGCTATCCTATTTTTATGTTCTCTGTTTGGTACGTGATCTCCGTTTTGTATCTAGTAATCTCATTTTCATATTCGATTTTGGGAAACCCATCCTGAATATCACAAATGGTATCTTATATAAGATATATTTTCTTTGTGAATAAATAAGTTCACATTTCATTTTATTTTCTGGAAACATATCCCAAAACAACCATAAGTTATCCTATATAGTATATATGTTTTACAATAATATCACATTTAACACTTTGTTGATAGAATTACTAACAATACTTCAAGACATCCTAAAATTTCTTTAATAACAATATATATGAAATCATTCATTACAAACTTCTTACTTTTCCAAGTCAACATCAAAGTTATAAAAAAAACATAGTCTTAGCATGACAAGTTTTGAATCTCCCATCGCGTTGCTGTCCTGCATAGCCAAGCCATATCTTTTTTTTCAAATTTTTTAGTATCAGATTTTCTGGAAAGCTATCCTGAAAGTTTGAAACACCTTCCTGAAACTAAAAAAAACTCCACATATTTTCACACTCATGAACACTAGGATTGCAGATAAAATACAACACATAATCAACAGTACATTATCTCAAAATCTAGTGTTTCCAAAATTTTGCAGCCTTTTATTTGAGATACAACTTCTAAGGACATTTCCAACGATAGACAACAAACAAAAGAGAGCTTTGTCTTTAGCTGAAAAATTCCCAGGTAATAGTGTTTCTCTTCAGCTACAAAAGTACCAAGCAGTCATATGAGGTAGTGAAGACTTATGCAAGGTAATGGTGTTTCTCTTCAGGTAACGCTTTTGATTCTCTTCGAAAACAGACTTATGCAAGAAAACATACTCATTTGATTTTTCTGGAAACCCATCCTGAAAGTGCCAAAAACCATCATAAATAACATATGTGTTCTATAATGATATCTCATTTAACACTTTCTTGATAGAAATATTGAAAATGCTCCAAGCCATCCTATTTTAATATTATTGGTTTGATATGTGTTCTCTATTTTGTAGAAAATGAACTCTATTTGGTGATTTCTATAGCCAAGGAATTTTCTTATAGATTTTGATTCTGTTGTTTTGTTTTGGTTGTTCTAGAAGATTAAGTTTCAATTCAGGATAGCCATCTAGAACAATGATTGTCTAACATTCCTTACACGCTTTTGATTTCTTTGAAAATAGACCTATGCAAGAAAACACACTCATTTTATTTTCTGGAAACCCATCCTGAAAATGCCAAAAGTTATCCGAGGTAACATGTGTATGTTTATAATGATATCACATTTAACACTTTCTTGATATAATTGCTGAAAATGCTTCAATCTATCATATTCTCATGTTCTCTGTTTGATATGTGTTATCTATTTTGTAAACAATGAATTAAATGCATACTCTTCTTCCTTGAGAATGCATGAGTCAGATTTGAGATAAGCAGTGATCGAGTATTGGTTTATTGTCACTTTTGGCTTTGGCTCTGATCCAATAGGATACTTGAGCTTAGGCAGAGCTAGTACTTCAAGTATTGAATCTCTCATTGTGTCCATGTCATGTGTAACCAAACCAAAAAACAAATTCAAATAGTATCAGAAGTTATGGAAAGTTATCTTGAAACAATGAAATGTCTTCCTGACAACAAAAAACCACAATTTTCACAAGCAAAATCATCTCATTCACACTCACGACAACTGAGATTGTGGATAAAAATACCACACATAATTAACATTTTGTAGAAAAGAACATAATGCTTTACTTCAAAAGCTTGTGTTCTCAAAGAAGAAGACAAACAAGCTGGTGCTTTTGAACAAGACAAAGTTAATATGATTTTTTATACTGTTCAGGATAGCTTTTCTAATCACGAACTAAGCCTTCCAGAATAACTTCACTTTTGCAGGTTAATGCTGATCCAGCTAGCTCTAACAAGAAAATTTTTGATACATTTACTTCTCTTGTTCATTTGAATTTCATTCCAGTTTTTTTGTTCTACTGTGCAGAGAATAAAACATATATATTGTTTCTATTTTCTGTTTTTTTTGTGTGTTTGTATGATTTTGTTTTCTTAGATTGTTCAGGATAGACATCCTAATCACGTACTAAGCCTTCCAGAACAACTTGACTTTTGCAATCTCTTCTTTATGAAGGTGTTTCTAAATAAATCAGTATTTTTTTAAAAAAATATATCACTTGACAAGAGAATTACTTGTATAAACCAGGACGAGAATTTAGAGGACTAGTGGTCTTGTATAATTTTCTGTAAGCCCATCCTGAATATGACAAGTGATATCTTAGATAAGATATATCTATCTTTCTGAATAAATAAGTTCATAATTCATTACATAACGAATATCTATTGTAGCCTAGCGGCTAGCCTCCAACTCGAACACATATCGAATCGCACAATAACCTGCTTTCGATTCCCTTTGGCCAACAAAACTGTGGGCACTAGATGTGTCTCACTCGATTGCTCTTTCTCAATCTGCAAAAATTCAGCAAGTTCATCATGAATATGTACAATAAATTCCAAACATTTCTTCAAAACACACAAATTGTAAAAACAATACTTTGAGCACATACATGTTGTGTTAAATTAGGAGGAAAACCCTGAGTCTTGAGTCTCAATCTGTTGAGACAATGAAGATGCAAGTGAATCATTCAATGGCTCCTGCAAAACAACATCAGGAAGGTATTCCAGAACATGTATAAAAGTTTCCAAAACTTTCCTGAAAGATCAAAATGTAAAAATAAGATTTTTTCTGAGCTTTTTATCTGTTGTGTCACTTTAGTGGAGAAATATGGAACCTCGGTGTGTGGAGCAACCTATAAGATACAAAATAATACTATAAGAGAAGACATAGAGGAAAACATTCAACTTTTTAAACTCAAAAACAACATTTTTACCTTAGGGACATGTGTTTCTTCTGAAGCAGCATTATGATTTCCCTCTAACTCTAACAAAACTTGAGTCTGAGCATCAGGTGTCTCATTCGACAGCTCTTTCTCGGTGTGTGGAGCAACCTATATTGTCACTTTTGGCTTTGGCTCTGATCTAATAGGATATCTGAGCTTAGGCAATGCTAGTATACATGTCTTGAATCTCTCATCCTATTGATGTCATGTGTAACAAAGCAAAAAAACATCAAAATTTCTATTGTCGAATTTTCTGGAAAGCTATCCTGAAACTATGAAACGCTTTCCTGAAACAAAAAAAAAAGACTTCACAAGTTTTTACAAGCAAACTCATCTCTGTCACACTGACGAACACTGGTATTGTTGATAAAATACCACACATAATCAACAGAATCAATATTATCTAGAAAAGAACAGAATCATAGATACATTATCTCAATAGTTTTTGTTCCTAAAATTTAGCAGCCATTAATTTCAGCTCCAAAAAACTCCAAGGACCTTTCCAACGATGAACAACAAAAGCAACAAAGCTTTGTCTTTACAGTTTATTGAGTCACAATACACTTGTGATTAACAAGAACAATAAAAATCTATAACTTTTGTATGTGTTCTTAACTAAGAAAGCTATAGCTTTTAGAAGAACAAGATAACTAAAATATCAACACATACCACACAGGTTTGAAGCAATATCATATTGGACAAATTAGCAACAAAAAAACTAAGAATGTCAAAGATTCAAAATGCTTACTAAAGAGAAAGGTCACGAACTCTCTGCAATGAAGGTTCCTGAGATTACTTCTCTGCAATTTTGATTATGTTTCATCTGTTTGATTTGGACAACAAAACAAATCCAAATCTATTATATGAAGAACAACAAATTGAAATCCCCAAATTTCAGTTAGAAAACCTTAAGAAGAGGAATCATACCGAAATCGCATCGTTAGAGAATCAAATATTCATCTGTTTCGTCGGAGATGAAGTCAGTGTCTTTCGCCGGAGATGTTAGAACGAAATCGGAGCCGACGGAAGAGGTTCGGGTGTGAGAGATCGAAGATGGCGATAGATCAAAGATATGAAGTTGGAGCCGAGGGAAGAAATGTAAAGAGGGATGGTGGTGGTTCTGCCAGATTTGTTCTATGTCGTTGCCGGAGATTTCGTCATCACCGGAGATTAAGAGAGAAGAGACGCGTTGCCGAGAGAGAAGAGTATCTTATTTTTTTCTGTTAACTCTATTATTTAGTGAGGACAATATGGACATTTTGTCTATTAATGAATGTTATTTTTGTGAACTTCTATTTCTAGTGTCATTTTGGTGACAATAAACTTAAAATGTGTTATTATGGAGAATTGCCCAATATAAAACCTCTGTTATATATTTTTATTGAACGTGTTCTACTTACATAATATAAGAATTAAACACAAAGAATAAATTTAGTAATCCAATTCAAATAGTGAGTCTCATAATTACTTTAACAAAGGAAATATCCAAATTATCTTCTTGTAAATGAATATCTAAAAATATCTTAATTGAAAGTTTTTTCTTGTCTTCTTGATATTATTAGAGAACAGAAAAAGAGAGGGCCAAAATCTTTCAACGGAGTATTCACTATGTGTGGTCGGGAAAGAATATGTGCAATTCTCCATAATACCACTTTTTGAAGTTTTTGTCACAGAAATGACACTAGAAGGAGAAAATCACAAAAATAACATTCATTAATGGGTAAAATGTCTCTACTACCCTCACTTAATAAAACAAAGTAAAAAAAAAAAATAGTTTTTTCTCACGATTCAGCAACAAGCTCAAGCATCTCGCGAAAGACTTTCTATCGTATGATGAAAATGCTTCTCCGTTAACCAAATCCAAGAGATCCAATCCCAGATGCTCTCAAACTTCCTGATCCCCAAGGCTGTCAAGCTCGGAGACTTCACTTACGCCTCCTCCCTCTTCTCCGCGACGGAACAACCAAACCACTACTCCTTCAATTTCACCAGCACGTGGTGTGATCACGGAGCCACTCTCGCGCTTTACCGCCGGATGAAGCTCTCTAGGTTAAAGCCCGGCAATTTCATTGATTGTGTGGTTGATGCGCAGAAGGTGTTCGACGAAATTACTGAGAGAGATTTGGTATCTTGGAACTCGATGATCTCTGGGTATTTGGTTGCGGTTTGTGCTAATGAAGCGGTGGGTTTGTTTGGGAAGATTGAGGAGGAATGAGTTGAGCCTAATGAGAAGTCGTTGGTGAGTGTGTTGGATGCTTGATCTTCCTCTGGTTTGGAATCTCGGTTCCTCTTGTCTTTGTTGGAGCTTACCTCGGATTCAAGAAACCAGCGGTTGATGACCAAGTGAAAACCAACAAAATCCCAAGGCAAATCCTAGAGCAAGCTTGGTACATGAACCCATGAAACTTTTAACAGGTACTAGAGCTGTATCATATGTTTTTGTGATAACAGATTCATTAGCATTTATGTTTAGTATCCTGGTAAAAGAAACGGTGCTGCATCATTATATTTGATTAAGCTATTCAAATTTGACTTATCTGATTTTGTGACCTCGTTTTCAAAGACAATAGTGGGAGTTTAAATCAAAACATACGAAGAAAGTTCTTTTCTTCAAGGTAAATTAAGAAGTGGTCACTTAATCAGTACTTATTTATTGATATCTTTGGTAGGCTTGTAAATTTACTTATAACATTGTTAATCTCTTGCATGTGCTTGTGCTTGTGAAACTGTGTAGTGTTTTTAAAATTTCTGGAATGATTTATGTAGTTTCAGGAAGGATTTATGTAGTTTCTGGAAAGATTTATGTAGTTTCTAGAAAGCTTTCCAGAAATTTTTTTTTGCTTGGTGTCTTCTTGTTTGGCTTAGGCATGTTATAACTTTGGTAGGCTCGTGAATTTGATAATGACATTGTTAGTCTCTTGCTTGTGTTGTGCTTGTGAAACTGCGTATTGTTTTTAAAATTTCTGAAAAGATTTGTGTAGTTTCAGGAAAGCTTTCCAGAAAATTTGATGATAACAAATTTGAATTTTTGATGCTTGGTGTCTTATTTTTTGGCTTACTCATGTTGATATCTTTGGTAGGTTCGTGAATTTGCTTATGACATTGTCAGTTTTTTTCTTTAATAGAAGCAGTGAAGGCAGTATTTGTTTATGACAGTTAGTTATGATCTGTGCTCATCTTGAGTTCTGAAAAGATATGGTCTATGCCTTTTGTGACTGAATTTGTAATGAATCTGCTACATCTTCTATATGTTTTCTTACGTTAGTGCTTGCAATTAGCTGAGTTTCATAGGACATTGTAGGGACTTTACTTCATCTTAAGTGATGAATTATATATTATAAAGTTGTAAAGCATTTGGTAATTTTTGGATGAGCTTCCAAAAATAATATATTAGTGTATTTCTATCTAGTGAAGTTTAAACTAGTCATGAATGATATCAAAAACTGATATGAGTTTGCTTATGACATATCTAATCGATTGTTTGTGCTTATGAAACTTTGTGGTATTTTTTTCTGATTTCATGAAGAGTTTTTTAAGTTTCAGGATAGCTTTCCAGAAAATCTGATACTAACAAATTTGAATTATTTTTGGCTTGGTTACGTAGGACATTAACAGCTTTAGTACCTGAGAAGTTGTTCTGCTAGAGACAAAGCTTTGTTGTGTTTGTTGTCCAACCTTGGAGAGATCCTTGTAAGTTGTTGGAGCTCAAATCAAAGGCTGCTAAATTTTGGGAACACAAGGTTTTGGTGTAATGTATTTTTGATTATGTTCTTTTCTAGACAATGTTGATTATGTGTGCTATTTTATCTGCAATTCCAGTGTTCTTGAGTGTGAATGAGATGGTGTTGTTACTGAATATATGAGTTTTTTTTAGTTTTAAGAAGGTGTTTCAAACTTTCAGGATAGCTTTCCATAAAATCTGATACTATAACTGGTTTTCAGAAAATAAAATGAAATGTGAACTGTTTTATTAACAAATATAAATATACCTTATCTAGGATACCATTTGTGATATTCAGGATGTGTATCTAAAAATCGAATATGAAAATGAGATTACCAAAAACAAATAAACCACTAAGCCAAGATGTTATATCTCAAAATGAGTAAGCCTTTAAAAGCAATATAAGCAATTTAACCGCTGGGCTGAGGAGAATTATACATTCATGTTTAACACTTCATTTTATCTAACTCTCACTTGTAGGGACATTGTAGGGACTTTATTTCATCTTAAGTGATGAATTATATATTATAAAGTTGGAAAGCATTTGGCAATTTTTGGATGGGCTTCCAGAAATAATATATTAGTGTATTTCTTTCTAGTGAAGTTTAAACTAGTCATGAATGATATCAAAAACTGATATGAGTTTGCTTATGACATATCTAATCCATTGTTTGTTCTTATGAAACTTTGTGGTATTAACAAATTTGATTTTTTTGGCTTGGTTACGTAGGACAGTAAAAACTTTAGTACCTGAGAAGTTGTTCTACTAGAGACAAAACTTTGTTTTTTTTTGTTGTCCAACCTTGGAGAGATCCTTGTAAGTTGTTGGAGCTCAAATCAAAGGCTGCTAAATTTTGGGAACACACGGTTTTGGTGTAATGTATTTTTGATTATGTTTTTTTCTAGACAATGTTGATTATGTGTGGTATTTTATCTGCAATTTCAGTGTTCCTGAGTGTGAATGAGATGAGTTTGTTTGTGAAAATTTGTGGTTTTTTAGTTTTAAGAAGGTGTTTCAAACTTTCGGATATCTTTTCAGAAAATTTGATATATACTAGAACGAGTTTCCAGAAAATAAAATGAAATGTGAACAGTTTTATTAACAAAGATAAATATATCTTATCTAGGATACCATTTGTGATATTCAGGATGAGTATCCAAAAATCGAATATTAAAATGGGATTACCAAGAACAAATTAAACCACTAAGCCAAGGTGTTATATCTCAAAATAAGTAAGCTTTTAAAAGCACTATAAGCAATTTAGCCGCTGGGCTGAAGATAATTATACGTTCATGTTTAACACTTAATTTTATCTGACTCTCACTTGTGTATCATAAATCTAGGAAGGCATTTTTAATGGTCTGGATGGGTGTCTAGAATAGCATATTAGGATTGTTTTCTTTGTAGCAAAGTTGAAACTAGGGAAAGAAGATGAAATGAGATTAAAAACTAAGGATTTGATATCTGCATATATGGTAAGTTTCAAATTGTGATATTTTCAGACAAAAAGAAAATTTAATATCGAAACAAAATGTTAGGATAACAAGTAAAATATTTATGAATAGCTTCTTGAAAATTTAATATTTAATAAGAAAAATTAGGATAGCAAGTCAAAATATCATGTTTCTTATAGCAAGTAAAATATTTAGAAAGGGTTTCCTGAAAATATATTATTTTATTAAAAACAATATGGTAGGATATTAATTGAAAAAATAGAATGGACTTCTAGAAAATTTAATATCAGAACATAGCAAGTAAAATATTGAAGAGGTGCTTTTTAAAAATTTAATATTTAATTAAAGTAAAATGTTAGGATAGCAAGTAAAATATCTAGAAAGGGATTGCTGAAAATTTAATATCTAATTAAAAATGAAAAATGTTAGGATAGCATGTAAAATATTATGGAATAAATTTTTAGGAAAGCAAATAAAATATTTAGGAAGGCCTTCCTGGCAATTTAATAATTAATTAAAAACAAAATATATTAGGATGGCAAGTAAAATATTTGGGAAGGACTTCCTTGAAAAATTATAATTAAAAAAAGAAGATAATGTTAGGATAGCAAGGTAAAATTAAAAACAAAATGGTATGATACTAAGTAAAAAATTAGAATGGGCTTCTAAAAATTTAATATCAAAACAAAATGTTAGGTAGCAAGTAAAATATTTAAGAGGTGCTTCTTGAAAATTTAATATTTAATAATAACAATTAGGATATCAAGTGAAAAATGTATATATTAACAAACTTACATATATATCATGTTTCTTATAGAAAGTAAAATATTTAGGAAGATTTTCCTGAAAATATATTATTTTATTAAAAACAAAATGGTAGGATATTAATTAAAAAAAAACAGAATGGGCTTCTATGAAATTTAATATCAAAACAAAATGTTAGGAGTTCTTTGCAACGATACATTATCAGAGCCAAGCATTGGAAGCTGATGACGATCCTAAAGTTGAACAAAGTCTTACAAAACAATTCAAAAAAAATATAAGGCAATCTTGAGACAATCTTTGTTCAGGAGGGCTATCCTAAATTAGAACAAAGTCTTCAAAAACATTTCAAAAAACGAGTAGACAATCTCCGTTCGGGATGGCTATCCTAAATTTGAACAAAGCTCTCCAAAAAATTCAAAAAGCATACAAGGAAAATCTTAAAACAATCGTTGTTCGGGATGACTATCCTAAATTTGAACAAAGTCTTACAAAACAATTCAAAAAGAACAGAAGACAATCTTAAGAAAATCATTGTTCAGGATGGTTATCCTAGATTAGAACAAAATCTTCCAAAACATTTAAAAAAAACGAGGAAGGCAATCTCTATTCAGGATGGTTATCCTGAATTTAAACAATGTCTTCCAAAACCGTCAAAAAAAGTCATATATATCATATTTATGTTAGGAAGATCCTACAAATTTCAAATTGTTTTGAAAGGTTTAATACATAATTAGGAACACTATATCATGAATAGTATAAGAAATTATAAATTCATTAAAAACCATACAAAAAGGTGTGAAATGATTTACATATTGTGTTCCAAACACAAGATAGTCAACTCTCATCCAATTTCAAGATAAACTTTGTAAAAGTATTTGCTTTGACTACCATATGATTCATATATGGCATCCACATGTATTATATATACTTTATACATGAAAACTTGTTGTAGCATCAATTGTTTCTGAAGATCTAATTTGTCCCTTGATGTTTCTCTCTTCTTTGTTTGGAAAATGTCCAAGAACACCAAGATTTCCATCCAATACATAAACGATCAAGCTTGTGTCCACGTAAAAATCCACATTTGAAATTGTTTGTGAGATAATTGATTCAACTTAACATTGTTGCACCAAATAACTAAAAATCTCATGTGGCATCTACAGCTGGGTTTCACATCATAGTTCAAAAACATGATTTGATATCTGCATTTTTGGGTAAGTTTCAGATTGTGATGTACAGTTTTGTTTTGGAAGGTTTAATATATAATTAGGACAGCTATCCTGAATAGAACAATTGGTGCCACAGCTTTAGCAAGTGAAGTAGAAAGCAAACCACTTCATGTGCCTGGCTCAAGAACAATACACCCATGCACGAGTTCTGAATACATCACCACAAAGCTGATATTTGCAATGTAAATAATATGCGTCTTGTGGCTTAACACCATCATCCATAGCTGGGGAGTGGGAGCCAACAAGTATACAAATTTACCCTTGTTGCTGAACACTTTTGTCACTAACGGCTTCCTGATCCAATCAAACAACATAAGAAATATGAGATTGTGAAATTCAAATTGAACACCTTCTTCTAAGTGAATAAATTATGCATTCATGTTCCTTACGTATACGGTGGCTAACTTTAGAATATTTTGGAAGAGTTATTAAAAATTTAGGAAAGGTATCCTGAATAATCCAAGAGAAAAAAAAACTCCCTTTGCAAATTGGCAATGAGTGCCTTCGCCTCTTTTCACAATCATATTTACTACTACACACTCTATAACCACATAACAAAAAGATTCATCATTTTTTTACCTCATGCGAGATGACATCGCTTCTGGGATCACCAGGCAGCTCCTTAAGAAAGGAGTGGTCCCAATTAAACTCTTCGAGCTTCCGTATGACCTAGCACCGCCTTCATCAACGGCTCTTATCATTTGATTCTGCAGATCCTTCGCTAAGGAATCGGTTTGCGAAGCAGTTACCGGCGGCTGAGAGGAAGACGAAGCAAGAAGAGATTCAATCTGACAGAAGGGAGAAGGAGAAGAAGAAGATCGGGAATGGATTAATCAAGAGTCTGGGCGGAGAGAAGGACAAAAGGGGATTTTCGAAGAGGAGAAACTGAAGAGATAATGCGTAGATGGTGACGGCAGAGATAATGGCAGAAGAAATGACCAACGACGGAGATGGCGTGATTCGGAGATGATGATATCAGAGATGAGGGACAAATAGTAGGAGACGACGAGATTGAGATTTTGATTTTTTTAAAGTTAATTAATTAGAGAAAGAAATGGGCATATGGGTAAATGATACCATTAATGAATCCTATTTTTGTGACTTTAAATCTTGAGTGCTAGTTTGGTAACAAAAACTTGGTTTGGTGTTATTTTGGTCATTTTCTCAAAGAATATAGGAGAAATCATTTCCCGAATCTTATCCGAAAATATCAATTTTATAAAAGTGGTTTTTATTGTTGCCAAAGTCATGCTTTGCAATTAATGTCTTCATGTTCTTTTTGGCAAATAAATATACTCGAGATTCCAGAGATGAAAATATCTTGGGGTGAAAGTTGACAAAAAAAAATCACTCATTACAATATTCTCTAGGTCTGGAATTATTATTCGGGATTTGGATTCGATCCGAGATTCGATCCGGATCCGCTTCAAAAATCCGGATATCCGAAAGGTCCGGATCCGAATCCGAATAGTAAAATGTTGGATTCGTGCAAATCGAATACGGATCCGGATATCTTGATTTTTAACTCCGGATATCCGAATCCGTAATTTTATTGATAATTATTTCAAAAATAGAAAGATATAAGTATATAAACAAAATTTATTTACTATTTTTTTATTTCTATACTAATATATATACAAATTTATACTAACTTTGTTATAGTATACATAGATATAATTAAAAATATTGTACATATTATTATTTTTTTCAATTATTGTTAATATTTTATATGTTTTAATGTTATTTTCATTTATTTTAAGGATCCAAATCTGGATCCGGATATCTGCCGGATATTATAATTTTTAGAAGGATATCCGAAACCCGAATATCCGAGAATCCCAGATCCGGATAAGGATAGCAAAAATATGGATCTGCTGGATACAAATCCGGATCCGGATACCTTAAAATATCCCGGATACCCGATCCGTTCCAGCCCTAATATTCTCTCTCCGTTTTAGAATTTTTTTCCATCAAAGATAAATATATTGAAAATGGGCCGAAACCCAAAAAATTACAAAGTTCACACGATCCCGACCCAAATTACAAACCCAACCGGGCATACAGCCCAACAACCCAAACCAACCAAACCCTAACGACAAGCTACTAATGAAGAAGACCACCGCGCAGATCTTGAAAAACAGAGACAACGGACACGTGTGCTCATCCTCATCCACGAGGAACACGCATCGCGCAGACCTTCACTTTCTCACCGACATTCGCTAACACCGGAGCATCCAATTCCGTTCACCGGACTACACCGGAACTTCGGAAATCTGAATCTCCACACCTCTTCAGACGCGAGAATCTTCGATCTCAAAGGTGACTGTTACCGAAGGGACTCAAGCGCCTTTGCGTTAACTCATCTACCATCATCCGCCACAAATCACCCAGGAGAGAGCTATGCATGCACCACAGTCCTACCGCCTGAGAGCATCTCCGTCCTCCGACGAGACTTCATAACAACCAAATGCAAGACTAGAAAGCAGGAACGAAGACAAACTAAAGAAAAGAAGAGAAAATAAACTCCTAAAAGACTAGGGGCGACACGCCGGCGGCACAAGGCTGTGAAAACCATCGCTCTCCGGAAGCAAAACACCGACGCCGGCAAAACTGAACAAGCTTCCCCGACTCGGCGACAAGGGCCGGCGTCGACGGAGCTATGATAGCTTCCGTCTCCCGGAAGAGACCCGAACTACGAACAAACTTCACCACGCCATCTCTCCCGTTACCGCGTCCTCACTCCATGGACCAAAACCCCACAGACGAAGGCTTGTCAGAGTTTAAACAAGGCGGAAACCGGAAGGGATGAAGAAGAAACAAGAGACTGGTGCTTTTAACCGAAAGAAAAAGGATTCTGGCGGCGGCACGGACGCTCACGCGCCGGCCGACCGCCGGACCAAAAAACTCGATCTACTTTCTCACTCCTCTCTAACTTCTCTCTAAAACCACTCTCCGTTTTAGAATCAATGGATCTTTTTTTTAAATGATATTTTAAAATAGACCAGATATTTATATTTTGATATAACTTTTAATATGATCAAAAAACTGTATAGTATCACATTTTAATCTATTTTATATATTATTGAATAATTTTAAATTTACATTTGAAGAAAATTTTTTAGATGAAAAATAAAATTTTTAACTATTACGAATTATTCTAAAAGTTTTATATATTTTAGGACAGAAAAAAAAGATTATCGACGGATGAACAGTGTCGTTAGCATGTGAATCAGTTTGACCTATGTGAAATTATGAATAAAAATGACTTTTTTTTAACAAATTATAATTAATAAAACCCGATAAACGGGAGCCGGAACAAGACCTCCGGCTAGTCGTCGAATAAACAGTGAATCTCACAAATAGATTAGGCTTATCACTATTGCACAAGGAAGAAAAATATAATTACAGTGGAAGGGAAAAAACCTAAGGTTCAGGGATCCGATACCGGTTCCCGTCCTCACCAGAAGTCCGCGGCCAACAAAGCCGACCAAATCGAAATTTAGCCGACCACTGCAAGGATACTTTCTCTCAAAACCAGCGCCGACACACAGCTGCTTAATCCACACAACAGTCTCTTTTTCTTACCGGCTATCAAGAAAAGAAATCGAAACACACCAACTAGTTAAGGGGAACTGCCATCCTCAACAAAGTATGTCTCTCTTGTCAGACCCTGACCAGGACGGGGATACAGAGATGTCGTATTCGACTCACTAACACGGAGCTTGATCATAAACTACTAGGGGGAAGGAAGAGATAACCTGAAGGTTTCGAGGACCAAAACAGAGACGCTTCGGCCAACGAAACCGAAAAACGGGCTGAGAAGAGGCTGTCTAAAACACGCTGAGAACGAGCACCTGCAAGCCATTGATGGACTTCAGCTTGCCTGGAAGATTGAAACCCACCAAGCACTGGGATAGCTGTAGACCAAGCGCGCCGCCACAGAGAGGGAATGAACCTGCAGAGACCACCCGAAGGTCCAACCGACTCACACGCATCACCTCTAAAAACTAGAGGATGAATCAAAAGCTAGGCTGAAGCAACAACCGGTGACAGGACGGTGTTGCAGAAAAGATGAAGAACAGGCTCGAAGTACCCAAACGGAAGGTGCACAGTTCCGAAAAGGGGATCTCTGCTGCTTAAACCGAAGGCTGGAGGAGACAAAGAACGAGGAACACCGCCGGCTCTCCAACGCTTGAGCATAGACAACTCCACGCGCCAGGAAAGCCAAAGGTCTTCACGCGCCGGCGAGGAAGCCCACATCCGACACCGCCAGAGGAGAAACCACCGCTGCACGTCTAGAAGTCAAAGACCTCCGAGACACATCTTGAAAGGGGTTAAAACCGGGTTCAAAGCCGAGACACCAAGGCGACAAACTAACGGAGACAACCTCATCTCCACACCGACAAAAGGACAGATCCAGGTCGGGTGAGTCTCATCCAAAGTCCACGCGCTACCAACTCGAGTAAAGAACCGATGAAGCGAAGCAGATCTGAAAAAACGCTTATCAGTATTCACCACCCAAAAGCCGACTCTCCTTTAACCAAACGCCTTGCTGCCTCATCTTGACACCGGGGAAAGCTGCCGTCGACTAGATCCGTCACCGAGCTCCAGATCCAGAGAGCCAGCGTCCGGCAAATCTCCCTAGGGCTTCGACATATCAGCAACAGGACAAAGAGGTGAGGGGAAAGCAAAGGAGAAAAGAGGAAAGGTTAAGAGAGAGCCACCGGCGACGGCGCCGAAGCCACCGTGCCGGAGGAGGAGGAGGAATCTGTTTTTGTCGAGAGAAAAGAGAGAGAAGAGAGAGAGAAGAGAGAGGTTTTGTTACTTAATACAAATGTTATACTTTTGAATAATACAAATGTTATACTTTTGAATAAAAATGACTTACATGTATATTGCTTTGGAAAACTGGAAAATACTGTAAATTTTAGTTAATTGACCCTATAATATATGTTGATGTTGATCATATCTAAAGTATATATACATATTTATGTATATATATAAGTGTTGATTATGAATTAACCCTTCTTGAAAAGATTTCATAGCTCTGCCACTGCAGATAAATGTCCATTTTTGCCTCGTTTTGGTTTTAATATATCTGTTAAGGGTTTAAAAGTGTTGAGGTTATTAGTCTTACTCTTAGACCATCTTCAATTTTAACAAAAAAAAAAGACCATCTTCAACTTAACTTTATTTTCTTCTCTGTAATTCTTACGAGTAGTTTTATTATAGAGTAAAAAATATGTTTGGGTTGGAAATGGTTTTAGTTACAGGAAAACGAAAAGAAAGAACAGAGTTACTTTGTGGTTACTGGTACGTACGGTACTCACTTGTAACTTTCGTGGACCAAATGACCAGTTACCCAAAAGCATGTTTGGCAAAAATATGGCATACTGAAAGCAGGGATATGTTGTTTTTCCTTAACTATATTGGTAAAATGGTCATTCTCTTCCTGCATTATGTATCATATTTACTAAACTAAATACTTGGTTATGAAAAACACAGCATATTGAATGTGCGAGAAACAGATAGATAACAAAAACTACGTGGATCACACATGGTCCTTATTTCTCACATGGAAGATTTCCAAATTCTTCCTTCAAGTGAAATCACAATCACAGAGACATCGTCATGATACCTGCGACGATCTCCCTGGGGTATCTCCAACAATTCGTGGAAGTCCATACCTAAATGCCAAACAAAGTTGTACGTGAGTTTAATTTTTTTATTAAAAGGTTAGCGTTTTGCATGTTAAAATGCGTTTTGCGGGTTAGCTCTTAGTACCATATTTTTTGGCAGCTCGAAGGAGTACTTCTTGGATGAGATGCTGAGCAGGATCGCCTTCAGGGAAGGCTGAGATGAAAGACTCGACCTCGAAGATGACTTCCTCACTTGAGAAGTATTCATACAATCCATCAGAAGAGAGGATGAGGAACTTATCATGCGACGTGAGTCTATGGTGGTGAAGCGACGGTGAGCACGTGATGTACGGCGATGTTCCAACGTAGTTTATTCTGAACATTTCTAGAACCGCCTTGTTCCATTTCGGCTGAGAATTTTCTTTTTTTAAATAGCTAGATATATGTAAGAAATAAACATCTAATTCATAGTCTCCTAGTGACTGATGTGTTGTATCATCTAAACTACTACCATAAATAATACAAACTAGGTGTTTTGCCCGCTCATGCGGGCTTAAACATTTTATAATTATTAATTAATAGATTCATTAATAATTAGAAAACTATATGATAAGTTATTTACATTTTAAGAAATTATGATATATATTTTCATTTGAAAATTCTTACATATATATATATATATATATATATATATATATTTAAAAAAAATATTATTTGTATATTATATTAATTATTTATAATTAAATCTTAAAAAATCTCTCAATATTCTCTTGTCAATTAGAGACAAATGAAAACATTAGCTTGACTAATATTTAGTTACGTGTTTTCTGATTTTTCTCTAAATTTCAATTTGTTTTATTAATAAGTGTTTTAAGATAATCACACAATATATATTG
Source organism: Hirschfeldia incana (assembly GCA_026261945.1). Taxonomy (NCBI): domain Eukaryota; kingdom Viridiplantae; phylum Streptophyta; class Magnoliopsida; order Brassicales; family Brassicaceae; genus Hirschfeldia; species Hirschfeldia incana. The sequence goes on from JABCMI010000005.1 coordinate 95,015, forward strand.
TAATTATCTCTTTATTTTAAAAGATACTTTTCAGATTTTTGATGATTCTTATTATTATTATTATTACTAATTTTAATAATTGATTTAATTAAAATAATGTAAATTCATTTTTTGTATATAATTTATATATTAATAATTACATATCAATATATTCATTACTAAATAAATACAAAAATCTCTCATTATTTATATTTTCATCTAAAAATTCTTATGTCTTATAAGTTTTTGTAATTGTATTTGTACACTACAATATATTTAGCAATTGTATATTTTAATTTAAAATTTATTCTCGTTCAATTATATAAAATTAAAAATTTTACTTGGTTAGTATTAAATTATGTGTTTTTCTACCTTTTATTAAAATAATATTCAGATAATAACAACACAATAGTATATGAATTATATTTTCTGTAATATGTATTTTTATATTTTGAATAATTCTTATTATTATGAATTTTAATAACTTATCTAATTTTCTTTTAAATTCTTTTTTATTTTATGGCTGATTTACATAAATTATTCATTAAGGTTAGTATCGCTATTAGCCGCTCTAACTTTTAACGTAGAAGCTCCACTGCGAAAAATTACTAATTCTTACATATATATATATATATATATATATATATATATATATTTATTTAAAATTATTTGTATATTATATTAATTATTTATAATTAGATCTTAAAAAATCCCTCAATATTCTCTTGTCAATTAGAGAAAATTGAAAACATTTACTTGACTAATATTTAGTTACGTGTTTTCTGATTTTTTCTCTAAATTTCAATTTTTTTTATTAATAAGTGTTTTAAGATAATCACACAATATATATTGTAATTATCTCTTTATTTTAAAAGATAATTTTCAGATTTTTGATGATTCTTATTATTATTAATAATAATTTTAATAATTTATTTAATTAAAATAATGTAAATTCATTTTTGTATATAATTTATATATTAATAATTACATATCAATATATTTATTACTAAATAAATACAATAATGTCTCATTATTTATATTTTCATCTAAAAATTCTTATGTCTTATAAGTTTTTGTAATTGTATTTGTGCACTACAATATATTTAGGAATTTTATATTGTATTTTAAAATTTATTCTTTTTCAATTATATAAAATTAAGAATTTTACTTGGTTAATATTAAATTATGTTGTTTTTTACCTTTTATTTTATAATATTCAGATAATAACAACACAATAGTATAGGAATTATCTTTTCTGTAATATGTATTTTTATATTTTGAATAATTCTTATTATTATGAATTTTAATAACTTATCTAATTTTCTTTTAAATTCGTTTTTATTTTATGGCTGATTTATATAAATTATTCATTAAGGGTAGTATCGATATTAGCCGCTCTAACTTTTAATGTGGGAGCTCCGTTGCGAAAAATCACTTCGCAAATAATAGTATAGATGATTCTAAATAAAACTGCTACTTATGTACATACTTGTTTGAGAAATCCAGCGCCAAATGCACGAGTGACCTTGAGATAACCTTTCACTCTACCATTCTCTATCGCCAATGGATCATCAGAATGTTCATTCTTGATTCTTCTCACTTCCTAAAATAAAAGGTAAAATCAGTTATCTCATTATTGTCTATCCAAAAACAGAACAGTTTATAACAAGACTTGCAAAAGAGTTTACCTCTTGAACGTTTGTGCTGTGTTCCATATTGAGCTGAACAGGAACCAGAAGACTAACTCTTTTCTCTCTGACCAAACAAGTCTTTAACGGACTCTCTTCCTTGATTCTCTGAAGATCATTTGGCATCTTCTTCCTCCCGAGATACGCTCTTTGAGCCAGAACAGCTCGGCTATCTCCGACGCTCATCACGTAAACGTCTTCACCTTTCATTAACGTCACAAGTACGCATGACCCCATCAAGGCTAATACTGGATTCTCATCAACCGTCAGATCAAACGCTTCCTCTGTTTTCATCAACGCTTGTTGAAGAGCTTTCAGAACGTCATTGTGGTTAATCGTCTCGGCTTCAGATTCTTTGTGATTCTGTTTCGAAGCGTACCTCCATTGCAGCTTCTTCACATCCTCAGCTATGTTTCTTGAGTCACACGCAACATTGCCTCCTTCCAGTATACTCTGTTTCTTGATCTGGGACTCGCTACATGATCCAAGATCATCGGACTTGTCTTCGTCGTCCCATAGTAAGCCTTTGAGCTCTTGGAGCACGGCGGTGTAGAGATTGTTGAGAAGATAATCCGGAGGATCCGGACCGTTGAATCCGTCGTAAATCCCAACGAAAAGCCAACCGTTTTCCTCAGAGAGGATGACGTGTACTCGATCTTCCCCTGCTTTCCCCTGCGCCCATTGAATCTTTGGCTCCTCTAGAGGTGACTCACTCTTCTCCTCCTCTGCTTCTTCATATTCTTCTTCCGAGTCTTCTATTTCTTTGGTTCTAGGGCTCTCTAGGCTGCTCAGAGTCGTGCTTGAGTAGTTGATCTCAGGATCTGATGCTCCTTGTGATGAACTGAAACTGTTGATTGGCTCGATCATGCGCTTCTTTGATTGAGATAGATTCTTATGTATCAGTTTGTTGACAATGGTTTTGAATGTGGCAAGTCTCTTGTTTGGTTTAGGTTTAGAAAATGATTTGGTTTTCTTTGGTTTCTTTAAACCGGTTTCGATCGGACCGGACATAAACCGGCGCTCGAACGGACCGGACACATGACTCGGCTTCTTCGTCGGACCACGCGGCACGGGCTTGAGGGGAAAGGAAGCGAACTTATTAGAGCTCTCGAACCCGGAGGCCTTTAACGAGTAGTCTGTTGACAGAGAGTCAGAGAGAGACGTTGAGTTATTGGCGCTGACGGAAGCGCCGGAGATCGAACGGAAAGTGGTCGTGGTTCCGGGGATCGGGTCGGGTTGAAGAGACGGTTCGTGCGTGAAAGAAGGTCTTGATCCGTCGAGAGCTGGTCGGACGTAGCTGAAAGAGTGACCGAGGCTGTCGTGAACCCGTTTGGCTCCGACGTCGTATCGCACGGAAGTATCTCCGGCCACGCAACAGTTGCTAACTCCGTTTCCCATTTTTAGAAAGTAGGAAGAGGTTGAACTTGGGAGCTACGGAGCTACTGGAACGACATCGTTTAGTGGAGAAGATAAAACGCGGCGTTTCGCATATTGGAGTCGAGAGGGAAATGTTTGCGGAGGCGTTACTATGAATTGCTTCTTTGGGTATTTATGATGTGGGAACAAAATCGTGAAGATCTGAAGATGATGAAAGGAGTTGACTTTTTTTTAGGAGGTTTATTCTGTTGGTGTTATGTTTATTGTTTTGGTCGTCACTGGAATTAGTAAAGCCTGCAAATTAAAATTTTTATTTTTAATTTTTATAAATGAAACTTTTGATACGAGATTGTAAATATTAGATTTCCCGACAATGGTGTCATTGATTTATTTTCGCCAGAAGGTATAAACCTGTATAAGTCTGGTTTTGTGTTTTACAAATACCTTTTGTTTATGATAAAGAATAAATTAATTTATTTTCGTTATGAGGAAGTTGACTTTCAAGATGGGAACTTGTGGTTTGATTTATTGAAAAACAGAAAAGTATGAAATTATTAAACTAACGAAATGCAAAAAGTCAGATAAAGTAATGTTAGTTACATGATTAATGTGACCAGTCACTACCAAGAAACTAATTCTGCGAAGCTTGCTTTAGCCTCTATCTAGGGGAAGCAAATCTATGTGCTGACGACTTATCAAATGTAAACATTCAAAAATTAACAAGTAATAATCATAACTATGAAAACCACTGTAAGATAAGAGTTTATAAGATGTGAGTAATAGTATCATTGGGTAATAGAAAATTAGTCTTTTTCAGATTGGAAATAAATATAATATAAAGATACCAGATATTCTTGGAAAGTAGCTGTATGCTTACGTTGCAATGCATTGCATGAATTTTGCAACCAATTTTCTTAATTTAAAATTTTGAAATTTTCAACATGTTTCGGTTTTTCTCAGACATCAATAATATGATAATAGAACTGCGACTAGTCGATCAGAATACTTCAATGAAGCGCCATGATCAGGAATTCAAGACTTAGTGTTCCAATATGTTTCAAACAAAAAGGTTTTCACTAGTGTATAAGTCAATTAGTCTATCAACTTAACCATATTATGCCTAAGCACGTAATTACATTTTGTGGATCCTTATAAAAAGAACTTGTCAGCGATTTAGGTAATGGAGAACGTGGAAGCATAGAGTTTCTCTTTTAAAATCTGACTTTCTCCGATACATTGTGATTTTTAAACACTATGTTTACCCAAATATATATATACAAGTGGTATGTGATACAGGTGGTAAAGGTACATACAAGTCATGAAATATTTCATAGTTGTGAAATTATTATTATTATTATTCGATTTGAACGAGATTAAATGTTCAAACACTCTAAAACACACTAAAAGAAATTTTCAAACACTTTAAAAACACAATGCCGTTTTTATGTTGCTTTAAGAAAGAACACACAACAATTAAATAAATCACCATTGTTCTTGTTTAGACGTGTGGAGGACAAAAACATGCCTCATCTGTATGGTTAGTCACATCCATTTTTCTTCATGAGGACGTCAAGAAGATAAGATCCCACGTTAAAATGGAAAGGAAGAGAGACAGAAGAGGAATGGTTTATCTCTAGAAAGCATATTATTCTTAATATCACAAAAAGACTGCCGACCAGTTTTTAATCAGTATAAGCGATCGCCTATGGGTATAGGCTATAGGTTTATTCAAAATACTTTAAAGCTAAATCTGCTCATCCTTTTTACGTGGACCGGCGCTGCAGCCGACAAATCTGTATAAGTATTGAAAATTCACAGACGTTTTATTTACACCATACTAAGTCATATTTGGCCATATCAAGTCATTTTATGAAAATTTACGCCTTATATTTCTGTTTACGCCATGCAGTAATCAATTTTGTTATGTAGAAAACATTACTGAACCTCTTAATTAAACTGCTGAAGTATGAAGTTTTTTACAACATATTTTCTTTCACAAACTGACTATTAAGACCCAAATAAATCATTAGAATTACAAGACCAGAACCCAACTACTGTCACACCACGTGCATGTGCAATCTCTTAAGTATGTAGTCGAATCCTACTTACGGTTTGGATAACGAACATTCCTTCACTACGAAGGTTCCGACGAAGAACTAGACGGCCACATTTAAACGATTCAGATTCACTCTTCTTTCCCACATTAACATAGCTGAACTTCTTTCCACACAAAAACCAACTTCATTTCCATTTATTACGATCACAATAATATATACATACGCAATATGGATTGAGTATTTGAGTTGCTTTTGTAATAAAGTCTCTCTCGGTGATCAATCAACCAAGTTATAAAACAAATCAGGTGATATCTCTAGATATCTTCATGCTTCAAGAACATGAGAACCCTTTAGGACTCTTCCGAGGATTCGAGAATGGCTACTCCCCGGATTAAGAAACTTGAGGAGAAATCCCGGAGCAGATGGATTATTGATCAACGCCAGCTACAAGGCACGTTCAGGTGAAATTCAGGTTGTAGCAAGAGGGATTGCACGGATAAGGACAATCGATCAGCTTCACTGGTTGTCGGTTGAAGTACCAGTCACCTACAGACTCCGCAATTGTCTGTTCCAACAACAGAACATAATCAGTTGAATTTTAAGAAGAAACACTCAGGAGAAAGAAAGTAACAGATATTGTGTGTCACATGTCTTGACCTTATTTTCGATTCTTGTTGAGGCTGGGGAGTGCCATGACCCTGACATAAGTGTCTGGCAATGAGTGTAGCAGGAATCTATGAACATACCACCAGGTTTGTTCTGATGAAACTTCCCGATCGCATCCATCATAGAGCTGCGGAAACCTGCAAATAAAATAAGAATTTATACAACTGAGCGTTCCAAGAATAATAGAATCCATAGGACGAAGACAAATCATATCAACTGATTGTACTGTGACACATAGGAGACTTATGATAATCAAGTTATATAATCATTTTAGTCATTAAGCTTTGATTAAGGAGTAAAATACCTTGTAAAACTTTCATCTGAGAGGCATCACACTCCATAATATTGAGTCTGCACTTTGCCCAACTTTTATCTAAATCAGTAGAAGCTGGTACCAAGACATTTTGAATCTGAATATGTGCTTGGTATTAGTTAAACGTTAAACATAATTTAAACAGAAATAGGCGAAATAGTTATAATGTTTTGGCTTGGTAACTCTAACCTGCCAAAAATCGTAAGCTGGATTGACAAGAAATACTGGTGTTTTTATGTTGTTAACGAAATTTTGAGGAAACATACACTGCAAATTATAATTAAAAAAAAAGTTCTCAATACCAATCATAATCAGTCAAGAAAGATTTTAACATAAGTAAGAGACAAAACCTACCATGGATGGCTCCTCCTGTTTAGCTACACAATTCTGATCCAAGCTCGTATCTACACCCTGGTTGGAATCAGTGAACAGTGGTAAATCATTCAAAAGAAAGCTATGACATGTTCTTGTTCATTTCGATGAAGCATTCATGAATATAGTACAAAGATATGGTTTTGACAATTGACAGAAAGTGAATGGGAAACCTGTAGGTTAACAACATCATGATAGAAAGATCTCATCGTAGGGTGTCCAAGGACATCAGGCCTGAAAAGGAAGAAATACAACTTTTACTGAGACTGAAAGATCTCATCGTAAGCTAATTTCACAGTGACAGTAATCTTCCCTAGCTCTGTGGAGTATAATCTGCAAGGAATTCTAATATAGTCTTACAGGTTTTGCTTCTTTAAACCAGCTTAGACCAAAGAACTTGAACAAAGAGTACTGTAACTCACAAGTCTCTATAAATTCAAGAAACATACACGTTGAGAAAGAAGCCTCCGTCAGAAACACATTTGACAGCTGCATCTTTAGACAAATGATCTCGAAAGTAGTCACAATGAATAAGAGTTGCCAAGCCACCAGCAGAACATCCTGTAAGTATGCCCTACATTTTCTCAAATATGTAGAAGAAGAAAAAAAGTTAATCACTAGCAGATGCAAGTTACCTAAGTAAGCCAATCCTACAAACGCAGAAACGATGCATAAATGGAAACGGAAGACAGGCTTTCTTAGTCACTAGTAAATCATTAACACAATCACTTATATAAGATCACGAGGATGCTAACCTGTTTCGCATCTGACATGCCCATCGACAACAACTCATCCATAATCGCCTCCCAAATGAGCTGGCCTCGGAAGAAAAGCCTTGTTCCGTTCTGAGAAGAGAGAAACAGAGTCGACGAAACAACTTTTATTGCTCTCAACAACAAACTCACACAAAATCTAAAGCCTTATTACCTTGAATTCAGCCTCAGGGTGTCCAGCAAAAGACGCACCATCACAGTAACGTATCTTAACTCTGTTCCAGTTAAAGAACTCTACAACAACAACAAAAGACAACTAAAAGATTCAAAACTGAACACGCAAAAGGCAGAATAGAAGAAGGTCAATAAACAAAAAAAGCAACAATGGATATAGAAGCTACTATATAGATGTCTCCTCCTACCAGGATTTTGAGAAGGGTCACTGCTTAAAACACCTTGAAAGTCAACTTCATCTTCAAAGTAAGCGGAAGAACCTAACATAGTCATTGCTCGAGCAGAACACGACTCTACTGAACTGCACCAGCCTCCACCCTTCAAACACATTTTCACTCAAAAACATATTCTAAATTCCCAAGTAAAAAGTTTCAAACTTTCAATCAACAAATACCTCAAGATGAAGAAGCCAGCTTTGTGAGCCTGATCCTGAACCATTAGCAAAGTGGTACCCAGGCAAGGTTCCATCCAAACAAACTGCAAAAAAAGATATACACTTTAGCATTGGCAATGTAAAACGAAAACTAGAATAAAGAGATAGATTGGTTCAACAGTACATGCTCCTCTCTCCTTAGCTTTACTCGATAGCGTCAGTTTCACCAGATCGGGTGTTGGCGATGCGATGGGTGGAGATCGGTCAACGGAAGGGACGAAGACTGACGTTGGATCGTAGAAGAAAGAGAGGACGAAGACGAACAATACGAATCCTATCGAAGCCACAAGCCAATCGCTTTTCGAGAATTTTCTGCTTCGAAGCACAGAGCAAAACCTCGGAATCTCCATCGAAAGAAGCGAATCAGTCAATCAGTAAAAAAGCAACACTGTTTATTAGATACTTAAATAAACACTGTGTGTGGGACCCACTATCACTTAATCAAACCAATGATCAATACGTAATCGAAAAGAACCGCTTAACAACTTAAACCAGGTTAGGTATGACCAACCCAAAATACCGGTTTAAAACGGTTTAGACGCGGGAGAGAGAGTGACTTTGAATCACTCGAGCAAATCGAACTTTCCCACCTTGTACAGTGCAAGCTTCCATGGCGTCGTTGGCCTCTTCCTATACCTTCGATGATAAAGATCTAGAAGACGCTGAGCTCTGGGCGGTGATTGATTCCGCCGCAGCTGCTCTAGCTCAAAAGAATCCTACCACTACATCCTCCTCCTCCTCCGTCGTCGTCGGGAAATCACCGAAACCTCTCGCTGCTAGGTATCCTAATTTCAATTCTCCTCCGACGCCTGTTTCCAACGCTCCTTCACCAAAGATTCTCCAGGTCACGAATCATAACCCTAGGTCACACGAGGAGTCGCCGCGTCCGAGCAAAATCGCCAGATCTCGCGTCTTGTGCGAGGTGAACAGTGAGAGTAGTCCGTTGGCTCTTGTTACGACGTCGAACCGGAATTTGACTCCGGTTAACCACTCGACGAAGTTCTCTTCGCCGGAGAGTTACTATTCCCCTGGGATCAGGCAGTCTACGACCTCGTCGGAGTCGCCGCGCCCGATGGCTATTGTTACGACGGCGAATCGGAATTTGACTCCGGTTAATCACTCGACGAAGTTTTCTTCACCGGAGAGTTACTTGTCGCCTGGGATAAGGCAGCAGCAGTCTACGGCCTTATCGGAGGTTTCTCCACCACCGTCGAGCTGCGTTAAGAACGATTCCGTTAACGAGATGCGGCATAGTTTGTCAGGGAGCTTTCCTTCTGCTTCTCTGTTCAAGGAGTACCAGAACACAGCTATGGCGGTATGTTCTATCCTTCATACTACTATACCTTTGATTCCGAGATGAGAGTTTGTATGCATTGAAGGTGTTCGATGAAATGTCGAGCTGTGCTTTGCATGATATCTAACCTAAGCTAGATCTCTAAATGTTTGCTGTTAACATCTAAAGTGACGTGGCTTCGTTCAATTTTACAGATTCTAGAGAAATCTGATTACACGATGATATCAGGGAAAGCATACATTAAGAAGTCAGGTGAAGATTGTGTTTATTTTCAATCTAAACACTTGATATGGGTTTTGATGCTGCTGCATCTTATGGAATTGTGAAGGTTGGAGGAAGATATCGTTTTACTTCAATGTGTCTTACGAAATAAGGGACAAGAACATTGAGTTTGATGAAAACAGAAACGTCCAGCGTGCTGAGTTCATTGTCAGAGCTATAATGCAGTAATGTTCTTCCTATATAAGACCTGAATTTTTAAGGTGATTTTAGAAGATACTTTGTATTGATCAGTTTTTGTTTTAACCTTTTGGTGTATGGGCTCCGGCAGAGGAGGAAGATTCGCTGATGGATGGGGCTCTTGTGAGCGACGTGAGAAGAAGTTTCTCAAACCAAATCATGATATCCCCACTACCGCAGAGACCAGAGCCAAAAACAGAGCTTGCCAGGTGAGCTTCTTATTCTAATGCTGCAGTTACTTTGACTAAGGTTGCAATGTCATTTTGTCACATGAGTATGTTGAATTTGAAACATCTGCAAAGAAGCTTAGAAAGAATAAAGTACTTAACATGTAGATGTTTAAGCCTAAAGATCTTTGCATATATGAAAGGAACTGTTGAACACACTGATATCTTGCTCTGTACCATCAAACTGAATGCTCGTTACAAAGCATGGGTCTTGAACAATGTTTGCTTCCGATAATAATATTCTTTAAACAAACTTTGTATAAAGGAGACTAGAAATTGAAACACATGAACTATAAGAAACTTACATTTACGAATTCAACGTTATACAAACCCAGATTAGTATGTTTCTAGATTCAGTGCTAATTGTGATTTGTTCTTCCTAATGCTCTAAGAAGCTCTTTCCTTCATGTAGGATCTTCTAGGAATCGGTGAATATCGAGAAAGCCCAACTGGGTTACCACGATGATCAGACGTCATCAAATGTGTTTCCCGACTTCATCACTACCAAGCTAAACAACCAAATCAAGACTTATACAACCAAATCAAGACTGATAAGGTATGCCTCTTCTTTGGTTCGTGGATTTGAGTCTTGACTCCACATGAAAACGAATGAAACTTGATTGTAATGGATTATGATTTGTATCAAACTATTTTACATCTAAATCAACAAAAACCTACTATATAATATTCAAATTACTAATCATTTTATTTTAGCTCTTTCGCTTAATTATTCCTATCTGTAGAACCTATATACACCTGCAACTGCATGGTTCTTGATCTATCGTTAGCAGCAACTAGCAAGATTGCAACATGCTAGTCCATAAGGTAATCTGATGCATCTCCATATCATTGCTGTTTTAACGATTAGAGCAAAGAGATTGTTGTTGTGGTAGTTCCGCATTTTGTTATAATTTTAATAAATGCAGTTGATAAGAAATTTAAAAGCCGTATATGAAGAGGGAATTAATATTCAGATTTCAGTTCATTTTATAATGATTTTCCTGTGGTACAGAAAATTGCATCCATCAATGAAAATACAATAGGTGTACAAGTACCAAGTATATGATAGTGTAGGACCTAATTGATTATTCCTTTCAAATTCCCTTATGAAGAGGAAACAATGCTAACCATGAAGCGTGCAGGCTTGTTATAAATGCTCTCTACTTGAACTGTTGTTGATGAGACTAATGTTTTTCATACGGCTTTCTTCTTCTTCTCTTGTCTCATTCCATAATCAATTTTTGATTTGTCATTCACACATTACCTTTTAGTTCCGTCGATTGAATTTTGAATTTAATCAACAAAACAAACCTCTTAATAAATAAAGTTTAAATAATAAATTTAGAACTTGCCAAAGATAATATTAACAACTCTTCGAGAAACTTAGAGAGTTCTGAAGAACTACTTTGGTTTGCTTTGTGGAACAGAAAGTTTCACTCACTTCCCACCTATCTATTTGGTTTATTCCTTACCAAACTGTTTCCATACCGGTTTATTTAGTTACATATTTCAGTAAATGTGTGAAGAGGAGTACTGAAGACAAACGAAAATGAATTCGAACAAACACTAATGAGTGTAAAACCGTTTAGACCCAAATGTAAATAGCATGGCCTAAATTAAACTAAACCATTCAATCAAGGCATTGCCAAAACTCACATATCTAAGAAAGTTACTGCTTCCCCTTGGACATATGGCCTTGCTTTAACCGAACCTAAACTGATGTATCACAAAGTCTTGTTTGGTTTGTTTTGGTTCTGGTCCCATTACTACGAAGATATAGAATATGAAAATACTTGGCGCTAAGAGACAGCTGCTCATAACTATTAACTCTTTGACGTTGCCACTTAAAATCCCATCACTTATTTATACGTACTCTTCTTGTTCACCATAACCTTCATCTCATATCATTTTGATCCAACAAAAACTCCTTACATAGATATCCACAAAACAATCCGATATAAAAGAATGCGTGATACAACATGTCTCGAGCGACTCAGCCTGGCTTTAAGAACCGCCTTGGCTTGTCTCATCGTGAGCTTGACCACTCTGTACGGTCCCAAACCATTAAAAAACTTGGCAACGTTTCCAGCCTTCTCTTACCTAACCACAATCTTAATCTGGCTATCCGACGCCGAACCAACATACGGCGAAGTTCTCAAATGCTGTGTTGACGTCTCTTACGCCACTTTGCAGACAGCAGCCATTCTGCTAGTGAGTGTCTTGGTTGTGGGACCAGCATCTCTAGGAATTAGCTTGGTGGCTCCAGTTGCTGTGGCTGTAGCTTCATTCATCGTGGCTTTCCCAGCGTCCACGAGTCTTTTAACCAAACGAATTGCCTTTGGGCAGATCGTTCTTGTCTATGTGACTTTTGTTGTGTTCAATGGAGAGGTGGCTCATGTTTTCATGCTCCCCGTTCATGTGGCGGCTAGTACAGCACTTGGAGCCATTGCTTCTCTACTCGCCGTGCTTCTCCCGTTTCCAAGACTGGCTCATAGTCAGGTGAGTCTTGCTATATTTTGCTTTTTATTTTCACTTTTTTTTTATGACAATGACTCAGAAAACTTACCTCGGGTTTTAACTTGTTTGCAGATGACCAAAGGCTGCAAATTATATGCTGAAAATGCTCTTGAGAGGTTGAATGTGTTTGTAGAGGTCATGATGGCTCGAGACAACACCACAGCTCAGGTGTTGATCACAAAGGCCGCTTCATTGTCTGCAGCAGCTAGACACACACTCAAGAGCATCAAAATCCACCATGTAAGCCAACCCACTTAAACAATATTTAATCATAAATTTGTTATTTTCAAAAAAGTTTTTGTCACAAAAATAACACTCAAAATAAAAAAAATCACCAAAATAACTTCTTATTGATCAATAAAAACACTAAATTGCCAGACATCTTAAATCTTAACCTTAATCCATCACTTCAATATCAAACACTAAACTCTAATCACTAAACCATAAATTTATGTATATAGATATATTTATACTTTACCTTTTAATAAATACTATTTTGAGAAACCTTTTTATCTTTCTTCTGTGTTAGTGTTTTTTTACAAAAACTCATCTATTCATTGGTTGCTGACAAAAATATAATTTCTATAACAGGATCGTCTTGCATGGGAGAGACCAGATGCAAGATTCTTGAGAAGGAAGCAGAAGCATCAAGGGGAGAAACTACAAGCCACAGAGTTTCTGATGAGAGGGATGGAGATAGCGTTGGGATCTTGCAATTCTTTCCCTCTAGGCATGAGACGCGATGAACTGACACATATTTTAGAAGCTCCCAGAGCACATATCGCTCGTGAGCCAGCGCCTACTCTCAAGCCTGAGGACAAGCTGACATGGTGTCCTGAAGCTGGTTCTCTTTCTACTGCAGCTTTACCCGTTTGCTTCTTCAAGTACTGTGTGGAACTCTTCAGAGGTGATGTCTTACTTGTGAGACAAGACAGTAAAGACACTCACCAAGAACACGAAGGGTTGTCCACGACCAAAAGAGTTTTGAATCTTCTCTCTGTCTGGATGGCTAGAGAGAGGTTTGTCTTTGCATTCAAATGCTCTGTTTCTCTAGGCCTTGCCGTGCTGTTTGGCATACTGTACAACAAAAAAAACGGGTACTGGTCGGGTCTAACCGTAGCCATCAGTCTTGTATCCGGCAGGCAAGCGACACTAACAGTAGCCAACTCTCGTCTGCAAGGAACAGCGATGGGATCAGTCTACGGTCTGTTGTGCTGCGCTGTTTTCCAAAGACTAGAGGAGTTCAGGTTCTTGCCTCTGCTCCCTTGGATAGCCGCCACCGTCTTCATGAGGCACAGCAGAGTCTATGGCCAGCCTGGAGGAGTAACATCTGCCATTGCAGCGTTGCTGATACTAGGAAGGAGAAACTATGGAGCTCCTACTGATTTCGCCATCACTCGGATCGTTGAAGCTTCAATAGGTTTGCTCTGTTTTGTCTTTGGGGAGATTCTTGTCACCCCTGCGAGAGCATCGAGTCTTGCAAGAACCGAGCTCTCGCACTGCCTCGACGCGCTCTTGGATTGTGTGGGATCATTGGTTCTTTGCTCTGAGCAGAAGAACATGCCGCCATTGTCGGATTTAAGAAGCAAGCAGGCGAAACTCAACTCTCACGTTGGAGTTTTGGAGAGGTTAACATCAGAAGCCTTGACCGAGCCTAAGATTCCATTCCTTAAACCTCTCAATGCTGTTAGTTACAAGAAGGTTTTGGTTTCCCTCTCGAAGATATCTGATCTCTGTCTCTTTGTTTGTGATGGTCTCGCTAACGTATCTGGAGATCAATCAACACTTGAATATCCTTGGGAAAACATCACTCAGGAGCTCAAAGTCTTTCAAGAAAAGCTTCACTCTTCGGTGAAATGCTTAGATACCAAGAAGACTCAAGCAAGACTGCAGAAAGAGTTGCTGAAGAGAAAGATATGCCATGATGTTGAAGCAGGAACAGTATCAAACGACAACCACTCAAAAATTGAATTGGGTCCAAGCCAAGAGGATGCAGAGAGGTTTTCAGATGCTTTTGTAACGCTGCTGAATGAAGCAACAGATAAGATTAAAATTGAAGAGGTGTTGAAGAGTGAAACTACTCTGTGTCTGAGCAGTCTAGGGTTTTGCATCAGCAGATTGATGCAAGAAACAGTATGTATTATGACAGAAATAACCCATACAACTTGATTTACGTTTAGTAACTATAGCATCATGTAAGAAAAGATCAGGTGATTTGGATGTACAAAATCAATGTAAGCCATAGAGATTTATAGCAAAAGGAGGTACATTGTTTCAACTTATCCAAAATCTTAACAAAATTAAACTAAAATATAATCGAAATAAAATAAAATAAAACTTCTGTAGGATTTTCAGAAACCGAACTGAACATTATTTCGGGTTAATTCGGTAAGATACTATGTTCAATTACCCGAACTAGCAGGCATAATGTGACTAGTAGCACAACTGCGAAAGAGAAACTAATGCAGCTAAAATAACCACAATGTATAGATTCGGACATATCAGAGGTACTTGATATTATACAAAGGCCATATCGAGAACCGTAGATGGTAAAACTGGTGAATGAAAGAAATCAATTTGTATGGAAACTATTATTGCACACATTACAAAACAAGCAGTTCTTTTTACAATTGAATTGAGCTAGTGTGTTTTAGCTTGAGTTTGTTCCCGGGACGGTGAACAAATCAAAAGCAGCATCATCATTCGTCGCGTGTGAATACACTCTCGACTTTAAGGGCTAAAACCAAGAAAGAGAGGAGAGAAACACAGACCATAACAAGCAGTACTATGACCATGGCTTGCAATGATATATATGGGCTTAGGAAGAACACAATCGCTATCGATGCGCTTTGCCATACTTTTAGCTGCGCAAACGCACCTTCCTGTTTCAAAAGCATATTTGTTTTCATGTATGTTTCAGTGAATAAGAAGATTAATAGTAACAATGGTTTTGTGACATTTACCGTATCATGTTTGAAGAGTAACGCGAGAAGAGCACTGATTTGAGTGTTTAATATTCCGTCACCGATTCCTAATACAGCCGCCATTACAAGTGGGTAAACTGTGCCAAGTACTCCGCTTGTTGTCCTGCAATATAATCAAATATCACACTATAGCTGAATTCCTTCAAAGAAACATTTTCTAGCACAATTTCACATACATGACAAAGCAAAGAGAATATCAAGTTACGGAGCAGTTACACAAAGTTACTTGATCAATGATCAATATACAAAATTCTACAGGGAGACCATTTCAAGAAAGCACAAACAAAAGGATTTATGAGTCACATCATATATTAGGGGGTACAAGTAACAAACCTGTACCCAAGAAGAAGCCAGAGAAATACAGAAGCTTGAGCAACAGCTCCACCAGAAACTATGAAGGTGATTGATGAAAGACCAGAGGTAAACCGTCCAGCAGTTATTGAACACTAACATGGTTTTCAATAAGAAATAAAAAAGGATTAACCTCACAAAACACACCCCAATAAGCTAAAAGCAGGATGAATTTTGGCTCTTTCGTTAAACTTACAACTGCGTCAAGAGCTCCATAGACAGCCATTGCCCCACCAACACCTGAGACACCAATCGCAGGTCTAACAATTTCCTTTGTAAACTCAGCCCTATAAACAGGACAATATACATATCATTTGAAAATATTACTCTTGTGACAAGACATGGAAAATGAATATATAGTTCGTTGAGAGACATACCAAACAAATGCTTGTTGCAATCCTGAGTATGCAAGGAGCGGGACAATCAGTAGCATCCGTACGTCGAGCAAAGGAGTGATTATCATCCTTGGAAGAGAAACCAAGGAATCTACTAAGCCCATAGAAGAGCCCACAGTTTCTTTTCCATCTTCTCCCTCAATTTTTCTAATGAAGAACATTAGTATTGTTCCAAATGTCATAATGAGGAGGAACACCAACAACAATAAGGTTGTGCCACTGGTGCTTCCTTCCTACAGTCACTCAACAAGAAGAAAACAATGGTGGAGCTAACCCAAGTAGACGAGAATGTGGGAGCAAATTCAGCTATTCAATACTTCTACTTATACACATATATATTAACGAGCTGAAATAAATTAACCTATACCAACAAAGAGAAAAGTCACAATGAATATGATGCTTAAAACTCTCACACATGCTAATAAAGATCGGTGTCAACACCAAAAATATACCTTTCCATCTTTCAGCAATGTAAGTGTAATGAGATTCCCAAACAGCTGCATAAAGATTGATGTGGAATAAGTCAGAAATTTAGACTACGTTCATACAAGATTCTGAGGTAAGCAAAAAAGTATGATGGGAGAAGTATGCACCTGATGGCAGGCAAAGATAGCCCAAAACTCCCCATTGAAGACACCAATTACTGATGCTTCATGCACGTCATGGTCTTTAGCATGACTTCTCGCAATTGATGTAAGGTATGTTCCCTAATGCAGTAAAGGTCTTGAGATCAACTACATTATCTCAATGATTAAACATACTAAGTAAACGGGAGCAGGTAGTGGCACCTGGCCAACCCATATTATGGAAGCTGCAAATCCAAGGTATAAAGAGGCTGGCACCATAGTGATCCTATAACCAATAACATGTGTCAGGGAAGAAGTGTTCAAGTGATTTAAAAGATTGTCATGAAGACAATAGAGCAGATAGGGAATACCAAGATGGCTTCAGATTGGCGGCGACGAAGAGCCAATACCCAGAAGTTCCTAAAACCAGAGCATTCTTTGATCCCAGTAAGCGGACAACCAAAGAAGCAACCATGGAGCAGAACATGAAGGACACATACAATATCCCCAGAGAGATTGTTCCCAAATCCTGAAAGAATCAAAACAACTCAACCACACAAACACACCACAGAACTAAGACAAAACCGTGTCTGATATTCAAAAGACAACTGAAGAAAACATTCACCACATAAAAAAGAAACATATTGTAACCCAAGAACTAAAATAGTTCCGACAAAAATCTTCACTGGATCCTGATCTCAAATTGTAATGAAAGTATAACATCAATCAGAAAGTCAAAGCTTGTAGCTTTCAGCTGATTTCCCAGAAAGTGGGGAAAAGAATCGAACTTTGACGAAAATGGAAAGTCACAAACTCAATTAAGCAAAAGGGCACCTTATTAATAGTTGTTTCGAGGTTCTGAGCTGCACCGAAGGCGAGGAAGATTAACAAAAAGGAGATACTGAGTATATGAACATCCCTTTTATAACTCTTCCCAGTTCTTACTTTCCGATCCTCACCAGAGACCAACACCAACGGCGCCTCCTCATCGTTTCGAGAATCCATGGCGGAGAATTGCTCTGATCACCTTCGCCGATTGTGGCCCCTGAGAAAGATGACGGAGCACCTACAGTGAAAGTCAAACCATGTAGGGGAGAGAGAGAGAGTGACAAGCCTATAAAAGAAAGACCAAAAATATCTTGTAAAGATTCGGTACAGTTTCGGTTTATTATGTTCCGGTATTGCTTAAAATTACGGTCTTTGATGATCGGTTTATTTGATTTTGAGATAAATAGTGTTAGTTGGGCTGGGATACGACAACTATTTTCTGTTTGCTTCCCGCGAAAACAAACAAACCTTCATATTATGGGCTCTTCTTGTGTCCGTTAAGGCCCATTAGTATTCTTTAAATGGGCTTTTAGGAGACTCGAGGGTTTTGTGAGTTAAAAGAAGCCTTCTATATAAATCACCTAGGGTTTTCTGGTTCTCTCCGAGCCAACTTTAAAAGGAGTAGTAGCGGCGCAACAGGTGAACACGAGTGAAGCTTACGATGGGTATGGCGATGAATCCTTTTTTTTGTTATTCAGATTCATTAGGGGATGATTACGTCTGATTTAATGTTGTTTATTTGTGTTGTGTGGTTGTAGCGAGGATTAAGGTTCATGAATTGAGGGACAAGTCGAAGAGCGATCTTCAGAGTCAGCTTCAGGATCTCAAGGCTGAGCTCGCTCTCCTCCGTGTCGCTAAAGTCACCGGTGGTGCTCCCAACAAGCTCTCCAAAATGTACGTAGAATACTATATATCCTAACCTCAGACACATTAGATTTCGATTTAGCTTAATCAATCTTACAGTTTGGAATCTGAAATGAATGAAATGCTATTATTATCTTGATTCTTGTTGTCATACGCTTTGCTCTTTCCCTAGTGAGTAGTGATTCAGATAGTGTAGGATATGGAGTTTATATAGAGTGATGGTTGCTTATTCGTATACTGTAAGGTTGTGTGTCTCTGTTTAATCTGTAACTGCTTTGTGTCTTTGTAATAAACAACAGCAAGGTTGTCCGCAAATCCATAGCTCAGGTCTTGACTGTGACATCTCAAAAGCAGAAGTCTGCTCTCAGAGAGGCATACAAGAACAAGAAGTTCATCCCTCTTGATCTCCGTCCCAAGAAGACCCGTGCTATCCGCAGGCGCCTCACCAAACATCAGGTACGTCCTGTTTCTTTTTTTCTTGTCTATGTGGTTATTGATCATTTACTGTTGTTCTGATAGCTTCTTTTGCTTTGCAGCTCTCGTTGAAGACAGAGCGTGAGAAGAAGAAGGAAATGTACTTCCCAATCAGGAAGTACGCTATCAAAGTTTAAGTCTACCTGTCCTTTAAAAAAAGCTTTCTACTAGATACTCTGTTTCGTCTTTTGTTGTTTGATGGAAACCTGTTTTTGTTCTTCATTTGTGTCAGCAACATGGATTTTGGTCCCTGTTGATGTTTTGAAATTTTATGTCTTCGCATGTTTTGTTTTGCTTGGTGGAAAAAAAGCACACGCCCATCTTTTCCATAATTCTTTAGTTTCATACTTAACCAGCTCAGGGGTTGTGCGACTAGTCATAGCTAGTTAGCTACAAGTCCACTGTTGGTTGACTGATAGAGATGAACGTCTAATGATATGCAAATGAAATAAATCATATTTAAATGTAGTTTATGAAAGTGTCTTCACAATGAAATCACTTTTTTAGCACTCCTACCTAGATTACTGAAGACGAAGCGAAAATCGGAAGTCGAAGTCATGAGATACATCGTTTACGGACAACATCCTTTTTTGTATTTGTATGTGTAGCCAAAGAGACAAAAAGAATAAAATGTGATCACAGTGGTGTCGAACCCACGACCTTTTTGATCGGAAGTCAAAACGCGGTAGTCCACTGCAATATGCGGTGTATCTTTAAAATAGTGGCTGCTGATATTTATCTTTATTTACAACCTTTCGTAAAAGTCTATAGCATTATGAACAATTTGTGTATTTCCCTTTGTTGTTTGATGGAAACTTGTTTTTGTTCTTCACTTGTGTCAGCAACATGGATTTTGGTGCCTATTGATGTTTTGATATTTTATATCTTTTCAAGCTTTGTTTTGCTTAGTGAAAAATAACACACGCCCATCTCTAACCTTCTTGTTACGGTTAGTCATCGCTCCAAGGCAACTGTTGGTTGTTTACTGATAGAGATGAACGTCTAATGATACGTGAATGAGTGAAATCATAGTTTAATGTAGTTATAAACCTGTCTTAACAATCCAAACCATGATACACATTGTCTACGGACATCATTCTTCTCTGTATTTGTGTATGGCAAAAGAGACGGAAGAAAAAAATGCGACCACAGTGAAAGACGGGCCCACAACCTTTTGATCCGAAGTCAAACGCGCTAATCCAATGCGACATGGGGTCGACTTGTCTAATCAAAGCTGTGAATGATGATATACTCTCTCGGTTTTAAAAAGAATGTCACTTCACTACAAAAAAGGATCATATTACATCACTTAAATAGAATCAGAAAAATAAATGATGCTATTTAGAATTACTTATTAGGAAATGATTCAAAATATTTGTTTGGCATCAATTGAATGAAACTGATGCAAATCTATATAAACTTATATCACTTTTTGACAAATGATAGATAATATAACTTTACATCAATTAAATAACCGATACATTTATGAATTTGTACTAGCATCACTTAAAAATGATACAAAAGTAACATCATTTTAATAAATGTTGCAAATTTGACATCAATGATTAATACTAACATAATTTTCGTTAAATACTAATATATATATATATATATATATACCTAATTCATTTGTGTTTGTTGAGCATGTTTGTTTTTGACAAATTTTAAGATATCAATTTCGTTTTTATATTTACTCTTATGAACCATTTTTAATGCTTTGATAAATAATTTTGAGTTGATTTAATAAGTAGTCTAGATTATTGATATTTGAATATTAAAATTATAATGACCTATATATTGACTAAATCAAGAATCTGAAAATCTATATATAAAAAATATTTGTATATACTCACCAAAATATAGGAATTTCAAAATAAAGAAATTATCCTAATTTTTTCCAACTAATTTTCTGAACTTTCGATCTAATTGATAAATGTTAGTAGTTAATTTTATATATTTAGTTCGTTAGTTTGTTTTGTAAAAAAAAATTTGTAAATCATTAGAAATATATTTGTTTGTTACCAGAAATATCTCTTATTTTATCTCACCCATTAGTTCAAGTTTCCTTCTAATAAATCAACTGAATAAAAAACAATGATCGTCTACATCTTTTTCTCAAAGTCTTTTCTTCCACACATGCAATTCTTTAACACAGTTTAAGAGAGGTTGAATCAGCAGATCTGACAAATCTGATGCAAACCTTGGAACCTTCGTGAAGTCTATCATTGTTTGCCTCATGCACCATTGGCTAAGGTTAGTCAATTGTGACAATCTGATGCAAACTTTTCTTTATATTGTTTTTGTTTATGAATCTGTATTTTCATATATGAGTGACGCTGATGATGGTTTTATTTTTGCTGAAGCAATTATTTGTCTAAAACCCTAAAACCAAAAACGCAGAAGACATGGAGATTTGGGAAGAAGAAGAAGCTTGATCGAAGAATTCTTACGGCAAATTATGTTTATCTGTTTTTTTAATTGCCTTCTTTCTTTTGCTTGTTTTGGTATTTTCATTGTTATTTTTTAAGTTGTAACATCAGTGGAAAGAAAAATAAGAAATAATTAATAAAATTATTTTTATTTTTATTTTTATTTACTGATATAAATTTAATATTTATTTTATATAAATATTGAAAATTAAAAAAAACGTGATAATGATTTAATTAATAACTGTAAATGAAAAATATTAAATTCACGTTCAAAACTGGTTTTAGTTCAATTACCAAAAGTGATATAATTAATTATTAAAACCAATTATTTGATTGCTAATACTAATATCATTTTGGTAAATGAAATAAATATTAATATCAATTATTGTAACTGATACATATTGACATCACTTGTAATAGTTGATGTAAATATTTAACATTTTTACATCATTTACTAAGAGAATGGTGTGAATTATTTGCATCACCACTTTCAGAATCATTTATAAATGATACAAAATTATTTTACATCATTTATAACTAATGCAAAAATATAAAATAAATGATGCTAAACAGCAATTATTTTGTAGTGCTTAGACACTTTTTACATATATTAAAAAATTCACTAAAATACTTTTATGTTTTCATTAATATCATTTATCTAGCTAATAGTATTTTAGATAAATATATTTATTTATAAGATTAATACATTTTGCAATTAATTTTGAGTTGACAGATTGTATAAATTGCATTGATGCTGTAGACTGACACTTTTTGTGAAACAAAAAAAATAAAATGACACTAAATATGAAACGGATGGAGTACACCCTCGCATTAAAGTCAATAGCATTATGACAAATTTGTGTAGATAGTATGCAATCAAAATCAAATAGCAAAAACACATTTTTCACAAGTTTTTGAATAGTCAGTAAATAAATGTCAATTGCATTATAACTAATGCATGATGTTATTGAAATTTGAAAGCGTAAATGCTCCTTAATTGGAATGTCAATCTTAATTTTCTTTTTAATAATTGATTTGCCATTTGTTTCAAACGGGCGTACTTGTCGTGAGTCGCGAATTGTGACTCCTGAGTTTGCGTGTACGGACTGATCACATGCAATAGCGTAAACTCTGGAAGATTATGTAAGAGGTTTGACAGCAACAACAATATCGGAATAGCGCAACTGAGCCACCAATATGAGGCCGTCAATATTAAGACATGCATGTGAATATGCACCAAAGGCTTAAGGTCGTGCTAGTTTATGGCAATAATTAAACTGCGTTCCTATTCTCTTCGACTTTCATATAACTGATTTGATCAAAGTATATTCCAAATACTATCTTCCAAGAAGAATTTCCGAGAGTTTACATATAAACAACCATGCACAAAATCTTTTGTTGAGTGTGATGTACATAGTACATTTGCATAGATATTAGTATTCAAACTCGTTGTTTGTCAGTTTGTCAAAAAAAAAAAAAATACATGAACTCGTTATCCGAAGAATCATTGACAGAAAAACAAAAATGACCCGACTCTTTTTATCGTACGAAATGAACTGGCATTAGATTTTTGTTATGGTGAAGGTATCATGGTGGCTAAACCGTAAATCAAGATATATATATATATATATGATTCAACCACTATAGAGTTTTCAATAAGAATAGTACTGTATTAAGTTTGTTGTTGGTGGGTTTCAATTTGTCGACTAATAACAATGTCAATCATATAAGTCTTGAGGAAACAAAATATATGTCAGCATATAGTCATCGCTATTTGATCTTATCACGCCTTCGACCTCCCGAATATCTAAAGTTGAATTCGACTGTTGATGGAAGGAAATATAATCACAAATTCAAAATCATTTTCAAAAATTCAAATGAATCTGCATATAGGGTAATTTTATTCAATGCGCATAAGCTATATAACACACATTGTTGACATACCAAAAAACTAAGTATAACATAGTTGACACGTGGTTGAAATTATGAATTAATTTGACTTTTGAAATAAACCACAAGTTTAAAATCATTTCAAGAATCCAATGAATCTGCAGATAAACTATCTTATTCAATGCATGAGCTGTCTATAACAATTTGTTGTTGACGTGCAAAGTAGCAAAGAAGTATATAACATATGTTTAGCTGTTTGACAAAAAGTTACATAGTTAAGACGTGGTTATATATTTACTCAAACCGTTATACCATCGACAAATAACGTAAATTCAAGGTTGTAATTGACGGGTTAGTTCATGGGTCAGGATCAAGGTCAAGCATCCAGTCTACGTTCAATAATAACACTATCAATGGATTCAAGAATTTGGGAAGATACATAAGATCTGCAAAGCCCACTACACGTGTAGGCCCAGAGTTAAATGAAATCTGAAAAGGTCAAAAGTCAACAACAGCTATCTTCACCCCTTGAGGCTTGACCTTTCCCCTCCAGGCCACCACAAGTTTTAACGACGTCGTTCATACGTTGTTGTTTCCTATAAATACTCCCCATTTAAACCATCCCCTCATAAATATTCACAGCTTGCATTTTCATTAGTACACTGTACACTTTCAAGTTTCAACGATAGTTTCAAAGATGAGAAACTTATGCTGTGTCGCCAAAACGTCGTCGGATCATCAACCTCCTCTTACTTTAACGCCACGCCAGAGCTTGGAATCTGCAGCCGTCTACGGAGTCATCGAATCCGCGGCCGACATAATCGAGAGATGGAACACGGAGACTTCCACTTACGCCAAAGTCACTTCATTGTTCTACGAGAACAAACAAGAAGCCATGTTGTTCATCCACCGAGTGAAAGATCTCCAGAAGACGATGGAACTGCTCGTTAGCGAGGACGCGAACTCAGAGAGGCTCGTGAGAGCTCATAGACTGATGGAGATCGCTATGAAGAGGCTTCAGAAAGAGTTTTACCAGATACTCTCCATGAACCGTGCTTACCTCGATCCAGAGTCCGTCTCTACGCGATCATCACTCACCTCAGAGAGATCTAGCTACTCAGATTTCCCCGAGGACGAGGATTCACACACTGCTGCTGGTGATTCGATCGTTGAAGTTGAAGAGGCTTCTAGTAACGTCACGACGGACTTGAGATCAATCGCTGAGTGCATGATCGGTTCAGGCTACGCGAAGGAGTGTATAAGCATATACAAAAGCATCAGAAAGTCTATCATCGACGAAGGTGTTTACCGTCTCGAAGTGGAGAAAATAACCACGGCGAAGGTAAAGAGACTGTCGTGTGAGGAGATTGAGTTAAAGATCAGAAGCTGGTTAGTGGCAGTGAAAGTCTCCATGGAGACTCTTTTTAAAGGTGAGAAGATTCTTTGTGATCACGTCTTCGAATCCTCTGATTCGATCGGAGAGTCTTGCTTCGGTGAAATATCTCGAGAAGGAGCGATTCTTCTCTTTACCTTCCCGGAGATCGTTGCTTCCAGAACAAGCAAGAAGAAGAATCCTCAGCCGGAGATTATTTTCCGTCTGCTCGACATGTACTCCTCCGTCGCCGGAAACTGGCGAGCTATCGAATCCATCTTCTCGTTTGAGTCTACCTCCGTCGTGCGATCTCAGGCGCTTAAGTCACTCGTCTCCCTCAGCGAGTCCATTCGATCGCTGCTTCTCGAATTCGAATCAAGAATCCATAAAGACTCCTCCAAGGTGGTGGTTCACGGCGGAGGAGTGCATCCTCTGACTCTCTCCGTCGTGGATCACATCTCTCTCCTCGCCGACTACAGCAACGTCCTCGTCGACATCCTCGCTGGATCTCCTCCGCCGGACAGAACCTTGATCCCGGAGTCTTACTTAAACGTCTCGGACTCGGACGACTCGCCGTCGTCGGAGCTAGCCATCAGATTCGCGTGGCTCATCCTCGTCCTCCTCTGTAAAATCGACCGTAAAGCGAATCACTACAAAGACTGCTCCGTGCAGTATCTCTTCCTCACGAATAATCTCCACCACGTGGTCTCACGTGTTCGCTCCTCGAACCTGAAGCATCTCCTCGGCGACGACTGGGTCAAGAGACACGTCGGTAAGATTAAGCAGTTCTCCGACAGCTATAAGAGGCTCTCGTGGGGACCAGTGCTAGCGACCCTACCTGAGAATCGTACGGTGGAGATGTCGGCTGAGGAAGTGAAGGATAGGTTTGAAAAATTCAGCGAGGGGTTCGAGAGGGCGTACCGTAAGCAAGGTGCATGCGTCGTACCGGATAATGAGCTGAGGGATGAGATTAAGGTATCGATAGCGAGGAAGCTGGTGCCGGTTTATCGAGAGTTTTACAACACGAGAAGGGATGTTATCTTGGCGGGAGAAGGTGGCGCGAGAAATTTGAGCTCGGTTGTCCGATTTACCCCTGAAGATGTTGAATATCATTTGTCTGATTTGTTCTCAGGGGAGGGTGTTTCGGGGAGTTCAGCTGTCTCTTCTCCTTCTTCTTGTCGGTCACGGCAATCAACACCCTAAAGTAATTTTGTTTTTGTCTGTAAAAGGCAAACATTGGATATTGTTGATGGTTGTACTATTTTCTATTACCTCAAGAGGACGGAATGGTTGTTGACAACGAGATAAATTTTGTCTGTACTAGTATCTAATGATGTAATGATTGAGATGGTATTATATATACTCATATTGATAATATTTTTACACAAATTAATACTCCCTCTTTTTCATTTTATAAGTAGTTTTTGAGATTTTTTTTTGTTCAATAATATAAGTAATTTCAACATTTCAATGCTATTTTTACATCTAATGTATATTGTGTAACCAATTAAATTATGTATGATTTTTTATAATTAGTTGAATTCATATATTAAATGATACTTTTAAAGGTAAAACCTTTTTAATATTAGTGATTTTATCTAAAACTGGTTCAATTTGAAACAGAGGGGGGAGAGTATATATACCCTTATTTTATTATTTAATTTTAGAAAGAAATTATGAATTTCAGTATTATGAAATGGAGAAAATATCATTGTAGTTAAAATAGACATTTATGTTGTGGACAAAACTAAATTAGTTTGTTAAGTTCCCTTAGAATTTATCTCATATTTTTCGAGAAAGAAATATGTATGTGTCCATGAGAATGACACGTGAACGGAAAATATGAGTCAAAGGTGAAGGCAATACTATGAACTACAAGTATCATTTTCTGTTCTTTTAAGTTCTTGATGGATGTGATTATTAATTAGTCTTTGGTCCATTGTTGGTGGGTGAGGACCGTGAGGTATCGAGACCAATCAAAGCTAAGTCACATATCACGATTTGTTGAGGCTAGGCACACTTCTATAGAACAAATCAACTAAAGGCGAATTGACAAAGCGGAAGAGCCACAATTTTCTGTGGATTGATGACAAATATACTAAATACCTAAAATCCTATATCAACGGGTTTAACAATACTCAACTTGAGTAGATGCTACGTGTACGTGCATTCAACAAACCATGATGTGAATCAAACCGAGATAGAAGTATACTGACCAGGGAGTAAGTAGAAAAAAATGGTACGGGCCCTAAAAGGACAGAAGTGCATCAACCTAGACTTACCATAATACAAACACTTTCAAGCTTAAAAATATAAGGAGGGATTGACTCAAGAGAACATTACTATCCTATGCAACAAGAAAACATAGCAAACGTACCCTTTGTAATTCACAACGTTGTGCATTCTTATAATTAATCACCCAATTAGAACATATATATTATGAACTAATCACATACTACATTTTCTTGTCTTGTGATCATCGTCTTATTCAGTCTATAATTCTATATTTTTGGCCTTACCACTTACCAAAAGTGAATTAACCTCAATATTATTTGTATTTAAATGTTGTAACTTCTATTTAGAATCAGGTTTTGCATCCATAATTTGGTGTTGTCTGTGGAATGTCATAAGTATTAAAATCCTGAAACTCGAAATGAAAAAAGGAGGGGTAAGATACAAGCATCACCAAGAACTTTAGACCTCTGCCTAGTAATCCAATCATTGTTGTAAGCAATAGTTATGCCGTGGTTGGAAGGTTGTCGGGTGGAAGCGGAAGGTTCTGCCAGCCGGTCGAATGTTTAATATATTTCTTGAGTTTCTCTGTTGAAGACTCGACGGTCCATCCAGAATAGTGTTGAGTCGGAGAAAACACGTGGTGCTCTTTTTCGTGGCTAAGACACGACTTTGCGCCGTTCAAGAACCAATCCCCTTCTGATCTTACAAAACCAGCTTCGGCTTCCTCTTTATCCGCAGCCTAATCACCAAACAGAACATTATATAACGTTATAGCAAACAAATATTGAGTTATACTGTAATACTAGCACTTGGTTAAGTAACTGTAATCAAAGCGTAGATTCCACAGAAACGATACTCATGCAAGTAATCAAAACGTCCATGCACATAATAAATTGTTTAGGTAAGATTTTTTCCATTTTACAACGCATAGAATTGAGTTCTAAGATAAGATTATGGGACCAAAACGCTAGTATCCTAAAAAAACAAAATATATTATGAATAATCTGATGAATATCTAAAAGTTCAACAACCTAATGAACACAATGTAGATTTACCTTCTCAGTGATGTACTTAAAAACGGTCTTCTTCTCACCAGCTTCATATATGTTGCATTGAGAATATACCTACCAAAATAACATGAAAATGTAATGAAACATATTAAACCGATGATGGCAAAATGTTTATATCTGATTTTTCCCTGGCGGACCTGAGCTTCGACGCCGGCTCCGACAGCGTAGATGGACCAGTTACGAGTGTAGTTGTTGAAGAGATGTATTTTTGCGAAGCGAACACGAGGGTGTCGCTGACGTGTACCGTCGAAGAAGCAGTGATGAATCGTAACTCTTATGCATCGGTCCGTCACGTGACTTGGATCTGCGCCAATCAGCATCGTCTTGTTGTGGTTCACGAAATGGCATCTACCCATTTTATTAAATTAATTAATACAACGGATATAGATTTTTTTTTTGTTTTGTCAACTACAACGGATATAGTTTACTTGCTAATATTAATAAATTTATTTATACGAACCTTGAGACAGTAATGTCAGTGCTTTCTCGTGTGATATCAATCAAACCATCATAGTAATTCTTGAGAGTACAGCGATCAATCCAAATAATGCTTGATTTTGGTTTGATCTGAATAGCGTCTGCGTCTGGTCCTACACCTCCTTCGAATTCAAGGTTACAGATTATAACGTTTTCACTTTGTTTAATCCTTAACCCTTTCCCTGTTATCTTCACCCTTTGCCCTCTCCCATCCACCGTTTTGTGCGATGATACGTTCACAAATGAAGATAAATGGATCGTTCCCGACACATCGAACACAATCCATAACGGTTCTGGCCTCTTACAAGCCTCTCGTAACGATCCTGGACCTTCATCTGCAAAAATACATAAGGTTTCGTTTTATTTAAACTATTTAGCATAAAGTGTCCTAGTTCTGTTAAACAACGTCTATAGGTACCAAATCAGTATCGATTACTTTGAGAAATTGAGCAAGATTTTTGAATTTATGTCACAAGCTTTTATTTAAATATAAGACATAACACAAAAATGGTATGTATATATATGCAAGATTCCGATCCAATATAAGTATCAAATCGATAAAAATACTACAATATGTTTCTTTTTGATTAGAGGTACTGAAACTATTTGTTCCTAAATTTAAATTTTACTAATAGAAAGATACAGTAAAAATAACTGAAAAAGGGAATTTACCAGCTAAAGAAGTGACGTGGCAAATCGGACCATTCAGACCACCAACGGCAGCGCGGCCAAACCCCTCGGCCTTTCCTGCGAGGGAGCGGAGGCATGAGTCTACGTGGCAATAAGGTTCCACCGTCATGTGGGGAACGGATGGTGAATATGAAGGCTGAGGAGCTGGAGACGGTGGGAAAGGGGCGTTGTGGTGATGGGATCTGTGAAGGCCATGTAAGTTTCCCATAACTTATTTATACTATAGTAAGTATCGAATTTAATTTTGGACAGTTTCAGTTTTTGTATTTTTGGGGAGTTTTGAGATATAATTACTCTTTGTTGCAACTGAAACTCACCATTGATGTTAGCTTTATTGGAACTGAGCAAGGAGAATCATTCATCTTTTGTCCTCTTTCTTTTTTGTTGTTGCCGACAGTAGGTTTTTAAACAAAAATTATGTATTTCGGAATTTATTAGATATTTTAGCAACATTCTAAGACAAGAAAGGGTTAACTAAAAAATGACCTTTTTTATACCATTAAGTTTTATTATGTTAGAATTTTCTTCTTATTGTATATGAACTCTTACAAGAAAGATAATTCTATGTAGAAGAAAGATAACTGGATCCGTTTCAGTTCAAAGGATCCCTTTTTATCTGTTGCCATTTCGTTTTTAGATAAGGAAAAAGCAAAAAAAAAAATTAAGCTCTTATACTACATGACATTGTCACAACTTCTATAACTCTTTCTTTTCCTACTGTATCAAGTCAGACATTACAAAGAAGGCACAAGTCCCAGCTCTTTCTTGTGTATAAAAGTCACACAACAGGCTTACAAGTCCGATCATAGAGTTTCCACAGGCAACCGTGTTAGACCCATCCGCATCTCATTTCTAACTGTTTTCTTCAGTCAACCTCTTCTACCGGTAGTTTCCAGAAGTTCCATGGGTTATAATCTTCCTACAAATGTGTAGCCAAACAATTGATGAAACCATTAATGAATCTATACATTACGTTTGCTAATAATAAAGCTGCTTCTAGCTTTAGTTTACCTGCTCAACAAGCGAAGTTGGAGGAAACATGTCGTTGACAAGGGTATGAAGTGATGTGTATGACTTCTTAACATCTATGCGATGTCCTGTTGCTACCTCTCCCTGATCAGTTGTTTTTTTTAGCACAGAGTCTCTCAGTACATGTCAACAAATAATCAATTATGCATATTAAGATTACCTTTGGGTTGATTATGAATATCTTTCCCTTGGGGATTCCAAGTTTCCTGTAACTCAGTTCATCGGTGTCTCTGTTCCCAAATCCAGCGTAGAACGGGTTGTAATCCTTTGGGAAGAGTTTCCTGATATCCTGCACATTACATTTGTGAACAAGTAAAGATAAGCTTCTCTCTTATGTCCCAGGAAACAAAAGAACAAAACTTCTACCTCCAAACATGCGATCTTGAATTCATGAGGTGCTCTTCTTATCACTGCAAAGCAGTTACAAGGTATTTGAGAAACAAGAATAAAAGATTTTTATTATGAATTACAAATACGTTAACTTGCTACTAATGAATCTCCAAGGCATTAAGATTATTAACCTTCACGGTACAATGCTGGAAACAGCCCGTCTGGTGAAATGACTACAGGACCGGTTGGTAAAGCTTTTCCGTCCTGCAAGCCAGAAAAAAAAAGAAATAATAAACAAGAGAACTTCTAACAAAAGGTTATTATTCATAATGAATATGGACTGAAGCACCATCAAAGTTAACAAAATCTCAGTCTCACCTGCTTTAGATTATTTAAGAAATTTCTTGTTAGATATGCCTGAACAATGGCACGAGCGCTCAGAAACAGCAGCTGGTATCCATTCTCCTGAACGATCAAAGCAATATATGAGATTCATAATTACAGGGTGCAGATTGCTCAAGGAAAGAAACAAACACTTGATCTCATATGCAGTAATGGATCTCATGTTTACCAAAATAATATTACAAGGAGCTAGACTTGACTTAAACCTTGGAAATTACCTTAATGGCTGAAAAAAGCTTGGCCACACCAGACTGGGTCCAGTCTTTTCCAACCAAAGGCATGAACTGACCTAGCACATCAGATCTGCAAAAGACAGCAACAAAATGATCATCACATTGGCAAATGCTAGATATTATAATTATAATATCAAAACAGTGAAGCTTCAACTAAGGATTCAAATCTCTTACTTAGTTATAGTTCCATCAACATCTGAAATTACAATCTTGGTGTCCCATCTCCACCGGTAAATATGTGCATCGACCTACAAAAAAAATGCATAGAGTACATGAAAACCAAAGCCAAAAGAATTTTCCCAGTGTGCATAATGTTACCAACAACAAACCTGTTGTGTTCCAAGAACTCTTGTGGAGAAACTAAAAGTAATCATATTCTGACCATCTTTCAGATTCAAAGACGCGATCTGCTCATTGGTAGGGACATTGGTTCTCACAAGCTGTCTACGCGGAGACTCATGACGGCTCTCTGCGGCTGACAGCACCTCCGGCGAGTTCTGCAAGCCAGGTTCAGTATCAACAAACAGATCTTCTTCGCTTGAGGAGTTACTACTCGTATGCTCTATCGTTTTCACCCTTCTAAAAGGAATGGGCCAGAGTCTCCATCTTCTTCCGGATGAAGAAGGAGTTGTTACTGCAGTTTCATCATCCTTGGGTTTGGTTTCCTCCACGGAGATCACATCGTCTGGCTGAATATCTAAGTCTAGATCGAACACAGCTTTTCCAAGTATGATTCGAGCAGCTTTCTTCCATGGCATGTATATTTCTCTGATCCTAACGACCAGATTTTCACTTTCGAGAATAGATGTTGCTGAGTTTTTATATTCTTCCATGGAGATCAGATGCGTATTGAAGACTTCAGCAGCTGCGGTAAGTCCCATACCTTCACGAAGCTCGTCCTTGCAAAGTGATAGCTCATACTCTGTAAAGTTAAACCACTGTTAAAAACTAGACATTGTTCATACCCAAAATGCAAAAAAAAAAGAGTTACTTACTCAGTTCTGTGTCGAGCTTTTCTTTTTCCACACTAGAAGTTGCAGCCACTGAATCACTAGTGTTCTGTTTAGATGGAGTTAGTTGCTCATCGTCCTCCTCCCTCGTTGAATCTACAGAGACTCTCTCAGAAGCTTCTGACTCTACTATAATCCCGGTTTCCTGGTTGTCAATCAAGATGTCAGTAGTTTCTGCAGAAGTTCTGGTCTGTTCACTTTCTGACTCCGTATTAGCATCAACAGATTCCTCAGTTATTTTCACTTCTTCTGTTGTTAGTTGGGTTGTAGAAGATTCAGAACCATCAACAGGAGTATTTACTTTTACAATAGCCACTTCATCTTCACCTCTTACATCTTCTGTGATAGTAGTAAGTAGAAGCTCATCTTTTTCCAGATTCTGAGCCTCAAAAGTAGAAGTTGGCTCCTCAGACTTCACATTTTCACCAGTCTGTGACAGCTCAAGAGTACCTCTTTCAGCATCATGAGAATCTTTAACGGTAATATCACGTGAATGGGAATCTATCTCACTACGCTCAACGCTCACACTGTCTACTCTCTCAGATGACTCCACTTTGCCGATAAACTCAGCATCCCAAGAAGTCTCAGAGGAAGCAAACTCAGTATTACCTTCACAAAACTCAGTCCCATCACCAGGAGCCAAATGAAACTGAGGAGTATTCAACCTCAGATTCTCAGCCTCCTGTTCCGCCGCAGAGACAGGAGCCGTCAGTATACGTCCATCAACACTCACCAAAACCACCTCAGAATCCGATCCTTGACTCTCCCCATAACTCTCCACATTCAGATTATCAAACCGAGCACTACCATACTCAGACGTCGGAGAAGGCGGATCATCATCATCCTGAAAATCATAATACCTCCTATTACAATCAGACTCCGTCCTATCAAGCCGAGACAAAGAGCTCAAACCCTCTCGTAATCTCTCAGCGCCAGCGTCAGATAAACTATGCTCAAGCCTTAAACCAACGGCATTGTCACTCTCAGAGTTAGGAATCAAACCATTGGTGTCATCAGCCGCTGCAGGATCAACCTCCCTGATGAAATACGCTTCGCCGGAGTTGTCTAGATACATGTGGAAATCAGCTTCGGTGCCATTCACAGAGATCTTCACGAACTTCTCTGCTCCTTTGAGAACGCCTTGGAACTTACCGAACCTAACGTACCAAGGCGTGCTCCTGAAGGATCCGTCTTGTTGCTGGACAACGATCACATCGATGGCACCACCAAAAGGGTGAAAAGGTGTAGCGACGGAGTAAACACCTTGAGAGATCAAGCTCCCGAATCTTCCGACCAAACTCATTTCGTCAAAACTAAGACAATAGACCGTTTAGTTTCAGTGTCCTAATCATATAAATAGAAAGGTTCGTGATTTCCAGCCTGCATGTGGAAAGAAAACAACCCAACAATCCAAATTTAGAGAATCCAAATCAAATCAAATCAACACTAAGAGAAGAAACCCAGCAAACATCAGTTTCCGACAAGAAGAAGACTTGTCCGATTTGTTGTTAGCGGTTCCGGCAAACATCAGTTTTTTTTGAACTAAATTTAAGCAGATAGAAATCAAACATGGGTTTAATTGACGGATGGATGCAACAATATATGATGATGATCCACTATCTAAATCTCAAGAGTTTGGAAAATCGCGGAAACGAAAATGATCGAGTTTTCGAATTTACACTTACAGATTAGGAACTTTCCGGCGGAGAATCCGAGATAACTAAACGCCGGCGGAATAAACGATGAATCACAAATCGGTGTTTTAATGTGAATTTGATCCTGTTCTATCAATTGCAATGGATTTTTTTTCTTTTATATATATATCCACAGGTTGAGAAGACTTTTCTTTTGCTTTCGTCGATTGTATTTTTACCGAGGAATGAGAGAAAAGATGCTTGTTTGGATAACCAGAAAAACAAATTAAATCAAATCCGCCATTACTAAGAGAGACTGTGATTGCTTATATAGATAGAGTGTGTGATCGGAGGGAGAATTACGAGAAGGGTCTAGGGTTTGGTCGTAATTAGTTGATTTCTTGGAGGACAGGATTGGTATTGTCAGTAATTACTTTTTTTTTTTTCTGATGAATGTCAGTAATTAGTTATTTACTCATGTTGCTTAATATGCTCTTGAAAATATAAAAATATTCTGATGAGTTTCCTTTTTTACACCAAAATAAATTTAGATTCTTCATACATTGAGAAAAAAAATTCATGTGGTAAGGTAAATGATTTTCTTAAAAAAATTAATTAAAGACAGTAGTGAAGCCCTTTTTCAAAAAAAAAAGGACAGTAGTAAAATTTTATAAATAAAGTTCGTCAGAAGATAATGGACGGTTGTGGGAATATTACAGTCCAGTGATCCACACGATATAAAATGGATATTCTTTTATCAACAAGCCAAAAGTCCAACACTATACTGGAGTCTTTAAACGCAAAATATACTTATACAGGCCATTTTTTTCTTATATATATATATACATAGACATGCAAAGTAATAATTTATTGGACTAGACCACATAGTAAACAGGGTGTGTTTGTTGAAGAAAATATAACCCTTTTTTGAGGATCAAAACCTATCTCTGTTTTTATAAGCACCAACCGTTTACTTTATTTGTTGTGTCTAATTAATACATCCATTTACTACCTCAATCACCCTTTAGACCGTCGCACCTAACTCGTTTCCTTCAGCATCGTTCACAAGTGTCGTAACGTGCTTACAGTCCCACCTAACTCGTTTCCTTAGAGCGACATCATTATCAGGCCCGGCTATGGTGGTCGCTCCGATAATTTTATACGCAAATGTGATAAGTACAACTTTAGTATGTCAGACACAGTATGTTAGTTCACTTCTTCCTCTCTCTCTTAAGCCAAAAACAAAACTGTTCCAGATACGATGAAAAAAATAAAAAGTTGAAGAGGACAGGTGCAACGCACGTGTTACACATTCTCCTTTCCTACTAGATACCAAACGTTCTTACTCCCCCTTACATTCATTGGCATTTATCTCGATCAGAGAGGCCCAATAGAGAAATAGGCTTGGACTAAAGCCTGGTTAAACAACCAGAACTCTCCCACCAAACAGAACGACACCGCAGCTTGAAATCGGGTCAAGCGCCATTTTCGTTTGGAAAAGCAAACGAGAAGCATCACCTCTCTCCACCTAGCATAAACGAAGGTTATGCTAGATTATCTCATATACTTTTTCTTTTTATTTGTGTGAGAAGTGAATCGAGTTTCCGTACCTCGTATCATATGCAAAAGTTTCTGGAATGGTTTTTTTGCTGAGTAATAGAGTTATATCAATTTCAAATGCTTCCACCAGAGAGTCAAGGGAGGACTCAAGGGACGTTCATCAGGTTTTGGCCTGACAGATAAGGTTTCTACACTACAACAAATCTAATGTCATAGTGTTCTTATTCAATTACTTTAAAGTGGAAAGGTTTTTGTGAAACAAAATATTGTGGGCTGTCTCACCATCAGTATAGACTTGTATCAACTCAATCTCTATTAAGTTAGATCTTATGCATTTAGGTCTCGTAGGTCATCCCAATTACTATCTGTCATCGTGGAAAGGTTACTTAACAGCTCTTTTGTTTCAGGAACCGCTCCATGATGTGCTGGGTTTCCGGAAAGAGATAAATGGCACCACCGTTGACGTTTCACTTCAGTGGTATATACTACTTATCCTTCTGTTTACCTCTGCTTTTATGATGAATAGATATAATCTACTTGCGTTTACCTTGGAACCACATACTTGAACATTTAGGCTACTGAGATAGTGTTGGTCAACAATTATCATCCCTTGCATTTACTGAGGCTGAGTTTCTCAATACTAGTATATCTGCAGTTAATAGGCTCTGCTACAATACGTTCTCACTTCTAGTTTCTCAAAACCCTAGGGTTTTGGATCGAAACACCTTTTGGGTCAATCTGAGTCATTACGTTTTGGAGCCCTTGGAAGGGATCTTATTAGAGGAAGAGGAAGCTGTTGGAGAACAGTATGTTTGCAGCTGCTTGTAGAGGTATTATGATTCCGTACTCTATAGCATGTATAGCCAACTTGATATGCGATTTTCTATGCAAATGGAAACTGATGTGTAGACTCCAAAGTGGATTTTGTGAGATCTAGGTGTTCCATCTTGTACGTTGTGATGTTTCTTATAGAATGGAAATTGATCTTTCCGGACAGGGAGAAATAGGTGAAGTGAAGATGATGGAGGATGAGCGTGTAGGGAATAAGCAAGCAATCAACAGCCTGCTTCTTGCTCTTCTGTATCTGAAGGTAGTGGTGGTAGTAGTTTCCTCAAGTCACCTCCTGCTGTTTTGCAAGTCCTCCCACTCTTTCTCCAACTCATAGGTGCGCTTTGGTTTTCACATTAACTTTTGTGAACCTTACAAACTTAAATAAAAAAATGATGGGAGTTTTGATGTTTGTTATGTTAGGAGGACGAGTGGCCCTATAAGGCGAGCCAAAGGCGGTTGGACTACTGAAGAGGTTAGATGGTGATTGCTTTTTTTGTGTACTAGTTCGGAAGTTTTAGATGTTTGTCTTTATTTTATTGCAGGATGAGACATTGAGACAAGCAGTTTGTACCTATAATGCCAAGAGCTAGAAGAAAATAGGTAAACTTTTCACTTCCTTTTCTCCCTTTATTTTCTAATTGATGTCCCAGCTTTACAACATGTTCAAGGGGATTTGTGGTTGGAGTCTTGTATGATATGCTTACAGTGACTATGAGTTCCATACTCCTGTTCTTGCAATTTGAATTTTACTTGCTTGCTTGTGATAGTTATATAATGTGCTAAGTGGTGTAATAGTCGAATGTTCAACACCCTGTCCTAGTCTCGCTCTTTTTTTTTTCTACTACAGTTTCTCTCTCTTGTTTGATTGATCTTGGTGGTCCTGATATTATTATTTTTTTTTACTGTGAACCAGGTGTATTGCTATATTAACACTGAGGAGGCAAAGCGTTATAAGAAAGTGATATGGGAACACATCAACAAAGAGTATGTTGAGGTGATTGACTCTGTTTAGACAGTTTTATATTGTTGTGATAGGGTACTTGTACTTCACGAGGATTGTGGTGTTTGCGTTGAAGACGATCGCGGCGTACAAGTATCTGTGGGTGAGCAATGCGGCTGAGGAGATTGCGAGTCTGGCGTTTTACATGGTGATGTTCTATATGTTTAGGCCGGTTGAGAAGAATGAGTATTTTGTTTTGGATGAAGAAGATGAAGAAGCTGCAGAGCTGGGCGTTGAAGGAGGATGATTTTGAACTTTGATTTGGATCAAGAACTTTCGTTGAGACTATACGAAGCTGTGACTGTGTGAGGAGGTTTGCTTTCTCTTACATAATTTTTCTATTGTTACTTTAAATTTCAAAGTAGTTTACGTGCAAGGGGAATAACCGTGTATGTAGTATTCTCTTACATTGTAAAAGCTTGTTTGTCCCCGAAGACTTTGCTTGTAAGAAAGATTAGTGCATCTGTTGTTTAGTCTGTGTATTGCCATTAACTGAGCCGCTTTATCCACTCCCTAGTTCAATATCAGGTCTATTGAGCTTGAATATTTTGGTTTACCCAGTGGTTAATTACATATATTTAAGTGCAGCTAGCTGTTCTCTTTGTTGAAAGCTCCAAGTCGTTTTAGTATAGATATGTGAACATTTCGGATGGAAACTGAGGGAAAAGATCTGAGGTTAATATCTTCATCGGTTTGTAAAACCATGTAAACGCCACAGAAATCATTACTTGTAAACTTCTCATCACTATGTTTCATTGCTCATCGTCAGAGAGAAGCATTTTAGCCTTTATACAGAGGAGCCAGTGCCCAGTTGACTGACACTAGTATACATATTGTTTTAGAGGATGCATACTACAACAAAGCATGAGTATAGTTACAAAAAGAATCTTGAAAATAAACACAATCAACATATTCTATTAGAGAGCTCAAACTAGCCCTTTTTCTCGTAACAAAGCTTCAACAGCTCGTCTCCCGGAGACCAAAGCACCGTCAAACGTAGCGGAAGTCATGTAATCACCGCATAAGTAAAGACCCGACCCGACTCGAGGATTCTTAACCAAATCAGTGGGTGGGCACTGGTTCGGTTGGGCGAATTCGATCCGGTATGTTGTTTAGAAAGATTCCAAGTCAAAGTTATTACGCAGCCACCTCTCAAGAATATTGTTCAAAAAAACTGTACATAGTATAGTGATGCGTTGTACATACCCGGAGCAAGGCGTTGCGTACTTGCGTGTAGCATCTTGTGTTGAAACTTAACCAGACACAATACTTAGTCTTCATATCTCTGTCATCATTGTCGCTATGCTATCAGCTAACCACACATATAAAATACACAGTAATGTTACAATCACGTTTGTTGCCGATTAGCTTCTTCTAGTGTTATAAGCTCGCTGAATAAAGAGCTTCTGAGCTTTTATAAAGCTCGTCCTCTAAATCCAAAAACCATATAACAATACAAAATATATTAGTACTCAGAAGGCAATTCATTTTCTTTAGAGACAGTTCATCAAAATATATTTAGTTCTAAGAATATTTATAAAACCATAATTTATAAGCGGAGGTATAACAGAGCGTCAAGTTGAGCTTTTCATTGACTTATAAAACAGCTAAAATTTAGGCGAAGACTGGATACCATTACAAATAGTTTCTTCTAGAATGTTCTTCTAGAATCTTCTAGAATGTTATTCTAGAGCCGGTAAGCTCCACCTAAGCCGCTGAATATTCTACCTGTTCTACCGGCGTATCCTTATCATCAGCGCCGTGGCGTCAGTCTTTTGTTAACTGATGCCGTCCCGGTATGATATGGTGTCGATAGGTGTGGAGCTGAAATTGGGTACAGATATTGTTCAGCATGGAATGTTTATGTGGTGGTTCTACGGACGGTGCTTTAGCAGCCGCCTCTCGTCTGGTTTACTGATGATGGCTGCCATAGTTTGCAAAATATTTATGAGAAATATACCAAAATTAATAACCAAAAGAAACAAAAAAAAAATAAAAGCAAAGAATAATATGAACCATCAATCGAAAAACTATAAGCCAGAATCATAAAACGTTAAAGGAGACTGATTTTGGGTTGTAAAGATGGGAAGGATGATTTTCAGGGATGAAGACTCACCTTTTATACATGAAGATTCACCGACTCAAAGTGAAGGGAGATGCATTGGATTGAATGAGGAATCGTGAATGGGATAAAGGAGTTAGGATGGTCACTGATGACAGGAACATCATTTCGCTCCAAACGACACCAGATAACTGTTGAAGACGAAAATTTTAGAATCATGTATTGTCAATATAACGATATGTCAATATGCATATATGATAATCAGTAATTATACTATTTATGTTTTTTTTACTAATTTTAAAGGATCGACGATCTATTTCCCCACGAGAACTATCATATAGCATCAGATCCCCACCAAACTATGATCTCGTGCTAGATCTCCATGAAATAAAAGTTCTAGATGTATTTCTCCCCGAATTGATAGTTTAGAACTTAATTACCCATAAACCAATGATTTTAATTGGTTTACTTATTTTAATTGGTTTATTTTAAACCAAATGATTTTAAATCAATTAAACCAAAAAATTAATTTTTTCATATATATATATATATAGAGAGAGAGAGAGAGATATATATAGATATATTATTTCCACTTAAACAAAATAAAAGTTTATTTTCAATTTTCTAAATATTATAAGAAATTAACTATATATAGATAAATAAATAATAAAATCATATACTACAAATTAATCAATAAAACTTATTTAAAAAAATGAATTTCTTTATTTGGATAATATGGTTTAATTAATATGTAACATGTAAAAGAATAAAATAAATGTAAATTAAAAGTGCAAAACATGAATTAATTTTTTATTTTTGTATTTACTTATTAAATTTACTGATATTTTTATTTTATTTAAATTTATATAATTTCTTATTTAAATGATGTGAAAATAGTCTACTTATTATAATTAAAATGACATGTTATTGATTCTTTTATATGTTACATTTTAAGTAAATTGTAGTATCTAAATAAAGGACTTCAATTTTTAGATAAGTTTTATAGATTAATTTGTAGTATATGATTTTATTATTTATTTATCTATATGTAGTTAATTTCTTATAATATTTAGAAAATTGAAAGTAAACTTTTATTTTGTTTAAGTGGAAATAATATATCTATATATATATATATATATATATATGAAAATTTTAATTTTTTGGTTTAATTGATTTAAAATCATTTGGTTTAAAATAAACCAATTAAATAAGTAAACCAATTAAAATCATTGGTTTATGGATAATTAAGTTCTAAACTATCAATTCGGGGAGAAATACATTTATAACTTTTATTTCGTGGAGATCTAGCACGAGGTCATAGTTTGGTGGGGATCTGATGCTATATGATAGTTCTCGTGGTAAAATAGATCGTCCACCCAATTTTAAAAATTAAACTTAGTACTGAATTAACAAAAATGTTTTTTTTGAGCAAACGCTTTCTCCCTCTTTTATGAGTGTTGTAAAATACATCTGAGAGAGGTAAGAGGGAAAATTAATGAAAATCGTGAGTATGTGTTGCTTGGAATCTTTCTTTAGTATATGAGATCTGAGCTTTTGGTTTGTTTTATTCTAAAAATTAATGAAAATCGTTAGTATGAGATCTGAGCCGTTGGTTAAGAAAAACAATTTACGAAAATGATTAATTGAGATATAAGCCGTTGGGTCTAGTGTTCATTGGGAAATGCTCCCAGGCCCGATTACCAAAGCTCGTCGCAACTACTTTTTGAGAATGGAACCCCTCCGTATCAACCTCGTACGGACGGTGGAGTAAACTAGATCTACTTTCCTCCGGTGACGTTTTTTATCTTTTCCAAAATATCTTTACTCTCCACCGGCTCCTCCTCTGTTCTAAAGACACATCGAAGCCTTAAAGCATGGAATTAAGCAACAATCTGTTGGAAACCGTTCACCAAAGCAAGACTATCAACATCTCTACTCAGGACAGTTTGATACTCTCTTCAGGCCGTTGCGTTTAGCTCGGTTCTGTCTTGAGGTTTTCAAAACTGGTTCCCTGCTCGAGCTCTTCCTTAATTCCCTTCCTTTGCTAGGTCCCAGCTCCTACAAAGGAAGAACTGACCGGCGTTACTCCAGACCTGCAAACGTGTTCCTGTCCCGCTTTTACAGTTCCTTCCAAGACTTCTTCTCCTCACGCCTAGCTGCTTCTTTAATCCTACAGATGTCTCAACCAAGTAGCAGTCTCAACTTAAAAAATAAGCAACCGCAAGAAGAAGAAGACGACGACCTCGTCATTCTCCCCGACGTCGATAACTCTGAGCTCATTGCTCGTTTCAAGCTCAGCTTAGTGGGTAGGCTGTTTAACAAGGAACGACGAAGTGTTGAAGCCTTGATTTCCCTCCTGCCTCGACCTAGCATTTGGGATGTGGAAGGCAGAGCCAGAGGCGTCGATCTAGGGAACCATAGGTTCCAATTTGACTTTGATTCAGAAGCTGATCTCCAGAAGGTTTTAAGCAAACGCCCTTGCCACTTTAACAAATGGTCTTTCGCACTGGAACGTTGGACTCCCCACATAGGCGTCTCTTTCCCCAACAAGATGACCTTCTGGGTTAGTGTCACAGGCATCCCAACACACTTCTGGCTAGAACCAATCTTCAGAGCCTTAGGAAAGAGACTCGGGCTTGTAGGGAAAGTAGAAGAAAAAACAGCAAAATTCGAGTTGGAGTTGGATGCAGAGCTCCCTTTGAAGTTCAATCTTCGCGCCCAACTCCCCTCAGGTGAAATCGTCCCTGTTACTCTGGAATACTCAAACCTCCATCGCTGGTGCCATCACTGCCGCCTTATATCCCACGAAATTGAAACTTGCCCACAATTATCTGAAGAGCAAAAAGAAAAAATCTTAAAGGAGAAAGAACCATCAAGAGAACAAGCTCCATACTTTAGAAGTGAGGCTAATAGAAATGGAGAGAATTCAAAGAGATCATCTGTACCAGACCCGAAGGCTCATGTGCTGCAGGAAAGGCGACATGGCGACTACCCTCAACGAGACAACAGGGACAGCGTTTGGAAACGCATTGACTCCCGTTATGCTCCGAGAGAGGATAACCGTCGTGATCACCGGTATGCTTCTCGTGATCTAGAGAAACAGCCACATCTGAAAGATTCATACAATAAGAGAAGGTATGAAGAGTCTTTTGCCTCTAGTAGACAGAGAGAAGAAGAACGAAAAGAAAAAAGTAAACACTTAACCTCGAAGAAAAGCTTAGAGGAAGATCAGCGTCCATTGGGTCCTCGGGTGCAACCTCCTGTCCATTCTCTTGCTCTGACTATCCCTGAGAATGAGAAAACACAAAGAGAAAGCTTCAGGACTTCTTCCCCGGAACATGTAAGAGAAAGACCCTTTAGACTCAACCTTCACAAGAAATCTTCAGAGAACCAAAAGCTAAAAGGTAAGAGTCTGACCTGGAAAATGCA
Source organism: Hirschfeldia incana (assembly GCA_026261945.1). NCBI lineage: Eukaryota > Viridiplantae > Streptophyta > Magnoliopsida > Brassicales > Brassicaceae > Hirschfeldia > Hirschfeldia incana. Next base: position 137,489 of record JABCMI010000005.1, read on the forward strand.
TCTGATGAAGGAAGCTCTGCAATCAAAAGCCTTAAGTTCAATGAAGAAAAATCTCCCCCAATCAAATCGAATGAAGCTCCTACGTCAATTCCTCCTGCAAAAATAACTGTTAGGAGCTGGTATGAGCAAACCCTGGAAGAAGATGAAGAAGATGATCTAAATCAAGAGAAAGTCAAAGATTCTGGCTCACCCGGAGATAACAATTTCGCGACAGTGGATGATCCTGATGCAGAAAAAATTCTAGAGGATGAGGACTGGATGGCTAATGAGGTTAACTATGATGAGGATGATCTGATGGATGAGGATGATTTGCTAATTGAGGATTTGGAACAAGAGGAGGCTCCGATCGTCTCTGTCCCCGTGGAGAAAAGAAACTGTCTCTCTGAGAAAGTAAGCCCTCACCCTCGATCCCATCACCGCGTGAACGCTCTCACTGCTCAGTCGCCTTCCACCAGTGCGCGACCGTCGCCGGCAAAGAAGAAAAGGGGATCGCCGAGCCCTATCGCGACTGGTGTCTCTCTCAGACAGAGAAACCTTCTGGTGGGCCGGGCCTCTTCCAAAGCTAAAGTTTCAAAGAATGGGCCAAAACAAACTCAGTCCCTCTCTCCGGCCCAAACCCATGCTCCAAGTGAAATTGAAAAGGCAGAGTTGTTTTTGAAGAACAACAATAAATCAGCAAAGGTGGGAAGCAATAAACCACCGAAAATTCCAAGATGAACACGATTGCATGGAATTGTCAAGGGGCGGGAGCCGTCTTGACCAAGGAGCACCTTCATGAGTTGTTTCATTGTTTTTTACCTAAGTTTTTATTTCTTTCGGAGACTAAGAACAATCGGAGTTTTTTGCAAGATGTGCAAGTTTCTTTTGGATATGACCATGTTTGTACTGTTGACCCGGTTGGGAGAAGTGGTGGACTTGCACTTTTTTATATGGATGATCCCTCGGTTACTATTTTATACACGGATGCGCATATGATCGATATTGAAACGAGACTTGAGGGACACCCAATCTTTATGACCTTCGTGTATGGAGACCCTGTTGTTAAAAATCGAGACCTAGTATGGGAAAGATTGTCACGCATGAGTACCAATCGAAGTGGAGCGTGGTTTATGATTGGAGACTTCAATGAAATCACTGGTAACCATGAGAAGAGGGGAGGTAGACGTCGTTTAGAGAGTTCTTTCCTCCCTTTCCGTATCATGTTAGATAACTGTGGTATGATTGATTTCCCATATAAAGGAAATTCATTCTCGTGGGTGGGAAAAAGAAAATCCGGAAAAGTAAAATGCAAACTCGATAGAGCAGTTGCAAACGAAGACTGGCACGCCCTTTTTTCTCACTCAGTTGTAGAATTTTTACGACTATGGGGCTCGGATCACAGACCCGTCTTAGCCCGCATCCAATCCACTGTGAGGCGAACGAGGAAAAGCTTTAGGTTTGACAAAAGATGGTTAGGAAAGCCAGGGTTTAAGGATGCAGTTCTATCGGGATGGGGACAATTTGATGAAATTCCAGTCCGGAATTTTCATCAAAAAGTTACCTCATGCCGTAATAAAATCAGTTATTGGAGAAAACAAAATCCATCTAACTCGGCGGTACTTATTAGAGATTTAAAAAATAATATAGACCGAGTTCAAGATGATGACAACTCTACAACTGAAGAACTGGAGGATTTGAGAAGACAGCTAATTTTAGCCCTTCGAGAAGAAAACAAGTTTTGGGAGCAAAAGAGTAGAGACCAATGGCATAAAGGTGGGGATAGAAACACAAAATTTCATCATGCCACTACTAAACAACGACGAGCCCAAAATAGGATTATCAGCATCAAAGACAAACATGGGAGGCTGGTAGAGAGTGAAATTGAGGTGGAGAACGTGGCTGTACAATACTTTCGAGATCTCTTCTCTACTACCTCACCAACAGAGCTAGACACTTCCCTCCGGTTCATCTCTGAAAAGGTGTCCTACGCCGATAATAGGTTACTCTTGGAGAAACCTTCGGAACAGGAAATTAGGAAGGCTCTTTTCGATATTAACCCGGACAAAGCCCCCGGCCCAGATGGCATGACAAGTAAATTGTTTCAAAAATTCTGGCGTGAGATGCGTCAAGACATTATTAGACTTGTGCAAGATTTCTTTGCTACGGGAAGTTTTGACCCACAATTAAATCAGACGAACATTTGCCTCATTCCCAAGAAGAAGAAGCCTAGAGACATGTCAGAGTTCAGACCTATTAGCCTCTGTAATGTTAGCTACAAGATTATATCAAAGCTTTTATGCAAGAGACTTAAGAGGGTCATACCGCATTTGATCTCAGAGACTCAATCTGCTTTCGTGTCGAAACGTTTGATTACCGATAATATTCTGATCGCGCAAGAGAATTTCCACGCATTACGGACGAACCAGAGATGTAGAGAAGACTTTATGGCTATCAAAACGGATATGAGCAAAGCTTACGATAGAGTGGAGTGGAATTTCCTAGCAGCCTTGATGCTGAAGATGGGCTTTGATGAGAGATTGGTTGACCTCATTATGTGTTGTGTCACGTCAGTCACATACCAAGTTTTGGTCAATGGACAACCAAGAGGACGAATATTACCTAAGAGAGGGTTAAGACAAGGAGACCCTCTCTCCCCTTTTCTGTTTATTATTTGTACGGAAGCCCTGATATCACTTTTAAATGGAGCAGAAACAAATAAGAAGATTGAAGGCCTTCGGGTTGCTAGGGCGAGCCCAAGAGTCTCACATCTCTTATTTGCAGATGACAGTCTTTTCTTCTGTAAGGCAGAATTAAGCCAATGCAAGGAGATCATAGACATTTTAGACATATATGGGAAGGCATCAGGACAACGACTAAACGCATCAAAATCCTCGGTTTTCTTTGGAAACAAGGTACTCCCATCTCGGAAACAAGATATAAAAGAAGTCCTTGGTTTTTCCTCGGAAGGAGGCATGGGAATGTATCTTGGCCTACCCGAACAAATATGTGGCTCAAAGATGAATGTCTTTTCCTTCGTACAAGACCGATTAAATGGACGAGTCAACAATTGGTCTTCTAGACTCCTCTCCAAAGGAGGAAAAGAAGTTCAGATTAAATCTGTGGCGCAAGCTGTCCCAACTTATGTGATGTCGAGTTTTTTACTCCCACAAGGCATAACTGATAAATTGAGGAGCACAACGTCAAATTATTGGTGGAGTTCAAATCAGAACAGCAGAGGTTTACACTGGATATCATGGGACGAAGTCTGTACACCCAAAAATTTGGGGGGACTAGGCTTTCGAGACTTCCATGACGTCAATATAGCGCTTCTTGCAAAACAATTATGGAGATTAATTCATTACCCGAACTCTTTATTGGCACGAGTTCTAAGAGGAAGATACTACAACCATACCTCTCCTTTGGATGAGCGACGATCATACTCACCGTCATATGGATGGCGAAGTATGATGGCAGCGAGACCTCTTCTCGTCTCCGGACTACGGAAAACTATTAGTACAGGTCGAGATACGAGAGTCTGGAGTGAAGCCTGGGTACCTGACTCAGTGGCTCGACCACCTAGATCGGCCAGCCACATTGTGTATAAACTGCCCCAACTTCTTGTTCGCTCCTTTATTAGGACTGATATCAAGGAGTGGGATATCCAACTTTTAGGAGAGTTTTTTCACCCGGAGGATATTCCATTGATACTAGGGATAAAACTACCATACTCGCCTAGCCCAGATGGTTATGTTTGGCATCACACAAAATCAGGAGTGTACTCTGTTAAAACTGGTTATGACCTCCTCCAAGCAACTAAGCAGAGACTTACACATGAAGTGGTCACCGAACCGAGTATTACTTGTTTACAGAGTCATGTGTGGAAGCTAAAGGCCCCAACAAAGATGAAACATTTTCTATGGCAAGCTGTATCGAGTTGCGTGGCGACGATGGAAAGATTAGCGTATAGACACCTGGGCACCGATAGGAGTTGTCCTAGATGTGCTGACCCAGTGGAGTCGATTAATCATCTTCTTTTTGAATGCCCCCCTGCCATTCAGGTTTGGGCTTTATCGGACTATCCGTCCATTCCGGGTTACTTCCCGAGTACATCTTTATATCAAAATATGAACTTCCTGTTTTGGAAGAGAAAAGAGGTGGCTCCACTGAGGCCACAATTCGACACCTTCCCATGGATATGTTGGTACATTTGGAAGGCGAGGAACAACAAAATTTTTAATGGGAAAGCCGTCTCCCCAATGGATACTCTTCAACATGCGTCTCTGGAGGCGGAATGTTGGAAGAAGGCTAATGAAAAGGAAGAAGACAATGTGGAACATGATGACCCCTCAACTACAGAAGAGGAGGTAAGCCCTCCTGGGATACCCCAAATCCCTACATGCCAAATTGATGCATCATGGATCAATAATGGCAGTGTTAGTGGCTTAGGGTGGAGTCTTAAGGATCATCTGGGCTCTGAACTCTATGGATTACGAGCGTGTAACCGGAGCCTCTCTGCTCTACATGCAGAGATGGAGGGGCTTCTCTGGGCATGCTCATGCATGAGAGACAAGAGGCTATCGTCAATAAGGTTCGAGACCGATTGCTCAGACCTGGTGGATATGTTTACAAACCCGTTGGACTGGCCAACCTTTGCGTCAGAGATTGAAGCGGTTCTAAGACTACAGGAGGACTTCGAGGATGTGAGATTATCTCATATACCTCGGAGTAAGAATGGTCGTGCAGACGCGCTGGCGAAAGAAGCAAGAAGCAAAGGACACATTTTCTCCCATATAGATCAGACCCGGACAGACGGAGATGCTCCTCGGAGGATCGGCTCGACTGCCACCACTTGATCTAGCTGACATGGGTAGCCGACAAAAAAAAAAGCCGTTGGGTCAAAAAACAATTTACGAAAATGGTTAGTTGAGATCCGAGCCGTTTGTTTGGCAGAATGTCTACCGTCAGATGGTTTCTCCCTCTTTTATGCGTGTTAAATACATGCACATGCATGTTAAACAGACACTAGGGATGGACGTTCGGGTATCCATTCGAGTTCGATTCGGGTTTATTTGGGTTTCGGGTTTTTGGGTTCAAAGATTTCAGCCCCATTCGGGTATTTTTAAATTTCGGTTCGGATTCGATTCGAATCTTTCCGGGTTCGGATAACCCATTTAAATTATTTTTAAAAATTTAAAATTTATTATATGCTGGAAATTTTTCAAGATCTACAAATAAAATAATATATTGCATATAAATTTGAATAGCATATGTAAAAATACGTAAAATTAACATATAAATTGGTTTGGTTTGAATATCTAGATGGCGAATCAACAAACCTTTTAAGTATTTTTAGTGTTTTGAGTATACTTTAGCTATTTTGGACATTTATTTTTGATTGTTTGTATATATTTTGAAGTATTTTGGACAACTTAAAAGTATATTATATATTTTGAATGTTTTTAATATACATTAAATCTAAAAATAATCAATATATATATAAGTATATAAATCTATATCGGATATAATCGGGTACCCGAAATACTTCGGTTCGGGTCGGGTTCGGTTTCGGTTTTTTAAATACCAAAAATTTGAACCCATTCGGATATTTAATATATTTCAGTTCGGATTCGGTACTATTTTTTCGGATCGGATTCTTCGGATCCTGGTTTTTTGCCCAAGTCCTAAGACCATGCGCAATGGTGGGTTTACATGGGTTCATGGGCGCGAGTTCTAAGGCCCGAGAGAATAAAAAGCAATAAATAAAGGGTTTGTTTTCACGAACCGGGCCTTACTCACGATCCGCTATATTGTGGTTTTTACCACGCGTCGTGTCGTGGTTGGCCGAAAGAAACCGCGTAGAAGGGGGAGGAAAGAAGGGTTTCTGCGTGTCTCTTCTCATTTTCTCATATCGAAACAAAAGCTAGGGTTTGTTGGGTGAGAGGCGATAATACGAGCGACTCCGATTCTCACCGAATCTCTCTATTTTTCTCGTTCAAATCGACGACAGACCGTCTTTTGCACGACCTCTGGTGAGTATCGCGTAGATCGACGGTTTGATTTCGTCGATTTAGATCAAAATCGTTTTCTGAGATTTGAAATCAATTTGGGGTTTTCGGGTTTAGGATTTAAATCGATAGCTAGGGTTTAGATTAATCGTTTTCTGAGACATGCGGGTTTCATTTTGGGTTGATTTGATAAGTTGATTCGATTTGTTGGTGTAAATCGAAATTTCGATTTCGATTTTGAAAAAAAAAATTGGGGGTTTTGAATTAGGGTTTAGTTATCTGTGTTTTGAGATTCAAAGAGGGTTCGATTTGATTCGTTGATTCGATTTGGTGGTGTAAATCGAAATTTTGAATACGATTTTGGAAAAAAAATTTGGGGGGTTTTGAATTAGGGTTTAGTTATCCGACTTTTGAGATTCAAAGAGGGTTCGATTTGATTCGTTGATTCGATTTGGTGGTGTTAATCGAAATTTCGAATTCGATTTTGAAAAAAAATTTAGGGGGTTTTGAATTAGGGTTTAGTTGCTGACTTTTGAGATTACACTCAATCCTACAAGTGTACTAATACCCTTCTGTTATATTTCACAGATGGATCCCGCCGAAGAGATTAGAGATTCAAAGAGGCATAAGGAGTATGCCAACATGCTCAGATACACTTGCGATTCTGAGTATGGGATTCCGAGAAGGTGTTCGTGTGGTGGTAGAATCATCCACGAGGTGAAAGTGAAGGAGGAGCACGACACTTTTCCCGGGAAGAGGTTCTTCACGTGCGTCAACTACGAGGTAAAATGAAACATTCAAAGCTTCATGAATTATACATTTGTAACAACACTGTTTAAAATATATTTTTTCGATACAAGGCTGATGGGTTACACATCCGTCAGCCTTGGGTAAATGGTGTCCAGGAGCAGCTGGAATGGTTGACTAACCGTGTGGAGGCGGCTGAAGAGGTGATCAAGTTTATTCCGAGTCTGAAACACCAGATTCAGACTCTGGAGGTGAGTAAAAGGAATTCTAATTCATCTCATTTAACTTATTATTATGTGACTAACAATAATTTTTTATTGTTTCCATGTCCAGGGCAAGGCGAAAGAGCTCAATCTGCAGGTTGATCGTCTCACTGGGGAGGTTTACAACCTCACGGTGCAGGTGGAGGTGCTGGAGAAGCTCTGCTTCGAGTAACAAGCAAAGGTAAACACACAAACTCAATGAAGTAGACTAGGTAGAGTAGAGGTGAAGTACAAGTGAACATTTCTGTGTCTGTTTGCTTTAATGAAAGTAAGTAGAAAATTAAATGAAGTGAATTAGGTAAAGTAGAACTCGTACTTGACTTTTTACAACTTGTAAATAATCTGTCTGTTTGTTAGTTGATGTGTAATGAATGGTAACTAGGTAGACTACAACTCGTACCCCAATTTTTAATTGATTTGATGTGTTATGTGTGGTAACTGTGAATAAGTGGTTGTGTAGAATTCGTACTTGAAGTTTAACTTGCTTTATCATTCATTAATGCCTCTGTTTACTTATCTTGTTTTAAAACTTGTCGATATTTTTCAACTGATTTGATGTGTAATCAATGGAAAACAGAGAATAAGTAGTTGTAGAATTAAGTTAAGTAGTTGGGTAATTAACACTAGTTGTTGTGTAGTAAAGCAATGGATAACTAGTTTAAAACATAGGATTTCCCGTTATAAAAACTCACACAATCAATTCTTAAAAATCACACGAACATCTAAACAGCAAACCAAAACCACACGAACCTCTAAACACTAAACCAGAAACCAAACAATGGATCCTTTAGCCGTTAACTCCCACGGGTTTGTTAACTTGTTAGCCTCGCAGAGCCCCCCTATAATTGACGTTGACTCTGCTGAGGCTCCTGTTAGCTCTCCCGGGTTAGTTAAACCACTTGAGAGGAGAAAGTTGTCAACCAAAGAGGACACTGTCCTCATCAGTGCTTGGTTGAACACGAGCAAGGATCCAATTGTTAACAATGAACAAAAACTTGGATGTTTTTGGAAGAGGATAGAGGCATATGTGAACTCGAGTCCTCTGCTCGTTGGCTCCATTCCAAGAGAGTGGAGTCAATGTAAGCAGAGGTGGGGTAGGATTAACACAGAGGTGTGTAGGTTTGTCGGATCCCATGAGGCCGCTTTGAAGGAGCAGAGGAGTGGCCAGTCAGAGAATGATGTCATGAAGCGGGCTCATGACATCTTCTCTAATGACTATAATGGGAAGTTCGGTTTAGAACATTGCTGGAGGGCACTTCGTTTCGATCAGAAATGGAGATCACATGTACAGCCGAAGGAGAAAAAGAAGGACAGTGGTCCGGAGGTGGCAGAGGTGGCTGAGGAGGAAGAGGTTAGGCCACAGGGTATCAAGGCCAGCAAAGCTGCCAAACGGAAGAAGCCGAACGAGGAAGCTTATGAAAACGTTCAGAGTATCCTAGCACAGAAAAACGCCATCTCCAATAAAAAACTTTTAGATCGTCTCCTAGCCAAGAACACTGAATCACTAACTGATCAAGAAGTTGCACTAAAAAATAAGCTTATCAGTGAAATGCTTTGAGTTGGTTAGTGTAATCGCATATCTGTTATAGTTTCTTTGGTTTGACTCTAGCTTGTTTATCTTAACGTATAGCTTGTTACTTGTTTAGTAGGTTATAGTTTCTTTGAACTTCATTCTCTTATAGTTTCTTTGAACTTGATGAAATGCATATATGTTATAGTTGCTTTGAACTTGATTCTGTTTTATTATCTTTTGCAGGTCACGGGTTTGGAGGTTACTAGGTGTTGCAGTGGAGGTCTCAAGTTGTAGCAGGTTGCTGTTTAGTATCACGGGAAGTAGCAGGTTGCAGTGTACTATTATGTCGTCTTGTAATCACGGGAAGTAGGTGTTGGAGTGTAGTATTTTGGTAACGTCTCATAGGAGGATGGTTGTAACATAGTCACGGAATGTGTAGTATTTTGTCCCATTCTACACATGTCTATCGGATTATTATGGGTGTATGTACCCTCTTATCTATGTTGTTGTCACGGGTTTGCAAACCCTTTGATTCTCTTTTGTACTTTCTATTTCACGGGTGTATGTACCCGTTTATTCCCTCATGTAAAACTTCAAACTACTAGCTTCTATATATATATGTGTTCCTTTCTATTACTTAACTCATTCACTGTCACCACAATCTATTACTTGCTTCTATATATATATATGTGTTCTCTTCTTTCTCTTCTTGACAAGAATCACCAGTCCTCACAAGGATCACGACAATCACCACTCTTCTTGACAAGAATCACCAGTCTTCACAAGGATCACCACAATCTCTTCTCTTTTTTCTCTTGTTGACAAGAATCACGACGCCAATCCTCACAACAATCACCACAATCACCACAATCTACACTTCTTCCAAAACAAGGTAACTCTTGAACCTATGAATAATATATGAAAGTTTACATAAGTAAATATTTTGGATTATGGAATAAATTGAAAACCAAATGGATTATGAATTTAAGATATTATTTTTGAAAAATTTACCTAATAAAAAATACAGGATAATGAAAAATATTGATAAATTTATGGATTTGAAAAACAAATGGATTATGATTTTAAGATATTAATATTGAAAAATTTAATTATGAAAAATAAAAGGATTATGAATTTAAGATATTATTCTTGAAACTTTTACTTAAGTTAAAATGTAGGATTATGAAAAATTTATGATTATGAATTTAAGATATTAATATTGAAAAATTTAATTATGAAAAAAAAGGATTATGAATTTAAGATATTATTCTTGAAACTTTTACTTAAGTTAAAATATGTAGTTATAAATGTTTATTTGACTTGAAGGAAGGAACAAGCAAAAAAACAAAATGTCTTCCTCATCAAGTGATGAAGTTGATGAATATTTAGAAGAAATGGTGGACGAAGTTGTTGATAATTACATCGACTCAGTGATTTATGCTCAGCCCAAGAAGTCCAAAAGACGTTTTATCGAACGAGATCGCGAACTAGGGCACATTCAGCTTGTCAACGATTATTTCACGGAAAATCCTACATATACATCGGATACGTTTAGGAGGCGTTTTCGAATGAACAAGCCATTGTTCCTTCGCATTGTCGAGCGTCTGAGCACTGAATTTCCATTCTTTCAGCAAAGACCAGATGCAACCGGAAGGAACGGTTTTTCTCCACTTCAGAAGTGTACGGGAGCGATGCGTATGCTCGCATATGGTCAGTCAGGAGATACATATGACGAATATCTCCGAATGGCTGACAGTACATTACGTTCGTGTTTGGCAAATTTCAGTGATGCAATAATCCAATGCTTTGGGAGATGAGTATCTACGAAGACCTACAGCCGAGGATCTTCAACGATTACTCGATATTGGAGAGGTACGGGGGTTTCCGGGAATGATAAGCAGCATAGACTGCATGCACTGGGAGTGGAAAAACTGCCCGACGGCTTGGAAAGGTCAGTTCACACGTGCTTCGGGGAAGCCGACAATTGTCTTAGAAGCCGTTGCATCACAAGATCTATGGATATGGCACGCTTTTTTCGGCTTACCAGGTACCCTTAACGATATCAATGTTCTTGATCGATCACCAGTTTTTGATGATATCATACATGGTCGAGCACCTAAAGTGAGGTTCAAGGTCAACAACCACACTTATCGTATGGCCTACTATCTTACCGACGGGATTTATCCTCCATGGGCAACATTTATCCAATCCATCTCACTTCCTCAAAGTCTTGAAGCACAGAAATTTGCTGAAAAACAAGAAGCCGCCAGAAAAGATGTCGAACGGGCTTTCGGAGTATTGCAATCGAGGTTTGCAATTGTTAAGAACCCAGCTCTACAATGGGACTTGCAAAGGATAGGAAAATTAATGATGGCTTGTGTCATATTGCACAATATGATAGTAGAGGATGAACGAGACGGATACGCTCCAATTGATATATCGGAGTTTGAGACAGGAGAGTCTAGCAGAAGTTCCAAGGCAACAAGCAGAGATAGTGTTAATGTCACCCCGGATATGTTAGCCATGCGGAGAGAAGTTCGAGATGGAGATAAGCATCAGCGTTTGAAAGCCGATTTAGTGGAACATATTTGGCATAAGTTTGGTCATGAAGGAAATTAAAGAAGCTTTGGATTTTTCAAAATTTCTAATTTATGTTATGTACTCTTTATGTATTGAATAAAATGTTTTCATAAGTTTAAAATATATTTCAATAATATGTTTATGTTTTCTGAATTTTTTCAATTGTTTTTTTTTATAAAAAATATTACTATTTTATTCTTATGAACCTCTTCTTCGGGTTCACCAATGCAGAAAATAACATATCCGGGTTCTTAACTGTTCATGGGCCCACAAAAATATATTAAAAAAACTTGGTGAACCCCAAAGTGGGGTTCACCATTGCTCATGCTCTAACGACACTAAAAAAACGGAGATAAACGGGCTTCGTACAAAATTAATGTCCGTTAAAGGCCCATTTATGCTAACGGGTTTGGTCGGACGTGTCCGTCTATGTCCGTTTCGTAAACGGGTTATTATAAGAATAAAGGGACAGCCCGTTGAGCCCGTTTACAATTTTTTCAGCAGTGCAAATCCCTAAAATAAAGCTTCGATCTTTCTGTGTTCATCTCCCTCTCACTCTCTCATCCCAACCAGGTAACGTCACTGTTTCCTCAATACTCTTTCTTTCAATCGTCGAATTAGGGTTCTTCTTGGTCTTTGTCTTCCGCATTGTCTCCATGTTTTGGTCTTTGTCTTCCCAATTAGGGTTCTTCTTGGTCTTTGTCTTAGCTTTGTATACGTGAAAAGGTGATACCTTTGAGTCTTAATTTCAATTGGAATTGAGGTTTCTCTTTGGTTCTTGACTGTGTGCGATTTGGGGTTTGATACATAATGGAAATCATTTCTTTTTTTTTTTGTCTGTAGACTTGAAGATGCCTCGGTACGATGATCGTTACAGCGGCAATGACCGATACGGCGGTGCGCGTCTCTATGTGAGACGCCTCTCCTCTCGAACAAGGGAACGAGATCTTGAACACCTCTTCAGCAAATACGGAAGGTACTTTTTTTTCTCTCTTTTTGCAGTTCTTCTATGTTTGCAAACATACATCTCTTGTGCTTATTTTAAGGTTTGTAGCAGTGTGGACTAGACCTAAACAAGGGATGAATAAACAGTTGATATGTGTATTCGTTAGCTAATATGGGTGGAAGTTTACAGTTGATATGTGTAGTCGTTAGATTATATGGGTGGGAGTGTTGTGGCTTAAGAGTTAACATGTAGTATATATTAACCTGAATGATCTTGTTGAAGGTTTCTTGACCTGGAGTTTTGTGGTGAGAGAGAGAGGGTTCGCCTTGGTGGAAATTCTTTCATGGTGTTTAGGGGACTTTTAGCGGTTCTGTTTATTGTGTTATTGCGTGTTTTAGTGGTGAATATGGCAACGATCTCAAAATCTCGTGTTTTGTTTTGCCGTTGATGGTGGTGAAGTATCATAAAACTAGGCTACACCTCTTAAAAGTAAAATGATGTGGCCTTACTGTTTTCTGGCAAATCATTTCCGCAGAATTCGATATTTGGACATGAAGCGAGACTATGCCTTCATTGTAAGTAGTATTTGCTCTATAAACTACGTAATTGGTTTTGTTTTTTTCTCTTATTGATTGCTCTCTATTTGATCACAGGAGTTCAGTGATCCTAGAGATGCTGATGATGCGAGGTACAGGCTGGACGGAAGAGAATTTGATGGAAGCCGAATCACTGTGGAGTTTGCCAGAGGGGTATAATACTGTTTTAATGAAAAACCTTGTGTTCTTCTTCGGTTCTGGACTTTTATTATCTTCCATCTAACCCTTTTTCTGTTGTAGGCACCTCGTGAATTTTCTTCGAGCAGAGGCCTTCCTCCTCCTCCAGGGAGTGGTCGTTGCTTCAACTGTGGTCTTGAAGGACACTGGGCTCGAGATTGCTCTGCTGGTGACTGGAAGAACAAATGTTACCGATGTGGTGATAGGGGTCACATCGAGAGGAACTGCAAGAACAGTCCTAAGAAGCTCAGGTACCGTTTGTCAATCCCATGTTACACCTTTCCTAGCTTACAACATTGTCATTTCTTGGAAGTTCTAGTTTGATGATTTTTGTTTTGATTGTATTTCAGGCGGGACGCAAGTTATTCAAGATCGCCGGCAAGGTCTCGGTCTAGGTCTCCTCGTCGCAGAGGAAGAAGCCCTAGCAGAAGCTACAGCCGTGACCGTAGCTACAGGTATAATGATGTCCCATTATCACACATAGTTTTCACAGTATAAAAAACAAAAGTTTGATTCTGACGCAACTCTTTTATGTTCTGTTTGTGTCTGGTTTCTCAGTCGCTCCAGATCACCGGTTAGGAAGGAAAAGGACCGTAGTCCTGAAGCTGCAAGAAGCAGAAGCCCAGAAGCTGCAAGGAGCAGAAGCCCTGAGCTAATGGTGGACAACTCTCCATCAAAAGATAGGAAGCGAAGTTTAAGTCCTGAAGAAGGCAGCCCAATGCGTGAGAAGCTCAGGTATCGTTTTGACAGTCCCATGTTACACCTTTCCTAGCTTATAACATTTTCATTTTCTTAGAAGTTTTAGTTTGATGATATACTTTTGATTATATTTCAGGCGGGACGCAAGCTACTCAAGATCGCCGGTTAGGTCTCGGTCTAGGTCTCCTCGCCGCAGAAGAAGAAGCCCCAGCAGTAGCTATAGCCGTGACCGTAGCGACAGGTATAACGATGTCCCAGTATCACATATAGTTTTCACAATCTCAAACACAAGTTTTGATTCTGGCGCAACTCTTTTTATGTTTTGAACTTTTGATTGTATTTCAGGCGGGACGCAAGTTACTCAAGATGGCCGGTTAGGTCTCGGTCTAAGTCTCCTCGTCTAGTTTCAGCTTTGTGTACGTCAAAAGGTGATACCTTTGATTCATATTTCTATTAGCATTGTTGTTTCTCTTGTTTGGTTATTTACTGTCTGCGTGTTGGGATTCGATACATAATGGATGAGAGAGATCAAATAATTTCTTTTCTGTTCTGTAGACTTGAAGATGCCTCGCTACGATGATCGTTACAGCAGCAATGACCGATACGGCGGAACGCGTCTCTATGTTGGACGCCTCTCCTCTCGAACAAGGGAACGAGATCTTGAACACCTCTTCAGCAAATACGGAAGGTACTTTGTTTTCTCTGTTTACAGTTCTTCTTCTATGTTACAAACATGGTTCTTTTGTGCTCGAGTTTTGAAATTGCTGAGCTTCTGTGGTTTTATTTTGGATATACATCTCTGGTTAAGCTTGTTTTTAAGGTTTGTAGAAGTCTTTCTGGACTAAACGTAAACAAGGGATGAATTACAGTTGATATGTGTATTCGTTAGCTTATAATGGGTTGGAGTGTTGTCGCTCAACATGCAGTACTATATATTAACCTGAATGATCATGGTGAAGGTTTCTTGACCTGGAGGTTTGTGGTGAAAGAGAGGGTTCACCTTGGTGGAAATGCTTTCGTGATGTTTTAGGAGACTTTTGGCTTGTGTTGTTGCGTGTTTTAGTGGTGAATATGGCAACGATCTCAAAATCTGGTGTTTTGTTTTGCCGTTGATGGTGGTGAAGTATCATATCACTAGCTACTCCTCTTAAAAGTAAAATGATGGCCTTCCTGTTTCTGGCAAACCCATTTCCGCAGAATCCGAGATTTGGACTTGAAGCGAGACTATGCCTTTATTGTAAGTAGTATTTGCTCTATAACTACGTAGCTAGTTTATCTTTCTCCATTGTGTAAAGCTGTGTCCTATTGATGGCTATCTTCACTCTTTTGATCACAGGAATTCAGTGATCCTAGAGATGCTGATGATGCGAGGTACAGGCTGGACGGAAGAGACTTTGATGGAAGCCGTATCACTGTGGAGTTTGCCAGAGGGGTATAATCCTGTTTTATGAAAAACCTTGTGTTCTTCTTCGGTTCTGGACTTTTGTTATCTTCCATCTAACCCTTTTCTGTTGTAGGCACCTCGTGGTTCCCGTGAGTTTTCATCGAGCAGAGGCCCTCCTCCTCCAGGGAGTGGTCGTTGCTTCAACTGTGGTCTTGAAGGACACTGGGCTCGAGACTGCTCTGCTGGTGACTGGAAGAACAAATGTTATCGACTTGGAGATACGGGTCACATTGAGAGGAACTGCAAGAACAGTCCTAAGAAGCTCAGGTATCGTTTTGACAGTCCCATGTTACACCTTTTCTAGCTTGTAACAACTGTCATTTCTTAGAAGTTCTAGTTTGATGATTTGTTTTGAACTTTTGATTATATTTCAGGCGGGACGCAAGCTACTCAAGATCGCCGGTTAGGTCTCGGTCTAGGTCTCCTCGCCGCAGAAGAAGAAGCCCCAGCAGAAGCTATATCCGTGACCGTAGCTACAGGTATAACGATGTCCCAGTATCACTATATCAAACACAAGTTTTGATTCTGGCGCAACTCTTTTTATGTTTTGAACTTTTGATTGTATTTCAGGCGGGACGCAAGTTACTCAAGATGGCCGGTTAGGTCTCGGTCTAGGTCTCCTCGTCTGGTTTCAGCTTTGTGTACGTCAAAAGGTGATACCTTTGATTCATATTTCTATTAGCATTGTTGTTTCTCTTGTTTGGTTATTTACTGTCTGCGTGTTGGGATTCGATACATAATGGATGAGAGAGATCAAATAATTTCTTTTCTGCTCTGTAGACTTGAAGATGCCTCGCTACGATGATCGTTACAGCAGCAATGACCGATACGGCGGAACGCGTCTCTATGTTGGACGCCTCTACTCTCGAACAAGGGAACGCGATCTTGAACACCTCTTCAGCAAATACGGAAGGTACTTTGTTTTCTCTGTTTACACTTCCTCTATGTTTGCAAACATAGCTTTCTTTTACTCGAACTGTGGTTGTTTGGAGTATGCATCTCTGTTTCATCTCATATCATGGTGTATAGCAGCCTTTCTGGACTAAACGTAAACAAGGGATGAATTACTGTTGATATGTGTTACTGTGTATTCATTAGCTTATATAGGTGGGAGTGTTGTGGTTTAGCATGTAGTATATATTAACCTGAATGATGCTGTGAGAGTGAGAGGGTTCGTCTTGGTGGAAATTCTTTCGTGGTGGTTCTGTTTGTTGTATTGGTTGCGTGTGTTTTGGTGGTGGACATGGCAACAATCTCAAAATCTGGTGTTTTGTTCTGCCGTTGATGGTGGTCTTACTGTTTCTGGCAAACCATTTCTGCAGAATTCGAGATTTGGACATGAAGCGAGACTATGCCTTCATTGTAAGCAGTATTTGCTCTATAACTACGTAATTAGTTTTGTTTTCTCCTATTGATGGCTCTATGTCTTCTCTCTTTGGTCACAGGAATTCAGTGATCCTAGAGATGCTGATGATGCGAGGTACAGATTGGACGGAAGAGACTTCGATGGAAGCCGTATCACTGTGGAATTTGCTAGAGGGGTATAATCCTCTATCCTTATGAAAAAGCTTCTGTACATCGTTGGCTTAAGACTTTTAATTTTCTTCCATCTAACCCTTTGCTGTTGTAGGCACCCCGTGGTTCCCGTGAGTTTTCATCGAGCAGAGGCCCTCCTCCTCCAGGGAGTGGTCGTTGCTTCAACTGTGGTCTTGAAGGACACTGGGCTCGAGACTGCTCTGCTGGTGACTGGAAGAAGAAATGTTATCGACTTGGAGATACGGGTCACATTGAGAGGAACTGCAAGAACTGTCCTAAGAAGCTCAGGTATCGTTTTGACAGTCCCATGCTACACCTTTTCTAGCTTGTAACAACTGTCATTTCTTAGAAGTTCTAGTTTGATGATTTGTTTTGAACCTTTGATTATATTTCAGGCGGGACGCAAGCTACTCAAGATCGCCGGTTAGGTCTCGGTCTAGGTCTCCTCGCCGCAGAAGAAGAAGCCCCAGCAGAAGCTATAGCCGTGACCGTAGCTACAGGTATAACGATGTCCCAGTATCACATATAGTTTTCACAATATCAAACACAAGTTTTGATTCTAACGCAACTCTTTTTATGTTTTGTCTGGGTCTGGTGTCTCAGTCGCTCCAGATCACCAGTTAGGAAGGAGAAGGATCCAGTCGAGCCAGTAGGCATTGCAGAGCCAGAGCCAGTAGTCATTGCAGAGCCGGAGCCAGTGGTCATTGCAGAGCCAGAGCCAGGGGTTAGTCAAATGCTTAAATAAATTTTATTTTTTTCAAACAAAATTAAAGTAAGTCGTTTATATATAATTAAGCTAAACGTATTTCGCAAGTAGTTGATAGCAGCTTAGTGGTAACGTGCTTGTTTCTATTCACCTTCTTGTCGGGTACGAATCCCAGTAGATACGATCTTCAATTTTAGATTAGATTTCAAATTATGTAGATATATTCGGTTTATTTTTTTTAAAATACAAAATATTAAAATCCCGTATATATTACAAACTATTTTACTAGGAACACTAAAGTGGCTGTAGCTTAGTGGTATTGTGGAATAGCTATGTCTTTCCCCTTCCGGGTTCGAAACCCCCAGATGGAACGTTAAATTCCCAAAATTTTATTTTAAGATATATACTATATTAAAGAAAGCGCAAACATGTCTTTTATTATGGTCAAAGTAGCTTAGTGGAATCGTCTGTGTTTATTTTGACATATCAGTCCGGGTTCGATACCAGAATATGCGATAAGTTTATATATTAATTTTTTTAAAATAAAAGATATTACAGTCACGTATACAAATAACAACGGTATCAAAAATTTCAAAACACTGAAGTAGCCCAGTGGTAATTCCTGCGTTGCTATTCTTTTCTAGGCCAGGGTTCGAATCCAGTACCTACAAATTTTTTAGACTTTTCTTTTTTTCTTCCAGACGAGTGTTGAGGATCTTCCCGGGGACATGCTGACGGAGGTTTTCGACAGAGTACCTCCATTGTCAGCTAGTTTCTGTGCTGAAGTTAGTCGGCGTTGGAGTTTTTTCTACAGGGTCCGTCAGAGGTCCCTCACCCTTAGAGAGACTCCTTACATCTACTTTCCTTTGAGGGTTCGGGGGTTTTTTGGGCTGGTCAGCCTTACTCTTGACTTCAGTTTGGCTGAGTATCCGGAGCCTGGTGAGGTAAGTTGTTATGTTGTATATGTGTTTTTTTTTTTGTGTGTATATTATAATTTTTGATTATGTAATATATATTTTTATTATTTTAGACGGTTAGCTACGCTGGAGAGAGGTTGGTTCAGCTGGTCACGGACCAGCATCTTGAGACTGTAGCTGCTGAGTTTCCGAGGCTGGAGCGCCTTGAGCTGCTAGGATGCGATCTGGTTACAGGTGCAGGGCTGACACATCTGGTGCAGGAGTGTCGACGTTTAGACTACCTACATCTTCGGGTAAAAAAAATTACAACTTTTAAAATTGAATAGTTTTATTATAACCAAAGTAGAATACTAATGTGTGTTGCGGGATTATGCTAATGTCTTCTTTTTTTTTTTTTTTTTTTTGCAGGAGTGCCGTCATCTTGATGACGTTGCAGTGGTAGCGGTTGTGAGAGCTTCGACGAGCCTACAGCACCTGCGCATCTCGTTCTGCGAAGTGAGCGTAGTGGGTCTTGTGACGCTCAGTACGCTGGTGACGAGGGTCACAGCACATGGTTGCCCACGTTCTGAGGCGTTGGGTGTCTACCCACAGGAGATCTAGAGACATTCTCTTCGGTCTCATTTCTTTTTTTGCGGGGTTCGTCGGATTATCCACAGGAGATGTAAATACATTTTTTTTTCTTTTCCATTTGTTTTTTTGGGTGGGTTTTGTCGGATTATAGATTTTAGAACTCCTGTTATTTTACACGGAAACTGAATATATTGTAAGAACTGAACTGGGTTAATAAATACTTACAGATTTTTCCTTATTTCTTTTTTTTCTATATCGATGTTAGTTTCCTTTTTCTGAAAGGATTAAAGTTCGTATAAATATTGACACAAAGCTGTAGAAATAGAGAGAAAACAAGAAAAAAAAAATCCAAAGAGTTATGGCTGCTGCAGCGAAGGTGGCAGAAATCGAGACGAGCGAAGCGGTGGAAGCTATCGCGAGTTTCGATGAGATGGGGATTAAGGAGGATGTTCTTCGCGGTATCTACTCGTACGGATACGAGAGGCCCTCAGCGATTCAGCAGAGGGCGATTATGCCGATTCTCCAAGGGCGAGATGTGATTGCTCAAGCTCAATCTGGGACGGGAAAGACCTCTACAATCGCTCTCTCCGTCTGCCAAGTGGTCGACACTTCGTCTAGAGAGTAAGTTCCTTAGGTTTTAAGTGTCCTGCTTTAGTTAGGTTTCATATGATTAGGCAACTTAGTTTTTTTTTTTAAGTGCCCTGCTTTGTTTGCTACATCTGTGTTTAACAAGGTGGTTTGCGGTTTTAATTGTTGCAAAATTGATTGGTTTAGTTAGGGTTGATTGTGATTAGTTGTTATCTAATTTTAAAGTCCCCTGCTTTGTTTTGTTTGGTGCATCTGTTTAACAAGTTGGTTTGGTTTGCTCATGTTGCAGAGTTCAGGCCTTGATATTGTCTCCAACCAGAGAGATAGCTTCACAGACAGCGAAGACAATACAAGCTATTGGGTATCACGCCAACATTCAAGCGCATGCATGCATCGGCGGTAAGAGCATTGGAGAAGACATCAGAAAGCTGGAGCACGGTGTCCATGTTGTGTCTGGAACACCTGGTCGTGTCTGTGACATGATAAAGAGGGCAAGCCTTCGCACCCGATCTATTAAACTACTTGTTCTTGATGAATCAGATCAACTGCTGAGCAGAGGATTCAAGGACCAAATCTACCATGTCTACAGGTGCCTTCCACCCGACCTTCAGGTTTGCTTGGTCTCTGCAACTCTTCCTCACGACGTCCTGGAGATGACAACCAAGTTCTTGACGGACCCTGTACGGATACTTGTCAAGCGTGACGAGCTGACTCTTGACGCTATTAAACAGTTTTTTGTTTCTGTTGAGAAGGAGGCGTGGAAATTTGAGACACTCTGTGATCTTTATGACACGCTTACTATCACTCAAGCTGTCATCTTCTGCAATACCACTCGAAAGGTTGATTGGCTTTCTGAGAAACTGAGGAGCAACAACTTCGCCATCTCATCAATGCACGGAGACATGCCTCAGAAGGAAAGAGACGTAATCATGAGTCAGTTTCGTTCTGGTGACAGCCGCCTTCTCATCACTACAGATGTATTGGCACGTGGGGTTGACGTGCAGCAAGTTTCTCTTGTCATCAATTTTGATCTCCCCAGCTCCCGTGAGCTCTACATCCATCGTATTGGACGTTCTGGTCGTTTCGGCCGTAAGGGTGTTGCTATCAACTTTGTTAAAAGCGACGACATCCACATTCTCCGGGACATTGAGCTCTACTACAGCACCCAGATCGACGAGATGCCAATCAATTTTGCTGATCTTATCTAATTGGGTGATCATTATGCTACCTTTTCTTTTTCTTTTTGTTGTTGCACTCACTCTCTACTTGTGTCTGAATGAGAAAGTTTTGTGTTTGGAGTTTTATTTGCACTCACTCAGGCACATAACCCTTTGATGTGCTCTTTCTTTTTTGACCCTTAGAAACTCGATTGTGCGGTTTTTGGTCTCAAATTTCTCAGCATTTTTTTTTTTGTAAGACTTACTTGTGATGATTATACACTTAGCTTCTTCTTCTTCTTTTTTCTTTTCTCCGAGATTTCTCTCGTTTTCTTTTTGTTGTTGTGGCTTAACTGTCATGTTTCTTGTTAGTTCGATGGTTTGTTACAGCTGGAACTTCAATCTATTAGTATTCTCTCATCCTATATGATAATGTTGCTGGAGTTCCTTTCCAACATGTGAAGCTGCTTTCCCACTTTGGCCCGTGGAGGAATTGGCCTGTGCGTGAGATGTGAGTATCATCACTTTTCTTACTTTTTCTCTGTTTTATTTACCATTATGGCTTTTGAACTCTTTGAGAATTTTTATTGTGCTGTGTGTCCCAGATAAAGGTGAAGGAGAAAAGGATGGGGATGATTGATCAACATTCTGAAGCTTCGGATGAATCAGACAACTTTTCTGACATCAGTGATGCTGAGGTGAGAGGGAAAATAACTTACTTGTGATAGTTATATAACGTGCTAAGTGGTGTAATGGTCCAATGTTCAACACTCTAATCCTAGTCATATTCTCTTTTTCTTACTACAGTTTCTCTCTCTTGTTTGATTGATCATCTTTTTGCAGGAGGATGAGAAAATCGTTTAACTTGTTGGAAAATTGTTGTTGTTATAAAACATTCTGAAGCTTCGGATGAGTGTACTTTCTGCCTAATAAGATTGTATTTTTTGTTTGGTTATTTTTTGAGCTCTTGCGAATCTTTATTGTGCTGTGTCTCAGAGAATGGGGATGGGGATGATGGACGTGGAGCAAAGACAACGAGGTGAAGAAGCAAAGAATATGCCTCCTCCAGCCACAGCCATGGAAGCTGTTCGCAGAACGCTTGATAAAAAGGTTAACTATTTACTCTACTCAAGTTAACTTTGAAAATTCTTGTTTGGATTTTGGGTGTTCGTCCTCTTTCCTGGCTCGAGTTTTAGGTCCTACAGAGTCTGATTACGATGTTTTTGTTGTGAGATTTGGGTGGTGTTTCTTAATAGAATTGAGATTATGGGTCTTTTGCAGGGAGAAAGAAGAAGAGGTGAAGAAGTGAAGATGGAGGATGAGTGTGTAGAGAATAAGCAATCAACGGCTGCTTCTTGCTCCTCTGTATCTGAAGGTAGTGGTAGTAGTTTCCTCAAGTCGCCTCCTGCTGTTGCAAGTCCTCCCACTGTCTCCCCAACTCATAGGTTCGCTTTTGGTTTTCATCCTTCTTCTTCTTCTTTATCAAATAAAGTTTACAAATTTAAAATCACACTGATGGGAGATTTGGTGTTTTTATGTTTAGGAGGACGAGTGGCCCTATAAGGCGAGCCAAAGGCGGCTGGACTACTGAAGAGGTTACTGAGATAATACTTGTACTAGTTCGGTAGTTTTAGATGTTTGGTCTTTGCTTGTTTGCAGGATGAGACATTGAGACAAGCAGTGTGTACCTATAATGCCAAGTGCTGGATATGTTTAGGTAAACTATCCAGCACTTAAATGTTCAAGGGATTTGTATGCAATTGTGTATATGCTTCTAGATTGTTTACAGGACTATGAGTTACATCGTAGTTTTATCAACTGTTCTTGCTGTTTGAATTAGTGTGTTTCTGTTTTTGTTCACTGGAATAGTTCACTGAAGAAGAAGTCAGAATTCTAGTTAGCTAATGGTGCCTTACCACCGTCAGCAGCAAAGACTGGTGTTCTTGATAGTGCTGCTACTAAACCTCCATTGTTTTATCAGAGATGGGATTCTATAACAGTTGCTCAAACCTCTTCAGGAGCTATACAGATAAACAAAATTATCATCCCTTACATTTACTGAGGTTGAGTTTCTCGATACTAGTATATCTGCAGTTAATAGGCTCTGGCTACAATACATTCTCACTCATGCATGCTCTACGCACAAATGAGCAATGTAGTAGTCATCCATGATTGTACTGACAGTCATATGCCAGTTTTAGAGGTTGATTTTGTATTCATCAATATAGGCATATCTCTTGATCAGCTTTAGCCTTGGTATATCTGGATTGGTTGCTTAATTTATTGTCGTTTGATTATGTTTTTCAGGAACCGAATTGGTTTCAAATGATTCGACCAAAATCTATTCTTCTCTTTTTAAGTTTTGTTTTTGGCAAGTTCTTCTGATACTGTTACTTTTTGCCACATAAAAGAAGTGAGCTTATTGATAAAAAAAATTGTTGTTTTCTTTTGAAATGCATGTTTGTTTCAGTATGATTCTTAATCTGTTCTTAGAATGCAGTTTAAACCTATATCTTTTTAGCTTCTTGTTTCAGTCAGTCTCTTGTTGGTTTTCAGCTCCAATCTTAAAATGATGTTGGGTAAAAATAATTTACAAACGACCAGGTTTCTTTTTCAGAATGAGAAACTTGGTAAAAATTAATGTCTCTCTGCAGTATATACCGTAGCTAACTGTTAAGGCAAATCTTTTAATCTTTGTTACATCATCATCAAAACAAAAATAATCAACAACCTCCTCTTCGTCTTCTACGCTTTCTCTCCGTCTCATCACCTGAGGTACTCGGTCTCTGTCTCTTGGTCAGAAGCTGCCTGAGTGTTTCAGTGATCCCCCCGAGACCAATGGAAGTGAAGAAGTTGATGGAGAACCTCATGTTCTTAGGATGATCCTTTGGGAAGATGGACTCAAAGGTGTCCTCCATGGTCGGATCCTGAAGCTTTTCGTTCAACGCTCTCATCCCCATTTGCTCAGATAGTTCTTGGAAAAGAATCTTGAGAAAGATGCGGGAGGAAGATGTAGTGTCTTCCTCTGTCAGCCTCACATTGGCGAGGACACGCCACGGTAGAGAATCTAAGGCTAGCACGTGAGCAAAGAACATGGCTGCACTCCTCAGTTTATTAGTCTCTAGACGATGAACCGTTGCATACTGCTGCATAAACATACGCTCAAAACATTCTCTGTACGTTTTGCTTATTAGGCAGAACCTGTGTGCTAAGTGACCATAGAAGGAGCGATAAGTCTTCTCCTCGCCGCAACATTCGAGGATCATAGCGCATATCTCCATCTCCTGACCTGGTTCGAGTCGGATTTGGAGCAGTTTATGCCCTGCTTCCTCGAAATTAAGACTTGACATTATGGTCAGATAAATTGTCCTTCTCAGACTGACAAGATCAGTTTCTGTATGATCATGTATAACTGTCCTTTCATCATCATCATCTTCTGATTCTTCTTCTTCTGCTTCTTCATCTTCTTCTTCTTGATCTCCAAGTATCTTTCTTTTAAGCTGCTCGTATTTCCTCTCGTTCTGGTGGAACTCAGGGTCGGGCTTGAAGACGTTGAGGGAGGTTTCTGGATCGATTTGGTCGAGGAAAGAGATTTCGTGTGTCTCTTGGTCGTCGGAATCAACAATGAGATCTAACTGAGGACGAATTGATGGGTGGCCTTCAAAATTGGACATCCTAAGACTGACCAAAGACTTAATCAAACATTGAGACCTATACTCCAAATTCCCTTCTTGAAGAAACCGTCGAAAGACTTCAAATATAGCGTTAAAGGCTCTCGGGGAGAGCTCTTGAAGCGTGGCTCCACACTCTGTAACAAAAGCAACAGCAACCTCGAGGGTGTCTCCGGTGGGCTGACCAAGAAGCATGTGGAGAAGCTCGAGGGCAATAGTCTCACCAGCGACTCGCTGGTTCACGAGATGAGCGAGGAATTTAACGACCGCCAACAAAAGAGGCTTGTCGTTGCGTTTGTAAGCCCTTTGGATCTGCAAAACCAATCTTCTCAACAAGAGATCGCCTATCGAAGGGAATCTGGTGTTCACCACGGCGATCAAAGCGGCAATCACATCGGTGAAGATAGGAGAAGCCATCTGAGATTTCATGCAGGATCTACACAAAAGACCTCTTCCTCTAATCAGATTCTCTGCAAAGAGTTCCAAAACTACATGACTCACATTATTCGCGCTGACCTTATTCACCAAACCGTTGATTCTTCTCCGAAGCTCGTCCCATGATTCGCGCTCCACGTCCATCCTCTTCTCTTTCCTTCTGAATGCAGGAACATACACTCCTTCCATCTCTCTCTGTCTCTGTCTCTCTCTCAATCCTTAGGGTTTGGTTTCGTTTGCTTAGTTTGAATTCTGCCGCTATCTATATATATACATCCACTCTCTTTCCATTTTGCTATTTGTTTTCCTTTTCTTATTTGATTTTCCTTTTTTTTTTCTTTCCTTCTTTCTCGTTCACGTAAATAACTAACTAAACATGCATATATCCTTTAGATTTTAATTTGCAATTGTATATTATCTCTTATGAAAAAACTATTAAATATATATTTAGTTGGATTCAAATTTCATCTACTTGAAAACAGACCTTTTCTACTGTAATTTCTTACGAATAAACATTGTTTTCTTTTACCTCTTTTTCAGACCTTTTCTTGAGAAAAAAAAAATCAGAATCAATCTGTTAGAAATACAGAAATTGCAAGCACTTATGCAAATCATCTTTAACCCTGTTTTAGTTCTCAACTCAAAAAAATAAGTTTGAAGTAACAAATTTTGATCCAACTATATTTTCCACTATAACGGATTGCAAAACGAGCTTATTTCATAAACAGAACAATGAAGATTTTCTACTCATGACTCTATTTTCCTATTCCAAAATAGATTATTAGATTATAATAAAATTCAACTCTACTATAAAATTTTTTAACTTTTTTTTTAAGAAAATAATATAATTTTGACAATAAAAATGAAATATTCTATAAGGAAAATCAAAATAAACCCTACAAAAACTGGTAAGTAGTGTGTCTCTATACAACAACAACAACACCTATCTCAACTAGAAGTTTTTAGCAAAGTTCTACAAAACAAGATCAAATGCCTCTTACTAGTTATTACATTTTTTTTTTCATATTTGACCCATGTTTCTTAGGAAAAGGCCGAGATGATAAAAATTAAAATAGATGAATCTTTGAAATGGTTGAATTTGATCTATAATGTTGAATTTTTGCTTTATATCGACGTCATGATCTATTCAAATTCTTATATAATGTCAATTTTAAGTTACTTCAAATTTTTAACCACTTTAATAATTGAGTAACATCAAATTCATGATGTAATCAAATTCTCATAACATCAATTCTGAGTTAAATCAAATGTTAAACCATTTTAGTAATGAGTCTTATGTTTCTATTTCTAAGATGTTCATAAACTTTTAACTTGTTTATAAATTGATAGAGAGGTTATGATGCTGGTTGAGTTGAGTTTAATGAGGATTGTTTACTTGTATTGGAAGAAATTATAACACGATGAAAATAACTGTGAAATCGAATTCATGTGAATTATTAGTACATATTTCTCTAGAAAAAAATAATTATTGATTAGAAGTGAAATCGTACCAACAAAAATTGATTTTAATATCCAACTCAAGTAAACCAATTATGTTTCTTTTCTTTTTCTTTTGTCTTTTGGAAGACCTTTTCCCCTATCATATCGGATGCAAATGTAAAATTGAAACATAAATAAATGACAAAACCGGTTAATGCAAACCAATTGCATATTCACTTAATTGTAATTAACAAACTTATATATATATGTATATAATGATTTCCTAGCTCTTCTAGAGCTTCTCTCAAAAACTCAAAGCTCATGCCATCTATGCTTAAAGATTTTTGTTTGGTTTGTATTTGATTCATTCACTCTTGAAGTTTTCTTTTCTATGTTATGGTCATTACATAGCCATTTGTAATATTGATCATTAAATTCACAAATCAACAAACAACTATGTAATATTTTCTCCTCTGAAACGATTTTTTCTACATCAATTATGCATTATTATTATTTTGATCAAACAATAAAATAGCTCATTAATTCACTAATTCAGCATTATTCTTCTTTGATAAAACAATAAAAATTGCTTAGAAATAGAATATAATACATGATCTCTCCAATTCCAAAAACTTCTTTGCTTTTCGGTAAGAATTGAAATTAACTTGAAATCATACTTACTTTTGTTATTATCTCTAAGATTTCATGTAATAAGATGAAAAATACGTAATAATGTTGAATTTTTGCTTTATATATGGCTCAATCTATTCAAATTCTTATATAATGTCAATTTTAAGTTACTTCAAATTTTTAACCACTTTAATAATTGAGTTACTTCAAATTCATGATATAATCAAATTCTCATAACATCAATTCCGAGTTACATCAAATGTTAAACCATTTTAGTAATGAGTCTTATGTTTCTATTTCTAAGATGTTCATAAACTTTTAACTTGTTTATAAATTGATAGAGAGGTTATGATGCTGGTTCGTGGAGTTGAGTTTAATGGAATTGTTTACTTGTATTGAAAGAAATCATAACACGATGAAAATAACTGTGAAATCTAAATCATGTGAATTATTAGTACATACTTCTCTAGAAAAAATAATTACTGATTAGAAGTGAAACTATACCAAAAAATTAATTTTAATATCCAACTCAAGTAAATCAGTTTTCTTTTCCTTTTGTCTTTGGGAAGATCTTTTCTCCTATCATATTGGATGCAAATATAAAATTGAAACATATATAAATGACATGACCGGTTAATGCAAACCGATTGCATATTCACTCAATTGTAACTCACAAACCTATATATAATGATTTCTTAGCTCTTCTAGAGCTTTTCTCTCACAAACCTAATCCACATGCGCATACAATTTTTTGTTTAGTTTGTATTTGATTCATTTATTACTCTTGAAGTCTTCTTTTTTATGTTATGGTCACTAAATAGTCATTTTAATATTGATCATTAAATTCACAAATCAACAAACAACAATGTAATATTCTCTCATCTGAAACGATTTTTTAGACATCAATTATGCATTATTCTTAATTTGATCAAACAATAAAATAGCTCATTAATTCATTAATTGTAATTATTCTTTTTTGATCAAACAATAAAATAGCTTAGAAATAGAATATAATACATGATTACTCCAATTCCAAAAATTCTTCGCTTTTCGGTGTGAATTGTAATTAATTTGTAGTCATACTTACTTCTGATTATCTCTAAGATTCCATGTAATAAGATTACTTCTTCAATTTGACTGACCAGCTCCACTATCTCTGTATCTTGGATATTCATGTCCTGTGGATTATATTCTATTAGATACAATGAGATCATGAATCCTATTTTATGCTAATTATTAGTTCAAGCACTGACGCCTATACAAAAATACAGTATGCAATAAGAGATTGATGATTTAATACTGTATAATAATTGGTAGCAGGTTAATTATTAATTCAAACACTGGCGCCTATACAAAAATACAGTATGCAATAAGAGATTGATGATTTAATACTGTATAATAATTGGTAGCAGGTTAAACTATCGTGTAAAGCATCTCACTGAAGATAGCACTACTCTAACAGCTTAAATAGAAACCTTGACTAGATGAAGTTTTGGGAACCCTAAAAGGAAGCGACTCGACAGCTCCCTCTCTGCCTATCCAATCTTCTCGGGCCCCTTAGGAACAGCCATTCAAATTTCGACTCAAGATATGCTGATTGGACTCTATGTATTAACGAGCGGCACTCGTCGAGGTATTCGAGCGGCACTCGTCGAGGTATTTGTGCAAGTAGTATGCTTTATCTTGCTTCTAGTGGCCGAAGATCAGACGGAACTGATATCCTCAGTAATAATGCATAGGCCACGTTTATCCTTTTCACGACGTTCAGCTCTGCCGCACATCTGCAAGTAGGGATGTTAATATGAACTTATTTTCGCGGGTTTTTAATGGGTTCCTTCAAAAATAAATACTCATTTAGATCCGTTTAGCTAGTCGGGTTTTAAATGGGTAAACCTTTTAAGACCGATTTATTAAATGGGTTCTACTAAAATTTAGTGGATACCCGTTTAACCCATTTAATTTAATATAAGTAATTATTTATTTTGTAGAAAAATGTGATTGTATGATTTTGGCAGAATTTTGACGCGAAAATCGATTTTATGATTTTGGCGGGAAACTCGATTTTGGCAGTTTTGACGGAAAACTTTTGGCGGAAAAACTCAGTTTTGCAATTTTGGCGGGAAAACTCGGTTTTGTGGTTTTACTAGGAAAACTTGATTTTGTTTTTGACAGGAAACTCGGTTTGCATTTTGCCGGGAAAACTCGGTTTTGGCAGGTAATCGATTTTGCATTTTGGCGGAAAAATTCGGTGACGGAAAATTTTTGGCGGGAAAACTCGATTTTGCGGTTTTGACGGAAAACTCGGTTCTGGTGGGAAAAAAATGATTTTGCAATTTGGCCGAAAAACTCGGTTTTACGGGTTTGGCGGGAAAACTCGGTTTTGATGGAAATATCGATTTTGCAATTTTAACGGAAAAATCAATTTCGGTGATTTTGACGGGAACTCGGTTTGACGGTTTTAGCGGAAAAATTCGGTTTTGTAATTTTACTGGAAAACTTGATTTTTTTTTCGTTTTTGACAAGAAGTTCGGTTTGGCCAAAAAACTTGATTTTATGGTTTGGCGAAAAAAATTGTTTTTTGTTAAGAAAATCATAAATTTAAAATAATTCAAAATTAAATAATCAATAATTTAATTTTGAAAAAAAAAATTTACTGCAATATCATTTTGCGCCACATTCACCACTAGCATCAACAAACTAGAACACACCTAGATGTAATTCACCAAAAACAATGAAAGGATGGCTGTGACCATCCCACTTCTTAACAGCAGTACACGCTACAGTTTTTGCACGCATGTTCAAAGCCAAAGCAAACTGATACAATAGCAAAGTTTAAGAAATGACCTTCTTTCTCATCTCTATCTAACTTTGCTTCCACCTCTTGATCTTCACTATTCAAGGGGTCGGCTAGAGATTCAACCAAGCTACGTAGACGCAAGCAATGTAGGTGATCCATGGTAACTAACCCGCTTGAGAGCAAGTCTCTTCAACTCATGTCGATCACTGTCATCTTCTCTCACCAAGAAACTCCCGGATCTAATAAAGGACTGAATCTCTCTCTGATTCGAAGAAGACTTCTCTAGTTTTGTGTCCGAAAAAGAGAGAGCTTCAAAGAAAACTTAACAGCCTGGAGGAATATTTACGATTCACTACCCTTACTTTGGTTTATGTTGAAATTGAACCCTATTCCTTTTTTTTCTGCAGACAAAGATCCCTAATTTCGTAGGGTTATTTGCTCGTGAAAGTACTTGATTGGTAAATGAAGTAAACTTTGAGCCCAGAATTGAAAATAAATGAATCCCGTGGACGTCTGTTATTTATTGCCGGAATCTTCTTAGGAACAAAAAATCCAAACGAGAAGCATCGTCTCTCTCTCTACTCGACTGTTACGCTGCGAAATGACGAAATCACCCCTCTTCGTCGCCCTCCTCCTCTCCGCCGCCACTTTCATCACCCTCGCATCGGCGGAGATAAAATCCCTCACAATCTCCGACGACGACAGACCGATGATCCTCTTCGAGAAGTTCGGATTCACTCGATCTGGCCACGTCAGCGTCTCCGTCTCCTCCGTATCGGTAACCTCCCCTTCCTCCACCACGATCCCGGATCCGTCGCGGCTAGGCTTCTTCCTCATGTCGGAGGAATCGCTCCTCCAGGTCCTCCTCGAGATCCAGCAGAACCCTAGCTTCTGCGTGCTCGACTCCCCTTACGTCCTCCGCCTCTTCACGTTCCACGATCTGTCGCCTCCGCCGAGCTCCAAGTACGAGCACTTGTCCCCCGTGACTTCTCCCAACGAGTACTCTCTGTTCTTCACCAATTGCGTGAGGGATACGAAGATCTCGATGAAGGTCCGAACGGAAATGTATAATTTAGATCCGAACGGGTCGAAGGATTACCTCCCAGCCGGGTCAACCCGATTACCCGGGTTGTATTTCTTATTCTTTCTTGGATACTTAGGTTTCCTCGGTCTCTGGGGGTATGTTTGTTGGATTAATAAACGAGTCGTTCATAGGATCCACGTCCTCATGGCGGCTCTTCTTTTAATGAAGGCTTTGAATCTGATCTGCGCCGCAGAGGATAAACACTACGTGAAAGTCACGGGAACTCCTCACGGATGGGATGTGTTGTTCTACATTTTCCAGTTTATCCGCGTGGTTCTTCTCTTCACGGTGATTGTGTTGATCGGGACTGGGTGGTCTTTCTTGAAGCCGTTCTTGCAGGAGAAGGAGAAGAACGTGTTGATGGTTGTTGTTCCTCTTCAGGTTCTCGCCAACATTGCTTCCATTGTGATTGGAGAGACGGGGCCTTTTATTAAAGATTGGGTGACGTGGAACCAGGTGTTCTTGCTTGTGGATATAGTCTGCTGCTGTGCGATCTTGTTCCCTATTGTTTGGTCGATTCGTTCGCTGAGGGAGACGTCGAAGACCGATGGGAAAGCGGCGAGGAACTTGGCGAAGTTGACTCTGTTTAGACAATTTTATATTGTTGTGATTGGGTACTTGTACTTCACGAGGATTGTTGTGTTTGCGTTGAAGACGATCGCGGCGTATAAGTATCTGTGGGTGAGCAATGCGGCTGAGGAGGTTGCGAGTCTGGCGTTTTACATGGTGATGTTCTATATGTTTAGGCCGGTTGAGAAGAATGAGTATTTTGTTTTGGATGAAGAAGACGAAGAAGCTGCGGAGCTGGCACTGAAGGAAGATGATTTTGAGCTCTGAATCAGATCAAGAACTTTCATTGAGACTATACAAAACTGTGACTGTGTGAGGAGGTTTACTTTCTCTTTTCCTCTTCCTTTTCTATTGTTACTTTAAATTTCAAAGTAGTTTATTTGCATGGGGGAATAACCGTGTATGTAGTATTCTCTTACATTGTAAAAGCTTGTTTGTCCCCAAGGACTGGTTTTGCTTGTAAGAAAGATTAGTGCATCTGTTGTTTAGTCTGTGTATTGCCATTAACTGAGCCGTTTTATCCACTCCCTAGTTCAATATCAGGTCTATTGAGCTTGAATATTTTGGTTTGCTCAGTGGTTAAATACATATATTTAAGTGCAGCTATTCTCTTTGTTGAAAGCTTCAAGTCGTTTTAGCATAGATATGTTTCATCGCTATGTTTCATCGTCAGTATGTTTCATTGCTCATCGTCAGAGAGAAGCATTCTAGCCTTTATACAGAGGAGTCAGTGCCCAGTTGACTGACACTAGTATACATATTGTTTTAGAGGATGCATACTACAACAAGGCATGAATGTAGTTACAAAAAGAATTTTAGAAATAAACGTAATCAACAGACTCAATTTGAGAGTTCAGATTAGTCCCTTTTCTCGTAACAAAGCTTCCACAGCTCGTCTCCCAGAGACCAAAGCACCGTCAAACGTAGCAGAAGTCATGTAATCACCGGATAAATAAAGACCTGACCCGACCCGAGGATTCTTAACCAAATCAGTGGGTGGGCACTGGTTCGGTTGGGCGAATTCGATCCGGTATGTTCTCAGATGTCTCCACGACGTAACCAAAGACTCACCGAACCAACCAGAGAGTTCTCTGATAACCTCTGCTGCCAAATCATCATCTGATCTATCCTCAAACGAACCGATCAATGACACCGAAACCAGAGCCTTTCCCGGCGGCGCGTATGTCCCAGCAACGTTCGTAGGGAAGAACATATTGTTGATGATTCCACTGTTTGACCCGTTGAGAAACAGAACCGGATCTTGCACCGGTATCTGATTCGGTTCAGCTGCGAAGTAAATGCAAATAGTACCCCGAGCCGGTTTAGTAATAACCGGTTCTCTGATACCGCTCAGAAGCTTATTCACTTGGGGTTGCTCGACGGCGAGTATGACACCTAGCTCTGCATTCAAAACGCCGCCGTCTTGAAGTCTTACAGTAGGTGGACCCGAACCCGACCCGTTCGGATATTCGATCGAAGCGACCCTAGTGTTCATCAAGATGGAATCAGCTGATAGTTTCGCGGCCAACTGGTTAGGAATCTCACCGATTCCCATGGCGGGAAGCGTGTTTTCTCCGAGAGCAAGACACCGGAAAATAAAATCGAATAGCTTCGACGTCGTCTCGAGGTCTCTGTCAAAGAAAATCCCGCCGAAGAACGGTCGAAAAAAACGATCCAAAATCTCATCGGAGAAACCGATCTTCCGGAGGAGATCAATCGTCGGAACTTCGTCGGCGCTAGTTAATATCTCTTCGTCCGATTTGATCAGAACTCTAGCTCTCGTCAACGCGATAAGCCCCTTGTCGACAACGGACCCGATCGGGTTCGCGAGAGACGCCACCGAGTCCCATAAATGTCGGAGAGGATCAGCAACGGTGTGAAACTCCCCGCCGTAGAAAACCTTAGCTCCGGCGTAGAACCTCTGCAGATCGAGCGCTTCGTAATCGAGAAGCTTCTTGGCTTCGGGATACGCGGTGATGAAAATCTGAAACCCTCTGTCGAGGAAGAAGCCGTCGACGATGTCTGTGCGTACGCGACCGCCGACGCCGTCGGAAGCCTCTAGGATTAGGAATGGGATTTTTGCGGAGGTGAGACGAGTCGCGGCGGCTAAGCCGGCGAGTCCGGCGCCGACGATGATGACGCCCGTCTGATTATTCTTTTGGGTGGAAGATCGAGCTGCTACGGAAATGCGGCGGTATCGGAGATTTGGATGAACGCGGCGGCGAGGGAAGAGGTGAGGAGATGAGGTTGGGAGAGAGATAGCCAGTGGCATTTTTAAAAGTTTTGGATAAGTTTTTTTTTCTGATTCGCTAAATTTTTCTCCCGCAAAGAAAATAATTTGTTTCTTGAGAAATTGTTTATTATAAAAAATTAACAAAAAAGTTAGTATGAGACCTGAGCCGTTGGTTTGTTTTTTTTTTTTATCGTGAAAGACGAATTCGTGAAAGACGAGTTTTTGATATCTATCTAATAGGACACCGACATGTTAACATACGAGAAAACATGGTTTTTTGTTCGAGCTTGTCGTGCAAGGAAGTTGGCTTGAGTATTACTAGATCTTGGCTGATAAACCACCACACAGAGATTTAAATTCATTGAGTTCCGCTGCAAAGACTGACCAATCTTCTGGAATTGTAATCATCTTAACTAACTCTTGAGAGTCAGTGACAAAGTAATCGCAGAACCACTGATAGCAAGATAAACATTTCAATGCCCATACTAAACTTTTTAGTTCTGTGTGTAATGGCGAAAATTAACTTATGACAGCCTTGAAAGGCAAGGAGATCTATGGATCCATCTTGGAGATGTAATATCCATCCTGCTACGTTGGTTTGTATTATTATAAAAATTAATGAAAATCGTTAGTATGAGATCGAGCCGTTGATTCAAAAAAAAACAATTCACGAAAATGGTTAGTTGAGATCTGAGCAGTTGGTTAGAAAAAAAACAATTCATGAATATGCTTAGTTGAGTTCTAAGCCGTTGGTTTGGTCGAAAGTTGACCGTCAGATGCTTTCTCCCTCTTTTTTTTTTGAGCAACGCTTTCTCCTTCCTTTATGCGTATTAAGTAATACATCTGAGGTAAGAAGGAAGTCAAAAGTTAGATTAAAGCTTCATGGAGCCTGGCGAACTATCTGAACACGAGGTATGTGTGGCTTGCTTAGAATCTTTCTTTCTATCGAATTAGGGTTCTTCTTGCTCTTTATCTTCTGAATTGTCAAAATTTAGAGTTTGTTTCCCCTGGAAAGAAGGATGTTTGGCAACATTTTGTTTCTTACCTTAGATTTTTCTCTTTCAGACTCATGTGCCTGGACATGTAATTTATTCATTAAGTGCTATTTTGAGAAATTATTAAAATTAAGATTTGATTATTTGTTTTATAGTTATCGTTTTATTATTGTTCATACGACGAGGATGAGCCGACATCGAGGTGTCAAACGACTCTGTCGATAAGAGCTCTTGGGAGTCATCAGCCTATTATCCCCGACGTACCTTTGATCCGTTAAGCGAGAGCGTATAACGGAGACGTCCTCCAGTTGGTCACTGACGAAGATCTTGCGACAGTAGCAGTTGACTGCCCCAGGTTAAAGCGTCTACAGTTATTCTGTTGCGACCTCGTGACAGCTACCGGACTGACACAGTTGGCACGAGGGTGTCGAGGGTTAGAGTATATCCATCTTACGGTAAAAATAAGTCTGAGTTTAACTGTTTTACTATAATAAAAGTGAAAATCAAGTTTCGCTCTCTATTAATGTTAAGAGTGTTTGTTTTGATCATAAAAAGAATAATGCACAATTCATAAGTTTTACTATTTTATTGTTTGATCAAAAAAGAATAATGCACAATTCATAAATTAATGAGCTATTTTATTGTTTGATCAAAAATATTAGTAATGCATAATTGATGTAGAAAAAAAAGTTTCAGGGGAGAGAATATTACATTGTTGTTTGTTGATTTGTGAAATTTAATGATCACTATTACAAATGACTATGTAATGATCATAAGATACAAAAGAAGACTTCAAAAGTAATTAATGAATCTAATACAAACTAAACAAAAATCTTTAAGCATAGGACGCATGAGCTTTTAGTTTGTGAGAGAGAAGCTCTATACGAACTAAGAAATCATTATACATAGGTTTGTTAATTACAATTAAGTGAATATGCAATCGGTTTGCATTAACCAGTCTGGTCAATTATGTTTTAATTTTATATTTGCATCCAATATGATAAGGGAAAATGTCTTCCCAAAGACAAAAGAAAAAGAAAAGAAACATAACTGATTTACTTGAGTTATCCAAATCAATATTTTGGTATGGTTTCACTTCTAACCAATAATTTTTTTTCTAGAGATGTATGTACTGATAATTCACATGAATTTGATTTCACAGGTTATTTCATCATGTTCTGATTCCTTCTAATACAAGTAAACAAACCCATTAAACTCAACTCCACAAACCAGCATCATAACCTCTTTATCAATTTCTAAACAAGTTAAAAGTTTATGAACATCATAAGAATAGAAACTCATTACTAAAGTGGTTAAACATTTTAAGTAACTAAGAATTGACATTATATAAGAATTTGAATAGATCATGACACATATATATATATATATATATATATATATATATATATATAAACAAATGTTTAGATAGTGATCGTCTTATATGAACGTTTTATATTCTGGTATACTTTGGAAAATAATGAGATTATATCGGCAAATTTGAGATTAAGAATAATATATTTAGGATGACCCTACTAAACTTTGATGAAAGAAAACGGAGGTCAGTAAAATTGAAAAAAAAATAGATTGGTGTTTGGCTGGGAGATGGCAGCATAGGCATGGGCATTTGGGTTGTCAGATTGAGTTCGGGTCGGATCTTTTTGGATCCGAGTTTTTGGGTTTAGGAGTTTAGAATCTGATAGGATAATTTCAAATTTCAGTTTGATCGGGTCGGGTCTTAGATAGTTGAATCCAATCTAGTAATTAGAATTTATCAGTTCGAATTCGGTTTGATTTCGGGTCAGATTCAGTTCGAGTTCGACTTAAAAATACCTAAAATACAAAAAATATATCTGAAAATATTTATATATTCAAACTTTTATTTAAAATTTGTGTTTTTATTATATCAAAATGTATATACATATTAAACTATGTAAGATGCAACAACAATTCGTTGTCTAGACAATTAACCCGTCTTCAGAGGCGGACCCAGTAAGACAAATGGGGTGTCACATGACACACATTAAAAATAAAAAATATTAAAATGTAGGTAAAAACATAGAAGAGTTTCCAGCAATTTTGGTTTATATAGTAATGTGAGACCCCTTAAAACTTTTAGATGTTTGACCCAGGTAATAATGAGTCTTGGGTCCGCCACTGCCCGTCTTCGATTCTCGTTCGACACATTTTATTTAATTTCTAGTATGAATAATCGTTGGATTTTGGGCCGGTTAGGTCCAAAACCCGCGGATCCTCTGCAACAAAATCAGATAAGATAATTTGATCGGATCGAATCTTTAGATCCGGGTAAAATGCCAAGGTTTATGGCAGCTGATAAAACATAGGCATAGCTTCTTTTAATTTTTGTTACATCATCAAAACCAAAAAAAAAGAACTAAAAATAAGGAAAAACTTTGAATATTTGTTTTGGATTTTCAAACAACAAAAAAGCAAACTACATCAACAACCTCCACTTCTTCTTCTTCTACGCCTGGCTCAATTGGCGAGGAGCTGCCTGGGTTTTTCAGTAATGCCCCCGAGATCCAATGGAGGTGAAGAAGCTGATGGAGGAGAACCTCGTGTTCTTAGGATGGTCCATTGGGAAGATTGTCTCGAAGGTTTACTCCATGGTCGGATCCTGAAGCTTTTCGTTCAAAGCCCACACCCCCAATTGTCTCGAGAGTTCTTGGAAAAGTATCTTCAGAAAGATGCGGGAGGAAATTGTTGTGTCTTCCTCTGTCAGCCGAACATTGGCAACGACACGCCACGGAAGAGCATCTGTGGCTAGCACATGAGCAAAGAACATGGCCGCACTCCTCAGTTTATTATTCGTCTCCAAACGATGGACCGTTGCGTATTGCTGCACAAACAGATTCTCAAAACATTTTCTGTATGTTTTGCTTGTTAGGCAGAACCAGTGTGCTAAGTGACCATAGAAAGAGCGGTAAGTTCTCTCCTCGTTGCAACATTCGAGGATCATAACGCATAGCTCCATCTCCTGACCTGGTTCGAGTCGGATTTGGAGCAGTTTATGCCCTGCTTCCTCGAAATTAGGACTCGACATAATGGTAGCATAGATTGTCCGTCTCAGACTGACATGATCAGTTTCTGTATTATCTTATAATTTAAATTATTATAGAGATCATTATCAATTATGAAAAATGATAAATAGGATCAAAAAAGCATCATCGCCGGAGATATTGGACTCCCACTGTTTGTCGACATCGTACTTGTCGTACTTCTTGTAGATCGTGTCAACTCTAAGTCAGAATGTCGATCACTGTCATCTTCTATCACTAAAGCCCGTAAACCGTCTACTACGTCAGTGCGAACGCGAAAAAAATAATTTGGATAAGGTTTTTTTTTCTGATTCGTTAAAGTTTTCTTCCCCGCCCGCGAAGAAAATAATTTGTCTGTGAAGATTTTTATTTAAAATAAAAAAATTAAAGAAAATCGTTAGTAATGAGATCTGAGCCGTTGGTTTGGTACAAATTAATATTGACGGTCAGATGCTTTCTCCCTCATTCATGTGTGTGTGTTTATAAACCTGAGGTGAGAGAGAAGTGAAAAGTTAGGTTAAAGCTTTCGCGGAGCGCGGCGAAGTATCTGGGTCACGAGGTATGTGTGGCTTTGCTGGGAATATGAATTAGGGTTCTTCTTACTCTTTATCTTCCGCATTGTCTTCATGTTTTCGTTATTTCCGTGTAAAGATTTTGATTTTCGAATCATATCGTGGAAACCCATTGGTCATTGATTCCGATACGAATTTGAATCGAAAAAAGCTTTTCTTTTTAGTCTTGTTACAGCTTTGTATACGTTGAAAGGTGATATCTTTGATTCTTGGCTTGTGGTTTCTCTTTGGTTCTTTACTGTGCGTGTGTGTGTGTGTGTGTGCCTGATGGGTTTGATACATAGTGAATGAGAGAGATCAAAATCATTTCTTTTTTGTATGTAGACTTGAAGATGCCTCGGTACGATGATCGTTACAGCGGCAATGACCGATACGGCGGAGCGCGTCTCTATGTGGGACGCCTCTCCTCTCGAACAAGGGAACGAGATCTTGAACACCTCTTCAGCAAATACGGAAGGTACTTTTTTTTCTCTTTTTGCAGTTCTTCTATGTTTGCAAACTTACATCTCTTGTGCTGCGA
This sequence comes from Hirschfeldia incana, assembly GCA_026261945.1. NCBI lineage: Eukaryota > Viridiplantae > Streptophyta > Magnoliopsida > Brassicales > Brassicaceae > Hirschfeldia > Hirschfeldia incana. Next base: position 175,915 of record JABCMI010000005.1, read on the forward strand.
CTTTTGAACTTGCTCAGCTTCTGTGGTTTTGTTCTGAATATGCATATCTGGTTAAGCTTGTTTTAAGGGATGAATAACCGTTGATATGTGTATTCGTTAGCTTATATGGGTGGAAGTTTACAGTTGATATGTGTAGTCGTTAGATTATATGGGTGGGAGTGTTGTGGCTTAAGAGTTAACATGTAGTATATATTAACCTGAATGATCTTGTTGAAGGTTTCTTGAACTGGAGGTTTATGGTGAGAGAGAGAGAGGGTTCGCCTTGGTGGAAATTCTTTCATGGTGTTTTAGGGGGACTTTTGGCGGTTCTGTTTGTTGTGTTATTGCGTGTTTTAGTGGTGAAAATATGGCAACGATCTCAAAATCTCGTGTTTTGTTTTCCCGTTGATGGTGGTGAAGTATCATAAAACTAGGCTACACCTCTTAAAAGTAAAATGATGTGGCCTTACTGTTTTCTGGCAAATCATTTCCGCAGAATTCGAGATTTGGACATGAAGCGAGACTATGCCTTCATTGTAAGTAGTATTTGCTCTATAAACTACGTAATTGGTTTTGTTTTTTCTCTTATTGATTGCTCTCTGTTTGATCACAGGAGTTCAGTGATCCTAGAGATGCTGATGATGCGAGGTACAGGCTGGACGGAAGAGACTTTGATGGAAGCCGTATCACTGTGGAGTTTGCCAGAGGGGTATAATACAGTCCTCTATCTTTATGAAAAACTTCTTTCATTTGTTTTAGACTCTTAATTTTCTTCCATCTAAACTCTTTTCTGTTGTAGGCACCTCGTGGCTCTCGTGAATTTTCCTCGAGCAGAGGCCTTCCTCCTCCTCCAGGGAGTGGTCGTTGCTTCAACTGTGGTCTTGAAGGACACTGGGCTCGAGATTGCTCTGCTGGTGACTGGAAGAACAAATGTTACCGATGTGGTGATAGGGGTCACATTGAGAGGAACTGCAAGAACAGTCCTAAGAAGCTCAGGTTCCGTTTGACAATCCATGTTACACCTTTTCTAACTTTTAACATTTTTTTATTTTCTTAGAAGTTCTAGTTTGATGATTTTTGTTTTGATTGTATTTCAAGGAGGGACGCAAGTTACTCAAGATCGCCGGTTAGGTCTCGGTCTAGGTCTCCTCGCCGCAGAGGAAGAAGCCCTAGCAGAAGCTACAGCCGTGACCGGAGCTACAGGTATAATGATGTCCCATTATCACACATAGTTTTCACAGTATAAAAACAAAAGTTTGATTCTGACGCAACTCTTTTGTGTTCTGTTTGTGTCTGGTTTCGCAGTCGCTCCAGATCACCGGTTAGGAAGGAAAAGGACCGTAGTCCTGAAGCTGCAAGAAGCAGAAGCCCAGAAGCTGCAAGGAGCAGAAGCCCTGAGCTAATGGTGGACAACTCTCCATCAAAAGATAGGAAGCGAAGTCTGACTCCTGAAGAAGGCAGCCCAATGCGTGAGAAGAAAAGCCCCAAAGAGAACGAACTGAGCCCGAGAGGAAACGATGATGGCGGTATTGGAACCAATGAGCAAGACCGAAGTCCTAGTCCTAGAGAAGACCGTAGCCCTGTGGAGGATGACGACCAGTGAAGAGTGAGGGAAACAAATGTTGGTGATTGCTTAAGAGTGTCCTCAGAAGACGTGTCATGGTTCTGTAATGGATTCTGTTATTTTCCTTTAGTGTTTCGAGGCTTGACTTTCTAGTTCGACTGATCATTGGAGAGACTTATAATGGTTGTTAAAAGCTTTGAAACTTCAACAATCAACCGGTGACCAAGAAAAAAACTTCAACTGGTGAACCAAAAAACACTTCAACAATCAACTGTGTGATCTATGGACTATGTATCATCATAGCCAGTGTTCTCTTTCATTAGCTTGTTTGTTCATTTACATGCACTGAATGGAACACACAATTTTTTCAGAAAAAAAAAACGTCGACAGCAGGGTTCGAACCTGCGCGGGCGAAGCCCAACAGATTTCAAGTCTGTCTCCTTAACCACTCGGACATATCGACACGTTGCTTTAATTATATTCTAGAATAGATAAATCAAAATGATTGAAGACGGTAAGAAGACTGACATGATGCAAGCACTAACTGTGGAGGGACGTACGTGGAACGTCAATGTGGGATTCGTAGTGTCATGTTTGATTTATTTGGCATTTGGCAATAGGTTTGATTCGTTCGGTACAAGTCATTTTCTTACATACCAATTATAGCCTACATAAAAAAGCGCGACCATACAAATATATTACAATATTAATGTCATGAAGTCCAAGGCTGCAGCTAGAACTAGAAGTGTCCACGTGATATAAGCTTGAGGCTCTAAATTCAAGTGATAGCAACTAAACAAAATAATATAAATATAATATTACAAAATTGAAAAAAATGAATGGTCAAGGATGGAAGCGAAACCTACTCCACATAATATTTTAGACGCACACCAACTTTCTTGCCCGCCATGTGGATTTTCCACCTTTCTCTCTCTCTAAACACTGTCCATATCTTAACTAAAAACCGATGAGCTCGTCGCCGTCAAGGAATCCGACGTCCGCCGAAGTGCCACCACCGTCATCATCAACCTCAACGGATGCGGAGGGTTCGTCGAAGAAGGTGAGGAAACCTTATACCATCACCAAGTCTAGGGAGAGCTGGACAGAGGAAGAGCATGATAAGTTCCTTGAAGCGCTTCAACTGTAAGAATCATCTCTGCTTCTACTGTCTTCTCCTCTCTGTTTCCGTGTGCTCTAAGATTTCTACGTATGCTTATTTTTTTCTTTGTTTAGTTAGTTCCACTGAACATAAACATAAGAAGGTCTTGCCGTGTGATTTATGAACCTGCTTTTAGCAAAATAAAAACCATAAGAAGGTTGATCTGTTTTTTTCTTTGAGAACACACCAAAAAAACTCCGACGCCGGGACTCGAACCCGGGTCTCTCGGGTGAAAGCCGAGTATCCTAACCAGCTAGACTACGACGGACTGTTACGCTAAATTTTCTGTTTCATGTAATTCAAGTGAGCTTATGGTACTAATATTTCTTGTTAGGGCAAATCGAGTTACTGTACATTTTATCTTGTGTAGCAACTAGTCGCTCATGTCGAACTTCGCCTTTAAGATGATTCAGAGGATATGAATAATTTTTTTCTTTTCGTTGAGTAGAGCATCTTTGTCTTTGATTAGTTTTTTTTCAGGATGTTGAATGATATGCTATGTATTCTTGAAAACTTTATATTTGTGGTCTTTTCTGAAAGTCTTGTTGCTTTAGCAAAATCACAGACTCTGTTCTTTCTTCCTTATAGTTTTGATCGTGATTGGAAGAAGATAGAAGATTTCGTGGGTTCCAAGACTGTCATTCAGGTCAGCCTACTCTAAGTTTTGGTCGAGTTTACTTTGGCACGTTCTCATCATCTGCTAACTTCTTGATTTTCTTACAGATAAGGAGTCATGCTCAAAAATACTTTTTAAAGGTTCAGAAAAACGGGACACTAGCACACGTTCCACCCCCTCGGCCTAAGCGCAAAGCTGCTCATCCTTATCCTCAAAAGGCATCTAAGAACGGTTCGATTGTTTTGTAATACCTGTTGGTTTGGTTAGAGAGATGGAGTGTCCATTTTCTATAACCTGAGTTTTGAATCCATTTTTTCCACAGCTCAAATGCAACTTCAAGTGTCCACTTCTTATACTACGCGGAATAGCGACATGGCTGGTGGATATACTTCGTGGGATGACGTATCAATGATGCTAAACAGAGCCATTTCACCACGACAGGAACTTGCTACACTTCATGGAGCAGAAGGCATGCTCTTTCGTCTGTGCTTTTATTCTTTCTCCTCTTTCTTTTTATATTCTATTGTTATTTTGGTAGTAGAATAAGGCTTCATGTTGTTAGGACATTTCATGTGCTTATTATGGCATGTAACGCCACTGATTCAGATGATAATGGATCGAAGGGCTTATTAAATGTTAGTAGCCCTTCGACATCTGGTATGGGAAGCTCAAGCCGACCAGTATCAGGTTCTGAGATTGTAGTACAACAACCTCCGGGGCTTCAAGGTAATTCATCTTGTTAGGATGTGTTTTGTAGTGGACACTGTAGTGATTATGATTTTTTTTTTGGCAGCTGTTCCTGATTTTGCTGAAGTATATAACTTCATAGGGAGTGTGTTTGATCCTGAAAAGAGAGGCCACGTGGAAAAGCTCAAGGAAATGGATCCTGTCAATTTCGAAACTGTGAGTCTAAGAGCTTTTAGGTTAAGTGATGTACAAGCTTTTCTAGTTTTCCTTTGCTAATCGCAGTACTTTGTTTTGAAGGTTCTGTTATTAATGAGGAACCTTACAGTTAACTTATCAAACCCTGATTTGGAATCCGCAGTAAGTGTTAAATTTACGATTAAAAGGGTTTTGTGGTGACCAACTTTGTTAGAGTCGGAACACACACTTCTATAAGTCAATTAGTTGGTGGCTCTTACCATTGCGTGATCAAATACAATCTAACCTCAGCTAGTCCGACTATAATGATGCTGCAGAGGGAAGTCCTCTCATCGGATGAGGTGAACACTGAGAACCCAAGTTTTACCACTAGTTCCTTTGTCCACAACTCAACAAGCGACAAATCTGATTCATGAAGATATCAGCCATCGCTTATCAAAGTAAGTGTTCTCTTCTTCTTCTTCTTCTTGTGCATTTGAAATAGAATACAAGAAAACACTTCACCACCACTTCACCACTATGGCACTATCTGAAATCACCTGAGTTAGTAGCTAGAACTCCGTGTCTGCTTAGATGCATGCAAGTCTAGTCACAAGTAGTCTTGGTCATACCCTAAATGACCGGAATATATGGTTAAATAGCAGCGTAATATAGTAATTATAAAAGCCTTGTAGCGAATTTCTTAAAGTCTTGCATAAAAGTTATATATGTGGTTCTCACCGTATTTTCAGGTTGAGTCATCTATCCATTTTTAATCAACTTTCAGTTATATACGTCAATGGGAATCACAATCTTGTCAATGCGTCAAGTGGGGATTGTGTATATTAGGGTGTTCAAATATGATCTGTTGTTGTTTTGAGGAGAAGAAACATGAGTGAAGTTTTCAAGCTTCGTGTGCATATCTTTGACCGGTACTAGTACCGTGAATGGCATAGGTCTAAGGGGTTGTTCTTGGTCTTCAAGCTACGTGGTTGGAGAGCAGATTCATCCTCACACATTTGTACTAAATTCTCTTTCTACTTTTGTTTTGTTATGTGTTTATCTGTTGGGTGAATCTCTAGTTGGATTTTTCCCTTCTGTCAGATTATATTTTGGGTAAAGGGTGTGTCCGTGGAGAAGTCGTAAGACTTCATTGTTCTGGTTCAAGAACACTCTTCTTGAGTACATACCAGCAACCCTCTTGTCTTGAAGCTGTGACAAAAAAAAAAGTTTGCAATAAGAATTTATTCCAACCAAGAGAAACATCAATCCAACTGACAAATGCAAACTAAAAAGTTATCCTAAATACTTAAAAGCAGCATTTGAATACGACAAGCAAAAGTGATTAGAATCCTTTGAGTCTCACACACACCTCATGGTTATAAGACAGAGTATCTACCGGTTTGTGATCTTCCAGGAAACGACAAGGCTTGATTAGTAATGTCGTTAACAACACGCATGAGTTCAGCTTTAGCCACCTTAACAGATTCCTCGCTAGGCCCTTCAAAGAACAAGTAAAGCTTCCGTTCCCCAGGCCTAACCACACGTCCCGGCGTGAAAAACTCACCTCTAGTGGTGATAGCTGCTCCAGACCATTCCGATATCGAACCAAGAGTTTCTCTCCGCGTCACCTTCCTACGAGCATTCTGAGGGAAATCATTAATCTCAAGTTCATCTTCATAGGGTTGCTGACTCCTTGCACAACCTCTCAGCATAGCAGCAACAACCATAGTAGCCTTCTCCTTCTGCTGTGAGATGATCTCACCACCACCACCACCACCAACATTCTCATCTTCCAACTCAGACTTGTCTTCCTCCTCCTCAACACCATACTCCTTCTCTTGCGCCTCCTTAGCAGCTCTCCTAACATCCTCCTCCTCGTTAAACTTAAAACCACTCCCACCAAAACCACTTCCATGACCTCTCTCAACACCTTGCCTCACTTTCTCCATAAAACCACCAGCCATCGCTTTCAAACCATCAGGAACCACCTGCTCAGAACGTTCCAAAGCTTTAACTAAATCCGGCGCATACTTTGCATCATCCTCGGACACAAACGTCACAGCACATCCTTTCCTCCCCGCCCTCCCCGTCCTGCCAACACGATGCACATACTCTTCGTAGTGATTCGGAGCGTCAAAGTTCACAACCAGCTCAACCCCCTTCACATCTAAACCTCTAGCCGCAACGCTCGTAGCAACCAACACATTGCACGCACTCCCCTTAAACTCAGATATAGCCAACTCACGGTACATCTGATCCTTACCTCCGTGGAGAGCTTGACAACGGTATCCACATTTGTCCTTCAAATCATTATACAAACTATCACATTTTTCTTGTGATCCAACAAAGACCAGAACCTTCCCTCTCTCATACCATTCCTCGATAAGCTCCACCAGTCTAGGCCTCTTCTCGCTCTCCGGCTTGATCTCAACAAACTGAGTTATGTCCTTATTCACAACGCTCCTCCCACCTGCCTGTATCTCCACAGGCTTGTTCAAAACTTTACGCGCTATAGCTTCAACTTGACGCGGGAAGGTTGCAGAGAACAGAACAGTCTGACGGTCTGGTCGTATGTTTTGAATGATACGAGTGATCTGAGGCTCGAAACCCATGTCGAACATACGGTCAGCTTCATCCATTACCAAGAAAGTGACTCTTCCAAGATTAGTGACTCTCCCACTGTTTGTGCAGAGAACATCAATCATTCTACCAGGTGTGCAGACTACTATCTCGGCGCCTCGCTTAAGCTCGCTGATCTGCTGAGAAACTCCTGAACCTCCGTACACAGCCACACATCTTATAGACAGTGACTTAGCAAACTTTTTGATGTCGGTGTGAATCTGCTGGACCAGCTCTCTGGTTGGTGCCATCACAAGACCAATGGGTCCTTCACCGGATTCAACTGGAGGCTGGTCTTTGATGTGTCTCAGCATTGGTAAAACGAAGCTAAGGGTTTTGCCAGAACCTGTTGCTGCGACTCCGATGCAGTCTCGACCGCTCATGATGATTGGGAGGGATTGTGCTTGGACAGGGGTTGGTTTTTCGAAGTTGAGTTTCTTGATTGTGTTCAAGATTCTGGTGGTTAGGCCGGTTTGGTGCCATGATTTGATGGGTCTTGGTACGTCTTTTCCGTGGACTTTTATCTCTAGTTGTTTTCTGTATGTGTTGACTTCTTCTTGTGTTAGGTTTGAGATGTCTTTCACTTGGATATAGAAGTTCTTCCGGAAAGGTTCGTAGTTTGTTTTTGAATGGTCAATGAGAGACAGTTTATCTCCTTTTGTCTTTTTTACTCTCTTCATGAACTCCTTGTTGTCTTCTTCTAAACTAGGTTGGTCAGCATCAGAATCTTCACCGTGAATGATCCAACCAAGGGCTTTAGAATCAGCGTCCTTGTTAGAGTCAGAAACACCTAGAGGAGAATTAGCAGCGTTGCTAAGCTTCTCAACCTCAGGTAAAACCATAGTATTCATAAAAGCATCTAAAGGATCAATTACCTCTTCGTTCTCCGATACAGCCTTCTCCAAGTAAACCATCTTGGCATCTTGTTCATCATCAGATTCTCCATCAAGAGTCCAAGACTTGCTTTCACTTTCGGTTTCTTCCTTTTTCCTCTTTAACTCTTGCCACTCGTGTAATCTCCTCATCTGTTTCTCCACCTCCTTATGCACATCCTCTACTTCTTCTTCACTGGTTTTCTTCTCACCATTGTCATCTTGTCTTCTACGTTTCATGTCACGTTTGACAATATCACCGCTCTCTTCATTAACTTCTCTACCCCTCTTTCGATCTTTGCCTCTATCTCTCTCATGTTCTCGGTTTCCTCTCCCCTTCTCCTTTATTCTGCGTTTATACTTATCGTGCCCTTCTCGAGAACCGCTAATCTCCCGATCCTTGTCCTTTTCTTTTCGCTTCTCCCTCCGTTCACCAACGTATCGATCCCACTCATCTTCAGAATCAATACTCCTAGCCCTCTCAAACCGTCTCTTGCGCCTGTCCTTCTCCACACTTTTCCCCTTCCGCCGATCCTTACTCCGATCACGGCCGCGATCTCGACGATCCTTCGCCTCCACGACCAAATCTCCCTTCATTGTTTTACGTTTCTCTTCCTCGATCTGAATCACAAATAGACAACCTCGTATTCACGCAGACAGATCCAATGAGTTTTGTTTCTGTGTTACCCGAGGCTTGAGGGCCACGTATATATAGAGAGAGGAATGAATATGGTTATTAACCTATTTTAGGAAAATACGAATTATTGAAAAAATAATTAGATAAACACAAACAAAACTTAGTTAAATTTACGGATCCTTAATCATAAAGCTTTAATGTTCGGGCCTGAAAGAATAATAAACTACCTGGGCTTATTGGGCTTTATAAGACCTATTAATTGAGATATCCTTGTTAACCCTAACGAAACCCTAGTATATATATACGTTGTTAAGCTGAACATCACAAAGAGCAGTCGAGAGAGACAGTGAGAGAAAGAAAAAAAAACAAACAAGAGAAAATGGCCACTTCCGCCGCACGTCCTCTCGTCACCATCCAGTCCCTAGACGGCGACATGACCACCGACCAATCCTCCACCATCCCCCTCCCCGATGTCATGACGGCCCCAGTCCGTCCCGACATCGTCAGCCACGTCCACGCGCAGATCTCCAACAACTCCCGCCAACCCTACGCCGTCTCCAAGAAGGCAGGTCACCAGACCTCCGCCGAGTCCTGGGGAACCGGACGCGCCGTCTCCCGTATCCCCCGTGTCCCCGGAGGAGGTACTCACCGCGCCGGACAAGCCGCCTTCGGTAACATGTGTCGTGGAGGACGCATGTTCGCTCCGACCAAGATCTGGAGGAAATGGCACAGGCGCGTGAACGTCAACTCCAAGAGGCACGCGATTGTCTCTGCCATCGCCGCGACTGCTGTTCCCGCGCTCGTGATGGCGCGTGGGCACAAGATCGAGAACGTCCCCGAGATGCCTCTTGTGGTTAGCGACTCAGCCGAAGGCGTGGAGAAGACGTCTGCTGCTATCAAGGTGTTGAAGCAGATCGGTGCTTACGATGATGCTGAGAAGGCGAAGGATAGTATTGGGATTAGGTCTGGTGTTGGGAAGATGAGGAACCGTCGTTACATTTGTAGGAAAGGTCCTCTTGTGGTTTACGGTACCGAAGGGTCTAAGATTGTTAAGGCGTTTAGGAACTTGCCAGGTGTTGAGCTTTGCCACGTGGAGAGGCTTAACTTGTTGAAGCTTGCTCCTGGTGGACACTTGGGGAGGTTTGTGATTTGGACTAAGTCTGCTTTTGAGAAGCTTGAGGGGATCTATGGATCTTTTGAGAAGCCTTCGGAGAAGAAGAAGGGGTATGTGTTGCCTAGGGCGAAGATGGTGAATGCTGATTTGGCGAGGATTATTAACTCTGATGAGGTGCAGAGTGTGGTGAAGCCGATTAAGAAGGATGCGAAGAGGGCTGTGATGAAGAAGAATCCTTTGAAGAATCTGAATGTGATGTTGAAGTTGAACCCGTATGCTAAGACTGCGAAGAGGATGTCGTTGTTGGCGGAGGAGCAGAGGGTTAAGGCCAAGAAGGAGAAGCTCGCCAAGAAGAGGAAGACTGTCTCCAAGGTAATCTTATTTCTTTCATTTTCCCTTTGTCATTGTTTAGTTGATTATATCATTTCAATTCGGTGTGCATTGTAATTGCCAATTGTTATAGTATGATTGATTGAGTCTGCTTATATAGTATTGCTAATCTGTTAGATGCGTGATTTTGACCACATTGATGTTTTTAAACGTGATCTAGTAGTGTTGTTTGTAGATTGGTAGTGTATGATTCGTTGGCTTGTTATTGAATACGAGTCATTTTGTGTTTATGGTCTGAGTCGCGTGTCTGAAGTATATATCTAAATGTTTCATGTGCGAAGTCCTTGTTAGTGTTTTCTAATTCTGTTTTGAATCTGTTTATCTCACAGGAGGAGTCATTGGCGATCAAGGCAGCAGGAAAGGCGTGGTACCAGACTATGATCTCCGACAGTGACTACACCGAGTTTGATAACTTCACTAAATGGCTCGGTGCTAGCCAGTAATAAAAACATCTTATGCTTGAAACACCTTTCATGTTTAGAGAACGATTTTGGTTTTTCGTCTTTTGTTGTCGGAATGTTAAACTCAGCTATGAACTCTTTTCTTCATTTGGGACTTGTTTTGATCAAGTTACTTTTATGTTTTCTCCTCAATTGAATGCGTTTGCGTGGTATGTTATAAATCAAATTTTAAACAAATCCTAAGCTTTGCGGCAGTTTAATCTTATCATTTATAATATATCTCAAAATTCAAAATTTTTGAATGTCGTTATGGCTTTTTTATATTATGATATGAACTTGTAAAACGTTACAATTAAGCTAAAGCTTATTCTCAGAAAGAAAAACATTAAACATTTTCCAGCTAAAGTTCTAATAAGTTTTGGTCTGTAACTTTAAACTACGTGTGATTAATTTTGAAAGTCTAAAAAGCTTTAAAAGGGGAGATATTAATTTTGAATAGATGCATGAATATCAATACGGCGACGTAGCAACACTCTTTTCCACCCAAATAATCCATTTGAAGTCATTTCAGAACACACACGCTCTCTCTCGCTCTCTCCTCCAATGGACCTAAGATGAACATTCTCCGACCACCCCCGTCTTCATCGTCGTCGTTTCCTCCATACCCAAACTCCCCCACTTTAACCGCCGCCGCTTCTTTCACTCCCACACACAACCCCATATCCCTCTGCTCAATCAACCCACCATTCACACGCCGCCACTTTTTCGTACGGTCCGCCTCCGGCACAGCCAACAGCTCCGCCGGAGACCTCTCCTCGTTCTTAGGCTCCTCCCCAGAAGCCTACTCAACCCACAACGACCAAGAGCTTCTCTCCCTCCTCCGCAGCAGAAGAACCGATGAAGCCTGGGCCAAGTACGTCCAATCAACTCACCTCCCCGGACCCACTTGCCTCAGCCGCTTAGTCTCCCAATTGTCTTACCAATCCAAACCCGAGAGCCTCACACGCGCGCAGTCCATCCTCACGCGCCTCCGCAATGAACGCCAGCTCCACCGTCTCGACGCAAACTCCCTCGGCCTCCTCGCCATGGCCGCCGCGAAGTCCGGCCAGACGCTCTACGCCGTCTCCGTCATCAAGTCGATGCTCCGGTCAGGGTACTTACCTCACGTGAAGGCTTGGACGGCTGCGGTGGCCAGCCTCTCTGCTGCTGGAGACGACGGACCTGAAGAGTCTATCAAACTCTTTAGAGCTGTTACAAGAAGAGTAAGACGCTTTGGAGATGATCAGTCTCTGGTCGCTCAGTCTAGGCCTGATACGGCTGCGTTTAACGCTGTGCTTAACGCTTGTGCGAATGTTGGTGATACTGAGATGTATTCGAAGCTGTTTTGTGAGATGGAGGAGTGGGGTTGTGAGCCTGATGTGTTGACTTATAATGTTATGATCAAGATGTGTGCGAGGGTTGGTCGGAAGGAGTTGATTGTGTTTGTCGTGGAGAGGATTATTGAGAAGGGTGTTAAGGTTTGTATGACTACGATGCATTCGTTAGTTGCGGCTTATGTTGGATTTGGTGATTTGAGGACTGCGGAGAGGATTGTTCAAGCGATGAGGGAGAAGAGGAGAGATCTTTGTAAGGTTTTGAGAGATTGTAATGGAGAGGATTTAAAGGAGAAACAAGAGGAAGAAGAAGAAGCAGAAGATGCGTTTGAGGATGAAGAAGATACAGTTTATAATGAGGTGATTGAAGAAGTGTCTGAGGATGTGTTCAAGAAGTTGCTGCCTAACTCGGTTAACCCGAGTGATGAGCCTCCGTTGTTGCCTAAAGCCTTTGCTCCTGACTCAAGGATCTACACGACTTTGATGAAAGGTTACATGAAGAACGGGCGTGTGGCTGATACAGCTAGAATGCTTGAGGCGATGAGGCGTCAAGATGATAAAAATAGCCATCCAGATGAAGTTACATACACAACGGTTGTGTCAGCTTTTGTGAAAGCCGGGTTGATGGATAGAGCACGGCTAGTGTTAGCTGAGATGGCTAGGATGGGTGTACCTGCGAATAGGATAACATACAATGTTCTGCTCAAAGGGTATTGTAAGCAGCTGCAGATAGATAAGGCGGAGGATTTGCTAAGAGAGATGGCTGAAGATGCAGGGATCGAGCCGGATGTTGTTTCTTATAACATCATAATTGATGGATGTATTCTTATAGATGATAGCGCAGGAGCTTTATCTTTCTTCAATGAAATGAGAACGAGAGGGATTGCACCGACTAAGATTAGTTATACTACTTTGATGAAGGCTTTTGCAATGTCGGGACAACCCAAGTTGGCTAATAGGGTGTTTGATGAGATGATGAGGGATCCAAGGGTCAAAGTAGATTTGATTGCGTGGAACATGTTGGTTGAAGGGTACTGCAGGCTAGGTTTGATTGAAGATGCAAAGAGAGTAGTTTCGAGAATGAAAGAAAACGGGTTTCACCCAAACGTGGCTACTTATGGGAGTCTAGCCAACGGGGTTTCTCTGGCGAGGAAGCCAGGTGAGGCGCTGTTGCTATGGAAGGAGATAAAGGAGAGGTGTGTGGTGAAGAAGAGGGAAGAAGCTGAAGGAGATTCTTCTTCACCTCCGATGCTGAAACCTGATGAAGGGTTGTTAGATATGTTAGCGGATATATGTGTGAGAGCTGCGTTTTTCAAGAAAGCGTTGGAGATCATCGCTTGCATGGAGGAGAATGGAATACCTCCGAACAAGACTAAGTTCAAGAAGATCTATGTGGAGATGCATTCGAGGATGTTCACTAGCAAGCATGCGTCGCAAGCCAGGGTAGAGAGGCGGGTGGAAAGAAAGAGAGCGGCTGAAGCTTTTAAGTTTTGGCTTGGTTTGCCTAATTCTTACTATGGCAGTGAGTGGAAGTTAGGTCCAAGAGAAGACTAGATTTTATCCTATTGATCAGGCTACTCTCACATGCACCATTGTATACTAGGTTGTTTACTAGATGTTAGATGTCGTCTATATACTACACAATGACGTAAACATTCAACCCAAGTTCATGTGATATTAAATACTAAAGGGTTTCTTGCATTGTGTACTGATTTCGTGAGCAGATTCGTACTTAGATATGAGCAATACAATAGCAAAAAGAAATTTACAAATTTACTTTAAAGTTTCTGCTCCAAGGAAGGCTTTTGCCCAGAATGTTGATCATCTTGACCTGGATGACTGACTTCGAGAATAAGATGAGGAAAGGACCTGTATATGAAATCAAGACAGTGTGAGAAAATTAAAATCAAATCAAATCCTTTAGTCATCGTTTGTCTGTTCAAGGACTGTTCTTGTTTCTGAGATAGGTAGAGGAATATACCTGGTAAGTTTTTGGTCCCTTCTTGAGCAAGTAGCCGGCAGTATTCATGTTATCTAGGAAAGTATCGATGTCTGGAACTCGTAGCCCGATCCTATCAGCTAAACTATACATCTCCTGCACAAATAGTAAGAAATTGGTTACCATAAAACGTTAGAAGCTACTAACAAATTGTGGAGAACAGAAGTTGTTCATACCGAAACAGAGTAACAAAGCGTCTTGCCTCCTTTTGTTGACTCATTCCTCCACTCCGACAAAAATCCACAACCCCATGTTCATCTAACTTATCATACAAAGATTCTTTCATTATCTCAACCACATCCTGTAAAAGCAAATCCACAACCCCATATGGTTTCAAGTTAATTACAATTCTCACGGGAAATTTTTTGAGATAGTATTATATTCTATTTCTAAGCTATTTTATTGTTTGATGAAAAAAGAATAATGCACAATTCATAAATTAATGAGCTATTTTATTGTTTGATCAAAAATAATAACAATGCATAACTGATGTAGAAAAAATTGTTTCAGGTGAGAGAATATTACATTGTTGTTTGTTGATTTGTGAAATTTAATGATCAATATTACAAATGACTATGTAATGACCATAAGATACAAAAGAAGACTTCAAAAGTAATTAATGAATCAAATACAAACTAATCAAAAATCTTTAAGCCTAGGAGGCATGAGCTTTTAGTTCGTGAGAGAGAAGCTCTAGACGAGCTAAGAAATCATTATACATAGGTTAGTTAATTACAATTAAGTGAATATGCAATCAGTTTTCATTAACCAGTCTGGTCAAAGCTTCGATCCCGGCAGCAATCACCTCCAAGAAAGCAATATCGAGGTGCTGGAGTGTTTTGCAAGCACTCACAACAGTCAACACTCCTGCATCATCGAAAGAAGGGCAGTGCAGCAAAACAAACACTCTTAACATTAATACATGGCAAAATTTGATTTTCACTTTTATTATAGTAAAACAGTTAAACTCATAAATTAATGAGCTATTTTACTGTTTGAGCAAAAAAAATAATAATGCATAATTGATGTAGAAAAAAATGTTTCAGGGGAGAGAATATTACATTGTTGTTTGTTGATTTGGAAATTTAATGATCAATATTACAAATGACTATGTAATGACCATAAGATACAAAAGAAGACTTCAAAAGTAATTAATGAATCAAATATAAACTAAACAAAAATCTTTAAGCCTAGGAGGCATGAGCTTTTAGTTCGTGAGAGAGAAGCTCTAGACGAGCTAAGAAATCATTATACATAGGTTAGTTAATTACAATTAAGTGAATATGCAATAGGTTTGCATTAACTAGTCTAGTCAGAGCTTCGATCCCGGCTGTAGTCAACTCCAAAAAAGCAATATCGAGGTGCTAGAGTGTCTTGCAAGAACTCACAACAGCCAACACTCCTGCATCATCGAAAGAAGGGCAGTGCTACAAAACAAACACTCTTAACATTAATACATGGCGAAACTTGATTTTCACTTTTATTATAGTAAAAGAGCTAAACTCATAAATTAATGAGCTATTTTATTGTTTGAGCAAAAATAATAATAATGCATAATTGATGTAGAAAAAAATGTTTCAGGCGAGAGAATATTACATTGTTGTTTGTTGATTTGTGAAATTTAATGATCAATATTATAAATGACTATGTAATGACCATAAGATACAAAAGAAGACTTCAAAAGTAATTAATGAATCAAATATAAACTAAACAAAGATCTTTAAGCCTAGGAGGCATGAGCTTTTGGTTCGTGAGAGAGAAGCTCTAGACGAGCTAAGAAATCATTATACATAGGTTTGTTAATTATAATTAAGTGAATATGCAATCGGTTTGCATTAACCAGTCTGGTCATTTATGTTTTAATTTTACATTTGCATCCGATATGATAAGTGAAAATGTCTTCCCAAAGACAAAAGAAAAAGAAAAGAAACATAACTGATTTACCTGAGTTATCCAAATCAATATTTTGGTATGGTTTCACTTCTAACCAGTAATTTTTTTCTAGAGATGTATGTACTGATAATTCACATGAATTTGATTTCACTGGTTATTTCATCATGTTCTGATTCCTTCTAATACAAGTAAGCAAACCCATTAAACTCAACTCCACAAACCAGCATCATAACCTCACTATCAATTTCTAAACAATTTAAAAGTTTATGAACATCATAGAAATAGAAACTCAAGACTCATTACTAAAGTGGTTAAACATTTGAAGTAACTCAGAATTGGAATTATATAAGAATTTGAATAGATCATGACCTATATATAAACCAAAAATTCAACATTCTAGATCAAATTCAACCATTTCAAAAATTCATCTATTTAAATTTTTAACATCTCGACGTTTTTCTAAGAAACATGCGTTAAAAATGAAGCATGTAATAATTAACAAGAGGAATTTGATATGGTTTTGTTGAAATTTGCTAAAACCTTCTATTTGAGAGAGGTGTTGTTGTATTGAAACCCACTACTTACAAGTTTCGTAGAATTTCTTTTGATTTTCTTTTTTAGAATATTTCATTTTTATCGTCGAAAGTATATTACTTTTTCAAAAAAAAAGTAATTTTATAGTAGTGTTGAATTTTATTATAATTCAATCTATTTTGGAATGGAAAATAGAGTCATGAGTAAAAAATTATTTATTCATAAGAAATTACAGTTTTGTAGGGTTCATTCAATAAAAAAAAATATATATTAGACAATCAAAACTATAAACACAAATAACACGCACATACACAAACAACAACATACCTGACAACTCCAGCTGAAGTCAAGCGTGAGGCTAACCAGACTGAAGAATCGTCGAGCCCTCAAAGGAAAGTAGCTGAAAGGTGTCTTTCTGAGGGTGATAGACGTCTGACGAACATGTAGAAAATTAATCAAAGGACACATGAGCTTTGAATACCCAAGAAACAAATTACCAATTTTATATATCATATTCAATCTTATATTATTTTTTTTATCTTATTACATGAAATCTTAGAGATAATATCAAAAGTAAGCATGGCTTCAAGTTAATTACAATTCTCACCGGAAAGGGAAGATTTTTTTTTTGGAATTGGAGAGATCAGGTATTATATTCTATTTCTAAGCTATTTTATTGTTTGATCAAAAAAGAATAATGCATAATTAATATGAGGTATTTTATTTTTTGATTAAAAAAAAGCACAACTGATGTAGAAAAAAAATTGTTTCAGGGGAGAGAATATTGCATTGTTGTTTGTTGATTTGTGAAATTTAATGATCAATATTACAAATGACTATGTAATGACCATAAGATAGAAAAGAAGACTTCAAGAGTATTGAATGAATCAAATACAAACTAAACAAAAATCTTTAAGCATAAGAGGCATGAATTTTTAGTTTGTGAGAGAGAAACTCTAGATGAGCTAAGAAATCATTATATATATAGGTTTGTTAATTACAATTAAGTGAATATGCAATCGGTTTGCATTAACCGGTCTGGTCACTTATGTTTCAATTTTACATTTGCATCCGATATGATAGGGGAAAAGGTCTTCTCAAAGACTAAGGAAAAGAAAAGAAACATAACTGATGTACTTGAGTTAGATATCCAAATCAATTTTCGGGTATGATCTCAATTCTAACCAGTAATTATTTTTTCTAGAGACATATGTACTAATAATTCAAATGAATTTGATTTCACTGGTTATTTTCATCATGTTCTGATTCCTTCTAATACAAGTAAACAAACCCATTAAACTCACCTCCACAAACCAGCATCATAACTTCTCTACCTGTTTCTAAACAAGTTAAGAGTTTATGAACATCCTAGAAATAGAAACTCAAGACTCATTACTAAAGTGGTTAAACATTCGAAGTAACTCAGAATTGACATTATATAAGATTTTGAATAGATCATGACCTATATATAAACCAAAAATTCAACATTTTAGATTAAATTCAACCATTTCAAAAATTCATCTATATTACTTTTTACCATCTCAACGTTTTTCTAAGAAACATGCGTTAAAAATGAAACATGTAATACTTAACAAGAGGAATGAAACATGTACTTTGGTTGTCCCAACATGTTTGATCGCGTTAAGTATTTAACCTTGTTAAGTATTACATCAGAGTATTACATCATCATAGACGGGTGCATTCTTATTGATGACAGCGCATGAGCTTTATCGTTCTTCAATGAAATGAGAACGAGAGGGATCGCACCGACTAAGATTAGTTACACTACTCTGATGAAGGCTTTTGCAATGTCGGGACAACCAAAGTACATGTTTCAAAGTACATGCGCGTCAACTCAAATGTTTAACCTGTTAAGTATTACATGTTTCATTTTAACGACATGTTTGATCGCGTGGAACATATTGGTTGAAGGGTACTGCAAGCTAGGTTTGAGTGAAAATGCGAAGAGAGTAGTTTCGAGGATGAAGGAAAATGGGTTTCACCCAAACGTGGCGACTTATGGGAGTCTAGCCAACGGGGTTTCTCTGGCGAGGAAGCCAAGTGAGGCGCTGTTGCTATGGATGGAGATAAAGGAGAGGTGTGTGGTGAAGAAGAGAGAAGAAGCTGAAAGAGATTCTTCTTCACCTCCGATGCTGAAGCCTGATGAAGGGTTGTTAGATATGTTAGCGGATATGTGTGAGAGCTGCGTTTTTCAAGAAAGCGTTGGAGATCATCGCGTGCATGGAGGAGAATGGGATACCTCCGAACAAGACTAAGTTCAAGAAGATCTATGTGGAGATGCACTCGAGGATGTATACTAGGCTGTTTACTAGATGTTAGATGTCGTCTATATGCTACACAATGACGTAAACATTCAACCCAAGTTCATGTGATATTAAATACTAGAGTTTCTTGCATTGTGTACTGATTTCGTGAGCAGATTCGTACTTAGCTGCAATACAATAGTAAAAAAAATTTACAAATTTACTTTAAAGGTTTCTGCTCTAAGGAAGGTTTTTGCCCAGAATGTTGATCATCTTGATCTGGATGACTGACTTCGAGAATAAGATGAGGAGAGGACCTGTATATGAAACTTAGACAGTGTGAGTAAAATCAAATCCTTTAGCCATCGTTTGTCTGTTCAAGGTCTGTTCTTGTTTCTGAGATAGGTAGAGGAATATACCTGGTAAGTTTTTGGTCCCTTCTTGAGCAAGTAGCCGGCGGTATTCAGGTTATCTAGGAAAGTATCGATGTCTGGAACTCGTAGCCCAATCCTATCAGCTAAACTATACATCTCCTGTAGAAAAGTTTTTTTTATTGAGTCAGATATTGGTGACCATACAATGTCAAAAGCGAGTAGCTAAATTGTGGAGAATAGAAGTTGTTCATACCGAAACAGAGTAACAATCTTTTTGCTGCAACTCTGATTGCTTGTCAAGGGCACTTAAGAAGCGTCTTGCCTCCTTTTGTTGACTCATTCCTCCACTCCGACAAAAATCCACAACCCCATGTTCATCTACGAACTTATCATACAAAGATTCTTTCATTATTTCAACCACATCCTGTAAAAGCAAATCCAACGGACAGAGTCAAGTCATCTTTAGCCAGTAGCAAAATATTCATGGTACAACCAAAATCACAAAACGCAGCGTTATTTTGAAATTTTCAAGCTAGCTACTTACCCTATTCAACAAAGAAAAGAGCAGAGGAAATAATACGTTTACGCATGAATGCTAATTGAGTGTATGGTCAAACAAATGGATGTATGCTACAAGGCATTCATGTTCTAGCTTACCATTGCATCCTGGACTGTTATATCTTCCCTTAAGTCAACCCGAGCTCTGGCTTGCGCTAGCCTGACCAAGCTTTCCAGTTGTCTTGCTGTTATTGGTGTGCTATCAGCGGAAGTGTTATGGTCTCTCAGCTTCAAGTAAAACTCTTGTATGATCTCTCCAGCTGCCTTTGACATCCTGATAGATAAAAAAAAGATGTTACCTATAATGCCTAATTTGTTGAGCATCTAGTAACTGCAGCTGGGAGACGGATCATATTACTTGGGATGAACGAAAGTCCTTGCATAAGCAACATATTTCCTAAGCAGTTGGCCAGGAATGGGAATAAAGTCATCATCTTTCTTAGAGTCTAACCGCAGTCTTGAGAGTAGAGAACCCTCTTTCGCATTAATATTTGCAGATCCTGATGCTGCATTTGAAATGAAACGAGATGTCAAATGCAGTCATGTCTATACAAGCTAGACCTAACAACCAAAAGAAACTGGACCTGTCTTGAACTTCTTTAATGCAGGTGATGCTTCTCCACCTCCAGAATGAAGCTACCAGGAAAAAAAAAATTCAAGGTAAGATTCTATATTAATGGCATTGAATTTAGTTAATAATAGCTGTCACAGATTTTCGTCTATCAACGAGAGCTAAGCGTATGCTGATATCTCTTTGAAGCATGTTCCACAACAATAATCTCAGATAATGATGCTCACCGACATAATATGCTCTGAGACTTGCTTGTCGAGTAGCTCATCAGGTTTGTCAAGTAATATGAATACTAAATCAAACCGCGAGAGAAGGGCAGCACTCATTTTTAAGTTCTCGTTTACAGTTTTTGCACGGCTGAAATGAGATCATGAAGATGACGGTAAGTATCAAGAAAATATGCTATTTTGGTTTCCTTTCTCACCCAGTCTTAAACCTTAAAAGATGCAGGGTTATATTGCACTGAACAGTGTCACAACTATGATCTAAACACCCCCATAATGATGAGATAGCACATTAATAAACTTACTTGTAGTGGCCACCAACAGGATTTGCTGCTGCTATAACAGAAGTCCGAGCTGATAGACTAGCCACAAGCCCAGCCTTTGCCACCGAGACACATTGCTGTTCCATTGCTTCTAGCAAAGCCTATGACAATGTGATGCAAGTTAATAAGAAAACAAAGTAGGCATCAGAAGTAATGATATTGTTGATAAGAAAAACCTGATGCTCGTTGGTCATTTTATCGAACTCGTCAATGCAACAAACCCCGCCATCTGCAAGTACCATGGCACCTGCTCATAGGGTAGCACTAGGTTAACAAAGCGAGGACTTCTCTTTCTACAACTTTTCACTAGTCTAAAGTTCTTCAATAAAACCCTGTCCTACTACTATCAAATAGTGTTGAAGACTTGAAGCACAGACTGTGAATGTACTATCTTTATCTTAAAGAAAGACTTTAGCTTGCTGCTTACCGATCCCCCATTCTAGCTAAACTATAGATATCATAACATCTACAGAGAAATGACATCAGTTGAAACCTACAAGGTATACCTCACCCACTGACATCAAATTGGGTAAATATATTTTCACCTCTGACGCAACTAGACTGGGACTTTAGGTAAGTATCAATCAAGAGCAAGACTCAAACACATATCTGGAATAGTCGAATCATATCCATATACTGAAGTTTATACTTGCTAAATAAAGCGAAGGGAAGGAGTTACCAGCCTCAAACGCATAGTCATTTGTCATGGAATCTTTCACAACAGCAACGGTGAGCCCTGCTTTAGTCGTCGCATTTCCACACACATAGATGCCACGAGGGGAGATGGCCGATGCTGCTTGCAAGAGCTGACTTTTTCCCAATCCAGGGTCACCTATTAGCGCATTGAAATCATCAATCAAAATTTTGGTGCATCAGTTTCAAACTAGTAACAAGCAAGCTTCCCTCAGTCCAGGTACTCTCTCTATACTTATGCCACTAAATTAAATCGACTTAAAATCTTACCAACAATTATGACATGTATGTCTCCTCTGACTGGAACTTTGTTCCGATCCATAGAATGCTTCCTTACACCTCCAAACAGGGACAGTGTTATCCCAGCTGTGGAAATGACAAGAAGTATCATGTAATACACTGCTTCTAATAGTAATTATAAAGCCTTCGCCAATGATTTTTCCAGGGAAACGTTTTGAAACAGAAGTACTCTACCTTTAACAATTTCATGTCCATAGATAGACGGGCAAACTGAATGAAGTATGCGACGGAATGTATCAGAACCATATTCTTCGTTGAACTTCACAATAAATTCCAAATCTCTCTGTGAGAATGAATATAATTCACCAACATCTGCAGATTGGACACCGCTTTTGGAATCTTCCGAGTTCTCAAATGCAGACTGCTTCTTCGAATTTTTAACTGAAACTGCCTCTATAAACAAATAGTAGAATCCTTGATTCTTGGACTTCGATTTCCCTGGAACATTAGCATTTTAAAAGTTCATTAGGATTGAGTACGGCTTAGCATATTAAATCAATCTCATCAAGGGTATGGCGACATGGTATTTAACACCAGTAAGAAATGCTTTAGCGTCTTGACCCGCGGTGAAAGTCATTGTAAGTAAAACAAACAACTGATCTTGTGGTAAGAATAATATGCATGTAAGATGCCCAAATATGTGCCATGGCAGAATGCTTATAAGACTCAAACAAATCTCTAGCTATTAAACAGTTAACGACATCAAATATTTTGGCTCATACAAATTATGAAAAGAACCATAAGAGTTACAGAATCAGTACCTCCCCCAATATCCATGTAATTGTTAATTACTCCTATAATCCCTGTAACAGTCACCACATCACCAGGGATACATGTGTCCACAAGGTCTTCCATCAGCTCACATTCTACAGTTCGGGGTACCCGTCCTTCTTCATGATCTTCAGGCTTTTGCAACTCCTGGACCCTGAAAACAGTTAGACAGTTGATTAACAATGGAAACATATATTAACTACCAAAAATAAAGAATACAAAATCACAAGACGCAAATAAGGAGCACACCTGATTTTCTGAAAATCAATTGTCTGAGCGGAGGACCGGACTGGAGTAAACATCTTGGACTTACATCCATGGGTGTCACAATTTTGTGGAGGTGAGAACTTTCCATCAGTAAATTCTCGGGTTATGCTAGTTTTACACTTTGCACAGTCAAAAGCCATCTGTGTGACAAGAGGCTTCACGGTACTAACTTTAACAACTGTCCCATGAACTGTTACAAGCTTACCTGTAATCACACAGCACAAAATCGCAGGTCATCATTCTTTTATCTCACTACAGGGTTTATTTATTCTGCGGAGTGAGAAAGAGGACTACCAATATATGCTGCTCTCAGGTTTTTCAGAGAGATTGAAGATTCAGGGTAGTTATGCAGACGAATATTGACCTTCATAACATCTTCAAAGCCATTAGTCTCCCATTGACTTAAAAGAACCTGTGAAAGATGTTAAGTAAGTCTTCATCTCATACCATCCAAGAAAACAAACACCAACGGAATATAATAATACCATACCTTGTGAACAGCAGCATTCATACATGGGATAACTCCTTTGGGATTATCCTCCAAATTTATGAAAAAATTCTCGATATCACATAACTTCTTGAACTGTTGAAGATCAAGCTGTAAAGAGAAGGAACCACCACCATCTTCATTCACCTGCTTCTCTCACAATTTGTGCCAAAGCCATGTAAGAAACTTACGAACTGTATATTTAGATACTAAGAACAGTACTAAATTATTCTCTATCTACCCTGAATTTTACCAAACGTAGAAGGAAAACGAAATCTAGAGTCCAATTTCTGCAAAATCGATTCATGAGAAAATCACTAGAATGAACTAATCGATTCCGGATGAGATACCTGAGAAACTAAGTCTCTACCACTCTGCGAAGAGAATATCCGGATAAGCTCCGCCGTGAGCAGCAACTTCTCCTCATCGATGCACGAGTTCTCGTTGTCTCTGAAATACACAGCTAACATCTTCGCGATATCGATGGAATCAACGCCGATCGATCCACGGCGTATCGACGCCATGCTCGCCCCGTCGCCTCCGTCGTCTCCGTAGACACCCATCGCCGCGTAAACCACCGTCACCTGTCGTCGGTCAGAAAACAAATCTCGATTAATGTATGTTTTTTTGGCGGGAAATAAAACTCAATGGGCTTTTTTACTTACGGGCTTTAAAAATGGGCCTATTTATTGAACCCTAAACCCATTGATTGCTTATCCGCCACGTAGACACTCCCTCTTCTGTATATAACAAAAAAAAAGAACTAAAACGAGAAACAAGCTACCACCGCCGAGATAGCGCCGTCTTCACGACCGTCACCGAAGAAGGTAGGGTACCATCTTGTTAAATTCGTTAAACCCTAGTTTATATACTTAAACCCTAATCCTCTGTTATCTTTCTGTAGCGAATAATTTTTGTAACCCTTGCGGATTCGAGAGATCTATGAGCACTGTAATGGAAGAACCGGAGACACTCGGCAAGAGGAAAGCAACCGAAAGCTCAAAGCTTTCCGACGAAACCCCCACGACGAAGCGCAGAAACAGCCAGAAACGAGCATGCGTACACGAAGTCGCCGTCCCCAACGGCTACACACCTTCAAAAGAGGAGGCCGTCCACGGAACCCTAGACAACCCCGTTTACAACGGAGACATGGCCAAGACCTACCCTTTCACGCTCGACCCGTTCCAGAGCATCTCCGTAGCGTGCCTGGAGAGGAAAGAATCGATCTTGGTCTCCGCACACACCTCCGCCGGCAAAACCGCCGTCGCCGAGTACGCCATCGCGATGGCGTTTAGGGACAAGCAGAGGGTGATCTACACTTCTCCCTTGAAGGCGTTGAGCAACCAGAAGTTCAGAGAGCTGCAGCACGAGTTTAAGGACGTTGGGTTGATGACTGGTGACGTCACGATCTCTCCTAACGCTAGTTGCTTGGTGATGACTACTGAGATTTTGAGAGCTATGCTTTATAGAGGTTCTGAGGTTTTGAAGGAGGTTGCTTGGGTGATTTTCGATGAGATTCATTATATGAAGGATAGGGAGAGAGGGGTTGTTTGGGAGGAGAGTATTATTTTCTTGCCTCCTGCTATTAAGATGGTTTTTCTTTCGGCGACGATGTCGAATGCTACTGAGTTTGCGGAGTGGATTTGTTATCTGCATAAGCAGCCGTGCCACGTTGTCTACACGGACTTTAGGCCCACGCCTCTGCAGCATTATGCGTTTCCTATGGGTGGGAGTGGGCTTTACCTTGTGGTTGATGAGAATGAGCAGTTCCGTGAGGCTAATTTTATTAAGATGCATGATACTTTCCCTAAACCAAAGTCTTCTGATGGGAAAAAGATGAGTGCGAATGGGAAATCAGGTGGTAGGGGCGGTAAAGGTGGTGGTGGTGGCGGCGGCGGCGGCGGCGGTGGAGGTGATTCTGATGTTTACAAAATTGTGAAGGTATGATATTTGTAGTTATTAAAACAGTTGAATACGTATCATGTAGGTTTTGTTGGTTAACTCTTTATCTAACTTTGCAGATGATCATGGAGAGGAAGTTTCAACCAGTCATTATCTTCAGCTTCAGTAGAAGGGAATGTGAGAATCATGCATTGTCAATGTCGAAACTCGATTTTAATACGGAGGAAGAGAAGGCGGCTGTGGAATTGATATTCAACAACGCTATGATGTGCCTGAACGAGGAGGATAGATCTTTGTCTGCCATTGAGATGATGTTGCCACTGCTCCAACGTGGTATCGCTGTGCACCATTCCGGTCTTCTTCCTGTCCTCAAGGAACTAGTGGAGCTTCTTTTTCAGGAAGGGCTTGTAAAAGCTCTTTTCGCCACAGAGACTGTAAGATGTTCTATAAATTAGCTTTTGTCTTTTCGATTGTGTAACTTACGTTAATGTTGTGCTAATTTATGGTTATTTCTGAAACGCGGCTTTTTGTATTCAGTTTGCTATGGGTTTGAACATGCCTGCAAAAACTGTAGTGTTTACTGCTGTTAAGAAGTGGGATGGTGACAGCCATCGTTTCATTGGGTCTGGTGAATATATTCAGGTGGGTTGTAGTTTGTTGATTCTAGTGGTGAATGTGGCGCAAAATGATATTGTAGTAACTGTCTCCTTATATTGGATGCTTGCAGATGAGCGGTAGGGCTGGACGTCGTGGAAAGGATGAACGTGGCATATGCATTATTATGATTGATGAACAGGTAATTTTGATGGAAGTTAATTACATCAGCATCCTGCCAGGATTATATCGATTTATCTCTGCCTATTATATATGCAGCCTCTACGCTGTCTTCATAGATGATTGATTCTAGAGAAATCTCTTTTGTTTGTTTTATTCCAATCTCTTAGATTTGTTTATGGTGTTATTCAACAGATGGAAATGCCTGTGCTCAAGGACATGGTGCTGGGCAAACCAGCCCCTTTGCTTAGTACTTTTAGGTTGAGTTACTACACAATTTTGAATCTGTTGAGTCGTGCGGAAGGACAATTTACAGCCGAGCATGTTATAAAGCACTCGTTCCATCAATTCCAGTATGAAAAGGTAGCTGTCTCGGTTGTTCTTGCCCTTTTTCTCTTTCTAATGCTAATTATACACGTTGGTGTTACAACCTCAGGCTTTACCGGATATTGAGAACAAGGTGACCAAGCTTGAAGAAGAAGCTGCCATCCTTGATGCTTCTGGAAAGGTGCTCAGCTCTTTCATATTTTCACGTCTGTGATTTGGGCCCGTGCTTACTTTCTTAAGTTATTTTACAGGCGGAGGTTGCTGAGTACCATAAGCTAAAACTTGACATAGCTCCACTGGAAAAGAAACTTATGTCAGAAATAATAAGGCCTGAAAGGGTGCTTTGTTTTCTTGATACTGGTCGGCTGGTAAGTTCGTTTTTCCAAAGCTAATTAACCAGTGGAGTATGACTGTATTTTTCAATGTAACAGTTGCCTTTCATTACTTAGTTGGACAAGTGTTTATGTACAGGTTAAGATACGAGAAGGTGGAACAGACTGGGGCTGGGGAGTTGTAGTTAATGTTGTTAAAAAAACTTCAGTTGGAACCTCTTCACAAGGTGGAGGATATATAGTGGATACTCTGCTTCATTGCTCCACTGGTGTTAGCGAGAATGGTGCAAAGCCAAAGCCGTGTCCTCCCCGTCCTGGGGAAAAGGGTGAGATGCATGTGGTGAGTTCACTCCCATTTTAACTTTCGCTAGACTTTAGCTTGTTATTCTATTCGTGTTTGTAGTGAAGTTTTGATTGATGATTTGTGCTCGTGTTTTTTAGGTTCCTGTTCAGCTACCATTAATTACTGCTTTGAGTAGACTAAGGATATCAGTTCCGTCTGATCTTCGGCCACTAGAAGCAAGACAGAGCATACTACTTGCAGTGCAGGAGTTGTCGAGTCGCTTCCCTTTAGGGTTCCCAAAACTCCATCCAGTCAAGGTTCCTCTCTAAGCTGTTAAATTAGTGCTATCTTCCGTGAACTGTTTTACACAATATCTTAGCCTGCTGCTAATATGCATAAATCAGATGCTTGCTAGTATTCAATTAGGATTCATGATCTCATTGTATCTAATACGATCTACAGGACATGAATATTCAAGATACAGAGATAGTAGAGCTGGTCAGCCAAATTGAAGAAGCTGAGCAGAAGTTACTTGCTCATCCGATGCACAAGGTTTTGCTAAACATTCACTATTCCGTTTGCTTCTCATTTTGAATATTAGTTTAGAGACTTTTGTGAAACCATACGAAGAATTCAAGGACTTTATCAGTAATCTACTGTCTCGTGTTTTTCTGTGTTGCAGTCTGAAGATGATCAGCAAATGAAGAGTTTCCAGAGGAAAGCGGAGGTGAATTATGAAATTCAGCAGTTCAAATCGAAAATGCGCGACTCACAGGTATATTACTCACTTGCTTTTCCATGAATAAATAAAGTGGAGGAGACGACTTTTTTTACCCGAGTCTGTTACAATTTGAAGTTATTTACATCCCTCTAGTAGTGTTTCACCCCCCTATTGTTTATCTCTGCAGCTTCAAAAGTTTAGAGATGAGCTTAGGAACCGTTCTCGGGTATTAAAGAAACTTGGACACATTGATGCTGATGGTGTCGTCCTGGTAAAGGGACGAGCTGCCTGCTTGATAGACACTGGGGATGAATTGCTTGTCACTGAACTGATGTTTAATGGTACGACAACTTATTTAGCTACCCTGTTTGTATTAAGTTTAGGCCTTGTGTTGTGTTTGACATTAAAATGCTTCTCAGGTACTTTTAATGATCTGGATCATCACCAAATAGCAGCCCTCGCAAGCTGTTTCATTCCTGTAGAAAAATCAAGTGAAAAGGTGGAGCTAAGAAATGAACTTAACGGACCGTTGCAGCAGCTCCAAGATAGTGCACGGAGAATTGCAGAGGTAAATTAATTCCCTTAACTGAAAGCTTTGTTTACTATTCATTTACATGTGCATTTTTTTTTTGTTTTGTAATCTTCTTCATTTTTTTTTTCTCTGGTGATAGATACAACATGAATGCAAACTGGAAATTGACGTCGAAGAGTATGTAGAATCCACCAACAGGCCTTCCCTAATGGACGTTATCTACCGTTGGTCAACGGTTAGTATTACTTGATCTCAGAGATTCTTTTTTACCAAGGACATGTTATTCAACGTTGATAGTATGACTGACAAGATAGCTTAACTGTAATGTTGTTTCTCTTTGGAAGGGTTCGACGTTTGCAGATGTTATGAATATGACTGACATATTCGAGGGTAGTATCATTAGGAGCGCTCGAAGGCTCGACGAGTTTCTGAACCAGGTAACTTGCCTAAACTCTCTAGTCTCATCACCTGCTATTACATTTCTGTGAAACTTCTAGGAAATCTCATGCCGTTTTTGGTTGGGGTTTTGTGTTCAGCTTCGACTTGCAGCGGAAGCAGTTGGAGAGAACAATTTGGCGAGCAAGTTTGAAGCTGCTAGCGAGAGCTTGCGAAGAGGAATTATGTTTGCGAATTCACTTTATTTATAAGTAGTCTAGCCATGGAGACATGTTGATACTTGACTTGCACTTAGAAAATACTTTCCTTTTGTACTCACTTAAGCTTAAACTCGCGATATCTTTTTGGTTTATCAACAAGTTCGATGATGCTGCCGAAATTTTCCGATTCCTCTCACGATATTCCGAGGAACATTGAAGATTCAGGATACTTAATCATCTTCATAACATGTCTCAAATTCGGTTTAAGTCTCCCGCAGACCGATTCAAAGAACCTGTGAAAGATATAATAAGTTTTGCATCTCATGGACAAACCAAGATTACAAAATCCAGTGAGGTAATTAGGCCTAATTATGGTTTTAATATGGGCCTAATTAAATGAAGCCATTGATAACAACAGAAAAGGAATAAACGTCGTTGACAGTGCACAATGGGGTCTGGTTCGGTTTGACTTAGGAGTTCATTTACATCTAAGAAACGACCTCTCGCCGCCGGGAAACTGCGTATTCACGACAGCCAGCCACCGTAGGTAGCTACGTGGACTCGTTCTTCACTGTAGATACTTTCATTTGATTTCTTGGTAAAATGAAGTAAAGTAATTTCTGATAATTTCATCTTGACTAAGGTTCTGTTAAGGTACTCCTCCATGTCAAAGGAATCAGAACGAGCCGTTCGTGATGACTCTAATGCGTCGAGGATTGACGTCCAAAATGATCATAAGTTAGAATCCCTAGCTGACCCCTTGAGTGGTCAAGATCAGGAGCTGGGAAGCCTAAATGTTAGATGAAGAGATTGAAGAGGTAGTGACGGTAAATGGTGTAAAAGATTCTGATGGGTTTCAAATGGAGCTACTGATTGACAAGGAAGTGGAACCAGACAGGGTCTCTTCTCACGGCGCTAAGCTCAGTGACCTTGTCGAGGACAGCAAACCAAATTGCTCCGAAAAGCAAGGAACAGAAGCTGAGAAGTTGGACAATGAATGTTTTATGGGTTCAGAGCCACACGAGAGCAAAGATGAGAGTACTCTGGATAGTGAAACATCCCCTGTCACTACGAAAGTGAAGCTCTCTGACTCGGATTTGGTTTGGGCCAAAGTAAGGAGCCATCCGTTGTGGCCTGGACAAGTGTTCGACCACTCGGCTGCATCAGACAAAGCAAAGAAGTATTTTAAAAAAACGAAGTTATGTACTTCGGAGACTGTTCATTTGCTTGGAACGATGCATCACGGATAAAAGCCTTTTCGGCAGCATTTCTCCCAAATGTCAAAGCAGAGCACCCTGCCTGATTTTATTGATGCTATTGATTTTGCTTTAGAGGAGGTATCAAGAAGGATATACAGTAGTTCGGTTAGCTTATTCCTGTATCTCAGAGGTAGTCTATGAGAAGATCAGGATTCAGACCATAATCAATCCTCGAATCCTAGAAGATTCAAGCGGCATACACGATGGAGACAAGGTCTCAAGCAGTGGCGGATCTAACAGAAAAGTTCACCTGGGGCAAACATTTAATAATCATTAATAAAACTTGTATTAAATATTTTATAGATATATTTTCTATCAATTTATTAAGTGTATTATACAAGATTTATTGTATGGAAAACTAAAACCTTTTTTGTCTAAGTAAATTAAAAAAAAAAACAACAGAAACTATAAATACAAAAAATCATGTTTTTCATGATATGACAAATACAAATCATACAATTTCTTTGTCACTCATAGTATGGATTTAATAATTAAATATGAAAAAACTTGAATGAAAATACCTTTTATTGTCATTGCATATATTACGATAAAGAAAAAAATGGTTATTATAACTTATTAAATAAATATATATTTATTTGATGTTCATAAAATTACTTAAATTTAAGCAAGAAGTTGATTTTATTAAGTTAAAAAAAAAAGCAAAAACAGTTCGATTCGTTTATATAAAACGGAAACAATGGTTTAATGTTCGTAAAACAAATATGGAAACAAAATAAGAAACATTTTTTGTGAACGCAGACACCTCCGTGAAGTGAATCTCGTAATAGACGTCGAGGTTCGTCGAGAGGTTCGTCGAGGCTCTGACAAGTGCTATCACTGCAACGTCATCAAAATGGCGGCAGTCCTGCAAACCCAGTAACAAAAACAATAGTATAGTCTAGTCATGTATAGACATTAGTATTATAGTTTGGTTATAATAGATAGATATATCAAATAAATTACGTATTTGAGAAATGTATTTGTATGAATGTCTTCTATAAGTTTTAATTGTTAAAAAGTAATCATTCAGCTATACAATCTCGAATTTTCACATCGAATAATTAGTTGCACCTAAAATCTATTAAACTATTATTATGTATAAGTCAGTATTACTATTTTTTGTTTTAATTTTTCTCTGGAATGTGAGTGTTTGTTACCAACTTGGTTTTGAAGAGATTAACATAAACTGTTTGATTTGGGTGTATTTAAAAGAAATAAAAAACAGTAAATTTTATTTCAAAGGATTTTTTTTGTCTACAAACTAATCTTTTTAGATGATTCTCAAGGGTCAAACTGTAAGTATTTACACACTCCAATTGTGTAATCTATTTTGTTGATCTAGAAAAATCCAAAACTAAGAAAGTTGGACATGCGCTGTGCATTATTATCATTTAGCAAACGGTAATGGTAGCTTGAAATATAAAAGACACCTCTAGACTTTTTCAATTTCAAGATAATTTTCGATGAGAAATGTAGTGAGCTTGAACATTATTAAGATCAAATATTTACATATATATTCAATAAACGTTATTTTGGAAAATATATATTTTCATCATGTTATGATTCCTTCTAATACAAGGAAACAAACCCATTAAACTCAACTCCACAAACCAGCACCATAACCTCTCTATCAATTTGTCAATATCAAGAAATTTGTCGATTAGAAATGTAATGAGCTTGAACGTTATTAAGATCAAATATTTACATATATATACAATAAACGTATTTTGAAAAATATATATTTAATCATGTTCTGATTCCTTCTAATACAAGTAAACAAACCCATTAAACTCAACTCCAGAAACCAGCATCATAACCTCTCTATCAATTTCTAAACAAGTTAAGAGTTTATGAACATCCTAAAAATAGAAACGCAAGATTCATTATTTAAGTGGTTAAACATCTGAAGTAATTCAGAATTGACATTATATAAGAATTTGAATAGATCATGACCTATATATAAACCAAATTTTCAGCATGTTAGATCAAATTCAACAATTTCAAAAATTCATCTATTTTACTTTTTATCATCTCGACGTTTTTCTAAAAAACATGCATTAAAAATAAAACATGTAATAATTAAAAGAGGAATTTGATCTGGTTTTGTTGGCATTTGCTAAAACCTTCTATTTGAGAGAGGTGTTGTTGTTGTATTGAAACCCACTACTTACGAGTTTTGTAGGGTTTATTTTAATATTCTTTTTTTAGAATATTTCATTTTTATCATCAAAAATAAATTATTATTTTTTAAAAACTAAGTAGTTTTATAGTAGTTGAATTTTATTATAATTTATTCTATTTTGGAACGGAAAATAGAGTCATGAAAAAAAATTTCATAAGAAGTTACAGTTTCGTAGGATTCATTTGATTTTCTTTTGAGAATTTCTTTTAATTGTCAATATATATATATTTAAAGTCAAGTAATTCTATAGCGGAGTTTATTTTAATTTATCTTGCATTGGAAAGTAGAGTTATGAGTATAAAATATTCATTGTTTTATTTATGAAATAAACTTGTTTGTAATCCGCTATAGAGTGAAAAATATAGTTGGATTGGATTTTTTTACTTCAAACTTCTTTTTGAATTGAGAAATAAAAACAGGGTTAGATATGCTTTAATAAATGCCTGCAATTTTCTGCATTTCTAGCAGATCCGTTCTGATTTTATTCTTTTTCGAGGAAATGTTTGAAATTATGAGGTATAATAAAAAAATGGTTATTCATAAGAAATTACAGTAAAAAAAAAAGCCTTCCTGTATTTTTTAAGTAGATGAATTTCGATCCCAGCTAAATATTTATTTAGTAATTTTTCATAACTGATAATATAATAATACTTTAAAATTAAAAGGATGTATGGATATAGTATATCTGTTTAGTTAGTTATTTACGTTAACAAGAAAGAAGGAAAAAATGGGATAAAGGAACCAAAAATCAAATGAGAAAAGGAAATAGGGAAAACAAATAGAAAAAGGGAAACCCATACACTTTTCTTATGTCCTCATGCTTTTGCGATTTAGCATTGTTCGGCTCTTTCAATTGATAGTCAGTTCACAGAGAGCTTGGAAGATAATATGGA
This sequence comes from Hirschfeldia incana, assembly GCA_026261945.1. NCBI lineage: Eukaryota > Viridiplantae > Streptophyta > Magnoliopsida > Brassicales > Brassicaceae > Hirschfeldia > Hirschfeldia incana. Next base: position 208,562 of record JABCMI010000005.1, read on the forward strand.
GTTGTTGTTTACGATCATGAGAAGAGGAGATAATCCCCAAACTCGATTACTTCCATAGGTCCATTTTGGGTTTTATGGTTTATATGGAAATCTAGAAATGAGTTTTTGATTCAGCATCGTAATTTTCACCCTATGGAAAGCTAGTCGGGCTTCCATAGAATGGTATGATAACAATTTGAGCCATTTGATTTATTTTCTTCTACATATGATTACCCAAAATCAATACTATTAAAACAGAAAGCCCTTTTTTAAAGTAACCTTCTGTTTCACAAGTATTTACAGCTATTTGCCACTGGATTGGTTTTAATCTATGGTTTTAATAAAAGAGTTTGAATTTGTTGAAAACACAAGGAGAATGTATTAATTAGGAAAATACCCTATACCAAAAAAATAGCGGGGTTTTAAAAGTGACTGTGATAGATAAAATGACAAAATTAACCTTTTTATAATATCAAGATATGCATTGCGACTGGTAATAGAAGGTTGGAAGCAAGAAAGGTTTTGATTCCTTATTAGTCGAATGGGTAATATTAGCCTAGTTTATTTCCCCAGCTTCTACGTGAGGACGGCTACAAAATGGAATTGGCCAATGGAAGGGTTATCGTTGACAAAATAGGCTGCATGAAGAGAAAAATCAGAGCAAAAGAAGTCTCAGATTCTCGGCGTGAAAGCGCTAGGCGACTCTTCACCGTAGAGTTTAGGATCAATTCGGTTAATAAATCGAAACTACTAAAAATATCCAATTTTGTTCCTTTTTATGTTGAAACAGGTTTGTATTTGTAAGATTTATCAAGTTTTAACAAGATTAGGTGAAAAATGATGGAAAATGGTGACAGATCTGATAAATCGTAGAAGCCACCATTGTTACAACAATAAAAAATCGCAGGTTTAGGTGGAAGAAGACGAAGTCGAATTGACTATTTTAATCCTGATTAAAAGAAAAAGAAAAAAAAAGATGTAGGGAGGTGGAATTGAACCTAGGTTTTTCATTGCATTTGTTACATGACTTCGTATCAACCATCTCTCCCAGTGTGTTTTCTTGTAATCCTAAGCTTTGACTAATAATTATACCCATAAACGTAAAAAAATAATATACTATTACTCCCTGATTAATGGCTAACATATTTAAGTTTCTTTGCTAATAACTAACGTTCAATAACATATAACAATTTTATTTATCCCCCTTGCTATCAATCTTGAATATATGTATATTTTATTCAATATTAGTAGCAAATATCATATATAATGTTGTTAGTTATGAATAATATCACTTGGATTTTGCTAGTTTTAATGTTAGATTGCCAACATTTTTAATACTCAGTTAATATTGGACGTCTAACCATTGTTACCGCAAGCTAATATTATTTTTAGTGGAGATTTGATTATGGTATCCGGTTAACAACATTTTCTAGTATTTTATTTTGTTTTGGTAAATCTATATTTGTTAATATCACTTGGATTTTTGCTAATTTCAATGTTAGATTGCCAACATTTTTAATACTCAGTCAATGTTGGACGTCTAAACTTTCTTACTGCAAGCTAATATTATTTTTAGCGGAGCTTTGATTGTGGTATCCGGTTAACAATATTGTCTAATATTTTATATTGTTTTGGTGAATCTAATATTATGTTTAACAAAGACGCATAAAGCTTTATTTGCTAACATTATAATATCTTTTAGGCAAAAAAACATTTTATTATCTAATATCATATTTTAGCAGCAAATGTTTAGTTGTTACAGTATTTTGCATATTAAATTTTTTCATCTTAAATAAACTGAGTTAGCGCTGGTAACAATATTCAGTAAGTGGTTACTGCGAGCTAATATTACTTCTAGCGAACTTTAATTGCCTATTCGCGACAGTTATTTTCATTGTCCTAGTGGTAAGTGGTGTTGGATTGTTCCACAGTTGCTGGGTTCGAACCGACTAAAGCACAATCTAATACGTTTTTATTTATTTTTTTTAATAAGTGGCATAATCGTAATTTTTCATCATCTTCCCCAGATTTTTTTTTCTTAGGGTTTCTACTCTGCAAGCTATTTCCATGGCGGCCATCAGCTACTTTCTTGCAAAACATCAAATTATTGTGTGATTTCGTGTTAGTTATTTCTCAAATAGTAGATTTGCCATAAAACATCCGTTTCAACATTCAAAACTAAAAAAAAAAAGAAAAAAAATATATCTATATATATATATATATATATACAGCCATGTCTGATTTGCTCGCCCACTTCGGAAAGGAAAGAGTATTTTGCTGATGGATAAAAGCTTGTGATAAAGGATAACACTAACGCTGACAGGTTATTTCCCAATATAGAACATACGAAACATAAAGGAGAGAGTAGAGTCTATATCGTCGGGTTGATCCATCGAGAAAAAAGAGATGAATGGATGTAATTGAAAGATTTGGGATGCACTACTGGATGATTCATCTTATGATTACAGGAAGTTGAAAGAGTAGAAATGAGATTTAAGTGCGAATTGTGTGAGTGAGCAAAATTGATCAACGAGAACTGAATTTGAAATGGAGGAAATAAGATAAATTTCAAAGATCAAGAAATACAGGCTAGTAGAGATGTTTCGAAAATAGCAAAACATCAACTTGTCTGACAAAGAGAAGGTCTTGGTTTATCAGAAGAAAATCTTATTAAAAATGTTTTTACAACTACAACAGGTAACCGGTTGAATAAGATTAGACTGTAATAAGGGTAAACTGGTAATCCTATTCATACACATCATGCATCGAGAATATCAAATGTGTATACACCTAATTATAGCATATTCCTTGTGTGTAGAGTGCAATTTCTCTTAATAAAATGCTTATATTTTGTTTTAGTAAATCGCAGATCATCTCCTACTTTCGTTTATCATTTGTTATTTCTTTTTTTTTTAATTAACCACGTCTAACTATACAATAAATATATCTTTCCTAATTCCTATATGTCGCTGTGTGAATTGATATATATCAAAGGTTTGGAACATTTGATTCGAAACGGGGTAATTAAGATCAACGAATCATATGAGCATTGAAAATTGTGGTCACACAAAACTTGACATGTTTCTCGAGCTACAATATTTTATACATGAAATTGACAACTGTGTTTTTCTTTGTTTTCTTGGTTTTGAATAAAGTATTTACGTTGGCTATAATCTAATTAGTGATACTAGAAATCGGTTATGTGCAAGCTGAAGCACTAACCTTTGCTTATTCATATACACGAAACTATAAACTAGCTATTGTATCTTTTTAATTCATTACTTTATTTAATAATTTTCAATTAAATTTGTTAAGAGTTGGGTATAACAATATAATCGTATAAATAAATATTCCTATAGAAATTACAATATTTGATAAAGTAACGAGATTAGCCAAAAGATTTTGTAATTGTAACTTAGTAGATCTCGAAATTGAAAAATAACAGATTGGTGTATCTAAAAATATCTCACATAATGTATATTCTTAGAATATTCCTAATTGTATTCAGTTTTAATTTTTTGATCAATACTATTAAAATAAAAGAGACTTTTTTGAGGTCACCCTGAAATTTTAAATTATTTACAACTTCATGCCAATGAATAAATTTTAAGCCATGGTTTCAATTAAATTCTTTTATTTTCTTTTTTAAATTTCTGTCAACAAGATATAACCATTTCCACTTATTTAGTTAGTTTCCCATATTTATCTATGCATTAATATGCCTCTCCCATCGGTCTTTTCAGAATAAATGTATATTAAAGCATCAAATACAAATACGATTTTGTTGGACTTCGAAAAGAGAGAAGCATCAAATTTATATTGTTAAACCAATTTTTTTATTTGCTGGATATTCTGATTTGCTTACGGGGTTGTAATACAAACTATTAAACAAATCTCCAACAATAAATTTAGTTTAGAAAAATAAATCAGAATATCCCATAATCAAATCAGTATATACCAAACTTGAAAGATTATATCGATTATACTTGACCATCATTATACTTTTGAATTTTATTCTTATCTAACCTAACTGGCCGACTGTTTACCCTATAAATAGTCATTGAACCATTTGGTTGACTTTACCATCTTTGCACTATAACTTTCTTTAGTTCTTAATTTCTATTATTTGTTTCTTTGCGTCTTTATTGTCATTGAAATCATACGTAGTTAGTTTATTTTTTAATTTTCTTTACTTTTGTTTCTTCAGATTCTAATTATTTGTTCATCGTCAACAAGCTAATAATTTTTGTTTTTTGTGTGTAGGTATTAAGCTAATGTAACTAATGGATGCGTAGCATAACAAAAAGAAGAAGAGGAGAAGTCTAAGATTGGTATTAACGTTGTGAGTTGGGTTTAAAATATAAACCGCAATTATGCTTCTTCTTCACATTTTGTTGTTTATTCTTTAATTTTTAATATTGAGTAATAAACATAGTGTTTAATGAAATCATATTTTTCATAATAAAGGATTCTATTTTGGTTGTGAAGGTGGTGAATCAGTGAAGCTCGAAGATGTAAGGTTGGTTGACAAAGGAGAGATGATCTTAAATATACGAAAACAGCAAAGGCCGAACAGGGGAAACAAAGATGTCGAAGAACCCGAGAGGGAGAGAAATCAGAGGAAGAGGTGCAAGAGGCAGCCAGTGTTTTTGGAGATTGATGGTAGTAAGACAAGCTTTACGATGGAGAAGGCTTGGCAATGGAGGAGAGGCAAGCTAAACTGATTTAGCTTTTTTTAGCTTATTTGGTCAATTTATTTTCTTTAAAAATTGGTTTATCAACCAAAATTGTATTTATAAATAGACGTCAAAATGAATTGTTTTTTTGAATGGAAGATATACACAAACAATAAAAATCATTTTGTTGATTTCCAATTCATATGATTTTTAAATTGGAAATAAATTAAATAAGATATTCCATTTCGAATATTGAGATATCTATAATTTCAGGATATCAGTAATTAGAAAAAGATTTGATACTTTAGCAACAAATAAACTATTATAATATTTATTTAAAATAAGTATGAAAATTCTTTTAATAATTGTGTTTCTTCTTCTTTACCCGTTAACATACGCCTTTAGTCACAAAGTCTTACTCATATTTAATATTTTTATGCATTTCAATAAGTACGCCCCGCCACTGATTCATTGTCATATATTAATGTGCCAGTTTTATGCTTTTCAATAGGTTTTCAAATTCTATTTTAGCAAAAGCGTAATCACATCAATCTCCATGTAGCATGCTTTTTTCAAAAAGAAACTTGAAAATGATACAAAAGTGAACAAATCTTTCTCTAAAAAACTAAACGATATGGTGAATAATCGTCTACAAAACGAGCCACATATTGTTTCAATTTGAAACTGCTTTTCATATCATCAGAAAGTTAAACAACAAAGAAGATATTATTTATTTCAAAAAATTATCATAATAATATATTGGATCAGATATTTTCAGCTCGAAATATTTAATCTTCTTCAACAATAAAATATGCGAAGTTTTGGCACAATTTTGAAAAAAATCCGAAATATATTACCCATGTCATGTTTTAGTAAAATGTAAACTTATTTAACAACAAAAAGAAAAAAAATATATCAGATGTAGTCGAATATTCTTAATAGTTAATATATTTACCTTACGATTTGGTTCATCAATAACATAGAAACCATCAACGATACATTATAAATGTACTCATAACATATCGACTAAACATACAGTCAATCACAAAACAATATATCTCAAACGACTTTCAACAAATTTATGGGATTATAGCAAAAAATCACTAACCTCAGCTAAAAATATACACAAAAATAGGTTTACATCTATTGGTTAAGTTTTATATTATATGTATATTAAACTTAGCTATAAAAAGAATGCAAAAATTTGGAAAACTAAATAAGATATATATTGTTTTTATAGCTTATTAAAAGGTAATACTAAAATGAAGCCATTAAAAATATGAAAAGTTAAAACTTTAAACCAAAACATCGCACAATAAAAAAAATTGTCATATGATAAGTCAATTTTTATATCATTTATAAATGTCAAAACTCAAATGTAAAAGTTAAATTTCATGCTATGTACTTTGAACAAAAATAAAATGTTAATATTTTTAAAAATATCAAAATATATATTTTAAAAAAGATCAAATATCAAAACCTAAAAATAGTTCTATTTAAAATAAAATAAATCACATAAACTAAATTTAATAAAATTATAGAAAAAATTTTGAAACGCACAAAAGAATTTTTCAATACAGAGAGTGTTGAAGGTATAAAATATTTTATTTAAATTTAAAAAATCAGTGTAAAATAAATTTAACTTCAGGTTAAATAAATAAAATCACATTATGGGTTAGAATTATTTGGAGTCTTTAAAAATTTAGTCATATTTAAAATAACAAAAATAAATCACATAAGTAAATTTAAAATAAATTTGATAAAATTTAAAATATATAATTTATCAAAAATCATATATTTTTACGTAAAAAATGTTTACAACAAAAATATACCCGCCCTTTTCAAAATCTAGTTGTCTTTAAAACCAAAACTCATCTCTGAGCCATTTGATTTATTTTCTTCTACTTTTTCAGTTATTTTTTCTTCTTTTTTCATGCTCATTTCCAGTTGTACGTGTTTGATTCCGGTTGCACAAACTGATTAATAAACAAATTTACACTGAAAATAAATGTTTAAATATGTGAAAATAACAGCAGTGTAAATCTCGAAATACATACTTATGATCATAATTACGAAAGCGAGTATTGAGCATAAAACATGGTTTTGTAGTGTCATGGACCTGTAGCTTTAATCATGAGACTACATGCATATACGTTTGTTTTCATCATCATGTCAAATCATGGAGTATATAATAAAGATACTTTTTTCTTCTCCAATAAACCTACCCACGTCAATACATTTTCCTATTTTTAGTGGGACCAATTTAAAGACCATTGTAAACGGTCGTATTTTTTTTTTTTTGGAAAAGAGCGTTCACGGTCGTATTTTTCAACACCTAACTTTTTACCATTTTGCATGACACCTCATTTATTTTATTCCACAAATTCATATCCATTTATCTTTTATATGACACAATGTTCTCTTTTATTTTTAAAAATTCAACAAATAATTATGATTTTTAGTTTTAGTTATAACGCTTTGTTTTGATTTATTTTATGTTTACTAAAATAATAAAAGTTTATTTTGGAATGATATCAATATTATAGTAAATTATTTATGTACCAGATCAAACAAACCAAATCTCTTTGTATAGAATACGAAAAATGAAAATCTTTGATGACAACGAAATTTGTATAAAATCTTTTTACCACACAATCTATCTGCTTTAACAAGCTCTGCTAAAACAGCTTGTCAGATTCATCAAGGACAAGATACTCCACCCTATATTCAACGAATAAATGTGTATAACACAAATAGTAAGAACGCATGTTGAAATACTAAATATATGCTATTTACATAGTTGCTTAAGACAACTTTTTTTACAGCAACATAAGAAACTGCCAAAGTCATCCAAGAGCGGAAGGATGAACTTTCCAGGGGTGGTGTTGTACGCGGACAAACTAGACTTAACCTAGTCGAATTATCGTGTAAATTCACCAGGAGATACCAGATTTATATCGTTTTAAGTTTAATAAATTCAACTGCTGACACAGTTGACATTCCTGATTAAATTGCAAAAGATAATCTCAGTTTAATATTACAACAATTTGTGTTTTTTTTTATATTTGTATTCTGCTCAAAGACACCATTATAGATTGACATTTCCACAGTACTGCAGACACTCTAGGTTTTTGAACATGCAGGCAGGTTAGTTGCAAACTTGCAATGTGATGTCAACAAAGAAAAGACATCCAAACAGCTGTGTCAAACTCGGCAGGACATTTATCTAAGCAAAGCTTATAGAAACTGAGGATTCATTGACAAGTAGAGAAAACATAATTATGCTTATGTCAAAACATTAAAAACTAAAGAGGAGTCATAATACAATGTCTGGTCGGTGCAGAGTGAGTAATCATTGTTAAATGATCATCGCAACTAGAAAGGTCTTTCTACTCGCCAGGGACTTGAACGCCTTGCTTCAGTTTCTCTTTCTTCATCTTCTTCTTGGAAACCGGCTTCTTCTTCCTCTGAGGCAGATTCTTCTGAGCGTAGGTGTAGAGGATGAAGTTTCCTACCAGGAACGTCACTAGCAACCCTCCGATCACAAGAAGGACGATCAGCCCCGGGTTGAGCCCTTTGCTCTCGATTTTCCCCTGTTTCATTGAGTTTTGTTTAGCAACTTGGTAATGAAATAAAGATGCAAGAAGAACACAACAAGCTCGAGCGAGAAGACCGAACACAAAACGTTGAAATATAGCTTTTCAATTATACTGTCAGTTAAAATTCAATCAATTAGAGTAACGGCCACCCATAACTTGAGTCTTATACTATATCAATTCAAGATCTCAGCAAATTAACATTGACAAGCATGAGAAACGATGAAAGTCATCAAATCAATACAGGTTCTGAAGTTTATTTGCACATTATAACCCCCAAATGTGACAAATTATCATTCTTTGGCAAGATCAAAACGAGATTGACCAAAATCGTCAAAGGAAGGTGTGAAGCTATCACAAGAATAAATTGAATCAAAGACAAAACTGCACCCATCCGATTATGCTAGGTCATAAGAACATGCTAAACGTCATGCAATTTGATTACAGTTAAGCAACGTTACAATAATAATCTTAAACAGGAAAAATCAATACCATGCATTAACCAAGCAGATCAGAACCAAAGCACCACAAAAGATTATCATGCATTACAAAACACGCATGGGAGAGAATCATAAGACTATAGGAAAGCAGAATCTCGACAGAGAGAAATGTAGATCTAGCGATTCATCATCATAGTGAGCTAACGGGAGATTTTGATATAAGAGTTCGAACAAGGAAACACAAGCAGACAAAGTAATACACATAGAGGAGGGATTAGATCTCATCTCACAGAGAATTCATCGGCCATAGCTGCGTTTTGAAGCTCAGAGAGATCAACACACCAGTCGCCGGAGACACTTGTAAGACTATAATTTTCTTTTTGTCTGAGAAGATTCAGCACTAGTAAAGAAATAAGGAGACCACCTAGTCAGTTTGGTAATAAATCTAATCTATTTTCAATTTAGGTCTCAAAGTTTACTTAATATTCCAATCTAGTCCCTTGATAAAAAATAACCCCTTCGAAAATTAGGACTCTTTTGTCTCTAAAAAAACTATTGGGGTCAATGTAAAAATAAATACATGTAATTGTGGTGATTCATAAATATTCCTCCAGGCTGTTAAGCTCTTCTCTCTCTTTCGTCGCCGAACCAAACGTTTCGGACACAAAACTAGAGAAGTCTTCTTCGAATCAGAGAGAGATTCAGTCCTTTATTAGATCCGGAAGTTTCTTGGTGAGAGAAGATGACAGTGATCGACATTCTGACCAGAGTTGACACGATCTGCAAGAAGTACGACAAGTACGACGTCGACAAACAGCGAGAGTCCAATATCTCCGGCGACGATGCTTTCGCTCGCCTCTACGGAGCTTTCGAGACTCAAATCGAGACAGCTCTCGAGGTAATCAACTAATCATCCACCCTTTTTCCGATTGGATTCAAAAGCTGTGTGCTTTGGTCATAGAAATTTGAGAATTGGAAACAAAAGAATCGATTTTTTTTTAAATGTGATTTCGATATTTTGCAGAAAGCTGAGATTGTTACCAAGGAGAAGAACAGAGCTTCTGCTGTTGCGATGAACGCTGAGATCCGCCGCACCAAGGCTAGATTGTCCGAGGAAGTTCCCAAGTTGCAGAGACTTGCTCTCAAGCGGGTTAGCTTCCTTTCGTTCATCTCTTACTCTACATTGCTTGCTTCTACGTAGCTTGGTTGAGTTGTTCTTAGGTTGATGATATAGTCAATGTGTTAGTGGATGTTATAAAAGCTTGTAACCTTTGTTTTGTGGTAGTAACCATATTCATATGATAGTCTATTATTGACTGAGGTTGACTAAACCATGACTCAAAGACTTACTTGGTGGAATTTCTATACATTGTTTTTTTTAGGTAAAGGGACTTACAACGGAAGAGCTTGCTGCGAGGAACGATTTGGTGCTTGCGCTTCCGGCGAGGATTGAAGCTATACCTGATGGGACAGCTGGTGGTCCTAAAAGCACTAGTGCTTGGGCTCCCTCCTCTACAACCTCTCGTCCTGATATCAAATTTGATTCAGGTGATTCAACAGAACCAGCTTTGTTCTTTATTGTAGCGTTATGCATCTCAGAATAATGTTAACTGTTTACTTGTTTGAGCAACATGAAGTTCTAGATGAATAACTCACCTCTGTTTTTGGATATATAGATGGGCGTTTTGATGATGATTACTTTCAAGAGTCACATGAATCCAGCCAGTTCAAACAGGAGTTTGAGATGCGCAAAATTAAACAGGCAAGTGGTATTCTATTTGTTGCTTTTGTTCACTTAAGCTCTGGTGGTATCTATATGACTGTGTCTACTTTATTTATTTATCAGGATCAAGGTCTGGACATGATCTCGGAAGGTTTGGATGCTTTGAAGAACATGGCGTCTGATATGAACGAGGTGAGTTTCTCGGAAGGACATTTCTTATGACAGACTTCCCTTATTCAGTATTTGAGCTGATGATCCATGTCACGACACTGATACCTGCAGGAGCTGGATCGTCAAGTTCCTCTGATGGATGAAATCGACTCAAAGGTAGAATACACCGTCTATTTCCTTTCCTTTTCTCTGATTTTCTCAGTTGTGTAATCTAAATAACTTTCTGAGCTCGCTCACAGGTGGACAGGGCAACCTCGGATCTTAAGAACACCAATGTTAGACTCAAAGATACTGTTAACCAGGTGATTTTTTTCTCTCAAAGCTATCAACCACATTGAGCCTGTTCTTGATTGCTGACATTAAAAAAAAAAACTTGGCGTTTTTATTGCAGCTGAGGTCAAGCAGGAACTTCTGCATCGATATTGTTCTGTTGTGTATTGTTCTGGGTATCGCTGCATACTTGTACAAGTAAGTTTCTTATACATATACACAAAAGAGACATAGCAGATACATTGTCAAAACATGCTTTTCCTATAACGAAACAAACATTTGTCCTCTGCAGTGTACTGAAGTAACGAGGTGAACAAAGAAAGAGCCCATCACTACTCTCTCTTGCCATCATAATATATTAAAGTTTCTTACCCGAGTGTGTGTGTGTGTGTGTGTGTGTGCATGTCTCTGACGGTATGTGTGTGATCTTTCAACGAGAGTTTCTTCTTAAGTGTCAAGACTGCTGAAGTTGTTTCTTTTATTGAGTTGTTTCCATGTTGTTCATGTCCATTACGTCATGAATATATATGCCTTTACCAAATTTATGTATTTTTATTCATTCGTTGTCCCTGTCAATGTGCCGTCAAGCTAGTCGTGTGCTGAGTCTGCCTTGTGTATGAGAGAATGCCAAGAAGGGGCCAATAAGCTTTTTATATCGGATCTGCATAAGCTTTTTTTACAAGGAAAGTACCGTTTTAGAGCACACCAGAAGAAGATATACACTCAAATTCACACACAAGAAAAAGAGACCACCCAAAATAAAAACCTTTAAACTCTTCCAAGGTATCATTACTTACTTAATCCACATGATCAAAATCTATTCTCAAATCTCTAAACAGATCGAACTCCATCCAGACGCCCGGAAAGCTCGACTCGAAACGGTTTGATTTGATATACCATACACTGCCACTGGAACATATCAGAGCAATTCTTTGGCTTCAGTTTAATTATACAGAGATGCTCTGATCTGTCTGAACTGGTGGTGGTGGATCCTCCTGACCACTACTGCTTGGAGGTTCAGCTAGAGTTTCAGCTGTCCTCTCCCTTCTCCTCCATTTTAAAAACTCGACTAGACCAGTTGTGCCGCTCATTGTGAGTCCGAACCCAACCAATGTGGCTAAGAGAATCGACACAATCGGCTGCATGTGAACCTACACAAAAAAAACAACAACAAAAATTAGGAGACAGAACAAGAAGTAGAGTGTTGTCCTGCTCTGTTCTTGAGAGATAAAAAAAAACTCTCACCAATTCGAAGAAAATATGAGAGAAACAAACTATAAACCCGAACTGAACTGTGCCGTAAATCCAAACATATTGCTTCTCCACTGCATATTGAGTGATCAGTTAAGCTGGTAATTTGAGTAAATTTTTTATGTCAAAACTGTTTAGCGTAAGAGACTGTTACCCATTGTTGTTGAGGTCATCGAGGCAAGAAGACCAAGAATACAAGAGAATGGTAATGATATTGCAATGGCGCTGGATTTCATTTTGTTAAGCTGCAAAATGATTTTTTTTAAAAGACAGGAAGCTTTACTAATACAAAAAAACTAAACTCACTAAAATATATTTACCAGAAGCTGCTCGAGGAAACAGAAGTATGCAAGCATGCTTACAATGACAAGAACCGGAACATCCTGCCATATACTGAAAAAGGAGGAGAGTGCCAGTCAATATCATCCACAAATATCGAATTCTTTTAAGTGGTTTGGATTTTGACTTGCCTGTAGTGAGAAGCCTCGTTAGCCCCACCCTGAGAATCCTGCATACGGAGAAGAGTCACAGGGAGATTCTGAACCTCTTGCTTGCACACATCACACGTTCCGTTTCCTTTGATGGTGAACCATTTGATCGTACATTCTTTGTGTGCAAGTGCCAATTCACCTCTACACATACACTCCATCTTGAAGGCTTCTGAATCTTCTCCTAATTCGACAAGGCAGATTCTGCACACAGCTTCTTCCTCAGGAACATCTTCTCCTCCATCAACAACACTCGTGTCTGAAACCATTTCACTATATTATAAGGCATCTGTGTTGGTTCTACACGGACAGAGCAAAGGGAAAAAAAGAACCTATAAAACCTTTCATGTTGGTTCTATAAAGACTTCTTGTTGGGGACATGTTGGGAGTAGGAATCACTCGGAAAACGCCTGATCGTCTTAGGCTTCCATCTTTGTTAAACGGTGGAACAGAGCGTGATCGGTGAAAAGGCAGTGGAGGCTCCTTCTTCTGTTGAAGACAAAACAGATCAGCTAAACTTATCTTACAAGCAACATTAGTAAAAATCATTAAACAGCACAATCCAGAGTATAATTCACATGGGAACCCTAGACGAATGATAACTCACAATGGAAGTAACAGGGTCAATCACATATCTCCCGTGGGTGGACCCAGGGTTGGAGTGAACAATAGGGGTTATAGGCAAGGACTCAGTTTTGTTCTTCCTTGTCCTTGGAGTGAAAATGTTAGAGAGGGTCCATGATGATCTGTCTCTGCCTGAGGAAGCCAAGGCTAAACTCGCAGCTTTCTCGATATCGACTTCGTTGATATTGCTGATCCTGTTTTTGAAGCTTGGCTTTGGGATCATATTCTTGAGGCTATTGTTAGTAAAGTTTCTTGAAGAGGAAGGGCTGAGTGATGCACCGATTCTGGGGCTGGACAATGTAGAGAAGCTGACTCTTTTGGCAGCAACAGGGCTTGATGTTAAGGATGTGTTGTAACTGAATAGATCATCTCCAGTATCTTCTTCAGGTGTTGTTGTTGGTAGCAAACCCGACACACGAAGGTCTCTGCCTCGTGATAGCTGTTCCTCTGCAGTATCATCAGAGTCTCCATCCTGCAAACACCGAGCTTCGATCATTTTAAACATAAACATAACATCAAAGTCACCAGAAACAATTAAAAAGAAGACAAGTTACAGATTCAATAGGGAAAAAAGTCTAACCCCTTGCGGTGGAGAATGGAGAGTAGATGCGTCATGTTCTTCTTCGCTAGGTTTATCTTCTTTACCATCCATCACTGAACTCAAAAAGATTCAAAATCAGAAATTTTATTTCCTCTTTTCTAGGTTCCGACCGATCAAACACTTTTCAGATATATATAAAATCACTGTCCGTCTTTCAGCTAAAAAGGTTATATTTGGTACGGCTCTTGAACATTATTTAAAATTTTGAGTAATTAATTTGACTAGTGGTAGCATTATTGACTTTGTTGTACTTTTCTATATTATCCCCTTTGTACTTCTTCCGTATTTTACCATTTACTGAAACTATTTAAAAATTAGAGAACACCCGAGCATCTTATTTTTGAACAATTCACAGAATTTAACAAGCAAAGGTTTAAAAAACAAGTAGCTCTGGTAGAACAACAAAATTTCCAAATACGACCACACACTTCTAAAATTTACTTTTTACATCCTTTACGTATTAACCTTTGTCCTCTGTCTATCTTAATTAGTTTAATCATAAATTAGAAACAACATTGGAATACTCTTGTTTTCCTGGTTAACGTTTAAACAATATTTTCTGTTTTATTTAGATAGATGTTTAAAAAATTTGTTTCATGTGAGTTTTTATAAACAAAAGGTTTTTATCCTAATATTTTTTTTTAAAAAAAGTAGGAAAATAATTGATTTATTTTCGATCGAAATTTAATCTCTTAATATATGTGAAAAATATAAAACAGAGAATATTCAATGTATATACTTCATTTGATTCTTACCTATCATCTCATGCAGTAACCCCTGGAAATGAATAATTTTTCAATCAAATCCATTTACTAATAATATTTTGAAAACCATTTACCAACATTATTTCTAAAAATAATATAGTTACATACTAAATTGGTTATTGCCTAATCATGGGACACCATTTCTGTTATTTTCTGGTATTAAAGTATCTTTTCAGCACATGATCTCCATATATGATTCCATCTATAGTTACTTTATTATGAGTACATTTGTTTATTTACAATTCGTCAACTGTGTATCTACATCAAATGATCATTCGGCTCTCGAGGCAAGGAAGGGGAAAGGATGCAACATCCGACTTACTTGAAACCAAAATCCATAAAATAATACGAATATTCAACCAAATTATAGAAAACTCTTGAATTCTAAAAAGTGAGGTTTAACTAATCCAATACAATGAATAAATAATATGGGAATGGATGCGGATCCCTTCTGTTCATGATGCTGCGAGGAAGAAGAATCAAGTGTACATGTGTTTTTTCACATGCCCTTAATGCCAAATGAGTGTGGCAACTAGCTAACTTCAAGACCGCTCTAGTGCAGGGGGAAGCAGGGAAACTGTCCCAGGGCCCAGGAGCAAAATGGGCCCATACAAAATGGTTCTTTAGATAATAACTCAGTTCAGTATTTCACAATTTTATAAAACCAATGATCAGAATCTATCAGATGACCTACAAATCTTTCCTTTCTAGATACTTTGGAGATTATGGAAAAATCCAAAATGAATTAATAACAGGAACAGAAACTTTTTAAAAAGGTAATAGAAGATGTGAAAGTAATGGAGAGTTTCAACGGCTGACAAAGAGGAATTGCTCAAGGGTACTACTCTACTAAATCTCTATAAAAAATGGATCTGACCCTTGTGTGGATGGCTAAAAATGGTAATACTAATACAGTACTACTAATTTAGGGGATTTTTCTAACACCGGTCAGTTTCTCTTTGGTAATAAGCTCGTTGTAGCATCTTGGTTAAAGTTACAAGTTGGCATAGTTCCTGGAAGTGGTAGAATCAGGTACTAAGTTTGGCTGTTTACAGAAAAAGGGGTACGGAGAACATGGCGTCTGATACATGTCACGACGCTGATACATGCACTAACTTGGATAGGAGAGTTCCTCTGATGGTTCATGAAGTCGACACAAAGGTGGAGGATTAAACAACCTATCCTTTTTTTCTGAATTCATCAGCTGTAAATTTAACATTCTGAGCTCGCTCACAGGTGGATAGAGAAATCTCAGACCTTAAGAACACCAATGTTAAGACTTAGATATATCGTATAGCAGGTGATCTTCGAGGTTCAAATTGTCTTTGTTTGCTGCTGATCCTGTGCCACTGAGCAACTAGCTAAATAAGAATCTGCACGTTAATTGTTGTATGCCTTATATCTAATGATATACAAATCGAGATGCCAATCGAAATTTCTGTGTTATATAATTAGTAATCACACATATTATTGTCAACACATATATCAAACATGCATATATATGATCGATGGTCGAAGAAAGTTGTAACATTCGATCCATACTCAACCGTGTTCTGACTACTCTTGTTCAGCCGTTGCTCCTTGTTCAGCATTGTTCCCGCTTCCGCTATTACCGTGAACCTTTATCTCCAAAAGCCTCTCTACAGGTTGCCTGCAAATCGGGCACCGATTTGTCTGGAACCTCAACACCTTAGCGCATCCGCTGCACATACACTGTTACATACACAAACACATTTACACTTTTCACATCAGTACAGTCACATTACACAAGAAGAACCGAGTATTCAAGATCCTTACCATGTGTCGACAGGGAAGAACAGTCGTGTCACGCGGCTCAGACAAACATATAACACATTCCTTCCCCGGATCATTAGCATCATCAGCCGAATCGTCATCACCATCAACGCTATTCCCAATCCCGTAAATCTCCTGCAGCTCATACCTCGTCTCATTAACCCATAGTATCTGCTTCACCACTCTTATCTTAATCTCCCCTTTATCCTTCTCATACACCGCTTGTGTAATCTGAGCATTCTTGCATCCTAGACTCTCTTCTTCACCTGAAGGGGGAGGAGCTGCTACTGCTTCTGCCTTAACCGCCAAGGGATAGATATCCGCTTCTGCAGTCTTGAACAGCTCAGAGTCTTCGAAGACAGAGAAGTCTATTCCCGTACCGGACGGTTGCTTGAACTTCTGACCAAGTCCTACCTCGAAATCCATCGTGATCGGTGGCAGAACGTCTTCCTTAGTCGCTGTGAGAACGCATTCTTCTGATTCTTTAGCGAAGAAAATGACTGTAATCCTGTAGTTCATCAAAAGGTTTGAGCTTTTCAATAAGCGTTTCATTAACATTCAGACATACAAAAAGTAAACATTCAGACATAAAAAGGCCACGAGGAAGAACATAACAGTTTCACGTGTTTCGCTAAAAGGTTGAGTCTTTTTTTTTTTGCAAATGAACGAAATGGGAAGTATATACCTGCCGGAGACAGTTGCATCAAACGTGAAGGAGACGAGGAACCGACCCGGGTGATCCGGGTCGGGTTCGAGCTTCAAAGACTCCTTTTTTAGATTAACGTCGTTACGAATCGTAACGGCTTTCTGATGTTCGACGCAAGGAAACTGTGGAGGGACCATGGCTCCGGGAGGGTAAGGGTATCTCCCGCCGGGGGCCCAAGGGTGAGGGTTGTGGTACGGATGCGGCGGAGGAGGAGGAGGATAGTGGTGGTGGTGATCGTACGGAGAGGGGATCATGGTTCCCGGAGGAGGAGGGTAGTAGCCAGGGTACTGGTGGTAATGCTGATTAGGGTTAGGGTTTGGGTACGGCGTGGCCGCGGCGAAGACGATTCGATTAGGTGGAGGTTCTGTAGCCGGAGGTGGCGGTGGTGGAGGAGGAGGAGCGGCGGTTGGAAGAGAATTGCTCCGCCGTTGTCTGCGGCGTCTACCTTCGCCGCCGCTGCTGCTGATGTTTCCCATGGAATTCGAAAAAAGATCAGATTTTTCGGGAGACCCAGATGATGAAATTTAAGAAAGTTTTGGTTTTTTGGTGAGTGGATCGGAGATCAGGGGATTATTGGAGTGAGATGAAAGGAATCGAAAAGCAAAAAGCAGAGAGCTTTTTTGATGAATTAAGAGAGAGAGAGATAAGAGAGAATAATAATTTGGGGGAGAAAGTGGGTAAATGAGATGTTGATGAAGAAGAATGAAGATTGATGGGGTCGGTTGGCCAAGAAACTCCACTCATCAAAACATTGATACACCTTTCTATGCTGTTTTATGTTACCGAGAGTTTTTTTCTCTATTAAATTTTGTTTCTAAATTATAAAAGTTTATTGTAGGTTTAGAGTAGGTAGGTGGTATACTGTTATCTTATTGCCTTAGTTGATAAACATATTTTTTTTGTCAACAGTAGATAAACATTACTACTTAATATATTGTTAATCATTCTTTTCTTGCGTGACAAAATATTAATATAGATTCTTTGGTTGCATTACCATTACGTATGAATTGATTAGGATGAATCTGTTCGTTTTTTAGAAGAATTTGGGAGGAGGTTTTGTTCTTTCAAATGTAAAATTTGGATCTCATAACTTTTTTCATCTATTGTATTGATTTTTTTTTGTCACTGACTATTGTATTGATATATAATCTTCAACATACTACCCTTGTTGCATATTTATATCCAGCTACTCTTCCGAGTGAATACGTTATCATTGCATTGATGCATGATTGAGTTCTCTGTGCTTTCTCCATCATATCTAGTAGACATTGTCAACTGTCACCTTCTATATTCATGTTGCCAAGTTTATAGTAGGTAATTAGTTTAGTTTATTAGAACGTTATAATAATATTACTTTGTGCCAAAATAATATTATTAATTAGTCCGAAAGATAAAGGCTGTAACTGGATTGCTATTTTGTAGAATAGATTTGTTTGGAATGCATCATTCCATAATATTCCAAACAAAAATTACCAGTCACAATGAATAGTATTCCAAAACAATTCTATACATTTCATTTTTGGAATGAAACAAACAAAAATTCTTTGTAAAATCAATTCATTTTGTTCCAGAATAAAAATCATTGTGAATGAGTGGAATCAATTTCTTCAGTTTTCATTCCAATTTTTTTGTCATTCCATTTTCTCAATTCGAAAAATATCAATTCCTTTTATTCATGATATTCCTAATAAAAAGAACCAGTTACAGCCCTACTAATATTTTGGAACTCATATCAAATTTGTTCTCTTGTCTTTGCATAATGGTGTATACTGCTTTAATTACAAGAAGGGAATATTTTGTTTTTTTATATATTTGTTTTCGCCAAAAAACACTATACAAGCTTTAAAGAACACATAAGAACTCTTGAAATATTTAATATCTAAAATCATTAGCTAAAATTAGAATATGAATTTAACGTTAAGATCGCCCATCAGCTAAAAATATCACACAAAATACAAACAAATTAAAACATATCTTAAAGAACGACAGATAAATTTTAGGTACGGACGAACAATTTTAACTATACGTTGAAACCTTGATTGTTACGTGAACTTGCATATTGATAAATGTAAGTTTTAATTACAAGTTTTTCGAAATTATAATACTGATCCGTTACAGATATATATCAATTTAAAAGATGTCCACATCAAGGTAGTGCGGTTCGAAATCAAACATATATAAAACAAACAAATTGAAATAGAATCGCATTCCTACCCACTCGCACACACTTTCATTAAGGAATTCCCTAATGTAACCATACACCATAATAACATGTTGTTTAAATATAACTAGATTTTGATTTGTTCTTTCACAAAATCAGATTCAAAAATAATATAACAATGTTAATTTAAAAAATATTTTGAAAAATGAAGTAAAACCAATTAATCCGGTCAGAGTGATCATGATAATTTATTAATCGATCTCTGCAGTGAAACCGACTCAGACCCGCAGTCGAACCGGTAAATCTAGTGATCCGATAGGTAGTCCGGTTTTAATTTATGAAAAACGATTATTTAAAGCC
Organism: Hirschfeldia incana; assembly: GCA_026261945.1. Classification (NCBI taxonomy): domain Eukaryota; kingdom Viridiplantae; phylum Streptophyta; class Magnoliopsida; order Brassicales; family Brassicaceae; genus Hirschfeldia; species Hirschfeldia incana. Next base: position 228,166 of record JABCMI010000005.1, read on the forward strand.
CCGATAAAACATGTAAAAAATTGTTCAAACCGAAATATGGTTTGGGATTGAGCTAGTAGTTGATCCAATATATAATTTTATTCACTTTTATTAAATTTTAATTAATTTATTAAAATATGATTAGTATTTATTAGATTTAAATTTAAGTTTTATTATTAATATTTGACATTTAAATATTTATGAAGTAAAAGTTTTATTTTTATTAACCAATTAACCCGATCAGAGTACTCGTGATACGTTATTAATGGACTCTGTATTTTTTGAACCCGACCCAAATCCGCGATCGAACGGTAAGTATGGTGATCCGATATAAGTCCAGTTTGAATTTACGAAATTTTTTTTAAAAAACCTGATAAAACATGTAAAACATTGCTCAAACCGGAATCTGATTTGCAGTTGAATCAATGGTTGATCCAATATATAATTTTTATTCACTTTTAATGTCACCAACAGTTTAAATTTTCACTTAAATATTGATGAGAATTTTAATTTATTAAAATTTAAGCTAGTAGTATTTTATTGCTTATAATTAGTTTATAAGCATCGTATAAGGATTTTTTATATTTGGTAAATATTCTATAAGTATTTAATTATTTTAAAGCCACATATTTAATTGTATATCACCAATACTATCAATGATAATATTATGTGATAAAAATCATGAAAATATTTTTTTGTCACCTATACTATAAATATTTAAGTATAAAGTAACGTGTGGTAGATAGGAGTAGACATTATTAAATATATATATGGTTATATTTGCTTATAATATTCATATACACAACATATGCGCAAATCACAACATATGCGCAAATCACGTGTTGAATCTTTAACTGGCTTATTAATAAATTAAATTGTATTAAAATTTAAAAAAACACCCATTTATAAACCAATTTGATAAAATAATATATTTGTTATTGATTTGAAAGATGTCCAACTATAATGATAACCCATATTTTGAATAATTAATACAGATATCGGTATAGTCAGAAATCTGAAATCACAAGCATATATTAGTTTCTAAAATAAATTGGTTTTTATTTAATAGTCTTCCATGATTGTAGTTTAATGGTTTAGTTTCATATGAGGGGAAGAATAAATATTTAATGATTTGGGATTTAGGGTTTTGTAAATTAGGGTTGATTGAAATATTATCATATATTAGGATTTCAGCTTGAATACTGTCGAAATACTTATGTATTAAGCTCTACTAGATTTTGACCCGCCCTCCAGAGGGCGGGTATATTTTTCTGTTTTGCATTTTATTTTAAAATTTTAGTTTTCATATTGTATTTGTGTAAAACAGTTTTCCTAACTAATTAGTAAGAGACTTTGATTTATTATATTAAAATAGTTGGATTAAACATATATCAATTGATCTCTTTAAGAAGACGAGTATATTTTTATTTTTTATTTTCTATAAAAAAATAATTTTTGTATTGTATTATCTATAATCATCTTTATGTTTAAAGTGATTAGAGTTATGATATAATTTGATGCAATTATAAAAAATAGTTATATATAACATTTATCAATTGGACATTTTAGGGCTGGACAAAAGATCCGGATACGAAAAATCAAACTGAATCCGATCCAAAGAAATAGTATCAAACTCGAACTGAAATTGATTAAATATTTGAATGGGTTCAAGTTTTTGGTATTGAAAGAACCGAAACCGACCCAAACCAAAGTATTTCAGGTACCCGAATATATATGAAATAGATTTATATACTTATATATTAATTATTTTAGATTTAATGTATATTAAAAATATTTAAAATATATAAGATACTTTTTAGTTGTCCAAAATACTTGAAAATATATACAAATAGTCAAAAAATATATCTAAAATAGCTAAAGTATATTCAAGACACCAAAAATACTTAAAATATCTATTGATTCTCAATCCAAACATTTAAATCAAACAAATTTATTTGTTAATTTTAGGTATTTTGACCTATGCTTTTCAAATTTATATGTAATATATATGTATATATATATATATATATATATATATATATATATATATATATATATATATATATATATATATATATTCTTTATAGATTTTGTGTAATTTTAAATATATAAGGAATTTTAATTTTTTAAAAAATTATTTAAATGGGTTATCTAAACCCAAACCGAACCCGCAAAGATCCGAACCGAACCGAACCGAACCCGCAAAGATCCGAACCGAATCCGAACCAAAATTTAGCAATACCCGAATGAGGCTAAAATCTTTGAACCCAAAAATCCAAAACCCGAATGGGTACCCCAAACGTCCACCCTGAGGACATTTAATAAATAGATTTTAATTCAATAATCTATTGAAAACCCGTTAAACTAAATGAATTTATAAGAATATTTGTTTATATTAAAAGTACAATTAGACCTCATTAAACCATATTTTGACATCATGTGCGTTGTTAATTGGTAAACCTAATGTCTATATAAAATATTTAAATTTTGAATAATTAATGTATGGTTAAATAACTCTTAATTTTTAGGCTGAGATGTAAGTTATGTTATTGTAGTATGATGATGATTTTTGAAAAAATGGTGTTTAATTGTATTTTTTTTTGCTAAAGATATTTAATAAAATTGTTGCTAAAAATATATGTTAAATATGATTACATACCTTAAATTGAAATGAATTTATATCGATGTAAACAGATTTTAATCATATATGGAAAATTTGAATATAGTAAAACAGCTTTAAATTGTTTAATATAAATTATATATATATATATATATATATATTTGAATAAAAACTTTCAAAAGCTAAAAACAGTTTTAATATGATTAATGTTAATTTCAAAAGTAATATGTGGCTATGAAATTGTCCACTACCCAAACAAATAGGGAGTTACTTTTTTTACATCAAATAAGTAGTTAGCTTTTTTAACTTTTAAAACCATAATATTATATCCTATATAAATTAAGAAGTTATTATTTATTATGAAAATTAATTAATATTTGTTATTAATTACAGTTAATATTAATTATGAATTTTATTATTTAAAATAAATATTAAAAATGATGTTTTACAACTGAATATCTTTTTGATAATTTAGATTTGTTAAGAAAAGCATATTCACAATATGATGTGTTTGTTTCCAACTGTTCTATAATCAATACTGTTAAATAAAATCACGAGTTTTTTTATCTAATTTTCTTCTCTTTGAGATTCTTCTAAGCTAGACCCCTTAAATAAAATCACGAGTTTTTATATAGTCTAGTATGTGTTTGATAATCAATTGTTAGTGCTGAAGCTTTTGCACAGGATGGAATTATGGTAATATATAATCAAGTATAGCAAAAGTAAATCAATATAATAAAACCAAGCAAACAAACAAACACTCTAAGTTCTTATAATAAAAACCGTAGCTCGAGGAACATATACATGTAGTAGGTTTGTGACTAACATATTCATTCCGCATTTGGTTCTTTGAAACTAATCTATCTATAATTAAAGAAAGGTTGTGATGCTTTGAGATATATTGTTTTATTCAGAAAGGCTCGATGTGAGAAGTATATTAAAAGATAACTAAATATGAGAAATTAAAAAAATAATTAGCGTAAAAGATTATAGGTGGTTAACGGAATATCCGTAAAAGGTTTCAGTTAGTTAATGGTAATTCCTAAAAGAAAATAAAAGAATTTAATTAAAATCATAGCTTAAAATTTATTCAATAGCATTTCATTGTAAATACTTTAAAAATCCAAAGGTTCCTCAAAAAAAACGCTTCCGTTTTAATAGTATTAATATATATATATATCATGATATTTAAGATGGTTAATAAATATTAACTTATGCAAATATATATATATATATATATTGGTTATCAGAGTAATTTACGTTGCTTCACAATCTTTGATAGCAGATGCTCCTTCTCCCATGGAATCATAGAACGCTGCCCGTAGATGTAACAGCTGCAGATCTGGTTTAAAGGATATCTCCTTTGCAAGCTCCTCTATGGCTTCATTTTCTTTGTCGTCCATAAGAACTGCAACCAAATAGTTCAAGTTAAAACAAAACCATCATAGAGACACTGCATAGCATCCCTACCTTTGTAATTAGCCTACCTGCAGCTTTGTATCTGTAAGGATATGTACGGTGATGGTCTAGATGTGTTGTTAGGCTAAGGTCGCATTGTGACATTTCGTGGTCACGGTATTCAGAACGCTTCTCGCACGCTGACGCATTATTCAGAGCCTTCTCCGTTAGCTTTGTTATCTCATCATAAGCCTCTTTACGTTGATTCTTCAGATGATAGACAGAAGCAAGGCCTTGGTGAGCTCGTGTGTGCTTGATGTTGAGCGCTTTCGTATAGCAACCAGCTGCCATATCCAGCTTATCAACTGCTCAATCTGCAACGATTTCAGCACATCCAACACAAACTGAGAATGCATGTAAGAATCATGAATCTGATGTAGCAAGTACCTAACTGAATTCTCAGACTTCGGACTGGTCTTTTGTGGCTTGTAAGAAACACTGAATTCTGGAATCTTTTTGTCTGGTCCTTCAGTCTCGTCAGGTCTCAACAAACCCGTCTGCAGAAAATGCCAATAATATAGGTTCAGGAGCCGAGCACACACTAAAACATTAAAAAAAAGAGAGGACATAATGGAAGAAGAGAATACCAGCATCAAGATTACTTGGCTTCCCTATACCATTCTCACCAAGCATAACAATAATCTGAGAGTTTGTGAATTCGCCTTTTGTGACTTTCAACCTGAAGTTTCCTTGTGTTTTGGTCATGGTGGGGTACGTGTACCTAGTGTACCAATGTATTTCCTCAGCACTTTCCTACGGAGTCTGGGAAACAGTCAAACAAAAGAGAAACCATCATAAACACGATTATCTTCGTGAAGGACATTAACTGCTGCACCATAAAAGAAAAAAAAGTTTATCTTAAAGATTCATCTCCAAAACGTATAGTTTCTAAGGGATTATACCCAGCCAAGAGAATGTTGATTCCTTCTCTGACAGAGAAAGGGAGAGTCACCACACTATGGACAGAGAAGTTTCCAATACAGGCAACTGCATCTTCCAAAACCTGGACCTCCTCCTTGATCTCAATAACTGAATCTCTCAACCACTCGCCAGCTTTTCTAAATACAATTTTAATGTTTGAATACTAAAAACCCTCCTAGAGCAACCACAAAATCCACTATATTTATTGAATCCCACAAGAAGACGGGAGAGTACCTTATCTCGCATGAATTTACTGGTCGTCATCTCTGCCTTGATTGCTTCACCTCTCCTTCTCCAATAGTAGTCGTTATCACCAACGTCAGCCTCGAGAAAAAGCAACTTCACATGATTGACAAACACGACAATTGAAAAATGGTTATATTTACGATAGCCATAAGGGGGAATCATGAGAAAGAGGCTGGAAATATTTATAGTAGTATTCATCAGATACGTAGATACCTTTGTTTGATGCCGCGGTATAACTATAAAAATATAGGGATTTAGTTAGAACAGAATTTTGAAATTAGAATTGTAGACGTTATAAGATTTCCTTGTGTTTGAACAAATTAAGGGATGTGTTTGATTATATCACGGGCCTTATAACAGCTTGATTTGTTTTAAGAAAAAGAAAAGAAAAACCGGGTAGTTAACTATAATTAGTTTCTACTAAACTTTATAATTGATATTTAAATGTAGTGGCACATGATGGTAAATACTATTGATGTAGAAGGGCACCTCAAAAAAGGGCGCCTTCTGTTTTAATAGTATTGATGTATATACATTAGATTGTTAGACGTGAAAGCAATAAAATAAATCAGGTTAGATCTTCATATTAATCAGGCTGTTAAAGCTTTTTTTTTGTCAAAAAAGTTGTTACATCTTTGTACGTAGAATATACTCTTGATCTTGATATCATTGGTATAAGCATTAATATTTAAAATTGATTATGGGATGTCGATTTTGTTAAAAAATAGAGAGAAAGATGTTGATCAGTTAGTGTATCCATTCCTAATAAGACTAAATCAATTTATATATTGTTTTAAACTATATACAGATTTAGGGAAATTCTGTTTTAAATGTTGAGTAAAATACCAAATATTATTGTGGCATAAAACAACATTGTAAGGGAATATTCGGTTTTAAATATAATAATTCGGTTTTAAATATAATAATTGCCATTACTGTTCTAAATATTTTTGAGTGTCGTATAGTATTGTTAAGCAATTGGTTGCTTAACTTAGATAATAAATAATATCAATTTATCCATAAATAATATAAATATAAATAATACAAACACTGCAAGTTATATGATTTGTTAGATGGTTAATGCAGTGGATGTGTTTATGTTGCTGAAGTGATAAAACGCAGTATCAATTGTTATTCAAACAATTGTCAACGACATCTTACAAAAACAGTGGGCCAGTGGCTATATATACCCAATTATTAAATAAATATATATTCAGTTTAATTAAGTAGTTGTATATATTCATCTGAGAAAATAAAGGAAAATCGTTAGTGAGCGATTAACAAAAATAAATAAAATTTTAAATAAAAAACATAGTCTAAAATAAATTCAGTGGCAAATGGTGGTAAATACTTTAAAACTTGAAGGACACCTCAAAAAGGGCCTTCTGTTTTAATAGTATTGATAAGAGATATTAACTATATATACATATAATATAGGAAAATTTTGAATAAATGCACTTCAATAAGATTATAATTTGAAAAATACACCCTTCATTTAATCTTTTGGAAAATACACTTATTTATATATAAATTTACCAAATTGCCTAATCTTAATATTTCTCAATTTTATTATATTTTTTTAAAAAAATTGTTTTTTAAAAAAAAAAGAAAAATCCTTAGAGAATATGCATAATATCTTTTTAAACTATATAATATTTCCCATATCTTTTTAATATATTTATAAATATTATTATATTGAATAATAAATTTTAATTATTTTAAAGTTAACAAAATAAATTAAAATCTATATTAACGTCATGATAAACTCAACTCAAATCATAATTTTATTTATTTTATATATCTTTGTTATGATAACATATTTATCTTTAAACACATATTTATTTTAAACATAAATAATTATAAATTATTATTAATTACGAATTTATGCATTAATTATTGAAATATTAAATTGGGGTAAAAAGTAAATTCACATTAAAGAAAGTGTAGTTTTCAAAAGAAATTATAGGCAGTGTATTTTTCAAATTTCAAATCTTAAATAGGGTATTTTCCAAATTATCACATATAATATAACCAAATATAAACATTTAAAATGTAACAAACGTATCTAAACATATTTGAAAAAAAAAATTATCATAAACTATCCAAAGTCCAAACAAACTAAAAGTATTCGATATTTTTATCCAATATATCTGAAGTAATCCAAAATATCAGTATTTTTTTTCGTGTAGCTTGTCTTAATGGTCTTCCAACACATGTGTCTTTTCTGATCTTTTCCCATCTCTTCTTCTTCATCACCCCTTGGTTTGTTCTTTGATTCTCTTTTAAGCTCCATACGAAAGATGATAACTCTGACGAGATTCCTCAACGATAAAACTGATGTTTTGACAGACAAATGTTTTCATACACACTAGTTGCATACTTGCATTAGCGTCGGAGCTCGACGTGAGTGTTGGCGGCGTTTTTAAGCGCCGACTGCTTTGCAGCATTGTGCTTGCTCAGAATGGCTTTAGTATCTTCTTCCATGCGGATGAAGTTATGGGACCCATCAATGGCATCTTATAAAGACAAAGTGGGACTCCGGTAGAAGTCTTCTCGGAACTTGCAGTCTACCTGGAGAGTATTCATCAAGGCATCGATTGCGATGTTGTCAGGGATGTTGATTCTCGACACGATCGACTTGAAGTGTTCCATGTAGTCGCAGAGACTTGATCCTTTGTCTGCTTCAAGTTCCAGAGACTTGAGGCTGTTGCTTCGCGTTTGGTGAACATGATGTAAGTCTTGAGAAAAGCTCTTTGAAGCTGCTGATCGAATCCTCGTCGAGTCCGGAGAACCAAGTCAGGGCCTGCTCGTTCAATGTCTCGACGAAGAGCTGGCAGTAACCAGCATATTTTTCCTCCGAAGAAAGTCGAGCTCTCCCATGGCGATGTTGAAAGCTGTCAGATGCTCGACTGGATCTCCATCGGGTTTATAGTCGAGTAGGCGCAGCTTATCCATTTTCCTGAGCTTGACTCTGGTTAACTCCTTAGTGAAAGGTGTCCTTGAAGTTGAGGCAATGACGATGTCGATTTCAGGAGCTGCCCTGGTTGCCTGGTGGATTCTCGAGCTCATTTGTTGAAAATTTAGCTTGAGCTCGACGATCTCTCGGATGGTCGCTGGGTCAGATGCCGCCGGAGGAGTGTCGGCTGCTAGGGTTCCGATTTGCTCGACTTCGTTCGTCGTCACACGTCCACTGGAGTTTAAGGGTTTGTGTCGAAGAGCTGTCGGCGAAATGGCTGGCTGTTGGTAGGTGGTACTCTGAGAGCAGCGACGATGGCGGCGAGCCATTCGTTCGTCGCTTTCTGGATCTCCTCCTAGTGAGCGAGTCTGGCCATGACCGAACTCATGAAATCCGACGAGAGAAGGGGAGGAGGCGGAGGAGGTGTGAGTTCCGGCTCCTCTCATGAGGTATCAGGGTTCGCACCTGTGTACGTTATTTCGGTCTAAAACACTGAATCTGTTCAGCCCCACGGTGGGCGCCAATTGTTTAGGGTGAGTTTGGTCTCAAGAGAAGTAAACAATACTTTAAATGGTTTGAACAGAGGTATTTATTAGATTTCGAGATGAGGTTACAAAGGTGGAGAAATAAGGAAACAAGTCGGAGTTCGGAAGAGCTTTTAATAGGAAAAGTACAGATAACCGAGAGATGATTGGACGGACAGTAAACCCTAATCTCGCCGCTAAGTCTCTGTAGCAAAGTGTTCATTTCTGTTCTCCTTTGCTCTCTTCTCCTTTTATACCCTTTGTTCGGATGGGAATTGACCTAGTCTCCTTTCCAATTCATTGGACTTGTCAGCCTGTCGGGCTTGACGTATGTCTTCTCCCGAGCTGCTGAGCCGATCTTTTACTCGGCTGAAAGCAGTATGTAGTCGAGCCGTAGACGCTGAGTTACGGCTTCTCAGCTACAATCCGCTTAATCAACTTTGTTGGGTCTTTTGTTCGATGGACTTTGTGGATATGTACAATCCATCCTCAACAATAACCTTGGAAAAGTCTCCCAAAGAATCCGATTTTAGCATCATGTCTTAGATTAGTATACACTCTAAACAAGGATCAGCTAAAATTAGTGTAGCCCTAATAGTCTTTCTATATATAAACCCACTTTAGATCTAATTCATGAAATAAGAAAAGAAAAAAGAAGAAGAATCCATTGTATTCCCCTTAAGAACAGAAAATGAAGGTATTTGTGATATTAATGTTGGTGATTTTTACTGCTGAGTTTGCGGAGCAATCAGAGGCGAGAGAAAACAACCCCGTTTACAAATGCCTTCAAAAAAATCCTTGGAATGGTGCATGTCATAATCCTAGTGGCACTCCCCGTGCTGCCAACGAATACACTCGTGGTTGCTCTAAAAACCACCGATGCCGAGGCGGCTAGTAAATCTCACTTAATATTACATACAGGTCCATGCTTACTTGATTATGAATAAAGGTCCTACATCTGTTTACAGTTTTAAGGCCTCCATTTGACAATTTCGTTTTGTTTTAAGCAATAGTTTTCTTACAATTTGGGTGTAAGCAATGTTACTATAGCATTTCAATAGATCTTTTATGTTTTTTAAAATGTTTCCTTAGTAACTAATATATATTCAGAGTTCCATAATAAATGAAGATATATACTTACAGTTTTACAAATATCACTTTGATATATAGTTATTTATTAATTATGATTATTTTTATGTTTTGTCCCTCACCAATTTTAATATTGTATAATTAATATATTAAATATCCATTATACCTTGTCAATATTATTAGTTTAGTAGTTTTCTTAATTTATTAAATTTTAATAATTTTAAATATCGTCTTAAGCACTTCATCAGAAACTAAATCTGAAATTCTTGTTCGAGATATATTAGAACATGGTTATAATTTTGGAGATATCTGATGTTATATATGATATTTTTCGTGGAAAAATAGTTTGTCGACAACACTAGTTACTATATATATATATATATATATATATATATATACCAAGTAACTGATATAAATATTTGTATAAACACACAGTGTTGTTGTATATGATAAATTATGTTTATTTATATATAAATTTGTGAAGAGATGGCTTAGATCTCTTATTAATAACTTAGGTCCATTATTAGGAACAAATAATAGAAAATTATGTGGATTCTAGATAAGATCTTACTCTGAACAGTTTTTAGGTGATGATTGTTTGAATGGTTTTTGGATTTTAGTTTTTAGTTTAAATCTTTTCGTTTTTGGATTTTAGATTTTGGTTTTTAGATTATGGTTTTTAATTTTGCAGTAGATTTTAGTTTTTTGAAAAGCATGAATGGTTGTTTCAGACTTTGATTTTGATTTTTGTTTTTTTTTCTTTTAAAATTAATAACATGAAAAATATTTTTAAAAGAACAAAGCATTATAGTAGGTACCATTTTATTAAAAAAATATATATATATATATTAACACTATGGTAAGTGTTTAAATTTATGGCATTTATATATTAATAGCTGAATTAAAGTCTATGATAAACATTAAAAAATATTAAATAAATAATATATATAATTCATTCTGAAAAAAAAATCGTTTTAATTATATTGGTATACTATTTTTAATTATGATATTTTTAACATATATAAAAAAATTAAATATATAACCATGTATTCAGTCATCTTAATAGTAATATTGAAGAACCAATGTCAATATGATCTTTTACAAATTATTTTTCAATTTTTGTATAGGAATTATAAAAAAGTAAAAAATTCGTTTTATTATCTTAATCAATATTTTTAATAATTTGTATTTAAAAAAAGGAAAACACTATGCATATTAAAAAGAAAAAAAAACACTATGCATAATATTTTGAATTATTTTTTATTTGGGATTTAAAAATAGAAAATTACTTCTGGATAATAATTATAATTACTTTCTTCTAAAACCTCATTTTTATTATCTTAGTATATGTATTTTTAATTATGAGATGGGTCAAAAATGGAAAAATACTATTTGATAATAATTATAATTAATTTTTGTAAAAAAATCATTTTCGTTATTATCTTAATGTATATATATGTATTTTAATTAAGAGATGAATAGACTTGTCACAATCTTAAATATATAATTGTCATGTGTCATGATCATGTTAATTCTTGTAATTATGAAATGGATACACATGCCACAATCTTAAATATATAATTGTTTTACAATAACTAACTAAATATGCATTACTGATTCAAACACTATCATGATAAGTTATTATCTATGATCTTAAATTTTTTTTACAGAATATCATTTTATTTATATATGAAAAAATTATTGGATAAGTTTTACTATTATTAATTTTAATCAATATATGTGTTACTAATTAAATTAATATATCATTTTTATTTTTGTTTGAAGTTCTTAAATATATATATTAACTATATATTTTTAATATCTTGGTACACATATTTATCATATAGAATTAAATCTTTAAAGTCATTCAATATTATATATTCAGTTATATATAATTAAGAATTTTATTTGATTAATATTTAGTTATATACTTTATGTATTTTAAATTTTTATTGAAAAAATTCAGATAACAACACAATATATATAAGAATTATATTTTAAATGTATGTTAGATTTTGGGTATAGAATTAAATCTTAAAAGTCACTCAATATTCTCTATTCAGTTATGTAAAATTAATAATTTTATTTGATTAATATTTAGTTATATACTTTATGTATTTTAAATTTTTATTATAAAAATTCAGATAACAACACAATATACATAAGAATTATATTTTAAATGTATTTTAGATTTTGGGTATAGAATTAAATCTTAAAAGTCACTCAATATTCTCTATTAGGTTATGTAAAATTAAGAATTTTATTTGATTAATATTTAGTTATATACTTTATGTATTTTAAATTTTATTAAAAAAATTCAGATAACAACACAATATATATATAAGAGTTATATTTTAAATGTATTTTAGATTTTGGATAAGTCTTACTATTAGTAATTTTAATCAATTATCTAGTTAAATTTTTGTTTTTATTTTATATAATATATAATTTATAATTTTTTCATTAAGGATATAAACGATATTAACTGCTGTAACTTTTAACGTGGGAGCTCGAATGCGAAAAATCACTTCGCAAATAATAGTATAGATAGATAGATAGATACTCATCAAATATTATATAGAGTGGGTATCGAGAGATACAACAAGTTGTGCATGCGACCATTTTTAACAAGTTGTCATTGTATAATATATTTTGAACTATTGTAACCAACCCTATGATTTTGTTATAGATATACATACAAGAAAGTGTTAATGTAAGAAGATTAGTTCTCATGTACTACATATTCAAGCATTTTTAATACTTAGTGTTATTATTTAAATAAAAAGAACTGTAAGGCAAATTCCAAACTCAAAAAGATTTGTAAAGAAGATTAAAACGCATAAGACGCATAACTTCCACAGTTTTTTCTTAATTGTATGCCAGGATTTTCTGAAAATGCATGTATCTTTGAATATAATTTGCAGAATGACATCTTCTTGGAACACCAATGTAGTGTTACTAGTGTACATATGCCAAGTATATCCTAGGTCTAAATCAGAAAAACACCTAAGAGTTCATGTGAACACTGATGTAAGAAGATTTGGCCAAGTTCTTCTTATGTTCACTCTTAAGAGATCCTTGGACACTATCCTCTTGTTCTTCTTATGTAAATGATCTTGAAACGTGAAGCTTACCGTGAGGCATGTACGCCCATAAAGATGGCTCGCGCTTCAGCGTCGGCATACTGATAAACCGGAAGATATATGTGCTTGGAGGGTGCGGGGATGACACGCTGATTCCTCGAATTGGGCAAGTGTTCAATCAAGAGAAAGAACCCTGGGAATTCTTGACTGTAACTAGTCAGAAGATGCCCTTAAGTATCCAGCAAAGCGTGTTGATGGTACAAAAGAACGAGGTTTACGCTGTGGATGACGATGGTCAAAGCTTCTCCTTCTCACCAAGATTGATCTAATATCACTCATGAACATATATTCGGATCATACATTTCCTGATCGATAGCTCCTTGTACCATTCAACCACAACGAGAACAAGATCACTCTACGACACATAATGGCAAGTCTCTTAGTCTACAGCATCTAGTTAGATTTGTACAATTTATTTTAAAATAATTATTTCCACAACACTATTCTGTAGTTGAATAATTATTTTCACAAATTGTGTATAAATATTTTATTATACAATTGAAATTCAGAAATAAAAGAATAGAAAACACTCACACCAAAAAAAAACCAGGAAAAAATACTACAAGAGCAGTCCATCTCTGGCGAACTGATCCAACCAGTTTACAAGTTCCGACATTGTTGGTCGTTGACTCGGATCCTCCCGTACACACAACTCCGCCACGTCAGCAAGTTTCAATAACGGCTCAACATTTCTCGGCAACGCAATATATTTATCCAAAATCGTCACCGCTCTGCCTTCTCTAATCACCGGAACCGCCCATTCAACAATCTCCGGAGGATCACAATCCCTATCGTAACGCTTCCTCCCGGTCAAAATCTCCAACAACACAACCCCAAAGTCATAAACATCTCCTTTGACATCCAAACTCCTCTCGTTAGACGACGTCACGAGCCCAAAGTCAGCAACTCTCGCGGCCCACTCCGAGTCCAAAAGCACGTTCGAAGACTTCACATCTCCATGAACAATCCTCGGCTCAGCTTCGACGTGAAGATACTCGAGACCCTTCGCGGTTTGCAACGCGATTCTCACCCTTAAGCTCCAACTCAACGGCGAAAACCCGCCGTGTAGATGATCGTGAAGGGTACCGTGAGGCATGTACTCGTAAACAAGAAGCCTCTCTCCCATCTCGGTCGAGTAACCGATGAGATTCACAATGTTGCTATGCCTAATGTTGCATAGAATCTCTAACTCCGCCTCGAACTCTCTAGCGTTCGTGTGGATTATTGTCGATGCGTTTGCTCTCTTGACCGCGACTTGTCTCCCGTCGGATAACACGGCTTTGTAGACGAACCCGTAGCTTCCTCTGCCTAGCTCGTTGAACTCTTTGAACCCGTTGGTCGCATCTTTAAGCTCGGAGAGCCTAAACACTTGCGCGAAAGGGGTCACCGATGGAGCAGGGGTGATCGTTTCGAGCGGCTCGGTGTCTAGATCGTTCTTCCCCATGCAAGATTTGAAACCGTCTTCATTGTTAGGACTAGCGATAAACCTTGGAACGACGCAGCAACAGATTATGATGATCAACAGAGACGACGCGCAAGAGCCGATGATGAGAGCTAGTCTCTGCAGCTGATGCCAATGCTTATCTGACGAATCATGATTATGAAGCTTGCAAATGTCGGAACAAGAACTGTTCTGACATAGCGAGCACGACGTGCAGACCCGATCAGAGTTCTCGGTGCACGAACTCGACAAGAAGAATCCCTTAGAGCAATCCGAGCCGCAAGGGGAACATAGCATCAACTCTTTCCTCACGCACAAACTCGTTAGGTCAGGCTCATCGAGAATGCTTGCGTTGAAAGCAAACTCTTTCTCCTCGCAAGGACCAGCTCTGCATACCCCCGGACTGCAGAGCTCTAACGGAGGATCGTACGCTAACGTCGACGATCCGTTAACCATCCAGCAATCGAGAACAAGATCCTCTTCTCTTATACCGCAAACGATGGAATCAGACGAAGCGATCGCTTTAAAGCCGGAAGCTTTGGGTATCAACGAGAAGTTAGCGTTACCCCAACACTCAACCTCGTGAGTATCCTCACGGATCCCACAGAAATGGTTAGGACCAGCTGTTAAGTCAACGAAGGTAGAGTCATCATCAGGTGGAGAGTCAACGTCTCCCCAACATTTAACCTCACGAGTTGAGTTCAGAATCGCACAGAGAGAGCTTTTCCCAGCGGCTAACACTTCGAAGCTGTCCGAAGTTGTTGAGTTAAGCCCTAAAGTCGAAGACTTTGGGCCGAAACAGAGGACCCCACCTTCTCTAACACCACCGCAGCTAAACCCATCACCAGAAACGATCTTGTTGAATACGAGATTACTAACGTCCTGATCATAGAAGTCAGGAGACTCTTTAGCGACAAAACTGTTGTTCTTGGCTCTCGTTATCTCCCAACAGTCTACAGTTCCAGAGTCGTGATCCGAGTAGTAAGCTCCTCTGACTGCACAGACGTGTTTGTTTCCAGCAGCGATCTGAGAGTAAGCAGTAGTCCTGTAAGAGAGAGGGACAAGATCCATACCCGAAGAGGAAGATCCAAGGGAACTAAAACAAAAGGGTTGAGACGTGTTGGACAAGACTCCGCAGAGGAAACCGTCTCCGCCTGAGAGAACCGCCATGGAAGGAATGTTGTAGCTCTGAGAAGTGGAAGAGGATAAAGAAGAGGAAGATGATGGAGAAGAAGGAGATGAGTAGTTTTTGCCCCAGCAGATAACTTCTTGGCGACCACTAGCGTCGATGGCGCAGAAGAAAGCAGAGGAGCCGCCGAAGGAAGCCGCGATAGGGCCGGGGGATCCGAACCCCGATCCGGGTTTGGATAAGAACGGGAGGAGGATGAGTGAGAGAAAGAGGAGGAAGAGATGAGTTTCCATTGGAGGAGAAGTTCATGAACCGAAAGAGAAGAGTGGCCATAAGCTGACATTTGACAGTGGTGAGGAACAGAGAACGTGGGTGGCGTCCTAATGGATGAGCAAAAAATCAAATATAAAATATCTTTTTGTTTATTGGATTCGTTTGGATCTCTAGAATATTTGTATGCTAAGCAGCTTACGTTGACGACCGACTAATAAATATAAACTGTAACTAAAACCATTTACACATTCATGCATGTAAAAGTTTCCACAAGAAAACATATACAAGCATGTTCATAATAGTGGGACAAAAGAAAAATGAAATAAAGAGAAAATCTAAGGAGTTGCGTCTTGAAGGGGACAGCAAGATCTAATCCATGTCAACTTTTTTGAAGCTTTTAAACATTTTTTGTTCTTTTATAAGATCACCGTCATTGTCTGCAATAATACTATTCACTACATACAATGGAAAATATAAGTAAAGTATAAATAAAACTGAGTTGAACAATATTTTAATTTTCCACTGAAAATGTTAAATTATTGATTAGATGATTTGTTCGGCGTCTTTAGTGCATATAACGCCAAAACGTTTGCCTTGGAGTGATAAACGCAGTAACCACCACCATTATGTCTTCTACTCGATTTGACCTTATTTGAAAGCGTTTGTTGTGTTACAGGTTGTCGTCACTAGAAAAGTTCAATATAAAAAGAGTATAGAGCATAAAATGAATCAAGATCTATAAATTCTTGGTTCTGCCATATCCAGTTCAGAATTATATTCCAGCATTGCACACACAGCCATATAATACTCCAGACTTCAGATTATGTAAACGCGGTAAGCAAAGTGTTTCAATTAATTATTAAAAGACTTTCAAACGTTATGAGACAAATCCCATAACAGTATTATGCATATGAGGAAACTCTCATGTAAGCAGACTTCTAGCGAGATGTTCCCGAGCTGTTGCCAGTGCTTGAGTAAGTGTCTGCAATCACAAAATGTAATTACCAAATTAGGAATGCCCGTGCCAAATTTAGCCAAACCAAAACTGATTCAAAACCAAATCAGTTACTATATAGCTATTCTAATGTCCTACAGCCGAAAGGGTGGAACATGCATTAGTCATATTGTCATCACCTGTTCAGAGAGTGAACCACTAGCTTCTGTGCTCTGCATTGCTACTTTCCCCGCAATGACGTTCGGGTCTGTTTCAAGAACCACCCTGAACACAAATATTCCACACCCCATAAATAATCATACACACAGTAGCTAAAATGCTAAGATATCTTGGACAAACCAAAAAAACATCAGCAATTATTTAAAAAGCCTAATGCAGTGATAAGACTTAGATTTGCATACCCCTGATCGACCATTTCATCGAGGCACAGAAAGATGAGATCCAAGTTCTCAAGGGCCTCCATCTTTTCCACATTGTTCCTGGTACGGAAAATGGGATGCAGCAGACGTTAACTGTTGATAAATAATGGACAATGTTCGATTGCAAAGTCAAGCAAATACCTTAGAAGAAGTGCAACAGCATCGAAAAAGCCTTGAAGAACAGAGGATAAGACGAGCTCGTTTTCATTGTCGCCTCCAGTAACAAAGAAGTGAAGGTCCTGAGCGAACTTATAGACAATAATATTACTGTCCAAGAGTGTGATCTCAGCTGCAAGTAAATGTCAAACCCAAACATCACACACGTCCATAAGCGATATGAGACGAGACGGTATGTATATCAGTATATAAAAAAGTCAGGAAACTCAATACGCATCCCATGAAAGAGATTTTTTAAATGAATCTCATGTGTATGTGGTCTTACCTTCAGTGCGAGCATTGGTCTTAGAGGTCTTGGAGAACACATACTTCTCAAAACTCAACTTGGCAGCATTAGTTGGCCAGTCATCGGAGTAATACTTGACAGCCACACGCTTCCCTTCAGAGTCCAGAAGAAGAATGTTCTTTACCAAAGGACATAAATCCTATTCATTGTGAAAATCGACAGTCAATATTTCAAGTTACAGCCACAAAGAAAAAAGATCACGACGGTTAAAAGATCTAGAGCTCCACAAAAAGCTCCATCAGTGCATATATTCTAAGCACATAATACAACAAAAGTAGATCCAGAGACCATGATAAAAATGGAGGCTTTAGCAGATAGAATCACTAAGAATCTTCTACGAGATATATATAAAGCATATGCACTTACATGACTCCCCTGACTGCCTGACATTGTCGTTAAACCTGTGTTTCGCCTCTACAAACACAAAAACCAAATCTTTTGAGCCATTCAACAAATCTCACATATTAAAAAAAACGACAAACACACTATAATATCTAAGCTCAGCTATTTCATAACATTTATCGTAAAATAAGCTTAAATTCAGCGTCCTCCTACTTAGGATACATAACAAAATGCGACATTGGTAAGTATATAACATAGCTGAGCTGCAGAACAAGACCATAGGTCACATACACAGAAAAATCGAGGGTATAAATGATTGATTAGAAAGACTAAAGAATCATGAAATGATTCGAATCACTAATCAAAAGCTCCACACAAAAGACGAAAAGAAAAATACTCGAATTTCAAGGGAAATCACACAGCACAGCACAGATCTATACAATGTAATGATTACACACCAAGAAAAACTACTATGGTCCCAATAAGAAATACAATTGAAGATCTGGGAACGAAATTGTAGGGATAATCGTGATCCGCGAGTGAGAGTGATAACACACACAAACGATCAACGGATCGGAGTAGAAGCAATGGAGGATTTAGGAACGGAATATTCCGGAATCAGATTCAAGTATCGAAAGCGCAGGATCTAAAAGCTATAAACAGAAGAAATCGAAATACCTTTCTGGGAGAGCAGATTCCTTTGAATGATGGATTCTCTTCTACTTTCGTTCTGTTATATATGCGTACGCTGGGAGTTTGATCTGGCCGGTTATTAAAAATTCGATAACCGGATTGGTTTAATCGGAGACTGCATGACGTTTATTATTTTTAGACATTTACTTTATGTCGTTTTAAAATTCAGATGACCAGTTATTAAAACTCTGTGAACCGGATTGTTCGATTCGAGACTGCATGCCGTTTGCTAATTTGGACACTCACTCTTTGCCGTTTTAAATTAAGTTGACTTTCGCACAAACGACAAGGCGTTACAAGAAACATTCTCTTCTCTCCCCTGAGTCCCCTCCTCTCCTTGCCGGAGAGAATAAAGTATAAATACTCACTTTTCTATTTCAACGCAGCACTAAAGTCTCCTCTTCTTGTCTCTCCTCCTCTCTCCTTCCCTTTCATCGATAAACATGGCTGCAGCATTTCTCGGGAGACGGCTTCTCGGGACTTCAACGTCTACCTCCAGCCCCCTCATTTCCTCTGCCAGAGCCTTCTCCTCCTCCACCACTCCGATCAAAGCAACCCTCTTCCCCGGCGACGGGATCGGTCCCGAGATCGCCGAATCCGTCAAACAGGTAACTTTCTCACATCCCCATCCTGGTTTCGTTCCTAAATTACAAGATTTGATGCTTAACACTTTGGTCTGGTGATGTCTCTGAAAAAAAAAGTTTGATCCTTTATGGTGAAAAGTTTGATTCTTTATGGTGATTCCAGGTGTTTACTGCTGCTGACGTGGCTATTGAATGGGACGAGCACTATGTTAGTACCGAAGTGGATCCGAGAACTAACAGTTTCTTGACGTGGGAGAGTCTTCAGTCTGTCCTTGATAACAAGGTTGGCTTGAAAGGACCTATGGCTACTCCCATTGGGAAGGGTCACCGTTCCTTGAACCTTACTCTTAGGAAAGAGCTGAATCTGTACGCCAATGTTAGGCCTTGCTATAGTCTTCCCGGGTATAAGACCCGTTATGATGACGTGGATCTTATTACTATTCGTGAGAACACTGAAGGAGAGTACAGTGGGCTTGAACACCAGGTTGGTCTATATTTAGTAGCCTTGTTAAGAACATTGCTGATGATTTTGTTGTTTTGGTTTATTAGGTTGTTAAGGGTGTGGTGGAAAGTATTAAGATTATTACACGTAAAGCGAGTATGAGGGTTGCGGAGTATGCTTTTCTCTATGCTAAGACTCACGGAAGGAAGAAAGTTTCTGCTATTCATAAAGCCAATATTATGCAGAAAACTGATGGTCTTTTCCTTCAGGTCTGCTCTTCTTCTTTTCAGACTTTGTTTTGTAACAAGTTAATCATTTGCTTCCTGTTTCTTTCAGTGCTGTGATGAGGTAGCTGAGAAGTATCCTGAGATAGAATACGAGAAGGTTGTTATTGACAACTGCTGTATGATGGTAAGCTACAACTTGTTCTTTCCTTACTATTTGTACTTATGTTGTATTGTAGAGTATGTGATTAATGTTTCTTAATATGGCAGCTTGTGAAGAACCCTGCACTTTTCGATGTCTTGGTGATGCCAAATCTCTATGGAGATATCATCAGCGATTTGTGTGCTGGACTAGTTGGGGGGCTAGGACTGACTCCGAGGTAATGTTTGTTCTTTCATCTCGCAAAATATTTTATTTAGCATAGACAACGAGACAATTGTATTAAGCTCTGATTATGTTTTGATGCAGTTGTAATATTGGGGAGGATGGTATTGCCCTTGCTGAAGCTGTTCACGGCTCTGCACCAGATATTGCTGGAAAGGTTAGTCCTCCAAATTTGTATGACACATTTAAAATTGAAGTGAACTCAAACCTGACTGTTACTCTAAAACCATGTACTTAGATGATTCATCTTGTAGAATACTTAGATGCTTAGAGTTTCAATGTAAACCAGGTCGTGTTGGATCATCGCGCTTGTAATACTTCTGAACAATGTTAATAACTTCCCAAACTAGGACTATGGCGAACAAGTCTAATCTGCACAATGAGTATAGATATTTTATCTAAACTAATGCTGATTCAAATCTTAGCTTATGATCTAAATGTATTTCTCTTTCTTTGGCGGTGTTGTATAGAACTTGGCGAACCCGACAGCTTTGCTTCTGAGTGGAGTGATGATGTTGCGGCATCTGAAGCTCAACAAACAAGCAGAGCAAATTCATAGCGCCATCATCAACACAATAGCTGAGGGAAAGTATAGAACCGCTGATCTCGGAGGTACCTCAACCACAACAGATTTCACAAAAGCCATCTGTGATCGTCTCTAAGCACTCGTTTTTTCTCTACTTTATTCATTCGCCATTGGATCTTTCCTTTGAGGATTTACCCTCCAGATATTCTTGCTCACGTTTTTATTTATCTCTCTCCTTTTGATCATCTTCTTATGAGAAGAAACAAAGCTACTACCATTGGCATTTCTCATGTTTTTTTTATTGTTTTACGTTTTGAGCTCTTGCACAGCTATATACCTCTTCTGCCCTAAGGGGTAACATTTCATTGCACAGGAAGGATATAGATGTTTGAAGAATCATCTAAATGTTTTTGTTAACCCACTCAATATAATATAGTATGTAAATGTAATGGTAAATATTACAAACTTGTCCAGTCGATAAAAGAATAGAATAAATTACACTCTAGGTCACTTTTATCATTTTCAATGTCACTCTCAGTCACTTAGTGCTACAAACACACTTTTCTTCCTAGCTGGCATCTCATCATAACTACTTAGTTCTCCTTTTTCGTTACATATCAACCACAAAAGCTTTTTCCCTTTGTTTATTTAGTTACTTTAGGCGGTGAATTTTTTCCCACCGTCCATCTCACTATTGATTCAAAGGTCCATATTTAACATTTCAGATCTGGAAAAGACATTGTACTGTCAGTTAACCCCAGCCATAGATGACCCTTTAGCTCTGACGGCTCAGATTCAACTCTCCCATCTAACCATCATCATCTCCCACCGGTCACTGTAATCTCCTCTCTTAGTTCTTCATCACCCCACCGGGTCGTAAATTTACGCACCGTCGCGTCTTTTCTTCCTTCGCATCTTCAAATTGTTGGCTCGTCAAGCTTGGTCGTGCCTACCTGACTCTCTTCCTCTCCCGTTGGAGAACCAAATCGGAGATCAATTAAATCTGTGGAAGCACAAAGGGATTCATTCCCAAACCAAGTTTATAATTTTTGCACGATTGGTTCTTTAACTTTTGAATATTGATAACTTGGCCCTAAAAGTTGCAGATTTTCACAATTGCTTTTCAGTTAGGGTCTACACTTCATGTTTTTATACATGTATTGATGTACACAAAATTTTAGTATCCACATGTACAAGAATTCATAGGTGTACAAGGTGCCTTAATGTGTTTTGCATATACTAGAATCTAGAGTGCACAATTAAAAATTTAATGTACATATGAACGTTCTAACAGTGGATGTTATATGCACTTAAAGCACATGTGTACAACCTGATTTGTGGATTTCAAAACAAATGATTACACAATTTTCATGTTCTTTTACAAAATAATGTACATGTGCATAATCATCTACACGTACATATGTCTTTCTGAAATTAATCCTAACAAAAATGAGAGTATAGTTAAATGAAAAAAAATGAAACATAGTGTACATATTTCTATTGTCCACGTGTACAACACTTTACAAAAAAAAATACGTACACTCTACATTAACATTAACAAAGGCCGTAGTGCACACTCTAAAAGTCAAAGAAAAAATTGAAGAGAAATCTATACTTGTACACCAAACTTTAATATCCACATGTACAGTGGAGTTCGATGTCTACATGTACACCAAAATTCTATATATACATGTACATGAAAATCATCTCTGGTTCATTCCTTGACTTAAACTCTTCCTCGGTTTCCTCTACATATATCTCAAGAGCAATGTGAACCTTACAACTTGAATTATTGGCTTGTCGGTCCATACACACCTCAACACCATCTCTCTCATTCTCACTTCTTATATCTATCATCCAC
Source organism: Hirschfeldia incana (assembly GCA_026261945.1). Taxonomy (NCBI): domain Eukaryota; kingdom Viridiplantae; phylum Streptophyta; class Magnoliopsida; order Brassicales; family Brassicaceae; genus Hirschfeldia; species Hirschfeldia incana. Next base: position 250,839 of record JABCMI010000005.1, read on the forward strand.
AAAAATATCAACAATCGGTTTTCTTGAATTTTCCCCCCTAGCATCCGCAACATATAAACAACCCTCCTGTCCTGAATCTCACAGTCGAATTCCCCTCATCCCTCATCCATTTCATCCACAGGTTCAACCATTGGCTGCACCATAAGCTGCACAGTACATAGACAAAAAACAAAATTAGTTTCCTTCAAATCAACCTAAACACCTTTAACTAAACCACCAGGCTCAACCAATACAGATGTACACAAGGAAAGTGTAAAATAAACACATGAGTTCAACTATCCTTTATCCATATGTACGCCCTACCATCTACATGATAGGCGTACAACTGTACATCTTCACCATCCAGAAGAGTTGTATACATGTACAACACAAACAACAGAAATGATATGGACAACCAGTGTTTCAAACTAACCTCAGCCTCATTCTAGGCATCAAGCAGTTGGTTAAGCGTCAACCCTGTATGCTTTGGCAGCTTTTCACCCACGAAATCAACAAGCAACTGCCCATCATTGCCTCCCAACCGCTTGTGTCGTTTGGACGGGTACCGGTCCGTCGCACAAAACCTCGGGGCTAGCCTCTCGTCAACGCCGCCTCCGTCCTCCCCTCTGCTGCTGCTTAAGAAACATAGGAAAAGGTATTAGACACGGATCCAATCACCAGAGATCAAGGAACGCAAAAGGCCGACCAACCACGACTGGATAAAATTTCAACAAATTACTAGGGAGGGGAATGAAAATCTACCTTTCCTTTAGCCTTGCGCATTCGCTTCTCCCTTGAAGACATGGTTGTCGTTTGATTAGCCATCGACGCTGCAATCTTAACGTCTTAGTCCGCCGCAACTGCTATTTCTCAACGGAAGAGAAAGTAAAACCGAATACCCTAACCTGTGTTAAAAGGTAAAAATGTTAAGGAATGAAAAATAAAACAAAAAAAAGTAGAAATAACCGAGCCCAATTTCAAATTTTGAAATCACAAACCAGTCCAAATATTTAGTTAATAGGTAAATTACAACAGACACCCTTATTAGTTAGCAATTTTGGGGACAATAAAGTCTTCCATCAGCAATAAGTGTTCCGGTAGCAACAAGTGATCTCTCCTGTAATTAAAAGACAAAAAGTGACCTAGAATGACATAAACTCTAAAAGAATATATAGTCTATATCCAGTAGCTTTATTTAATGAATAAATTTCATTTGGATATTTGATTTACAATTAATAATTTAAGCCAGAGTTTATCGAAATGTATCCATGGATGTCTCGGATGCAGATCACCGTTCGTGGTTTTTGAGCGATTAGTCTCGTTTGTACAAAATGCAACGCAATATAAACGGTCATACAGACGCTGAGAATATATAACGACTTGTAAGCAGTGTAGTACCGCATACGTACTCAGCAATATGCGCATACTAATTACTACATAAATTTATATCACTTAAAATATTAAAATTGATCTCATTGTACTCGGGATAGCTTTCAAATTTCTGAACATCACAACTTTTAATATCCTCTCATATAAATACAAGTTTTGAACAAGATCATCTCCGCTTCCCAAGAAACATATATACAGTAGAATCTCTATAGATTAATAATCCATAAATTAATATACACTAAAAATCTCTATAAATTAATATAATTTCATAGTCCAAAATTAAGTTTTTGGTTCAAGTAGTATCTCGATAAATTAATATCTTTATAAATTAATAAGAAAATATAATTTTGGACTATATATGTTATTTTACAGCCTAAATTGTGACTTCCCATCATGTATTTGAGTATTTCGCTTCTGAAATTTCCAAGTTGTAAGTCGGTAATGTGTGATTGGAGAATTAGAAGTTGAAACGGTGAATTCAAATAGAAGAGCTTCATTCATTTGTTACAACTTTGAAGCGTCACTTCTCTGAGCTGACTGTCATATGTGGCTTTGAATCATCTCGTATATTTGCATGATTTGTTTGATCATTAAAGAATTCATGTCTTTCTTATTTAGATTTGCTTTGCTTATCTTTGTTGCATTTTGTATTATCTCTATGATGTAATTTTTGTATGTACTCTGTTGTCATCCTCCAGTCTCTATAACATATTCAGATGGAAAAATATACAAGTCTATTGCTGTATTATGTACCTTTCCTGAAACACATTTTTACCTTTATTTTCTATCAAGGTCCTTCAAAAAGACCAGAGGTCAAAATACAATGAGGGATCGAAAGAATTTGGATTGCATATACATATATATATAGTATATATACATGTTTACAAAGATGTATTGTGTAAATCCAATCATATTCCAATTCAACTCTCCAATGGTAGTATTTTATGTCTTTGATTATTAAACTACAATTCGTCTTAGTAAACGTTGTAGGTGAATATACAACAGTTTGTATTATTCTGTTCGGTATAGAATGTCAAGAATTGTACCTCCGGGTCTTTTCAGCCACTTTCCCAGTCACTCCCTTCATTTGAGTCACTCCCTCCATCCGACAAAAAAAATCTCAAAAGTTGATTGGTTTCAATGAGTCGGTGAACTGTAACATACACATAATACATACCCCGGCATATCAATAGATAGATATTTCATTTGGTTTGGCCATGAAATTAATATAATCATTATATATTTGTTGATACATATTTTGTGCATATAAATTCGTCTGAGTCTTACTGAATATTGGTCAAATACTATAGTATCTTAATAGCCGGAAAATTACATTAAAATATAACAAAAATATTTATGTTTATTGTAACATATAACCTACACATCTATGGATATAACCGAGTCACGTTTTTCCTGGTCTCATAAAGAACTAAGACCAATGGGTTTTATACATGTACTAGATTATGAAAGGACGGATGTATTTTGTTGTTTTTTCAATATAAATATTGATAATTCTTCGTTTTAATTATATAAATTGTGACATAATTAAATTTCAATTATGCGAGTTTGTTAGTGTGTACAATATGACGAAATTTAAAATGCATCATACAGCCGTTTTATGTTTGTAAATAAATTAAACAATGGTTGTATCCAAAACGTACTTGGGCTATTATATAATTTTAAAAGAATTATAAATTATATAAAATATTTCTAAATAAATAAAGTGGTCAATAATATTTTTGTTTAAGTTTTATCCTTATGTAGTTACAAAATTCAAATTCTATTATCAGCCTTTTAAAATTATTGCAGACTTTAATTTATGTTATTGATATTAAAAAATTATGGAATATGAAATTGATTATATAAAAACATACAAATTTAATTAATTAACAAATTTGGATCATAGCTAATTTATTTTGAAACGTGGGCTAGATTCTGATCCGTCTTTGAAAGGACGAATATTTTTTTGTTGTTTTTTCAATATAAAGATTGATAATTTTTCGTTTTAACTATATAAACTGTGACATGATCAAGTTACAATTATGCAAATATTTTATAGTGTGTACAATATGAAGAAATTTAAAATGCGTCACACAACCGTTTTATGTTTGTAAATAAGTTAAACAACAGGTGTATCTGAAATTCGTACTTGGAATATTATATAATTTTAAAAATTATAAATTATATAAAATATTGCTAAACCTATAAAATGGCCAATAATATTTTTGATTAAGTCTTATCTTTGTGTAGTTACATAATTTCAATTTCTAATATCAACTTTTTAAAATTATTGCAGATTTTAATTTTTGTTATTGATATTTAAAAAATTTATGAGATATGAAATTGATTATATAAAAACATAACTCATTTAGTTAGGCTCTATTAAAATAGACCCATAAAACCAAAAGACTACTATACCATTAATGAATTTTATTTTTTAGTCATATCATTAAAGGTAATTTTAGAATAATGTAGTATTTCATTAAGGGTATAAATCAGAAATGTTCCTGTTTTAATAGTATTGATTCTGTCCCATAAAACTTTAACGACTAAGAACAAAAGAAACAAGTGTTCAAAAAAAAACAAAAGAAACTAAAACGGCTATTTATAAATCTAGGATGGTTCTATCATTCACTTTGGACGATTCGAACGGTAAACACACATTCACTTACTCATACTGTCGCACAAGTCCGTCCGATCATTCACTTTGGATGGTTGTAATTGTATCAGTCAAATTTCTACCACTTAATGTGTCACCAAATCAAAGTATACATCAACATATCAATATCAGACGACTAGAAAAGTAATTTTGGAGGTTGAGTTATTTTCAGAGGTTTCTTTGTCACACTTTTCCAGATGGATCATAATTGTTTTTGCTTACTAAGAAGAAAAAAGAAATCAAACATCAAAAACACAATTGACATGCTTTAAGATGGTTACACATATCTCACGGTTATACATTTTCATGTCCTTAAAATGAAATCAGTTTCAACAGTTGATAACATTCACATCGGAATGATACCAAAAAAACATTTGCAGTGAAATGGTCACGTTAATAATAAAAATGTTACTGAATTCGATGGGGTGATTGGTGCTGCTAGAACTCCAAAAGAAGTGTATTGATTAGAAAGTGTGTGTGCATGTCCCATGGGGCTAGTCTTTGTGTTCTTCTCTTGGCATTTTACTATGGTTGATGTTTTGTTTAGCTAAATAATTAATACTTGGTGGCTAGTTTGTTCTACTAGCAAAATATTTAAGTACGTTGCTGATGATTTGTCGTTTTGGTTTGCTAGGTTGTCAAGGGTGTGGAGGAAAGTATTAAGATTATTACACGTAAGGCGAGTATGAGAGTTGCGGAGTATGATTTTCTCTATGCCAAGACTCACGAGAGGAAGAAAGTTTCTGCGATTCATAAAGCCAACATTATGCAGAAAACTGATGGTCTTTTCCTTCAGGTCTTGCTTATTTTAGACTTATTTTTGTTTCTAGTCTCTTGTTGACTTCTCTTTTTTAAGACTTTGTTATGGAGCAAGACAATCATTTGTTTCCTGTGTTTTCAGTGTTGTGATGAGGTAGCTGAGAAGTATCTTGAGATAGAATACAAGAAGGTTGTTATAGACAATTGCTGTATGATGGTAAGCTACAGCATGGTCTGTCCTAACCATTTGATCAGAGTTACGCTTCCTGGCAACTTGTACTTGAGTTGTTCTGTAGAGTATGTGATTAATATTTCTTAATTTGGCAGCTTGTAAAGAACCCAGCACTTTTTGATGTCTTGGTGATGCGAAATCTCTATGGAGATATCATCAGCGATTTGTGTGCTGGACTAGTTGGGGGACTAGGACTGACTCCAAGGTAACGTTTGTTTATTCATCTCACAAAATAATTTTCTTAACCCGCATAGACAATGAGGCAATTTTTATTAAGCTCTGATTATGTTTTGATGCCGTTGTAATATCGGGGAGGATGGTATATATTGCCCTTGCTGATGCTGTGCACGGCTCTGCACCAGATATTGCTGGAAAGGTTAGTCCTCGAAGCAACATCATTCTCAGATGTTATAATCATTCTAAGCTGCTTCTTAGAAAAAAGATTATTCATCTTGTAGAATATTTAGATGCTTAGAGTTTCAATGTAGACTGGATCAATGTCTAGTTCCTATTGTGGAATATGGTGAACGAATGGAGTGATTATGGTGAACGAGTCTACTCGGCACGATGAGCTTAGATATTATCAGCCTAATGCTGATTCAAATCTTAGCTTATGATCTAAATGTTTTGCTCTTCTTTGGTGTTAACTTGGCCAACCCGACAGCTTTGCTTCTGAGTGGAGTGATGATGTTCCGGCATCTGAAGCTCAACAAACAAGCAGAGCAAATCCACAGCGTCATCATCAACACTATAGCCGAGGGAAAGTATAGAACCGCTGATCTCGGAGGCACCTCAACCACAACAGAATTCACAAAAGCCATCTGTGATCATCTCTAAAACACCCATGAAACCGTGATTCTTTCTCTACTTACTCATTCGCCATTGTACCTTTTCTTTGAGGATTTACCCTCCAGAAATTCTTGCTGTTTCTCTCCTTTTGACTATTTTCCTACGAGAAGAAACGAAGCGCCCTTGGCTTTTCTCATGTTTTTTTTTTGTTTTGCATTTTGAGTTCTTGCTTCTTGCACAGCTACTTCTCTTTAAGGGGTAACATTTCATGACACAGAATGATATAGATTGAAGAATCTATCAAAATGTTTTTGTTAAGACATTCAATACATTTTATACAGTATGTAAAATGTAATGGTAAAAATTTACATACTTGCGCATGCCCAGCTCATTTATGCAAATGTAATGGTAAAATACAATGGATTAGAAGAAACTCAACTACTGTTCATACAAACAATTCGGTAGATAAAGTGGTACGATTCAAAAGTCAACCCAGCATTGTCTGAAACAGAACCTCTGGTCCAAATAGAATGAAAGCTTCGAGATTGGACCGAGACATTTGTAAAAACACTCATAGATTCCTTGTCGACAGAAGAAGAATCAAAGAGGTCTAAGAGAATTAATCCCAAAATAAACTCTAATAGATCGCTCCTTCTTGGAGCTGTGTACTGTATTACCATTTATTTGGAGATTCAAGTTTCTTTCCTTTCAGTAGTTACCCCCATTTTCTTTGTACTTTACAAAACTATCCCATAATTTGTACTTTGTTACAAGAACCACTCGGGGATCGCAAATCGAAGGCAACTGGTTGGTTGACTAGTTCTGTTTGGGTGGTCTAAACTGTAAATCTAGGAAAGTCTTTGTGCATTTTTAAGGAAGCTAAATAACCGGTATTGTTCATTATTTCATCGCTTCTATAATAACTAGGTAAGGAATCCGTGCGATATCGCACGGGAACTCATTTTATGAAAAACAAATTTACGAATTGTAATAGAAAACTTTATAAAATGTATCAAAAATTATTCAACTTATTGTGGTCTTAAAAATATATTCAATCATTTTCGAGTCTTTAAAGCATTTACATTATTTATTTCCAAGTTATTTTGTATCTAATATTTCATTATTAATATATATATATATATATTTTTTTTTTTTCATTTGTATCTTTTTCAAAATGGGTGAACAAAAAATTATGATTGTTAAAACATAATTCCATCATTTTTTTTGTTTTTATAATATGTTAATATATGGATGTATATATATAGACGAAAAAATAATGAAAAGTATAAAAAATAGAAGAAAGTCGTTCCCATAAAACTCTATTTGAAGTTTCTTTTCTAGTTTAATTAATATATAGTAATATAAAAAAATATAAAACTATGCAAAATAATCTTTTTTGTTGAAGAATAATGGAATAATAGATCTTTGATGATGCAAAAATTTATTAGACACTTTGCGTATTTTTGAATATAGATATATTATACTGAAAATTAAAAGTAAATTATTAAAGTTTTCATCTACATTTACCGAACGTTTACTTATTTGATAAATGGAAAATATAAGATATGTTTGTTTAAGAAAGAGAAAAACAATGGAGTTTTAAACAAATACTATATATAGATACTGAAAAGACACAAGTGATTAATACAACATTTCATATCAATGTTTGTTTATATCAATTAGATTAGCGAAAATTTTACTTACAGAAGTGTATAAACATAGACTATTTATAGATTTTGAAAAGCTATCTTTGAAAAGTCACATCCTTTCAATTTAAACAGTTGCAACTTTTATCAAAGAAGAGACATAACATTTTACGTAGTCGCATCTTTTCATAAAGAAGAGACACAATTTTTTAACGAACAATCGCAACTTCTTACAAGATTTAAGCTACCTATAAAAACACACATCCTTTCAATTTAACAGTTGCAACTTTTTTCAAAGAAGAGACACAACTTTTTAAGTAGTAGCATCTTTTCATAAAGAAGAGACACAACTTTTTAACGAATAATCGCAATTTTTCGCAAGATTTAAGCTGCTTATAAAAATACACATCCTTTCAATTTATACAGTTGCAACTTTTATCGAAGAAGAGTCACAACCTTTCAAGCAGTCGCTTCTTTTCATAAAGAAGAGATACAACTTTTTAACAAACAGTCGCAACTTTTTACAAAATTTGAAATACCTATAAAAACACACACTCTTTAGAATTAATCAGGATTCCTATTATTAATAGATAACGTGTTACCCATAATATGCATGCAGCAGAACTAATTACACATTGACACATATAAGGTAGTTTCTAAAAGGTCGGATATAAATATGTCTGCCCATATACTTATAAGTTTTAACCCTCTCTCCTATTTTCCTTTTTTCTTATTTGTAAACAGTTGAGATAATTTTAAAATTCTACTAATGGAACTGCTCTAACATGAAACGACATAATCAAAGTGCAAGATGATAACAGGACCCGGTTATCATAACCTAAAATAATGTCCGTTAGAACATAACCTAAAATGCGAGATGATAATAGAACCCAAAAAAACTCCTCTACTTTTGGGGAGGAATCCAAAAGAGGGGATGACGTATAGGCGAATCAGATAGATAGCTGATGTTGCTAGAAGCGAGATCACAGATGCCGTAACCAGAGCCTCGACCAGCAAAGTATACGGAGTTAGGTTTGAGACCTGGATAGTCGCTAGCTGAGAGACAAAACGGTTCGTTCTCTCCCACGAAAATACAGAGATCACCAATGTCTTTGGTGTATGGACCAATCCCTTTCTCGGTGTCTTGCCTATAAACCATAATGTTGCGAGTCTTTATAAGAAGCTCGCGCTGGTTGGACATTTTTTCTTTCCACTCCACAGCTTCTCCTTTGTCCGTCATGCAGTCCAGACCCCTGTGACACACATACACATGTTTATCATAAAGTTTTAGATTCATATAACAGTAGTATATAAAGAATTTGGAAAAAAAATATTACTCCCTCAGTTTCATAATGTAAGGTGTTTTGTTTGAATGTACAAAAATTAAAAAAAAATACTATTTAGAAGATAATAGTATTAAATAATATAAATTAAATATAAATGAACCAATCAGAAACAATGTAAAAATGTTACTGGTTAACCAATTTTCTAAAATACCTTAAAAATATCAAAACATTTTATATTTTGAAGATCAAAATTTTTCCAAAACATTATAAAGTTTTATATACATATAAAAGTTTATAGACAGAGCGAATGATATTACCATAGAACGATGAAGGACTCGCCGGAAGGAGACTGGACAAATAGCTGGTAAATATTGAGACCTCGGAGATCCAACTTGGGAGAGTTAGTCAGAGGATATCTCACATAGGCATTCACCGGAACGTACTTTGCAGTCAAGTCAGTCGGACCGGTGTAGTCAGAGCTGCAACTGTTGACGTAGAACTTCCGGTCTCTGTCTGAGTACATGACTGGAGATAAACGGAAGGATGGGCAAGGTAGGTCGACACGAGTCCATTCCGAGTCACCCACTCGACATATACTAAGTCTTGACCCGTCAGAGCTCGCGGAGGCGACTACGATGCAACGGTGGTCGTCGTTGGACGAGACAGAGACACTGACGAGGCGTTCGGTTTCGTTGTCCTTGATTAAAGGAGGTAGAGAGATCGTCTTTGAAGGGTTGTTTAAGATGTCGGTGAGACGCACTGTGGAATCGCGTTTGTGCATCATGGCTAGCCATCCTCTCGACGATCATATCCTCTTGGATTCGCGGAGATGCTTAGAGAGAGTCTGGTTTTCAACCACCACTTGCTCTTCTTTCCTCGGATCGTACAAGTTGAAGTTGACAACGTTTCCGCCGCATGGAGATTCGCCTACCACTTCTCTCCCGAGGTATAGATAGGGAGTCGTCGAGAACCTCCTCCGATTCAAGGGGGATGAAAGCTTCGAGATTTGGCTGAAAAGCTTAGACATTTTAAAAAGCCTAAGATTCTCCACTATATACTTCCTCCATTATATACCAGGGGTTTTGATTTTCTTTTTATAATATTATTTTGTATTTTAAACGGATTTGATACGATAATCACAGAAACTAAACTGATTATTATTTATTTTAATAGACTTTGTCACAATTAGATATTATCTTCTTATATTTTGGGAAAAGATACATGTGGATATTTGATTATCACATTTCGTTCAACTATCGATTATCCTTTAAAATTTTAAACTTTAATCGTTTTGTTTCAATGTCCAGTGGAGCGCTTAAACCAAGTAAATTTTATTCAACTAAATATAATCATTCATAGTGATCTAATATAGTTCCGTGTTTATAAGAAACGTGCTTAAGATTTGAGACCAAAATTATGAATTATACTTTACTTATTTCGTCCAGAACACGGTTTCTACAAACCATATATAAATGATTGAGTTGACTCTAAAATTAGCAAAACAGGTGCATTCACTACAAGAAAACAGGCCAATACCGAGGGAAAAAATCGTCGGAATGTCCTCGGAATAACGGTATTCCGACGACATACCGAGCATATCTTCCCTCGAAATAATGGCCTCGGTATTTAGCAAGTCCTCGGAATTTCCTCGGAAATTTCCGAAGCAATTCCGAGGAACAACAGTTCCGAGGACATACCGAGCACGACATTTCGTCGGACGGGTCGTCGGTATATACCGAGGACTTTACGAGGAAACGGATCATCGGATTACGGATTAGAAACCGAGAAACATTCCGAGGAAACTGTCCCACGGAATATTCCGAGGAAACAGTCCCTCGGAATATTCCGAGGACTCTTTCCCTCGGAAAATTCCGAGGACTATATTCGTCGGAAACAGTCCCTCGGAATTTTCCGAGGGAAAGAGTCCTCGGAATATTCCGAGGGACTGTTTCCTCGGAATTTTGGAAAAAAATAATTTTTTAAAAAATGAAAATTAGAAATTTAAAATCGAAAATATAAAATTTAAAAATTAAATTTCGAAAATAGAAAATTAAAATTCTAAAATTTAATTTCGAAAATATAAAATTCAAATTCAAATTCAAATTATTACAAATAAAAAAACATTCGAAAGTTGTAAGAAAAAAAAACTACTGGTTGGGGTTTGGGTTTTGGGGGTTCGGGTTTTGGGGGTTCGGGTTCTGCAGAGTCGGGAAGGTCACGTTCGGGTGCAACGTCCTCATCATCTCCATCATCTGCTCGTTCAGCTTCTTCTGTGCCTCGAAGTCCGCTTGCTGAGCCTCGAACCTCTCTTGTTGAGTCGCCATTTTGTTCTCCAACGCAGATATGCGAGTATCCTTGTCTTGCAGCTGACCAAGGAGTACTTCGGTATCAACAAAAGGCGGTGGTGCGGCTGAAGATGCAACTGACTGGGCCCGACGAGACAAACCGAACAAACGTCCCTTCCTCTTTGGAACCGTCTGAAATAGAAAATTGAGAAAGTTAAACAATAGGTTGACAAAGTTAAACAATAGCTAAGATGCATGAAATGAAATTTTATAAAAAAAAAACTTACCGATTGAACGATTTCGTTGATCCGAGCCTGAGGCAACTGGGTACCCGTGGAATCGTCGTCGTCGGTTGGAAGCTGAGACGCTGCTTCTTCAAGCTGAGTGCTGATGAGGTTGACCACATCTCTCGCAAGACCATCATCAATCTCGCCGGTCTTCTGGTTGGTATACGCCCTCTTCATTAAGGCGAAATCATCAACCGGCTGACTGTCATTTGCTTCCACCTTGATATCAATATAAATTAAACAAAAAATTAGTAATTAGAAGAAATTAATAAAAATTTGAAACTTATAAAATTTGAAAAAGAAACGAATGAAATTACCATGCGATCCCTGAGAGTTGCTTGAGACTGAGCACCCAAGTTGTGCTTGAAGACGCCCTTCCCTTGACGCTCGCTTTTGCGGTTCGTGGAGTTGGTGGAAGAAGTAGCTTTCGTCTCATCCTTACTCCAATGAACACAGAAATCCGCCCAGACCGTCATGTTTATCGACTTTGGGAGCTTTATAAAAAAAATTGTTAGATAAGTTAAAAAATTTAATAATAAATTTAAGAAATATTTAAAATAGTAAAACAACCTTGTCTTTTTGCCACTTCTTCTTCCACTCGTGCATTTGATACGAGTAGTTCGTCATGACTTTATGGACGAAGTGGTAATAGATGAACGTCGTAAGGTCGGGATTCCAGTTGAACTCTTGCTGCAAAAAATACATAATTAGTAGAAAAATTATATTAAGAATAAAAATATATAAAAAAAAAATTGAGAAATTTACCGCAAATTGTTGAAACCACAGGACTTTCTTCCAGGTAGGGAAGTCCGAGAAAGTCGGATGTCCCTCGTCCAAAGACGAGTACATCATATGGTTGAGCCATGTGCTGATCCCATTCGCGGATCGGTCGAACCATGTTTGATGCCGTCCAGATGGATACGGAGTGAGAAACGGCAGCCGCTCACGACCCGGCTGTCGAACATACTCCGCAACCCTCACCAGTTCCAGAGGACCCACATAAGTCGGAGGAATAGGGGGTGCAGCACCGGAGCCAGTAGGAGCTTCGGGAAAGGGAGAGGGAGATGTTTGGTGCGAGCTGCGGGGCGATTGGGAATCCTGAACGGAGACACTCCCCGAGCCACGACCACGACGCTGTCGAGGAGGCGGGGTCTGATCATCGTCATAAGACCTGAGTATAAAAAATTAATAAATTCTTAAAAAAAATAGAAATAAGTTTGAAAAAATTTTAAAAAAAAAGTTTTAATATATTTAAAAAAAGTTTTAATATATTTAAAATTAAGAAAAATTTATAATTTATTAGATTACATGATTTATTTATATGAGTATAAAAAATTAATAAATTGTTTAAAAAAATAGAAATAAGTTTGAAAAAATTATAAAAAAAAGTTTTAATATATTTAAAAAAAGTTTTAATATATTTAAAAAAGTTTTAATATAAGAAAAATAGTTTTAATATATTTAAAATTAAAAAAAATTTATAATTTATTAGATTACATGATTTATATATATGAGTATAAAAAATTAATAAATTGTTTAAAAAAATAGAAATAAGTTTGAAAAAATTTTTAAAAAAAGTTTTAATATATTTAAAAAAAGTTTTAATATATTTAAAAAAGTTTTAATATAAGAAAAATAGTTTTAATATATTTAAAATTAAAAAAAATTTATAATTTATTAGATTACATGATTTATATATATGAGTATAAAAAATTAATAAATTGTTTAAAAAATATATATAAGTTTGAAAAAAATTTTAAAAAAAGTTTTAATATATTTAAAAAAAGTTTTAATATATTTAAAAAAGTTTTAATACATTTAAAATTAAGAAAAAATTATAATTTATTAGATTACATGATTTATATATATATATATATATATATGAGTATAAAAAATTAATAAATTGCTTTAAAAAATAGATAAAAGTTTTTAAAAAATTTTAAAAAAATTTTAAAAACGTTTTATTATTACTGGAAACTTAAAAAACGTTTTTAAAATTAGAAAATTGTTTTTAAAAAATCAAAAAACGTTTTAAAAATAGAAAAACGTTTAGAATTTTAACCAAAAAAAAAAAACCATTCCAAATCAATGAAAAACAACAATCAAACCCACAATCCTAACTTAAACTACTCATGCAATCCTAAACTATCATCTAACACCCTAAAATCCGAAATTCTAATCCCATCATTCCTAATCAATCACAATTTTGGAAGAAAAGAGAGAGATATAGAGTTCTTACATGATTGGGAAGAGATTTGGCAAAGAAATGGAGGAAAGAAACGGTGAGAAACGGTGGGAATCGCCGGAAATCGATGGAGGAGAAGGAGGAGCCGCATAGAGGAAGAGAGGAGAGGAAGAGAGAAATGGGGAAGAAGATCGCGGTTACCCTAATTTATGAGGGGTCCGACGGACTATTTCCGTCGGAATTCCCTCGGTTTTTTTTAATAGGTCCTCGGAATTCCCTCGGTATTGGAATATTCGATATTTCACGAAATGTTTGGCGGTTAGGGGTTTCCCGGGTGAATAAAAAAATTCCGAGGACCACAGCTTCCTCGGAATTTCCTCGGAAAATACCGAGGACATTCCGAGGAAACAAGTATTTGGGGTTTCAAATTCCAATTTTTTTTCCCGATTTTCATTTCTTATTCAAATTTAACGCATACCATTGAGGATTCTTTATATAGATGAACATAAACCATAAAAAAACAAAATATCAGAAATGATTGTAAGTATCTCGTTTCACGTTTGTTAAAGTGTATAAGTGTTTATCTTATGCTGTGTGGTTTTCGTTCAAGCAATCGTAAAAAGTATTTGTTATTGTGTAAAACACCTAAGTATGACTTCATAATATGGTTAAGACACTTAATGAAGGCTATATACGTGTTATTCAATCCGTAAAACGTTGTTTACGGTTCCCTAAACCCAGTTCCTCGGGATTTCCTCGGAAAATACCGAGGACATACCGAGGAAAGTATTGAAAATCATTGCCTTCCTCGGTATTTCCTCGGTATTTTCCGAGAAAATCCCGGATATCCTCGGTATTTCCTTGGTATTTTCCGAGGAAATACCGAGGAACAACACAAAATAATCAAATCCCTAAATCTAGAGGTAAATACCGAGGAAACCCTAGTGGCCCTCGGTATTTCCTCGGTTTTTCAAAATTTTTTAAAAAAAAAAAAAAAAAAACTACTCTGATTCCGAGCCATCATCACCAGATGAATCGGAATCTGGATCTTGGTGAAACTCTCCAATAACCGGTTCATCTTCTGCATGAACGACGGCTTCTTCTGCGAAGTCGGTCAAATCGACTACAAGAACACCTTCTGCTACATCTTCTCCTGCACTTAAGTTACCGGCTGTGATTGGTTGTAGTGGGTCTTCCAGCTCAGAACTTCCATGAACTCGGCCTCTCGGGTTAACTCTTGTTACTGTAACCCATGGATCATCTCTGTTTCTTACCCGGGGGTACTTGATATAACAAACCTGTAACATTAAAAAAATTATTAGTAAAAATATAAATTATGATCAATCATTCTGAATAATTTACATTCACTTACCTGATCGGCCTGAGAAGCAAGAATGAAAGGATCATAATATTGCAGCTTCCGCCTCGAATGTACTGATGTAACACCAAATGCATCTGTTGTCACACCTCGATCTGGAGTGTTGTCGTGCCAATCACAATAGAAAACAGTACATCGCAATCCAAGCATGCCCAAATACTTGATTTCCATAATCTCTTGTATGTGTCCGTAGTATACATCATCTCCTGATGCAGAACAAACACCAGCATCATAGGTCGTACGCGAACGTCTCCTCTTTTCAGTTGTGAATGAATATCCTCGAGTACAAAATCTCGGATATGACTTCACAACACATATTGGGCCAACCACCATATCGCGTATCCAATCGTCAAATATTTCACCTCTGGCCAAACCAGCAGACACCTGTGTAATAGCACATATGAATTAGTATAAAAATGTGAAAAATTAAATTTTATGAAGTTTAAAGCACTCACATAAGTAAACATCCATCCAGCAAATTCTCTCTGCTTCATTTCTTCAAGTTCCGTCTCTGTGGCGTATCTATGTTCGAACCGCTTTTCTGCCATGAAAATCCTGTACATATGATAACAATAATATTATTAATTAAAATTTAAATGTTTATTTGTTAAAAAAATTTAAATTAGTAGTAAACTTACCTCTCATATGGAAGAACATCTTCGCAGTTGGTGAGCAAATATGTTTGCAAATGACTACGCTCCTGGTCAGTAAGTCGACGGTCCTTTGGTTTTCCGCTAAGTCGTCCAACATCTGTGAAAATGTCTGGAACCTTAACATGATATGTTGCCCGTTCGCCTCTATCATCATGCCGAGCAGGTCTTCTGTTTTTGGTATGAACTTCTGCTGGAAAGTAGTACTCGGCAAAGTTTGAAATCTCTTCATTGATCATCTGTGCGACTATAGAACCTTCCACCCTACTAAAATTTTTCACCATCTTCTTCAAATGGAACATATACCGTTCATACAGATACATCCATCTATACTGCACAGGACCACCAAGTTCCAATTCTCTTGCCAGGTGAATAACAAGATGCTCCATAACATCAAAAAATGAGGGAGGAAATATCTTCTCAAGGTTGCACTGAATCACGGCTATGTTAGTCTTCAAATTTGTAATACCTTCAAGAGTCACTGATCTGCTGCATAAATCGCGGAAGAAAGCACTTATCCCTGCAACTGCTTCATGAACTTTTCGTGGTAATAGTTCTTTGAAGGCAAAAGGAAGGAGGCGCTGCATCATCACATGGCAATCGTGACTTTTCAAGCCAATAAACTTTCCTTCCTTTCTGTCGATACAATTACGCAAATTAGATGCGTAACCATCCGGAAACTCCACATCGTTTGAAATCCAATCAAAGAAAGCATCTTTTCCCTCTCCATCCAATCGGTATATGGGAAAAGGAGCCCTACCATTCTCATCAACATGAAGTTCTGCACGAGCACATATATCGACTAAATCCAGTCTTGACTTCAAATTATCCTTTGTTTTACCTTTAACGTTAAGGATCGTGTTCATGAGATTGTCAAAAAAGTTCTTCTCAATATGCATGACATCTAAATTATGCCTTAGCAGATGATGCTCCCAGTATGGCAAATCAAAGAAAATACTTTTTTTGTGCCAGTTATGTAGATCTCCAACAGCATCTACCGGAAAATGCTCATGTCCACCAACGTCTGGGGTCCTTTCTGCACCGTAATCTCTTAGTTGTGTCTTCAAACCTTCTCCACTAACTTCCTCAGGTGGACCATCAAACACCTGTTTGTTCTTCCTAAACAAATTCTTACTCCGACGGTATGGATGATCATGTGGTAGGAATCGTCTGTGACAGTCAAACCAACACGTTTTTCTTCCGTTCTTTAGTTGGAAAGCATCTGTGTCATCTTGACAATATGGACATGATAGCCTCCCATGCGTTGTCCATCCAGATAACATACCATATGCTGGAAAATCACTTATTGTCCACATTAGTACTGCCCGCATTTGAAAGTTTTCTTTACACGAAATATCGTATGTTTCAACACCGTGAGCCCATAGTTGTTGCAACTCATATATTAGTGGCTGAAGAAACACATCAAGTGATCTCTTAGGATGCTCTGGCCCGGGAACGAGAATGGAGAGAAACAAAAACTCTCGTCGCAAGCACAAGTTTGGGGGTAAGTTATATGGTGTAACAATGACTGGCCATAGAGAATATTGTCTTCCACTCTTCCCATACGGGCTGAAACCATCAGTACATAATCCAAGGTAGATATTTCTTCTCTCATATGCAAAGTCGGGATACAATGATTGGAAATGCTTCCACGCTTTTGCATCAGAAGGATGTCTAATCTCACCATCTGTTGAGTGCTCCGCATGCCATCTCATTCGTTGCGCTGTGCGTTCCGAAAGATACAACCTCTGCAACCTTTCCTTCAAAGGCAAATACCACATCCTCTTATATGGCACTGGAACTCTTCCACTCGTATCTTTGTAACGACGCTTCCCACAAAATTTGCATGTAATCCGCTGCTCATCCGCCCTCCAATAAATCATGCAGTTATCGCTGCATACATCTATTACTTCATACGGTAAACTAACACCGGATACGAGTTTCTGCACCTCGTAGTATGAACCTGGAGCTACATTATCCTCAGGTAGAATACCTTTTACAAAATCAGCTATCGCATCCACACAGACTTCAGCCAAGTTATAATCGGTCTTAATGCCCATCAGTCTTGTAGCAGATGATAAAGCTGAATGACCATCTCTGCAACCTTCATACAAAGGTTGCTTTCCAGCATCCAACATATCATAAAATCTCCTAGCTTCTGCATTGGGTAAATCTTCCCCTCTAAAATGATCATTTACCATCTGCTCAGTACCTACACCATAATCTAAATCCGTTCTAATTGGTTCTTCTAATCTAACCGCCGGCTGAGGTTCGCTAGTACTACCAAGTTCATAACCAGTTTCCCCATGATGATACCAAATTTTGTAACTTCGTGTAAACCCATTCAAAAATAAATGAGTCCAAACATCCCACTCTTTAATAACTTTTTTATTTTTACAATTAGAGCAAGGACATCTTAACTTACCTGTTTCTGCTTCCGGTTGTCGGCGATATAACGCCATGAATTCGGTTAAACCTTGTTGGTATTCTTTCGTAAGCAATCTCGTCTCCGGATCCAAATGAGGTCGATCGATCCAAGAACGAAAATAAATTGAAGAAGACATGTTTTTTTGATCTAAAATTCGTGATACTAGGAGAGAAGAAGAAGAAATGGGGTGAATGAAGAGGAGGAGGGATGGCTGTATTTATAGAAGAATTCCTACCGACATACTGACGGAATTCCGAGGAAATTCCGAGGAAAGTTCACATTTCCTCGGTATTTCCTCGGAATATTTGAAATCACACAACGGCTCTCCCAACGGCTCTCTAACGGCTACAAAAAGTCCTCGGAATTGAAGAAATATCCGTCGGTTTTTTCCCACGGACATCACTTCCTCGGTATGTCCTCGGAAATTTCCGAGGAAATAGTGTTTCCTCGGAATTTCCTCATAAATTTCCGAGGACATTCCGAGGAAACCCAGAAATCGGGTTTCTTCGAAATGTCCTCGGTTTTTCCTCAGAAAATTCCGAGGACCATCATTTGCCCTCGGAATTCTCTCGGAATGTCGCTGTTTTCTTGTAGTGATTAGAGTCTAGCTAAAAATATATGATGCGTACTTCGTTTATACGCATTTGGTAGGAAAAAAACTTTCACAATAAATCTTACTTCAATCTTCTATTTATACTACTAGGTAAAGAGCCCGTGCGATGTCGCACGGGAATTCATTTTATAAAAATTAATTTTCACGCACTACCATATAAAACTTTACAAATGTATCAAAAATATTTGTCCTATAAATATATTCAATCATGTTTTGAGTCTTTAAATTATTTAAATTATTTATTTCTAATTTTTTTGAGTCAAATATTTCAACAATTATGTATATATATATTAAATTTTCATCTGTAGCGTTTCCGAAAAGTGTGAGCAAAAAAATTATGGTTGTTCAAATAGAACTTATGATGTTCGTATAATATTTAGTATAAAAAATATATTTAATATTTTTAAATTATGTATTTATTAATGAATCTAAAACATATTTAATTATTAATTGTGGATCCTACATACACCATCAAATAATGTATAAGAAGAATTACCAGAAAACATAAAAAAAAACAAAAGAAGAATAAGCGAATAAACGACAGAGGAATGAATGACAAGGGTTAACAGAGGAATGAATGACAAGGGTTAACAGAGGAAGCTTACCATCAGCAAAAGTACGATATCACAATTATAATAGAGCGAATGAATGACTTGTATGAATAGTGGTTTCTATAGATATTCTGAATGGAAATAATTTTTAATCAACAGAGAAAATAAATTTAGTAATTTTAGTGAAATATATAAGAAAACTTAGCAGAAATAGTAAACTCACCAGAAACAGTATTTGTAAAAATATAAATTAAAAAATCCAGAAACTAAACAGAATCAGAGTAGAGAAAATAAGATCGTTGATAAAGGATTACAATAACAGAGAAATAAAAAAAATGAGACTCACAAATCAAAAGAAATAATAGGATAAACCTCAAATAAACTATCAACCTATTCAGTTCTTGCAATATATAGAACTGAAAGATGTGTCTCTTATGAGAGATTGCTTGTTTAAAAGATGTCTTTACTGTACATTGAAAAGATACGAAACTCATTGTTGTCTTTGTATAGTTGTGACTTGGTAGGGAAGACGTCGTGATAAAATAAATCAGTGATGACATATATGTCTCATCTTAAGCAAAATATAATCTTTTAGATTATATTTTTCAGAATATATTCTATCGTTGGATATTAATTTTTTATTTGATTAGAGAAAATTATGTTTTGAGAAGGCACAAACATAAACTTATAGATTCTCAAAATTTTGTTTGAAAAGTCACATTTTCCCAATTCAAAGGTTGTTCTTTTTGAAATAATAATTATATGAAGAGTCACAACTTTTCAATACAAAATGGTCACATTCTTTCAATATAAACAGTTATTTGTAAACAAAAAGATACAAATTTTAAATGTTAAAAAAATACAACTTTTAAATATTGAAAAGACACAACATTTCAACATAAATAGAATTCACAATTCGCAACATAAATAAATCAGGATTCCTATTATTAATAGATTATTTGATATAAGTAAATTTACCAGTTTGTCATGTTCTCTATTTTTTAAAATAATTTTGATTATTTATCATGTTATTATTAGGTTTTAGATAATTATTGATTTATTATTTGTTTTTAGCTAAATCGCTAATTTATTAATTTTTAAAAATATCCTTAATAGATCTTATATATATTAAAAACGGATTTTATTTTAATAATATTATATTTAAATGTTATATTAAAATTTAGTTAATTTTTCTTATTTTTATATTTTATTAGGTTTTTGAATTTTAGCTAGGCTACTGATTTCGTGTATATATTTTTTTTAATTTAAACAATGCTAGAAGATGGAGGACGCGAAGGAGGGAGAGGAGTGCCTGATGGAAGCTATTTTCGTTCTGATATAGGGTTCGATGGAGGAGTTAATGGAAAGGCTGGAATGTGTTCCTGTGACGCGCGTCGACATACTGTAAATCGTGCTTTGCCCAACAAAGAGGGAGAGGAGCTTTGCATGTCGCGGTCTTCAGGAGGATTGAAAATTGGAAAGCGTTTGGTCCCAGTTCTGAGAAGTAGTGATACCACACCGAGAACCAAGTCTATTCCAAATCTGCCAAGAGTAGGATCATTGGAAGAAAAGATGGTTTCTGCTTTCTATATATACCTGTATTGCACATCAAGCATGTAGATGGAGTATTTAATCCCCAGGATAGAAGCCTATCTCTCGTTGGACAGCGATTGAGCACAAATAACCAGGTTATGAAGCTGTGTTTGGGAGTACTTCTCGAGCACCAAACCGTCTTACTCCAAGGGACAATTGCATTATGCTGTTTGAGCGCTTTGCAGACAGTTGATGTGGGCCACTAATAATCCAATCGTATTTGTCCTCTTCTTTAGAGAGAGATATAGTCGAGATATAAACCTGAAGGACTTGTTCTTCTTATCTAGCTGCAGGGAGGAGCCAGGTACCATTGGAGTTGAGGCTGGATAATGTTGTTCTGCGGAGAATGCCGAGACGAGAATTTAGAGGGAGGTTCATCTTTAAATCTTGAAAAATGTACCATTTTTTTTACTTTTTGTTCTTTAAATCTATACTATTAAACCAGCTGACACTTTGTGAACCTGTCCCTGAAATCTCAGCCGACTTACCGAAATTTCTAAAAATTATTTGCAAATCAGGGCTTTTCATTAACATCTCTAACCTATTTGCAAAAAATGGCTCCTCATTTACGACCAAAAAGAAGAAAAGGCCTAAGATATATGTTTACACACCTAACGGGCTTACGATATATGTTTAAGAACCCACCTACATTTCGATATATATTAGAAATGAAAACTGAAATTCAAAATCAAAATCGACATCTTATAGTTTTTCATTCTTCGCACATATTTTCGGAAACAAAAATTTCGTGATTTAAATTATAGATCGCACATATCTTTGATCGAACAAATTCTCGGAAAGAGATCAAAACAGTTCCATGAATATTCTTAATTATAAATGCCAGTGATAGTATATAGAAATAAGTTTTCGTGATTTAAATATGATTTTCCAAATACAAATCCTAACTTATGTTCGAATCTCCGATAATAAAGTGATGATCCTCAACTTTCTCTCCAAGTTTCAACTAAAACCTAAGCACCTCTCTTTAAATCTAATATTCTATAAATACCCATCACCCTATTCTCATTCAAACCCACTCATTCGAACAAACCAAGAAACAAAAGTATGGCGAATAAAATGCAGATTCAACCATCCAGAGGTCTTAATGAGACGGATGTGGCCGCCGTGGAGGACTTGAAACCATGGAAAAACATGTGGTTCGTACATGTGAAAGTTCTACATTCTTGGAAATAAATCATCCAGTCTGTGGAGACCATGAAATTTGTCTTTGCTGATGACAATGTAAGCATTCGTTTTTCTATTAGAATATGGTTTATGTTTTATTTAACATTTTGTTCATGAATTCTAATATTTTCATTTCATATGTCACGTTTAAGAGACACACAATTTATGTATATGGTTTGTTTTTTATTTTAACATTTTGTTCATGTATACTAATATTTCCATTTCATATACCATGTTTAAGGTACACAAAATTCATAATATAATTTATGTTTAATCTAACATTTTGTTCATTTATAATAATATTTCCAATTCATATGCCATGTTTAAGGGACACAAAATTCATGCAACACGTAGAAGGACATTGATCGAAAGTAAGACGAGTCTTCTTACAGTTGGTTCCTGGCGCTACATCCGGAATTTTCAAATTGCTCCTGCCGGTGGAGCATATCGAACCACCAATCATTCTTGGAAGATGAGCTTCAATCAGAATACCGCTGTTACTCGATCTAATCACGTTAATGACGAGTTATACTTGTGTTTGATCGACTTTCAAATCGTACTGTCTAGAACACTCGATGATAATTTCCTAATTGGTAAACCTTTGTAATTTTTTCTGATACGCTTTTGATGCTTCGTATTATTTTTTTCCAAGTGTTGACATAGATGTTTTAATGTATTGCAGATGTACTCGGTCAAGTAATTGATTGTGGTGATGTTGAGACCATGCAGTGTACTGGGGGAAAGCAACGAAAGAAGCTTGAGTTCACTTTAAGCGATCTCAAGTAAGTCATTCTCATTAAGTTTTTTAGGAACATATTTCGTGAAAACATGAACATTATATTACTAACTTCTTTTCACGACTGTTTATAGTGATACCCGTTTAACATGCTGCATATGGGGAAACTTGGCGGACAAACTCCTTTCTTCAATTAATCAAGAAACTGGAATGGTTACTATGCTTCTCAGATTTGCTAAGCTGTGGAGATTTAGAGGTAACATAATTTGAGTTATTAATCATTTTACAACCACTAATACCATTTATATTTGATATTTACATTTAGAGTTTTTTGATAACTTATAGGAGAACTGCAAATCTCAAATGCATTTGATGCTTCCGTAATGATGTTAAACCCTCCAATACCTGAAGCCGAAGCATTTAAAGTTTTGTAAATCCATAAGGCTATGCTCGATGGAATTAACTAATGCATCAAACTAAGTATTTTCTTTCTATTCTTTGTAGGATCAACGATGATGCGATGACTCTAACATCATTCCAGAGTAATGACGACTCTCAAGATGACAGCAACAACCGATTTGGAATTGCGGGGAAGCGTGGTCAGCGTGATAAGTGGTTACTCTTTCCCACCAAGACCATCTATGAAATGATAATCTCAACTCAAGTAAGCATTTATATGAGTTAGATATATTCTTATATTGTGTTTTTTCCTTTGTTTAATTTTTTGTGAAATCTATTATAACAACAGGTTGAAAAATGTTTAGTGAAGTGCGTAGTGTATGCCATTGACATGGATTGGTCTTGGTATTATTTTGGTTGCAAATCTTGCAACAAGAGAGTGCTCAAAACTGGAACCACGTTTAAGAAATTGAATGGTAAAGAGATCGTTCAACATAATTGGTGGTGTGAGGAATGCAAAGACAGTGTCATCGATGTTTTTCACCAAGGTTTTATTTTAAATTTGTATGACTTCCTCTAATATTTATTTTAAATCGATCCAAGATCATTTCTGAAAACTATTTTTTTTTGTTGTAACAGATTCTGGCTGCAATTGATGGTCAGTGATGATTCAGGCATCTCGAAGATAATGATCTTGGATCGTGTTGCTAACAACATTGTGTCCGAAACTCCAGAAAAACTCCTCAATGGAAGCTGGGAAGAGGTAACAAATTGAACAAATGTTAACGTTTAGAACTTAGTGTAATTGAATTATACTTTTTGATATGAAATATTTATTCAGCTTCAAGATACAGCATTAGTACCAGACTGTATTAATGATTTGGTTGGCAAAGAGTTCACGTTTGGAGTCTATATTGACAAAGAAAATGTTGCTTATGGAAGTAAATTTTATAAGGTGAGAAAAATCTATAAAGATAGACTCACTTCTGTTCCTGATCCAAACACACCAAGTATATCGAGCAAGCAGTTGACATTAACCAGTGGTGAAGAGGTACCATTCAATATATTCCATAGTAGTTGTCACGATTTATATAACACATTTGAAATTTCTAAAGTATGATTCACCTTAATTATTTTGGTACAGGATTCTGTGTACTTAAGTGAAAATCAAGAACACTTCGATTCTAATTCTACACCCTCCAGTAAGAGAAAAGAAGAGGAGATCACTAATCTTATCGACCTCAGCTCAACATCTAAGAAATCATGTACAAGGAACTGATCAAGCGGATCTGGTGAAAGCAGCCTTACTTATAATTTGGGACGAAACTCCAATGATGCACAAGCATTGTTTCGAATCATTGGATAGGAGTATGTTGGACATTTGTCGAGATCCTGAAAATAGACCTTTTGGTGGGAAAGTTGTTGTTTTTGGTGGGGATTTTAGACAGTTATTGCCTGTCATTCATGGAGCTGGAAGGACTGAGATTGTTATGGTTGCTCTAAATGCATCTTATATATGGAAGCACGTAAAGGTGTTGCACTTAACCAAGAATATGCGGCTCGAGTCAAATAATTTATCCCCTGAAGATGCTAAAGATTTGGCGGAGTTCTCACAATGGATATTAGACATTGGAGATGGAAAGATTGGTGACAGAAATGATGGGGAAGCACTTATTGATATTCCTGAAGAGTTTCTGATTCTCGATATTGATGACCCAATAGAAGCTATAAGCAAAGCAGTCTATGGAGATTCCACTTCTTTACACGAGAAGGAACCTAAATTTTTTCAGGAGAGAGCTATATTATGTCCTACTAACGAGGATGTGAACATGATCAATCAACACATGCTGGACAAGCTTGATGGTAAGTAAAGAGTGGATTAATATTTGCTACATAATAGATTTTTTATGTGTATCTCATGGTCATTAGACTAACGTTTTAGGTTATCAAATGCAGGAGAGGAAATAATTTACTTAAGCTCTGATTCAATCGACGCTTCTGATAGATTTTCAAAGAACGACCAGGCTCTGACTCCAGATTTTCTAAACATAATTAAAGCGTCAGGACTTCCAAATCATAGTCTGCGTCTGAAAGTGGGTTATCCAGTCATGTTGCTAAGAAACATAGATCCTGTTGGGGGATTGATGAACGGAACTAGGCTTCAGATTACAGAACTGTATGACTTCATGATAAAGGCAAAGGTTATTACAGGGGACAAGGTTGGTAGTACTGTGTTTATTCCCAGGCTTTCAATTACCTCTTCAGACAAAAAATTGCCATTCAAAATGAGGAGGAGACAAATTCCTATTGGTGTGGCTTTTGCTATTACTATCAACAAAAGTCAGGGACAAACATTGTCTGAAGTTAGTATTTTTCTACCAAGACCTGTGTTTTCACACGGACAACTTTATGTGGCTGTTTCCAGAGTGACTTCAAAGAAAGGCTTGAAGATTCTGATTGTCGACAGCGAAGGCAAGCCTCAACGCCAGACAAAGAATGTTGTCTACAGAGAGGTTTTCGATAATCTTTGATTTATGTTTTCATCTATAATTTTCTTTTAAATTTTGCATATCTTTTGCTTTTATTTGCAGACACGGGGTTTATGTTTTACGTTTAGTAAACGTTTAAGAATAATAACATAGCTGAACACCAATGCAATCCAGAAAATCTCATTTAAATCCTTAGAATCGATAAACCTAAAAAAATACAAATCTTAAAACACCATTAAAACAATTGAAAAATATATTTTTCACAAAGGAACCAAACCCGCGCCATTTGGTATCTATACTATTAAAGTAGCTGACAGTTTGTGAACCTGCCCCTGAAATTTCAGCTGAATTACCGAAAGTTCTAAAAAATATTTGCAAATCAGGGCTTTTCATTAACATATTTAGCCTATTTGCCAAAAAAGGCTTCTCATTTACAACCAAAAAAATCGCAGAACCAAGATATTTCTGTTTAATTTGAATTGCAAGCCTAATAATTTAAATCTATTTTCACACAGAATGGGCTTCCAAATATTTTTACTAACCCATTTAGATTTTGATGAAATATTTTATAGAAACAGAAATTCAAAATCAATATTTAAATTTTAAAATAAAGTTGACTCTCCAAAATTATTGTACAATTAATGAATATAAATTTTTACAATACATGTTTTTCCGTTAAATATGTAAAATAGGTATCAATTACAAATGGGTTTTACAAATGCGTTTCTTATTTCTATTGTGATCTAATAAACGGGTTAATAATTTTATCAACATAAAATTTAATTTTTTGTTTTCAAAAATATAGATGGAGATATTCTTATTTATAATATTAAGAGGTCCACAAAAAAATCCCTCGCTTTTAAAGAAATTACAAAACATTCTTAAAACAATTACAAAACATGGCTTTTTATTTTTTAAAAACTAAAACCGCAGACCCAAGATATTTCTGTTTAGTTTAAATTGCAAGCCTAATAAACACAATTTATTTTCACATCGAATGAGCTTCCAATCTTTTTACTAACCCATCTAAACTCAATGGAATGTTTTATAGAAACATAAATTCAAAATCGACATATTAATATCTGACATATTAGTTGGTATTGATTATATTCTTTGAATTGCTACAAACAGAAACAGAAATCTATATTTTCCAAATTCTATTGATAGATATGAGTAAAAAGAGTATTTACCATAATGTGTCACTGAATTATATGCAGTCAATTTTCGATGGAATGTTTTATAGAAACAAAAATTCAAAATTAAAATCGACATATTAGTTGATATTGAAATGGAAACGGGATAGACATAAGATGTGATTTAAATAAGATTTTCCAAATACTAATCCTCATTTATTAGTAAGATCCGATAATAAAAAGATTGTCCCCAACTTTCTCTCCAAGTTTCAACTATATATTCTGTTTAATCGCACATATTTCGGGGTGGGATCAAAACAAATCCATTAATATTCTTAACAATAAATGTGAATGATAGTATATAGAAATAATATTTTGTGATTTAAATAAGATTTTTCAAATAGTAATCCTAACTTATTAGTAAGATCCGATAATAAATACCACATCATATAATGTGCTCTTGAATTGATACAATAAATTTAAACATGTTGCAGCGTATATTCTAATAATATTGTAGTATTTAATTTAGTTTCCAAATGCAATTATCACCGAAAATTATGCTGCAAGCTAAACAATATATCGGCATTAAAACCCTAAACATACATTTTCAATTCATTATATAATGGCATTCTCGATTCATTAGTTGACACATACACTTCTTTTTTTTAAATACACATAGACGTTTCGTTTTCATATGGTTTTAGTGTTTTATCTTCTTAACGAATTAGTGATCTAATTTAAATTTCATGTTTGTTCTTATGCAGGTCTAATAGATCCTGGAATGATGACTACTACTGAAATATATTTTCTGACTTTTATGTAAGGTATTCTATAAGTTTTTTAGTCTTTTGATTAATTAACCTACAATTTTCTTATTTGATTGGTTTAATATTAATTTTAATGGCGTTGTTATGTTCATCACCGGACAGTGACGAGCTCATCGGAACTAGGGTAGTATAAGGCAGATCGATAAACCTTCATATATTATTTCCCGAGCACTGTAGTCTCACCATGTAATCATCTCTGTAACAGTACTCCCTAGCTTATATATACATTTATCTCTCACTTTTAATCTTCTCTCGATTGATTAGTCTCTCTATATAGATCTAATATTCATGGTGAATTTTCATTTTCAGTAAGAGGTTTAAGCTTAAAGGACATTTGTATCTATGTCTTGAACCGTATGAGAAAGGAAAAATCCATGAAAAGATTTGATTTTTAATTATTTTTGTGAAACTCAACTGCTTTTTTCTTTGTGAGTTTATATTTTGGGTTTGTTTGGATCATAATTAAAGATATATTTGTAATTAGATTTTAATAATTTTTGGTGAATATTCGTGCAGGTACTAACAAGATTAACATATAAAGAACTCGTGAATTTATATGTTGTTGAGTGTGACAGTTGGTGTTGTAAACAGTGTGTCTAAAATTTCTAAATCATAGACGAGGTATGCATAACTGATGTATGCTTATCACGTGTATATTTTAGTTAGCCATTTTGTAAAATCTTGAAATTTACTTTTAATGTATCTTAGTTGGCCATTTTCGATCCGAAAAAATAATAATTAAGGATGGTTTTCCGGGTACCCATACGGGTTTGGTTCAGATCGGTTTGCGTTTCGGGTTTTCAAGGTCAAAGATTTCAGCCCTATTAGGATGTTTCTAAATTTTTGTTTGAGTTTGATTCGGATCTTTACGGGTTGGGTTTGGGTTTGGACAACCCATTTAAATTATTTTAAAAGTTTTAATTCACTATATTTTTAAATTTCTCAAAATCTTTAAATAAAATAATATATTACCTATAAATTTAAATAACATATGTCAGAATACCTAAGTTTAATGTATCAATTGGTTTGATTTAAAATTCTGGATAGGGAATCAATAAATATTTCAAGTATTTTTGGTGATTTGAGTATACTTTAACTATTTCAGATATTTGTTTTTGACTATCTATATATATTTTCAAGTATTTTAAATCAATTTAAAAGTATCATTCTTGATGTTTTATATATGTTAAATCTAAAAATAATTAGTATATATGTATCATTCTTGAGTGTCATTCTTGATTTTTTTTAATTTATCCTATTATTTTGTTTATAGCACTTTTTATGCATGATTTTTTTGCTTTCAATAATTTGTGGACTCTTTATCCCTATTATTTCAAACACGAATTTAGAAAGCAATATAATTCTACTATTTATATATAATAACATCAAATCAATCAATCAAACTCTGGTTTCAATCTTTACAACCGATAAATCTAAAAAATACAAATCTTAAAAAAACCATTAAACCATTTGATACATATTTTATGTTGAAATACATTCGTTACAAAAAAAAATTGACAAAAGAAACAAATCCGTGCTTTGAAAGCGCGGGTCAAAATCTAGTCTATATTATTAAAGCAGATGACTGTTTGTGAACCTGCCCCTGAAATTTAATCGGAATTACCAAACGTTCTTAAAAACTAAAATCACAGGCCCAAGATATTTCTATTTAGTTTAAATTGCAAGCCTAATAAACACAATCTATTTTCACATCGAATGAAGTTCCAATCTCTTTACTAACTCATCTAAACTCAATGGAATGTTTTATAGAAACAGAAATTTAAAATCGACATATTAATATCTGACATATTAGTTGGTATTGATTATATTATCTTGAATTACTACAAACAGAAACATAAATCTATATTTTCCAAATTCTGTTGATAGATATGGGTAAAAAGAGTATACTATTAAAGCAGCTGGCTGTTTGTGAACCTGCTCCCGAAATTTCAGCGGAATTACCAAACGTTCTCAAAATTATTTACAAAATAGAACTTTTCATTAACATCTTCAAGGTATACAAAACATGGCTTCTCATTTACTAACAACAAAAATCGCATGTCCAAGATATTTCTGTTTAATTTGAATTGCAAGCCTAATAATTTAAATCTATTTTCACATAGAATGAACTTACAAATATCTTTACTAACTCATTTAGATTTTGATGAAATGTTTTAAAGAAACAGAAATTCAAAATCAATATTTAATTTTTAAAATAAAGTTGACTCTCCAAAATCAATATACAATTAATGAGTATAAATTTTTACAATACATGTTTTTCCGTTAAATATGTAAAATAGGTATCAGTTACAAACGAGTCTTACAAATGCGTTTATTATTTCTGTTGTGATCTAACAAACGAGTTAATAATTTTATCAACATAAAATAATTCTTCATTTTCAAAAATATAGATGGAGATATTAAGAAGTCCACAAAAAAATATTAAGAAGTCCACAAAAAAATCTCTCGCTTTTAAAGAAATTACAAAACATTCTTAAGATAATTACAAAACATGACTTTTTATTTTAAAAAAATAAAATCGGATGCCCAAGATATTTCTGTTTAGTTTAAATTGCAAGCCTAATAAACACAATATATTTTCACATAGAATGAACTTTTAATCTCTTTACTAACCCATCTAAACTCAATGGAATGTTTTATAGAAACATAAATTTAAAATCGACTTATTAATATCTGACATATTAGTTGGTATATATTATATTCTCTTGAATTACTACAAACAGAAACATAAATCTATATTTTCCAAATTCTATTGATAGATATGGGTAAAAAGAGTATTTACCATAATGTGTCACTGAATTATATTTAAGCAGTCAATTTTTTATGGAATGTTTTATAGAGACAGAAATTCAAAATTAAAATCGACATATTAGTTGGTATTGAAATGGAAACGAGATAGACATAAGATGTGATTTAAATAAGATTTTCCAAATACTAATCCTAATTTATTAGTAAGATCCGATAATAAAAAGATTGTCCCCAACTTTCTTTCCAAGTTTCAACTATATATTCTGTTTAGTCGCACATATTTCGGGTTGGGATCAAAACAAATCCATGAATATTCTTAACAATAAGGCCTTGATTGGTAGAGCATTAGCATTAGCGTTATGCTCTACATTATCCAATCAACATTTGGTACAAAAGCATTTAGAAGAGCATTTACTAAATGCTAATGCTCTCTAAATGCTCTCTAGCAAATGCTCTCATATGAAGCTTTTGGAAGAGCATTTGCATTTATAATTTATAAATTTAAGAAATATATATAATTAGTTCACTTATTTTATTTAATAATATCATAAAATCATTTTTATCTCTAAAAAATAAAATTTTGATTTCTACAATAAATTTACAATTTAAATATATTTTTTTAAAAATATTTTTTAACATTTGAAATTTAATTTAATTATATTTAATTAAATTAATATATAAATTATATTTTAAATTAATTATATAAATTATATTTTAAATTAATTATATAAATTAGATAAATTAATTATATATATTAGATAATTAATTATATAAATTATATAAATTATGAAATTAGTTATATATTTAATAAATTAATAATATAAATTATATTATATATAAATAATATTTTAAATAAATAATATAAATTAAATAATTTTTTTGTCGAATTAAATTATATTTTAAAATATAATATAATTAAATAAATTAATAATTAAATAAATTATATAAATTAAATTATATTTCAAATGCAAAATATTATTTTTAAAAATAGATATTTTAATTGATTTTTTTTTAAAATAAAGTTTTAATTGTAAACATAATTTTAAAACTAGTAAATAAAATAACTAATTATATATATTAATATATAAAATAATATATATATATATATATATATATATATATTAAATTAAAATATCTATTTTTAAAAATAATATTTTGCATTTGAAATATAATTTGATTTATATAATTTATTTAATTATATTATATTTAAATATATATATATATATATATATTACAAATATATTCATATATATATATTACAAATATATTCATTATATATAAATATATTATATATTATATATTATTTTTAATAATAAATTTTAATAGCATGTTCATACTGCTCTACCAATCAATCTTTTAAGCAGTTTAGCAAAAGCATACAGCTTCTGCAGCATACTGCTTTTATAGCATAATGCTACTGCTTTCTCATCTGCTTTGCCAATCAGGGCCTAAATGTGAATGATAGTATATAGAAATAAGATTTTGTGATTTAAATAAGATTTTTCAAATAGTAATCCTAACTTATTAGTAAGATCCGATAATAAATACCACATTATATAATGTGCTCTTGAATTGATACAACAAATTTAAACATGTTGCAGCATATATTCTAATAATATTGTGGTATTTAATTTAGTTTCCAAATGCAATTAGCACCGATAATTATGCTGCAAACTAAACAATATCTCGGTATTAAAACCCTAAACATACATTCTCAATTCATTATATAATGGTATTTTCGATTCATTATTTGACACATACACTTCTTTTTTTTTTGTAAAATACACTTAGACTTTTCGTTTTCATATGATTTAGTGTTTTATCTTCTTAACGAATTAGTGTTCTAATTTAAATTTCATGTTTGTTCTTATGCAGGTCTATAGATCCTGGAATGATGGCTACAACTGAAATATATTTTCTGACTTATATGTAAGGTATTCTATAAGTTTTTTTTAGTCTTTTGATTAATTAACCTAAAATTTTCTTATTTGATTGGTTTAACATTAATTTTAATGGCGTTGTTATGTTCATCACCGGACAGTGACGAGCTCATCGGAACTGGGGTAGCATACGGCATATCGATAAACCTTCATGTATTATTTCCCGAGCACCGTAGTCTCACCATGTGATCATCTTTGTAACAGTACTCCCTATCTTATATATACATTTATCTCTCACTTTTAATTTTCTCTCGATTGATTAGTCTCTCTATATAGATATAATATTCATGGTGAATTTTCATTTTCAGTAAGAGGTTTAAGCTTAAAAGACATTTGTATCCATGTCTTGAACCGTATGAGAAAGGAAAAATCCAAGAAAATATTTGATTTTTAATTATTTTTGTGAAACTCAACTGCTTTTTTCTTTGTGAGTTTATATTTTGGGTTTGTTTGGATCATAATTAAAGATATATTTGTAATTAGATTTTAATAATTTTTGGTGAATATTCGTGCAGGTACAAACATGATTAACAGATGAAGAACTCGAGAATTTATATGTTGTTGAATGTGACAGTTGGTGTTGTAAACGGTGTGTCTAAAATTTCTAAATCATAGACGAGGTATGCATAACTGAGGTATGCTAATCACGTGTATATTTTAGTTAGCCATTTTGTAAAATCTTGAAATTTACTTTTAATGTATTTTAGTTTGCCATTTTCGATCCGGAAAAATAATGATTAAGGATGGTTTTCCGGGTACCCATACGGGTTTGGTTCAGATCGGTTTGCGTTTCGGGTTTTCAAGGTCAAAGATTTCAGCCCTGTTAGGATGTTTCTAAATTTTTGTTTGAGTTTGATTCGGATCTTTGCGGGTTTGGTTCGGGTTTGGTTCGGGTTTAAATTATTTCTAAAGTTTTAATTCACTATATATTTTAAATTTCTCAAAAATCTTTAAATAAAATAATATATTACCTATAAATTTAAATAACTTATGGACTCTTTATCCTTATTATTTAAAACATGAATTCAGAAACCAATATAATTCTTCTATTTATATATAATAACACCAAATCAATCAATCAAAATCCGGTTTCAATTTTTACAACCGATAAATCTAAAACAGTTGATACATATTTTATGTTGAAGTACATTCGTTACAAAAAAAATTGACAAAGAAAACAAATCCGCGCTTTGAAAGCACGGGTCAAAATCTAGAGTTAACAATACAGGTTGTTCCATTAAATATGTAAAATATGTATCAGTTACAAACGGATTTTACAAATGAATTTATTATTTCTGTTGTGATCTAACAAACGGGTTAATAGTTTTATCAACATAAAATTATTCTTCGTTTTCAAAATATAGACGAAGACAATCTTATTTATAATATTAAGAGGTCCATAAATATATATTATATGATGAATTTCGTCTATCATTTTTTATATAATTCGTTCCGCTCTATTTTTAACATATATTTTTTTAAATAAGACCAAAAATATTATATGTTTATATTAATCTAACATAAATTTTATTTAAAAGATATCCCAAAATATACTATAATACATAATATACTATAATAAATTTCATATACATACATAAATTATTATAAATTTGTTAAATAAAATATCTTTTCAGATGTATAATAAATTTATCTTTTTGTTTACAATCTGTGGTTTTGACGTGATTATTATATTTACACTAATCTTTTTTTTTATATGCAGATCTTTGTTTGAGTGATGAAGAAAAAAATAATATACGCACGGACCGGATATCGTAAATATTTTAGGATATCCGGATCCGGATCCGTCGGATCCGTGAAATTGCTACATGGATTCGGATTCGGGCCTTCCGGGTATCTGGAGTTAGGATATCCAGATTAAAATCTGGATACCAGCGGATATCCGGATCCGAGTGGATTTAAAAAAAACATATTATTTTAAAAAATAAATAAATTAAAAACCAACTAATTAACTATTTATTTGGTCTATTTAAAATTATTCTTAAAAAATAAAACTGAAAATTATTGAAATTTAATAAAACTAACTTTTTAGTTATTTTATATATAGTATACATATATAAATATAATTATATTTTAAATATTTTAAATATATAAAAGGTCCGGATCCA
Source organism: Hirschfeldia incana (assembly GCA_026261945.1). NCBI lineage: Eukaryota > Viridiplantae > Streptophyta > Magnoliopsida > Brassicales > Brassicaceae > Hirschfeldia > Hirschfeldia incana. The sequence goes on from JABCMI010000005.1 coordinate 285,152, forward strand.
GATCTGAATATCCGGACCAAAAATTTCATTACCCAGATTCGTATCCGGATCCGTCGTATCCATAAAATCACTACCCGGTTCCGGATCCAGACTCCCCGGATACCCGTTTTTTCGGATCGGATCGGACCGGATCCCGGATCAGATCACGGATCCAGATATTAAGTCTCAGACCTGTTTATAATAACATCAATTCAATCAGTCAAATTCCGGTTTCAATTCTAACTACCGATATACCTAAAAATACAAATCTTAAAAAACCATTAAAATAGTTGATATATATTTTATGTTAAAATACATTCGTCATCAAAAAAATTGACAAAGGAAACAAATCCGCGCTTTGAAAGCGCGGATCAAAATGTAGTCTATCTCATTAAAGCAAACACATTATATTGAACCTAACCTTTTCTTAAACGATAATAAATTAAATATATCATTCCCATACATTTATTAAATAAATATATTTCTTACAACAAAAAATATTTTCTTAAACCTAAATTTTCTTGTATGGTTTTAAATTAAATCCACTTTTCTCGTATTCTTATCATTAATGTTTTGCTTATATATTTATGTTTTGATTCATCATTATGTTGGCAAAAGTTCAAGCTCACTACGTTTATATCTTTGCGTCGTTACTTTAATTTTTTTAATGTATTTAAAGAATATAATTGTTTCATTTTCACATCACAGCTGGTTACTTTGCTATAATTATTTCATAATTAACATGTTTGTTGTTTATTTTGAATAAATCGATGTAACTCAAATTAATTATATATACTCTGCTTAACTATATTTTGTTGTAATAAATTTAATGCCTACAAATTAGTATCAATTTGTAAACAAAGAAAGTACTCAAATCCCTCCAATAGTCTTACTTGATGCTTTTTGAGAAGTTCCAAGGAGTGTATGAGGAAGACATGTATTGCAAGTATGTATTCTGCCTTTTCATGACATAAATATTTACAAATGTGAGCATTGTGATTCTAATCTTCGTAAAAATGCGCAGACCCAAATACGTCTTTAAGAAAACAACATGTGTTGTATATAATCCACTCATTTTACAAAAGGATTCTTGAAAGCTTTACACATGTGATGCTTGTTATCGTATATCCAAATGTTATGATTTTGATTTAGACACATGGTGTAGTATGTTTTTGAGCCATTCGAACATCAGTATCATCCTTATTATTTGTTCCCAAGATGTAACACTTCACCAATGTTGTTGGATATGTATGAGATTCTGATATATACCCTATATTTCATTGTTTGCGACTTTCTTATTGTTTTAGCTGGGCCACTTTACCATATACAAGTATGACGACTATTTTCTCAAGCTTTCACAGGTGTAAAATGAAGATGGAGAATACAGGTGGTATTAAGAATGCAAGCAAAAAAAATATGAATCAATTTGTGTTGTAACACCACATTTCATATATTGATTGTGCAATTGGAGATCTATGAGAATCATGGTCAAGGTTTCGAACAAGAAAAACTGAAGGTTGGTATTCTTCCAAATAGTAGTGTTACCTGACCCCTGTGCTGTTATTGTCAGCGTCGCTGTGAGTAAAAACTATTAGTAAACGAGTATAATGCAATACTTAGTTGGTAGAATTTCTTTTGTGTTCGTACCCAAAACATTTTCGATGGAGTGATGGCTTATTTGGATAAGACAACTTTGTCTCGTTTTGATGTTTCCTGAGAATGTAGGGAGGGTCGGACAAATGTGAGTCGTTAAAATCTGTAGACTTTGATCAGTAAGGCTCAAATAACTTGAACTTTTACTTCTCTTATACATTCTTATTTTCTTCGATATACAACCGCACTAGGAAGTTTGTATCCAACTTAAGGTACCTATTGAAACTTAAAATAAAATTGGTAAAAACATGATAAAACACTTCTGCAATCTTTGGCAAAGAAAACACTTCTGCAATGAGTTAATATGTTTTGATTCACGTTACTACATTAGCATGACATTTTAGGCGTATTGTATTATGAGTTATTCTTGGGTTCATTCCCTAGGGTGAACCTATAGATTAACCAACCAATAGTGTTTGAATATTTTATATTTCATATCTTTTAAAAAGGAAACTACATTAAATTTCCAAAATAAATTATGTTTGACAAATAAAACAATAAAAAAACATAAAATAGTAATAGTTATAATAAATAAATTAATATAATTAATGTTATCAATAAAATACTAAACCATAAATATTAAACACCAAATCCTAAATTTTAAATTCTTGAGTAAACCCTAAAATTTTGGTTATATTTTAAACCTTAAATCATAAACATTAAAAAAATAAATATTAATAATACTAAACCCTAAATCCTAATCACTAAATCCTAAACCCTTGGGTAAATCTTGAACCCTTGGATAAATTTTAAACTGTAAAATTTATGATTTATCCAAGGGTTCGAAGTTTACCCAAGGATTTAGGATTTAATGATTAGGATTTAGGGTTTATTGTTATTGAGATTTAGTTTTTAATGTTTATGAATTAGAGTTTAGGATGTAACCAAAAGTTTAGAGTTTACTCTAAGATTCAGGGTTTAAGATTTAAGGTTTATTATTTAATATTTAATATTTAGGATTTAAATTTAAAGTATTTTACTGATTGCCTTAATTATATTTATTTATTTATTTATTGTAACTCTTAGTATTTTTTTCTTTTTATTTGTCAAACATAACTTAATTTGGAAACTTAATTTTGTTTCCTTTTTCAAAAGATATAGAATATCAAATACTTAAACACTATTGGTTGGTGATCCTATAGGTTTACCCTAGGGGGTGAATCGAAGAATAACTCTTGTATTATTTGAATTATCATTTATTGGTAGGTGCAGCTGCGAGACGTGGGGGTGAAGATGTATTATACAATGTTGAAATGAAATTATATTTTTTGTAGAAAATATAAAACCGGGAACTACTTAGTGTAAGCAACACGAAAATGTTGAGTTAGTATAATTGTAAATTATTAGGTTAAGGTTTACTCAACAAGTGGTACAATACTACAATCCACCAAACAAATTGTAAGAAACCGATGCATCATACGGAAACCGAAACCAATGATAACTTAAACTGATACTTTAGCGTGAAAATGCTAAACTTTTGTCGTTAAATTCATGTAATCAATGTTCCAGGAAGATATGTGAAAATCTCTTTGGTGATCCTTTCTCTAATTTCCCCGATTGCAATCTCGTGAAAATTTTATAAAATAAGATTAGAATCATGCTTGCTGGCATACACAGTGCAGAATTATACATCATCCATGTCGTCAATAATACTACAAACATTTTTTGGAGTAAATAATACTACAAACATAACCTAATTAGTAACTTATGCATATACTAAAACATATCAAAGAAATGGTAATTTTTTAGAAAACCTTTTTGGACTACGGTTGACAAAAAAGATTATTATCCTATATCAGTTTGGCATTCGAGTTTCGTAACATGCAATTTTTCATGTAAAGTGTAGAACCAATATTTTACAGAAAAACTCCAACATGTTGAGTTGTCTGCTTAATTTCGTATAAATCACTTCCAAACGTAATCTGATTTACTGATAGGCTACTTTTTGCAAGCACCTCATCGTTGAAAATGTCAAAAGGAAAATAAAAACTTTTTTTTATTCACACTTCGTTTTTTATATATATAAAGATATTATTTTCTGAAACATTCATAGAATTACAATCAATGTATTCCACAGTTTAAATTTAAATTCTCATCAGTTCTATGTTCTTTTGCTGACCTGGCTTTAATCTGCAAAAGACTCTTTTATTTTGTCTGCCGTGTGACGACTTCTTCTTCTCTGAGCTTTTGCTTCTTAAACATAATTTTCATTAACCTCAATCTGCTTATCTTTCCTCAAATCCAGGATCTCTTTCTATCTTCCTCGTCTGTTAAAGTCATAATTTTTATGTTCACAAAGAGAAATTCAAAGGTGAGTTCTAATCACCTTCTGCCTTTTTTTCAAGATTGGTTTGTTCACTAAGTCACACTTCCTTTAGGTCGCTCTTAGGTTCTAGAGAAACAAAGGAACCAACTTTCGAAATTCTCGATTACTTTAGACAAGAACTTGGATCTCCTTTAGATCTTTTGAATCTTGAAGTTTCGAATGAGATCAAACCAAGGGAGACTCTAAAGTTAATCTATTTCAATGTCTAAGAAACACATTACTCTGTTTTTAAATTCTTACTCAATTGCGTAAAGGCTTTAACTTTGCAGATCAACTGTTTGTTTTAATGCCTTATGCAGTGGAGAAACGTAGGTGGTACAGTCTCTTCTCAACAATGAAGTGTTTCTTCTTCTCTGGAGGGGACAAGAAAGACGAACACAAGACCCCTAATCTCTCTTTAACCTCCAACTTCTCCGACCGCGACATCAACCGAAGCGGATCAGAGTTCAACTCTCGAGACGTCTCCGGCACGAGCACCGAATCTTCCATGGGGAGGAAGAGCTCGTACCCTCCCACAATGTCCACCAGAGCAAGCAACCTCAGAGAGTTCAGCATCACTGATCTCAAGTCTGCGACGAAGAACTTCAGCAGATCTGTCATGATCGGAGAAGGAGGGTTTGGTTGTGTCTACAGAGGAACAGTGAGGAGCTTAGAAGACCCCTCGATCAAGATCGAAGTTGCTGTTAAGCAGCTCGGTAAAAGAGGGCTTCAGGGGCATAAGGAGTGGGTTACTGAGGTGAACTTTCTCGGCGTGGTTGAGCATTCGAATTTGGTGAAGCTGCTTGGTTACTGTGCGGAGGATGATGAGCGTGGGATACAGCGGCTTTTGGTTTATGAGTACATGCCTAACCGAAGCGTTGAGTTCCATTTGTCTCCGAGGTCGCTCACCGTTCTTACTTGGGATCTTAGGTTGAGAATTGCTCAAGATGCAGCTCGTGGTTTAACGTACCTTCACGAGCAGATGGAGTTTCAGGTAACTGTTGTCTCATGACTTGAATTGATCTTGTTGTTTTTCTCTGTCTTTTATTGACTTTGATCTCTATTGTTTTTTTTTTACAGATAATATTCAGAGATTTTAAATCTTCGAACATTCTTTTAGATGAGGATTGGAAAGCAAAGCTCTCTGACTTTGGTTTGGCTCGTTTAGGTCCATCTGAAGGACTAACTCATGTCTCTACTGATGTAAGCACTTCCTTTGGTTGCAAGATTTGTACTATATACTTGGGACTGTATCTATTCGAGTCTGTTAACCGAACCGGTTCTTTTTCGTTCCTATTTCGGTTAGAAGATTTTGGATCTGTCTACTTGTAAATTTTCGGTTCGGTTTTGTAGATTTGGTATATTTGGACCAGTTTTGGTTCGGAATTTTAGGTTCTGGAAAATATGTAGGCTTAATTTGTACAAACATTCATGTTTTTAATTGGTTTTCTTCGGTTTGGTTAGGTTGTAGGTACAATGGGTTATGCAGCTCCTGAGTATATCCAAACAGGTCGTCTAACATCCAAAAGCGATGTGTGGGGTTATGGAGTGTTTATCTATGAGCTCATCACAGGGAGGAGACCAGTTGATAGAAACAAACCTAAGGGAGAGCAGAAGCTTCTAGAATGGGTGAGACCTTACTTATCTGACACAAGGAAGTTCAAGCTCATAGTAGACCCGAGGCTGGAAGGAAATTACCCTCTCAAATCAGTTCAGAAGCTAGCAGTTGTGGCCAACAGATGTTTGGTTAGGAACCCAAAGGCACGTCCCAGGATGAGTGAAGTGTTGGAAATGGTGAACAAGATTGTTGAAGCGCCTTCAGGGAGCGGTGATGTGCCACAGCTGGTGCCGTTGAAGAGTTTGGAGACTTCTAGAGACGGAGGAGGAGGGAAAAAGAAGAGGGGTTTAGAGAACGGTGATGGTGGTGAAGGAGGTTGGTTTGGTAAGTTATGGAACCCAAAGACAATAAGAGCTTGTTGATTGGTTAGTTCTTGTTACAAAATAGAAAAAAAAGATGGAGATTGAAAACTTTTGAAGATATGGGTGAGATAAATATCAAGATTCAGCTCATATTACATATTTATAAATGAAGATTGTGAGATGTGCTAATGTGCAAATGTTATAGTTTGATGTTTGTGTGATTGTAATTGTAAACCACGGTTGAGTTATGAAGATATGTATATAAGCTTATCATGAGTTTTGTTGCAAATTAAGCTGATCATCAGCATTCACCGCAAGAAGACTTGACTTGTACTTGCGTGTATAATTGAGTTTGTATTAAAAGTACTTATTAATTACCGAAAGTAAATCTTACCACAAACATACAATAAAAAAAAGTAAAAAGCAATTATCCTTTGATGAGGACTACTGAAATTTTGGAATTTTGGAAAGAATATAAGCCGATAGGTGGGAAAATTGTTAGTGTGGTTAGGTATATTCTCCTTTTTGATAATTGTTGATATTATGTAGAAAAATATAAAACTCGAACATATTTAAAAATTCAAATGTGAAATGAAAATTTTGATATGTAGAGATGCCTTTGATTCAGTTCCCTTTTTCTAACCAAATCCCAGAGAGTTTCTTCGCCTTGAATGCTTCTATTTTTAGATAAAGTAAGCTAATGAAGTTGTTCAGGTCCCAAAAAAAAGTAAGCCAATGAAGAAAAAGTAAAATTAAATGAACATAATTTTGAAAGAGAGTAGGAGTTGTTCAGTTACATAACATAGTTAGCGTATGAGTTCATGAAAAAAGGAAAGAGTAGGGGTCGGTTTCGAAATTTCTAGAAAATTAGAAAGAAAAAAAGAAAAAGAAAAGGGAAAATAAAGTCTAAGGTCTCTCTCTTTGCCAACAAGAAACGTAGAGACGATATAACTTACTGCGAAGATCTCTCTACTCTCTCAGATCCCATTCTCATAAATCCATCTCTCAGATAACCCTAAAGCTCTCAACTTTCTGAAGAAACTCTCTCTCTCTCGTCGTTAATCTCGATTCAATCATGACGAACCCAGCTGAATCTTCGGACTCGTAAGTACCCAGATCTCCGATTTCACTTTTCCGATTCCGATCTATTTCGATTTCGAGATTAGGGTTTTGGTCGATCTAGTGTCTATAGCTTAAAGCTTAATCCTTTATGGTGTTGTTTGTTTAATTTACAGGAAATCGAAGAAAGATTTCAGTACTGCCATTCTGGAGAGGAAGAAGTCTCCCAACAGACTTGTCGTCGATGAGGCCATCAACGATGATAACTCCGTCGTGTCTCTCCACCCTGCAACCATGGAGAAGCTTCAGCTCTTCCGTGGTGATACCATTCTCATCAAGGTTCGGTCTTTTTACTTTATTTGTTTTTAATTTCTCTTTTGACATTATCTAGGGTTTTGTAGGTATTAAGAATATGAAGAGACTTGCTTTATTGATTATAGAGTTATAGTATTGTATCTGATGCTTGTCTTGATGACTTTTTGTTTGGTTTCTTTGTGGATTCTTATTTGGTTTTGGGTTTTTGTGTTTCAGGGTAAGAAAAGGAAGGATACTATCTGCATTGCTCTTGCTGATGAATCATGTGAGGAGCCAAAGATTAGGATGAACAAAGTGGTTAGATCTAACTTGAGGGTTAGACTTGGTGATGTTATCTCTGTTCACCAGTGCCCTGATGTCAAGTACGGAAAGCGTGTGCACATCTTGCCTGTTGATGATACCGTTGAAGGAGTCACTGGAAACCTCTTTGATGCTTACCTCAAACGTGAGTTACCTTTTTTTTTTGTTTTCTTTGAGATGTTGTTTGCAGGCATTTGATTGATTTTATTGAATCCAATTTGATTTTGTTTTCAACAGCTTATTTCCTTGAGGCGTACCGCCCGGTGAGGAAGGGAGATCTCTTCCTAGTTAGAGGAGGAATGAGGAGTGTGGAGTTCAAGGTGATTGAGACTGATCCTGCTGAGTACTGTGTTGTTGCTCCGGACACTGAGATTTTCTGTGAGGGTGAGCCGATCAAGAGAGAGGATGAAGAGAGGCTTGATGAAGTGGGTTATGATGATGTTGGTGGTGTCAGGAAGCAGATGGCTCAGATCAGGGAGCTCGTTGAGCTTCCCCTGAGACACCCGCAGCTATTCAAGTCTATTGGTGTTAAGCCACCGAAGGGTATTCTGCTCTACGGACCACCTGGGTCCGGAAAGACTTTGATCGCTCGTGCTGTTGCTAACGAAACTGGTGCTTTTTTCTTCTGTATCAATGGGCCTGAGATCATGTCCAAGCTGGCTGGTGAGAGTGAGAGCAACCTCAGGAAAGCGTTTGAGGAGGCTGAGAAGAACGCTCCTTCGATCATATTCATTGATGAGATTGACTCTATTGCACCGAAAAGGGAGAAGACTAATGGAGAGGTTGAGAGGAGGATTGTGTCTCAGCTCCTTACGCTGATGGATGGGCTGAAATCTCGTGCTCATGTTATTGTAATGGGAGCAACCAACCGTCCCAACAGTATCGACCCGGCTTTGAGAAGGTTTGGAAGATTTGACAGGGAGATTGATATTGGTGTTCCTGATGAGATTGGACGTCTTGAAGTTCTCAGGATTCACACAAAGAACATGAAGCTTGCTGAAGATGTAAATTTCTGCTTCTACTTGTGACTGCGTTTTGTTGACTGTAATGCTTATTGAAATTAACTTATTTGTCTTTTGTTTTTGTTTCAGGTGGATCTTGAAAGGATCTGTAAGGACACACACGGTTATGTCGGTGCTGATCTTGCAGCTCTGTGCACTGAAGCTGCTCTGCAATGCATCAGGGAGAAGATGGATGTGATTGATTTGGAAGACGACTCCATAGATGCTGAAATCCTCAATTCCATGGCTGTGACCAATGAACACTTCCACACTGCTCTAGGAAACAGCAACCCATCTGCCCTTCGTGAAACTGTAAGTGTTAACAGCACTGCACTTAGAACGAGATCAAAACCTTTAAATTCACTGAAATCTCTTCCAAACTTTCTTCGCTTTGCAGGTTGTGGAGGTTCCTAATGTTTCTTGGGATGACATTGGAGGTCTTGAGAATGTCAAGAGAGAGCTCCAGGAGGTAAATTACTCTCTCCATTCTTGCTTTGATCTGCCTTTAATTATAAGCTAAGGTTTTAACCACTGTGATTGTTTAAATGCAGACTGTTCAATACCCAGTCGAGCACCCAGAGAAGTTTGAGAAATTCGGTATGTCTCCGTCAAAGGGAGTCCTTTTCTACGGTCCTCCCGGATGTGGTAAGACCCTTTTGGCCAAAGCTATAGCCAACGAGTGCCAAGCAAACTTCATCAGTGTCAAAGGTCCTGAGCTTCTCACTATGTGGTTTGGTGAGAGTGAAGCCAATGTCCGTGAGATCTTTGACAAGGCCCGTCAGTCTGCTCCATGTGTTCTCTTCTTTGACGAGCTCGACTCCATTGCGACTCAGAGAGGAGGTGGAAGCGGAGGTGATGGTGGCGGTGCAGCAGATAGAGTCCTGAACCAGCTTTTGACTGAGATGGATGGGATGAACGCCAAGAAGACCGTCTTCATCATCGGAGCAACCAACAGACCCGATATCATTGATTCTGCACTTCTCCGACCAGGAAGGCTCGACCAGCTCATTTACATTCCACTGCCAGACGAGGACTCCCGTCTCAACATCTTCAAGGCCTGCTTGAGGAAATCTCCTATTGCTAAAGATGTAGACATCAACGCTCTGGCTAAGTACACACAGGGATTCAGTGGTGCTGATATCACTGAGATTTGCCAGAGGGCTTGCAAGTACGCCATCAGAGAGAACATCGAGAAGGTCAGAGATAATACTTGTGAATTTCTAACTGAAATTGCTTAAGAGTCTCCATTGTTTAAATTTAACTCTTCGGTGTTTTTGTTTCAGGACATTGAGAAGGAGAAGAGGAGGAGCGAGAACCCAGAAGCCATGGAGGAAGATATGGATGAAGTATCAGAGATCAAGGCTGCTCACTTTGAGGAGTCGATGAAGTACGCACGCAGGAGTGTGAGCGATGCAGATATTAGGAAATACCAAGCCTTTGCACAGACGCTGCAGCAGTCTAGAGGGTTTGGTTCTGAGTTCAGGTTCGAGACTAATGCTGGTTCAGGTGCAACCACTGGAGTCGCTGATCCTTTTGCCACGTCTGCAGCTGCTGCTGCGGACGATGATGATCTCTACAATTAGTCATCAAGTTTATCAGACTTTGTTATTTAAGTTTTCAATCGGATTCTCTCTGCTTCTGAATACCTTGTGTCTGACTCTTCTTTAAGTTATCAGAATTATGTTGGTGCTTTTAATCGATGTTCTCTATTGACTCCTCTTGTTCATTCTTACTGATTACTAAATGTTCTGATTGATTCACAAGTTAACAAGTAGGTTACTAATACTATAATCGTTTAACAGTGGTTATTTCAAAACAAATCTTAAGTAAAAGATTTGTTTATAAATCAACAACACGCGAACCATAGTTTAAAGTAGTAGTCATACTGAAAGAACAAAGATGAACATAAACTTATTAAAGTATTCCTGTCTGCGAACCATAGTTTAAAGTAGTAGTCATACTGAAAGAACAAAGATGAACATAAACTTATTAAAGTATTCCTGTCTTGTTCAAACTTGAAACACTCAAATCTTTTAGTTTTAGCCTTCAGCGCCTAGTCCACGTGCTCTAGGACGTCTCACAGCGACCAACGGATTGACTATGCCTTGTGAATCTCTTCCCAAACCAGAGCCATCCACAAAACCCATTCTCGCCATCATCCTCGAACCGAAACCTGTTGTGTGCTGCTCAAAGGCTCCCAATCTTTTGTCTCTAATTCTTCCTGAGCCAGAGCCACCACCACTGTCATGAGAGACACGTTTCCCAGAGGAAGAAGATCTGTTCCTTTTAACGTTATTATTGCTTGATGGACTAGCCTCGTCGGTGGTATCAACGGAGAACTCCAGACCTAAACCAAGTGATTTCGGACGTTGAATAGCTTCTATTGGCTGGGATATCCCCTTACCCTCCTTTCCTAGACCACCTCCTTCTATGAATCCCATTTTCGCCATCATTTTAGATCCAAAGCCCCTTGTATGCACCTCAAATGCTCCAATATCAGCTCCACTAGAGGCTCCCTGAGTAGTTTCAGCCACTTGTTTTGCAACGTTGACAGAAGAGGTCTTTGCCACAGCGACCTCAGAATCAATAACACCACTTGACACAAATGAAACAGGTTGCTCAGCATATGTAGTCTTCTTCCCGCTGCTTTTGTTTCTCTCCCGTTCTTCTCTAGTAGTAGGTCGCTTTTTGGCTGAGTCTTTCATTTTCTTCCTCTCTAACCCTCCAGATTTAAACTTAACCCCTCCTCCGCTGACAGCGAAGTCCTCCTCCTCGTCTCCTGCTCCTATTAGCTTCTCAATGCGGACCTTATCGCTAGCGGATGGCATACACGTCTGATACGTTCTAGTCACAGTCACAAAGCTTTTCTTTCCAGAGCCAGTGCAGCTGCTAGACAAACGGTACACATCTGCTAATCGTCTCACCTGAGAGCAGTCTCGGTTATGCATACGCTGGAAACAGTGCATGTCCACTTTGTCCAGAACGAAACGCTCTAACTGGATGTTTATATCAGCAAGATCGACACCACGCTGCAACATTCTCTCACGACGCTTCAGAGCTATGTATTCTTTGCGATGCTTCTTCTTCTCGCCAGGAAAGTTACGAGAATGCTTGCTCTTTTGTGCACCTGAAGGCCAAGACTGTGGAAGAAACTTAGCCACCTGTTTCTTCTTACCCTTCTTCCCTGAAAGACTTCTTGGATCCTTCATTAACATAAGATCATCCATTGTAGCTTTACCATGCCCAGAGTAATGACTTCTTGACACCTTCTTCTTCCCATACTCCATTGATGCCTTTTGCAGAGCAAAACCAGTCAACTTCTTCCCTGTCTTCATCTGAGGAGAAGAATCACTTCCAGAAATGTCAGACAAATCCAGTTGATCTAATGACTTTTCCGCCAACCAGTGAGCATCCAACATATTCTCACTTCCACCAATACCTTCCAAGTAATCTTTAGCAACAGCGTCATCTATCTCCGTATCACTTCCAAACATATCCTCTGAGCTTTCACTCTCAGATAACTCACTCTCTTCACTTTCCTCAGAAGATCCAACGCTTCCTTCTTCTTCTCCACCACTCTCTTCATCATCATCAGATATATCTTCAGTGTAAAGCTTCATCCCACCAATAGAAATGAACCCTGAATTCCTCTTCGATGGTATCGCTTTCACAACAACATCAGGCATCGCTTCATCTTCACTTGCAGGAGCCTCTTCACCAATTTCTTCATCTCCCAACACCTTAGAAACTGAAAGGCTACCACTAGGTGCAGCAACATCGGAATCAAAGCCCAGTCCTTTATGAGAGTCATCACCACCCAAAACAAAACTCGGTTCGTATTCGTACTCATAATTTACCTTAACCACTTCTTTCGACGATGAAGAAGGCGTCTCATCCAGGTACGCGCAAATCTGCGAATCTGTCTTCCCCAGCAATATCTGATTCGATCCAACCCTTTGATCACCACCATCAACGCCTGATCCTCGCTCCTCAGAACCCGTAGAAGGATACTGATAGGCGTAGCTTTGACCACTGCATTTCTTCAGACCACCACTCGTGGTTGCCCGATCTGAGCTTCCGGGCTTCTTCGATCCCCTTCGTGAAGAGCTTCTTCCTCGAGACGGCGTCGAAAAGGAATGATCTTTGGGGAAATCGGCGAGAGCGCCTCCTTCCACGAACAGAGTGTTGTTGGGACGTCGGCGACGACCGCCGGAGGAAGAACCCGGCGCGGAATTGGAGTTTGTCCTCGGGCGGCGTCCCGGAGATCTGGATTTGCTTCTCCCCGAACCACCGCGGCTCGATCTTCTCTTGCCACCGCCTCGCATAATTTTAGTTAACTTATCTCCGGATAGAAGGGAAACCCTAATCTGGGGGAAGACGATGAAGAATAAGAATAAAAATGAGATCTTTATTAGCCTGCGTCACTGGTTCTTCCCGAAACTGCTGGGCCACGTTAACGAAAACGATGGGTTTCGTGTCGTTTTGCTCCCGGAGGAATCAAATGTTTGGATATACTCCCTTGGAGGGACAGGCCCAGTTGTGTTATCAAGACAATGGCCGGAGAAGAACTAACCCTCTCTCTCAGACGGGTGTGTTCTCAAAACGACGTCATTTTAGTCTTCTTCACTCTGCTTTGATCCCTTTCTAAGCATATCATATCCTATCCTGAGAGAGGATATGGCAATGTCTGTTTCCAAACATAAGGTTAGTAAGGAAATAAGATTTTTTTTTCTTTATTATCCAGAAACGCCGGTGAGGACTTGAGAGGATAACAAACAGAGCGACGGAGAGACTGAGAGGGAAGAGAAGAAATGGAGAAGTACTTTGGAAACGCGTACAGGGGAGATCCAGGAGTGCCGCACGCTGATGCTGATAGGTTCGTGAACATTTGGATTGGTTCCGCTGCCTTCTCTGCTCTCACCTGGATCAATCCTTACATGTGGCAGCTCTCCAACCAGTTCAAGTAATAATAATAACTCTTTCTCTATCTCTCTCTTGAATAGTCTAGACTCGAAAGTTTGTGGCTTTTTGTGTGTTTTGGTTTCTCTGTGAATGCTAGTGTTTTGGTGGGTCTGAATTGTCTTCTTGTTTCATGTGATTGCTCAAGCAAGACTTTTTTTTTGGGCATATATTAGCTCTTGGTTCTGTTGGGTTTACAGGAAAGGTTGAGACTTTGGTTTCTTTTTAGACCAAAACTGAATAGTGCTTGTTGTTAGTTGTTGTTACCATAGACATAGCTATGCTACGTTTTATGTCATTTGATTGTTGATGGAGCTTTTGGTCCTATGGAGGCTAACATGATAGCTAGTATGATTCCTATCTTCTTAAGGCTTTGTATGTCTTCTCCATTTTTTTCCGAAGTTTTGAGTCTTGTACTACTGTTCTCTCTCACACTCTCTAGTTTTGCAGTTATCATGATAAGTGGATGCTCTTTGAGCAGCACCACTGGAAGAAAGCAAGAGCAAAGAAGCAGCCTTACGAATTCAAGGTTGAGCCTTTAAGCTTTAAAAAAAAACTGAATATTTTGTATTCTCGTATACAGCATTTTCTTACATTTGGTTCTTGTCTTTGTTACTCAGTGGAATAAGATACCAAAGGAAGTCAGGGACTCGTATTATTACAACTGGCCTGTCTACTTCCCTTAGATGAAAGCCTCTTCTCCCTTGCAATCTTCTCAGCTGCCTTGTGACCAGCAGAGAAACAACTATATAAAGAACTTGCTTCTTGTTCTGTTCCTTTTGTACTTCTGTTGGATTTCAAGTTTGGTTTGTATTGATCACTCAACTATTCTCTCTTTTTTTATATTATTATTCTGGTTGAAACTCATATAGCAAAGTCGAAACACTCTCTTTTTAGGTACAGAACCAGAATCTGTCATTGTGATGATTGTGCAAGAACACATTATAAATATCTCCTGACAACTGTCTTTTGAACAAGTTGAAATATTGAAGTTTCAATGTTGGGAATACAGTTGCTTTAACATTCCTCGTAGGTTCTGTGAGAAGGTAGGCAAAGTGTTTTGACAGATCTGTCAGGTGTTACCTAGCAAATAGCTCAAACTAGGTAGAAAATGCATACACTGAAACTGCAACAATGGCGAGATAACAAGCTGCTTATGAAAACCAGTAAACAAAACCAGCATAATGTAACTATATGTAAATGTGATCATAACATGAATGAATAGTTAATTCTTGTAAGAAAAAGAATCTCAAATTAACTAATGATTCTTTACAAATAACGAAATCAGAGACTATCATTTCCTACTTTCTTGTAGGATCTTCTCTACTTCTTCCGGCTGACAGGGAATGGTGAGAGGTCCTCTACGTTGAAACCCAAACTCCTCTCTCGCCTGTTCAAGCAGCTTCCTGAACTCAGGTTTGTTCAACTCTTGAAGCTCCAGAACAAACCTCATAGCTCTCTCTCCTTTAACCGCAATCACTGCCACATGCCCTTCTTTAACATCACTAGGAACCGTTGTTGCAGCATTACACTCTTCCTCAAACTCGCCACAATCTTCAACCCTCTTGGATAATCTTGTGAATAAGCAGCAAGTTTGTTGTACCTTTTTAATGAAAATCTTCAACTTATTGCACATTCTCAAAAACTTGGAAGTGGAAGCAAACAGTAGGAAGTAAAAGCTCTGGTGGGTTTTTTTCTCTGCTTCTGCTTCTTCTTCTTCTTTGGTGGAGTTTGTTGCATTGTTTTTGGATTAGAGATCTACATTTTATATAGCATATCATGGTTAGGACTTAGGAGGTTACCAAGAAGTTTCTTGATTAACATTTAATGCATTTTCTTTTTTTGTGTTCTCTTTCTTTGCTATCCTGAGAATAGTGGGGCCTCGTAAGAACACGGTTTAGCAGCCCAAATAGAAGCTCTATTTCTCTGCAACTTCCTTTTAAATCTCTCTTTTAATTAATTAAAGATATTTAAGATATATATAGTTAATCTCTGCTTCAATCCCTTTTTTGTCTTTGTAAAGACTCTAGTATAACAAAATGTGTAGTAGAACAAGTAAAGTTACCAATACAAAAGCTATTTAGGTTTGCATGTATTATGTATACAATATCTTTTTCACTGAAACTCAGACAGCTTGAACTTGAAGTCCATGCTGGGTCTGTATTATAGTAGTCAAAGATAATACGTGTAGTTGTAATATCTTATCATGTAAAAGACATACCGTACATATAAAAGAAGAGAAGATATCTGTCATTATTTAGAAAATCGAGTAGAGAGTCATACTATGTTTTGTCAACCACCTCGTGCTCTGGTCTGTACTGTACGGTCTCATTAAATGCTTGTTCAAACTTTCTAAGCACCGTCCCGTGTCCCGTACCTTACGACTTATTTAACCCTGTAACAGGGTTAGATCCCCCTTACGGGCCCCATCAGACTCATATGTACTATACTATTATCACAAACATATAAAGCGTGACTACTATGTGCACTTAACATGGATTTAAACTCGTACAAGTGAGAACGTGAGAAGGACTGGTTTTGACAACGAGGATTGGTTACGTTAAGTAGTCGTCAGTAACATCCATGATATAACCTTATGATCTATTAGGCGATTGGGTAATACAACTTGTACATTAGACATTTGATTACACAAACACATTTTAAAATCTAGGGGGACTAGAACTAAGGCATTGCAAGATATCTATCCGCACAACCGTGCGGGTGTTTGTTTTGATTTATATGTATATTAAAATTTTACCTTTACAATAAAAATCTAGACATTAACCATATTTTCAAATGTATATATATTTTTTCATTTTAATAATGTTATAGTTTACGTGTGTTATCATCCTAAAACCAAATTTAAAACATATTTATTTCAACAAATATATAAATGAGTTTTTAAATTATATTATTTAAGAAAATATTTACATGTAAGTAATCTATTTCAAATTCTAAGTAATATGAATAATTTTTTAAAAAATTTAGCAATATGTTCAAATTTTTATTCAACTTAACAATACTTATAAACATTAAATATATACATTTTGTATTAGTTATTCATAAATGTGAGAATATATAATTGAATATCAAAAAATTAACATTGATATATATTTTTAATATCTTATATTTAAATTTATATTATTAAAACCAAAGTTATGACATTTAATTCAAATACTACAAATTAAAAATGGGTTTGACATAAATTAAAAACGGGCTTGGCTATTTATAAATAAAACGGCTCCTAGATTTAGGGATTCATTAATTTGAATGTAAATAGAAAATGAGAAATTAGACCATATGGCTACAAAACAAAAGATAATGAAGTATTTAACCAAAAAAAAAACCACCTCCATTATTTATGTAATATATACTATAATACCCCTATTAACCGGTTAATGTTAAATTAAAGTATCTTCTTCTTTTTCAATCATCAATTACCACCATTCTTCTTTCATCTCCACCGTCTCATCCTCTGTCATCGTTACAATCTGTTTGTCGTCATTTTTACATTGTGTTTTGTATTTATCTTCTCTTAAGTATTATTTCTTTTTATGATCACTTTATTTTTTTATAATCATTATTATCTTATTTATACTCACATTCATCACTGAAGCGCCATCATCGCTATAGTCACCACAACAACCTCTAAATTCATAATCTCTGCTACATATATCTTTTACTTATACATACATTGTCTCCGTTTGTAAAATTTACAGACCACCACAACGGCGTTACGGTCGAGACATCCTCGTTTGTATTGTAAATTCTTGGTTATACTATGCTATTTAAACAGTTGTACTATTCTATTTTGTTTCGTTACTATTCTATTTAAATAATATTTTATATTATCTATTATGTGCATATTTTGATATTTGAATTATGGTTGATATTATCTTTTAGGGTTAGTTATTAGTGTTTTGGGTTTAGTTTATAAAAGATTTGGATTGACGATGGAGTAAACATTATATCTTTCTCTACAATTATAGACATTTCAAAATTTGAATAATATATATTATTCTATTTTGATAATGCTTCATATTATATACTATATGCATATTTTGATATTTGGATTAGGATTTATATTTCCTATTACGGTTTAATGATTGATATTTTGGGTTTAATATATGGAAGTTTTGGGTTGATATTGGGTTTGGTGATTAATATTTTGATAATGCTTCATCTTATATAATATGTGCATATTTTGATATTTGGATTAGGGTTTATATTTCCTATTAGGGTTTAGTGATTAATATTTTAGGTCTAGTATATGAAAATTTTGGGTTAACATTGGGATGAACATTAACTCATTTTCTGCAAATGTAAGCATTTTAAAATTTGTATAATATGCACTATGTTATTTGTTTGTTGCTATTCTATTTGCATATATGTTGATATTTAGGTTTAGGGTTTTTATTTATTTTTAAAGATTAGTGATTTATATTGTTAAATTCTCTGTCATAAAAATTATGTGTATGCTATTTATTAATTGTAAGAATACAATGTATAATATACCATATTATGTTTTCATTAATATAAACTATACCATTTATTATGTTCTATTCCTTGTATAATAGTACTACATTTACAGTTACCATCATTGTCGATTATAAACACCACTCTTTATACAACTATTTTTATTTTGTGTATTTAATTATTAGATTCTTTTTACCATCAACCGAACTTGGAAAAGGAGAAAACCGGAAAGAATGGAAGAAAATGCTAGGAGATCAAATTATGTCAACATCAACGCCATATTCTTAATTTTTCTCCCAAAATTGGCTATTACACAAATTAACCCATAGAAAATCAGGAAAAAAATATTATTTTTTTTCCTTTCTTGGGTTGATTTTTGTGAAGAAAGAGCCTGTTGTATATTCTATCTACAAATGTATTAGAAACATAGAAATAATAATCAAGACATTAACCATAGTTTCAAATGTATATATATTTTTCATTTTAATAATGTTACAGTTTACATGTTTATCATCCTAAAACCAATTTTAAAATACACAACAAATATATAAATTATTTTTAATTATATTATTTAGGAAAATATTTACATGTAAATAATCTATTTTAAATTCTAAGTAATATGAATAAAAAATTTTAAAATTTAGAAATATGTTCAAATTTTTATTCAGTTTAACAATACTTATAAAAATTAAATATAAACATTTTGTATTAGTTATTTATAAATGTGAGAATATATTATTGAATATCATAAAAATAACATTGATATATGTTTTTGGTATCTTATATTTAAATTTATATTACTAAAACCTAAGTTATGTCATTTAATTCAAATACTACAAATTAAAAATGGGTTTGACATAAATTAAAATGGGCTTGGTTATTCATAAATGAAATGGTTCCTAGATTTAGAGTATAGTTGATTTGAATGTATATAGAAAATCAGGAAATAATATATTTTGAAATAATTTTTAGAAACTGTCTTCTAAATATTATTTGCAAAGTGATTTTGACATATGTTATTTGCATAATCACTTTCTCTAACTAAATGTGACATGGCTTACTAGAAAGATAATATGGTGTATAGATAAATGTAGCATTGATGATTATATTTAATGTTGATTTATATTTTTGGTATTTTTTTAAGTATATGTTAGTAAATTAAATATCATCATTAAAGTAAATATATTCAAATATGATATTAAATAATATAATAATATAAATATTATAACATTTTACAAATTTTGAGATATTATTTATCTACATTTTTATAATTATTAAAATTTCTTATCTAAAAATATTTTCAAAATTTCTCTACAGATTCTTTTAGAAACTAGAAATTTTTAACCGTACTATCATTAGTTTCTTTTATATCTCTACAAATTTTTAGAATACTGTTTAGTTTTAATTCTCTTTTGATAATTATTTAATTTTTATATTAAAATTTTTAATTAATTTTAGACAAGTTGATTTTTTGTTCTTTTCAAAATACAAGTTGATTTAACATATTTTATTTACAAGAAAAAATTATCTAAGATTATACATTTAAAAATATATACTTATCTATTTTAAATAAACAAAAAAAAGAAAAAATATATTTTAAAATAGTGGTAAAAAGTTTAAAATAATAATAAATTTTTTTATTTTTAAACATAATATAAATTTTAAAAATTTATTATGCACATGGTTGCAGGAAAACACATAGTTTACGTTATTGAATAAACTAATTAAATTTGGTACGGTTTAAATTTTTGTATTGACTCTTCTTCTTATGTTCTTCTCATCATCTTTTTTTGTAACTGTTCTTCTCATCATATTGCTGCTGGAAAACACTTCTCACTTTCTGAGTACTTGCACACAAAAAAACATGCAGAAATGTTTCATATCCAAGTTTTTTGAGAAAATATAAGGGAACCTGATCTGAGGATACTCCTTTATTATCTGGGACTGCAAACTCAGCAACAACTTGTCCGCAACCTGATGGTAGTTTCAGCCGTCAGAATGAATGTACCATATATCATCAAGTCATCACTAAAACAAAAAGACATTAGGGAACCACGAGACCTCACTAGCAAGTTGCCTCTCCTAGGCTCCTTTACTTACCACCTTTTTCACAAATTGAGAAGAAGCCGCCATAATAAAACGGATCAATGAGAAACCAATAGCAACAGGTCATCATTCATCACAAAGAAGATAAGTTATTATAAACACCCTTCCAGCTAAATTAACGTAACCTTTCCTCCTCTACAATCTTTTCTGGTTAACTTGATTTAGTTATTAAGCACATAACATTAAAAAAATTAGGGAAAAAAATAATATAATTGATTAACTTGATTGAGTTATTAAGCACATAACATCAAACCGATGTCTCTTCTTCTTCAGGGATTAACTTGATTTAGTTATTAAGCACATAACATCAAAAAAAATTAAGGAAAAAAATAAAATAATTGCGGTGAGCGTGGATCGAACACGCGACCTTCAGATCTTCAGTCTGACGCTCTCCCAACTGAGCTATCCCCGCTTGACAGTTATTTCCTGACGTATGCTTAGATATTATATTAACTCCTTTTTCGTGTATATTGTAAGATTTTATATCTATACTTGCCTGAAACCAATTCCCTTTTTGTTAGAAATTATCGAATAGCTTTGCCGGTTTACCAATTGAAATTTGAAAAAGGCTTAAAACCATTGTGCAACGCTCATGAACATTCTTAAAGGCATACAAGAAGACTATAAGTATGGGAGTAAGATTTCGCGGTTTTAGCATTGTTGCTAATTAGCGCGTGTTGTCACGATACGAGTTTGCTTAAAAGACACAAACTACGTTACACGCAAAGTCTGTAGCAAAAATACATTAACCGGAAGAAATCTCAAACATATTCAGACATTTTCTTCTTAACAAGAGATGAATGGTTTTAGTTAAAAGTGTTCCGATTTTCCAATCTCTCACGATATCATCACAATGAATATCATTGCCTGCTTTTATATAACATCAAGTTTCCTCAAAATTTCCATAGAAAAAAATAAGTTGGACAGAAAATCACAAACACATTGTTAGTACTAAAGCCCGATCCATACAGACAAAACACATATTCTCTGATTGTGATTGGCTCTATTCTCTTTACTATTCTCTGAGCAACCACAATCAGAATCGATGATTCTCACAACAAAAACAAATCGAAAGTTTATACATTGGAAAAAGATATAAATAGTAAACGATTTTGATTAATATGAGAGAGAACCAAAAAAAAGTGAGAGTAATACCATTTTTGTTACTGATCTAGGAAGTGATCATATAATCTTCTCCTCCTCCAACTTGTTGGTTAGGTGGGTTGTAACCCGAATAGTTGTGAATTATATACTTGGATAATAATTGAATCGCGCACGAGGTCACTTTCCTTAAAGAGTATTTCGACCCTATTCCAAACCTTGGGTTACACGAAATCCCTTTGTAGGATAATACAATCAAAGTCTCACTCTTGTTCTAGGTTAAGATACAAGAGAAACAAATAAAGCTTTAGTGCTTATATGAGTTTCTTCAAAGATCTTTAGTAATCTTTGAACAATGAATCTTTCAATCTCTCTCTCTTACTAACTACTTTCTACTATTAGTTTATACTCTTGGTTTCTCATTTTTCTATCTTCATTTGCCAATGCCTACACCTCCTTATATAGAGAGTGAAGAGTTGCAACCAAGAGTTGCAATGGTTAAACCAAAGGTTGCAATGGTTAAACCAAAAGTTGCAAAGGTTCATGAAGAGTTACAATGGTTAGTAAAGAGTTGCAATGGTTAATCACCAAAGGTTGCAATCACCAATAGTTGCAATGTTTCATTTCTATAGTTGCAACTGTTCATACAAACAATTGCAATTGTTCACATGAAACATTACATCTATTCACTTAAATATATAACATTTCTCCCCCATTTAAGTGTAATCATAGATTCATTAAATAAATAATACATATATCAAACTCATGCATAAATGAAAATGTTACTAAGAATTGAATTTTCATTTTAGTGTATTACACATTCCAAATGTCCGAGAATCAGGATGTCCTACGGATTGAATCCTTCAACCCATTTTGGGCACATGAAGATAATACACACATGTGTTTCCACACTACTCTAAGTGTTTATACTTGACACTATTACAAGCCATGTGTCCCTATCCATTCTTGAGCGCGTACAAAGCCAAGTCCCAGCTTATTGAAGCGGCATCACTTCATACTCATATAGGTAAATACTTTCACTCATGCACCTGCAAATGCAATAATATTTCAACCTATTCCATTCTTGCATGTCCAAGCACATACCTTGGGATGCTATTAAAATAATGTGCTTCAATCTTTAAGTGTAGGCTTTCCACATTGAATTCAGCCTCTAACGTCGTATTAGAGGGGAATTGGGTATCCCACCATTAAAGATTTAAAATGGACTTTAAACCCATCCCTTTAACCGACTTAATCACTAAGTCCCTAGCTAACCCTTTCGTCAAATGATCAGCTAAATTTTGTTGAGACCGAACAAACTCTATTGTAATCACCCCATGAGTGATCAGCTCACGTACTCCGCTATGTCTAACGCCCAGGTGTCTAGACTTACCATTATACACTTGGCTATAGGCCTTAGCCAAGGTAGCTTGACTATTACAATGGATAGAAATTGGTGATACTGGTTTCGGCCACAATGGAATTTCGTACACTAAATTTTTTAGCCATTCTGCCTCTTTACCAGCAGCTGCTAACGCTACGAATTCCGACTCCATAGTCGAACTTGTAATGCAAGTTTGCTTTTTGGAAGCCCATGAAATGGCACCTCCCCCAAGCAAAAACACCCAACCACTTGTAGAAGAATGATCTTCTATGTTGGTAATCCAACTTGCATCTGAATATCCTTCTAGCACTGAAGGAAATCCGACATATGTCAAACCATAATTAATGGTTCCTTTTAAATACTTGAGCACTTTTTTTAAGGCTTGCCAATGTTGAGTACTAGGATTACTAGTGTATCTACTCAACCTTCCTACAGCGTAAGCTATAACTGGCCTAGTGCTCGTCATGGCATACATTAAGCAGCCAATCACTTGTGAATACTCGAGTTGTGATACTGCTTGTCATGTATTAGGCATAAGCTTCACACTCGGATCCATGGGAGTGCTCATTGGAAAACAATTCTCACAATTGAACTTCTTAAGAACTTTCTCAATGTAATGAGACTGTGACAAAGATAGTCCTTCGTTTTCACGCTTGATTCTAATTCCAAGAATCACATCCGCCTCTCCCATGTCTTTCATTGCAAAATTTGATGACAAAAATGCTTTTGTAATCTCTACTTGTCTAAGGTCAGTACCAAAGATCAACATGTCATCAACATACAAGCAAATGATTACTCCGCTCCCAGATTCATCAAATTTGCTGTATAAACATTTATCTGCTTGGTTTAACTTGAAACCATTTGATAAAACAACCTCATCAAATCTTTGATGCCACTGCTTAGGTGCTTGCTTTAGCCCATACAATGATTTGATCAACTTACACACCTTATGTTCATTACCAGGCATAATAAAACCTTCAGGTTGCTTCATATACACCTCTTCCTCCAAAATACCATTTAAGAACGCTGTCTTAACATCCATTTGGTGAATCACAAGGTTATTTATTGCTGCCAAAGCAATTAATAATCTTATAGAAGAGATCCTAGCAACTGGAGCATATGTATCGAAATAATCAATACCTTCCCTTTGTTTAAAGCCTTGGATAACCAATCGAGCTTTAAACTTGTCGATTGTTCCATCGACTTTCATCTTCCTTTTGAAGATCCATTTGCAGCCTAAAGGCTTGCAACCAGGTGGGAGATCCGACAAGATCCAAGTATTATTTCCCATGATAGATCCATCTCATCATTTATTGCTTCTTTCCAAAAGGCAACATCCTGAGAGTTCATAGCTTCACTATAAGTTCTTGGATCATTATCTATATGATAACAATATGAGTGTTGGAAACCAATCTCATCTCTTGATCCTTCAACTAAATAGATTTGAAAATCAGGACCAAATGATTTTTCAATCCTTCCTCGCTTGCTCCTGCGGAGCAGAGGTGACATGTCAGGAGGTACAAAAGTTTTGTCTCCTTTATTAGTTTCACTTGAACTTGGAACCAAATCTTTTGGCATAGGGATGGATGAAAAACGATTTTCATCAAATATTGCATCTCTTGATTCAATGACAGTGTGAATTGCGACTGAATCATTAGGTTCTATTACATAAAACCTATAAGCTTTGGAATGCTCTGCATATCCAATAAAAATGCAATCAATACCTCTTTCTCCCAAAGTTTTAATTTTGGGTTGGGGTAGTCTTACAACAGCCCTACATCCCCAAACTCGAAGATAATTCAAGCTTGGTTTTCTTTTATACCAAAGTTCATAAGGGGTAATTTTGTTCCTTTTGTTAGGAACTCTATTTAATAAATAGCAAGCCGTTAACATGGCTTCACCCCAAAATCCGTCACTTAATCCCGAGTAGGATAACATGGAATTAACCATTTCTTTTAGGATTCTATTTTTCCTTTCCGATACACCATTTTGTTGTGGTGTATACGGAGCTGTAGTTTCATGTATAATTCCTACAGACTGGAAATATACAGGATCATAATACTCTCCACCTCTATCGGTGCGTAATTTCTTAATCAAACTATTTTGTTCCAATTCAACTTCGGTTTTATAAATCTTAAATTTATCTAGGGCCTCATCTTTAGCATGTAATAAATATACATAACAAAAACGAGAATTGTCATCTATGAAAGTGACAAAATACTTTTTGTTTCCTAAAGATGGTGTAGCATGCAAATCACATAGATCACTATGTATCAGTCCTAGCACTACGGAATTTCTTTCAATACTTTTAAATGGTTGCCTAATTATTTTTGTTAACATGCAAGTACTACATTTTTCTAAATTTATGTCAAAAGTTGGGATTAACCCTTCTTTAGACATATTAATCATACGATTATAATGTACATGGCCTAATCTAGCATGCCACAAAGAACTATCATTTTTTCTAGAACTTGCCATATAAATAGAATTGACAACTTTATTAATATTAAGCATAAACATTCCATTACAAAAATATCCAAATCCAACAAATACACCACACTTTGATAAGATACACTTATCGGATTCATACACTTGTTTAAAACCACATTTATTTAAAACACTACCAGAGACTAAGTTTTTCCTAATTCCGGGTACATGAAGTACATCCTTGAGATCAAGGGTTTTTCCAGAACTAAACTCTAACACCACTTTTCCACGACCTAGGATAGGGGCAGTTGACTCGTTTCCCATATGAAGTACGGATCCATCTTGAACTTGCTCATATGTATTGAACCATTCACGATCCCTGCAAACATGTGTTGTTGCACCTGAGTCAATCCACCACGCCACTTCATCATCCTGCACATAAAATACCTCATTAATCTTTGATACATAATTCTCATTAGAATATGGATTAAAGTCAGAGATTTGACCTTGATGAGTGGATGGACCTTGGTCCTTAGACCCTTGTCCCAAACGGTTTTGTCCCGTTTTATTCTTATCCTTCTTTGCTCGGCAATCACGACTTAAGTGACCCGGCTTGTTACAATTCCAACAAATGCTTTTAAACCTTTTGTTAGATCCATTGTTAGTGTTGTTATTAGAGGATCGTTTCCTCTTATTCTTAGAACTCACACCTTCCTCCATCATATTGATGGTAGAAGTACCAGCCTCATTATTTTTGGGTTTTTCTCCCTCTTGCGCCCTTAGAGATTCCTCTATGCGCAAATGGCTGCCTAGTTGTACAAGAGACAACTCTTCCTTTTTATGTTTTAACATGTGTTTAAAATCTTTCCATGAAGGTGGTAATTTATCGATAATACTCGATACTGAGATGGATTCGTCCATCTTCATGTTGTGTTGCGTAAATTGACCTAATATACGAAGCAACTCATTGTATTGCTCCATAACTGGCCTAGAATCAGACATCTTGTAATTTTTAAAATTACTAACAAGGAACTTCTTACTGGAAGCATCCTCAGCCATGTACTTTGATTCTAACGCATCCCACAACTCTTTTGCGGATTCGGCATTCTGATAAACATCAAAGAGAGGATCTGACATACCGTTGAGAATATGACCACGGCATATGTAATCGTCGTTTTCCCATTTAAGTTGCTTCCTTGTCTCATCCTGAGACTCATTCTCAGCATCCTCCGGTACAGTAGGCATAGGCATGCTTAGAACATATACTACATTTAGATTTGTGAGGAGAAAGTGCATCTTCTTTTGCCATCTCCGGAAATCTACTCCCTCAAACTTATCTAACTTTCCAAACTTAGATGTCATCTCTCGCACCGATACACCAGCCATAATTCACAAGAAAAATACTCTTTAAGATTGTTGGTTAGGTGGGTTGTAACCCGAATAGTTGTGAATTATATACTTGGATAATAATTGAATCGCGCACGAGGTCACTTTTCTTAAAGAGTATTTCGACCCTATTCCAAACCTTGGGTTACACGAAATCCCTTTGTAAGATAAGACAATCAAAGTCTCACTCTTGTTCTAGGTTAAGATACAAGAGAAACAAATAAAGCTTTAGTGCTTATATGAGTTTCTTCAAAGATCTTTAGTAATCTTTGAACAATGAATCTTTCAATCTCTCTCTCTTACTAACTACTTTCTACTATTAGTTTATACTCTTGGTTTCTCATTTTTCTATCTTCATTTGTCAATGCCTACACCTCCTTATATAGAGAGTGAAAAGTTGCAACCAAGAGTTGCAATGGTTAAACCAAAGGTTGCAATGGTTAAACAAAAAGTTGCAAAGGTTCATGAAGAGTTACAATGGTTAGTAAAGAGTTGCAATGGTTAATCACCAAAGGTTGCAATCACCAATAGTTGCAATGTTTCATTTCTATAGTTGCAACTGTTCATACAAACAATTGCAATTGTTCACATGAAACATTACATCTATTCACTTAAATATATAACACAACTCCGTCTCGCTCTGCTGCTGCTTCGGCTAATCTCTTCCATGTGAACTGGCGTTGTTCTTCCACTTCTTTGGATTTGGATTGTTTCTCTTCATACTGTCTCTGGCATTCTTCAAATAGCTCAAGATCCATTTCCATGAACATCTTCTTGATGTTTGCTGTTAGACCGTGAACTGCTTGGTTCCAGTGAGACTGGATGTTCTTCTCCAGCGCAGGGTATATGATTGGAAGGATTACGCTTCGGTTCTGCGCGATAAGACCAACTATGTGCTCGTTGTTCCACAAGAACAGTGCTCGTTCTGCAACCTGTTAATAGGATTTTTATAAGATAGGAATGCAAGTACAAGGCACAAAACCCACGTAGAATTGCAAAAAGTTTGAGCGACTGCACATCGATATAACGGGAAACTTGCGTTATTGCCAGTGAAATTAATAACAGACTTGTGATTAGAACCAATGAGAATCAAACGTGATCCAGTCTAAAACAGAAATGGACACCACACAGAGAAAAATGCTTATGTCTTCTTCTTTTTCGATCTATTCTCTGATTAAAAGCATTGTGCAATGAAATACATAACTCGTTAATAAAACAAGCGTAATAGTATCGATGCATTCAGAGAGTTGAAGTACTTCAACATAAATAAACATGCTCCAAGGATCATTTTCAAATATAATATCTATCAACAACATGAAATAATCCCATCAACCAAATGAGCGTAGTACAATCAAAATTGAATACATTCTGCCAAGCACTTACGTTGCATACTCTTTTCTGGTAGAAGAATCAGACCCAAGCGACGTATTAAAAAAAAGTGGACTGAAGCTGATAGGAATCGAGGACATTAGCAAACAATATCTCAAA
The DNA here is from genome assembly GCA_026261945.1 of Hirschfeldia incana. Lineage (NCBI taxonomy): Eukaryota > Viridiplantae > Streptophyta > Magnoliopsida > Brassicales > Brassicaceae > Hirschfeldia > Hirschfeldia incana. The sequence continues at coordinate 313,011 of JABCMI010000005.1, forward strand.
TTCCTTACCTCGATATGCTAAACCTATTCCAAAACATAAGTAGCTAAAGATACAAAATATCCATCTTTAATGCAATGTTGTATAACAAGACTACTAACCTGAAAGTGAGAGCTATTGAGGCAGCGAGCAATCTGTTGGAACAACGGAACCATGCAACGGTGGAACTCAACAGGCTGTGTAGCCTCAAGAACTTCTTCAAGTTCCCCAAGGAAGAGATTCTCCTTGGTGCAGTTCGTCAGATCACCGTATCCGCTAGCTTAGAATCCCTTTTCACAAACTGGACAATGCATTAAGACAACTGCTGATGATATATAGCTAGCTGTTGTTTTCGTGTACACAACATTTTGGATAAAAAGTGTTTGTTTGGTTCCTGTCTTTGTTACTCAGTGGAATAAGATACCAAAAGAAGTCAGGGACTCGTATTATTACAACTGGCAGGTCTACTTCCCTTACATGAAAGCCTCTCTGCCTTTCAATCTTCTCAGCTGTCTTGTGACAAGCAGATAAACAACTAAAAACAACTTGCTTCTTGTTTTTTTTTTTTTTGATAAAGGGCTTCACTTGCTTCTTGTTCTGTTCCTTTTGTACTTCTGTTGGATTTCAAGTTTTGTTTTGTATTGATCACTCAACTATTCTCTGTTTTATTACTCCTCTGGTTGAGTCTCTTATGGCAAGATTGAAACTCTATTTAAGTACAAAATGTCTTATTGGCATGGTTTGACATTCCCGTAGGTTTTAAGAAGGTAGGCAAAGTGTTTTGACAGATCTGTCAGGTGTTACCTAGCAAATAGCTCAATCTAGGGAGAAAATGCATACCCTGAAACTGCAACAATGGCGAGATAACAAGCTGCTTATGAAAACCAGTAACAGAACCAGCACAATGAAACTATTTGCAATTGTGATCGTAACATGAATGAGTAGTTAATTCTTGTAATAAAAAGAATCTCAAATTAACTAATGATTCTTTACAAAAAAAGAAATCAAAAACTATCCTTTCCTACTTTCTTGTAGGATCTTCGGTACTTCTTCTGGCTGACAGGGAATGGTGAGAGGTCCTCTAGGTTGAAACCCAAACTCCTCTCTCGCATGTTCTAACAGCCTCCTGAACTCAGGTTTGTTCAACTCTTGAAGCTCCAAAACAAACCTCACAGCTCTCTCTCCTTTAACCGCAATCACTGCCACATGTGACATGCCCTTCTTTAACATCACCAGGAACCGTTGTTGCACCATTACCCTCTTCCTCAAACTCACCACAATCTTCAACCCTCTTGGAGAATCTTGTGAATAAGCTGCAAGTTTGTATCTTTCTAATGAAAAGCTTCAACTTCTTGCACATTTTCAAAAACATGTGAAGAGGAAGCAAACAGTAGGAAGTAAAACTCCGGTGGGTTTCCTCTGCTTCTTCTAATCTTCTTCTTCTTCTTCTTCTTCTTCTCTGTTGGAGTTTGTTTTGGATTAGAGAGTCCAGATTTTATATAGACATATATACCATGGTTAGGACTTAGGAGGTTACCACGAAGTTTCTTGATTAACATCTATTGCAGTTCCTTTGCTCTCCTGAGAATAGTGGGACCGCATGAGAACACTTATTCATATCAACGAATTAGACAAAATGTATAGTGCAACATAAACTACACAGAAGGGCTCTGACAATTTAGTTTTGAATGTAGGGCTTATTTGTGAAATAGCCAAGAAAAAAATATATAATAAGTGCAGTAATACAATTTTCTTTACCACTGAAATTCTGATATCTTGAAGTACAAGCTAGGTTTGTATTACAGTACAAAGATATAATCCGTGTAGTTGTAATATCTTATCATCTTATTATATAAAGCTTAGTTACTAATTAACACGATCGCGACACGTGTCAAATATATAATTAAGATTGTGACATGTGTCAAAAATATAATATACTTTTACTCTACAATTTAAAAAAGGAAAATTATTATTTAAAAAAAGTTATGCTTTACAGTTTATTTTTAGGATTTCAAAAAAAAAAAGAAAAAAACACTATTACATTAGATTTTACAAAGGAAATGTCAAAATTTAAAAATAGCAACTTCACATTGAAAAAAACGAATTTTGAAAATAGCAAAATTTTAAAATAGTTATTATTAACTGAAAATAATGATCTCATAGTAATTGTTTTTTGAACCAAGAAAAAATATAACTGAAAAAACGTTATGTAATATTAGTTTTTATTTTCTAGGATTTTATAAATCTTAAATAATATTTGATAGTAGTTTTTCTTTTTTTAAACATCATAAAAAGAGATATTATACGATGAACATGATATTAATAATTATTTAATTAACAAAAAAATTGTAAAAGTAGTAGTGATACGATTTGTTAAAATAGTAATTTTAAAATTACTTAATACTAACTGAAAAATAATTCTAAACATGACATGATTGTAATAGATTATATGATAGTGATTTTCATATTCTATAATCCTAAACAAAATAATGTAAAATTGTATTTGATAGTATTTTTCATATTTAAATTCTAAGTAAACATATATATAAGATATAATGTTTTCCTTTTCTATATCCTAACAAAAGAAAAATTTTAAGAATTTATTTTAATAGTAATTTTATAAAAAAACAAATTCATTATCAGTAGTTACATGATAAAAATAAAAATAAAATCCATAATAATTTATTTTGTTTCATCAAACGAAAACACATAGATGATAAGAAATACACATTAGAACATATTTAAAGTTAATAATTGTAGTTACTGTCTGAAACACGAGAATGTTCTTCTACTCTGCTCAGTTTGTTTGACAATGTGTTTTGTTGGTTAATTACTTTATTTTAGTCAAATAATATCATCATTAGTACATAATTATCTCACTAAGCTCTTACTTCTCAATCGGTAAATCTTCCTTCCACCAAACGATCTGTTTAATTGAAGCAAAAACGCACGTAGTTAATTAATACATAATAAAGTGTATGGTGTTGTCATTGACTTGACTAACTTATTTAACTTTCAATTTTTTTTAGTTAAATCTAATTATTATTTCGGTTAAATTTGGTTTTAATATTTAAATATGAGTATTTTCAGTAATGATGAGTACACATATCAACCATAATTTATGTGGTAAAACAAGTTCTTAATTCTAAAATAAAACTCATACAACATAAATAGAAAAACGTTAATATGATAATCTTTTACACGTATATCTTTTTAGAATTTTAAAAGAAAAATTTATATTAAATATTGTTCTTAAGATTTGAAAAAGGAAACTTTTTAAAAAAAGATTACTATTAAATAACTTTACACATGTCAAAAATTTAAAAATAAAATTAAATTTAATAATAATTTTAAAAACATGTCTTTTCAATTTTTTTAGGTTTATATTTTAAAAAAGATAGTTACAATTTGGTTTTGGAATAGGTTTTGTTAAAATTAAAATTAATATGACTTTTTGAAATTTCGTTTTATTCTCGTTTTGAAATTTATATTATTTTTTTTGACATTTTTATTTTAAAAATCGTTTATTGTAATAATAACTTAAAAAGTTTATAATATGATAAGATTTTTTATTTTTTTGTTTAATTTTTTTTATTAGGATTTTAATAAAGGAAAATTACTATTATGAGAGTAGAAATATTTTAAAGAGAAAACATGTTTTAAATATGTTTTATGAGAAAATATTGTTTAGACACATGTCACAATCTTAAAGTTTTAATTGCCATGTGTCGCGATCGTGTTAATTAGTAACTTTGAAAACTACGCTTTATATAATAAGATATTTACGAAATGTTTTTAAGAAGATTAACTTTTCTTTATTATGAAAGTAGGAAAATAGATATTTTTCTTTTTGTTTGATGGTATTTTTCTTTTTGTTTTCTATAAATCCTAAAAAAAAGAGATATTATCATATTTTAGGCTGCTACCAAAATAAAAATGTAAAAAGTTATTGATATTATTTTGTTTAAAAAAAAAGAGTTTGATGATGAACATGATACTAATAATTATTTAATTAAAACTAAAAATTTAAAAATAGTAGTGATGCAAATTTAAAAATAGTAGTGATGATAATTATCTGAAATTCTAAAAAAAAAGAGTTAATTGTAAAAGATTATATGATAGTGATTTTCATATTCTAATATCCTAAACAAAATAATGTAAAGTGTATTTGATATTATTTTTCATATTTAAATTCTAAGTAAAAACATTTATAAGATATAATGTAAAAGTGGTAAAACAAGTTATTAATTCTCAAATAATGATTAGTACACATATTAACCATAATTTATGTGGTAAACCAAGTTTTTAATTCTCAGATAAAACTCATACAACATACACAAAAAAAAAATTCTAAAACTATAATAAATGATTTATTATTTTTATGTTTTATATAAAATTAAAACATCAAACAAATCCGTGCAACGCACGGATCCATATCTAGTATAAAATACAGTACATATAAAAGAAGTGAAGATATTTGTCATTATCAAGAGGATCGAGTAGAAGTCATAAGTTTTTGTCAACCACCTCGTGCTCTGGCCTGTACTGTAGTACGGCATCATTAAAGGTTTGGTCAAACTTTCTGGACACCGTCCAGTGTCCTTTATCTTGGAGTACCACCAATGGGGGTTTTCTTCAAAGTTTTTTTACAAACATATGTATATTAAAAAATTTTGGAAGAAAACCCCCATTGGAGATGCTCTTATGTCATGATTAACTTCAGTTCTTTAATTGGAATTCTTAACTTTGGCTAAGAGAATAAAAAATATTTTTTATTCAAAAAATGTAAAAAATGTCAAATCACAAGTTAAAAATTCTAAATAAGAGATCGGGGTTAATCATGCTCTTGTGACTTATATAACCATTTTCGATCCTCCCTACGGCCCCCATCAGACTCATTTGTACCATCACAAACATATTGAATACTATGAGAGCACCAACATGGATTTGAACTTTTACAAACCAAAGTCTTTCTTCATGGTTTGGTGAGACCGTGAGAGGACCGTCGGTAACATATATCTATTAATATAAAGGAGACTTGTGATGGCTCCACAATCATCCACATCCCTGTGGAAGAGTGGAGAGTTTTTAAACACGTGGCGAGACGCTGGACTGTTCGTGTATCTCAAATGTCAAGCCATAATTCCCGTGTTTCCAATTTCCTGACTTCGCTTTAGGCTGTTTATGTTTCTGTAGAGGAGTAGGCCCAATCTATCATTTGAACAAAGATAAGGGCTTTCGATCTCAGGAACTCTGGCCGTTCCGATTCTTTTCCCCATGCGAGCCAGCTGAGAAACGACAGTCGTTACGGAATCGAAACCTCAATTACTTTAACTTCAGTGCTTCTTTGGTTTTAATTCCTTCAAGCTCATACATGGTGTGTATATATATAAAAGGGTTTGAGAGTCTTCATAGCCATCTATTTGGTCTGTCTATACTCGCATAACTCTAAATCTCTGTCATAAAAACCGGTATGGCTAAGCAACAAACTTTGAGCTCAGGGATGACAATGTAGGAATTTTGTTGTGACAAGGCCCCTTCGATGGAGATTTGATTTTCTGGGAAGCTAGCAATGTCAAGAAAGGTGGAGATTTGATGGCTATGGATCTGGTCCTGCTTGACTGAAAGGTAACTGAGACATTGTTTTTTTCTCAATTCTCGATTCCTATATTATTTGATGTCATATTTTGTGATTGAAACTCAGTTTTGTATTGTTTTATACTCTAGGGGTTTCTGATGGTTGCTATTTTTGCTGTACTTATGATACTTTATTTCTTGATTTTGTTTGCGTCTGAAAATGTATCACTATTACTTTTTTGTTCATATTAAAATCTGATCCATAGGTCAATCAGTGTGCACCGATTCAATACCTTCAGACACATTCTCAAAGAAGGAGGTCTTTATGAGCTAAGACTTTATATTAGCTGACGCACATGTTGAGTTGGTGAAATTATGGGTATTAAGACGACATACAATGAAGAATCGCAAAATTCAACGTCTCTCATGACTCATGGCAACCATACACATTCACAGGTCATACCATCTTATTTCCATTTCTGTTTTCGAACTCTCTAAGGGGTTGTATAGGCTTTTTTTTAATCAGTTCATATCCAAATCATTGACAACGCATGGCCACTAACGTATGTGTGAGTTTTTTTTAACAGTTTGTTTCCAAATCCTCGATAAGGGATTGTATAGTTTTTTCTTTGAGGTACAGCTATGTCTGCTTGGTCTTTTGCTTTAGGTTCTCAGCCATTAACAATACACATCATCAAACCTTTACCTCTTTGTAGGTTGGCTTTTCCTTAATGCCACCTCTAGAACCCATTTCTACTTTGACTATGAAATGATCGAGTTGACAAATGTACCTGTTGTTGCAGTTTCAAAGCTCATGGTAGCATTTGTAAAATCTCCTATTTCTTATGAATTTTACTTGAACAAACTCTAAAGTATAGATACTCACACCTTCATGTTTCACAGGCCGCTGGATAGGAGGACTCACAGAACATGGCGCTTCCACAATGCCTTGCTGATATTGTGGAGAGGACCTTCACATTCCAGCTCAAGCTTACATATTTACATTTCTTAGGAAAGATCAGTCTTTCACGATCTGACACATACCTCTTCCTAATTTTGAGAATCAGGTTTATACATCAACTTCACGTTATATGTTGGGTCTGCCATACACGGATAAGTTATCTAACTGTTGTTCTCTTTACAGGAAGGTCACAACAACCCAGGCGATGATATGCGAAGAGCTGGTACGGTTTCACAAATTTTGTCAGCTGGTGTTCACGTAGTTCTTCCTGACACCAGCATGGTGTTGACAATGTTGTTCCTGCCAACAGCAGAGGCATCACTAGAGTGGTCGTCAATGAAGACATCCCATGAGATTGGTATGAGCCTCATGTCCAACATGTTATTATCAAACTATCAGAGGACGCCTCAGTTAAGGAAGGTGGCTCCTCTGCAAAGACAACGTCGTGGCCAAAATCTGCAGTGTCGTACTCCATGTAAATAGAGAGTGGTCTTACAACTACTCTACTGTCTTTTTTTTGTAAGAAACTCTACAGTCTCTTCCTTTAAACTTTACGTCAAATAATAGCTGTTTCCGTTTTTTTATTGTTTGGTTTTAAAAAGTATATTTGTTACAAAAAAGGTTTTTAAAAGTATTATGTTCCATGGAAGGAAACTCTTTTCTCAACCTAGAAAAATATTGATATCTATTAATAATAGGAATCCTGATTAATTCCAAACGGTGTGTGCTTTTATATGTATCTCAAATCTTATGAAAAGTTGCGATTGTTCGTCAAAAGTGTCTTCTTATAAAAAAGTTATGTCTCTTCTTTATGAAAAGATACGACTACTTAAAAAGTTATGTCTTTTATTTAATAAAATTTACAACTATTTAAATTGAAAGATGTGACTTTTCAAAGATAGTTTTTCAAAATCTATAAATAGTCTATGTTTATATTTTCTGAAAGTAAAATTTTCGTTAATCTAAATGATATTGAAATGGAGAAAAAATAGTTCTATGAAGTTACTTGGTTACAAATTTTTAGAAGATGTTCAAATGAAACGTCGTGATAAAAGACACAACCTTTTGACATAAGTGAAATTCACAACTTTTGAAATTAATCAGGATTGTTATTAATTATTTTTAAAGGTTGCTTGTTCAAAAGACACAATCTTTTAACATAAGTGAAATTCACAACCTTTAAAAATAATAAGTTGCGTCTTTTTATCTACTAGTAATAACTACTTATGTTGAAAGAATGCGACCTTTTGATTTGAAAAGTTATGATTGTTCATATAAGTATCATTTCATAACGATAGCCGTTAAATAGAAAAATGTGACTATTCAGACAATTTTTGAACTATAAATAGCCTATGTTTATGTTATCTCAAATTATAATTTCATTAATCAAATAAAATGGCGAAAAAAAGTTCTATGCAATTAGTTAGTTACAAGTTCTTAGAATATATTCAAATGAAGTGTTGTTAACAAAAAATAGTAGAAAGTTGTGTCTTTTCTAAAAGTAAAAAATTGTGACTATTATAAGTATCTTTTCTAAATAACTACATTTAAATTAAAATACATGACTCTCTAAATTAAAAATACGTGACTGTTCAAATAAATTTTCAAAATCTATGAATTGTCTATGTCCATGCATTTCTCAAAGTAAAGTTTTCACTAATCTTACTAATAATAATAAAATAGTGAAAAGCTTCCTGATTGCATTTTCTATATAATTATTTACACACCTTTTCATTTTCACTGTAACTTACTTGTTACAATTACCTGTTTCTAGAAATGATAACTATGATATTTTTCCTACGATTTTTGGTTTTGTCAAGCATCATTTATGGTGTGGTCTTTCTCTCCTTCTGGGAGTGTTTCTTTCCGGTACTAAAGGGTAAGAGTCAGACTTCATGGTACTTATATGTTGGTGTCGTTCCGTTGCTTTTGGTGTACGGTTTTCATATTCCTTTGGAGTTTTCCAGCGAGTCTTATGGTTTTGTTTATTCAAAAATTGGTAATGTCTTGGGTGGATTTTCTAAAAGATAGGCGGTTCGACTCTCACCAATAAACTTTTAACTAATACATACATTTAAAATGACGTAGTATTGGGCATCCGTTAAAAACTTAAAATTATATACAAACATTTATATACATATACAGTTAATGGTTATATTGCGGGTTGACAAATACTTGATGATTTGACCCGTAGATTTTTGAGATTATAGATAAAACTGCCAAAAATCACATTGATAATTTTTGTACAGAAACCCCTAAAATATAATATATTTGATTTTATAAAATAAGTTTCCGTACAACATCGCACGGTTCATTACCTAGTTGATATAAAAGTACAAGCCTTAACTTTTAACTGAGCCTATACATGTAAATATCAATAATAGTCCCGTGTACCAGCAATTAAGCTTTTGGTAATTTTTTTGTTTAAGATTGTTAACATGTTCCATGTACATCAACTCAAAGTCGTACCATTTTACATAATGGTCTCTCCAAATTATTTATAACACATACCCAGATATCTTTACGGCCAACAATGACAAACGCTTCTCAAACATATTACAACCTCTGACCACATATAAACATAAAATGTTCACCAGATAATACAAATTCACAATCCTATAAACCCTTAAAAAACTATTACAAAAAGTATTCCACACAGACGAAAAGACACATTTAGAAAAAAAAACTCACCCCATAAACAAATACCAAAAAAAATCTCACCCCATAAACAAATAAAGGAGTCCAAAATATAAACCCTTTTGAAAAAAATATATAACCTCATCGACAACACATATCACCTACACACCAATACAAACAAGTCTAATTTCCTACGAAAGAAAACCCACCAAATCGTGTTACAAAAAAAAACCCAGCAAGTCGAATTAAAGAAAAACACAGGTCTACAACTATTATACCGTTATTCTTTTGAAAAAAATACGTATCAGTATAGGTTGACACCCAAAAACAAGTACTAACTACCAACACAAACCTTGCTATTTCACTTCTACAAATTAACAAAATATATTGAAAAGAGTTTTAAAAAGCTACAAAACCCGCGCAAATTTTGATAAAGCTATAAATTTTTCATGCACCTAGAAAAAGTTTGAATCCGGCGCTACGCCGGAATACCCTAGTACATAATATAACCTTATGATTTATTAGGCGATTGAGTGATACAACTATTGATTGTATTGACATTTGATTATGAAAACACTTTTTACAATCTAGGGATTAGAAACTAATTAACGCATGGCTTTCGTAAAACAAATGTTACACATATTATGTATACATGTCGCTTAAACTATCAAAAACAGAATATATACAGTCAATGGAACACAATAGCCTTCTATGCCCTTTCATCCACACTTTATAGGCTATTCTGTAAGGGCAATGCTGTCGACAACCCATACAAAGTTCTCGAGTAAGACCATCGTTGAGAATTATAAAAAACATTTTGCCTTTTTTTTGTCTATATATATTAATTACTAGGGGTTTGCCGGCGCTACGCGCCGGTTTTGCTATTATTGTTATGATTTGACTATAGTTTTATAATCTAGAGAATTTCTCAACAATATTTTAGAAAATAAAATATATATATTATCTTATGAAATTTATTAATTTAATTGTAGTCTTTGTAAAATTACTATGAAAGAAATTTAAGTTTAAATATATGCATGACAATTTGAAAGTGTAATAGCTAAATTATTTATTATTTGATTAAAACTTATTAATTTAAATTATAATTTAGATAATTTATAAATGTGGATTTCATCTTACAATGATTATATTAAATAGATTTTATACATATATATATTTATATGTATATATATATATATTATGTTGTGAAAAAATATTATTTTTCACATTATATATATATATATATCAATCATTAGATATGATAGTAAAGATGGTTAAAAACTTAAATTGATAAATTTATGCTAGTTATATAAACGACATTTTTTATTTATCTTTTATTTTGCGTCATCTAATTTGGAATAATATGAACTTTTTTGTCACGTTTTACACTATCAGCTTTGTATTTGTTCGGTTCAGCTCGGATTACTCTTCAATTATCGACTAAAATGAAACCAAAACCCAAAGTAAATGAAATCGATCTTGTTTTTGCCTAGATCCGTAACTGAACCGATATTTTTACTTTGGATCCGGTTCGGGTTCAAGATTTATGCCCAAACCTAGTTTTGTATATTGGGTTGATGGGGAGGTGTTATAATAGTTTGATGCTTTGGACTTTTCTTGGTCGATTTCAATGAATTATATTCTATGAGCGGTGCTTATGATGATAATTTCAAATAATCATAAGTTTTATATTAACAGCTAGTCTCTTCTTGCTTTGAATTTGTCAAAATTAAGAAGTTATAACTATATCAATTTAACCAATCAAATATATATTGATCGTAAAGATACATTTGAAGTTGGTACAGTGTAGTTTTAATCATAAATCTTAGTGTTAAGAATTTGGAAATTTTGATATTTATTGTTGTTGAGTAATTTTTTTTTAGATAATGTAATTATGTGGTCATCTCTACTTGTTAAGAACATTATTTAATGTTTTATTGTGTTATATCATAATAGGTGACAAATTTATATATTTTGTGTTTGTGTTTTTCAATAATATGTTTTGTATATAATAGTAAAGCCTCTGATGTAAAGCATATTAAATTTCAATACCTTTGCATTTATTATTTTAAGATTAACAGTTTAACGTTATAAATTGTATTTTATTTTTTATTTCAATTATTTGAACATTATTCTTTGAGATGTTTTGTGTTCTCTCTTCATATTTTGACATTAAGTCATCACTATCTATGTATTCCGTTTACCTTTTTCGTGTGCTTTCCTTCTCACCCTCACCGAAAAATACTCACCTCTGTGTGTTTGTTCTTCCTCATATTGTTTGGTATTTGTTATAAATTGAGTTTATAAGTTTCATGTAGTGTGGTTCTTACTCACAGCGTTATAGTTTGTTTCGGTCAATATTGGCTGCTCATTTTTTTCCTTAAGAATTTTGTTGATGTTAGGAAGTGCATCTCCTTAGGTTGGATCATAGTCTAGTCGTCTTTGATGTTGATTTCTTTTTCGTTAGCTTACCGTCGATAATTCTTGTTCGGTTGGTTTTTCAAGATCTGGTTTTTGATCATTAGACTTCCATGCTCTATTTCATAGTTTGAGGTTGGCTCCATGATTTGCTGATTTCATCACTGCTCGCGTCTCTAGTGACTCTCTATTTTGCCAAATTTGCGATTTCAGGTTTAAATAGTATTTTTTCCGTGTATGCTCTGTAGATTTATAATGTTGTGTCTGGTATCAAGTTTAGGCTTTGGTTTCTTGGTGGTTAACTTTCATCCTCCTTCCCTCAGGTTGTATGTTTACTTTCCCTTCTTTTCTTAGTATAAGTGTGCGAAGTTAGATTCTCAGAATTTTAATCTTTTTTATCTAGAGTTTTGTGGTTCTTTGCTGGTATGAACATTTTTTCTGTGCTTGTTTAGTTTGTGAGGTGCTTCGTACATCTTAGCTGGTGGATGCGCTTATGGTGTGTTAAATATTTGTTTTCTTGTTTCATGGCGATTTTTGCTTTCTGTTGAATATTCTTGCTCTAACACGCTTTCTTGGTTCTTTGAATTGGTTTTCGATCGTGTTTCTTTTTATTCGAAAGATGATTTGTCTCAGAGTTTATCTTTCTACTATTTTCGACATCTCCTTGTATTTTTTTGGACGAATCCGACATCTCCTTGTTATAACAAAAAAATTATATGATAAAGTGAGCTAAGTTAATTTTTGTTCTTGATATCGTTTTAGTTTGGCATTTTGTTTTTTTCTATGATTATAGAGATTTTATGTTTCGATCATGAGTTGTGTTTCTAGTTTTTTTTCGCATTAATTAATAAAATAAACATATAATTGTAAAAAAATACAATAGAGTAAAATAATAATAAATACAGTAATTTATGTTATTTTTAGTTGTGAATAAATTAAATATGTAAAATATATTTATATTATTTTTATATATTTTTATTTATTTTGAAATTTTAACAATAAATGGATTATCAAATTATGGTTAGTATAAAAAAGATTAGATAGTGCATAATTAGAAAATAATGAGACAAATTGTAATAATCTAAAAGTAAAAGGACTTAAAATGTAAAAAACAAAAATAAGAGGACATATGTCAAAAAACCCCCCTTCCACATGTCATAAGAAGAGAGAAAACTCTTCTTTATATATATAGATTTGATGATGGTTAATAAATGGATCTGCCCCCAATAGACATTCAATGTGAACTGTGATGCTACAGGAGGAATTGCACGTATAAACCCCAACTTGCGGATATGTTTCCCTTTCGCAAATGTCACACCAATTGTGTCCTCCTGTATCTTCTTCATAGGCTAAAGTGAGATAATGTTCATCATGTTTGTACTTCACTTTATATGGTAAAGTTGCACAACGGAAACAAAAAATAAAGGAACATTCGATGCAGTTCAAATGACTCTTTTGTTTTCCACACATGGAACATGTTCTGGATATACCTTCTTCAAATGTTAAGTACAAAGGATGTGGATGTAACTCATGAATGAAAGGATCGGAAACCAAAGTGCATCGTATATCTAAACTGAAAGAACAAAGTCCTTCCATGCACGTGTATGCAAAACCAAAACAATGGTTTCTACAAGCTACGCACTCGAAATCAAAGTTCTCAGCCGCTAGTAGAGTAAGTGGATGGGCATGCAGTGGATGCCATTTTTTACAAGGAAGATGCGCACATGTTTCATGAAGGATAAAATCACATTTCATGCAATTATAAATGTTACCTTCATAGATAGGAAGGATGCACGCTTGACACCTTTTTCCGTCTTCCACTTGATCATTCTCCTTCTTTTCAAGTCTCATGTAATGATATCGATGACTGACATGTTCTATGACTCTGTCACTTATCTCTTTGAACGCCTTAAGATCTTCATAATCTGTTTCTGGTTCCTCTTCAAGTTCTTTTCCGTCCCATAAATCTTTTCGTATTGCACATTTAGAATGAACAACATAATCGCAATCCTTCACACAAGAGTACCGGCCATAATTTTGGTCAACTCTTTGGCGACAAACTCCACAAGACCAAGTCTTATTAGAATGAGGAATAAGAGTGAAGGAGAGACGGTGGTCATGACGGGATATTCTGATTGTAGTTGGGAAGTAGATACACATCTTATGGACTACAAAATCGCATTGATAACAGACGTAAATGAAGCATTTATCATCACTCAATGCACAAACATCACAAGTTAGGGAGTTTATTCTAGGGAAGTAGGTGAGGGTATGGTCGTGCCTTTTTGGGAAGTTTATGGAAAGGATGTTCAAACTTATCGCACAAACAGGATGTAAATTAAAATCACATATAGAACAAGAGTAATAGAAACCTTCATGAGTGTTTTCTCCACAGCAATTACACTTGTTGAAGTGGCTGCTCCCTACGTGAAGTGTACTCTTGGAGGATTGAAAAAGAAGTTGGAGAGGGTGTTTGGGATGATAAGGCACTTTAATCTCAGGTGGACATTCAACACATGCTTTGTGGTAGACTCTCATACATCCTTTGCACCAAAGATCAGTGAGATGATTTATTTTACGATCGCAAACGTCACACGAATCGGTGTATAGAAATACTTCATCGCATAAGCCAGAACCGTGGGTGTAAAGACGGTGAGATTCTTCTAAAGACGGATCACTTTGTTTTTCAATGAAATAGGTTTCTGGGTCTATTTGTTTTTTGTATCGTAGCCTAGGGCATAAGAAAGTTGTAGGAGGAGAAGAGTGGTTGAGGGAGTCCATGGCGTGTACAAAAGGTGTCGTGGCCATGGCTTGTACGAAAGATGTTGAGGTTGTACGTAAGAGATTTGAAGATTGGTTCAATTTGAGTTTTGCAGAATCTATACATATATATAGGTGGCTAAAAGAAATTCAGATACATATATTTACGCATCATTATTCCAATTACAAAGAAAGATTAGAATAACATAACAGTTGACGCAAAGTATTTTGGTTTATATACTTGTTTAAATGCCTCACTCAAGGTATTATTTATTTATATTAATATACCTCTATTGTAGAAAATTCTTATGTAACTCCTGTTGCCAACTCTTTCTTGTTATTCCTAAGGAATCTAAGAAACTAAACCAACAAGTAATTACTTTATTAAATAAACTAATTAAATTTGGTACGGTTTGATTTGTGGTATTCTAGTCGCGAGAGCGCCATGGTTCGATGCCAGATCATTTCGGTGTCGACTAGCGGCAACATTGACTGTTCTTCTTATGTTCTTCTCATCATCCTGTTGCTGCTAAAGACAGAGTTCTAAGAACCTCTCAGTACATGCACAGAAAAAGCATGCAGAAATGTCTCATATCCAAAATTTATGGAAAAAGAAAAGGGAACCTGATCTGATGATTCTCCATTGTTATATGGGACTGCAAACTCCGCAACAAGCTCGTCCGCAACCTGATAGTAGTTTCAGCCGTCAGAATGAATAGTAGCATATATCATCAAGTCATTACTAAAAAAAAAGACGTTAGGGAACCACAAGAACCCACAAACAAATTGTCCTTCCTTTACTTACCACCTTTTTCACAAACTGAGAAGAAGCCATAATCAAACAGAAAAATGAGAAACCAATAGTAACACAAAGAAGATAAGATGTAGACACCTGATATGAACCAAAAAGCTTACTTCCTTTAACATAAATCCATAAAATTTTATAAATAACAAGCACATATATAAAAATATTAATTAATAAAATCTTAGAATATAATATAAAATTAGAAATAGAAATACATATTTAATTATTAACTATAAGCAAAATAACTGATTATTCCATAAAAAGTTTGGGGTAATACTCCATATTCGGTTACACAAAATTTGTTTGGAAAATATTTTGAACATTTTTAAGGTTCTGGAGCAAATTATTGTAAATATAATAATTATGTTTTATGTTACTTTTTAAAAGGTTCATTTTCTAATTAATTTTATTTTTTTAACATTTTTGTTGTCTAGTTTTAGTTTTAAAATAATATAAATTTTATTTTAATTTCTTTTTCTCTAATTTTATGTGTAAAACTTGAGTTTGTAAAAAAAACCTGGAATATTTATGAGATATAATTTAAAAAAAAATAAATGATATATGAGAAAATATTTAAGAATCACAAATGTGATGTGTAATTAGGCGCAAGCATCAAAATGCAAATAAAATATGAAACTTCAAATTTAGAGTTTTGAGTAGTGAAACTTCAAATATGAATGTTTACTCTTCAAAAATCTAAATTTGAATGTATGAAGTTTTTTTCTTGGAGAACAAAGAATTATATATTTGAAATTATAGAGTTTTTTTAGATGCTCTAAGTTAATTCTTGGAAGCTTCTCTATCATTAATCATATGAAATTCTTGTATAGGGGTAATCCTTGTATAGGGGTACAATTTTGTAGAAAATGAAAAAATTTTAAACTAATATTTAAAAAAAACTATTAATGTAAAATATTATAATCTATCTAACCAGAGTCAGTTGTCAACACCTTTCAAACTAAATTGACGTAGCCTTTCCTCCTCTACACTCTTATCTCGTCCAGCCACAAATCATGTCTCTTCTTCTTCTTACCAATGTTACTTAGCTAGAGTGGTCAGCTTTTGGCACAAAGACACCTTGAATTAGTTAAGAACATTACATCAAAAGAAAAAGGAAAAGAAAAAATCTAACCGCAGTGAGCATATATCGAACACACAACCTTCAAATCTTCAGTCAAACACTCTCCCAACTAAGCTATCACCATTTGACAATGAATTACTGATGTATTTTTAGATATAGTAAATTCTATTTCTGTGTATATTGTAAGATTTTATATCAATACAGCGGAACCTCTATAAATTAATATTCGACAAATTAATATTTTTTATAAATTAGTGAATTTTGTCGGTTTCAAATTGGGCCAGTGTTAAGTTTGACACAAATCGATAAAATAATAAGATACTAGTATTTTTAGAACTTTCACGTAAATATATAGTGTCATTAAAATCATAAATTAATAATATGTCTATATATAATTTTATATAAGTACAAGCTAAACATTATATTGTTGGTTTAATATTCACAATGAAAAATATTTTACTTTTCTTAACATATCAATATATTTTGACAATATTTAGTTAAATTATATCGAAAACCACATAACAATTCTATGAAACATAAAATATACATCAAATAAGATAATAAGACAATATGAAAGTCGAATTCCTAAAATTTAAAAAAATATACATAAAGTAAAATCAATTTTTTCTTATTTTAAAAAAAAAAAATCTAAAGAAGGAAACTTTGGTAAATTAATATCTCTATGAATTAATAAATTTCAAAGTTCCAACATTATTAATTTATAGAGTTTTACTGTACTTTGGTCAAAATGTTGGTTGTGTTAAAAGAACTTTTATCTTTCGCTGAAATATTTTGTTCAAAATATTAGACACACTAAACAAGAACTAAAATATATAAAAACATGAATATATAGTACAATATATTAAGTTTTAAAAATAAAAAATTACAATTCAAATTTTTAAAAATTAAATAATTTAAATAATATTTTTTATAAATAGTTTCAAAATTCTAATTAAGTATATTTAGTTTTGTATCAATTAAAATATTTTATTATTTATATTTTAGTATATACATATATAAAGTAGATTTTTATCTCTTCTTCTGACATATGGAAGGGTGATTTGTTGACATCTGTCATCTTATTCTATATTTTTACATTTTAGATCTTTCTTCTTTCTTCTTTTAAGTTATTACAATTTGGTTCACTCATTTTTAATCGTGCACTATCTAATCATTTCCACACTAACCATCATCTTTTTAAGTTTGATAATCAATTTTATTGATTACAAAATACAAAATGAATAAAATAATAAATAATATAATATAAATATATTTCTAGTTTTTAGTTTATTCAACTAAAAAATAGCGTAAACTTCTCTATTTATTAGTTTTTACTATTTTTATTATTTCATTTACAAATTATATATTTATTTTAATATTAACCAAGTTAAAAAAAATAAACTAGAAGACAACTCACTGTCGAAACATAAAATCTTTATAATTCATAGAGAAAAGCAAAATGCCAAAGAGACACTAACTAAGTAAATGTTTAGATCTGAAACGATATCAAGAACAAAAACTAACTTAGCTCACTTTGTCATAAAATGTTTTGGTCATAACAAAGAAATGTCGGAAAAGAGTAGAAAGATAAATTCTGAGACAAAGCATCTTTCAAATACAAAGAAACGCGATCAATGACCAACACATAGAACCAAGAAAGTGTGCTAGAGCAAAAATATTCAACAGAAAGCAAAATCACGAAACAAGAAGACGCATATTTAACATACCATAAGTGCATCCACCAGTTAAGAAAGGGCTAGGCAAAAAAAAAACGAACCCAAAAAATCGAACCGAATCCGAAAAAGTAGTACCAAACCCGAACCAATATTTATTAAATATTAAAACGGGTTTAAATTTTTGGTATTTAAAGAACTGAAACCGAATCTGATCCGAACCGAAATATTTTGGGTACCCGAACGTATCCGATATAGATGAAAATACATATATATATATATATATATATATATATATATATATATATATATATATATATATATTAATTATTTTTAGATCTAATTAATATTAGGAAAACATAAAAATATATATGATACCTTTAAGTTGTTCAAAATACTTGAAGACATTTGCAAATGGTCAAAATAAATGTTTAGAGAATTAAACTATACTCAAAACACAAATAATACTTAAAATATTTATTGATTCTCTATCCAAATATTCAAACTTAACCAATTTATATGTTAAGCTTAGGTATTTTTGACATGTGTTATTTAAATTTATATGTAATATATTATTTTGTGTATATATTTTGTGAAATTTAAAGTATGTAATTAATTTTAAAATTTTAAAGATAATTTAAATGAGTTATCCAAATCCGAACCGAACCACCCACCCCTAAGTTAAGATGTACGAAGCACCTCACAAACTAAACAAGCATAGAAAAGACGCTCATGCCAGCAGAGAACCACAAAAAGTCTAGAGAAAAAGACCAAAATTTTGAGAAACTAATTTCACACACTTAAACTAATAAAAGCAGAAGAAGAAAACATACAACCTTAAGAAAGGAGAATGAAAGTTAACCACCAAGAAACTAAAGCCCAAACTTGAGGCCACGCACAACATTATAAATCTAAAAAGCATACACGGAAAAAATATTATCTAAACTTGGAGTCGCAAATTTGGTGAAATAGAGAGCCACTAGAGATGCGAGCAGTGATGAAATCCGCAAACTATGGAGCCATCCTCAAACTATGAAAGAGAGCATAAGAGTCAGATGATCGAAAACCAGATCTTAAAAACCAAACCGAATATAAATTATCGACGTTAAGCTAACGAAGAAGAAAGCAACATCAAAGACGACTGGACTCTGACCCAACTAAAGGAGATGCACTTCCTAACATCAATCTAAGTAAGAAAATGAGCAGCCAATCTTGACCGGAACAACCTATAACGCTGTGAGTAACAACCACACAACATGAAACTTATAAACCCAGTCTCTAACAAATACCAAATTATTTGAGGAAGAACAAACACACAAAGCTGAGTATTTTTCGGTGAGGGTGAGAAGTAAAGCACACCAAAAAGGTAAACAAAATACATAGATGGTGACGGCACAATGTCAAAATATGGAGAGAAAACACCAAACATCTTAAAGAATAATGTTTAAATAATTTAAATAAAAAATAAAATACAGTTTATAACGATAAACGGTTAATCTTAAAACAACAAATTTATAATTATTAAAATTCAATATGTTTTACATCAGATGTTTTACTATTATATACACAAAAACATATTATTGAAAAAACACAAACACAAAATATATAAATCTATCATCTATTACTATATAACACAATAAAAACACTAAATAATTATCTTAACAAATAAAGATGGTCACATAATTACATCATCCAAAAAAATTACTTAACAACAATAAAAAAAATATTCCGCGCAAAGCATGGACATGCTTCTAATAAGTGTATTACAGATATCAATACTATTAAAACAGAAGTAATATTTATCGACTACTTATTGGACTATCAAAAAAAAATTGTACCAAGCCAACTATATTAAAATATTATCCTTATAAAACCGATCCACTTTAGACAATATAACGATTGCACTAACTAATCTAAACATCTCCAACACCTATTAATCGGTTAGTGTATTGATATATACATTACACCGTTCAAAGAAAACAATATGCACTTATTTTAACTACTCATCTTATCACCATGACATCGTCAACGTCGTGTTTCTTTTACACCAATCCAGTCGGTATGATTTTACCAGATGTTGTATATTCACACTATTACTGTTACTTAAAGTTCTTCATGTTCTTATAGATATTTATGCATGATATATGGAACCAGTATTCCATTAAACCAGAGCTCTGAGTTCTTTCTTATTGTTCAATGGCGGTGGATTTCATCCAAGTAAATATCGGCCAGTTTTCATTTGAACATATACTTTTTTAAAAACAAAATTCTTCCAGTATTGATATAAAAACAGTTGAAACTGATCGTAATATAATCTTATATATATTAGATCTCCACAGTATATTACTTAATATCACACTACAACAACTTCAGTTGGGAATAGCCGATTTATTTTATTTGTGTAACTGAATTCCAAGAATATTCTTGATATCAAACGATTAATAAATTTAATTGATCGTATTATTTTTAACCTACAAACACCTCCTTATATATATATCGACTCTAACCCATCACTTATACCATTCCGAAATGTCCAAAATTGTCTAGCTTTCTGTATTATCAAGTTATGGGTTCCTTTATCAAAACTAACAATTTAACCGATGTTAAGCATTACAACATAATTAAGTCAAACCGAATTGTTTATTGGGTCATCTATCGGTTCAACCGATAGCCAGATCATGTGTATTAGCTGTTATTATGGGTTTTATAAGAACTTTTAAATATTTTTTATTAAAAACTAAAACAGATTATATATGAGACCACAAAATTTATCGATTTAACAACGGATCGGAACGGATTTTAAAATACTTAATATAACGTTTTGTTTATAACATCCAAATGTAGATACAATAAAAATACAAATTTATATCATAAATTTGGATTTTTCGAAAAATTATCCCTCAGTTTGAAACCGCATGTCAAAATCTAGTTTAATCTATAACTGAAGTAAAATTTAAATTAAATTTCAAATTGCCTCTATAATTACAAATGAATGCCATTGAGTTAATTAATTTAACATAATTATTATTATTTATTTTGAAAGTAACGGAATGGAAAAGAAATCAATGTCATTATTGTTCCACAGAATATTCCTAAAATCAGTTTCATTCCCACTAATTTAGCTTACCTTAACGTCAGTTTGCTTAATTTCAATCACACTAACAGACTAACCATAAAGATATCAATCTTTGATTCCAAGAAGTTTTCTTAACCAACCAGAATTATACCAGCCATAATACAAACTATAAAATAGAGTTTAGAATGCATGATGCAATTTATGTGGTAGACTTTGAGTCGTAAACAAGGGAAAATGAAAATGTTCACTTGAGTGGTAGAGATTTCTCTCTCACAGTGCTTTTCATTTAACACGTTGCATAATATAAAAAGTTTATACAATATATGTCACAAATTGTAAATAAAATCTTTAATTATTTTTTAATATAAACAATATTCAAATAAAAAGTATCCACCAATATTGCTAATAAGGTTAGACAATATGCAAAACCAAGTTATAATTCTAAAAAATATTTTTTATTTAAATAAAGTAAAAAATCATATAAATCGAAAAATGTATCCGCACGGATCTGCGGGTCAAACTATAGTGATAATCAAAAACCAAGTTAATGTATTTATACAAATCAAAAATAAATATCACCAAAGTTTTAATTGGAGAAAAAGAAGTATAATAATATCTGTAGTTTCAGATTTATATCAGATAATTATTTGTGCCCAGTGGTAAGAGTGTCTTTTTCAAAGAATATCATTGTACGTGTTTGAATCCTTAAATGAACATATTTAGATTTCGGCAAATTATTGGCGAACTTCCAAAGTATAACAAAAGTCCAGTAGTGCTTCGTCCACATCAGGATTACAGTTGTGACTGATGTCACTACTGGGCATATACATGTGTTCTACTTTGGAAGTTCACCAATAACATGGTCTTCACAGAAGCAAAACACAGTCGTCTTATCTTCATGTGAAACCGATTTTATGTCTGCAACCGAAGCTGCGAAACAAGCAATATGGCTTCAAGATTTGTTGAGCAAAATTCTTGATGAAGAAAGCGTGAAGACTCTTATCCGCATAGACAACAAATCTGCTATCGCATTAACTAAGAATCATGTATTTCATGGTCGTAGAAAACACATTCACAAGAGATATCATTTCATACGAGAATGTGTTGAGAATGGTCAAATCGAGGTTGAACATGTTTCTGGTGAAGACCAATGTGCAAACATCCTAACTAAAGCCCTAGCAAGAATCAAGTTTGCAACGATGAGAAGTTTGATCAGAGTTCAAGATCTCTCTAAAGCTAACTTGGAGTTTAAGGGGGTAAATGTTGGATAAACTTCAAAGATAGCTTGTAACCTAAGTTTCTTATAACAAGTCGGTTTAGGAAATAGGTTAGTTACAATCCTCATAGTATTAGGAGTTATCTAATTACTATAGGAAATAGGAATCTATTGCTATATATATTGATATCGAGTTGTGGCATTCAATATAGATTCAAGTGTTTAGTTTTGAGTTATTTTCTAAGCACATCAATAAAGAGAATTATTCTTTATAAAGAGTTCTATCTTGTTCATCAAGTTAAGATCCGAGGTTGCACACATCACGTTTTTATACGAGACCGTAAGAAATTGTTCCTCGTAAGTACCTTAATATTCTCTTCACATCGTGTGATTCCTTTGGATCATGCATGTACCTACTAGTCAAACCAACCGAGAATGCAAGATCCGGTCTAGTGTGCCATAGGTACCTTAAGCAACCGATTCTTCTTCGATACATCGTAGGATCTACTTCGGTTTCTTCTTCTTCCTTTGATAGCTTCAATCAAAATTCCATAGGAACATGATAAGATTGCAAGTATCTAATCCAGCATCCTTCAGAATCTGTTGTGCATAAACCTCTTGCTTGATTTTGATTCCTTTGTTGCCTTGTTCCACTTCAATACCTAGATAATAGGTCAACTTCCCAAGATCCGACATCTCAAATTTTGAAGACATTCCAGCTTTGAACTCTTCAATGATCTTCAATGTATTTTCAGTAACGAAGAGATAATCGACGTACACGACCACAATGAGAAGATCATCTCCTTCTCTCTTGCGTTATACAGAACTTTCTTTTGAGCACTTCCTAAAGTTCATACCTTTAAGAATCTGGTCGAGCTTAGTGTTCCATGCGCGAGGTGCTTAATGCAAGCCTTATAGTGCCTTAGAATGTTTGAAAACCTTATACTCTTCTCCTTTTTTTCAAATCCTTCTAATTGAGACACATATATGTCTTCGTTTAGCTCGCCATGTAAGAACGCTGTTTTGACGTCGATGATGAACCCCCAGCCGTGAGAAGCAGCTAAACCCACAAGCAATCGAATTGTCTCAATCCGAGCTACTGATGCCAATGCATCATCGGTCAATTTCTTCCTTTTGCAACTAATCTTGCTTTGAACTTGTTGATTGTGCCGTCTGCGTTTCTTTTGATCTTAAAAACCTAATTAAGACCAATAGATTTGACTCCAGGAGGTTTATCAACAAGTGTCCACGTCTTGGTTTTGTTGATTGAATATATTTTGTCGGTACACGCCACTGTCCATTCGACAGTGTCTTTAGCTTCTGCATACGTCGTTGGTTCGTCGTTGATAGATGAAAGTAGAAGCTCACACTCAATGTCAGCTAAAAGGACATAATCATTAAGATAATCAGGCTGTTTGGAGGTTCGACTTGATCGTCTTAGTTGAGGTTGTGTGTCTGTAGCCATGAGACAAAACATCTTAAAAGGAATGATAACTTACTCCCTTTCTGTAGCTTCTCGAATCAGTCTATCATGTAGCCAAGAAGGACCGCCTAGAGCCAAGTAGGACCGGAGACGCGTCCATCCCGCAAGACACTCTTTGCAATATCTCAGAGCAATTAGATTCGCTGGAACCTTTTCTTCTTCAAAGCATACTGACACGAAGCCTGATCTGACGCTGGTCATCTGTTCCAGAATATGTACCTCTATACTTAGGCGGCCATGCACTCGGATTTGACAACGCCTCATTGGTATCATGGTGATCCGATGCTAATACGACTGTTAAGATATTTTAGTCTCTCAAACTCTGCAACACCCAGAGAATGCATCGTCGTTCAGCCATTCACCAAGACGGTGAGCATGTTAATGCATCTCTCGCATGAAAGACCACCTGGACATTAAAATCCCGAGCTACCCAAGCTGTACGGTACCACTATGAAAGATATGAGTTTCTCCAGTTTGGCATGTACGTTACACATTTGATAACTCCTTCTGGTGGGGTTCGCCACTTTTCTTTCTCCTTGACGCCTATCTGCTCATCATTCGTTGCTCCTATTCACTTCAAACCATAGAGCTGAGTCCTGCGAGGAGCCATACACGATGGAGTTTCTCAATGTTCCATAGAAGCCACGGTAACGCCCTTTGCTGCAGAAGAGGAACAATACAACTGGTCTAAAGCATCAAAGACAAACGTTATGTTATCTTCCAAAGAAACAGAGAACCCAGTAGCTGGTCTTAATCTCATGTGCATTGGAGCACCTAAACAGAACATGGTTGATTGTTTTATGCTCTGTTCTGCAAATCTGACGCCTTGGATCAACATTGATCAGTCCTCGAGTATTAAGTCTGTCTAGACTCTAAAGCGCCTGAGATGGTCCTCCACAGAAACATTCTTATTTTTGGCACCGTGGCAATCTTCTACACACGCCGTTTCAGCTGAACTTGACGCCGTTCCAATGGAGTTACATATAGCATTACTCGGCACTTCTGAGTTTGCAACCACCCAATAAAACCACTCTTCACCGTATATGACCCATCATGAGTGATCTGTCTATCCTCCCGACCTACCAATAGGCATGGACATAATCAGTTTTACTTCCATTTTTCCGGGGAAGAGATTCTGCAGCTTAGTCAAACACCATTGTCCATTTTCCGTGATGAGATCAGACACCTTCAATCTCACGTCTATGTCTCTCTGTTTGTTGATTGGACGACAGGGCACTGAGTCCATGATCCATTTTTCTGACCATACATAAGTAGAGTAGTCTCTTCCTATGGACTTAAGTAAGCCCCTTTATCAGCAGTTCTTTCCCAAAACATATACTTGGCCATGGGTAGGAGGGACGATATCCGTTGCCACTATCAAGGAAACAGTTCTTTTCGCATAGTAACAACCCTTAAAGACTCTTGCAACCAAGCTGTTGGGTTCATTGTACAGCCTCCAGGCCTGCTTAGCTAAGAGTGCTTGATTAAAGTCTTCAGTGTCTCCAAAGCCAAGACCTCCATTTTCTTTTGATTCACATACCTTTTTCCAAGCAAATCTTCCATTTATCCCCACACTGGTTCCACAGGAAATCAGCCATAGCACTCATGATTTTCTGCCAATGATGTTTAGAGACAAAAACAGGACATTGCATGCACCGGAAGGACCATATTCAGTCGCTTGTCTTAACTTCTCCCCAGTGAAAGCAAGTAATTTTTGTTTAGACCCACTAAAGCATTCTAGTAGTCTCAAAAGTTCAGATAGTATTTTTGATTTAAAATTGAATTGAAGTGATATTTAAAACTTTGTTTAGGTAATATTTTGATCGAAATAGACCCGTTTGCTTAGTTTGAACTCTCTATTTTTATAACGGAAACAGAATTGATAAATTTCTTAACAAGAGATGAATTGGTTAGTGTTCTGATGATCCAATCTCTCCCTTATCATCACAATGAATATCCTTGCCTGCTTTTATATAACATAAAGATTCCACAAGACTTCCATCAAAAAGAAAAAAAGTTGGACAGAAGATCACAAACACATTTTTAGTACTGAAGCATGTTCCATACAGAAAGAACATTCTCTGATAGTGATTGGCTCTATTCTCTTTACTATTCTCTGAGCAACCACAATCAGAATCGATGATTCTCACAACAAAAACAAATCGAAAGTTTATACATTGGAAAAAGATATAAATAGTAAACGATTTTGATTAATAAGAGAGAGAACCAAAAAAAAGTGAGAGTAATATCATTTTTGTTACTGATCTAGGAAGTGATCATATAATCTTCTCCTCCTCCAACTCCGTCTCGCTCTGCTGCTGCTTCGGCTAATCTCTTCCATGTGAACTGGCGTTGTTCTTCCACTTCTTTGGATTTGGATTGTTTCTCTTCATACTGTCTCTGGCATTCTTCAAATAGCTCATGATCCATTTCCATGAACATCTTCTTGATGTTTGCTGTTAGACCGTGAACTGCTTGGTTCCAGTGAGACTGGATGTTCTTTTCCAGTGCAGGGTATATGATTGGAAGGATTACGCTTCGGTTCTGCGCGATAAGACCAACTATGTGCTCGTTGTTCCACAAGAACAGTGCTCGTTCTGCAACCTGTTAATAGGATTTTTATGAGATATGAATGTAAGTACAAGGCACAAAACCCAAGTAGAATTGCAAAAAGTTTGAGCGACTGCACATCGATATAACGGGAAACTTGCGTAATTGCCAGTGAAATTAATAACAGACTTGTGATTAGAACCAATGAGAATCAAACGTTATCCAGTCTAGAACAGAAATGGACACCACACGGAGAAAAATGCTTATGTCTTCTTCTTTTTCGATCTATTCTCTGATTAAAAGCATTGTGCAATGAAATACATAACTCGTTAATAAAACAAACGCAATAGTATCGATGCATTCAGAGAGTTGAAGTGCTTCAACATAAATAAACATGCTCCAAGGATCATTTTCAAAAATAATGTCTATCAACAACATGTGATAATCCCATCAACCAAATGAGCGTAGTACAATCAAAATTGAATACATTCTGCCAAGCACTTAAGTTGCATACTCTTTTCTGGTAGAAGAATCAGACCCAAGCGACGTATTAAAAAAAAAGTGGACTGAAGGTGATAGGAATCGAGGACATTAGCAAACAATATCTCAAATTCCTTACCTCGATATGCTAAACCTATTCCAAAACATAACTAGCTAAAGAAACAAAATATCCATCTTTAAGGCAATGTGTATAACAAGACTACTAACCTGAAAGTGAGAGCTATTGAGGCAGCGAGCAATCTGTTGGAACAACGGAACCATACAACGCTGGAACTCAACAGCCTGCGTAGCCTCAAGAACTTCTTCAAGCTCCCCAAGGAAGAGATTCTCCTTGGTACAGTTCGTCACAGGCCAGTACTTCAACAACCCCCTGATCACCGTATCCGCCAGCTTATAATCCTTTTCCACGAACTGAACGATGCAATAAGACAGCTGCTGATGATATATAGCTATAGGTTTGGGCTTATGCAACGGTATCAACACCCTGATAAGAAACAGCTTGTGCTCCTCCTTCATAGGCAACGCAAACCCGTTTATGATACTGCCTAAAATCTCCAAGAGCTCTCCGATCCCACTGTGTCTCTCCGTCTCATAAATAAACCTATAGAAAATGTTGTTGATCGCTTTCCTAATAAACGGCCTGTGGACCATAAACTTCCCGTAGATCCTATGAAGAATCGTTTTCAAGTACTCCCTCTCTCTAGGATCCTCGGAATCAAACAAGTCAAGCAGCTTCAACACAAAGGAATGGTCAATATACCGTTTAGCCACTTTCGTGTCAGTATCAGTCGAAACAACGTATCTCAGCAGCAGCTCGTAGACCAGCTGCAAATGAGGCCAAGAGGGTTCCAAATAAGGCTCCTCCTCCTCAGGATCCGCGGGCTCCTGGCCCGTGTTCTCGTGCGACGCAGGAGGGAGACACCGAAACAGATTGAGTGAAACCATCTTGATCATCTCCTCCTGACAAGACTCGGAGATAATCTTGCTAGGTCCAGACTGTACGAAATCCACAAGCTCCAGCAGCGTCTGCCTCTTGATCTCCTTCTCCCTAGCGCTGTTCTTGCTAACGTCTGCGAAATCGAACTGGAAACAGCAGTTCTGGAGCTTCCTCAAGAACAGAGCTTGCCTCTCCGAAACAGGAACGTCTCTGAAGAGAGGGAGCGGGGAGACAGAGGTTATAGGAGGTGGAGGGGCTGTTGTCACTGGAGAAGAAGGGACAAGTGCTCCACGAGAAGCGTGACTAACGACCACATTGGAACCACCAAGATTGTAACTTGAAGGTTCGTTGGATTCGGATTTAGAGGGCTTCTTGTGCCCACCTTTCATTATTTTCTTAAACATGGCTAAAAGGAACTAACTTTAAAATCCAATCCACCCCTAACTAAAGAAACCCTAGCAGATTCGAATTTGGGATCAGCATGCAACGAAATCAAAAACCCTAATAATCAAATTCAAATTCCAAAACCTCAGATTTTCAAAGAGAGATTCTTCTTTCCACTATGACTCGATTTGGATCAAGCTCCTCATTTTTCCCAATCTCGCGAGATGGAATCAAGGGTTGGGATTAGTACCGGAGTGTTGTCGGAGATCTGAGGTGGTGAAAATCAGACAATTGGTGTGATCTAAAGAGATCTTGTCGCGAGTATAGGCGGGTTAATCGGACGGCTGTGATTTGCCGGCGAACAAATGAGGAAGAAGACAGCGAGAGAGGCTTAGAGAGAGAGAGAGAGAGAGAGAGAGAGGAGAGAGATGATGGCTAAAGAGGAAAAAAGGACTCGAATCAAGTCGGATACAGCACTCAAAAAGAGAGAGATTTTTTAATAACTAATAATTAGTACTTAATTAGAGGACGAAATCTAGATTAGTTTTTGCGCGAAACAGAATTAATCGATATTTTTAAATATCATTTAAATGAGACCATCTACCGTTAACTCTACTATGTGTCATCAATCAAATCCGATAAAAACTAAGTTAAATTTAGGTGATTATTTAGTTAATAAGAAAATTATTACAACAAAAATGTCCACTGTACTACTAATCAAAACCTATAGAATCTAAGTTAAATTTGGCAGTTATTTAGTTGATAAAAAGATATTACAACAAAAAAAAACGTCAACTCTACTACGTGTCACCATTCAAAACCAATAAAAGTTAAGTTAAATTGCGGCGATTATTTAGTTAATAAAAAAAATGTCCATTCTACTACGTGTCACCAATCAAAACCTATAGAATCTAAATTAAATTGCGACGATTATTTAGTTAATAAAAAAATTATTACAACAAAAAAACGTCAACTCTATTACATGGCACCAATCAAAACCGATAAAATCTAAGTTGGATTGCGGCATTTACTTAGCTAATAAAAGAACATATTACAACAAAAACGTCGATTCTACTACGTGTCACCAATAAAAACTTAGTTAAATTGCGGCAGTCAGTTTAGTTAATAAGAAAATTACTACAAAAAGATGTCGATTCTACTACGTGTCACCAATCAGAATCAATAAAAGTCAAGTTAAATTGCGGCGATTACTTAGTTAATAAGAAAATTATTACAACAAAAACACAGGATAGTGAGAGATTGGCTGCCACAGACAATGGCGGTTCCAAGGGAAGTCAGTGGTTTGGTGGAAGAAAACAATGTTGATGTTGAATACGAATACGATGTGGAGTTTTCTTCGAGTCTCGCTGCCATAGCCACCGCAGCCAGGGACGGTAACGTCGTCGCCTTAGGCACAGCCATTGGTATTTCCTTTCTTCTTCGTTGTCGTTCTCCCTAATGTGTATCCTCATTCCTCTCTATCTTTGAGCGACTTGTTGCATGGAGATCTATTAATCTGTCTTTCACCTTTTGATAGACAATCTGTGGGGGTTCGTTGATGAGCCACTTGAGAGTAATGCGACGGCACTTCATTTGGCGTGTCTAAATGGTAACCTCCGTTGTGTTGAGGTAACGATTGTTCCCTGCTTTGTCATTTCTACTGAATTTTTGATGATGTACCTGTACACACTACTTATTGAGTATTATTTACTGCAGCTTCTCCTGGAAAGAGGAGCTGATATGGAGGTTAAAGATTTATATGATGCAACTCCTCTTCATGATGCTTGTGCTGGAGGTAAAGTTGTTCATGGCCTAGCCCCTTGTATTTCTTTCTCACGGTCACGTTCTATTGCTTATTCTTTTTTTTTTGTAAACATGGGGGCTAGCAGGATTCTTAGAGATAGTAGAGTTTCTTTTAAGCCGAGCTACTGGTCCTGAATGTGCCAAGAGAATGGTTGAAACAATCAACGAAGAAGGTGACACTGTAAGTATATTTCTTGAAAATGACTCAATTATTTCTCTCTCCATCTCTCTAAACTGTGATTAATTTACAAAGTATTTATTTGTTAACAGCCTCTGCATATTGCAGCGAGATGTGAGTATGACGAAATAATTAGTTTTTTGCTAAGTTCAGGGGCTTCACCAACGGCTAAAAACTCCAAAGGGGAGGTAACATTTGTAAATATTTTTTTCTTCACACTTTTAGACTTCCAAGTATTTTGATTAGTGATTAGCGAGGTTGTGGTTGTGCAGACACCAGGTGATTTAGCTGACATAAACAGTGATGCTAGGAGGATCCTCGAAGTTGCGGCTGGCAACTCATCAATCTCCTAGTGATTCTGCAATCTGCAAGATTCTTAGTCCAGTGAACTTAGGGCTTATCTTATTATTGGTTGTTATACAAAGGATTACAATCTGATACCTATGAAATTATATGAACATCATATTTAATAATATATTATATGCTATATTGATATTCGGTTTCAGTTTATAAAGGTTGTTATCAGATTAATAGATTTGAATGAGTTCTCTCGTTAAGCCTTTATATAATAAAGGTGAACAGAACCTCTCTGAAGAGTTGCTGACTCTGCTGCATATACAGTACAGCAAAGGGTAAAGCCTAAAACTATACACCAGTGGTAACTAGAACGTGGCTCTCAAGCATAGTTCTTATTCGTTTAAATTCAACCCCCTAAAGTTAGTTCGAATATACATAAAAAATAACTTTTGAGGAGTTAATTTCACATTTCATAAACTAAAAAAAACAAACCACGAGATCTTTTTATACATCAGCATTCATTAGGAGCATAATTAAACGATTAATAAGTTAGTGGGTTAAAAAGTGAAGAATTCATAAATAAAGCCACCAAACATAAAGAATAATAATAAAAATAGGAACCACCAATTAGCAGCTTTCGACTTCAACATAGCAAACAGCACTAAAAGTGAATCTCTCTCTCTCTCTCTGCTTTTGCTTTCCTCCTTTTGGCTGTCTCCAGGAAACATTCTCTTTCTCCGGTGAGAAGAGACTTTCCGGAAAAAAAAAACAGCTGAGCTCTGTTAGATAAAGAGAATAAGTGAGTGATAACTAAACACATCTTCTTCGATGGCAGTAGCGCCGGCAAGAGCTCGTTCAGACTATGATTACCTCATCAAGCTCCTCCTCATAGGCGATAGCGGTAACTCTCTTCCTCTCTCTCTCTCTCTCTCTCTACCTCTCTTCTTCATATAAAGTAAAGAATAACACAAGAACTTCATAAACTGTTTGATCTTTTACCTGAAAACCTTCTTGTTTTTTTTTTGCGATCTGAGTTTGCAATTAAATATTTTAACTTGATGATAGTGGTTTAATAAAGTTGTAGACTTTATCATTTTTCTATGTCAATTTATAGTTTTTGTGATAACTTTTATTCCCGTGCTTTATGTATGTGTATGTGTGTATAACGCAGGTGTGGGGAAAAGTTGCTTGCTTCTGCGTTTCTCTGATGATACTTTCACCACAAGTTTCATTACTACCATTGGGTTTGTCTTTCTTCATTTAAAGCTCTTTTCTTGTGTGTTTGGTCTTGAAGATTGTTGACAAACCTTTGTTTTAATTCTTTCTTTCTCCAGAATTGATTTCAAGATAAGAACAGTTGAACTTGATGGGAAGCGTATCAAATTGCAGATATGGGACACCGCTGGACAAGAACGTTTTCGAACTATAACCACAGGTAACACATGGTTTATGCTCTGAATGCAACCATCTTACTTCCAAGTGAACTGAAAGTAACTTGATAGTTTGTATGAATCTGTTGTTTTTTTTCTGTAGATGATTGCTCAATGCTATACTTTTAGAAGATATAATTGTACTTGTTAACTTTTCATTTCTCATTCGTCTGAAAGTCTTTGGTCCACTTCTCTCTTTCAGCTTATTACAGAGGAGCAATGGGTATATTACTCGTCTATGATGTAACAGACGAGTCATCCTTCAACAGTATGTCTCTTGCTACATTCTTTGTGTGGGGAGCAATATTATAAAGACACTTATGGGAACTAATACAAATTGTTTCTCCAGATATTAGGAACTGGATGAAGAATATCGAGCAACATGCTTCAGACAGCGTCAACAGAATCTTGGTTGGCAACAAAGCTGATATGGACGAAAGCAAAAGGGTACTATGTTCACATTTTTCTTGACCATGTCTTCGTCTTATACATTTCGTAGTATACTCATGCTGCATCTTCTTCTTCTACAGGCTATTCCAACATCAAAGGGACAAGCTCTGGCTGATGAGTATGGAATCAAATTCTTCGAGACGGTGAGCTGAAAAATTATATAACATGCTTTGTCTCCTCGTTTGGTTTTTTACATTTTATAATTTTTATGAACCGATGTGCTTGGCAACTGTTGCAGAGTGCAAAAACAAACCTGAATGTTGAGCAGGTTTTCATGTCTATTGCCAAAGACATCAAACAAAGACTCACAGAAACTGATACAAAAGCCGAGGTAAAGAAGCACATATATAACATACTACCTACTCTGTGCTAGAATTATATGAAACTGACTATATATTACTGAGGAAAATGTCTGCTGTGTTTGTCGCGTTGCAGCCACAAGGGCTCAAGATCACAAAACAAGATGCTAACAAAGCCTCATCGTCTTCTACAACTGAGAAAACAGCTTGCTGCAGTTATGTTTAGAAGTTTCATCGACCGGTTTCTAGTCTATTGTCTTCATTAAGAGAACTTATTGTTATTGTCACGTAGAACAAGTAGGAGAGTGGCTTCACTGATGGGCTGTGATCTTATGTTTATGTTGTTATCTCCATTGCCTAACGCTAAAAATGGTAGACAGTGTTTTAAGTGTTCAAAAACCTTGAGTTAATGCAATGCAGGTGTTGTATGTGTGTAAGCTACGGTTTGGAAAGTTCGAATAAACACAAGATACACGAGGGGTCTTGTTTTTCTTTCTTCTGTATAGTGAGGTTATTAACTTATTACACAATCTCAGTTGAGGCAAAAAAGAACAATCTAAAGAAACTGATAAATTTACAGAGAAGGGAAGGTTCATCTTCTTGATATAAATTTACACACAAAAGAGCCTAGGCGGGTTCAATGATTTAAACAGCTCACGAGCAGCAACGGCTTTGTTGAGTTCTGAAGTCCGGTTTTCTCTTCAGAGAGCTTGATCCTTCTTGCAAAAGACTAGGTACGTCCATTATCTGCTCCATTTTACACTCTCATATCATTCACAGTACGAAAAGTGAAAAGACATGGATCATCAAGATTTGATTCTTACCTTGAGAGCAAGCTCTTCAAAGCATTGCTTCACGTTTTCTCGGGTTCTTGCGCTACATTCATGAAACAAAAACTTGAGTTCTTTCGCTAGAGCCGTTCCTTCCTCTCGGCTAACCCTCCTCTCAGATTCCTGTAACGACAACTATAAGGTGAAAACCAAGTTCGAGTTGATTTGATTACAAGTAAGTGGTTACTAGTACTACTACTCACTATATCGACTTTGTTGCCAACGAGCATCTTAATGCAGTCATGATTAGTCGAGTAGAGCTCAATCTCTTTGGCCCAAACATCTGCCAAGTTCAGAAACGTCTCTCTTTTCGTCACATCATAAACTGTATATCACCAAGAAAGTCCAGAGAAATTATTAGAAGTCTTAAGGAATCTATCAAAACAGCTACCAACGGTCCAATGATCAGATCATTACCGAGAATGATCCCTTGGGAGCCTCTGAAGTAAGAACTAGTCAGTGTCCTGAACTTTTCTTGTCCAGCTACGCATCAACAAACCACATTGACCATGAGTTTTTGGTGGTACCTAACTACACTTTTGAACATCTCATATTGATAAGAATTAGCTTACCTGTGTCCCAGATTGTAAGCTTTACTCTTTTTCCTCTCACTTTCAGCTGTTTGATCTTAAAATCAACACCTACAATGTTATACAGATCAGACTAATGCCAGAGGGATAAGGAAAAAAGAAGAGCTAGCAATGCTCGCTTTCACAAGACTTCTCAGAGAGATTTTATCTTCAAGCACAGATTTGCTATGAGACTCTTCTAGAAATAGAAACAAAAGTCTCAACCCCACAAGTGTCTGTCTAGTCAAATATGGATCAATGAAAAAGCAAACAAGAGATCTAATTCCAATAACCTTTGATATATTCATGAGCTACCTCCCACTTACGTAAACTACTAAGCCTAAACAAATGACTTAGCTAGCTTCAAGTCTCAATATGTAGTTTATAAGACAAGGCCACAGCAAGAAATTATAGTTATCTCATAGTCAAACAACGTTGACTTCATCTGAAGTTTGACCAGATAAGATTCTAGTTCTGAGACTGATAAAGCTAAGTACAATCCTCAGACAAACAAAAAAAAACGATACTAATTTCAGCTCATTTTTCTTATGGGGATCAAACAGAAAGTTTCAAGTAAAATACCGATGGTGGGAGCAAGATCTTGGACAGAGCTGGAAATGAAACTGAGAAGCAAACTACTTTTACCAACACCAGAATCTCCAATCAGCAAGATCTTGAAAGACAGATCGTATCCACTTTGTCCTGAAGAAGATCCCATTTTTCTCTGCAGTGATCTCACAACTCTACAACTCTCTTTTTGTTTTTCTTTTTGTTTTCCTTTTTTCTCTTTTGTCGATCTGATACTGTACAAATATAGTAACAACAAACGAACCCAACCGACAAAACTCAGGAGAGATCAAATCAAATCAGACCAAACCCTACTACTTCACAAACAAACAAAAAACACTAATTTTTGGCTTCTTTCAGTGTACAGTAATAATGAAGAGATGCTTCTTGTTTATATCAACATGTCTGTAAAATGATCGTAAAGGAGAAAACTTTGAGAATCAATGATACATATAAATTAAGAAAGGAAGAAACTTTATTCTCTACAGAGCAGAAACAAAAATGCAAAACGTCTATGAAACAATACACACTGAAAACGTCAATTTTATCCGACATTTTTGCTTCACGACACGTATCTCTTGTTTCTGTTTCAACTTTTCTTCCAAAGTCCGTCATGTGTCCACGTGTCTTTTCCTGCCCTTGATCACGGTTTCATTGCGTTTGGTAACGGTTGCGGTTACTTATTGCGGTTGTGTCATTTGAGATAAAAGAAAAATTGTTTCCTTAGTCAAAGGTGGTGTTGTTTACAGAATTACTTACAAAACAAAAACAAAAACATAAAAAAAACTGTACTCTTCTCTCTCTGTCTCTATGCGTTGTTCTGAGGAAACACCTTCTCGATGAAGTCGAGAAAACGCTGGGAGTAGTAAGTAGGATCAACGGCCGAGATCGATTTAGAATCAAAATGAAGAGACTTGTAAGCATGCTCGATCTTCTTGGTCATGTTGTACTCTTGCAATATGTCTATGATCCCAAGATAAAGCACCACGTCGCAGCAATCGTGTAGGATCTGTCTGTCTTTCTCTTCTCTTCCCGGTATCAGCTCTGCTCTCGCCGGCATGTTAACTCCCTGCTGTATCTGCAGCCTGCCATTTTCAAGGTTTTCTATGTTAAAGATAAATCATAGTGAGTTGAGAGTTAGTTAGTTAGATTGGTTAGTTATTTACCTGGCTGTTCCAGGAAGAAGAAGATCGACTTCTCCATCTCCCACAGCGGATGCTCGTAATCTGCTGCCTCTGATGTGAGGACCAGTTACAATATTATCACTCCCGCCAGGAACAAGAACTAGTCCCTGGTGGTAAGATAACATGTCGTCCTCGATTGTATCTGTTTCATCATCATCATCATTAGAAAGAGATTCAATAATAATAATAAGCTTAACAAGTATGTGATTCATTGTAGAGAAGCTCACCATCTTCAGCTACACTTTCTAACGCATCAGTTGTTATACTTCGAGAACGGACCAACTGGGACCTTAAATGCTCTGGAGCTCGATGATGCACACCGAGCAAAAGGCTGTAATCCATTATGTTCTGTTCTACCAAGAACTTGCTATCGATCTCTAGTTGCCTGTTTTACACCAGCAGCAGGGAAGAAGTTTAACAAACATGAAGACAACAAATGCATATATATCTTGGGAGAGAGTAAATACGTTAGTAAACCCTCCCGCCAAGAAGGTTCCAAGAAGAAGCTGTAGTTCAGATCAAGATCTTTAAGTATCGTGTTCTCGTCTATCTCCACTTTGTCTGCAGAGCGTCCCAGCTTCGAACCTTTAAGGTCAAATCTCCGGTGGATTCTTAGATCTGTGAAGAACATGTTACCCATCACCACAAACCGGAACTGCAAAATGCAAGATAGAGATATTTGAAGTTAGTATTTGAAGCAAATCTCAAAGCTAATGATAGTACAAGAGGGATATGACCTTTTGACCACTTGATGGTTTGATTCTGTGAAGGCCAAAGAACTTGGTAATGAGTGTGTTCTCATACGTCTTCACATGATGATGGTAATATGGAAGCATCCGCAGGAGAACCTACACAATGAGGATTTGATCAATACTCCATAGTGTCTAGCAGAACAAAGAGTGTCTACACAAAGTGGTGACAAACCTTGACTTCAGATTTCCTGAGTGTTTTAATCATGAACCGATCATCCTGAGACAAGAAGAAGACGCTCCCGCTCTTCCCTGGAGAAGATAGTTCCCTTAATGTATCATTTCCACAAATGGACATCATGTAATCAGCTGCATCCATCTTGAACATCTCCCTCAAGTTCCTACAAGGTTTAGAAATGAATGTAAACACCAACAAGACAAAGCTTTTTTGAGTATATTAAAATACTAACCTGAACACCATAGGGCAATAGTCCTTCCATTTAAAATCTTCAGAGTGGTGAGGAGGCGTCATCGCAGAGCCAGCTCGAGGAAAACTCATCCAGAAGCTAGCCCGTGGTCCAAAGTCTGCTGTCCTTACTTCTCGCCTTTGTATAGGCGTTATTTTCCCAACTGTGTATCTGAAACAGTTCAATAACACAACACTCAGCTAAAGCTTATCTCACAAAGACACATGATTAGAAAGGAGCAAGCATGTATACCTGATTCCAAGCTGCAAACTAAGCATCAAATCATAACTCCTATGACCTTTAATAACAACTTCCCCAGGCTTCTTAGCCTCTTTAAAAAGCCTCTTGTGTTTCCTTTTCGCTCTTTTCGACGTGGGCGAAAACCTGTTGTTCACCACAAGCTCACTAATCAAAACCCCTTGCATATACTCCCTCTCCAAGATCGGTCTGTTCGCATTACACTCCCCACTACTCCCACTAACCAAATCTGAGTAATCATGCCCAATCACTTTCTCAATAGACACTTCAAGACTCCACCTCCTCTCCAAAGAAACCCTCCCGTTGCGTGACTGCTCCAAGTTCATCAAACTCCCTTTCGACAGCTTGTTACCACCAACTCTGAGATTCTCCATGTTAACCGAAGAAGCAACTTGGTTCTGCCTCCTCAGATCAGGCAACACGCCTCTCTTCCTAAGAGCGTTGAGATAAAACTCCTGAACAGCGGGAACTCTAGTCCCAGCCGAATAAAAAGATCCTTTCCCATCTTTCAAACCTCGCGTCCACGTCCCTACGTAGCATCCACCATCGCTCCACGTGTACACACCAAGACCATGCATCATCCCATTCAACCAGCTTCCTTCATAAGAGTCTCCAGTGATCCACGTCAACGTACCTTTCCCAGACATCTTCCCACCTTTCATATCTCCAAGATAGACATTCCCATTAGCCCAAGTGTACTTCCCTGGCCCTTCTCCTAACCCTTGAAGCCAGGAACCTTCAAACACGTCACCATTAGGGTAAACTTGGTACCCAAGCCCGTGTTTTAGGTTAAGCCGCCACCTTCCTTTATACGTTAGCTTGTTAACGTCAGTGTAAGTGCCCGTACCGTGCATGTAACCACCCGAGAACTCGCCTTCGTAGCACGCGCCTGAAGCCCATCTCATCTTCCCATTGCCGTGTCTCATCCCGCGTCTCCATTCCCCGACGTAGACGCTACCGTCTGGC
The DNA here is from genome assembly GCA_026261945.1 of Hirschfeldia incana. NCBI lineage: Eukaryota > Viridiplantae > Streptophyta > Magnoliopsida > Brassicales > Brassicaceae > Hirschfeldia > Hirschfeldia incana. Next base: position 351,033 of record JABCMI010000005.1, read on the forward strand.
CACACGTACTTCCCTGAGCCCTCGGGGACGTTTCCGAGGAGAGTACCGTCGTAGGACTCGCCGTTTGGGAGGAGGAACTCCCTGTTTCTGAACCTAGCGTCCTCGGAGGGTTCGGAGGTTTCTCCGTTGGTTAGAGCGGAGAGGATCTCTTTGCTGGTGAGTGCATCGACGGATTTGGTTCTTTCTGTGAAAGCTGCAACTGGTCCTCCTCCTCCCACTTCAAGGGAAGACATGTAAGAAGCTAAAGCACTAACTGCTCAGAGCAAAAGGCGTTTCACAGCTTCAAGGAGAATGCTACTTTCAACAAATATAGGAATGTGGCTCAGCTACTACACTCCGTGGAAAAAGAAGCAGATGCAAGAATCAGGTTCCAGCTCACGATGTATGAATCTAGAATCAGAATCAAAAGAAAAGTTAGTTAACAAACTTTTCATGAATAAAGTTATCTTAAAACTAATGAGGAAAACATGTAGATATATGGTCACCACAAAAGCAAAGATTTGCTAAAATCTCTGTCAAAATAAGAAAACTAAGACACGCATCTGAGAGGGTTCTTGGTCCCACTACAGAGAACTCTCATTCAATTTTCACAAAGAGAGGCAGAGAATGAAGGGAGTGAACAAAACACAAACTCCTTTTTGTTTTCTCAAAAAAGGAAGAAGAAGAATTTAAAATCATAAAGTCTTTTTATTTATATAAAATTTTTTTCAATCCTTTTTGAATTCTGATAAGAAGAGATTCCTCCCACGTCTCCAAAATAATAGCCACAGAGTATGACAAAATTTACCTAACAAAAAAGCTACACAGAGAATCCTACTTTCTGGGAACTGATCAAAGGAATCCAAAATGTTCATCACAAATGTCATAATCCCAAATCTAAATTTGAAATCTCTCATATGAAAACTCCTCATCATCTCTTCAACACACAATAGCTATCTTGGAAACAACAAAAAGGTTAGACACAACCACGAAAGCAACTCCATTTCAATCTTCATCAGAGACAAAATGAAAGCAAACAAAATCGAAGATCCAAAGTTTAAAGCTTTCAATCAAACAGAGAAGGGACGCAAACAAAACAATAAGCGAAACCCGAGAAAAATGTCCGAATCAAGAACTTAAACCGGATCCGGAAAACCAAACCGAGACCAACAGAGTCAGAGCAACACGAACCGTACGGACAAAACTCAAAGCTCCTCTCTATTTCTCTGTCTTCTTCAGAGCTTCTTCCGGGAAAAGGGGGGGGGGGGGGGCTTCTGGGGTCAATCTTTACAGAAGAGACGACTGAACCAAATCCCGAAGCTAAAGCAGTAAGCGCCACAATAACAGCTTTCTTATTACAGAAACTCTTTTTTCCATAAATAAAATATATATTAAAAGACGAATTTAACCTCCGTCTCACATGACAGGATGAACTTTTTAGCTGTGTTTGTTTCTGATCTTTGCCTACTTAAAATTACGGTTTAGCCCAGTGGATTAATGTCTTGATTTGTAAGAGTTGGTTATACATTATATATGTCTTTCTTAGAAAAGTCGAGATATGTTTAATTATCAGTTCTTAGATCTTTTCATTGTGGTCTATGGTATTTGTTTAATAACTAATATTTGGTGTATTGTATAAGAAAATAATATTCAACAAAACAAATTGTTGTGTTTTAGAAGGTAGAGATGTTGACCTGCTTGGCCGGTGAAGGGGGACATTTGAGTTTTCCTTACACTACTACACGTGCGATCCAATATTTTAATGTCAACTTCTGCTTACCAATTGAGTTTGAAAAGTTTCAAAAAAAAAAAAATTGAGTTTGAACAAAAAAAAATAGAGATAATTCAGTTTCAAAGATAACAAGTTGCTGGTTTTAACAAAGAAGCGAAAAATCAGTAATTCTGGAATTTATACGGTTATTTATAATCTGGTTGGTATAGTCAAGCTGAGACTCGTTGATGATTTATAATTTGGCTATTCGCAGTATGATAAGTACTCAGAGGTTAGATCCCATAGTTTTTTTGCGATTGATGCTATAGAGATTGTTGGTGTAATTAACCGTCCTCAGGCATGGCCCTCCTTTAAGTATCATGAGAACTCAAGTGTTAGATGAACGTCACAGGTTATTCGCAGTATGATGATCAGTCACATGTTAGATAGCATGTGTTCTGTTTGGCATTATGCTTAAGATCGTATTATGCTTCGTCTTCAAGCTATTAGTTAATGATGTTTTCTATATGTTAATGATGTCTAAAAGTATAATATGATGGATGTCTGGTCATATTTTGGCCATGTCGACTAAACATTGGCACATATAATTGGGCTAAAAGTATACTACTAGTTATATAATTTAAGTCGACAAAACAAGAAAATGTAACAAAACAAAAGGACAGAAAAAGGTAATGATAGTCGTTGTAATTATGTGCTATATGATTAACACTTTTACATATCTTTTTCGGTGGTTTATTATAATGATGTTGGGATTAGTGATCAGAAAAGTTGATTTATCATTTTTAAAAGGAAAAAAAACTTATAAATTAAAAGAGAGGAAATGGACACTTCATCATTAATAATACTAAGTATAATCTCCCATGCTACGTACATATGTCGCTTAAAGCCCAAAAGAATGAAACTAAAATTGTTGTATCATATATAATCTGTAAAATAATTTTCACAATCTCAACTCATATATATTTTCTCATTTGTGTAGTCTTGGATCAGCCCCATGATTAATCTTAGAACATTATTTCCTAGAACTTAAAAAAATATATTATTCTGCACCCTTCGTAGGTTTTCATGTAAAATTAGAAAATAATCGTCGGTCCGATGTGATATTACCTTCATGAATTGCATTTGCGGTAAGATCTTAGAATTTTTTTGATTATATATTGCTCCATCCATATATATTGTTGCATATTTTGTAGGTTCTCGCATCTTTGATCCGTATACTATATATATATCATCATATTTGGTCTTAGAATCGGTAACATTACGTACATCAAATTAGTTATGCATTATATCTCACATCAAATTTATAAAACCAGTTGTTTTTTTTTTACTTTAGTTAAATCCTTTTTTTTACTACTTTAGTTAAACCTTTTGTTCAAAAAAAAGAAGAAGAAGATGATACTCAATCCTTCACACAAAGCCACCGTTGCAAGTAGTGGGGTTGGCTACCACTTATTAAAGAAAAAATCCACTATATTGTCGCTTTCTCGTTGTTGTTATTTCCAGCTTCCACCATTGCTTTAGTTTATTAACTCTGCGAGACCAAAAACATTCTTCATCATCGATCGTTTATTTGACATAATTGTATTTTAAAGAAGGGAACATATTCATTGAATTAGAGGTTGAGGGTATACTGCGTTATAGAATGAGATTAATCTCTTATATATTGTTTGATAGAATTTAAATGACAAATCAAAATTTAAATGTTAGTTTTGCGTAAATTGACTGATAATATCCTTGCTATAATGCATGTGTCTCATTTCCAGTAGAACTGTGTAAAACATCTATAAATTTTGATTTGATTAGTTATCGGTTTCAAACCGAAAAAAATATGTATTTATAACTATATGAATACAGAGACTGATGCAAAGATAGTTTGAGGTTACCGCTTAAGGCATAAAGGAAAAGAAAATTCTTTTACATGTAATTTTTTACATTAGCTTTTTTTTAGTCATCTATAGGCTTATTCATTTTTACTCAGATCAATAAATTTCACATTTCATCAAAAAAAAAACTGGAATTGATTATTTTAGTTATTGGAGCAATTATTCAGTCTCCACTTCTTTAAAGTAAACTGTACATTCTCATTTCCGGAGAATCTTGATATCTACGATTTAAAGAAACTTGTCGAATTTGTACTGTTTAGTGCGTGGACAATATTACTCTATGTCCTGATTCGTTGAAAAGGAAAAAAGTACCCATCACAGGTTGGTCCTGGTGATAAATTCAGACTGGAACGACCACCATTTGGTATCTATGCGTATTATATAGGAGAGATTATTTACGATGTTTAAATTCCTTGTAAAAAGGTAAAACTATCTTTCAGACTTTCACACAAAAGAAAAGTACATTCCCCTGTAATGTATAGTTAATACGGATGGTAGATTAGAAAAAATGTGTATGCATCAAGTACAATTAACCAAACTATGGCCTATGTGTTATTCAATCACTTTACTAAGCGTGTGATTGAAGCATATATAATTTTACAGCAAGTTGGAGTTCTAATCTATTATTCCCTCTGTTTCATATTAAGTGTCACTTTAGCTGATTTTTCTTGTTTCATAATAAGTGTCATTCTACAATACCGATGCAATTTTTATAAACTTTCAGCTCAAAATTAATTGTAAATGCATTGATCTTATAAATAAATCTATTTATCTAAAATACTATTGGTTAGATATGTGATATTAATGAAAATATAAATGAATTTTAATGAGTTTCTTAATATGTGTGAAAAAAGGTTGAGTGACACTCTTTGTGAAACGTAGGGAGTAGTTTTACGCAAGTTGGAGTTCTGATCCATTGTAATCATAAATTATAAATGCGTGATATAAGCCGCAGATCTATAACATGTTTCCCTCTGTTATTTTATTTATATTAACACAGGTTTTAGCATATTTGAGAAAGGCAATTAGTTAGAGGATTTGGTCAAATATTTCTCAATACACGTCAAAGTGACCAGTGCAATACACGAGGTCACCACGTAATTCTTAACATAAACCATGTTGGAATATCAATTTCCAGCTATTCATTGGAGAAGAAACGTCTCCATATAATATAGTGTAAATTCAGTTCATATATTGTTGGCAATGCGATCGGGGAGTCTTCTTAAAAGGTGGAAATTTCTTCTCTAGGTGCCGACCAATTTTTTTTTTTTTTTTGTGCAACGCCGACCAAAGTTATTTCTTATAGTTACTTGATGTCTTGACTTGTAATTATTTAAAAATCATAATTACCCTTTGTCTTAGTGTGTTTTTAATATATAAAAAAAAATGGTAAACCATTCTCCGGAGAGAGAATGTGAAAGCCCCGGTGGCCACGCGCAGTGACGGAGCTAGCCTTCTATCATGTGGGTCAAATGACCCATGTGAATTTTGCAAAACAAAATTTTTTACATCTATTTTTACCGAAAAATATAATAAATCAATCTTATTGACCCTTGTAAAATTAAAATGTTATAGTTTGACCTCTGTAAATTAATTTTCTCCTTCCGCCACTGGCCACGCGTTGTGGAAATCTGGTGTGTTGATTCGAACTCGGGTCCCTTTGGGATCCACAGAAAGCTTTGACCACCCAACCACAGAAGCGTGATTTGTTTTTAATATATATGCTGGTGTAAACCAACCCTTAGAACCATTAGTTATACAAAATTTATCTGATATCTTGTTGGCCCCATGTCTGATGTGCACATTTGTATGCATCACCGATCACGTATAGTTAGATTGATTTTGCTGATGTTGACAAATATTAACGGGGGCAATCAATTTAGTGTTTATTGTTTGGTCTAATCACTTTCATTTCTATCGACGCTATTAAAAACCATCGTTCACCAAAAAATATTCGTTCACCAAAGTTGATTACTGACTATTTGACTATAAGATTATTTTTGACAAAAAGGTACAGCATATAATTACAATTTCCGCCTTTTATTTCTCAGAAATAATTAAAATAATCTATTTATATTTTGTTGATAATATACCATGCTGATGACTAGTCTCTATCATATGCGCTCTAATACAAAAAGAGCCCGCCAAAAGCTACTATGTACTGAAAATGATAAATACTATTTCCTGCAGACCGATAAAAAGCTAGAATTCCACGTGGACTAACCCATGTTCGTATTCTGAATCTAAAAAACCAAATCTTACCTTTCAAAAATATTTTCTTATAGTTTCATTAGCGTGCGCCTGTGCGGAAGTCCATTTTGCTATGGTTCATAGTAGCACTTGAATATTAGTGGGAATTTATATGTTTTTTGTAACTTTCTTTTTGTAACTTAGGCTGGGAATTAAAATCTTTACATATGAATTTGTTTTGGTTTGCGTGAAGAATTGACAACAAATAATTTATCAGTTAAAGATGTTATGAGCTCTTTTCGTGGATTGCAATCTAGCGCATATATTCTATTTAGATTTCATTTCTAAGAGATCATATGCAGTTACTTTAACAAAAAAAAAGAGATCATATGCAGTTATTATATATAAATGCTTATATAATATGTATTGTCCAGTTGAGGCGTATTATGAAGACCATCAATATCTTAATCATATTCCAATATTAGTAGATAACTTAGTTAACTATAGATTACAATATCATAACCGTCGATTAGCAAATGGATTATGACCAAAGTGCTCTGTGATAATCTTGTTTAATGTCCTAATACTAATGGGGACCTTAATAAAAAAATCTCTAACGCCAATCATAATGAGTCAATGACTTCTTCAAATTCTAAGTAATGGTTGGATGATTGCCCCTTTGAGTCATTCATTCTCCATATCTCGGATTATATATCATTCATGGTAGAGATTTCTTTTTTTTTTGAACAAAAGATTTCGATTATAATGAACATGTAAAATTTATTCCTGAATAAAACTAAAATGTATGGAAAGTTCAGATGGCATCAAAAGAATTGTATTTGTATTTAATGGCTAAAAGAAATAAATAGCAAAATTGAACCTGTATTGGGTTTGAGAGGACCAATGAGTATTATTTGAAGAGACAACATCATTCTCTTGTTTGATATCATAACAACGTACAAAACATTTGATCATGCATGTGTTATCCACTTGTAATATCACTTTCACTTGTGATCCACCATCCCCACCATTCACCAAACATATATACATATGCAGCATATTATGCTGACCCCGTAATAACTGAACTTCGCTTTTACAAAACAAAAAGAAATGTTGAAATTTTTGTTTTGGTAGATAACAAAACAAAAATTTTCCTTTTTAATAATCTTTGGGCTTGTGAAACCCAACATTATCGAGATCAGGCTCGTATTGTTTCCAAATCATAAGCTTTTATTGATTTTTCTTTTACTAATGGGATTGGGCTTGTGAAACCCAATTTAATAGATGGAAGCCCATCTGAGAGACTTCAGGCTCATATTGTTTCCGATTAGTTACAATATGACCAAATAGATTTAATTGACCAAGATGCCATATTAAATCTGGTATGAGCACCGAATTTAACCAAAATTTCACTACATTGTTGTTGGGCCCACTCGGAAGTGAGACCCTCCAAAAATAGGCGTATGCCACTTAGCGTGAAGAAGTATGCCACTTAGCGTGAAGAGCACACGGTATTCTTTAGTAAAAGGCGAAAGAATAGTTCGCTTTGTGCTCACCACATGGCTGCGTGGTTTAGGTTCAAAGAAGAGAGATGCTATTTATAAGACAACTTCTTTGCCAATTACTCTCAGCTTCCCGATGTGGGAGCTTCAAAATAGCGTTAAAACTCTTAGTCGGCGAATGGGCCTGTAATGAACTTTGGGCTTTAAACAAACTTGATATCTTCTTATGAAAATAAATAGAATGAAAACCCAATAAACTGATCCGCATGAGAATAATGAAACAGAACCAAATTTTTATTTCAAGGAACCTAGTACTGTAATTATCTTTATCATATTCTTTCACACCAACCCAGAACTTACTCGTGTTCTTCAAATCTAATGAAATCTCTATTCTTGTTTTTTTACAGATTAAAATATTAAACAGAATATTTGTATCTCAATGAATAATGCTTTCTAAAATAATGTACATTCCTGACAGATCAGGTTACATTTACATACATGATTAAGTATTTAATAAATGAAACAACCTGATTTTGTGAATGTCATCATATGAGTCACGAGTGTGTATTTGTGAAAAAGCAATTTGGGTTATGGCATATTCCACGAGACTATTCTAAATTCCAAGCATATTCACGTAAGACTCCCCTCGAATCAATCATTATCTGCTTCCACTTAGATTTGTATATGATTTTTAATCACTTTTCCACTTTTTTAAACCATATATTTATACCCCCTACACACCATTAATATATTTTGCTTTTTTGTCCTTCTGCAAATTGAATTGTAAAAGCCTTGAAAGAAATTCTTCGGTTCTTCAGCATATACCAGGTAATTAAACCTTATACATTGTAGAATTTTTCATATTAGTATATGTTGTCTAACTCAAACACAAAATGAAAATGTGTATATGATCAAACATATCATCTTGCATCGGTCTATTGTACAAATGGAATATCCTCTAGAAACATGATATGTATTGGTTCATTGTTACAAAAAGTTATTTTAACTTTTAAAAATGAAAAACAAATGAGAAAAAGTGGAAAGAACACTATAGTTTCTGTAGGTTGATTTTTGGTGTATTTTTAAATGTCTTCATGACCATAGACAAGCAAAAAGAACACACTATAAAAACCCTGGAAAGCCTCCACCGTTGAAACCTTCACTTACTTTGGCACAACACCACAAATCAGAGGTGAATGGCCATCCCCAAAGGTGAAGAAGAGAAAAATCTCTGAATCTAGAGGTTTAATTTACATCTTTAAGGGATGGCTTAAATACAAAAAAAAAGAGAGGCTATTAAGTGATTTTGTGTTCTTGTAAGGAAAGTGTTTTAAGATATGGATCATCGAAGATTGCAGAAGGCTGACGATGAAGAGGAAGGTGATTCAAACAGAGAGTTTTCTTCATCTCCCTCTAGAAATTGGGCAACTTCTAACCTTTGGCAAGCTTCGGATCCCCTCGGAATCAGCAGATTATGAGTATGCTTTGTAATACTCTCTCTTTCTTTTTCATGCTTTCTATCTTTGATATATTTTGTTTATCTTCATCGTGTTTGTATTGTATCCAGTCCCATATGTTCTTTGTGTGAGGAATAAAATAATACTAGGATTTGAGATATTGACTTTTGTCATATAGTTCCTAATATGTGTAGAGAATAATAGTTGGTGAACATTTGTTTCCAATTTTTTTTTTGGTATAAAATATATTTGTAAATAACACCTTCTAAAGCTGGTTTTCAAACATATCAGAATTTTTTTGTCAGCTACATATAAGAGATTATAGATCTAAAACATGAAATTCCCAAAGTTAAAAAAAAAACTGGTAACCACGTTTATAATTTCTTTAAGCATTTGCCACATTTATGTTACTTGGTTAAAAATCCACCGAGTTACAACTCATATTAATTTTCAAATATACTTTTGAAAATTTTAGTTGATCCAATTATCCGAATGTATATATATATTATCAGTCACTTAACTGAGGATGATTATATAACAAGTAAAACATATTGCAATTGAATTTTATGATGTGTAAAGAAGAGTATTATAATTTTACATTTACAAGAATCAACAAAATTAAGGAAGCAAAAACATGTGGCATAACACATGATGAGAAACATATGTATATATATATATAGTAAAGGACCACTAAATTTAAACGACCTTAACCAGATGTTAAAATCATCCAAGCCTAGTAGTTGTTTTCATATTTAGGGGTGTCACACATGGGGGTTGTATAATAAAACGGTCCAACCACAAACTTCACCAGATCCTTGAAAACCATGAACGGTTGAACTAGCTTCTCTCCGGTTTGACCATTACCAAAATTGGTCGGAATACCACATGACTGGTCAGCAGGAGACACGAGCTGGACTTTACAAAGATGAGGCTTGAGACTCTTGCCACCGTAGAGGACTTTTTCGACGATAAGATCGAACTGGCCTATCTCATCGGTCTTGTCGCTGCCATAGTATCTCACTCTTTCCCTCTCGTCCATACAAATGATTGCTACCACAGCCCCTGCCAAGATACAAAAATGTAACGATTTTGGTTAACTAATCCGGTTTTGAGTATCTTCAGACCGGGATATGAGTCAACCGGTTAATCAAAGTCATCGGATCCGATTAGAGAGGCAATGTGGTAAGAGTTTGGTAGCCGTTAAAAACAACGGTAAGAAACAATGATATATTTAGAAGCAGTAAAAGATGGGTCAATTGGTTAGAAATATATATATTCATACAATCCGAAACATACAAATTTGCATTTATCAAAAACACCTATACCTTTGATGGGTTCAGAGCCGTTGATCCATTTGTCGTAGTTAAGAGTGCAATCTTGGCACATCACTTTGCCGGTGACGTGAATCACATCTCTGTCGTTGGCTGCTGCGGTCGTGACTATTTGACTCACAAAATTCAACAGAAACAGTATCTCTATGAGCAGAACCAGTGTCGTGATCCTCTGCGCCATGGCAACCTCTCTCGATTTTTTTGGGGCTGGATTTTGAGATTGTGCTTATTTGATGTAAGAAAGACTAGGTATATATAATAATCGTGTAATATAATATAAGCTGAGACATTTTGGTTAAGGGGGAGGGAATGTTATATGTGTGGAAGGCCACTACCTCCAGACGTGCGGTCCATTTAGTATTATGATCTCAATCATTATAAAGTTTTATAGGTAAATCAGTAAGTCATTTCTAACATACGTGTTAAACAGAAAATGGCACAAAATACAAATATACGGCACTTAAAGTTTTATATGGTAAACTAAAATGTAAAACAAGAAAATGTTGACATTGGGTTTTACAATTGCACAAAATACAAATATACGGCACTTAACATGCAAATTATAGAGGTCGAAAACTTTTAATCACTAATTAAGGTGGTGTTATTGGTTATATAAGTTGAAATCAACTCTACTGGATTTAAAATAGGATAGATTTTTAATTTATTGATTCATTTACAATCTTAGATATATGATTTATTTAGATATTTTACATCTCTGTCAATGTATTTATAAATTATAAATAATATGATTTGATTTCTGTAACAGAATTACCGTTTGTTGTATGTACGCTAAAAAAACAATATTATCATAAGATCACTATTGAAACACAGTAAAAACAATATTTTATATTTATTATTATGAACAGTGAAAAAAATAATAGCCGGAAAAAGATATCTCGGTTTGATCAAACGTAATGCAAAGAAAATCTGGGTACTATGGGTTAGTGGTGGCTTGGGAGAAAGGGATACGAAGATTGGAGTTGGAAGTTGATTCCAAAGTGGTGGTGGATTTTCTTACGACAGGGATCGGGGATGCTCATCCGCTGTCTTTTCTGGTACGATTGTGCCACGGCTTCTTGATAAATGACTGGCTAGTCCGAGTTGTGCATGTGTTTAGGGAGGCAAACCGCGTTGCAGACGAGTTGGCTAACCTTGCTTTTTCTTTTCCTTTTGGTTTTCATAGTCTGGATGATGTTCCGTTAGAGGTGGTTATGTGTTTGAAAGAGGATATTGATGGTCCTTCAAGGCCACGACTTACTCGGTTGTAGTTGGAGTTTGATGTTTGAATAAATAACGGGAGTTTTCTCCCGTTTTCCCACCAAAAAAAAAAGAAAATCTGGGTTTGGTCAAAGGATGAAATTTATTTTCGAGGTTTGATCAAATGACCGATAAAGTCATAAAGATGAAGATGCCAAATGCTACTTTTATAAACAAAACTAGAGCTGGACCCGTCCAACAGGACGGGTATTTATTTTCATTTTTTATATAAATAAATATTATTTAGATGTTTATCAGTTTATATTTTTAAATATTTACATATTTCTAAATTTTTATAAACACAACAGTCGAATAGTTTATGTGCTGTAAAAATAGTATCATGTGCTTGTTATTAAACTTTTGAAAAATTAATATTGACTTATTGGTAGTTTGAATAATATTTATTGTAACATGAAATTATTTGTCAAATGTAAAAAGAATTTAAATATTTTGATCAAATATGGATAATATGGTAAGATTTTAGATACATTAGAAAAAATATATTTGGTTATAAACATTAAACATTGATTTACAAATGACTAAAATATATTTAAATTTCAGTATTAATTTTATTTTTGTTGAAAATAATTAATAGCAACCAAAATAGTTAAACATATACTTTAAAATTTTTTGAAAAATATATAATCTTAGGTCAGATTTAATTATATTAAAATAATATTGAGTTACAAATATTTCATATTGTTCTATAAGTAGTTTAAAATATTTAAATCTTAGCATATATAGATTTTATTATTCAAAATAATTAATGGTAAGTTAAACATATATTTTAGGAATATTCAAAATATTTTTTAATGTAGAATTTAAATTTGAATTTCGTTCAAAATAATTAATCGTAAAATTATCCAATTTTAATATTGTTAAAATAAATTTTAAATATGAATATTCTTAAAAATCAGCTAATTTATTTTAGGAAATATATTAAATAAAAAATTAAGTTAAACTGATTTAGAAAACTCTTTAATAAATAGAAAAAAAAGAATAATTCCTTAAATATATGTTCATTTAATGATTCATTAATTTCTTCAGTGGTAGGCCATTGTAAATAACACTGGAAATTAATGGGTAATTTATATTTGTACTTCTATTTTAATAATAGAGATGGAAAACACTGACTTTATAAAATGAACTGTACATATATTTTCTGGATACAGAGAATTTGATTTGTTAAAATGAGAAATGTTGCACTAGACGAGTGCTTTGTTTTTTTTCTCATTTGAATCATGATTTTAGTTGAGACAGTTTTATAAAATCCTGAGGTAATACGATAGATTTTAACCTGTATATTTTACTCATAAAGTTGTATCCAAATCCATTGAAATTATTTCAAATCAAAGAAATTTTTATCAAACATGAATAACACAAGATTTTAAATCTTGAATCTAAGTTTTAAGTTGAATAACAATGGATTTTAAATTTCTTTAATGAAGAGATTGTAAGTATAAGAACCAATAACACGGATTTTAATTAAAGATTTAAAATCAATCATTGAATAACACTACATTATAAAACCAAATGAATTAACTTTAAATCCACTAACCAATAACACTCCCTAAGTAATAATTTTTGGATGCAAGGGCAATACCATGACTCAAGAGAAGCCTTCCATGTGAAATATGTCAATGACTTCACTAAAATTGTTTGGTCTGCCAATTTAAGCTGGCAAACTTTTTGTAATAATAAAACACGATCCATATAGTTGAGTTGACATATGTATTGTTAAGTAAAGGCATTCTTATATAATCTTCGAAACGATCACCAACTCTTTGACTTTTATCAAACCTGTATCCCCTATGCTGAATCTGCATACCTCTTAAACTATTATCGACGAATGTTCAACTCGAAAGTCTTTACCTAGCACCCTTGGCTAAGAAAAGCCACATATAAGGAAAATAAATAAAAATAATACCTTACTCTCTAGTCTCCGTTAACCAAATTCAGATATTATTTGTAACGTTGTTTTTTAAACAGAAAATGTTTACAACATTTTTTGAGCATTTAAATATATTTACTAGATTTCAACCCGCGCAACCGCGCGGATGTTACTTTCAATTTTATATGTATATATATTCGTTTTAGATTATTATTTAATTTTAATTATATAATCAAATATTTATATAAATATTTCAAATATAATAATTATAGTTTCATTTATAATTAAGAAATTATTGAAAATATTTACTTTTTTTTGAAAATAGAAATATTGTTAAAATATTTAAATCAACAAAATAATTTTCTTTAATATGATTGATTTTATTATATAATTGATAAGATAAAATATAATATTCATTTTTCATTTTATAAACGATAATTGAATATATAAGTGCATAATAATATTTCAAAACTAATCACGAAAATTAGTTAAAATATTTACATATAATTGTTGAAAATTAAGCTCTTGTTAACATATTTTTTAAAAAACTGTTATAATATATATATATATTTAAAGTTCAAATAAAAAACATCAGAAGATACTATAATTAATATAGTTCAAATATTTAATATATTATTTTTCTTATTTACAAAATCCATAAAATATTGGGAAGTTACTGGTTTTAATTAATTAAGTTTTTATTGTTATCTTAAAATAAAATTTATAGTTGAATAAATAATATACCTATTTAAATTTATGTCTTTTTAAGAAATGATCCAAATTAAAAAATCACACATGAAAAAAGTGACTTATGTTTTAATATATAAGATGTAAGCTATATACTAAAGTTCAATCGCAAAACAAAATGTAAGCCATATACTAAAATAGATGCACACCTGTTTAAGTGTTAAATTCTTGTGGTCTGCCAAATCCTCTCGAAATATAATCCGGTGGAGAGACATAGGCAAGAATATGAAGGCACAAAAAGGTAAAAGAGAACAATCATGAGAAGATTTGAAAGAGTTGCATGAATCTGTTGAGATTTGGGTTAGTGGCATAAATTACTAAGGGGTTCACTTTTCAAAGTTGTGTTTTTTATAACACGTTAATAAAAAACTGTGGCCTATACAGGTTTTTTCAAGGTTATGTTAAGATATAAAAAAACAGAGAGATGAAAGATTGACACAAACGTCAGAAAAGCATAATTGATTCCTGAAACTAAACACACCTATGTCCCTGCACTTGTTTCAAAATCTTATTGGCTAAAGCTCCAGGAACAACTCTTCCAATGGTATCTCTAGATGAAGATCTCCCATGAGTCCCATCACCCTTGGAAAAAAATTACACTAAAGTAAGTTGAGCTGAACATCCATCTTCTAGCAACATTAAACCTTTTAACATATAAATCATTCAAATAAAAGAAAATATTGTCACTGTACTGAACTGACACCATAGTTCGTGTCATAAGTTGCATCAGCATGTGATTGCATACAGGCAACCGACATTTCATTATAACAACGAACCCAATGAGTCTCTAAAAAGATTCAATCTATTCTAGTTTACTTTACTGTCTTTTCTGATGCCAATAGAAAACATCTATATATATATGCATACTAATGTCAGAACCTGTCAAGTCTTCTCTGATATATATGTGATCAGCATAAACACATTAATAGATGTTCGTGTAGTCAGTCCTCAATTATAGGGATGTCTACAGTTAGATCAAGGATGAGAAACCATCGGTTGAGACGAATTAGTGTAGAGCTATGGAACGGTTTTTTGTCGAGCCGGGTCTCAGGATGGTGTTTTCGAGAGAGATTCACGATTCTGAGATTTTGCATCCTTTGAAGATTCATTTGATCCTCTCTTCAATTTCTTGATTAGGGTTAGGTTTGGGCATCAAAGCTTTTGTTGATTTTTTAATGGCAATCATGATGATGATAATGATTTCCAGTTCCCAGATTCTACATCTCTTTCTCGTGACGGTTATAGCGATCTAATGCTAAGATTATTGGTAAGGAAAAGAAAGCCAAATATTTAATATGTACTAAGAATTAGGTTTGTTATATTATTATTAGTAAAATAAATATACAGTTAATAAATTCTCTAGGACAGTCCAAACTTTAAAAAATCACATATGAATTGAAGTTATGACTTCTGTTTTAATATAATAGATAAGTCTTTTGGTGTAAATCTATTTGGCTAATGCTTGCGCATCATGTCCAATCTTCTGTCATTTGAATATATTTACAAGTTGTTTAACATTTTAATTCGTTCAAGTTTAACTAGTGGTATAATATATCCTTAAGTTGGCCAATTTTTTTTCCTTCATCAACGTTTTATTTAGCCTCCCTTGGTAATTGTCATCACTATATAAAGCCTAAAAGACGTTGAAAAGAAGATGGAAACTATTAAATTTCCTGTGTGACAAAAAAATAAAAGAAACTATTAAATTTCCAAAGGTCTCTCCTCCTTCAACTTATCCCCGCCACATATGTACTTCTTCCTCCTCTTTTCTCTCCACGTTTTCTCCTTTAACACTATGAAAGACACACTCACACAAAACAAACAAAGAAGCTTTTTGGTCTAAATCTGATACTATAATACACACACACAAAAGAAAGAAAGAAAGAAAGAAAGAAAGAAAGAAAGAAAGAAAGAAATGGAGTCTCTGAAACTATTCCTCTCTCTCTTTTTCGTCTCATTCTCATCTTGTTTAATAGGTAACTATACATTTATATTTTAAGTTCTTGATCACATAATTTGATTATTCCCTGAAATCTATTACTATACTTAAAAAGGTATTTTGAATTAGATGTTGAATCGGACCATGTTCACCATAACAACATGAAGCGTTTGAGACCGAATAGGTTGTTCGTGTTTGGAGATTCCTATGCAGATACGGGAAACATAAGGAAGTCTCTCGCCGATTCCTGGAAAATGCCTTATGGCGTCAGTTTTCCTGGAAAACCCTCTGGTCGTTTCTCCGACGGCCGCATCGCCACCGATTTTCTTGGTTCTCTCTCTATCTTTTTTTTTGTCACAATAGATAGTGCGTGCATGTGTTCGGCTACTAGTTTCAACACATTTACAAGCACCTAATTATGGGCTCAAACCAGGGCTGGCCTTGGACAAAACCGAACGAAAATTTGCCGAAAACTCTCAAATTTTTGAGGATAATTATATAGAAAGATCCCCAATTTACATAGACATAGGCCCTCAATTTGTAAAGAAAAAAAGTTTTTGATAGAAATTTCTAGTAAATCACCTACTGTCCCTAAAATATCAGGGCCGACCATGACTCAAACCAAATTGTTTTGTTAGGTTACCTAATTGGATTAACTTTCTAGTTACGGAAAAAGGAAAACTATGAGTGACTGTAAACCAAACCAGCTATCAAAATGCTGACGTGGAAATTCAGTTGGTGTGTTAAGATCTTAACTCAAATAATTTTATTTCTTTTGGGTGCAGCAAGATACTTGGGGATAAAGTCACCGATTCCGTATACGTTAAGGAAATACGCGGGAAAGGAACGGCTGTTATACGGAATGAATTACGCGTACGGAGGGACGGGAGTGTTCAAGACATTCAATAATCCGTTGCCGAACATGACAACTCAGATTGATTATTTCCAAAAAGTCCTCGCTTCCGGCAACATCTACTCTCCCTCCCACGTCCACTCCTCCCTTGCCCTCGTCAGCAACGCCGGCAACGACTACGGCACTTTCATTCTCCAGAAACGACCCATGACCGTAAGTAAAACACCATATATATGCGTTTGTAATTACTAATTACTAGTCAAAACTAAATAAATTTGGACCATCATTATCGAATGTTTTTCAAAATAAATCTGCTCATAAATTATATTAATAATTAATTGTAGATTTTTTCAAAAAATTGAGAAACTCATGCAAATATTTCTTAAACAAGTTTTTCACGTGAGTTTTTAGAAAAACTCGAAGGACTTTTACTTAATTTTTAATAGAATTTGCGAGATGTTCTATTTGAAAAAACCTCCAGTACACAGATTTTCTAAAGCGCAATGCAAATATAATGTCCTGTCTCGTTTGAGTATGCATGTTTTAAAATATGTTTGATAAGAAACAAGAAAAGATGTTATTAGAAAAAGGTTAGAAAGGTAACCGCAACAAAATTATAACTTAACATGTAATGTAAACATAAGCGCGAATTCTGTTTTGCAGGAGTTCCCGGGATTCATCAGGAAAGTTGTTGATCAAACTGAGGTAAACTTGAGACGCATCCACAAGTTGGGAGTGAAGAAGATAGCAATTTCTTTACTGCAGCCACTCGGATGTCTCCCTAGCAAAACCATCTCTACTTCATTCAAACATTGCAACGCATCAGATAACGCCTTAGTGCGTCTTCACAATACTTTGTTGCATAGAGCCGTGGGGAAGCTCAACAATGAGACCAAACCTTCCACTTTTGTCATTCTTGATCTCTACAATGCCTTCTTGACTGTCATCAAGAACAAAAGAGCAGATTCTGGTAATTCAAAAAGAAAAGTTGAGATTTTTGGTCCTAAATGTTTTACTTAACACGTATCGATCGTACAAGTTTTTTTTTAATCGTTCAGGTATTACTAGGTTTGTGAACCCATTGAAACCGTGTTGTGTGGGGATTACAAGCAATGACTCGTGCTCAAACGTGGACGAGAAGGGCAAGAAGAACTATACCATTTGCAAAGATCCAAAGTCTTCCTTCTTTTGGGATGTGTTTCATCCGACCGAAGAAGGGTGGAGATCCGTTTACTCGGTTTTACGTGGAGACCTCAAAGCCGTTTTGATTTAAGAGTGAGACTTAATGCTCTTCTTATTGGTGTTTCGGTTCTTCACTCACTTGGTGTTTGTAACATTCGTCTCCACTTGTGTTTTTATTACAGAGAGTTTCAAGTCAATCCCACTGGTTCAAATATCAACAAGAGCAGCTGGTCCAGAAAGGACCGACAAACTTCATGGATAAAAACAATGTTTATAAGATGTGGTATCTTCTTTTATCTTGCAAGCTGTCTTGAACTGATAACATGAGACTTCTGTTCATAATAAAGTTAGTTAGAAAGTGAGATTATATGTGGTATTGATCAGTCATGTAACATAGCCTAGTTCTTGCTTAGCTACCGAGCTACATCGCTACACAATCCTATTTAATACAATGATTAATTGGACCGATAAAAAATGTAACATATGAGGCTTTCCAAGCTTACTTTGGCTTGGTCATGTTTACTGTGCCACATCTACACAAGTTCTTTCTACGCTGAGATTGGACTCTTAAGATGCCAGTATTTACACCAAACCGGAGTAAGTAGAGAAGACACAAAGCTTATCCTCTTCTTAATATTACTACAAACACCACATACTTTATTGAGTTGAAGATTCATACAAAATCAACTTATACACTGTATTAAACATAAATAGATATATGATGAAAACTATATAATATGAGATATATAGTATCACTAAAGGTACCACAAAGTCTTCCAGTGATATTTTTGGTAGATGGTTATCTCGGTTTGTAATTCAACTCGTTCCCACCGGTCGCATCACAACATTCTCCGACCCTAGTACTCATGAGGCCATAGAAAAGTTTCGATCGCAATAGCTCGCTTCTCATGGAGAGTAGTGTCATGGAAGACAAGAAGTCCGTACTCTGAGAGAAGCAAATCAAGCCTCCACTCTTCCATCTTCTCGTAATCATCCTTTGTGTATTTTGGGTAATGCAACGGCATCTTGAACCCACTGCCTGGGCCTTCTACGACACCGTTTCTGTCAAAGTTCTCCATGCTTTCTTGCTTGTTGGCATGCCTAATGAGAAAGTTGAGAAGCCAGCTCGCCTTTCCCATCTTTCTCTTTCTCTCTTATTTTGTGTATGATTGATTTCTGTTGCTTATGCGTTTATATATAAAGAGATGCGAGTTTACGTGAAGAGAAAGGAATGACACATTAGAATTTAAACGGATGGCTATTGGGTACTACTTTGTATTCTAACTACCATTTATACTATACAATATATATTTACGCCACCTCACAAGTTCGATTAAGAAAGAAATATGTGAATGATTTGGGTATCAATAATTGAAGAGATTGATAATACTTCAAAAATTAAAGCAACACCGAATAACATTAAAACGGAAAACAATACCGAAAATGGAAAAATCATATTAGATGTTTACAAACACCAATAAAATTTGGAATATGCAAATTAATAAGCAAGCAGCGTTTGGTGATGAGTCCCGTAAAAATCACATCTTATTCAGTAACGAATAGAATAGGTGCGTCTTTAATGAAGACTAAAGAGTGAGATATACGTAATTATTATTACCATTTTCTACTAAAATTTCGACTAATTCATTATTTATTTTATTTTTTGTCTGTTTTCCTTTATTACAAGCCAAGTTCTATGTATTTCTTTGGTTTATACAGTTTCTTTAAAACCGGACCGGTCAAAAAATATTCAGTCCCGGTTCAATATAGTTTGACCAAGTCAAACTTGATTCAATAATTTGGTTTGATATTATATATATATATATTAAAATAATGTTAGTAAATATGATATATAATTAAATATGTAAATATTAAATATAAAACATTATAAACTAGGTATGGACCCGTGCGTTGCACGGGTTTTGATTGATGTTTTAATTTAATGAAATAAATAAAAGTAAAAAAAATTAAAGTTATTCTAAAATTTTGCATATATTAATTGAAACATATTTAAGGAATATAAATTTGTTTTTTCACGTAAGTTGGTTGGTATTTGTGTTATAGTTATCATAATGCATATGAACAAGAACAACTCTGATGGAAGTATTTAGAAGAGTTTTTATCATTTAATAAAAAGAAAAAACATAATTAAATAGGAAATATAGTATAAAAAGTTCTCAACTCTCTACTCTTAAGGATCTGATTTAAATCTACAAAGACAATTGTTATACTACTAACAATATTATTTTTTAGAAAATTAAATTTAACAAAAAAAAATATAATATTTTTTTTTCTTTAGAATCTATAACATTTTCCAACTGATAATCATGCTAAGTAATTACTATCAGTTTTTTATTTAGGGCTAGAGAAAAAAACAGATTTGAAAATTCAAACCAAACTCAATCATGAAGAAATATGAGTTACAGTGAAATACAATGAATTGAAAATTGAATCAAGTTAATTTAACTGATGACAATGTCATACACATTCTTATGCTCTTAACTTAACATTTGTATTAACTTTCAAAGTTAATATCATTTATATACTTTTTGCATTGGTTTATTCACATTTAAGTATCTCTAATCTAACTCTATATATATTCTCTTAAAATATTGAAACTCTGTTTAATCAATGAGTTTCACATGGCTCTATTATAAAAGTACATACTTTAAGAAAAAAATGTAGTGAAAGTTATTGAAGTTTCTATATAGAGACAAAAATAGCACATCTCTGTATTTTCTTACAAAAATAGAGAAATTATATTACAAATCTTAAATTTAATCAAATCCACCAATATAATATTAATTTCTCTTATTTTATGTAAAATATAAAAATGATAATTCAGATTAATTGTAAATAATATTTGTTCTTTAACCAATAGAAAACATTGGATCAACATTTTTATCATGTAATTTAGAGGTAATAAAATTATTGATACCTTATGAAGTTTGTTACTTCTTTGATTCTTTTAGCCACAAATATATGTGCATGATGAAAACCATATTTTTGAATCTCGATTGTGCGAATAATATTTATGAAAATAACTTGTTAATTACAGTTTTATGGTAATAAATATTAAAATAACAATAAATTGTATTATTTTATGATATAACAAAGCTGAAGAAGAGAATTAAAACATTTTTGTAATTTCATTTCAAATATACAACATTCTCTATCAAATCCATCATTTGGATTCTCGATTTCTCTAGATAATCTTCATTAAATATAACATAACTATGAGAATCATTTCATTCATCTAATATTTCTTCTATTTTGAAACTGAAAAATAATTTAGTTTTAAAATCTAATAATAGATCAATATTATTAATATATTTATTAATGTGTAACCATTTATCGATAAAATATTAATCAATATAAATATAAATGAATATATTGATAGTATTAAACAATTTTTGTTAATTTTTATTAATTATTTATTATTAACTATGAGAAACATTACATAAAAAAAATGTATACCCAACATTTTTACCTACTTTATAAGGATTAACGTCTTGTTAAACTATCATGTGTTAATATATAAAATCCATGTTAGACGGTATTCTTCCCATAAAATCTCTTATAAGTTTTCTCTCTAATAAATTGATAATTCACTTACTCTAAAATTCGAAACAGACATTATAGTGTTGGAAAACATTAACCCTTCGTTAAATTACTTGACCAAGAAGACTTACACAGAAAATTAGTTATTTCTAAGAAGATTACTTTAACAATGCTCTATTTTTAAGGATTTTTTTAAAACTAATTTTTTATAAGTGGTTTCTTTACAGTTCTTTTTAAAAAAAAAATTAATTTGTAAGGAAATTATACGCAAAATGATGTTTCATATTATGTATTATCTATTAAATAGTTATTTATATGGAAATATTTTGATTCTTACAGTTTTTTTTGGTAAATAGTTTTTGAAAAAGGAAAATTAACTTTTTAAATTATTTTTTTACAACTCTCTTTGGTTTAGTATTTGCTTAACATGAAATACTATAAAATATTTTTTAAAACATTATTTTTTAATATTTAATTTGCAAGGAAATTAATCTTAAAATAGTGTCTTGTATTTTGTAAACGTACATGCAAAAAAAAATACTCTCTATTAAAGGGTTATTTATGTGAAAATATTTTTATTTTTTTTACAGTTTTTGTTAAAGACCTTTTGGAAAAAGAAAACTAATCTATACTATATAAAAGTTGAGGCTATAAGCCATTGAGAGCGTCCACATAGGATTTAAAACGACTAATTGTGTTTTGACACATCATTATATTAGTTTATTATTTTTAGAAAATATTAATATTTCCAAAACTATATTAAAAACGAATTTAACATTCTATATATAACTTAAAGTAAAATAAATAGATATTAACATTTTACAACTTACTTTAAAACGTTGATTATTATAGTAAAATGGAAAATCAAAAATAAAAATGCTATATAAAAATATGACAAATCAGATTAAATGTTAACATAAAATAGAAGTTTTCTAAAATATTAATATTTCTAAAATTATATTAAAAACGAAATTAATATTAACACTTTACAACTTGCTTTAAAATATTAATTATTATAGTAAAATGGAAAATCAAAAATAAAAAGCTATATATAACTCAAAACCACCAATAAAAATATGAGAAATCAGATTAAATGTTAAAAAAAAAATGAAAATTACAGAGTCAAAACATATCCTGAAATATTATTTAACGTGTTAATAAAAATAAATATTATCTAATAAAGTAAACTGATAAAAAAATAAAAATAATTTGTTTTTAAAATGTCATGATTTCCAGATTTATGTATATTAACATAAAATAGATTAATGAAAAAAATGGAAAACTTATGTTAAAGGAGATAACAAAAACTAAAACATTTAAAAGAAAAATTAACTAAATATATAAAATAAGAAAATTTCCAATATATGAAGTATTTGAGGACTATAAATAATTGTCTAAAGTTTTAAGGTTTTCATGATTTACTTTGAGAACGAGAGAGATATTGAAAAGAGATATATACACAATAGTTGCTTCTGCTACTTCTTTGGTTTTCGATGATCTTAGGAAATGTTTTAATAAGAATGAAGTTCTTGCTAGAGTACTTTACTTTTGGGAATGACGTAACATCAAAAAGGGTAGTTTGTTTATAGGTCTCGAGCTATTGCTTATTGATCAAAAGGTATAAAATCTTTTGTTATTTAGACTTCTCAATTTAAAATTTAATTAGCACAACATTGTTTGTTTCACACAAATTTATACAGGGAACAACAATCCACACTTTCATTCCAGCTAATCGAATAGCGTGCTATGAAGAGGATTTAAAAGCCGGTGTAATCTATAAGATTAAGAATTTCTTAGTCATTGACAACAAAACAAGTTACAAGGTGACTTCTCACAAGTTCTTAATTCAAATAATAATATTAACAAAATTAAAAGCTGATATAAATAGAAAATCAATTGCCGGTGTAATCTAATTTTATTATATAAAGCTTGGTTTTTCAAAGTTATTAAACTTGGTTTTAAATAATTTTTTGTTCTTACATAGTTATTTATATGGAAATATTTTGATCTTTTACATTTTTTTAAGAACCTTTAGAAAAAGGAAAACTAACTTTTAAAATTATTTTTTCTTTAATTTTTTTAAATGAAAATATGTATTTAACATATCTCACAATCTTATTATATATATTTGACATGTTTTACAATAATGTTAATTAGTAATTTTGAAAAACCAAGTTTTATATAATAATATTAATATAAATAACTTTTCAATTAGAGAACGTTGTACACAACCTTGAATGGTATTTTCCTATATAAAAAATATATTTAATAATAAAACAATATAATATTTTTAAAAATTAAAATTAAAATATTACCTTCTCATCAAGTAGGAGAAACTTTATTCTTAGAAGCTTATTATTTTTTCTTAAATTCTTGTTTCTCACTTTCTAGTAAGACGTACCACGGTTCGATGGTAATGACGCTCTTTATTCAAGTAATCTAGTGTTAAATAATTTTCTGAAACCATTGTTTCTTGACAATTCCTGATAAACAATTAAATTATAACTTTAGTTAAAAAAAATAGTAATAGGACAAACACACATAAGAAACTATAATAGTGAAATTAAAACTTATTGCTCTTGATAAAATGTATTTCTATGTGACAGCAATGTTTTTGTGACAGCGATGTTATGATGTGGTGTCAATAACTTTAAACGTATTGTTATATAACATAATTCAGAAGTTTCGTTCAAAAAAAAGATAGAACTCAGAAGCATGACCATGATCAAATAATAATCATGACAACAACGATAAACCATAACTTTATAAGAAGAAAAGAATATCGAACTTCACCTTATATTTTTCTTGAATCAGTAGTTATGCTTGGTGATAAAATATGAGAGATCTTAGTTCTATATATAAATATGAATAATCATAGTTCTTCTTGGGTTATGAACTTTTTAATTAAGGTTTTAATAAAGAAAAATTAACATTAATCAGTGTTTGACATTTTTTTGGTTTAAGTTTTTTTTTAAAAGGATAATTACTATCTAATATTTTTTAATAAAGGAAAATTAGCAATATGAGAGTAGAAATATTTTTGAAATGATTTGTTTCAATTATATTTTCTTTATTATAAAGGACAAATAACATAAAATAGTTTTTTCCAATTTTTTAGGTTTATATTTTAAAAAAGATGTTTACAATTCGGTTTTGGAATAGTTCTTGAAAAATCGTTTGATTTTAATAAAAAATATTAAAAATATTTTTATTATAATAAGTTTCTTTTTTCGTTTTGAAATTTTTATTTTTAAAAAAATTGTATAATTTTAATAATAATTTTAAAAACATGTCTTTTCCATTTTTTTAGGTTTATATTTTAGAAAGGATAATTACAATTTGGTCTTGGAATAGGTTTTGTTAAAATTAAAATTACTATGACTTTTTGAAAATTTGTTTTATTTTTGTTTTGAAATTTATATTATTTTTTGACAATTTTATTTTAAAAATTGTTTATTTTATTAATAACTTTAAAAGTTTATAATAAGATAAGATTTTTATTTTTTGTTTAACCTTTTAAATTAGAATTTTAATAAAGGAAAACTACTATTATGAGAGTATAAATATTTTAAAGAGAAAATATGATTTAAATATGTTTTATGGGACAATTTTGTTTAGACACATGTCACATTCCTAAATAATAATTTAACATATGTCGCGATCATGTTAATTAGTAACTTTGAAAACTACGCTTTATATAATAAGATATAAACAATTTTTTTTGTTTATATAGTTGATTTATGAATTTTTGATGGTTTTAATTGTTTTATTCTGTTCAATAGTTTGAGAACCGATCTACCTATGTGACTGGTGCATGATCAAGCTACTAACTAGATCCAATCCGGCTACATGATTTTCTTATAGTCGAATCTGATTCAAATATCAGTTAATCCGATTTTAAAAGTACTGGTTTATAGTAATTTTTTTCATGTTCCATAAGACGGACTTAATAGTGAATTATTTCATTACTAGTATTATTTCCCGTGCATATGCACAGACATTATTTTTTATTACATTACATATAATTATAATTTTTCAGTTAACATAAATGTTTTATTAAGAGTTATTAGTAGACAAAATCTTTGTTGAGATATTTACAACTTTTAACTGCCTAATATGGGATGACAAAAAAAACCCGTCTAATATGGTTCCAAAATTATATAAAATATTGATAGCTTAATCCAAAATCATTAAACATGAAGGGGAAAATATATCTCTAAGACAAATACAGTAAAAATATTAACTTTTAATCTTGTAGATAATTGACGTCTTTTGCGCTTTTCTTATATATATTTATGTTTTCTATCTTGCTATTTTTATTTTGTTTTTCATTTCAATTCTATATTTATCCTTATGTTTTTGTTTCTGTGAAAATCTACAAAAATGTATGTTGATCCAAAAATAACACCACCATAAACAATAAGAAGACCAACCTGAAGTTAGATACATAGGTAGACACGAGTCCTCGTTTCTTCTACCAATCGACTTTCTTAATTCTTCTCATTTTCTATCTTCTTGAGGTGTTTCTTAAGTTGATCTGGGGCTTGTAAGGTGAACTTCTTACTTATCTTCTTTTAATTACACAACACAACAAATAATCATATGCCAGAAAATTGAAAACTAATTTAGTCCTTTAAAAAACAGAACCGGACTCATTTATCAGATTTACCTTTTATTGAATAGAAGCATGCCAATATCTAGGAGAAGAAAAATATAAATAGGTCAGAGTGGAAAAGATTCATAAAAAAAAGAAACATGAAACAAACGATGATTTGAGTCACAAAGAATCGGAGAGTTATTAGTCTCACTAACCAGGACATTATCAACTTTGCAGGAAGCTTTGCTATAGAAAATTTGTGGTCTTTTCTTTGCTAAAGAAAAAAAAAACTATTGGTGTGCAAATGTTTAAAAAGGTATTTGTAGTCTCGAGAGTGTTGATACAATCATCGCAATATAAAAATTTCATCAAACTTTCATAAAAGAGAGAATCAGTGGAGGCACTGCAAATAATTAAGAAAAGGCAGGTAGAGATGAATTTGAATCTTATAGAATCGCTGAGTCAACTTCTACAAGAAAAGATTAACTGTTTCGAAGATCGTGAGGAGGTCGTGGTGTAGTGTTAAAATATTGAAGACTTTAATTTTATCAAACATAAATAGAATCAGTTAAAACCGGAGCTGTTTCTTATATTTGAATTTTATTATCTGGCATTTATTTTGTATTTAAATTGTTAAAAACATTTCACATGTCGCAATTATATTGGACAAACGAATTGCGCTTTAGTATATAAGGGTTAAGATCTTTTAAAAAGTTAAAGCTACAAATTAAAAAGACATGGATGTTGTAGGTATTAGACTGTTCTAAGTGAACTTGTTGAAATCTTGATGAAATATCGAATATGCTAATACAAACTTTCGTACGACGTTTGTAAAGGCGGATTATAACGTTATAATCAAAGATATAAATATTAGGGAAAAAACTTTAAATGCGTGAATACACTACTATAGGTCTGGACTATAATCGCAGGATAATAAAACACATGGTTTCTATTTTCCTCTACTTGGGAGCATAAGAGCAGCCCGCTGAGGTATTCATTCCCCAAAAAGCCAGCCTTGCCCTTGTTGGAAGCGTGCTAAAATATTATATCAGCATATTATATACCACAAATAGAGAAGTTAAACTAATGAAACTGTATATATACATGTTCATTATGTTGGGCAGATTAACCAACCCTTTGCTTAGTACTTCTAGGTTGAGTTTCTACACAAATTTGATCATCGTAGCCGAAACCAAGTTAGTGACATACCTCAAAGTTGACTAATGGCATGAGTTTTTAGTACCGTTATCAAATCAACGCGAACGATTTATTCAATATAAACAATAGTATAAGAATGTTAATCTGTGTTTGGTTAAACGATTACGAGAGTAATTAAGACTATGATTTGTGGGTTTTCAAGAAGACGTGTTATTGATTGATCGGACGAGTTATATCGGTATAAAAATGGGAAGAAAAGGTTAATCTTTGGTCGGAATAATGACTGTAAAGAATGATAAACCCTAGTTCTAACTTCTAACCGCTTGATTATGTGTTTAATTTTGGCTGCCGTTCTCCTTTCTCCTTGTTCTCTCTTTATACTTGTTGCCCTAAAGCGTATCTCAGTCGTGACCTAGTGCGGCTTGGACCGAAATGGCATGGACGTATATCATGGACCAAAATATCTTTTTTTTTATATTTCCAATCGATATGGACCCACAATCAATATTTGTTAGACTTTGACAGGAGAATGTAACTCTCTTCCAACAAAGAAGTACTACATTTTTTTTGTTTGTGCGCCCATCGTCGTTATAATCTCTTTCATAGTTGCAATGTCATAATAAATCAGTGTTATAAAAAAAATCGAGCATACAACCTAATTAAGGATGGACGCACAAACAAAAAAAATCAGATCCATCCAAATAAGAGTGAGATATACGAAGTAATTATTATTACTATTTCCTTCGAAATTTTCGACTTATTCAATAACTATTTTATTTGTTTTCTGTATTTCTTTTATTACTGGCTTAATGCTAGAATAATAAAAATTTGAAACATTAATATCTGATTAATTAGTAAATACAATAAATAAAAAAAATTATTTGATTTCAAATTAGATATGTTCATAATATGACACAAATCGATAAATGTATATATATATATATATATATATATATATATATATATATATATATATGTATATTTATGTAAATACATTGTTCCATTAATATCGTAAATTAATAATTATATATATATATATAGATATTGTTTTACATAAACACAAAAAAACATTGTATTGTTTGTTTCTATTCACAACAAAATTATCTCTATTTTTAATGTTTCAATATATTTTGATGTATTTAATAAAAATATATATCTAAGAACACATTTCAATTATATGAAACATATTTTTATATACATTTAATAATATAAAATCAAAATAAAATTTGAATTCTGAAATTTAATTTGTGTATAAAGGGATAAACCAATGTTTAATTTTATTTTCTATAAAATATATTTTAAAACATTTTTTAATAAATTAAAATTTGATAATTAAGAAAGTATTCTAGTTCCAATTTTATTAACTATAGAGTTTTAACTGTATATATTAATATCTTTGGACTTTGGTTTGTTTTTAGCATGTTCCATAAGGCGGCTTAATAGTAAACTAATATGTCAAATATGATACAACAACTGTGGTATTGAATATTATTGACGCATGTAAGTCTTATTCTTTTCTATAACAACTGGACGCCTGTATCATAAGTCTTCTTTTTTATAACAACTAGACGCCTGTAAGTCTTTTTTTTATAACTGTAACGTTTGTATTATATTTCTCTAGGATGTGCATCATTATTGCATCATTCTTGTACGAAGCGAGACTATGGCTTTCAAACCACGAACGGTGATCTGCATTGGAGACATCCATGGACACATTTTGAAGCTCGATAAACTCTGGCTTAATCTACAATCCGCCCTCATCCCATCAGAGTTCAGCTCAGCTCTTGTCATCTTCCTAGGCGACTACTGCGATCGTGGACCGCATACCCGACAAGTCATTGATTTCTTGATCGCTCTGCCGAAGAAACATCCCGACCAGACACACGTTTTTATCGCCGGGAATCACGACTTCGCCTTCGCCGGGTTTATGGGTCTGCTGCCACGTCCTTTAGATGGGTCAAAGCTGATGGACACGTGGAAGGAGTTCGAGGGAAACGAGGAGAGAGAAGGGTGGTATAAAGGCCAAGGCTTCGAGGATATGCATGTCCAAGGTAGAAGATGGGGTGGCAAAACTAGGGATCGGTTCGCCACAGCTGGGGTTGAGTATATTGGATCTATTTACGATGCTGGGTCGACTTTTGAATCGTATGGCATTCCTTATGGATCTTCTGGTAAAATCTAAACGTTTAAAATTGAATGAGATTCTAAGCTGTCATTTTTTTCTACCGAGGACTAATATACATACATGTTCGGGGTCTTATTTGATATTAGATTTGATGAAGGTAGTACCAGAGAGTCACAAGAAGTTCTTGACCGACATGGTATGGGTTCACGAAGAGGTAAAATGCATATTTCTTTTTTTGTTTTTTGTAGTTATCAACTTGTTTGATTGCTGGAACAGTTTAGCAGTTTTGATGGTTAGAAAACAGTTAAAACATTATGAACTTTTGACTTATTGATCAATCTCTAGAGAATTTTTTAGTCTTCTTTTGGGAGGACAAATGTGTAGTAAAATTGCTTCATGTGTTCGTCCATGTCATTGACTCTCTTGCAGGAAGATGTTTGTATAGAAACAGAGGAAGGGCTTAAGCAATGCAAGTTGATTGCGGTACATGCTGGTTTAGATAAACGGAAGAGTGTTAACGAACAAGTCAAGCTTCTGAGAGCTAAAGAGACAAGCATCTCGAAGATACAACCTCTAAGTGGACGGAAAGACGTTTGGAACATGCCACAGGTTAAATAAACAACATCTAAAAGAACTAATAAAAACTCTGTCTCGATCTTAATAAGACCCTGTTGACTTTCGAAATCGTTTGAATGCCTTTGTTTTTTTTTTCAGGAACTTGATGATAAAAAGACTATTGTAGTCAGCGGTCACCACGGGAAACTACACATCGATGGCTTGAGACTGATCATCGATGAAAGCGGTGGATATGATTATAAACCTTTGGCTGCAATCATCCTTCCTTCTAAGAAGATCATCCGCGACACCGATGTCTTCTCCAACTAACGTTCTCATCATCAGCTGCTCCAACCTCAAAAATGTTGTTTCAAATCATCTTTTTATTGTACTTTTGTCTCATCGAATGTTCTATCTTTCTATTTCAAGTAACAGTCTTTCATCTAATACACACTTGGAAAGGACTTCGTCATCCAATAACAAACGTTGAAACTTGAGAACATGTGATGTTGAGATGTAATAAGATTAATTTAAAATGGTAAAAAAAGAGTTTTTATTTTTTTGGTAAACGTATTTGATTAAAATCATGTAGCCACCACAGACAAGTACATTATCATTACAAAGAAACGTAGAGCAATGTCGAAGAAACCACGGACGGTGATATGCGTGGGAGACATCCACGGATACATCTCGAAGCTCACAAACCTCTGGCTCAACCTCCAATCCTCCATCGACCCATCAGAATTCAACTCAGCCCTCGTCATCTTCCTCGGCGACTACTGCGATCGTGGACCGGAGACCCGTAAAGTCATCGACTTTCTCATCTCTCTGCCCGAGAAACACCCCGACCAAACCCACGTCTTTCTCGCCGGGAACCACGACTTCGCCTTCGCCGCGTTTCTGGGTTTGCTGCCGCGTCCTAAAGATGGATCCGAGCTGAAGGATACGTGGAGAGAGTACGAGGAATGCGAGGAGAGAGAAGGGTGGTATAAAGGGGAAGGCTTTGAGGATATGCATCTTCAAGGGAGGAGGTGGGGTGGAAAGATCAAGGCTTTGTTTAATTCCGTGAAAGGGATGGCGTATAAAGGGTCGATTTATGATGCTGGGTCGACTTTTGAATCGTATGGTGTTCCTCATGGATCTTCTGGTAAAAGAATCTCAAATCATTTTGTTCTTGGTTCTTCTTCTCTCCGGTTGTAGTTTATAAACTAGTTGTTTGGATTTTGAAACTTGTTTGTTTTGTTTTTACTTGGTAGAATTGATGAAGGCAGTACCAGAGAGTCACAAGAAGTTCTTGACCAATATGGTATGGGTCCATGAAGAGGTATAAGGGATCTTTCTCGTACTGCTTTATTCTGTGGATTGTTTGTATGAACAGTAGTTTGAGTGGTCATAAAGCTAAAAAAAGTAGAACTTTGGACTTAGTGATCGAATCTTTTGCAACTCATTGGAAAGTTAATAGCTTTCATGTGTCTTATTCTGTTGATTCTATTGCAGGATGATGTTTGTATAGAAACAGAGGAAGGGCTAAAGCATGTTAAGTTGATTGCTGTACATGCTGGTTTGGAGAAAGGGGACAGCGTAGAAGAGCAACTAAAGCTTTTGAGAGCTAAAGACACGAGCATTTCGAAAGTACCATATCTAAGCGGTCGGAAAAACGTTTGGGACATCCCACAGGTTAAAAAGATTGAAAAGAAACCAAACTTTGGTGTTAAGATCTTTGCTCCAGTTTTTGAATTCTGTTTGTATACTTTTGTTTTCAGGAGCTGGATGATAAGCAGACTGTTGTAATTAGCGGGCACCATGGGAAACTTCACATGGATGGCATGA
This sequence comes from Hirschfeldia incana, assembly GCA_026261945.1. NCBI lineage: Eukaryota > Viridiplantae > Streptophyta > Magnoliopsida > Brassicales > Brassicaceae > Hirschfeldia > Hirschfeldia incana. Next base: position 382,802 of record JABCMI010000005.1, read on the forward strand.
GATTGATCATCGATGAAGGAGGTGGATACCCGGAGAAACCAGTGGCTGCGATTGTTCTTCCTTCCAAGAAGATCATCCGTGATACTGATAATGTTTCTAGTTGAGTTTCTTTTGTTCAATCTATTGTATCAGAATATACTTCCATTCCCAAAAGAGAACTAATAAGAGGTTGTCATTTACATACTATCTAACGTTTGCAAATAAAAATTGTCAATGTAGCGAGAGTCTAGTGACAGAGTCAACAGGTTAGGGAGGAAACAATATAACGGGCCTCTAAACGCTCAAAAGCCCAATTCATAAAACTTATTTTACGTTTGGCCTCGCGTTTTAGTAAAGCAGAATGATGTTATGTTCTTGTGCTCTTGAACCTATCATGTAAACTTTGGATAAAGGTCTAACATACAACCACTTTGAGTTTTGAGCATTTGCTACAACTACAAGGAACAGACTTAGTTAATAACTTGACATATATTTTAGTATTCAATTTTATATGAACTATGCGAGTTAATAACTTGATAATTTTATATGTTGTCTTCTATGTAAAGACAACATACAGCTTTAGCTTACACCAAAAGAAAAAACTTACCGCTTTAGCTAAAATAGTTAAGATTAATGAAGTTTATGTTTACTTTCTTTCTTTACCCTCGGATCCAGTAATGAGGAAGGAAGGAAGAAATGGACCCAATTAAAGGAAAAAGACAGATAAGAAAAGGAGTTGTCAGGAATGTGCAACACACATGCTAACTTCATTTTCAGTTTTATAATGACAGCTGTTTTTTACTTCGGTTGGTTCACGTGAACCGATTTTTTTTGATAATGAGAATTTTTCCGAGGTCTGAGCGTATAAGAATTTCGATTCGTTTAGCTTTTCGTTGCTTAAGATCGACTAGTGACGGAGGTATCTATCTGTCTATACTATTAAGGTAGAAGTATAAAATCGGAGTGTTTGGTTACTTGAATAGTCTATTAAAAAAATATAGAATGTTTGGAAACTTTGATCGTAGTCATTAAAAATTAGTGGGTTTAAGTAAAAAAATATTAGGTTCAAGTAAAAAAGTAGTGGGCTTAAGTTATTAACTTAAGTAAAAAAGTAATGGACTTAAGTTATTAAATCTATTATAAAAAAATGTTGTTAATATACATAATAAAAATACAAAACAAAACTCAATTTGAAATACCAACTCAAATTATGATTTTTATATTTCATATTAAGTTTTATAATATAATATATGTAATTATTTATATGATGATACATATAAAATACTATTAATTATATGATTAATTATATGATAGTACATATAAAATACGATTAATTATTTGATGAAATTATACGATATATAATAATGACTAATGATGGGTTTTCGGACATCCATACGGGTTTGGTTCTGATCGGTTTGCGTTTTGGGTTTTCGAGGTCAAAAATTTCAGTCCTATTAGGATGATTATAAATTTTTGTTTGAGTTTGATTCAGATCTTTGAGGGATTTGGTTCGGGTTTGGATAGCCCATTTAAATTATTTTAAAAGTTTTAAATCACTAGATATTTTAAATTTCTCAAATCTATAAATAAAATAATATATTACCTATAAATTTAAATAATATATGTCACAATACCTAAGCTTAACATATCAATTGGCTTGATTGGAAATTTTGGATGCAAAATCAATAATTATTTTAAGTATTTTTGGTGATTTTAGTATACTTTAACTATTTCAGATATTTATTTTTGACTATCTATATATATTTTCAAGTATTTCAAAACAATTTAAAAATATCATTCTTGCTGTTTTATATACGTTAAATATAAAAATAATTAATATATGTAACTATATAAATCTATTTTCAGATAAATTGAGGTACAAGCATACTTCGGTTCGGATCCGATTCGATCTCTAACTAACAAAATTTTGAATAATTCGAATATTTAATCAATTTATGTTCGGGTTTGGTACTATATTTTCAGATTAGTATCAGTTTTTTTCTTTGGATTCATTTTGCCAAAACCCTAATAGTTACATGAAAAACAAATATCATGATATTTTTCAAGATATACATCCGCGCAGAATGGGAGATCAAAGTCTATAATCATTTATTTTAACAACAAGCCAAATAAATATGTCGATTGGGGAGAGAATAAAATAAAACCAGAGAAATACATAGTTTACCAAAGACATTATATGTGTCGAATTTATTATAAATAAAGTTTTAATAAGATAAATAAATTCAATAATTACAAAAAAAAAAAAAATTCATAAAATGAAAAATATTACCCGCGCTTTCGAAGCGCGGATCAAAATCTAGTGTATTATTAAAATTGAAGTACATTTGGTACTGTTTGGAAACAAGGATATAAATTTAAATGAAAATTGTTTGGTAATTTGAATATTAATATTTTTTTGTATTTTCTATTATTTGCACATTTAGTTATTGCATTTACAATAAATTAATTATTTTTTATATTTCTTTTTATTTACATATTTAGAAACTGCGTTTATAATCAATTTAAATTAATTGGTTACATTTCTAAAATTTATCTAATCAAATCGATATTCATATAATGATTATTATTAAATATTAATATTGTACGACTATTAACTAAATCGCATAAATTAAAATGATATAATATTTTAATGAAATTAACCAAATCGTAAAATTACAAAACATATAATTTTTTTTTAATTAAATCGACGGTTTAAAATTTTATATTGAACATAAATTAAATAAAACATATGTACGGGAGTGCGAGTTAAGATCTAGTGTTCAAATTATAAATTAAATTTGTGATTTTGCAGTTATCTGTTGTTGATAAACTTTTCATGATTGAAGAATGGATCAATAAGAAACTTTACTCGCTTGTGCGAGAGCGAGATCATGCGGAATCAGCCAATTATTCGAACGAATATCTAACCATATTTATAATCACTTGCTTTCAGTTCAACCAACTTAATTAAATCTTTTTATTGAAACTTTAAAATTGCAAATTAACAAAAGAAAAGTAACAATAAGAACAAACAAAATCCAAGTAGACGGAAAACAACAAATATAAAATAGGCAATACCTAACTTGACAAAATTGGAATTCAATTTCTAGGAATCATATAAAATTTTGTTATTATGTTACGTGAGAATTGGACAATTTCGCTGTTGTGTGCATAGAACTTCAGTTAAAATTTGGTTGTTTGACACACAATCTAGTTGTTCAGCAGAAAATGTGTGTTTCTGTGTATATATTATTTTATACATATAATAATAAGTATATAGTAATAATAATAATAATCTGCCACCAGATTTTCCTAATTACGACGAGTCAGACAGTGTCTAGATTCGTTTAGTACAAAACAAGAAAAGTTTCAGGCAGCATCTAGGCTGACCATTCCTTTGATTATTTACCATATTATCTCCGTACATATTCGTATTTTAACAAATAAAATTACAGAAAGTTACGTTTAGATTTCTAGTTGGATCGTTGTAGAGTCCACTAATTTTTAAGATATTTGTAACAGAAGCCGAATCTATGTATTTTCCACCTTCAAAAAAGGCTGAAAGACTGAGTAATTTGCCAAAAGCAAACAAAATCTATCATCTTATTGTTCAGTGCTAATGCAGATGTTGGGTTAACTTGGATTATACCAAGACTCATGACATCTTATTTTATCTTGGCATTTAATATTTTCTACAATTTTGTCACTCTTTCTAAAACACAGCAAACACTGATTCAGCCTTTTTAACTGTTTGGAATCAAATACCCAAATTAATTTGTATTCTTCTTTTTTTTGAAAAAAAATTGTTTTCTTTCGGAAAGCTATTGGTATAATACAGAAACACATATTAATAGAAACATTTTGGGTGGGGCAAAGAGTCTCTGTGTATAGTACTGAATGCTCAAGTTTGCAATTCATTACCATTACATTTATACATTATATAAAGTCTATGTAGGCTTGTAAGTTGTAACATATAGTATTTAAGGGAAATTATATATATAAATACAAAGATTTTCTGCAAAAAAACTCTCAATGTGGTTTTTTTTTGTAAATTAATCTGCGAACTCAAAAATCCACGGGTCAACCCTTCAAGTGCCAGTCAAACTGCAATATAACTCTCAACCATTTATATGTCAATTTGACTGTGTATAATTTTAACATTTTTCAGTATTACGTCGTTTTGGCGCTAATTTTTTTATTGAAAAAAATTGTATAGACCAAGGTTCAAACCTTGATTCTCAAACAAAATTTGAATGCTACATAACCATTTTGGCCAACATATATAATTGTTCACTTATCAAACTCAGTTATATATATTTCTAAATGCATTTTGGTGTTTTGGTTTATAAAAATAAGTACCATATTAAAACCATATTTACTTTGGTTTGGTTCGGTCTATATACCATCGATTTTTGGTTTTATACCAAAAAACCATAATCTTTTGTGAATTTTACTTTATATAATTAGATATCAACTTTTATATAACATAAAAATATTTTTTTTAAATAACCAATTTTTATTAATTATTTTACTATTTAAAATAATTATTAAACATATTAAGTTCACAATTATAATTTTTTTATAGAATAAAGATAATAAAATTTGGTAGTATATAATGTTATAAATTAGATCATTTCAGAATAAATTTAGAATTATATATAATTGTGTTTATTAAGTGAACAAATATATAAGTTGGCAGAGACGGTTATGTAGCATGCACACTGTGTTGGAGGTTCAAAATTTGAATTCTGAGTTCTACTAAATTTTTTCATTAAAATATTAGTGTCAAAATGACATAGTATTGAAAAATGTTAAAATTATACACAATCATATACACATATACAGCCGAAAGTTATATTGTGATTTGACTGGCATTTGAAGGGTTGATCCGTGAGTTTTTGAGTTCGCGGATTAATTTGCAAAAAGAAACTACATTAAGGATTTTTTTTCAGAAAACCCTAAATACAATGACACAACAATAGTTTCGTAGGGACCAGAATCTTTGGGTATGTCAATTGGACTAGCGTAACTGCCAAAACACAAAGATACTTCCCATCTTTGTTATCTCTCCTAGGGCTGGGCAAAAAACTCGGATCCGAAGAATCGAACCGAACCCAAATTGAAAAAGTAGTACCAAATCCGAACCGAAATTGATTAAATATTCGAATGGGTTCAAATTTTGGTATTTAAAAAACCGAACCCGACCCGAACCGAAGTATTTCGGGTACCCGAATATATCCGAAATAGATTTATATACCTATATATATTAACTATTTTTAGATTTATTGTATATTAAAAACATTCTTAATATATAAATACTTTTTAGTAGTCCAAAATATTTAAGAAATATATACAAATAGTCAAACATACATGTTTAAAATAGCTAAAGTATACTCAAAACACCAAAAATATTTAAAATATTTATTGATTCTCAATCGAAATTTTCAAAATAAACCAATTTATATGTTAATTTTATATATATTGACATATGCTATTCAAATATATATTTAATATGTATTTTGTTTATAGATTTTGAGAAATTTAAAGTATACAATGATTTTTAAAATTTTAAAAATTATTTAAATGGGTTATCCGAACTCGAACCGAACCCGCAAAAATCCGAACCGAACCCGAACCGAAATTTAGAAATATCCGAATGGGGCTAAAATTTTTGAACCCGAAAACTCGAAACCGAATTGGACCCGAACCGAACCCGAATGGATACCCGAACGCCCACCCCTAATCTCTCCATATGCGACCTATCATAGTTTTGTTTGTTTTTCTTCGTTTATTACGATGATGGTATAGTTACTAACATAGATGTAGGAATTGATGTTGTTAGGGAATAATTGCATACTGTAGTGAACTACTAAGCTCATGTTGCACACAAAAAACTACTTAGCTATATGTTCGAGTTAAGGTTCCACATAACAATTGTAAACGTTTTCATTGATGAAAATATTAATTGCGTCCTAAAGCAATAAGATCCCGTAATAATAACAAATTAACTAGGATATTTCGTAATTAAACCATCTGGCATGGACAGGGAGACATGCATACGAGACATATCGTTGATTTAAAAGAAAAATAATTGAAAGCATGAGGTCGATAAGAGACAGCAAATCATATTTCGTGGCACCATTAAATTCTAATTAGTGCTGATGTTGGCAATTAGGTATAAAGTCGATATCCTTGCTCAATCAACTTCATAATCATCGCATTTAGGAGTATTAAGATCACCGATAAAATCCTGCACAGAATTTCTTAATAGTATTATATCGTTGTGGATATTCAGAATGTTACATTATATAGTTATTTGTTTTGTTTTATTACTAAACAAGGACAAGTTGGGATCCATATAAGAATGTTTAATAATTAAAGGATAAAGTATGGGTGCCAAATGATAATCTGATGCATGCGCTCACAAAAGACACCGGTTTAGTGGGTCCTTGATGGCAGAGAAGCACACGTCGACTAAAGGGTCAGCCTCTTTCTATACGTTTTCGATCGACTCAATCCTCACCTTGCATCTAAGTTTGTTTGCTTCGAACCGGTTTATTCCGACCAAAGTCACAAATAGAAATGACTCAAACACAGTATTTCCGGGCAAACTAAACAGAAAGTGAAACCGATCTAAAATTCAGTGTCTTTTTATTTCTCTTCGACCTCAGCCATTGATATTGAACTACTAGTTTAATAAAAAAATAATTAAAGGAAACATTATAAGACTTAAAACAATTTGCGAGATGGTACATATATGGTTTTATGTCAATTAGTAGGTAAGCTATCTTTCAAACTACATATATACAAACAACAAAACCTTGTAAAGTTTATCTATTAGTTAATTATTGGAAATTAAACTATCTACTAAGCAATATACTTTTCAAATTAATTTGTGGGACAAACAAATTTCAAATCTCCTAATGTGGACAAGATTGAAAACCCCACCATTAAAACAGTGTGACTATTATATATCTCGAGATGATGGCTAGCTTATAGATGAATATAATTTGTAATAGACATTGAAATAAAAAGTAAATTCCATCAATGAAAAGAAAAAGAGTGATATAAAGAAAAAAAAAAAAAAAAAAAAAAAAAAAAAAAAAAAAGAGTCTCAATTCAAAAAAAAAAAGAAAAGAAAAAGAGTGGATAAAAAAGAGATTAAAAGAAGGATTCTTGCTTCGAAGGCCCGTAGTTGAAGCCGTTGGCTGCTACCCTTTGCCTTCGCATTTACGTTTCTTCTCTCTTTTATCGCAAAAAAAAAAATTAACAGAAGAATTAATGAGTACTTGAAGTTGACCAAAATGTATTTAACTTGAATACTACACGTAGAAACTCCATTTTTGGTTTTCCATTTTGGTATGTTTGACCACAATCAGTAAAATTGTTTTAACTTCGACCAAAATAAAACTTTCCGTTTCGCGGTGAAAATATTTACACAAAATCTATACGTAAAAACTGGTTTAAGTCTGGTCCGGTATTATACGGTTTAGACGCAACAGCTGAGTTGTAAACGAGCTGTCTCCTCCGGGTTCTACGCGTCACCCGTTTTTCTTTCTTCGTTGATCCAACGGTTGTCATACAAAGTCTGAATACTAACGGTTACAAATCAGATTCTCCTCGCTTTTTTAAAAATATTTTATTCATACCTTTTAATTTTTATTTTACAAAAGCCAAAATCGAATCCAAAAAAAAAAAAATCAAAACTCCTTTGTGCATCTTTATCGGTTGTTGGTGGCAGTTAGGTAATTTCACCTAATGCTTCTTCTTTTTTATTGCCTGTTATACGTTTTAAATATATTTATATATATATAAAAATTAAAAAGTTACCCTTATATCATTTTTATTGTAATTATCCTTTTATATAAATGTTCATATCACAGCACTATTTCTGGGTTCACAAAAGAAAGCTCTCAGTATCTATTTTTCTCTCTACCACAGAAGCACCTAGAACCAGAGAGAGAGAGACACAGAGAGATCAAGCTAAAGGGGTTTCTTTTATTTCAAGAGTAAAGAGATGAAGGAGATGCAGGCAATAGAGGCTTCTCAGCCGACAACGGTGGCTGCTCCGGCGGTGCATAGCCGACAGCTAGGAGCTCAGCTGTCGGGAAGCATGAGTTTCAGCAGCCAAATGTCGAAGGAAGACGAGGAGATGTCGAGGACGGCTCTGTCTGCTTTCAGGGCGAAAGAAGAGGAGATCGAGAAGAAGAAGATGGAGATTAGGGAAAGAGTTCAAGCTCAGCTTGGTCGTGTCGAAGAAGAGACCAAGCGTCTCGCTTTGATCCGTGAGGTATGTGTCATAATCTTAAATCTTGAATTTTTATTTTTGAGAATTGTGCTTCAATTATTGTTTATTTACATAGAAACAAAACTGAGGATTTGGGGGTTATATTGAGTGAAGCTATGTGGTTCTGATTCATGTTTAGGGGGGGATTTGTAGGACCCCAAGTATTGAAATTTTCAAGATCTGACATTTACATTGAACAAAAAAAATAATAACTTTTTTTCTTTTGGGTTTTTTTGTGATTTGTAAGAAAAGATTGGGACTTTTGTGGGTGTTTTTACATTTTTAGCTCTAATAGTTAAAACCCATTTGGTAAAAATGAGTTTTGTGGATCAAAGTTCTTTCCTTTTTATGAAAACAACCATTTGCTGATGACTAAGAAGCTTAATGGTTGAATTGTATATTTAGGAACTTGAGGGTTTAGCTGACCCTATGAGGAAAGAAGTTGCTTTGGTAAGGAAGAAGATTGATTCTGTCAACAAAGAGTTAAAGCCATTGGGTCATACTGTTCAGAAAAAGGTTAGGCCACTACAAATTAATCAAATCCATTAATATGTCTGGTTGAGGATTATTATTAAGATGCTAATCTGGTTGGTGTGTTAACGCAACGTGTAGGAACGAGAGTATAAAGAAGCTCTTGAAGCATTCAACGAAAAGAACAGAGAGAAGGTGCAGCTAATCACCAAGCTTATGGAGGTTAGTCAACAAACTATAAAATCCTTTTCTTTTATTTTTTTTTGGTTGAACATAGTAATCGGAAGTCGTATCTGAATGCTTCTTTCAATCTCTATGTTTGTCTCGATATATCTGTGAGTCTTGATCTTAAGTTTACAGAACTAGTTCATCCAAAAATTTTATCTTATATATATGATTATGCAAGTTACATTTCCAAAAAGTAGCTTCCTATTGAACATTCGTGCCTGTTTTCCACATTTCTTGTCTGCATAACTGAACATTTGTTGATTATATATCCACTCTGTTTTCTACTCTTGATTCACAGCTGGTGGGAGAGAGTGAAAAGGTGAGGATGAAGAAGCTGGAAGAGCTGAGCAAGAACATAGATTCTATACACTGACTTTGAATCCAAGATAGAATCAACAAACTTCTTGGGGGGGGCCAGAGACCATTCTCTGAGTGTTTTAACTCTACGTTTAGGTTTTGTGAGATGGTTGAATGTAATTTATATTTTTATAATCGTCGTGTGTTATATTTACTACTTCTACTCTTATCTTCTGTTAGGGTTTTCTGGAGAATTTATAATGTTCTTTAGGAAGTAACTTTAAAAAAAATACTTTTCGAGACAGGTTTGTAACTAAACACTACTCTCTTTCTTTCTTTGAATCATCTTTCTCTTGTTTGTGCCATAGTTGGTTTACACTAATGTTCATACATTCTTGCAGCCGAAAATGTATTAAAACGAGTTGGTTTAAAATGGAAATGACGGTATGTAATGCTGCATTTGTCGTTTTTGTTATAAAGGCAATTTACTAAGTGTAGCCGCTTTTTTTGTCAACAAGTACAGCCGGTTATCTCATATGAATATATGATCATCGTTCATTATAAATTTAGCAATAAAATCGAGTGAGATTCTGAATAATTGGTAAGAGCCACGTTTTTATACTTTGCATAGCAATATAAAACAATATAGACGTTTATTTCATTATTTTAGTGGGAGTTTGACAAAAAAATTATATATATATATATATATATATATATAGGGAGGGAGCATCAGTGAGACATTAATGATCAATGATGATGTTGAATGTGGGAGACAGAAAACATCATCAAAGTAGAAATACGGAATAATCATATTTTCAGCAGCCTTTATTTATTATAACCAATGATATTCATGTGTCACAAAATTACAATTCCATTCAAGAATAGTAACTACAAAAAATATATATTAATCACTTGGGAATCTTTTTGACCACTAAATTCAACAAAAACCGACGATTTACTCTGTGTTAAAAAAAATCAATATCAATATAAGCCGAAGATATATCTTTCTATTAACAATATGATATATATATATATATATATATATATATATATATATATATATTGTATTTTCTGAAAATCCAATTTGTCAATTAACAAAAAGACCATGCACAACCAACGCATCAACTACTATTACTCATTTATGACAAATGAATTATTAACACATAGATTTTGAGTAGTTCACACCCATACAAAATCCATAAAATGTAGGTGGAGTTTGCAAATGGCTAAATAAGTGTAATTGTTATGTAACTAAAATAAAAATAAGTATATGCATTCATAAAAAAATCTATACTATTATTTGCAAAATGATTTTACGCAACGGATCTTACACGTTAAAAATCTTACACGTTAAAAGTTAAAGCGCTTAATATCGTTTACCCTTAATAAATAAATATAAAAAAAATTATCAAAAAAAACAAAAATTCAACATGGTTGTCTATTTGGTATAATAACATCATTAAGTTGTCCTTTTCGTTTAATTTTTCATAATTCCAAAACTAACCATTCATTAATTAAATTAATCAAATAAATTAATTTTAAAATTATTTAATATTAAAAACGAATTTAAAATTAAAAAAAATTGCTGAAAAAAAAACAAGTGACAATGTTTCTTCAAAGATAAATAATTTTACGGCTGATACTGATACTGGTTCGCGGCATGAAGAAGAGCAAACTCGCGAGCACTCATCCCAGAACTCATCTCAGGCAACTCTGGCTGTAAAAGAGTGATAGACACTCTCCATCCTCCCACGTCCCTTCCGTTGAATGCCAACGCCTTCTCTGCTGCATCTTCCCCACGGAGAACCACGGTACTAAATCTGCCGGTAGCATAATAGTCTAAGGGGTGACTCGACACCTCCACATCATGCACATGTCCACATGGCTCAAAGAGCCTCTCCAATGTTAAAGCAACGTCAACATGGGAAAGGGAAGTGTCGTATCCCTCAACTTGAATCCTAACGCTGTTTTGTAATTGGTGTAGAGACATTCGTGTAGAGTATATGCCTAATAAAGCTATATGTGTAATTATGTAATGGCTAGGTTAATCATGTATTAGTATAAATACTGTAAGTAAGTTATCTAATGAAGTATTCAGCCCACAATACTATATGGTATCAGAGCAAATACCTAGGGATCTGAAATTTTAAGCCGCCGTTCTTTTCTTTTTCAAAAAGTTCTTCTTCTTCTCCAATCTCCATTCTTCTCCAACCTTCATGTCGACATCACCGGCTTCCTCAACTGAAACCATCGTGGTTTCTGCAACTAAAACCCTGCTCAACCTTAACATGACAAACGTCACGAAGCTTACGTCTTCCAACTTTCTGATGTGGTCTCGGCAAGTCCTTGCGTTGCTTGATGGCTATGACCTTACTGGTCATGTCGACGGCACTGTCATCATACCACCAGAAACAATCAACACCGATGGTGTTCTCACAGCTAATCCGGCGTATACGATCTGGAAACGTCAGGATCGGCTCATTTATAGCTCCTTACTTGGTGCTATCACAGTATCGATTCAGCCGATACTCTCCACCACCACCACTTCGGCTCAGATTTGGGAAACTCTAATGGCTACGTACGCGAAGCCAAACAGAGGTCACTTCCAACAACTCCGGGAGCAGATCAAACACTGGGAGAAGGGCACTAAGACCATCGATGAGTATGTTCAGGGTTTTACTACCCGATTTGATCAAGTTGCTTTGCTTGGAAAGCCATACAATCTAGAGGATCAGATTGAGAAGATTTTGGAGGGCTTACCAGAGGAATACAAGCAACTTGTGGAACAAATCGAAAGTCGCGACTCCACTCCCACCGTCGCGGAACTACACGAGAAGCTTCTGAACTACGAAGCTAAGCTCCAGAGCAAAAGCTCCACGATCATACCGATCACAGCTAATGCTATCTAAATACTGTTGTTAATCATGTATTAGTATAAATACTGTAAGTAAGTTATCTAATGAAGTATTCAGCCCACAATACTATAATTCGATCATTTCCACCAAACCGTTAGAACCACCAGGTGTCATCGGAGTCACAAGGGTACTGTTTCTAGATGTGCCGATGTCATTGAGATTTGGTACAGCAATTTCTACAGGTACATGGACCAATGCCTCGTTCACTGCATAGTAAGCTTTTGCGGGGATTGCATGAACTTGAGGCTGGACATCAACATCGACATCAACAGTGACCAACACTGGATTGGGAGCATAGCTAGTGAACAGAGCGTGAAGACTAGAATCTTTGTCTTGAAGTTCAGGGAATGTGCTGAACCAACCAACCATATACTCACTGGGATTAATGCCCTTGAACATGCGCAGCATTGACTCAAGGTGTTTGCAATCCAGCCAGCTTGGGTCTGTGTCATTCTCCTTCAAGGGCACTGTGTAGCTGTTGGCGACACCAACGATCCCACAGGACCTACTGCCGAGAAGTACACCGACAATACGCTTTCCCGAGGCCCTAGCGAGGCGGTTGTGAACGTTGCGGATATTACGCAAGACGAGTGGATGAACGACCACTTTTTCGATCGTATTTGCTGACATCTCTTGCATCGTTAACACATCCATGTTTCGGAGAATTAGCCTTGCTATTAATAACTTCCGATCTGATTTTCTCAAGACAGCGCTGTTGGAGTTTGTGATTAATCGAATGAAATATCTTATGTCTCGTGAGACTACATATTTATAGGACAACTAGTATTGTATCCCGTGCTATGCACGGGAATGTGCATATGTACTCAATATAAATTATCTAGAATTTACTATGAGTCTTTTTATTTTGATTTTATAGAAAAGTTAAAAAAAAAAATGTGTGTCTTTACGATAGTGATAAGAATACAAAGTGAATATAAAATATTGATCTCTTTTCCTAAACAAAACAAAAATCATTGTATTGTAAAACAAACGGACAAAAAATATATTTTCTATAATTAAAATTAAAAATTTGTAGATAATGAAAATTAGTATCTTTTTCTGTTTGGCTCTCATATTTATATACTTTCCTTTAGTTGTATCTTTTACATTTCTTATTTTCAGTGTTATATTTTCTCCCACTTTTTTGAACTTGTTTTGTTTACGTTGTTCACCAGTTTATCACCCCATACAGTATGCAGCTCTTTCTTGTTTCTATAAACTCAGAAGCCATACGTAGATTAGAAGAGAAAAGGGTTTATGAAAATCAACATACCGCAATTATGATTTGAGCACGAAGAGTTTGGACATCTTTAGTTACTAACCTGACGTTCAGCTTTGGAGTATGCACCACCTAGTATTGATTTGATCCCATGCTCTGCATGTGAATATTTTTGCTTGCAAATAAACACACTTCAGTTAACTAATTTATTATACTTAATTTATGTTACTACAACTTCTGAATATATATATATATACCGGGACGAAAAACAACATTCCCCATTCCTATATATATATATATATATATATATATATAGTATATACGACACACATTATAATCTCACGTCAGACGTAACTAAATCATGGACAAAACAAAAAACTTAAACAATGGAATGTGGATATTCTTATTACCTTGTTAATTTGATTTCATAGTAAAAGAATTAAGAACAATGATTTTTTATGTTTCAGTTTCTTTTAACCATTTTTTGAGATTTCTGAAGTTATATACATAAGTATATTTAAGTATACATACGAAGAGCATTTACCTTTTATCAAAAGTAATTCTTCTGATTCTACAAATGGCTGTATGTCTTTGTGACTGAATTTTATATTCCTCTTTTTTTCCTCTTTATTCTCGTTCCTAACTCTCTTGCTCGAGTCGAATTTCAAGGCTCTGCAGATCCACCATTGCCACTCTTTCTCAAACTTTTATAGCCCTAAACATGCTCCGCTGAAGCAAGGCCGTGCTCCGACGTAGTCAAGGAAACAGTACAAAGGACCGGGAAATATAGGTTGTTGTGATCCATGGTTGGAAGTTGATCTGTACACTGGCTCTAGCCATTTTGAAGTGAAGAAGAAGAATACGTACTTTCATAGTCTGTTTTTTATTTATCGGGTGTTTCTTTATAAGAGGAATTTGTGAGATGAGATATAAGAGAATGGGAGAAGAAGGATCGTGGGCAAATAAAGTTCGTGGGCAGTTTCTACTAACTGTTAGTAAGGATCGAAGTTTTTTCCTTCTAAGCATTATTATCTTGTTTTAATTATTTTTCCTAAATTTTCTATATTTTCCACATATCAAGATTTGATTTGCAAGACGACTTGAGCTTTAGTATATAAGAGATTCCTTAACATATTTCTTAAAAACTAAAAAGCTAACAATTTCCATTTAACAAAAAAGTTAATTATTATATTTCTATTTCTTAAAGTTAGTCAACAAATTCTAAAAATCCTTTTCTTTTCTTTTTGTTGAATTATGTAATTGAAGATCGTGTTTGAATGCTTGGTTCAACTGTTCTAGTTGTTCCCACTCTGGTTTATTATCGTTCTGTGTTCTCAGTTTTTTTTTTTTTTTTTTTTAACCCATAATATTTATTTATGCCATGACTAAAGTCATGCAGTTTTTAAAAACCTATTACAAAAGTAAATGGAGCATATAAAATGAACCATAACAACAATAAAAGAATACTCTCCTACTGAAAAAAGGATCGTAACCAGAAAAATCTAGCCACGTCTACCTCGATTCCCACGGCCCCGACTCCCCCGTCCACGGCTTGGAGTTTGTGATTAATCGAATGAAATATCTTATGTCTCGTGAGACTACATATTTATAGGACAATTCCTTAACATATTTCTTAAAAACTAAAAAGCTAACAATTTCCATTTAACAAAAAAGTTAATTATTATATTTCTATTTCTTAAAGTTAGTCAACAAATTCTATCATTAGGTTGTCAGAAATTCTATCATTAGGAAGATACATAAAAAGTATCTTCCTAGTGGACATTCGTGCCTATTTTCTCAGTTTTTTTCTTCACCCTGTGATCTTGCGGATTCAGTTTTCTATCATTAGGTTTCTCAAATTTCATTTTCTGACAAATCTCTATGTATGTCTAGATATATATGTGAGTCTTGATCCTAGTTTGCAGAACTAGTTCATCCAAAATTCGATCTTATACATATGATTCTCCTTGCACAAAAAAAAAGATATGATTCTCCGAGTTACATATAAAAAGTATCTTCCTAGTGGACATTCGTGCCTATTTTCCACATATATTGTTTGCATAACTGAACATCTGTTAATTATATATTCACTCTGTTCTGTGTTCTCAGTTTTTTTCTTCACCCTGTGATCTTGCGGATTCAGTTTTCTATCATTAGGTTTCTCAAATTTCATTTTCTGACAAATCTCTATGTATGTCTAGATATATATGTGAGTCTTGATCCTAGTTTGCAGAACTAGTTCATCCAAAATTCGATCTTATACATATGATTCTCCTTGCACAAAAAAAAAGATATGATTCTCCGAGTTACATATAAAAAGTATCTTCCTAGTGGACATTCGTGCCTATTTTCCACATATATTGTTTGCATAACTGAACATCTGTTAATTATATATTCACTCTGTTCTGTGTTCTCAGTTTTTTTCTTCACCCTGTGATCTTGCGGATTCAGTTTTCTATCATTAGGTTTCTCAAATTTTATTTTCTGACAAATCTCTATGTATGTCTAGATATATATGTGAGTCTTGATCCTAGTTTGCAGAACTAGTTCATCCAAAATTCGATCTTATACATATGATTCTCCTTGCACAAAAAAAAGATATGATTCTCCGAGTTACATATAAAAAGTATCTTCCTAGTGAACATTCGTGCCTATTTTCCACATATATTGTTTGCATAACTGAACATCTGTTAATTATATATTCACTCTGTTTTGTACTCTTGACTTAACGGGTCTCTGAAACCAATGATTCACAGTTGGTGGGAGAGAGCGAGAAGGTGAGAATGAAGAAGCTGGACGAGCTGAGCAAGAACATAGATTCTATACACTGAGTTAGAATCCAAGACAGGACCAAAACACTACTTGGGGACCAGAGACCATTCTCTGAGTGTTTTAACTCTACGTTTAGGTTTTGTGATGGTGCATGTAATTTATATTTTTATAATCGCCGTGTGTTATATTACTACTTCTATTATTATCTTCTGTTAGGCTTTCCTGGAGATTTTATAAATGTTCTTTAGACTTTAGGAAGTAACTTCAAAAAAAATACTTTTCGAGACATGTTTGTAACTAAACACTACTCACTTTCTTTCTTTCTTTCTTTCTTTGAATCATGTTTCTCTTGTTTGTGCCATTATAGTTGGTTTACACTACTGTTCATACGTTCTTGCAGCATATAATGTACATAATACTAGTTGTTAAAAATGGAAATTATGTTGTGTAATCCGCATTGGTCGTTTTTATTATAAAGACGACAAAATGTACAAAGTATAGCCGTTTATTTTGTCAGCAAGTGTAGCCGTTATCTCATATGATCATCGTTCATTACAAATTTAGCAATAAACTCGAGTGAGATTCTAAATTAATTGTATCAACCACGTTTTTTTATATTTTGCATAGCAATATAAAATAGTATAGGCGTTTATTTTCATTACTAGTATGACAACCCCGTGCTTAGCACGGATAAATTTTTGTTTGCTTTTAAATTCTCTTGTCTAAATCAAATTGTAACATTTTTACTTATTCAAAACTGAATTTAATTATACACATATCATTTCGAGCTGGATAACACCAAGAAATATCGTATTTGATTCAATCAGTTTTATTTGCATTTATTTTGTAATTAAGTCTTCTTTAAAATAAATTTACTTATCATTAATAATTATAAAAATCGTGAAGCTAAATATGTATCTAAAAATAGTCTCTCGTTATGTAATAAACACACAAAAATTAGATAGTCTAATAATATACACTGTTTTAAGAAAAAAAAAGATTTTGTGAAATAGTCAAAACCACAACAAACAAATTTGTATGCATCGATTTGCCTCTAGTCATAGTTTTTTTTTTTTGCTTTACCTCGTCATAGTTGTTGATTCTCTTTCTCCTTGGGTAGAATAACATCACCTCATTTTTTGTTAACCATGGAATATGATTTCTTCAAAGCTACAAAAACAAAATAGAGATTCTTAAACAGTGACATATATATGAAAGAAAATAAGAGAATATCTATACCACTTGTTTCATTTTTATTTGCTCGTGCTATGTTTGTTGCAGGTTTCTCCTTTTTTGTTTTGTTCGTCTATTATCTTCTTTCCTCTCCGTTTCTTTTTTCCTTTTAATGCAAAACCAAGTCAAGTAGTGTCATAAAGATAGAACATAGAAATACAGATTTGTAAATACTCATTTTGTTGACAATAGAGTTGATATGCATATCGTTACCTTAGTTGCTTTTCCACTCTTTTATTGAAATGTAAGCTTCGGAACAGAAGCACACTCAGATGTCATCGTTAACCTGAAAGGAATAATTAAGAGACTATCAACATATAATAAGATGAAACTGAGTATAAATTAAAAGTATTTATGTAGAAAGTATTAAGAAAAGAGTAATCATCAATTTGTATGGAATTTGTTTTTGATGATCAGAGGAAAAGGAGAATCAGCGATGGAGAAGAGACTTGAATAAATAAAGATTGAAAGGATAAAACAGTTTTAGATCGTGGTTTACATTAGTAGTGATAATGTGAAAAAATTTAGGGATTTAAAGTTTTAGAGTTTTAAAAAATCGAGACCAAATTTCTTTTAATTGATATTAATTTTTTTTTGTAAAATTTTATCACGTGTCAGATTGTGATTCGCCAGGTGACTTACGCTTTAGTATATAAGAAATTTTATTGGGAGCATTAACAAAAGAAAATATATATAGAGAGGGTACATCAGTGAGACATTAATGATCAATGATGATGTTGAATACTACAATGGGAGACATAATACATCATCAAAGTAGAATAAAGAATAATCATATTTTTATGCAGCCTTTGTTTATTAGCACCTCAATGATATTCATGTGTCACAAAATTCCAATTCCACTCAAGATGTGTTTCTCGAAGGTTTCATATATTTCTTACACCATAAAGAATAGTAACTACAAACAAGATATACTAATCACTTAGGGATCTCTTTGACCACTACATTTAACAAAAAAGAAATACTTACGTTGTGTTCAAAAATTAGAACACCAATAAAAATGAAGATATACCTTTCTGTGTACAATATGAATATATTGTATTTTCTGCAAACCCAAAATTTTGTCAATTAACAAAAAGACCATGCACAACCAACGCATAAACTACCATTTCTCATTCAAGACAAATGAATTAACATAGGTTTGAATATTTCACACCTCTATAAATCCATAAAATGTAGCTGAAGTTTGCAAATGGCTAGATAAGTGTAATTGTTATGCAACTCAAAAATAAAGTATTTGCATAGATAAAAATATATCTTTGAATCTCTGTAGATATGTCAATAATACATAGAAATGTCAAAACCCAAACACTAGATCAGATGTCGCTGAACTGTATACATGTCAAAATGGGTAAAATTAATGGATTGACCCAAAACCAAACCAATCCATGGTTTTAATGGTTTAACAATTTGGATATAAATGGATAAATGGTTTTTGTGGGTTAGTGAATTTAATGAGCTGGGTTAATATTGGTTTGGATTAAAATAGGTTTATGGTTTATTCAGTCCAAACCATTTTTTTTTAAAGTAATCGTATTATCCTTTTCGTCTCTTTCACGAGACCTAATTTTTTCTCCAATCTTAGATCACTTCATCTCCTATCTCCCTCCTCGATCTCCCTCCTCGGCAGCAAATCTCCGACGAACCCGCCTCATCTCATCATCCGAAGCTTTCCTCTCACCACCACCATCTCATCTCATCATCCGAAGCTCTCCTCTCATCTCATCACCATCAGGTCTCTCTCTCTTCGCCGTTTTTCGTTATGGGTTTTCAGAGAAAGCTTTGATTCTCTTCAAGAGCTTTTGAGTTTTTGAGTATTCGTTATGTGTATTTCGTTTCGTTTTGTTGTGGGTTTTTCAGAGAAAGCTTGTGAGTATTTTGTTAGGAATCCTTTTGTTTTTGTTTATTGGGAACCTTTTATTCATTGATTCAGCTTAATTTGCTATACGAGACATTTTGGTATGATAAAGTTTGAAGAAACTAGGACGTTTGAAGAAGCCTTGGTCTCTGTTCCTGTGGTCTTTGTTCCTATGGTTTCTGTTCCTATGGCTCTTGCAGAGAACAGTGGAATGCAGCCACTGAGACAGCCTCTGCTGTAAAATCTCAGCAAATTAAAGTTAGTGATTATGGGTTTGTACGTGTTCCTACTTAATAATGGTTCAAATGAAGTTGATGGTTCAGTTGTTAGTTCGTAGAAGAGAGTAGTTTATCTTGTGATTATATTGACTGTTCTGCTTGTTTATATTGTTGTTAGCTTGTGATTATATTGATGGTTCTACTAGACATGTCAAAATGGTGTTTATATTGATGGTTCTGCTTGTTTATATTTTCAGTGATGGACAATAACGAAGAGTTTCTTCCAAATGGTGTAAGTTTTGTGGTGTGCTCGAGCTTGTGATTGGTTATCTTCATTAGATTTCTAAGCATATGTGAACGTGACTCTGCTTGGTTTCTAAGCATATGTGAACGTGACTCTGCTTGGTTTGTAATGGTTCATAGCTTCAGTTTTTTTTGAGCTTTCACAAGTTGATTCACTCTGAGCTCACTTCATGTTATCTTCATGTTTCAGGTACTTGTAAGGAAAAGGTGAACAGGAGAGTACGAAGACATGTCTCAGCCTCTTGAGAGCATCCGCAGCGTTGAACCGCACCACGGGTTCGTAATTTCAATTTTTTATTAATTTTTTTTTTTACTTTTTTTTGTTTGATTTATAAAAAAAAAAAGAAAAAAAAAAGCGGACCACTCGCAGGCCACCACGTGGCGTGGGGCCCGCAAAACAGTCACGATCCCGTATCGTCAGGAAGAGGTTTCGCGAGCTCGGGTCACCAATGTTTGATTACTTTATTATATTTTTTTATGGGAAAGCGTTTGATCTCGGTGATGAACCGACCGTTGCGTATGGTCTGATTCTCAAATTACTGTAGTTAATCTTACAATACTTCTCTCTTGAATTACTATTTTAATGCTTAGACAATTTAGCACTTCATGTTTAGACACTTCATGTTTCAATGCCTTAGTTTTTTATTGTATGAAACTGCTGAGAATATGAAAAAAAATTGTGAAACATGCTTTTTATACATTGTTTTTCATTGTATTAAATTTTATGATTTTGATTTATAAATTACAGAAACAAAAAAAATAAAAATTTAAATAAAAAATATTAGTTTATGGTATTATTAGGTAATAATAACTAAATAATAATGAATCAACTCATTTAAACCAATAACTCACTAATCTAAATGAGTTAGAGACCAAACCAAACCATTAGGTAAATGGTTTGGGTTGAACCATTACCAATAGAAGACTGGTTTTACATGGATATGGTTTGGTTTGAGTTGGTTTACCCATTTTGACATGTCTACTGAACTGCAATATTCTCTTCAGCGAAAGGCATAAAATCAGTAGTGATGTTCACTGCACATATAATTCAACCTCATCCTAGTAATAACTACTGTTGTTTTGATCGTCTGCCTGCATCACACAAAGATAATTGATACAATCTGAATTTCTGACAAAATGTCCCCGTAATCCAGCAGGTAAAATACATTGAACTTTGGCAAAATGCTATAACACCCTTAACTTTGGCTATGAAACACTTTCCTTTTCTAGCAGTTGTCTCCAAGTTTTGTTTGTTTTCAAACGCTTTCTGTTGGCACCTCCTTCCCTCATATGGAGGCTACCCATATCGATTCGGCCAATCCTCAACTAACCAAAGAATGAACCAACAAATTTATTGCTACTTTGCTAGCGCCACGCTGAAAATTTTATACTCTATTTGTGTGGGCTTATATGTTGTAACATGCCCACAATCAAGTTTCTATTGGCCTCTAGTGTAAATAATTTGTGTATCCACTTAGATTATCTAGGAAAAGAAGACATTACAATTTCATCGCAGGTTTGCCCGAGAGGTTAGTGGGGAAGACTTAAGTTCTTCTGCACATAAGTGCGCATGGGTATTTCTTATTTTGTTTTTCTATACCTCATTATGCTTCTAGTAGAGTCTGGATCAACATTTCTTTACTACTGACAGTTGTCACGTTTAGAATATTTTGACCGAACCTAACCTGGCGCAAGCAGAAAGGTTAACGCACATAATCACATGTTATTACTGTCAAGTGTCGTCGTGTTGACACCTCGCGAATGATCCGACACCAACTAAATAAAAAAATGATTGTTAAGATGGATAATGAGTGCTTGAGAAGAAGTAAGAATCTCAAGAAGTAACTAGGTGAGAATATTATTTCTTTACACAAATAGCGTTCCACGTCGCTAATACATTAAAAACATCACAACAACTCGAAATTAGAAACCCAAACCCCAAACGTTCATCTTCCTTCTCGCATTCGCCCCAACATTTTCTTCCTAACTCAAGTAGAGCTGATCAAGCGAGGATCAACCTCCACCCTAGCAACACCCGTCGGCGCTTCCTTCGCCACCTCGACCTCACCTTTCACAAGCTCCACCGCCACGTCATCACCACCACCAGCGCTGGTATCTTTCTTCGCCTGCTCCTCGTCGTAGTTCGGGTCACCTTCATCCATGGCCGGCGGATCTGGCTGCATCTCGTAATCCTCCACTCGTTCGGGCCCCTCCCACGTGTACTTCCCACCGTGGCCGGACTTCGGCTGCTTCTTGAGCGGGATACCGTCGGCTGGGTGCCTCTCCATACGTTGCACCCCTTTGTCCATCAGCTTCTTCTCGACCTGCTTGATCGTCTCCGGGTTTCGTGTCTTCAGCTCGATCTTCTCGACGACTTTTCGACCTTCCTCGTCCCGGTGCTCTGCACGTAGCACCACCGTGTTCTTGGTTTCGTCAACCGATACAGCCTGCATCCTTTCGTACTTAACTAGCTCTTGCGTTTGTGTTTCCCTGCGTTTGAGAGGAGAGACGGCATGTATATATAGTAAGTGAGGTGAGTGGGGATAAGAAGGAAGGGGACACATATCTTTTAAAGGTTCTAGCACCTTCGCTGTCTTTCTCGTACATTACAGAAAAGTCATTTAATTTAACTTCTACATTTTCTTTTGTCCTCCTAACATAATCTCGTAATTACCGAAGCGGCGAGCGAACAATGATAATTAGACCACAAATGATTGAAGATTAGATCAAATTCTAAACTTATTACCAACCATTGATAGATAATTGAATGATCATATACTCTTTTAGAATATATACATCTAAATAGTTCACAGTTTTTTAGTTCGAACAGAATCGAGAAACCTCAGTATTAAACTTACATAAACACGATACTAACAAGTAAGAATATACAACTCTGCATTTTAAACTCAACTCAGATCTCACAAACAAATAAAATACGATGTAATATACGAAAAAGTCTGGTGAATGGAGAGCATCTCCATGAAGAGAGCGAAAACATTCTCCACTATCTTTTTTTTTCTTGTCATCTTCATCTATGGAATATAATTAATTTAAGAAATGAAAAAAAAGTTACAGGGCGAAGGCCGTTGTGAATGAAGGTTCATCCTAACTGACACCCCTCCCGGTCCTGTCAATCAAAGTACCCACTTGTTCTCCACATAACGCCTTTGTGATGTTCCCAGCATCCAGAAAGTTAAAGACCACAACTGTTTTAACACCCAGAGGAGAAGGATCAGTTACATTACGTTTTGATTCTATCCATAATACACTAAGTATAGTTGTATCGTCTTTTATTATAATCCCAATCAAATCAGTATTTTACAGTTTAAGTGAAGGTGAAATCAAAACCTAGATGATTACCATTGGACCTCATAATTGCGCAAATTACTAGTTTTAATGATTCCAATCAAGTACTGAATATAACTTATGACATGAGAATAGTTGTATCGTCTTTTATTATAATCCCAATCAAATCAGTATTTTAAAGGTTAGTGAAGGTGAAATCAAAACCCAGATGATTACCATTGGACTTCACAATTGCGCAAATCCCTAGTTTTAATGTTTATCTCTGTCTGACCCAAGTATTGAAAAGAACAAATGAGGATGGAAAGTGATGATAAAAGAGAGGACCTGGAATGCTATTCTCTTCGCAGAAGTTAAGGGCCATTGTATCCATTGTTGTAAGACCTCTAGAAGCCAAATCGTGAAATGATATGTGCTCGAATGTGGCATTACTATCTTGTGAATGGCAATCATAAACACCCTCCACGTTTGTTCCTTTCACCATTGCCTCTGCATTAACTGATAATTCGTACACGAGATATTAAGTTGCGTCTAAGGTTACTGAACGAAGTAAATCTAAGATGAAGTAAAAGGAGGTATACTATCTATAGCTCGAAGAGCAGCAGCTGCATCGGATGATAAAAGTGGATTTCCAAGCGTTGCACCAATGCCACCAAATATTACCACTCTGCCTTTATCTAGATGTCTGGTGGCTCGCTGGCGATTGTAAGGCTCCCCGACCCCCTGAACCGCGATTCCAGTTTGCAACCGTACCTGAACTCCCATTTTCTCCAGAGATGACTGAAGTAAAACGGAATTCATCACAGACGCCATCATACTGGTACACAACAGAGAGTTAGTAAGCGGGACAACACGTCTCCAAAGGAAAGACAACAAAATAGAACAGAGACTTGTTGATTTGAATAATCCATCTATAAAATGTCGATAAATAAAAATCCGCTGCTAAGTGCACATATGTTTTGGGAATAGCGATATGTGGGAGCATTTGTTTTGATGAAAATACAAACAAAGGTCTGAGAATTTTGGAGCATAATGAATCTACATGGATACATCATGAAAGCAGATAAAATTCTCTTACAGTGTCTACCTTAATTGGTTTAGAAACAAGTACAATACATTGACATCGTCGAAATATTAAAGTAGAAAAAGCAAAACCTGATATGATATGCAGTGGTTCTATCCAAACCAGTAGCAGTAATCCATGTACCACCGCAAAACAAGTTCCGACTCCCAACAACTATTGCTACCTGAAACAAAATAACTATGAAATATCATTAAAAGTGAACAAAAGGGCAATGGAGAAACAATAACAATCAAGGCACTGAGTATTACCTCAACACCAAGACGACAAGCCATTGCAACTTCTCTAGCAATCAGACCAACGATCTACCAAACCAAAGACAAGAACTTAATGCCTGACCTAGACAGTAAAAGTTTATAAAATTCAGAAAGAATTAAGGAACCTTGGGATCAATGTTATTAGGACCCGTGCAGGCAAGTGCTGCACCACTGATTTTCAAAACCACTCTTCGCCATCTAGGGTTTGATGTAGCCTTGGACTTGACGTTATTCATCTGAACTCCAGGGTTATACGACACCAACGGATACCTAAAACAAGAATAAAAGACAAACCATAAACTTTCATTCCACAAAAGCAGATAGAGAGTGAGCAAAGAACACTACCTCCTCGCTGGCTTAGCAGCATTCCCCAGCGAGCTACCGCTTCTATCTTCATCAGACGCACCTTTCGTAGCCATAGAGCTACCAACAATCTCTTCCATCTTCTTAAACCAAGGCCAATGACTAGCAGACGTCCCACCACTACTCATCCTATGCCTCTCTAGCTTATACCTCTTCTTAAGATTATCAATCTTGTTCTTACACTGCTCCACACTCTTAATCAGCTTCTCACACCTCTCACTCACCGTCGAAGCAACCTCCTCCCAATCTCTCCCTCTCAGATTCCCTCTGTTGAGCTGAGTGAACTTGTCAGAGTACGCATCCAACAAACACGTGATCGCCGCGTCGCTCCACTCTTCTCGATCCTTCCTGTACTCCCCAGCTGAGGAAGACGACGTCCTCGGCCTCTTGAAGCTCCCGTAGGGAGTCGTCTCTCCGCCGTTCGTCGTTCCTCCGTCGCTGAGCTCCTCCTGGCTCTGCCTCTTCTCCAGACGAACGCCGCCGATCCTGGATCTGTTCGCGTCCAGATCCTCGTCTCCTCCTCCGTCGACGGCCGCGTTGTTGTTGTTATCATAGGGATTCGAATTCTCGTCGGTGGAGAAGGGATTCACGTTCACGCCGTGGAAAGCGGAGGAAGCGACGACGTCGTGGTGGTTCTCGTCGTCGTCTTCGCCGGTGTTGCTCTGGTGGTGATGAGGCGCGTGGATCTGGTTCGAGAGCTTCGGGGCGAATCGTCTGGGAGCGTAGGGCGCGTGGTGGAGAACCTGGTGGTGGTGGTGGTGATGTTGGTTGGGGTTTGATTGATCCTCTCCTAGAAGAGAGAAGTCGTCGTCACAGGAAGCCATGCCGTTAGGGTTACGTTCACGGCGCTAGGGGGCGGGCAAGCACCAGAGACGGCGTTATTTAGCGGTGTGATAGACAGGAAACGGAAGGAGAGCACTTGAATGATGAAAAACAGATGGGCCGTCAACGGTTCCGTTAGGGTGGAAAAACCTTGTAATTTAAAAAAAAAACTCATGTGTGTAACATTCCTGTAAAGTTGACAAAAAAAATCCAAAAAAATAACATCCCTGTAAATATTTCTATTTGGAATCCAAATAGAATAATATTTTGCTGTTAAGGAATTCCATTTGATGATTTAAAGGTTAATCCAAACATGTATTTATCAATTTTTATTCTATTTGCATTAAAAATCTGAAATGTTTAGTATATTGATGTAGATAGATTTAATTTTATTTCAAATAGAGTTTAAATGTCTAGTCCAATACCAAAATACTCCGGAAAAAATAATAAACTCAAAAAATAAATATCCATCTAATGTTGGATGAGAGTCAAAATGTCGATCTGATCTAGTCAACTCAGATGTAAAGAAGATTAAAATATCAAAGAAGACATTGATGATGTTGAATGTTCATTGGAGATTACACATCACTGATATAATTATCGTTCTGATAAGTTGTGAAAGAGAACGTAAACAAAAGAGAAGTTAGAAGGAAAGTTTCATATACCATCATTGTACTCGTTTTACATTCAATTCCAATTGTATTAATATATTTTATGTTTATCATCGTTGTATCGTTTAAAATATCAATAGAAACATATTTCAACCTTCAAATGATTAACAGATAATCGATGTGTTCATTATATATTTGATATGTTAGCATAAACCTTAACTTTAGTTTATGAGTGGATCATGTGGTCAGTTATCTGGTGTAAGAAAGAGAGAGAAAAAAAAAAATATAAATCACCTCTGAAAATCAACATGAACACACATAACAACTATAAGAACAAACACATATGTTTTGTCAAGAGCATGCAATCTCTCATGTTCCACCCCAATAGACGCATCACAACAATTCAATGCTGATAGAACTCTCAGCAACATCACTGATCTTCATTATCTAAGCAACCACAACAGAATAATTTCATTTAGCAATAAGAAACAAAAGCAGGAGAATGATTCATCTAACAAAAAAAAATATGAACCGTCAAGCTCCATCAGGACAAAAATAATAGTATAAACATACATTATAGATTTACAATAAATCTTTACAACAATTATTTACATAGTAAAAACCGATTTCAAATATTTACTAAAATTGAATGTTATTGTTCTAGCATTGGAAATTCTCATTAGAATATTTTACAATCTAGTGTTATTAGGTTATGTGATTACTTAATTAATATATTTTAAATTCATTGTTATTCAACAAAGGTTTTTTTTAACTAAGGATTTGAATACAACATTCAGAGTATTGTATTACTCAATTTAATAGTTTTTATAGTTTTATTTGATTTGAAAGATTTTGAATAAATTTTGATTAATTTTATGATGATAACATAGTACTCAAAATATAACCTATTATCTTCAAATTTTATAAAACCAAAACTCATCTAATGAAAAAAATTATGGTGAAGCTAACATGGCAGACTCGAAATTTAGACATTTTTGTTAATAATGAATACTAACTAAAAATTACTTGTTATTTATGACATTACATTGATTTAAAAAAAAAAACTAAATTGAGTAAACAAGATAATGTTACTCGACCAAACTTACTTTTTTTACCATATTAATCAGATCAATTGAAACTCCATATTCTCCCTATAATCAAAGGGCATAATCTATTCATTTTCTTTTGTTCCTTTAAATCTCCATACTCCTTTTTTTCTTCATAATAGTCTATTTTCAATTTCTTTTGTAAACATATATTCACAATAATAAAAAATTAAGTTCATAATGTGTATATTTTATTAGTATTTTTCGATTGTATCTTATCTAAAATCGTGTACTAATGATGATCGTAAGGATATATTGTTACTTACAACATTTAGATAATAGAACAAAACATGTATGAGAGGATGACTATGTAAACATATTCGATTGACATTGATTTTAATTATGTATTTTTAAAATTACAATGATAATATTAACATATATAAATATATTACCACATATTTAAAAAATTATAACTAAATCTATTGTAATGAAATGTGGCTTTTATGTTGTATCAGAAGTAATAGATTTATTTTTGTTCCTCCTCTTGCGCAATGATGAAAATATTTTGCGTCATTGTTGTATCATGTATACCAATTTTCTTTTTGATCAAACCTAAATCCTGTGTTTCCACCTTTAAACTTTTCGGTGGTTGTTGAATACTGAAGAAACTAAAATAAATGTCAAATATCTTAAACAAATTGAAAATCATAAATTCTGATATAGTTTAAATTTAATGGAACCATTTTAGCTTATACAACTAGTTACATTCTTTCCTGTTAATATATCAATTGAACTATACTTTAACCATAACCACAATCATGAACTGATTTTTCACAATATATTTATTATTAAATATCTTTAACAATATATTTCATTAAAAAATTGATTTAAAACTTGAAACTAATTATATAAAAATTTGATGAAAGATATAAATGGATATTTTCTTGGTAGTGTCCATAATGTTAGATTTATAAATACAAGACCACAAATTTTAAACATTTTGACAGCTAAATTTTAAATTGAAGGTGAGATATTCTAAAGAATTATTTAAAAATTTATTTTTGATAATTTTAAATTTAAGAAAGTGTATTTTTAACTTATACAGCCGATATCACTTTCTTACAAAATTTCATTTTGATTTGATATACTATCAAACTAGACTTTAACCATTACCAGAATTATAAACTAATTTCCATAGTATATCTATTATAAATTTTGTTTTAACATGATTTAAAAAATTGAAAATAAGTGCATATAAGAAAACCATAATTATTAACAGTTTTTTTTATATTTTGGTTTAACATATTGCTCTATTAACTTATTTGAAAATCAAAACTAACTGCAATAAATAAAATATAATAAAGATAATTATATATTTTTTTTGATGGTTTCTGTAAGAAAATCTATTGTTCCTTTTAACATTTTTGTAAAAAGTAATAATATATTTTTCTTACAATATAACCAAAACTCTTTTACATAACATTTTTGTGGGAAACATATTATGATATTAATTGTTAAAACTGTTGATGGAACACTGAACAAAAGCACCCGTGGCCTAATGGATAAGGCGTTTGACTTCTAATCAAACGATTGTGGGTTCGAGTCCCACCGGGTGTGTGTTTTTTATCTTTGCGATTTTGGGATATTTTAGAATCTCACAGGCCCTCTACATATGTGTATGTTTTTGACCCCTTTCAGACATTCATCCATTGATATAAGTAATAGATAAATTTAAAATTTCCCTTAACCTCACCAATGCAATTAATCATCCTTTAAATACGTTTAAGATTACTTAAGAACTGTATTATGTCGAAAATGTGAGAATCCTAAGCATCCTCCAGATTTGAAACTAACAAACTTTTTATAAATCGAACTCAAACACACAAAAAATCCTAACACTAATCAGCTCACCCGGTAGCTGAACTCGGATCAACCCGTTTACCCGCCAACTGCAACTCCGTAATCTCAATCTCCCTCCGCCTCAGAATCAGAACCATCCTCTCCGTCTCAAGACTCCTTCGCTGGTTCTCGAGCTTAGCCTTCTCCATCTCCCTCTCTTTCTTGCTCCTATACCTTATCCACTTCACCCTCTGCTTCTCCATCTCCACGGCCTCCCACTCGTACCCGACCTTCCTCTCCTCAAGCTCCAACGCCTTCCTCCTCATCCACTCCTTCTTCTCCCACGCGCTCTTCCCTGGATCGTCCAACACGCGCGCCGTCTCCTCTCTCATCCTCTTCACGGACACTCCTTCAACTCTCCTCCGCTTCTTCCTCGTCTCCTCCTCCTCATCACTATCCTCAATCTCAGTCTCTGAATCCTCAGCCATATCAGACTCTTCCTCCTCCTCCTCCTCCCTCTCCGCAATCCTCGACATTTTTCCCGCGTGAAAACAATCCGGTTTAGACTGAACCGGAGGAATCTGATTCGGTAATTGCGGTTGGTCCAAGTGTCCACAACTGTTGTGATAAGCGCACATCTCTTTAAAGAAGAGATGCTTAGAGTTAAGCAGCTTCTTGACCTCGTCTTTCAACTTCGGAGCGATATGATCCATCGTCTCGAGCAGCCCCTGATTCTCCACGACACGACACGCGGTGCCTCTACCGAGGATGTCGTTGACTCTCTTGTACCTCTTGTTAAGGTCGTTGAACTTGTCCTCGCACTGCTGGGGAGACACCGAGAAGCCTTTCTCCACCATGGCTCTCGACACAGACTTCCACTTCCCTTTCTTCTGCAGCATCCCTGTTGTGGTGATCTTCTTCTTGGCGTCGGTTTGATCTCCTCCTAATCCACCGGCCTCGTCTCCGATGTAGAAGACCGCCATGATGAGGAGCCGGACCATCGTGTCCGTCCATTTCATTCTGTGCCATGGAGAGATCTTTCTCTTTCCACCGTCGGTGGTTCCCGCGCTGCTGTCTTCCGGGTGGCACCCGGATCCGGAGCCCGACCCGCGGTCGTCTTCTTCTTCTCCGCCGACGCTTAACGGTGAGAGTTGTTTGGTGGTCTTGGTGGTTGCGTAAGGAGGGTATAAGGGTTTCATCTGTTGTTGTTGTTGTTGATGATGAGTTTGCTGATCGCCGGCGGCGGTTGTGTAAGGATGCGGATGAGGGTGCTGGAACTGAACCGGGTTTGGAGGATTCTGAGGAATCTCGAGGGTTAACATTGTTGGACTAAACCCAGAGAACATCACATTCGATTCCATCTATTGCTCTAACCCTAAAATCGGTAAACAATTGAAAGAAAACTAAAGCGAAATTCTACAAATCCAGTTTTTTTTTTAGATTTTCATTTCCAGATACCCTACTAAAAATAAAATTAAAAATAAATAAAAAACTCCCCCTGATCGAATGAACTCAAAATTTCGGTTGAGAGAAGACAATAGTTATAGTATCTTCTTCGGGGTTCTACTTTGAATTTGCTAAGCGGTGGTGAAGAATTGTAGTTTGGGAAGCGGTTTCTGGAACAGAGTCAAAGGATGAGAGAGGTAAATATACAAACAGAGAAACAGAGCAACTGGTTTTAGGGCCGTCAAAAGTGGTGGTCTGAAAACTACCCATGGTTTTGTGGTTTTGTTACTTTATTTTTTGTTTCCTTTTTGGGAAGTGTTTCAAGATATTTTCATATACAAATCAAGCCTAAACCAAGGGGCTGGTTTTGGTAAAACAATGGAATCTAAAACCGGATACCTACTTTCTTTAGATTTTTTTTGTTTGTTTTACTTCATTTCAAAATATTAAAATTAAAGTGACAGATATTCTACAACTCTTTTTAATAAATATTTAAATCGTACAAATCTACATATAAATCTCCATTAAAGAAAAAATATCGACTTATACATAAGAAAATCTATAGTAGTGTTTCGGTAAATATTACACCAATGTTGCTTTTATTGGAGGTTAGCCTTGAATTAATTGTTGAAAGGTACAAAAGTCTGCTACATAGCGATTAGAGCTCGTACCAAAATAAAGGTTGCACACTGAGCCAGTACAACAGGCCCCATCCAAATGCACCCGATCGTAATAGAAGAGTCGCACAGAGTTGTTTAACAGCAAGACCAGAGCTCAAGAACAACCATGATGTGTTCTTCTACTTCCTCGGTTCTTGGATTCTCCATCAGAGAGAGCTCCAAAATCACTGCATCAAAAGCTTGAAATTCATGTCCTCACTTACCAAGACATACTCGTATCCAAGAACTTGAGCTCGGTTTCGAAATTCCTCCATTTCTTGTTCCGGGACTTGGATCCCTACCAGCACGTTCGCGCCCGCCGCACCCTGTTTTGAAACAAAGGAAAATTTATCTACTAAATACGAGACTCAAAGTTACAACAATGTTTTCTTCTAGTCAAATGGTGGATTCAGAAACAAACCTCTGCACGGTAATGGAAAAGGCTAATGTTCCACCTTGGACTGAAAGAATCCAAGAACTTCATTAAAGCACCAGGTCTCTCGGGGAATGTGAATTGGCATAGAACCTCGTTTTCAACACTTGATCTTCCCCCCATCTGAAATATACAAAGTGTGAGTCACAGATACAGAGATACCATCTGAAATTTACAAAGTGTAAACGTAGAGAAATAAACACAGATACAGAGTGCGACAAGAAAACGCACCAAGTAACGCAGGTGATCTTTTACTAAGTCACTGGTTGTAAGGTTCGTAGTTCTGAGTTGAGAAGATTCCATTCTCTTCTCTAGTGCTTTGAGCTCACCGGGTGTGTGCACTCCAACACTAAGCATCAATACACAAAACTGTGTGGACTAGATGACGAATAACAACAACTCCCGAGAGAATTGAATTTGAAGGAACGGACTTACCTGTATAGTACAACAGCTTCCTTTCTCGAGCCACACCTATACTTGAACTCGGTTATGTTCATTGATCCAACCTACATCGATCAAATGTATTGTATTAGATTGCGCTCAGTAACGGGATTAACTTCTAACATGCTGTAAAACCAAAACACACACCAATTCACAGAATTGCTTAAAACTTCCAGGTTTTTCCGGCAAGATAGTAGCAAGAACAGCCTCCTGTTGCCTACCGACATTGGCGAGTTCCGTCACAATCCTGAGCTTGTCAAAATTCATGTTTGCACCGCTGGTTATGGCCACAACGTTCACGTCCTTTAGGCCATAATACTTACAGTACGCTTCAGCTCCAGCGAGCGCAAGAGCACCTGCTGGTTCCAATATGTTCCGTTTCTCCTCGAACATATCCTGTAGAGACAAAAGATTATCTATTTGTCTGTCTCAATGCGCTCTGCAGATGAAATGTATATACGTCACCTTTATCGATGCACACATAGCATCACGAGTGACGAGAACAACACCATCCATCAGCTTTCTGCATATACGAAAAGTCTCTTCACCAACTTCTTTAACTGCTACCCCATCTGCAAAACCACCAATCTGGTTTAATATCACTCTCTCGCCGTGATGCAGAGATAACGCCATTGCATTTGCATCAGCTGGTTCTACACCAATGATCTTCACCTGCAATATAACCCCAAAAAAAAAACACAAATAAGGTGACAAAGAAGCTGCGGATCTAGATTAATAAAAGAACAGAGAGCAATGTTGACAATGCCAAAGCAATCACATGTACCTCGGGAGAAACTCTCTTCACATAAGCAGCAATACCAGCTATCAAACCACCACCACCGATAGGGACAAATATAGCGTACAATGGACCTTTAGCTTGCCTTGTGATCTCCATCCCGACAGTCCCTTGTCCGGCAATAACATCCGGGTGATCAAAAGGAGGAATAAACGTCAAACCTTCTTCCTCAGCTCGTTGCTTAGCAAATGCTTGTGCTTCATCATATGTATCCCCAACAAGCACAACCGTCGCACCCAAATCCTCCACAGATTGCCACTGTAGATTTTTTTTTTAAATAAACCAGAAGACAAATAAGATTCATTCAAAAACATCATCATCAATGCTAATGCAAATACCTTGATCTCTGGAGTTGTACGAGGCATAACAATCACTGCAGTGCAGCCGAGTTTAGCAGCAGACATAGCAACTCCTTGAGCATGGTTTCCAGCTGAGGAGCAGATGACACCTTTCTCTAACTGCTCTGATGAAAGTTTCGCCATCATATTGTAAGCTCCACGAATCTTAAACGAGAAAACCTGAAACCAATCACAAACACACACTTAAACATATCCTCAAACTCAATACATGATTCAGAAACAAATCAACCACAAATGTGATGCTTACAGGTTGCAAATCTTCTCGTTTGAGGAACATGCGAACACCTAGCCTCTCGGATAGCTTCTTGGCCAAGTGCAGCGGAGTCTCGATCGCAGCGTCGTAGACCTTGGTGGAGAGTATGCTCGTCAGATACTCCATCGCCTCTGTAATGCTTCCGTTCTCTGGATCGCCGCTCGTGCGGTCCGGAACCGCGCCGAGGTAACCGGCGGGGTATTGGAGCGAGTTCGGATTGACTCTGAGACGTGCTGGCGGGGGAGAATCGGGCGGAGCCGTAGACGTTTCGTTTCCGGAGATTACGGCCACCGGGGAGACGTGGTTCCGAGATCGAGTGATCGCAATAAGCGGTTTCGATTCGCAGTGGCGGTTACAAGGAGGTAGCGGGATGTGGTGAAGGCGATGGGGGACGGGGTGACCTAACATTTGGGAACGGAGAGAGGAAGGAGCCTTTGGAAGCCTGACGGAATCCATGCCGGCTCTGTTTAGAGAGAGAGAGAGAGAGAGATTGGGGAGGAAGTCGTTAGGTGGTGGTGGCGGCGGCAACGAAAGTATCGGTGACTCTGAAATTTGTAGGAATTCCAAATTTGTATAACGCACACTCTCACTCGGTTTGATCGATAACCACATCCAAACGGACCGGTTTAAGAATTCTAATTTTGTAGATGTACCGGTTAGTAAGAGAATCTGAAATCCGAAACTTGTGGATGAGAATTCCAATTTTATCCCTTTCCCTCCCTCTTCTTCTCTCTTTCAGATCACACAGCTGAGCTCAAAAACTCAGAAGAAGAAGAAGAAAGAAGCCTCTTTGAATCAGACACAACAATCTGTTTAAGCAAACAAGTATGTTAACAGTGAAACTTCTCCACCCTCTCCATCACTCTCTCTCTTCCTCCGTTCCTTTACCATCAAGTACACTCTCTCTTTCTCTCTATACACCCTTTATATGTTTTGAACCAATGATCAAGACACGGAATCAATCAAAAGCATTGTTTTATTAAAAAAAAAATAAATCAAACTTGCAGGAAGAAAGCCTACCAAATCTTACAGGTGCTCGTTACCGACTCCCGGCGGCGAAAGTGTCATCAGATCAGAGACCGTCGTTTATCCGGCGCCGGTGAGCTTTGAAGGAAGAAGGGTTTTACTTGGATGTCTCCTCTCCACCGGTTAGATTCTTTTCCGTTACTACTAATCACTTCTTTTTATTTATTTCAATTTCCACTTGAGCTAGGTTTTACGTTGTTGTCTGAATTGAAAACAGCATCTGGGATTCTGTTAACTGATTCATCAGAGGCCGTAAGCACCAGCAGAAGAGCTGTAAGCATATATTCTTGAGTCATGTCACTCTCTGTTACATACATTATCCTTGTCCTTGATTCAAATAACGCACTTACATACAATTCTCTGCAGCTACGTGCATCTAAGATACCTGATAGCGAATTCACCACTCTCCCCAATGGTCTCAAGTACGTGCATTTTCTCTTTACTATACACCAAGATCATGAAGCTTTCATACAAAAGTTCAATACTGCCTATTATGAGAACATTCGAAAATGTTTCAGAACAAACAGATTAGTTATGGTTTTGGATTCTGTTTCTTCTGTTGAAGGTATTATGATATAAAAGTTGGCAATGGAGCAGAGGCTGTTAAAGGATCTCGGGTCGCAGTACGGTTTGTGAATACGTTTCTTGTTTCGACATGTAAAAAATTCTTACGGTTTGATGCTCAACCTAAATGGGATTGTGTTTGCAGGTTCACTATGTTGCAAAATGGAAAGGGATAACATTCATGACAAGTCGACAAGGCCTTGGCGTTGGAGGTGGAACGGTCGGTTACTAAAGGCACACCACTATCCATTACTGTGTACTTGATCTTTAATTGATAAACGTAGAGTTGTTTTTTTTTTTTTGCAGCCTTACGGGTTTGACGTTGGACAATCAGAGAAAGGGAATGTTCTGAAAGGACTTGACCTTGGCACTGAAGGGATGCGTGTAGGTGGTCAGGTTAGTTCTTGAAACCCCAAAGACTTCGTAGAGTTTGATGGCTCAAACTTAAACGCCTTGAGATATACAGAGATTGGTGATTGTTCCTCCCGAGCTTGCTTACGGGAAGAAAGGAGTGCAAGAGATTCCTCCAAACGCAACAATAGAGGTAATCAGAGCCTATGTTCGTTACAAAACTGAATCAGTTCGAGTTTTGCTTGCTCCTAAAAATGGTGTTCATGGTCTGGTACCAATCTTTTGCAGCTTGACATTGAGCTCTTATCAATCAAGCAGAGTCCTTTCGGGTATGTGACATCAACTGTCGAAAACCCAGTAAACTCTTATTGACAAAACATTCATTGAAAAATATTTTTTTTTCTCGGTTTTACTTTCCAGGACGCCAGTGAAGATCGTTGAAGGCTGAGTAAGATATTGATGAGAAGCAAAAAGTTGAGTCCATAGGACCATAGCTAGACATGCTTCAATTGTATCAGAAGAATCTGTTAATATAGGCTATTCCAGATTCATACCCATTTCTCATCTATTGTTCCTCTTTTAGTACATGTTCGTGCTTTGCATAACATCGAATCAATTCAATAAGGTGATAAGATATACTTTACTTGTGATTCAAAAGTAAGATCTAGGCTGGAACCTTACAGAATTAAGATAAAGTTACAAAAGTTTCTAGCCTTGAATTGAAAATTTCCTACCAAACAAGATTGAACGGTTATTCTACTACATCATCAGTGATTAAAAGTTGTAGAGGCCAAGGGATTCGCAGGCGCCTTTGCCTGGCCGCCTCTTGCATTGGCCGTCCCGTGCCCGAACCTGACGTTTGCTGCTTCGGTTACCGTCGCAGACTTCTTTACCTTCAAATCCCACGACATATATACAAACTCAACAATAAAGACTCCCAATATATATGTTTTTTTTTTCATACTCAGTGCAACAGTACTGGTTGCTATAACATCATGTGTGCATTAAATTAAGAACTTACAGCGGCAAGTCTCTCTTTGTGAATATCTGTTGCTAGCTGCGAATCATTAGCAAAGAAAATAACCAATGTAGGTAGTTAGTTATCATGTGTAAGTAATAATTCCCTGTTAAAGAAACTGGACATATTGATTAGATAACAGATATGTATTCTTACTGGCTTTCGAAATGTCTTGATCTCATCACTGCTAAAACCAGGAGGCCTGATATTCCAGTTTCTTTCTACGTCGGGAAATGGAGATTACCAAAACGAAATCAAACATCGGAGTTGGAAACAGAAATCAAAGGAAATGGGTACGCAATATCAATCAGAAGAACTAACCAACATGGAGCAAGATGTCTTTGGCCTCTAGAGTATCAGACTTTCTATGCTTGGCTAAAGAACAGCCAAACGTTGTGATCTGTATTAAAAAAAACACAGACAACGAGTTGGAGCTAGAGAAATAACACATCAGCAGACAGAAAGTTTTACTCTTAATCACAATGTTCACATAGAAAGTGTTGGAAAACAAATTGGTGTGAGATACTTACTGACTCCACAAAGTCTTCAGCAATGTCAGCAAGGATGCCTTCAACCTCTGGATCCAATTTCTCTGACGGATCAATCTGTGGATAGGCAAGGCATTACTAAATTCAGAGAAAAAAACATATATATTCCAAGTTGTCAGAAACATCAATTATTCTATTACAAAGTTAATATGCAAAATGTCTTCCCAAAGTTGACAATATACCTGCTGAAGTAGCTCATGGATGCTTCTTTTCCCCAGGATACGATCATCAGACTCCTCATTCTCTGCTGAGACTGTTTTAGCTTGGTTTCCTGGTTGAGGCACAGGGGGCTGGTTGGTCGGCATTGCTGGAGAAGCAGCTTTCTGATTTACCAACCCTTGGACCCGGGCCGGTTGATGTGAGTAAGGTAAAGACTGATGCGGAGATCTCATTTGTTGAAGTTGCTCTTGAGACTGAGGCTGGTGTTGTTGTTGAGATAGTTGTAACTGAGGCTGTGACGCCGCTGGTGACGTCGAAAGATGTTGCTGAGGAACATGGGATCTTTGTGGCATGGAGGGATTATTATTTACTTGAGGTCTATAAGAAGGAGGTGCCAAAGGAGGCTTCCCTTGGGCAGAAGATGATAACCACGGTTGATTTGCTGCACCAGTAGACTGGACACCAGGAGAACCAATAGCTGAAGGTCTCATTAGGCTATGCCCTTGAAAGTTCTGCCGTAAGAAAAATATAAGAAGTTAACAGCTTGCAAAATATATTTACCCAGAGTAACAATGAAATAAAACTGATGTCACTGGAACCAATTCAACATCCCTGATGTATCTATATTACCAATGATGGTCATCCAAAACTCTATTCACCCATCAGACCACACGACAAATCAATGACTCAAAGAAATAGGTGAAAAACGATTCTTTTGTAATTGAGTCGCTTAAGAAACTTCATATTCAAAACTATTGAGCTAATGAAGTGATAATGCAAAATCTTTCTCTTCACAATGAGCTAATCACAAAGCTAAATTTCCAAATATTCAACGCACACATGCATAATTTTTAACCAATCACAAGAACATACAAAAAACACCTACTTGAGGAACAGGAGATGGAGTACTTGGAGAAGAAGTTGGTCTTAGAGAGGCTTGACCCGGTCTCTGCTGGTGCTGAGCCATTCCACTAGGCCGCATTTGAACCCCTGAGCCAATCGTCCCCATCATTCCCTGCGTCCCTTGCATCATCCTACCCTGAAACACACACAGACACACACACACACACACACACATACAAAAACAAAAGTTAGCATCTTTCTGAATCCTACTTAAGAAACATAACAAACAAAGACACACACGCTATAACAACAACCTGCGGAACACTTGAATTCGAACTCGCTTCCGACATTCCAACAGTTCCACGACCCAATCCTCCGTACTGCTGCCCAAACGATCCCGGAAAAGCAGACGGCGGAGGAGGCTGAGAAGGCGTCGGGATCGGAGAAGCCGGAACGCCGATCGCCATACCGCCTCTCTGCTGTCCGGTGACAGGCAAGGAGGAGGAAGATGAAGAGGCCGGAGCTGGTGAGGAAGACGACGCCGAGGAGGGGAAGTGAGCGTATGGGGAATGTGGCTGCCATGGTCTCGTGTAAGTCGGTGGAGGAGGCCGACCTAGAGACTGGGGGATGTGTTGCGTCGCCGGAGATGTCACCGGACGTGTGTATTGAGGTGGATTAGGGTTTGGATTGGGGGATGGTGATGGCGGGGCTGGAGAAGAGGGAATAGAGGAGGCGGAGGAGGGATTCGGATTGGTGGAAGGCGGTTGTTGAATTTGGGATAAAACGGCCGGTTTTGGAGCGGTCTCCGAAGGTTGAGAGGGTGTTTCCGGTGGCTGAGACGCCGTCGGGGTTTGCCGGGGTTGTTCCATGTCGGTTAATGTGGAGGGAAGGGGGTATCGAGTTTTATAGATCTATCGAACCGGGAAGTCCGGTAGAGATTATAATTAAACCGCAATTAAGATAACCGCATCAGGAGTTATCATCACATGCCGTCTTGGGCTTTTAGTCATCACGTGTCGTCTTGGGCTTTTAGTTTATCCTTATATAGGCTTTTAACCTCTTTTCTCATTTTATTTATTCTCTTCTGGCCCATAGCCTAGTTTGTTTATTATTTTTAGCCCAATTTGTATATTTTTAATTTTTGGCTCACTTTGTATATTTTTTAATTGGAAAGACAACTTATTTCCACACCGTAACTATTATATAGTAACAAATGTACACAATTATTCAACCTCGTCCTAGTTGCACACCAGTTAAATATAACAGCATATTTCCACACCAAATGAAAGTTCGAAACGTTTCTACACAAGCCAAAATTATGCTTGGTTTTAATGATTTATGACATTAACCGAAAGTAAACCAATTTGTATTGGTTGATATTGGTACAACCAGGCTAAAACTAAGATCCAACTACAAATTGATTAAAATCCGACCCAAACCTTTATTAAAATCTCCCAAATCGATTTTAATCATTTAAAACCTTAAAATATAAAAATCCAGAAAAAAAGATTTGGTTCCCACAGAAATAAACCCATGAGAGATTTGATTCCCACATACTCTCTTTATTCTATTTATTCTCGAAGTAATTTGATAAAGTCTGAATAATTTGAGTTTTGAGTTTAATTTATAGGTAGATACAGTTCATCTCTTTATCTTCCTCATCCCATCTTTAAAATTATCATTGTGTTCTTCGATTTTAAAGTCATCCTCCACCCTTAGCATCATCTCTCATCATTGTCTTCTTGATTTTTAAAGTTACTGTCTTGTAGAGACACATAGGAAGATAATTGGGGATTTAAGTTGGTAGGTTTCGAATTGGTTTAAATCGGATCTTGGATTGGTTTATTAGATCTGATTGTATTAGGTCGAATTAATCCAGTTTTCTAGGGTCGTTACGTTGTTGGTTTAATTAGGTTAGTCACTGGTTAAGATTTAAAATAGAAAACACTTATCAATTTTAAACCGCTATTTGTTGATAGTAGTTCGTCTTTTAAAGTTTAGGGAGAAATGGGTTTCGAACTTTCATCGTATGTAGAACTAGGTTGTTATACTTAAATGATGTGCAATTAGGTTGAGCTTAAAAAATTATGTACATTTATTACTATATGACAGTTCTTGTATGAAAATATGTCGTCTTCCCTTTTAAATCTTTGGCTCACTTTTATGTGCAGTCTCATTTACTGTGTGATAAATGTACTCCACTTTTTATATTGTATGACTGAATATATGTACGGGTAAGCAAACATAAAACTTCATTTTACGTGACAAGCGTAAAACAAAACACTATACAGAAATTAAAGTTGCTTGTGATGAAAAATATACCCAAAAATCATAAGAATAGATCTTCATCACACATGACATAATCTATGCATGTACTTAATTTACAGTTAATAACATGAGAAGTTATAGCATAGCTATGCTTATAAGCTGTAAATTTAGCATATCAAATATGGTGAAATTCATATGAACATATGGATATTTACTGGATCTTAATCACATCTTACAGCAAAGTTTATTAGATTTCCATCTCTTTCACGTTCACAAAAATTCTGCCGCCACCACTAAGAGGGGAGTGCATCAATGCCCTGCATTATAAGCAAGGGCGAGACTAATGGTTAATTTAACAATTATTTATTTTATCTTTTTGCTTAGAGCATCAACACCCACCATTCATCAAAAACATAATTTAAGAGGTTTCTACTTTACCCACCCATTGTCTAAGCGTTTATCTTTACCTCTCTGTCTTCTTCTTGGTTTCTTACACTCATTATCGTTGATTGTTCCCACACCAACCGTCAATGATAACACTAAAACCCACATTCAGTGAAAAAGTACTATTTTAAGAGTAAAAAGACAAAATTCTACCGACCAAAACAATAGAGGCAACTAAAAAATCTAAACCCACTTAGGTCAACCGAATTGGGTGAAAGAATTTAAGTGGCCAGGGATTTACATCAGATTAATTTTATTTCTACTCAATGCGATATAGCTCAATTTGTACAAATATCTTATGTATGATTAAATATGCATTCATACTAAAAAAATTGTATTCATACTTTGTGGAATAAAAATACAAAATTTGAAACATATGCTTCACTGGTGGAACCTATTCGAATCCACTTATCGTTGTAAGCACTTTAAGCTTAGTTGATGAAATGGGCCACACTAACATCAAAGATTCAAAAATATCAACTTTGCATACCTCACGTAATCAAGATGGAAGAAATAGGCTTATCCCCTATATTAATGTGTATATGTGAGATCGTGACGGATACAGAAAGTTTGGGTGTCCTGTCCTATTGGGAAAGTGGCAAAATATCAAGTGGTGATGAGTGTTCGGTTTCTTGTTATATATCAGGCTAAATAACTGCCTTAACGGTCCATTTTCTCTATGCCAAACTTATAAATGACGTTAAATTTTTTTACATATACCTGAAAAATTCATTGAGGCATCACAGAAAATAAAATATACATATATTTTCCAAACTATAAGAGATTAATTTATTTTCTGTTTAGTTTTCTTTTCGGAAGGCGCATGGCTACCGACGTTATCAAACTAAATTTTGGTTGCGCTTAACTTGTGAATCTTGTGTGTTTGGTTTCATTTATTGTAGATTCTAATCAAACGGTATTGGAATCAACATGTTCATTAGCATGAATTTGAAGTGGCATGCTGTTTTTGCTTCGTTAAGTTAAATCATCAGCTTTGAGCAACAATTCACAAACTAACAAAATTATAAGATGTAAGTAAATGGCAAACAGAGTAAGCCCTTTATCCAAAAAAAAGGTATATGGCAAACAAACGAGGTGGTTTGGTTTAAGCAAGAAGTGCCTCGGTTCTCGTTCACTACCTGTACTGTTTTTCTAAAAAGGCTCCCGACTAGGGACAGACTTATTTCCTGGGGACTTAATCTTCCACCAGGTTGTGTTCTTTGCCCTGATGGTGTTGAATCTCATTCCCATCTTTTCTTTGAGTGCCCTTTTGCTGTTGCTGTGTGGACTCGTTTTTGTGGCAGGTACCTGGCGTCGCCTCCAGCTTCGGCAGAGTCGGTGGTGGAGCTGTGTCGGCTCCTGCAAGGTCCTCATGCTGCTCGGGTGGTTGCTGTGCTTAAGCTTCTAAATCAAGTTATCATCTTCAACCTATGGCGTGAGAGAAATTCCAGGATCTTCAAGGACTCTACCATGTCCTCAGAGGCTATCTTTCGGTTGGTGGATCGCAGCATGCGTGATCGGTTGCTGTCTCTCCGGTCGCCGTCTGCTTCCCCCCCCTCTCTTCTTGAGTTGTACTTTTGTTTTATCTCCCCATACAGTTAATTTGGGCTCTCTCTTCCTTAGCTCCTCTCTCCTTTTTTCGCTCTCTCCCCCTCCTTTGCTTTCTTTTGTAATAAGTTGTGTTTTCTCATAACATTGTAAAACTCAGAAAATGGTTTATAAAATTTAACATTTAAACCAAAAAAAAAAAAAAAAAAAAAAACGAGGATACTGTTATGAAAATCTCCCGGAAGGTGAATATTCTAGATAATGCGTTTTTACTAACCATTTTAACAATAATGATATCACGAAATGAGTGAAAATTGTATAGTGAGATAAGGTTTTGTGCAATGCAAGAATGATTACAGGAATCAAGTTGTGGTTCGTATTTGAAAGTGACATCCACTCATCAAAGTCATTTCGACTTCTTTTGTGGTCCGGTCCTCCTCCTAGTGGCTCCACTTCAAGGTATAGGCAAGCCTCTTCTAGCATCCTATTCTTTTTGTAACTATTAGATTGTAAATGGTTGTAACAGTTGAAACAAATGCGGTTAGATGTTTTCTAAAGTATAAATATTGGTGGTGTAATGAAATCACAATAATATACCAACTCCAATTCAAAGTTA
Source organism: Hirschfeldia incana (assembly GCA_026261945.1). NCBI lineage: Eukaryota > Viridiplantae > Streptophyta > Magnoliopsida > Brassicales > Brassicaceae > Hirschfeldia > Hirschfeldia incana. The sequence continues at coordinate 425,694 of JABCMI010000005.1, forward strand.
ATGCCATTTTTGACTATATTCTTCACTTTTATTAGTTAAAGCGATCAAAACAATGGTAGGGATACGGTTTTTCAACTATGGATGATTGTTTAAATCAATCATATTTAAGTAAAAACTTTTTTATTTAATTCTGCACGTTGAAGCAGAAAATTAAAGCCAGATGAATTAGAACAGCTTGAATATTCAGACATCATTTTAATGATGGCAAAATAAACCAGTTGCGAATAGTGTATACATATTGTATGCCCTCCAGCCTTTTTGTTTATAAGCCGACATGAACTGAATCATTAACAGATCTTACTTAATGTACATGACACAAGCTCAAATCTTCAAGAGATCACAGTCTACTACTGCAAGTTATTTGTACGAATAGTGTTTCCAAAACACAAACAATAATGATTAAAAATTTAACACATTAAAAAAAAAATACAATTAGGATAGCACCACCCGACCAGCCCACCACGACATAAAAATGTATATTTTTTTCTAAATGAGAAAAATATCAATCAGGGCCCCCACCTAAGATAATGGCATTCCTCGTAATATTCCAGAAATACAAGGGTATCTACGTAACCTCAAACTCTATAAATATACAGAGACGCATCTCCAAAACTCGACAGACAAAAAAGCCTCCATAAGACATTCACACAGAAGAGATCACAGACTGATTAAGGAACAAAACTATTTTTTTTAAAGATGGGGAACTGTATAGTAATGGAGAAGAAAGTAATAAAGATAATGAGAAACGATGGAGAAGTAGTTGAATACAAAGGACCCATGAAGGTTCATGACATCCTCACCCAATTCTCTGGTCACTACTCTCTCTTTGATTCTCTCTCCAACCATTGTCATCTTCATCCGCAAGCCAAGCTTCTCTGTGGTCGTCTCTACTATCTCATGCCGAAGCAGACAACCACAGTCAAGCATAAGAAGACTAAGAAGAAAGTCAGGTTTGCAAATCCAGAGGTAGAGAAAGAAGGAGACAAATTAACAGATAAAGGTGACAACACTAAGGAGAAGAATCCTAGTGTCGTGAGAGTGAAGATGGTTGTGAGTAAGCAAGAGCTCGAGAAACTGCTTCAAGGAGGTTCAGTTCATGAAGTGGTCTATAGGAGTCTTGATAAGCAACATCTGTGTCAAGATGATGATGCTGCTGATGAGTGTCTTAGAGGCTGGAGACCTTTGTTAGATAGCATTCCAGAATCAGATTAGCCTTTAGCATGTCCATATCTTATACATATATATATGATACATAAATAGATATTTACATAGTTAAAAGAGACTCAAAGCTTGTCCAAGAGAGGAAAGAAAGCATGTAATGTAATGCCCAGGTTCCTATGGTGTTACATAAAAGACGGATACTTTTCTAAAGTTTGTAACAAACCCCCAAAAATGTGAATACTATATCTTATGTTGAATTTTCCAAAAGGTAACTAAAAAAGTGTGAGTGCTTGTTTTGGGTTAAATTCAAAGCCTATATGGCCTATAATATGCATATCTAGTGGCCTATAACTAAAGTGAAAGATCCATAATGGTTTACTTGCGCACATTCAACTATTCAAGTAAACGCGTTTTGTCTTTTAACACAACTATTTAACAGTGTATACAAGTGTTTGTGTGTGTATATACGTCTGTATGTAGTATGTACCAATCCAAGGGGCTAATACTCTTTGCTTTCCACTTCTAGAGAGATCTCGTTGCGCCGGGTAAAGGGGAGAGTGAATGGTGGATTGTACTGCAGGGAATGAGTTTTGCAAAGTGTTAAGTAGATATTCTAAGAAATAAGATTGAATTTAGCTATGAACCTGTGCAACTTCAACTGAAACACCATCTCTCACTCGAAACTTCTTGTCATTCTGAAGCGCTCGCCTTAGTTCTCGCTCCCGTCTCTCAATCTCTTCATCGGTAACGTATCCTGAAATAAAGTTGGTTTTTGTTCATTGATTGCGCCAGATGCTTCAAAAAGGCACCAAAGATAAAACTATCTGGAACCATGAATATGTACGTGCTTGCAGCAAGGGTATGTGTTGTATATTATCATGCATTAGACTAAAACATTAGTTCCCCTGGTCACATGTGCAGAACTGAAATCTCCTGAATCTTGACTGAAGGATATTTTACCTGAGAAGGCGAGAACAGCAACGATCTTCCGTGGAACCTCCTGAATCTTGACTGAAGGATCTTTTGGCAGTGGCAAATCTGAACCATACTTTGAGGGCATGACAAACGACATCTTCCACTGGGTTTGATCTTTCGCCTGAAACAAGAGCGTACATAGAGTATGAACAAGTAAAAAGAGAAAAAACTAAAGCAACGACTACTTTACAAATTCATAATTTGCAAAACTAATAAATTGGTATCTCCATGATCTAGCACTTAACTAGAGCATAAGGAATGTGCTGCTTTCAACAGTTTTCAACAACAAATTTGACACACAGTAATATGCTGCTCTCAATAGTTTTCAATAACAACATTGAAATACAGTAATAAAATGACTAAACCAAGACACTCAAAGCTACTCCAACTATGCTTCTATCTACTGTGTTGTAAGGACTTTAAAAGAAAAAAATAATGATGAGAGGCTCCATATCTACTGATGAGATATATATTTACCTTCCTAGTTATAACTGGAGTGGTCATCTCCATCTTTTCTCCAACAGATTGCACTTTACGAGTAACAACAGGAGTCGTCATCTCCATGTTCTCATTTACCGTGTTCTGTCCAAACCAAAAGTATCAATCAATACAACATTCAAATCAAACAGATAAGCAGCAAAATTAAAAAAAAAAAATAAAAAAAGGAAGTGCTTGAAGTATTGATACAGTACCTTACCAAAGAGGTACTCAGCTAAGACATTGAAAGACCTGGAAGCACCATAGAAGTCGAATCCAGTTCCCCCAGGCATTGTCGTCTCGGCCACATAATAAGGCTGTTTCAGAACATATTCAAAAGTTCACAGCTTTAAAAAAAACAGAGAACATATTATTAAAACAGAGATATATAGTAAGGCTGTTTCAGAACATTCAAAAATTCACAGCTTTGAAAAAAACACAGAGAACATGTTTTTAAAACAGAACAACCTCGACTTCTCTGATCTCGTATCTCTCCGTCCTACTTAGAACTTTGAAGTTCATCGTCTCCAGATCCGGAACTACAGAAAAAAGTTCAAGATTTAACACAGTGCTCACATGAATTAGTGTTAAAAGAACAGAGCAAGGTACAAACTACGAACCAGACATGAAGGCTTCTTCCAGATTAGAGCTGTTGAATCTCTTCGGAAACACATACTTGGCAGTCTCCGTCGCCAAATCAGCCAAAACTAATTAAAAACAAAAAAGGCATTTCACAGTGAAGTTCAGTCGCAGAAGCGCGGCGATAGAAGCAGTTTAAAAAGAAAAAAATCAGTGAAAGACGAAACATTTACGTCGTTGGGAGACGGAGGAGGCCTGGGAGGCGAGAGCGAGAACGAGAGAAACCCTAGCTTCGGTTGCGGACAGATCCCGACTCTGCCGCCTAGCCGCGGTTCTGACGCCGGAGCAAAGAACAGAGCATCTCCTCTGTTTACGGTTAGGATACGATTGGAGATCGAAGGGGAATTTGTTATGAGACGAAGAGAGTAGAGAAAGGGATGATGCAATGGAGCTGATCATTGTTCGCTTCGCAATTGAGTTTCGATCACTATTTTTTTTTTCAGGAAACTATTATGTATTTTGTAAAATAATTTGTTTTTGTTGAAATATTAACGACCGCTCGATTCTGTTTTTTTTTTTTCATAATAGTAACCGTTTTCCTGTCCAAATACCGTACCGGTTAAACCGAACTCACTAACCGAGTTAAAATCTATCCCGCTTCTTCTCCTACTTATCTCAGGTTCTGCTTTTCTTTCTCTAATGTTGCATCGCTTTCTTTGTTGCTAACAACCGCTTAAGTTCTGTTGTTTTTTTCTTAACAACGCTTAACGCCCCCTCAAGTGTTTTGATAATCTTAAGAGCTTTATTTTACTATAATAAAGACTTGATTTTTCACATTGTTGATTTTGCTTAAGCAGGTGACTCTTTGTCTTGCATCTGTTTTCTTTTTGGTTGTTAGCAGAATGGAAGAAGAGGTGTTTTCGCTTACTCTAGCTATGGAAACCGCTAAATCATTAGTCTTTTAGGTAACATTAGCAAGTTCCACACGAACTGAATGGCTCTAAGTCTCTTAACGAGAGTGTGCTTTCATTTGGTTTCAGACTTTGAGCTTGATGAATCTCCAGATGATACCAAAGTAGCGGAGAAAAGAAACTAATCTGCGTTCAGCATTGTCACAGCTTTCGGCTTTAGGTGTTTTTGATGAAACTCCAAGTTTGTGGTTGCAGCGTTTCTCCACATCACGTAGAGTCTCTGTGATCTCAACCGGTTCACTTAACCTTGATCTAGCTTTTGGTGCTGGAGGATTACCAAAGGTTGTTTATATTCGGAGTATGGATCTTCTTTCCGAGCAGTGAGGTCTCTAACTTTGTGGTTTTTCTAGCTCTTCATACCATCAAGGAAGCTCAAAAGCTTGGCGGTATCATTCTTTAATCTTCCATGCATCCTAGATACATTTCAAGTAAGATTTTGTTTTTGAAGTTAGTTTACAGTTGTGATACTGTTTTTTTTACCAGGTTATTGCGCTTATCTTGAAGTGGAGAATGCCCTGGACCATACTCTAGCAGAGTCAGCAGGTGTAAACACGAAAGAGCTTCTAATATCACGACCTGACTCTACTGAAAATATGCTAACTATTGTCGATGTGCTAACCAGAGTGGATCTGTAAGCGTTGTTGTGGTTGACAGTGTGAGTTCTCATACTTACATCTCAATGTGATCATTTACTCCTCTCACCATCCGCTAATATTACAAGTCGGATTCACAGGTTGCTGCTCTTCTAGTTGTGTCAGAGAGAGAGAGAGGAAAGTATTTGGAGTTCTACATCCTTCTATAGAAACAACTCGGCAATGTTATTTACCACAACGTTGAGTATTCAATTAAGAAAAAGACTAATCATCACCAGTTAAACTAACTTCACTGTGGACAGTGCCATCTTCCATCCTAATCCAAGACTTAATCCGAAAAGGCACTTCAGTAATCTCCAGAATCCTTGATCCTCTTGGCCAACTTCCATATCCACCATAACCAGTGTGCCTCGCAAAGCAAAGCCAAAGCTTGTCTTTGTACGGACAGCACCAGTCTAGTCCATGGTTGTGTCCTACAAACACAGCCTTACATAAAAAGAGATGTCAATCTTTGTGTCATCATTAACAATTTTTGGTATATCTGTGTTTAATTAGTAGTTACCTTAACAGAAGATCTGTTCTCAAGAACTCTCATCATTCCATTTTCAGCTTCTTGAGCAGCAACTTTCTCATTGTTGATTGAACCAACACAAGGTCTCGTTATCCACAGCCGTGGAGCTACTTTCTTGTATGCTTTACTAGGTATGTGCCAAAATATCAACTCCGGGATACTGCATGAAATGCTACATATTTGATTTTTTCATCCTCCAATATAAAACTTCAATGTTTTTTGAGTCGTACCTTAAATCAGGATTAAGAGTTTTTGACTTGGTTTTAAACCATTCCACTTGAGCGTTTGATATAACCTCCGGGTACGAACCACCACCCGAGTCAAGAAAGTACAGCAACGCAATGACTCGTTTCGAATCGTCAGATGATTGGACGGGAATGACATAGTTAGATACGCTTGGCCGCAGCTCCTTAGGACCAATGGTTGAGTACGAGAGTGCATTGGATGCTCTTAACTCTTCTTGAATCAGTTCCACTCTCGTTGTTCCTCTAAAATCGCATCCATCATCATCATCAGAGGAGGAGGAGGAGGAGAAGTTTGATACTACAGGACAGCAAATGGGAGGGATACCAGAGGAAGAGAACCAATCCAAAGGCCAAACGAAAGAAGCGTCGTCATGGTTACCAAAGAGACTAGTCCATGGGATGTTTCTGTCTCGTGTAGGTGAGATTGCTTTGTCCCAAAACAAGCTTGCGTTATGGACTGCTATGTTGTTAGCCGTTACTACATCTCCCAAGTACACCACAAAATCTGTTTTTTATTACTTCAAAGCAAAACGGTTATGTTAGTATATATACTGCATCTGTTCCACTAAGATAGATGATTTTTCTTTTGTAAACTACTAAGATATATGGTTTAGAAGAAAAAAAATTGTTCCAAAAAGATAATGTGTTCTGTTTCTTATGCAGAAATTGTTTAAGTTCAGAAAATTAATTAAATTCATTGGATTACTATGGATTAAAAAATTCGAAATTTGGTAATTGTAAGAAAAATAACTAAATTTATATTAGAGATATAATGTGTTTTTCGATATGTATGTAAATACTATAAAACTATATACGGATAAGTATATTTTAGTAATCAACTATACTTTTAACAATAAAACTGCAGCAAGACAAAGAGCATATAATGAGCTTTAGAGACTTGACCTGGAGTTTCAGCGTCAAGAACGGTAGACATGACGTTAACAGAGTTTGCATCTTGACGTGGACCCCAGTCAGTCCACGAGTCTTCACCGAAGTGGAGGTCTGCAAAGATTGCGATCTTAAACCGTGATCCTTCTCGGACTCGGAGACTACTCCTTGCCGCGGTCGTTGACGGTATGCTTAGCTCCCATCCTACGGCTGAGATTAGTGGAAGAGATAGGACGGTGAAGATCAGAAGTGACGACGATCTTTTCATATTATTCAAGACGATCGAACAGAACAAAGTTTGTGTGTCGTCTTTTGATCTTGTTTCGTCGAGATAAGGTGCGAGTTGCGACAAACAACATGTTCCTTTTTATGTAACCAAGTTAGTATGGACATTTCGGTTTATCAGCTGGTTCTGTTTGGGTTTGGCTAAGACAGGACTGATTATTAATACGTTCGATATACAGTATGTTGGTTCGGTCGGTTATCTTTTTGGTTTATTTTGCTAATCACAAATTATGATAAACCGGTTTAACAAGAAGTATTGGTGGTGTAGTTGACGTTAATAAATCCACCAAATGGATATTTGGTGTATATTCCTTTGCGTCGATATAAAGCATATTCACAGAATATTTCACTACTCTCTTTTAGTTTTAGTTTCAAGTGTAACCGAAGAATACAATAAGCTTTGGGGTAGACTGGTGTAGACAAGCTATTTCTCCACAAGAACTACCATATAACACTAAATGTCTCCCGAAGTATGATCTCATGTTATTTATCTCCGAAAATAAAATTCGAAATCTATTTTTCCACCAATCTTGGTTTTCTCATAGTTTCTGAAAACCAAATTTTAAATTTTAAATCTTGTAGAATAAACTAAAAAAAAACTAAATCAAAACAAAGTAATACCTAACCAAATATAAATCTGGAGCGGAACAAAACTTAATCCCATATTCCAAAATGTGAAAAGTCTGAAAAAACAAAACCCTCAATATTAATTTCAATCAAAAATCATAAGACTATTGGTTTGCTTAAAAACATTAAACCAGTCTAAATTGATTTCATGGGTTTTTCAATTTTGATCTTTATATTTGTGAAGAAATATAGATGAAACTTTATACTCACGAAGAAACAGATTTTGATTTTTTTTGGTGGATAAATAGTACGAAGCCATACTATGGGAGACATTTAGTGCTATATGATAATATTCATGATAAAATAGCTCGTCTACCCTAAGCTTTGAGAAGGCTTCCCCTGTGTTTTAAGATGAATGAACCATAATCAAATCAAATCTATTAATCTATTAATTTAAGGTTTTATTTTTTATCTACTATAAACAAGTCATATTAGCACCACTTAAAGAATTAACTAATATGCCATATTTGATTATTTACATTAATTATAAACTAATTATAAATTTGATTTTTTAATCATAATAAAATCTGTTGACAAAGAATCTAACAAAATCGTACTTGAAAATTTAAATAATTTTTATAAAATAACACATTAATCAATTTCGTAATTAGTAATCTAATCTTATTATACATCAATGTTAACTGATATTTTTGTTACAAAACAAGAAATGAAAGTTCTATACTGTCTTTTATAAATTCCATAGTTATATTCTGTATAAAAATAGCAGTTATGTATGAATTAAATATGAAAAGTATATTAAATAGGTAAATTAAAAAAAATTCTATTTTTTTTAATTTTTTCATTTAAATAAATTATCACTCATCATTAAAATGTATAAAAATTTTGTAAAATATGTAATATTTTATACAAAAATAAATGTATTAACTTAGGTTAAACTTTTATATATACAACTATATATTATCTTTTATTTATTTTGAATTTCTCAACAATATATTGTATAAAACGATTTATATAGAAAATAGAATAGTATATAATACCCTTTAATTTATATACTATTTAGTAATTCATTTAAAATACTACGGACAAATAAACTTTTAATTGTAAATTTATTTTTATTTTAATTATAACAAAATATGTTGAGAATTTTTTTTAAAAGTATTAACAACAATTAAAATACTTTTATAAAATAATATATTAATTTAGTAAAAAAAATTCAAAATTCATTTAATGTTTTAAAATAAAAATATGTTTGTAATTTTCAAAAGTTTTCTTGAAAAATATAAATTTTGGAAAATAATATTCAAACTCAAAATGATAATATTTCAAATTTTACAAAAGAGAAAATCATAGATAATAACTTTTTGAAGTTTACTATTTTGAATTCTTATTTTTTTTTAAAAAATAAACTTAATATAATAACATAAAAATATCTTATATCAATAAATTTTACTTAAATAGTATGATAGATACTATAAATAAAATTTATGAAAACAATAGGGCTATATTATTTAAATAAAACACTGTTTCACTTATAAATCCCGTGAAATACTAAAATTATATATGTTAAAATTATATTTTCTTAAACACAAATTGTAAACAGAAATTATCTTAATGTTATTTCTTTTCTATAATATAAATAGATAAATTTGAAAATGTATTATATGCAAAATCTATTAAATTAAAAAATATATATATTTCGAAAGAGGTACACTATTTAATTTTTTTTTTCATATTGTTATTTTACCGTCCCTAACTCGAAAATATAGTAATAAATAATTAATAAAAATTAATAACAAAGTAAATTGTATTAATTAAATCACTATATATTAGTATTGTCGAATAAGAAATATAAACAATAACATTATAGAGTTACACGGTATATAACACTAAAATGAAAATTATATATTGAAAACATTTGTGAATATCAAATACATTTATAAAATGAAAATATCCGAACAAACGTGCGAGTTAAAATCTAGTTGGTAATTAAGAAAAGAAAAGTGAAGTATATTGAACCTCTGTAAGATTAAGTATCTCTCTCAGAATGATTAACATAGTTTCTATATTTTGTGTCTAACATTTTTATTCATTTCATTTACATCTGCTTAGGTCGGGGCGCGGATCGGATATCCGGGTTTTTGAAAGTATTTGTGATTTGCTTCGAATGTCACGGATATCTAATTTTCCGATTTTCTTTGCTTCGGAAAAATACGGATATTCGGAAAAACGGATATCCGTAAAATAAATAGATATTTGTGGATATTCGCGGATACTTACGGATATCTCATTTTTTTGATTAATACAAATACTCTTAAAAATTTGATACAAATTTGCTTTGTTAAATATATTTTTTACATGATATAAAAGATAAAAATTAAAAGAATAGTGCATCTACATATTTTGTAAACTTTTAAACTTAGTTAACAATTATAATAACACAAACCTTAAGAAAAAATTATAATTATCATAAATGTTTTCTTTTCGTTTTGTATAATACTTTTATATAAATAATAATGTGAATAAAATCTGTCAAATCATATGTTAGAATAATAATTATATAATTTTATACATTTAAAACTTTTTTTTTTTGAATTGAATGTTAAATTTAATTCAAAAGAAAAAAACCCTTTTACAACTGTTTGTGTCCTTTCCTATTTTTCTATACAAGATTGTGAAGAAAGAAAAAAAGAAAAAGTTCTTTTGATGATTTCCTCAACTCTTCTCATCTGCCTCCTTACAACCTTCATCCTGGGCATTCCTACTAGGCCTCCTCGTTCACTCAGCTAAACAGTCTTGTTGAAAACCAAAACTGTAAACCTCCTGCTATTATCTTGTCTCCTCCTTTCTGAATGATTGAGAATTTATTTCTCACAGTTTTATCAATCAGCTTTGCAAGTAGAGTAGGTGGAGATGAAACCTCACCATGTCTTCTCCTCTTTCTTTCTCTCCATACACTATGTATAGCAACTTGTAGTAGGTAACGAATCGTAACGAGAAACAGCTTCTCCTTTGTTTCATCCATTACTATCCTCATCAATTCCAGCCAGTCCGCTGTGTAGCTATCACGAAGCACCCCTTTAGCTAGAATCGACCAGACTTGCTCTGAGTAGGGACACTTAAAAAACAGATGACTTGTTGTTTCCAAAGGTTCATGACAGAATATGCAAGATGTATCAATATTAGCTCCCCACTTCATCATCCTACTACCAGTAGATAGTCTATCTCTTACTGCCAACCACATCAAGAAAGAATACCTTGGTGTAGCTTGCTTGAACCAAATAGCTTTGTTCCATTCATATATCTGATGCTTTTCACGGATTTGCTTCCAAGTGTCAGCTGTAGAGAACTTCATCTTATACTTGTCATTACCATTCCTCCATAGAGATGTATCAGTATCTCCCTCTTCAAACCTCCTTCTCTCCTTGTATTTCTCAATCTCTATTTCTATTCTGTTCATTATCGGAAATCGATGGTCTCTCTTTCTATGACGTCTGCAATCCTCTACCTTTGCATTCGCTTCAATTCCCATTTCTATATAGCCACACTCCCCCGTTAACTCCCTCAAGATGCCAAGAGATGACCATTTTTCATTCCAAAAAGAAGTTCTTTTGCCATTCTTCCACTCTGTAGAACTGCTTTGCCATATCTCTGTATTTCAATATTTTTCTCCACATCCATAATCCTAATTGAGATGTCTCTTTTTATCCAGCTTACCCAGTGAGAATTTGCAGAAAGGATCCTCCAAATTAACTTCAGAACACACACCACATTCATTTCTTTCAATGATCTTATGCCCAACCCTCCCTCTTGCTTTGTTCTGCAAACCTCCTTCCAAGCGACCTTTGCTTTCCGACTTTTCATCTCTACACCAGACCACAAGAAAGCAGAGCATATCCTTTCTATTTCATCAATACAACCACTAGGCAATCGAAACGCTGCCATCCAAAAATTCACCAGGCTCATGATGACTGAGTTTATCAGCTGAAGTCTGCCTGCATAGGATAAGAAGCGCCCTGTCCAAGAACCAATTCTTTTTCTTATCTTCTCAACCAAAGGTAGAAAATCATTTACCGTCATATTCTTTGTAAGCAGTGGGAGTCCTAAATATCTGACCGGAAGCTTTCCAGTCGTGAATGGAAACTGATGTAGAATCTCCTCCTTCTTCTGATCATTTATTCCAGCCATAAATAGTGTTGATTTCTCCAGACTTATTTTTAGACCAGACATGCTATCAAACTCCTCAAATACCTTCAAAATCCCTTCTACTGATCTTCTATTGCCTTCAGTAAATACCATTAGATCATCAGCAAAACATAGGTGTGTGAGACCTATGTTTTTACATTTCGGATGAAAACCTATTAGGTTCTTCGAAGCTGCTTCATCAAGCATTCTGGATAGCACATTCATGCATATAACGAAAAGATAAGGGGATAAAGAACACCCTTGCCTCAAACCCCTACTGCTTTGAAAGTATCCTGCCAACTCCCCGTTTACTTGAACAGAAAAAGAAGCTGATGTGATACACAAAGTGATCCATTTGACAAACTTTTCTGGTAATCCAAGTGCCTTGAGTGTGTTCAGCAAGAAGGGCCACTGCACTGAGTCGAACGCTTTAGATATGTCTATCATCATGGAGCACCGTGGAGATACATCATCTTTATGATAATCCTTCACAATTTCTGTAGCCAACAGTACATTTTCCATAAGTAACCTCTCCTTGATGAAAGCAGATTGATTGAGGGATATGAACTTAGGGAGCACAACCTTCAATCTATTAGCAATCAGCTTCGATATAATCTTGTACAATACATTGCAACAAGATATGGGTCTGTAGTCCCTCATCACCTTAGCCTCTTCTTTCTTAGGTATCAGAGCTAAAATAGTAGAGTTAAGGCCCTTTGGGAGAAAGCCTTTGATGAAGAACGGCTGTACAGCAATCGTGAGATCATCTCCAATTATCTCCCAAGTCTCTTTGAAGAATTCTGATGTGTAACCATCAGGGCCTGGTGACTTGTGGTTTGGCATTTTAAACAACACCGCTCTGATTTCTTCTTTTGTTACTTCCTTCTCCAGTTTCTCACAATCAAAGTCACTGCACTTAAAACCCAATAATTCCTCCAATCTTTCAACTGTGACACCTTTGAAATCCTCAGGGCAAGCAGTCATAAAGTTTGTAAAAAATTTCTCCGCTTCCTCCTTTATTTCTCCATCATTTGTTGCCACTGTACCATCCTCTCTCATGATTTCTCTGATACCATTTTTCACTTCCCTAATCTTTATTGCATTGTAGAACACTCTGTTATTTCCATCACCTACATCAAGCCAATGCAACTTCGACCTTTGCTTATAGAACTTCTCCTCCAAATATGCAAGTTTCTGCCATTTCTCAAAGGCATTTACTTCATCACTAATTGCTTCTTGTGTAGGTCTCTCCATCGTGACCTTTTGCTTCTCGCACAGAAATTTATAAGCTTCTCTTGTTCTCTTAGGAAGATCCGCCATTTTATCTTTACAAAGAGTTCTGAGAGGCTGCTTTAAATTCTTCAGCTGCTTTGTAAGTCTGAACATCGCAGTAGTTGAGTGAAACAGAGCTGCATTCTGCTTCCATAGACCCTCCACAATTGGAACAAACTCAGGCATCTGAGTAATAGCATTCGTGAATTTAAAAGGTCACTTTTTCTTTACCTCCTCAACATCCATCTGAATTCGACATCTCATATGATCTGAACATCCACCAGGCTCAAAAACACTGTAGGCTTTAGACTCATGAAGCCACTTCTCATTTATAAGCACTCTATCCAACTTCTTGCAGATTATTCCTTCATCTCTCTTATTACACCAGGTGAATTTCGGCCCTTGGTAACCCATATCCATCAATCCACAATAATTTGCCACCTCTTGGAAGTCTCTCATTCCCACTGGTACCCTCGGGTTTTCTTCAAAATTAGAATGCTCCTCTATATCCAGAATTTCATTAAAGTCTCCCATAAGCATCCACTTCCTGTTTTTAATCATAGGAGCATCATAGTGATTCCGCAAATCTTCCCATAAATCCTTCCTTTCTTCCGCTCCATTTGCTGCATAGATGAAAGAGCAGAAATATTCCTCCTCTTCCCCTTCCCTCAACACAGAGCATGTGATGATCTGACTACTTTGGTAAACCGGACTCATCCTCACATTCTGCTTCCATACCACCCAAATCCTTCCCAAATTATTAAACTCGTAATTTGTTATACTATCCCACCCTTCAAAAACTTCATCAATAATCCCTTTTGCTTTCCCTTCACTCTCGTCTCAATAACACAACCAAACTGCATATTCTTCTCTCTGACTCAATTTCGAACTATGTTTTGTTTATTTTTTTTTGTTAAAACCTCTGACATTCCAAAAGAACGCAGCCATTCAGTATTGTTTACGAGATCCCCTTGTCTTAACTCCACTCTCTTTCTTCTAATGAACTGCCTCTGAAAGAACCCGATGATATGTTTTTGAGTTCCTCGGCAGGAATTGCCTTCCTCCCTCTGGTTTCTCAAACACATAGTTCTCAGTTTCTTCAATCTCTTCCTCATCCTGTGTCTCCTCCTGTAACTCTTCTCCCTCCTTTTGTTTCTCATTTTTTTCCATATTACTCAATGCCGCGAATCTAGAAGGAGTTATTGTGACCTCACCATATTTCAACTCCCTCACTGATTTCCACGGGCTTCTACTAGTCTGTCCAACCTGCTTCCACACCTCATCTTTCTCTTTCTCCTCCACTTCGTCCACATTTTCTTCAATTTCTGTACTAACCCCTGCCTCAGCTTCCATTACTTTCTCACTTGAGATAACTTCATCTATCTCCAAGTTTTTAGCACTTGACTTCCCCCCATCATTACCAGTCTCATCCACTCTTGTTTCCTCAACCTTCTTATCTTTTTGAGTTTCTTCTCCTTCCTCCTTTTGCTTTACCGTACAAATCAAATCTGTGTGACCCCATTTTCCGCAATTACTACACTTCGATGGCAACCCCGGATATGAGAACTCAATTAACACATCTTCTCCCTCTATGTTGAAGTTGATTCTCTTTGGCATTTGCTTCGAGAGATCTGCTTTAACACAAATCTTTGCTTCTTCAAAATTTGTACAAGCAATCGTTTCTGGATGGAGCCTATCAGGAATACCAACTGCACTTGAGATAAAGCTCAGACCTCCCCATGAATACATATTCATCGGCACATTTTTTAAATGAACCCACAACGGTGTTAGCTTCCCTTCTGATTTGTCTTTTACAGGAGACCATTTCGAAATCACCATTGGGATACCTGCAATATTCCACATCCCTCTCCTTATCACCTTTCCCCTTACTGCTTCATTTGGTACCCTTATTCTCATCGTGAACTCATCAATCCCATACACATCAATCTTTGTAGATTTATCACCATACATCCATATCTTGTTCAAGATCATGTGTACCTTAGCAACATGAGGGGCTGTTTCGAGAAATCGAGCGATGACGAAATCCTCCCATAGAGGATCTGCTTCCAGAACTATCTCCGATGGAACTTTGACAGTTTGATTCCCTTCCGAACTTGAAATCTCCAAATCGTATATTTTCAAACTTTTCTTCTTCGCAACCGCTACCCAGGATCTTTGCATCACCATCTTTTCCTGCTGATCGACCGGAGAATCAACCGGAGTCTCCGTTGACTCCATCTCCACCGCCTGAAAATCGAGAAAAATCGCTTTCGTGATCGCTTTCGTAATCGCCCTTTTTCTCTCTACCAAAACGGTGCGTTTTCCACAACAAGAGTTACATTTAAAACTTTAAATATAATCAAAATATACATGTATTTATATATTGACGGATCGGATCGGATATTCGCTTTCCAAAATTTTAATATTTGTGATTTGCTTCGATTTTAACGGATGTTGAATATTAGTATTTGCTTTGCTTCGAAAGCTTACGGATATCCAGAATTTTCGGATCGAATAACAACGGATAACGAATCGAATCAAATATAACGGATAAAATGCCCAGCCCTAGTTTGATCTGCTATGTAATTACATAGCATTGGTTGCTAAATCTGATTCTTTTGGCTAGTTGATCAACATATAATGAATAAAGTAGGTTTAATTTTAGAAATAAAATAGGTATCAATACTATTAAAACAGAATGCATTTTTTTGAGGTGACCTTCTTTTTTAAAAGTATTTACAGATCTTTGCCACTGCATTATTTAAAACCTATAGTTTTAATTAAAATTCTAATCAAATCTTTTTAATTCTAACAAAATCTATTTAATCTAACAATATTTAGTTTTAAACATTTTAAATAACAAAACAACAATGGAATCTCATATTTAAACTGATCCTTAATTTTAGGATTGATTTGTTTGTTATATTATTTTTTCATCTATTTTGAAAACTTAAAAATATTTTTAGCAACTGAAATTAATTTATAGTACAAAATACGTGAAAAATATTTTCAATGCTTTTAATTATTTATATGTGTTGCAATTATCATTTAAATTACTACATAAATGTTAATTTTTAATTTTAAACAAAAATTACAAAGAAATTATTTGATCAATAAATTTGTAAACTTCAAACATACTATTTAACAGCTACTCATAATACTGATACATATTATTAAATCATAGAAATAATTATTCTCTAAATCAATTTGACATTAATTTAGTAAATATATGCGCTTAGAAATTATAACTTTACATAAATTTTAAATATTTTGAAAATCAATATTTAAAATATCTAAATAAAATTAACTTTCCAAAATAAATCTACAATTAATGAGTAGATTTTTTTTTCAGTTATTATTTATAGGTTTTTCCATTAAACATGTAAAATATGTATTAAGTACAAACGGGTCTTACAAATACATTTTTCATTTCTATTGTGATCTAAAAACAAGTTAATAATTATATCAGAAAATCAATACTATTAAAACACAATGTTTTTTTTTGAGGTGACCTTCTGTTTCAACCATATTTACAATAAATTACCACTGGAACATTTTTAACCTATTGTTTTTATTTAATGTTTTATTTCTTTCTTTTTGATTATCCTTATTGCTGTGATTAAATCTAACAATATCAACTAGTTATTCCACTAATCGTGGCTGTTACAACTAATCTAATTATTCTATAAATTAATACATAAGTGAATATATTTACAATCGTGGTTGTTACTAGGGGTGGGCGTTCGGGTACCCGTTCGGGTTCGGATCAGATATTTCAGATTTTCGGGTATTTCGGTATAGGGATATAATATTTTTTCGGGTATTTCTGTAGTTCGGGTCGGGTTCGGTTATTTCGGGTCGGGTTCGGATATTTAGATTTTAAAAGAAAAAAATCAAAAATTTCATTTTTTAAGTTTACTGTATTTAAAAATATTAATTTCACGTAACTGTTTTTTTTTTGTTTTTAATAGATTGAATGATTAATAGATTTGGATATAGTATTTCAAAAATAAATAAACACTAATTCGATTATTGTGTTTGATTTTTAGATGTAACTTTTGTTAATACATGAAATAAAAAGCTTGACGTACAGTTTAAGTGAGTGTCAAATCATTTTTTCCACAATTATATGTATTTTATATGATTTTAAAGTATGTGTAGCATCAAAATAAACATTGCAAACAAAATGAGAGATGTAAATTAGAAATTTAAGAGTAAGTATACATAAGTTCGGTTAACTTCGGATATCCATTCGGGTTCGGATATTATCCGTTCGGGTTTGGATATCCAATCTCTCCTAAATCACTACCCATTCAGGTATTTTGCTACTTCGGTTCGGATTTCGGTTCGGGTTTTTCGGATCGGGTTTGGGTGCCACTTCGGATATCGGGTAAAGTGCCCAGCCCTAGCTGTTACAAACTAATTTACGATGACGACTAATTTTCTGTAACTCTCATTTCCTATACATTCATCTTAAAATGCATAAATATTTTGAACTTTTATATTCATAACATCAGCTTCCATCAGCCTATTGACATGTTCATTTTTAATGAATATTTTTCTCTACAACCCGTAACATAAAAAACTAAATTTATGTAGTTTCTTATCAATACTATCAACACAAGGAGTTTTTTTTAGATCACCTTGAAGTTTTAAACTATTTATCATCCCATACCACAAATATATTTTTAATCTATGTTTTTTATTTAAATCATATTTAAATCTATTTAATCCTAACTAAATCTATTTAATCCAACATTAGAATCTCATTTGAAATAGCCCTTAATTTCAGGATTGATTTCTTTTTGTTGTATAATTGTTTTGTTCTATTTTGTAAAATTAAAAATATTTCAATATATTGTTTTACACGAAATTAAATTATTATTAAAAATGTGAAATATTTTCAATTTCCTAAAATATTTATGTGTTGCAAGTATCATTTAAAATGACCACATAAATGTTAATTCTTAATTTTAAACAAAAAACTACAAAGATGGCATTTTCTAAATATATTTGTAAAATTTAAACAAACTATCTATTCATTTAAAACACAAATATTTCTAGTTAATAAAATGTTGTGTCCAACTAATTATTTACATGTTTTACTCTTTAAAAAAAATAACTTCTTAATTTATGTAGCATATAATACTATGGTTTTAAAACTTAAAAACATAACTAATTTTTTAATGTAAGAAAATGTATCTCCATATTTCTTTAGATAGTTTTGAAATTGACAGTAGTCATTATTAAACTGTTTTTAGCTTTTGATAGTTTCTATGCGAGAATAATTATAATGATATATATAATTTATATTAAACAATTTAAAGCTGATCTTTTTATCTTATGTGACTATATTCAAATTCGTCATGTATGATTTAAATCTGTTTACATCGATATAAAAACATTTCAATTTAAAGTTTGTAATCATATTTAACATATATTTTTAGCAACAATACATGAACACTTTTAGCAAAAACAAAAATACAATTGAACACCATTTTTCAAAAAATCATTATCACACTACAACAACATAACTTACATCTCAGCCTAAAATCTGGGATTTATTCAACCAGACATTAACTTATTTAAATTTAAATAGTTTTATCATTTAACAACTCACATGATGTTTAAATATGGTTTAATGGGAGGGGGTCTAAGTGGACTTTTAATAGAAATAAATATTCTTATAAATTTAGTAAGTTTAACAGGTTTTCAATAGATTATTCGATTAAAAACTATTTATTAAATGTTCTACGGGTGGACGTTCGGACCTCCATTGGGTTCGTTTTAGTTCTATTCAGATTCTGAATTTTCGGGTTCAAAGATTTCAGTCCCATTAGGTATTTCTAAATTTTGGTTCGGTTCGGTTCAGATTTTTGCGGGTTCGGTTTGGGTTCAGATAAACCATTTAAATAATTTTTAAAATTTTTAAATTCCTGATATATTTAAATTTTCACAAAATCAATAAACAAAAATAGATATTACATATAAATTTGATTAGCATAGTTTAATATACCTAAAATTAACATATAATTTGGTTTGATTTGAATATTTGGATTGAGAATAAATAGATATTTTGAGTATTTTTAGTGTCTCGAGTATACTTTAGCTATTTTAGACATGTACTTTTGACTATTCGTATATATTTTCAAGTATTTTGATCAACTAAAAAGTATCTTATATATTTTGAATGTTCTTAATATACATTAAATCTAAAAATAATTTATATATATAGCTATATAAATATATTTCAGATATATTCGGAAACCTGAAATACTTCGGTTCAGGTCGGATTCGGTTTCGATTCTTTAAATACCAAAAACTTGAATTCATTCGGATATTTAATCAATTTCAGTTTGGTTTGGTACTACTTCTTCGGATCGGGTTTTGTTCAGTTCTTCAGATCTAGGTTTTTTGCCCATCCTTAAAATGTCTAATTGATAAATGTTATATCTATTTTTTTTTTATAATTGCATCAAACTATATAATAACTATAGTCACTTTAAACACAAAGATGATTACAAATAACCCAATACAAAAATTAAAATTATATATATATATATATATATATATATATATCTGTCCTTTTAAAGAAATCTACTAATATAGATTTAGTCCAGCTATTTTAATAAAATAAATTAAAATCTTTTATTCATCATTTTAGAAATTAACTAAAATATAAATATAAAAATTAAAAAATTTAGATATAATGCAAAACAAAAGGTATACCCGTCCTCGAGAGAGGACGGGTCAGAATTTAGTAAATAGATTAAGAGCTCACTGTTGGGCTGTTATTAAATGAGGGAAGGCCTCTTAATGATTTACGAAAGAGTTGTTTTAATGTCAATGGCATTAGACTGTAAATATTAGACAAAAATTAGGGTTAAGTTTTAATTATACTTCTAATAGATTACTAGATCTTAACTCGCACTCCCGTGCAGGTATTTTATTTAATTTATATTCAATATATTTTTTTAACCGTCGATTTAATAAAAAATTCTCTATGTTTTGTAATTTTACGATTTAGTTAATTTCTTTAAAATATTATATTCTTTTAATTCATGCGATTTAGTTAATAGTCGTACAATATTAATATTTAATAATGATCAATATATGAATATCAATTTGATTAGATAAACTTTGGAAATGTAACCAATTCATTTAAATTGATTATAAATGCAGTGGCTGAATACATAAATAAAAATAAATATAAAAAGAAAATACTTAATTTATTGTAAATGAAATGACTAAATATACAAATAATAGAAAGTTTAAAAATACTACTATCCAAGTTACCAAACAATTTTCATTTAAATTCATATTCTTGTTTCCAAACAGTAATAAAGGTACTTCAGTTTTAATAATACAGATAAGATATGGGTTTTCTGCAAAAACACCCTCAATGTGGTTTGTTTTTGCAAATTAATCTGCAAACTCAAAAACCCACGGATCAACCTTCCAAGTGCCAGTTAAACCGCAATATAACCTTCGGTCGTATATTTGACTGAGTATAATTTTAATATTTTCCAATAATACGTCGTTTTAACACTAATATTTTAATGAAAAAATTAGTAGAACTCAGAATTTAAACCTTGAACCTCCAACACAGTGTGCATGCTACATAATCGTCTCTGCCAACATATATATCTGGTCACTTAAAAAACACAATTATATATAATTCTAAATTCATCCCGACATGACCTTATTTATAACATTATATATTACCAATTTTTCTATTTTTATTCTATAAAAAAACTTAGAATTGTTAACTTAATATGTTTACTAATTATTTTAAATAGTAAAATAATAAATAAAAAATTGGCTATTTAAAAAAAATATTTTTATGTTATATAAAAGTTGATATCTAATTATATAAAGTAAAATTCACAAAAGTTTATGATTTTTTGGTATAAAGCCGAATAAACAAAAAACTGATGGTATATAAACCGAACCAAACCAAAGTAAATATGGTTTAATATGATACCTATTTTTATAAACCAAAATACCAAAATGCATTTAGAAATATAGATAATTGAGTTTGATAAGTGAACAATTAGAAATATATATAATTGAGTTTGAGGATCAAGGTTTGAACCCTGATTTGTACAATTTTTTTCATTAAACAATTAGCACCAAAACGACGTAGTATGAAAAATATTAAAATTATATACAGTCAAATACACATATATACGGCAGAGGGTTATATTGCGGTTTGACTGGCACTTGGAGAGTTAAACTGTAGGTTTTTGAATTCACGGATTAATTTGCAAAACAGAACCATATTGAGGGTTTTTTTGCAGAAAATCCATAAGATATATACAATTGTAAAAAAATTAAAAATACACGTGGGGATTACATAAATTTACCTTTGTAAATCTATCACAATTTAAATAATCAACTAGATTATGACCTGTCCTCTCTGGAGGACGGGAGAGAAGACGGGTTTACCTTTTGTTTTGCATTTTATTTAAAAATTTTAGTTTTCATATTTATATTTTTAATTACTTTTTTTTCTTTGTAATCATATTTGTGTAAAAGATTTTTTTTTCTAAAATAAAGAGTAAAAGATTTTAATTTATTTTATTAAAATAGTTGGACTAAATCTATATTAGTAGATTCTTTTTAAAAGACGGGTATATATGTCGAAAAATTTAATTTTTATATTGTGTTATCTGTAATCATCTTTGTGTTTAAAGTGGTTAGAGTTATTATATAGTTTGATGCAATTATAAAGAAAATTAGATATAACATTTATCAATAGGACATTTTAGGGATGGGCAAAAAACCTAGATCCGAAGAACTGAACCGAACCCGATCCGAAGAAGTAGTATCAAACTGAACTGAAATTGATTAAATATCTGAATGAGTTCAAGTTTTTGTTATTTAAAGAATCAAAACCGAACCCGACCTGAACCGAAGTATTTCGGATTGCCGAATATATCTAAAATATATTTATATAGCTATATATATAAATTATTTTTAGATTTAATGTATATTAAAAACATACAAAATATATAAGATACTTTTTAGTTGTTTAAAATACTTGAAAATATATACGAATAGTCAAAAGTACATGTCTAAAATAGCTAAAGGATACTCAAGACACTAAAAATACTTAAAAGATTTATCGTTTCTCAATCCAAATATTCAAATTAAACCAATTTATATGTTAATTTTAGGTATTTTGACCTATGCTATTTAAATTTATATGTAATATATATTTTTGTTTATAGATTTTGTAAAAATTTAAATATATCAGGAATTTATAAATTTTAAAAAATTATTTAAATGGGTTATCTGAACCCAAACCGAACTCGCAAAGATCTGAACCGAACCCGAGCCAAAATTTAGAAATACCTAATGGGGTGAAAACTTTGAACCCGAAAATTCAAAATCTGAATAGAACCAAAGCGAACCCAATGGAGTCCCGAACGCCCACCCGTAGAACATTTAATAAAATAGTTTTTAATCGAATAATCTATTGAAAACTCGTTAAACTAAATAAATTTATAAGAATATTTATTTCTATTAAAAGTCCACTTAGACCCCCCTCCCCAATTAAACCATATTTAAACATCATGTGCGTTGTTAATTGATAAAATTAATCTCTATATAAAATATTTAAAATTTAAATAAGTTAATGTCTGGTTGAATCAGATTTTTAGACTGAGATGTAAGTTATGATGTTGTAGTGTGATAATGATTTTTTTGAAAAAATGGTGTTCAATTGTATTGTTTTTTTTTGCTAAAGATGTTCATGTATTGTTGTTAAAAATATATGTTAAATATGATTACAAACCTTAAATTGAAATGTTTTTAAATTGATGTAAACAAATTTAAATTATACATGGACGAATTTGAATATAGTCACATAAGATTAAAAAAATCAGCTTTAAAATTGTTAAATGTAAATTTTATATATCATTATAATTATTCTTGTATAGAAACTA
Organism: Hirschfeldia incana; assembly: GCA_026261945.1. Taxonomy (NCBI): domain Eukaryota; kingdom Viridiplantae; phylum Streptophyta; class Magnoliopsida; order Brassicales; family Brassicaceae; genus Hirschfeldia; species Hirschfeldia incana. The sequence goes on from JABCMI010000005.1 coordinate 448,431, forward strand.
TCAAAAGCTAAAAACAGTTTTAATAATGATTACTATTAACTAGATATACTTGTGTTTTAAATGAATATATAGTTTATTTAGAAAATGCCATCTTTGTAGTTTTTTTGTTTAAAATTAAGAAGTATCATTTATGTTCTCTTTTTAAATGATACTTGCAACACATAAATATTTTAAGAAATTGAAAATATTTCACATTTTTAATAATAATTTAATTTCGTATATAACAATATATTGAAATATTTTTAATTTAACAAAATAGAACAAAACAATTATACAACAAAAAAATCCATCCTAAAATTAAGGGTTAGTTCAAATTAGATTCTATTGTTGGATTAAATAGATTTAGTTAGGATTAAATAGATTTAAATAGGATTTAAATAAAAAAAACATAAATTAAAAGTATATCAGTGGCATAGGATGGTAAATAGTTTAAAATTTCAAGATGGTCTTAAAAAACCACTTGTGTTTTAATAGTATTGATTATACTAATCAATTTTAGATTTATTATGGAAAGTGTTTTTTTTTTTAATTTTTAAATATTGATTTTAAAAATAATTAAATTTTATGTAAAATTATAATTATAAGCGCATAAATTCAGTAAATTTATGTCATACTGACTTAGAAATTATGGAAAATGTTTTAATTTTCAAATATATTTTTTAAAGTTAACAAATTAATTTTAGTTAAATGTGTTCTTTGTACTTTTTTGTTTAAAATTAAAATTAACATTTCTATGGTCACTTAAATAATAATTGCAACACATATAAATATTTTTTAAAATATTGAAAAACTTCTTCACGTTTTTTTGTAAAAAATAATTTTGGATGTTAAAAATATTTTTTAGTTTGCAAAATAGATCAAAACAATTATGCAACAAACAAATCAATCCTAAAATCAAGGGTTAGTTAACATATGAGATTTTATTGTCTTTCAGTTATTTAAGAAAGTTTAAAACTAAATATTTTGAATTAAATAGATTTAGTTAGAATTTAAATAAAAAGCATAGGTTTTAAATAAAAAAGTGGTAGAGAATGGTAAGTACTTCTGTATAACTTGTCTAGATTTTGATCCACGTTTTAAAAGCGCGGGATTTTTTTATAGAAAAACTAAATTTCAAAGTTTATAAATTCTAATTCTTAGTATTTTAATTTATTTATATTTTCAAACTATACGCACCTTTATTAACTATATTTACTATAACAATTTAACATCTTTTATTTTACGTGTTAACCGTAATAATTTCACAAGTTTAGATACAATTATTTTTTTGTGCAAAATAAAAGCCGGTTAACAAAGAAATTTTATTTGCTTACAAAATCAGTTAGATATGGGCATTCAAATAGCCATTCGAGTACGAATAGTTTTTTTTAAAATTAATTTTTTTTTGGATTTTAAAATTAAAATCTATTCGAATATTATGATTTTTTGTAAGTTGATATTTATTTGTATATTGAAAATTCAAATTAATTAGAAATATTTTGTTGTGATTAGAAATGGGATACTCACATACTGTATATTATTGTTATATAAGACCAGTATATTCTAATTTTTTTTTTTCAAAAAGCAAGATTATTTAATTTCTTGTAAATTATATTCAGTAACACAATTATACCAATTCTTTTTTAAAGGATTTTATATTTTATCCAAACAATCCTATGGTATGCAAAACAATACTTTCCCTATCATACGGTTAATGGGAAGATTGATGCAAAAGAAAGAAAAAAAAACGAAACCAACATGAAAAAAAACAAATGATAAAGCCAAACGATGATTAGAAGATCAAAAGAAAAAAATTGAATCTGGGCTAAGATGTACATACCCAGTCGGTGGCTGATTGACTGATTTGTCTCCTCACATTGCACGAGAATAATCAGCAACCATAACACCTTATTTTCAAATAAAACTTCACCATCAATACAACTTTTTCTAAAACCCATCAAACTAAAATCCAAAAAGAAATCACAATCAATCACCCACACGGCTTAGCAGATGAACACAAAAGAATCTCATAAAAAATAAACTCACATGTGTTGTTCGGGGAATATCAGAAGAGAGCACAAAAGATATCCTTCAAGCATGCGTTACGTTTTTAAAAGAAATTGTTTTAATCAAATTGATTGATAAAAAACGCTCTGCCTTTGTAAAAGAGCAAAATAAAACCCTATGCATTTCTCAGATCTGTTCACGAATGATCAAGCTCGCATTTGTGTTTGTTTGGCGAAGATTAAGGATTGGTAATTTACATTTATTTATGGTAAATAGAATATTCGATTGGTTGGTTACATTTTTTTAAAAAATTGATTTAAAATAGGAAAAAATAAAAAAGCATAGTCTAAAATGAAATCAGTGGCATTTCATGGTAAATATTTCAAAACTCCAAGGGTTCCTCAAAAAAGGCCCTTCAGGTTTAATAGTATTGATTTTGTTAAGATAGATTTCATGTATGTTTTCCAAAAATTACGTGGACAAATAACAAACTTTAAAACATAAGTTTGATAAAGTTATACCCAAAATGAAGTTATCAATTTTGTTAAGATACATTTTGTTAAGGTAGATAAAGTTATACTTTAAATTACGCAATAAATGAAATTATCAATTTTGCTGAACCGATTGTTTCTGGAGTTGAACAAATTGGACAGTGATGTTCTTGTAGGAGTAGGACATAATATATCAGGGGCTGTGTCTTTCATCGTTCTGTTAGTTTTTATAAGGGCTTGTCTTCTCTGTCGAATATACAGATTAATAAGACAGAATGTTTTTTGTTTTATGGCATTGTACATCATGTAGTCCATTTTCTCAGTCTCTCTTTTTTGTGATGGTGATGATGAGAAGACTCTAAGATGGAAAAGACGATTTTATTGCTTATCATAATATTCACAGTGGGCTTAGATGAGATCAAACAGGTCAAAACCAAATATAAGAAAAGTCATCCAAAAGGTAGGGTTGAATAATAGATTTATCTCCAGCTTTTCACCCTTAAAACAAAGCTATCAATGATTATAAATCAATATTCATGAAATGTTTGCAACTTTAATCTTCGATTTCCCGATGCATGAAAGACAATGGAGACACTTAAATTGGAAAAAAACTGTTCTTGGGGGAAGTAGAGAAATTGTAGACAAATTACACTGTAAAGAAAGCAAACATACTATTTGATTTGGGACTCACATTCTCTCTTTTAATTTCTAGGTTTGTTGTCTAAAAATTCTCCTCGACGTAGCCGTCATCGCCGTTTACGTACCCGCCGTCGCCGTTGACGTACCCGCCGTCTTCTTCAAATTGAGCTACCGTCGTTGACATCGTCGCCGCCGTCGACGTACCCGCCGTTGCCGCCGTCGACGTACCCGTTGCCGCTGTCGACGTACAGCTGTCGCCGCAGTCGACATATCCACCAGCGCTGCAGTCGACGTACCCACCGTCGCCGCCGTCGTCGGAGGGGAGAAGGTCCATTCCCGTCCCCCGATTTTCCCCCCAGCTATACAGCATTTCTTACAAAAGTTACGATAAGAGAACATCAAAAACCGAAGCCAATAGCCATATACAGGTATGGCTCGCGGCCTCGCCCTCCGATTGCTTCTCATTTATCACGATGGTGGGACGGTTGATCGGCATATGTAGGTATGGTAGAGAGGAGACTGTAAGGATAGAGGGAGAGTATGTTGGTATGCACAAGTTGTTCCATTTTTTATTAACTTTTTCATTATTTTTACTTATATTTAACTTAATTAATATTAAATATAAATCATGCATAAAATTAAGGAACTAACTAACCTATTATTTTTTAAACTCATAAATTTAATTTATATTAATTCAAAATTTAAGTAATAAATCAATTATATTTTAGTTATTAATGTAGTAAATAATGATATAAGTCTATTAATTTGTATATACACAACTATATATTAATCCAAAATGCGAAAAAAACAATTTCTTCAAAACCCTCACTATATATATATAATATGATTCTTAATATTATTAAAACAGGAGCAATTTTTATCTACTCATAAGTAGTCTAGGTTGTTCCATTTTTATTAAATTTCCTATTATTTTTACTTATATTTAACTTAATTAATATTAAATATAAATCATGCCTAAAATTAAGGAACTAACTAACCTATTACTTTTTAAACTCGTAAATTTAATTTAAATTAATTCCAAACTTAAGTAATAAATCAATTATATTTTAGTTATTAATGTAGTAAATAATGATATATGTCTATTAATTTGTATATACACAACTATATATTAATCCAAAATGCGAAAAAACAATTTCTTCAAAACCCTCACTAAATATATAAAATATGATTCTTAATATTATTAAAATAGGAGCAATTTTTATCTACTCACAAGTAGTCTAAGTTGTTCCATTTTTATTAATTTTCCAATTATTTTTACTTATATTTAACTTAATTAATATTAAGTATAAATCATGCCTAAAATTAAGGAACTAACTAACCTATTATTTTTAAACTCATAAATTTAATTTATATTAATTCGAAATTTAAGTAATAAATCAATTATATTTTAGTTATTAATGTAGTAAATAATGATATATATATCTATTAATTTGTATATACACAACTATATATTAATCCAAAATGCGAAAAAAACAATTTCTTCAAAACCCTCACTAAATATATAAAATATGATTCTTAATATTATTAAAATAGGAGCAATTTTTATCTACTCACAAGTAGTCTAGGTTGTTCCATTTTTATTAATTTTCCTATTATTTTTACTTATATAAAACTTAATTAATATTAAATATAAATAATGCCTAGAATTAAGGAACTAACTAACCTATTATTTTTTAAACTCATAAATTTAATTTATATTAATTCTAAATTTATGTAATAAATCAATTATATTTTAGTTATTAATGTAGTAAATAATGATATATGTCTATTAATTTGTATATACACAACTATATATTAATCCAAAATGCGAAAAAAAAAATTTCTTCAAAACCCTCACTAAATATATAAAATATGATTCTTAATATTATTAAAATATGAGCAATTTTTATCTACTCATAAGTAGTCTAGGTTGTTCCATTTTTATTAACTTTCCTATTATTTTTACTTATATTTAACTTAATTAATATTAAATATAAATAATGCCTAGAAATAAGGTACTAACTAACCTATTATTTTTTAAACTCATAGATTTAATTTATATTAATTCGAAATTTAAGTAATAAATCAATTATATTTTAGTTATTAATGTAGTAAATAATGATATATGTCTATTAATTTGTATATACACAACTATATATTAATCCAAAATGCAAAAAAACAATTTCTTCCAAACCCTCATTATATATATAAAATATGATTCTTATATTTATAGTATTAAAATTAGATAAACATATAAATATATATATATATATATATGATAAAAATCAATAGTTCGATACTATTAATATTTAATATACGGTGAAACATGTTACTATTGATATTTTTATGAATATAGTTTTACGGGATATTCAAACACATGTGATATTTTTTTCAAATATTAACTAATTCAACAAATATATTAACAAAATTATATCATAAAACATGACATTAACATAAATCGATGTAAAAGAGTACGGGTCAATAGTTTAATCAATTATAAAGTATAATTATATATCTATAATAAAAAAATATATCAAAACTAAAATTAATAAATATTTAAATTTCTAATGCGAATAATGAAATTAACTTTTAAATTTAAAATAAGTCATAAACACAACATAAAAAATCTAATAACATGTGAATAACAAAAGTAAACTAACTAAATAAATGAAAATTATATTTACAAACATAAATCATTAAATTTTAATAGACGTATTCAAATTTTGATGCTCAAATATATTTCATTTTTAGTATGAATCCTCTCAAATATTGATCTATTACGCTTACAACAAGATGAAAATTTCGTTTGACTAAAAAATGTATTAAAATTGGAACATCACTTTCTTTAAATATCCACCATTCATCTAAATATTCATGAATATATATTAGAATACACTAATTATAATAATTTAAATCAAACTGGATTGTATATTAGGTCATCTACCAGTTCAACCGGTAGCCAGATTCCGGGTATTAGTTGTTATTACGGGTTTTATAAGATTTTTAAATAACTTTTTTTTTGTGAAACTAAACGAAATTACATATGAGACCACATAATTTGCCAATTTAACACCGGGTCGGGTGAAATTTTAAAATACTCAATATAGCGGTTTATATAAAAAATATCTAAATGGTATACAATAGAAATACAAATTTATATCAAATAAATTTGAAATGTATCGAAAAATTATCCCGCGGTTTGAAACCGCGGGTCAAAATCTAGTATCTCATTTAAAATTGATTGCATAATATATTTAAATAACTTTAAATAAAATATCAATATTTCATTCCTTACAATACTCCACAATTATATATTTTTAAGAAGATACCAATATTTGTCGATATAATTAAGGGGATTCATTATAAAACGAAGCAGTGTAAAATATTTTAGTGTAGAATATTAGCTTAATAAATCGAATTTCTTCTCTAGTACATTTTTCGTTAGAATTATTTTCAAGTTACTCTTCTCTTATAAAACCTTTATCATTTATACTTTAGTTTAAAACATTAAAATAAACTTGTTTATTATCTCATTTTTATTTAGTTACAAAATGATTTTTAAAAATCCATTGTCGATTGCAAAAAAAGGGTCCATTAATTGTCGATTTACTTAATTTTAATGTTGATAAAGAACAAAAAGGTAACGTACAGTTGTGATCACTTCGTGAGAATAGGGGCGACTTAGCGGGGGCTCGGATCAAGGACTTGTTGGTTCACCCAACTACCGCACGCAGCCACCCCGAAGGATCAATTTTTTGTTTCACCTTTTAATGGCTCGGATCAGGGACCTGTGGTTGTCCCGCACGCAGCCTAAGGGAAACAGAGTCTTGCCTTGTGGTTTTACCAAACTTATGGGGATACGATTACGATGTTGAGTTATGCGCTCACGTAGAGATACAACTGTACTAATTACCTTTAGAGCCTCCACTAGGATGACAAGCTTACGTTACCAAGCTCGGCGATAAATATAATGTTTTCTTCACTATATATGTAACTTTATAGCTTTTGCTTCTTTCGATGTGGGATCAGCCGATCAGGACAAATAAATTGTTAATATTTCTGGAAACTTAATGAGTTTTATCTCATAATGAAAATTGATTACGTAAAATTAGGGCACGAAGGCCTCTCGGAGACAGAAGCCATGGGAAGAAAAAAAAAGTCGAAATCAAACGAATTGAGAACAAAAGTAGCCGACAAGCCACTTTCTCGAAACGACGCAGTGGTCTCATTGAGAAAGGTCGCCAGCTTTCTGTTCTCTGCGATGTATCTGTTGCTCTTCTCGTTGTCTCCGCCTCCGGCAAGCTCACAGCTTCTCCTCCGGTGATAACTTGGTCAGCATCCTTGATCGAAATGGAAAACAACATGCTGATGATCTTAAAGCCCTGGATCGTCAGTCAAAAGCTCTGAGCTATGGTTTACACAATGAGTTACTTGAACTAGTGGATAGCAAGCTTGTGGAATCAAACGTTAGTGTAAGCGTGGACACCCTCGTTCAGCTGGAGGGTCACCTTGAGAATGCACTATCTCTAACTAGAGCTAGGAAGACAGAACTAATGTTGAAGCTTGTTGATAGCCTCAAAAAAAGGTAGAGAAGAAGAATCTTGCGGGAGCCAAAGCTGATAATATGGAGATGTCACCTGTACAAATCTCCGACATCATTCTTACGGTAACTCTCCCACTGCTTAATTAGCCACCTTTAGGCGCGCTTAAATTAAAAATCCAAAACATATAACTAAATAAAATAAGCTTTGTAGTTTTCTCCCCTTGAAGGGTGCACGTTGTATATCTTAATACTCCCTTGGTGAGAGATTGTGTGTGTAATCCTATGTTAGATATAAGTGAAAAACTAAATAAAAGATCTATGTACCTTCGTCGAGGAAATTGATTACGTAAAATATTTAAATAAAGTCTCAATGAAGGAAATTTTAAACATGTGAATGTTAGTAGACGATGATCCTTCTCCCTCAAGTAAAAACCTATTTGATCACATTGCCTAATTTCGAGAAACCTCCCCTCCTCACATGCAATCAGAATGATTTCTGCAATGGAACAACTAAGAACTTCGCTCATAACGAACCAGAAATAATGAATAATATCGTCACATAGAATTGTGGTCTAAGAGGAGAAAGATACGTAAAATCAATGTTGGAGATTGTCACTGCATGCAGCGAAAGGTTTTATATCAGGCACATCATTTGCACCAGACCTCGTCTATTTTAACGTACGTATGTTGCCTCGTAAGCTTGATGTTTTTGTTAGTTGACGCCACGATTTATCGTGTTTCACTGTAATGGAGGTGTCACTATTTTCAGTAAAGACACAAGTTCAATATGTAATCATGTTGTATGCAAGGCCAGGGTTTGCAGCTTTCCATGGACCTGATTTCCCATGCATACTAGTCCTCGGGTTTATTCAAGTTAATCTGAACCCTATCTCCGATTTATTAAGGAAAAATCATTGTTATACACAAAAATTGCCACTTTTTCTGTCTCTGATCAATCGTTTTGGTAGTTTCAGTGGACGTCTATGTCTTAGTGTAGCTTTTCATAGTGTTAGTTCCCTGGAAAGTTAAAGAACAGAATAAACATGTTTAAGCGTGTTCTTGGGTCATCATGAAAACATAGGTAAACAGATCTAAGGAGTGTTGGTTATACAGAAGGCCATTTCAACTTATGCTCTAAAAGATATAAAGCAAATTAAGCATATAAAGCGCTGCTTTGACTTTACCTCTAGTTCAAGTGAAGAGTTTCGGTGTACGCAGTCTTGTAGCCAGTTTATGTTCAACGGAAGTGAAGGGATTAACAAGAATGAATGTAATTCTAAGCTTTCTGAACTAACGCCTTTGAAGAAAAAATGGTCTAACTGACGCCATTGTCACAACTCACCACGTGCACTGGCTATGCATGCAATGATGCAAACACAATGAGATCACGGGATGGCCTAAAGAGTACAAACCAACTTTGGAATCCCAAAAATTCTAGCCATGTGTCATTCTTGATGAAAGTCGTTACTAGTGAAACTTAGAAACAAATCACAAAAATACAAAGTAATATTTTTTTAACTTGGGGAAAATGAACTTTGGAGTCACGAGAAAGGAGATAGGGGTAAAAGCAGCAACGATACACATGTGATAAGTTTCGTTGTAGTTTGTTATCAAGGTTTAGTGGACTATATACATTAAGCTTAGCTTGCAAAAGAAACCATCTACTTAAGCTTCAATACAATCATTCCGGTTCTCTAAAAATGGCAACCAAACTTAGCCTCATTGTTCTCTCCATTGTTATGTTACACCTTCTTATGTCTGCCCAAATGCATGTAAGTAATGTTCACAAACGCTATTTCTATTTTGTGGTCTATGTAAATACTTTTCTCGATTCTTCACTTTCATCCAACTTTGTTTGATCCATCCTGAATTTTCACAGCCAATACACTCCAAGTCACCTGCTCCACAACCACATCCACCACAGTCTCAACCGCATCACAATAGCTCTCAAGTGAGTTTCTCATAGAAAAATGACTTTCGTGAAATCCACAAAACCCTTTCTGACATGCATTGAGTCTTCTTGTTGATTTTGACAGAACGGTACTACTGAAGGCAGTCTTCAGCTACAAGGTACATCAATAATTAGTCTAATTTATCTGTGGTGATGCAAAATGTAATCCAATTTTACAATTATATTATAGAGTGTGGGCCAAAGTGTGGACATAGATGCTCGAATACACAATACAAGAAGCCATGTTTGTTCTTCTGCAACAAATGTTGTACCAAGTGCTTGTGTGTTCCTCCAGGTACGTATGGCAACAAGCAAGTCTGTCCTTGCTACAACAACTGGAAGACTAAGCTTGGTGGACCAAAATGCCCTTGATTTCTCCTCTTAGTTTGTTAATAATCTATCTACACCATAATGTTCTATATATGTGTTGGACTCTTTGGCATAATCACATCAATATATCCACTTCAAAAGTTTACAGCTTCTTACTAGGTGAAAATTTATCACTAGTTGAGAGTTATTCTGGTTAACTTGCTTAGTTTTATTGTTCTTGAAGAAGCAGGGAGCTATTTCTTAAAACAACCATTGAACAAACAAACAAAATTCTGTCGACACACGACAAACTTCAAACTACAATTAAGAATGTCCTTAAACCTTTGTCTGCTTTTCCAAACCTGGCAAGATCGACATTGAAGTTTAGTCCTTTTTGTTTGTTAGGTTAGGTAGATAATTTTGTTCTTATCTCATCATTACCGATATTTACTCTAACTAAAACCCCGAAAATTCGAATATTTTTATCCATTCATTTATCAACTTGTAGAAAGTTATATTTATCCTATTTATAGCAGCGAAATGCTCAGCAAGCTTTAAAAAACGTAATTTCTTGATTTCGAAATACGAAAAAGAATAGATACATTTTTTCGTTTAAACAAATTATTTACATGATAATTACGTTCAACAGTTTATGTTTTGAAAGTATACCAGTAATATGATTGTATTACTTAAAAAAAATTGTATTACTTCAATATGATTAAGAATTATCCAATCTCATGAACTTTAACATATAGTTAATTACTAGATGGTGGCCCGCACACTTGTGCGGACTAATATATATCTAACTAATTTAAATTTTAACATTTTGTTTTTACAAAATTAATCTAAATTATTTAATTATTTTTAAATATTAAATTAATCAGAAGATATAATTTTTGTTATTACACATGTAAAACATATCATCATCATAATAATATAATAAATTTTATAGATATTTTAATAATCATATGCATTTGTGGGCATAATACTTTTATAGATATTAATTAGTAAATGTACTATTAGTTAAATATCAAAAACAATATTTATTTTAAAATATACTGTTATCTTTAATCAGTTTTACTATATTAATTAAAAAAATATATCTAATTAAATAAACAAATACGTAAATGTTAATAAAAATTGATGTTTTCAAGCCAAAATTTTGAAGTTATCAAAATCTCAAAATAGAGAAAAAACACAATAATGTTAAACCGACCCAACTTTACATATTTTATGAATCGTTGTTAATTAAACTATTGATTATAATTGTATTTTAAAATAGCTATCATATTAGCTGAATATACATGCAACAGACTATATTGACAAACAAAACATTTATATGTAATATATAAGATAAAAAACATTTCATATCTATTGTTATTTTAATTTTTAAATGCTATAATAAAGAAAAATAAATTATAATCAATCTATAGTTTTTTTACTCTAAAATAGAAATTGCTACTTTCTATAAAATGATATTGCTTTATTGTTATATAATATTTTTTTTTATTTTCAAGTAATGGTCTTTAACTTTCAAGATTTATTAAATATAACTAAAACAAATTATTTTGAAAACATTTTATTAATAAATATAGAATCACACTTTTCTTTAAATAATAGTCTTCTAAAGAAATTTTAATTAAAACAAAGTCATAACTCTATGAAACTCTTGAAAGAAATTAAAAGTAAATATAATTAATTTTATTATATAAAGTACATGTTGTAAATAAAAAAATAACATTTTGAAAATATTCTCTTTTGGAGCGATATTCTTAAAATATTTTTAAATATGATTTTCATAAAAAAAAGTAAACAAATATTAATTTTAAACTTAAATAACAAATAAATGTTATTTTTCAACTTTAATAACAATTAAAAACACTACATACGTTTACAAAATATAAATAAATTTATTTTTTATTTTGTAAAATAGGCTTGATATAGCTTATAACCCGCTAATAAAATTAATATGTTTATAAAAATATATGGCTTGATATATACGTTTACAAAAATATAAATAAATTTATTTTATATTTTGTAAAACTATTTTTAATATTTTTGTATAATAATAAATCTAATTATTATATGCATATAAAAATTTAAAAATGATTGTAGATTGTAGATAAACGCAAGATAAATATATGGAATTATCTTTTCTTTTTGCAAACACGTTTTATTATTTTTTCAAGATAATTATATAATATTAATCTGTTATCAGTTAAATAAAGAATTATTCACTAAATATATCAAAACTCCAATGGATAAATAAGATAATATTAAATATTGTTATAGTGAAAAATTGTAATTATCATGTTTTTAAATATTATGATTATTAAAATATATGATTAAAATCACTGATTAAGCCTAAAATCAGGGAGAACATGACAAATAAGCAAAAAAACCTAAAAATATGGAAAAACTGACACATAAACCAAATCACTTCTCAAATAATAGTATAGATATATACATATTCAATTGCAGATTTTTATCTGAAAAATCGTAGAAACACACACGCAGCTAAAGGCAACAAATAAAAAAGTCGCACGTATTCAAAGTCACTCCCCTTTTTATTAGTCTTTTCAGTTATAATGGAAGTACAGTTACATAAATAAAAAAAGAATAAAAAGAAAGAAATGAACAGTGAAACACAATAAAAAAGAGATCAACACTAGGAAACTTCCAGGAAGTTGCCAATGTATGGGTAACTCAACACACTTCACTCTCCCATTTAACCTCGACACTGTCCTCTCCTCTCTTCACCACTTTCGAAAATCTTTTTTATAATTAAATTCTTTATTTCCCCGCAATGAAATTCGCCAAGCTGAATCCGAAACGTCTGTTCAGATCCAAAGATCGTTCGACTGTATCCAAATCTAGTGGATCCGCTTCGTCTTTCTCTTCCGGCGCCGCCGACGAGTGTAACAATCACTCCTCCGCCGTCACCGGAGGCTCCGTCACTCCGACCAGCATCCTCCCGGAGGTTTCCAGCGCGTACGTCGAGATCCTCCAGGCGTTTAAGCTGATCGACAGAGACAACGACGGAGCCGTCTCGAGGCACGAGCTCGAGTCGCTCCTCACGCGCCTCGGTCCTTATCCTCCGACGGAGGAGGAGATCAGCGTCATGCTCGAGGAGGTGGACTGCGACGACGACGGAGACGGTATGATCCGTTTGGAGAAGCTCGCGAGCCGCGTCGTCGATGATCGGTCTCGTGATGACTCGGACGAGCTGAAGGAGACGTTCGAGTTCTTTGACGCGGATCGCGACGGGAAGATCTCGGCGGAGGAGCTTCTACGAGTTTTCTCGGCGATTGGAGACGAGCGGTGCACGTTAGAGGAGTGCGAGCGTATGATAGCAGCTGTTGACGATGACGGTAACGGATTCGTGTGCTTCACTGAGTTTTCGAAAATGATGGATGTCCAGCGATGATCTCTCTTAATTAGTTTGTTTTGCATTTTCTGTTTTTTTTTTTTGTTAATGAAGCTCTTTTTGCCCTAATGTTTAGGGTTATGAGTATCGTTTGTTAAGTTTGACTGAGATTCGAAGAACCGAATAAACGTTAGTGAGAGATTGGACTGATTATTCCATTTAATCTCTTTGTGTTTACGTTGATTATTTCGAGATCATAATCTAAATATATTGCTGAAATGAAAATAAATAGAATCTGATATAAATTATGGGAGAATCTATTTTAAAATAAACCATTTATTTTAAGATGCACTTGCAGAGTTTGCAGCTTTTTAGTTTACTGTCGCATTTAGAAACAAGCGTTTTTAGTTAGTCAGTCCATTTTATATACCATTAATAGAGAGCTCAGACCATGTGACCAAGGCACCGGAAGTGTTGAATACCTTTTTATATACTCCACTAATTGGAAAAGGAAAACAGCGGTTTATTAATCTGTCAGATTCTGAAAGGCATGTTCGTTCATTGCTGCTTTTATCATAAGATTCGTATTCTTGCACCATATTTTTCTCTGCTGCCATTTTTTTTTTTTCTTTTTTTCTGCTGCCATTTTCTTGCTAACTTACTAGAATTATTTTATTGGTACAAATACAAAAGAACATGTCGCTGTGCTGTTACTTTTATATGTCGACATTTTGGAAAAAAACATCATGTTGAGGTTGGATCATGTCTGGTGTAACACAGTAAAAGCTAATCTTAGTTAATTATAAAATACATTTTAGATCATGCAACATGCATGGAGAGAGTCATCGATTTTCTTTAATATATGAAGAAGAAGAGTTGGAGGTTGATGGAGTGGTGGTGGAAGCAGGATGCCTTTTAGCAAAACAACTACAATATCAGTTGAAGCAAGTTGGCATTTTCAATGTGTCCTTGCATCTTGGGATTCCAGTCTCCACACAATCTTAGTCTGTTTGGCATATCTCTACAATTTTTTATGTTATTTTCATAAATTTTATAATTATAGTATATGTTACTCTAAAATAAAAGTACTATATGAACTAAATACTGAAAAAATATTAATCTAATAAATGAACTTATTTTATTTTTTAAAAAATCTTTCAATTTAAATTTGATACAATATTTTACAAATATTTATATATAGTTACGATTTCAATAATGAAACAATAATTGAATATATATATATATAAAAGAATACACAAATACATGTGAAAATTTGAAACAACATATTCAATGAAAAAAAATATACCTAAAATTATTATGTTTAAAAGATTGATAGATACACCACGCATATATATATATATATCAGTTTAGAATTGAAAACAAATGTTCATATAAAAATAAATGAAAACAAAATCATCGGGATCTAGTAATATGTTTACATGACGAGACGAGGAAGACTGGAAGAGGATGGCTAAAAATGTTGAAATTTTCTCCATCTAATTCCATTAACATCGTACTATATTTAAGTGTTGATTGGAGATGATTACGGACATCAAATAGGTGTAGCATCTAGTTAGCCCTACATCTAGTTATATAACGTGATTAGTGGGTTCGTCTCGTTAATGACAAATGAAATACATTTCCAATATAAAAACTGGCAAAATAAAATAAATTAAAGTGTACTATATTTCTTACTGACTTCGGTCAACAAAATATTCTATATCCAGTCTGTGATCATCCGAATTAGTGAATGAGTAGACTAATTTACAGATTTACTTTAATTTCCAAAACATCCTAATACAAAAAATGAAACAAATGAATTGAAAGTCTGTGTCTATAACATGTGATCAGGGGCTAGTCCCAGGATGTTATGATGAAAGCAAAACAGAGCAAAGGAAAAAAAAACTTGAATTTAACACGATACATTTTATTAAGCGAGAACGTAAGTGACACGTTTACGGTTTACTAAGGGAGAACGTGACAACTCTCAGAGTCTAAGCTCTGCTTACTTCATAAATTGTTGATTTCGAAAGTAAAGTATTAAACGAATCTCGAGGAAGACGAAGAACAAGATCAGTAGAAGAAGCCTAATTAGAAAGAAAGAGCGGGAGAGATATACAATGGGAGGAGGTTATAATCTGTTCGGTGCAACGACATCGGGGAAGACAATACTATTTGCTCTCTTTCTAACGGTTGGATCATTTTACGCCGGCTCTCTCTTCGGTAACAACGAACACATCTACCTCTCTCAATCTGGTCGGTCTTCTTCTCTCTCTGTTGAAAACTTTCTTTGCATGCGGTTTTGGATTCTTGTGGAATCTGCGGCAAGTTCTTGATTATTTACACTCAATCTTGATTTTCCAGCTCTCTTCAAGTTCTCAAACAAAATCGAGCTCACTTACCGAACATCATCACCACCACTAGTCATACCTGAAACTGGAATGAACGTGTGTCCCTTAAAGTTCAACGAGTATCTCCCTTGTCACAACGCTACATACGTCCACCAGCTGAGCTTGAACGTCTCTAGAAGAGAAGAGCTCGAGAGGCACTGTCCGCCGCTCGAGCAGCGTCTCTTCTGCTTGGTGCCTCCACCAAAAGATTACAAGATACCTTTGAGATGGCCAACTAGTAGAGACTATGTATGGAGAAGTAATGTGAATCATACACATCTTGCTCATGTTAACGGTGGAGAAATCTGGGTGCAAGAACATGGAGATAAGTTTTGGTGGTTCCCTGGTGGTGGTACTCATTTCAAACACGGTGCTTCAGAATATATACAGAGGTTTCACTTATATGCGTTCTTCATAGGGACTATAGACATTTTTGTAAGGAATTTAATAAAAAAAATCATAATTTTGCTATGGATTTTTTGTGTGTCTCAATAGGTTGGGAGGTATGGTGACTAATGAAACAGGTGACTTGCGTTCAGCTGGTGTGGTGCAAGTACTTGACGTTGGATGTGGAGTTGCAAGCTTTGCGGCTTATCTACTTCCTTTAGGTATACAGACAATGTCCTTTGCTCCTAACGATGCTCATGAAAACCAGATTCAGTTTGCATTGGAGAGAGGCATTGGCGCAATGATCTCTGCTGTTGCCACAATACAACTGCCGTATCCTTCAGCTTCGTTCGAGATGGTTCATTGTTCGAGATGCCGTGTTGATTGGCATGCAAATGGTATGTTTTGGAGTGATAGGTTTGTTTGGTTTGGTCATAGTAATGATAATGTTTTTTTGAACTTGATTCTGCAGATGGGATCTTACTTAAAGAAGTTCATAGGCTTCTTAGACCTAATGGCTACTTTGTGTATACATCACCACCAGCTTATAGGAATGATAAAGAGTATCCTATGATTTGGGAGAAGTTGGTTAATCTAGCTAACTCAATGTGCTGGAAGCTTGTTTCCCGGAAGGTGCAAACTGCTATATGGATGAAAGAAGAGAACGTTGAGTGCCTAAAGAGGAATGCAGAGGTGAAGCTCATAAGTTTATGTGATGTGGAAGATGTTTTGAAACCATCCTGGCAAGTTCCTCTTAGAGATTGTGTGCAGATTAGTGGATATACAGAGAAGAGACCCTCTTCTTTAGATGAACGTCTCTCCAAGTATCCGGAAACTCTGAGAAACATAGGTACATTTCTTCTTGCTCAGTTCATTTTAGACTTTACTTATGTACTTATAAGCAAAGTTTTCATCAGGTATTAGTGAAGATGAATATGCATCAGATACGGTCTACTGGAGAGAACAAGTTAAACAGTACTGGCGGATTATGAATGTTAATGAGACTGAAGTGCGGAATGTAATGGACATGAACGCATTCATTGGTGGATTTGCTGCGGCTATGAACTCGCACCCTGTTTGGGTAATGAACATAGTACCTGCTACCATAAATGAAACTTTGTCTGGAGTTTACGAGAGGGGCTTAACTGGTGCTTTCCATGATTGGTAAGCATGTTCAGATTTCTGTTTTGTTTCCAGTCTTTGCCAAGCTTCAATCAACACACCAGTTAGATAAAAGAAAATGTCTTTTAGGTGTGAGCCGTTCTCAACATATCCGCGCACGTATGATTTGCTGCATGCCAATCATGTCATCTCTCACTACCAAAGCCGTGGAGATGGTTGTTTGCTAGAGGATATCATGCTTGAGATGGACCGGATGATTCGCCCTCAGGTACTCTTGCACTGATGGTGCAACTACTTTTGAATCAAACCCCCTTTTGTTCTCTCTATCATATAGTCTTCGTAATATACATAACCTGAGTGAATCGTTGGTTTTGGGACTGGTAGGGATTCATCATTATAAGGGACGAGGAACAGATAATATCAAGGATCCGAGACTTAGCTCCTAAATACCTCTGGGAAGTGGTAACTCATCAGCTGGAAAACAAACTCAAGAAGACAGAAAGTGTTCTGTTTTGCAGAAAGAGATTCTTGGCTATCATCTGAACAGGACCCGCTTTATAGTTCCAAACAAGTCTAGAATATCTCTGTACATGTAACTTTATATCTTCATAAGTCATACAAGAATTTGTTTCTACACTTATTATCAATTACCATGATTTACATATGTGATAGGTGTCTCATCTATTACGGGTTCTGTCCAAACTCAATCAAAACAAGATTGACACTGAAGAGTTTTTTTAAGCCCACTCAATTATACTATATACAAGAAGCATAAAACATAGAGGTTGTTCTGACATTACAAAAGAGAAAACATACTATGAGACCCATGAATTCTCGTACTTGTTGAGTGAGAACGAAGAAGACTGAACCTCGGTTAAGTGGAAAGGATCCGGTTCGATTCCATAGTCAGTTAACGGTCTATGCTCAAGTACATTGTCATGATTGTTCACAAAGTCAGGAACTTCCACCTCCCCTTTCTTTATCTCCTCCCACAGATACTGCAACCTGCTCACATACTTAATCTTCCAATACAGCCTACAAGTTAACAGATACAAAATTCAAAGAACACATCAAAAATTCAAAATTCAAAATTCCAATACAGCTTATAAGTGGTGTTTAGATGATGAAAGCTTTGAACTTTCAGGCTCAAAAGAAAAAGCTCTTACCCTCCAGTTAGAAGAAGGCGACCGAGAGTGGCAATGACAAGTCTTGAACGAAGACCAGGGTGTACAAAGTAGACAACTTGGAGCCTGTCTTTGATCTCGGAAGGAAGATCCTCGTAGATCCATCTCAAGATGGTAATCCCCGGCGAGTTCTCGTCCTTTTGAACAGTGCTGTGCATGTAAACCAAGCAGAAAGGTCCCTCGGGACATTCGTTGCTAATCTTCTGGAATATATACTTCTTCAACCTCTCTGCACTCACCACACGAGCTGCCGTTTCACACAAAAAAAAATCACTTTAGACTTTAAAAAGATGAGTTAAGTAATGAAACAGAATGTTAGTGAAGCTCTAGCTAAAGCGGAGAAGATGATCTAACAAACTTGTAACTAACTTTTCTCCTTGATTAATTCAAATGACAGAGGCACAGAGCACAGAGCACAGAGTTAACTTATATACTGTGATTGATTGTCCCCGGTTTACTCTAACATATTTGATCAGTTCTTAACCGCAATAAACCAATACTAAACACGGTTATCTACTCTAATACAGAAGCTAATAATACATCTATCAGAAGTTGGCAATTTTATTTACCGGGAAAGTACTTTCCGACGACGCGGAAGATCCGGTTACCGGACTTATCGGAGCCCTGGAGGGTGAAGAAGTGGAGGAGATCGAGATCGGAGAAGTCTTCGTCGCCGAGGTATTGAGGGCAGTCGTGCCAGTTCTCTTGCTCGTCGATCTCATCGCTTCTCGTTAAGAAAGGTCGAGCGTCGATGCCTAGATCGGAAGCTAAGACCACCACCGAAAAGTCTTCTGCCATCGCCGGAACTCTCTACTCCGTCGTCTCACAAATCTTTCAACATTTTGAGTGTATTTTAGTTAAGGATCAAAAGGTTAAACTATCCTGCGGAAGGTACATGGTAAATTACATGGACTGAACACGTGGCATAAGCAAAATGAGTGCTATGGCCAAGATCAAAAGATTGTACACGTGACAAGATCTACTTGAGTGTTTTGGCTCAGGATCAGACGGTCATATTAGGCTGCGGAGAGTACATGATATTTTACATGCGGCTGAACACGTGGCAAAATCTAAATGAATCCGGCGTACCAAAAACCGAAATTGCCCTTTACGATCTAAAACCTCTTTACACGACGGCGGTTAAAACGTCGCCGTTTGATCTTCCGCTTCTTCTCAGCACATCTCTCTGGAGGAGGAAAAAGAAAGATGGCGACTTCGCGATTACAGATGGAAGGAGATGACTCTGTACTTTTGCACGTAACTCACTCCAATCTCAAGAGCTTCGCTGCGGATGTTCGTTTCTCTCCGCAAGTGAGTCTCTTTTTTTTCAGACACAAACACCAGTTAACTGATTCAACTGTCTCTCTCTAGACTCTAAAAGTCATGATTTTGATTTTGATTTTTTGGTTGTCTGAAAGATGAATGTGGAAGGTGTGAAAGAAAAGCTATGGAAGAAATGTGGGACATCTGTGAATGCTATGGCTTTAGAGCTTTATGATGAAAGTGGATCAAAGGTTGCACTTCTCAGTGATGATTCAAGACCACTCGGCTTCTACTCCCCTTTTGATGGGTAACTTCACGTCTGTTCACTGTAATCTTGATTGATGCATCTAGTGAAATTGATGGCTTGTTGTTCTTTTATACCGTTTCAAAAGGTTTCGGTTACACATAGTTGATCTTGATCCCTCTTCGGTCACAACTGGAGGGTGGCTTGAAGATACTTCATTGGTTGAGAAGTATACTATCTCAGAAGAGGACTATGCTAAACGAACTGGTATGTTTTTCTACTTCATTAGATTCATTGTCTCAGAAGAAACAAGTTTGTCTGTTAAGTGAATTTGCTGGTGCTCATCTGATGCTATGTGATTGTGTTCACTTCACGTTACAGACAGTTTTAGGAAGTTCAAAGAAAAAAGAGTGTCTCAGAATCCTGCTGCTTCTGAGGTTAAGGTATGTAAAGAAGCTAAATGGTTAGATTAAGAAATTTAAGAACACAAAAGGTTCTTATGATTCCTCCTTTTTCAACAGACGAAGGAGGACTTCATGGAAGATCTATGTGCAAATATCAAGGTTAGTCAGATTCATTTATGTATTTAAAGACTTCTCCATTCCTTACTTTTAAACTGAAGGCGCAGAGATAACGAGCTACTGTTTTGATATTTTGTGAGACCTGATCTCTCTGTGTATTCTGCTTCTAATCTTCTTATTTTTCTCTTGTTGTCAAATTATTAAGGTGGGAGATAGATGCCAAGTTGAGCCCGGGGAGAAAAGAGGAGTGGTCAAGTACGTTGGACGAGCAGAGTCGTTGGGTCCTGGCTATTGGGTTGGAATCCAGTATGATGAACCCCTTGGCAAACACGATGGCATGTATGTACTTTCTATATTATTGTAGTCATTTAAGGTTAAACTCCTTCGGAATTTAAGGTAGTGTTCTTTTTTGTGTTAGTAAAACCTCATTGAGGTCCTTAGTCTTGCATAAGCTTGTGCTCAACATCATGATTATTTTCGTAGTAAACGCACAAATATGCCTACTCGGTTGTCATGCTTGATATTGGCTTATATATGCAGGGTGAAAGGAACAAGGTTATTTGAATGCCCTCCGCTTCATGGTGGTGTGGTCCGGCCAGACAAAGTAAAGGTAATTTCTTTTTTTTTCTACAAGGTCTTAGCATCAGAGAGTGAAAAGGCATGATCCGGTTTGTATTTGTTAGAAACATATGTCAATTTAAGTTTTTTAAGGATGTTAATAGTAAGAGTCTAGATTCTCACACTGGTTAGCTATAAAACTAGTTAATGCCTTCTAGGCCTAAGGATATGTTCACTCTCAAGCTAAGTTTTGGTCGAATTTTACAATATTCAGCACGAGGTTCTTATCACGGTAAAGTAATTAGTTGGCCTGCATAGATTGAATTTGTAAGCCACAAATTCTGCTACTCACGAACTTTGTATTGGCCTGCAGGTTGGTGATTATCCCGAAAGAGACCCCTTCGAGGAAGATGAAATATAAGCCTTTCAAACCAGCGAAAGGAGTTTGCAAGATTTGCTTTCTATCTGCTTTTGTACCTCTTTGTTTTGGATTTCAAAAGAGTTGGTAAAACACTCAAATGCAACAACACTTTAAAAAAAGTATTTTAATTTTGATGAAAAGATCAATAACTAATAAGCTTCTTATATATTCCACAAGAATTCATGTTACGATATACACAATTACCCAAAAGCATGCAGTTGCAGATAATCCAGTCCAACTGGTCCTTAGTCTCTATCTCTTACCAAATTGTTGATCATCTTAGCAAGAGGAACAGTCCCCTTAGTCATGATCTCCAACCTCGAGGTATTAGAAGCATGCGAGAAGAGCGACAACCCAAAGAACACCAGGTCCGGGAGAAACAACCTCGACGACAAGAAACCATGCCAGTAACGCGGTTCCAAATCAAAGAACGCATCAAAGAACCTCCTAGTAGCATCCAAATCCAGCTTCAGCAGTATATCCATCCCAAAGCAGAAGAACTCCCTCTGTCTCCTCCTCTCAATAGGCCACAAGTCTCTCCACACTTCAGCCGAGAGCTGGTCTCCTTTCGTCGAACCAAGGTACCTCACTATAGCGTTTGCAACTATCGGCGCAGCTGCAAGAGTCCTAGCCACCATGTAACCTGTAGAAGGATGAACCATTCCCGCTGTACCGCCAATGCCAACTACCCTTTGAGGTAAGACAGGTAAAGGACCTCCCATAGGGATCACACAACGCTCGTCTTCTTCAATCCTTTTCACGTTGATATCCAAATGTTTCAGCCTAGCAACCATTCTCTCTTGGATATCCTCCATCCTCAAGCCCGGCCTAGCAACCAGAGACGTCTCTTCAAGAAATATCCTGTTGGAGGAAAACGGCATGGCGTACAAGAAGGTAGGGATCTTGCTGTTCCGTTCTTTAACCTCAGGGTACGGATCAAGATGCTTATCTCTCCAGTCCATGAACACCATCTTATCCACATCAAACGGATGTCCATCGACTTCAGCCACTATCCCATACGCCACTTGGTACCCAGGGTTATACGGTTTATCATACTTCACCAAGCATCTTGAAAACCCTGTAGCATCAAGAACAACAGAAGCCTGAATCTTCACACCGTCACTGCAAACCACAGTGGAGTTAACCTCCTCGTGAACCACGTTGGTGACTTTAGCCTGATGAAACTTAACGCCGTTAGTGATGCATTTCTGAAGCATCTTGGATTTGAGCTGTTTACGGTTGACTCTCCCGTAAGGCCTGCTCAAGTCCTTCTCTGCACCGTCGTTGATGTAGACGACGGCTCCGGACCAGGTGGTGTCGAGGCAATCTAGCAAGTCCATGGCTTCGAACTCGTCCACCCAGACTCCGTAGTTGTTAGGCCAGATGAGTTTGGGAGAAGGGTCGATGGAGCAGACGGAGAGTCCTGCCTCGGAGACCTGCTGAGCCACGGCTAAACCGGCGGGTCCACCACCGACGATGGCTAGGTCGACGACTTTGTTGAGGGAAGTGTCGTATAAGGGGAGATCAAAGTCGAGGTTCTCCTTCTTGGTTTCAGGAACAAGATCTAACAGAGCACTACTAGTACTACTTCTACTACCGATTCTGACTGCCCTTTTCTTCACACCAAGCTTAACCCTTGAAGGGTTTGGACTATTACTGCTTAATCTCTCAAACCCATGAAAGTGAGGGATGAAAAATTCGAGCTTGTTGGGTGTTCTCAACAGAGTATCCATCGAAACAGAGGAAAAACCTTAACTTTAAGATAATTCGAGATCACCTACATGACACAAGAGAAAAGATAACAGTTTGATATCTCTAGTTGTGAAAGACTAAGAGAGAGTAGATTGAAAGAAGGACTACAGAGACTTACTTACCCAGAAGCAGTAAGCTTCATGGAGATTGGAGATTGAGACTATTATCTTCCCACAGAGAGAGAGAGAGATGAGAGAGTTTGTGTCTGTGTGTTTGTGGTTTGAGTCATCTGGTGGGGTCCGCCCGTTATGGCTAACATTAAATCTTATTTCCCACAAATACAGATTCTTAACCCTGTTATGGATTTTATTACTAATTGATAATTAGGGAAATATAAATTAAAACAATTAATATTCTCATTATTTATAGAAAATCTATTATTTTGGTCCGTTTAAAATATTTTGGAAAGAGTATTATCTCTAAAAGCTTTCGGTTACTGCTGACTTTTGGTTTGCGTTAGTCACTAGCTTACCACAACCTTAACTAACGCATTATCTCGTGTCTGTTGAGTGTGATGAGTCGGTACCTCATCACCACTACCTTCATTTTATTACTTAAATGCACGCCATTATAGATGATTTATAAGTGTTGGTACTAGTCGACATTGCGAGACACACACACACTCGTTGTTGGTGATAAAGACATGACTACCACATTCTATAGATAAAACTTCTTCATAAGACTCAATACATTTAGCTTCCACCAAACTCCCAAGTACTAATAAACAATTGTATAACAAAACAAAACACACAATAGATAAAAAGACAAAATCACCACACTGAGAATTACATAATGATCTTCTCAACACTTATTACTAGTACTACCACACTTCAAAGCTAATGTTAAATGGAAATAAAAATCCCTTTTTATACACCCCCACCCAATGTCTTTGCAAGCAAGAAAAATCATCAAAAGCCTGAATATCTTTTTGTGCACCAACGTATCCTATGTTATATAAGTGATGATGAAAGCAAAACCTGCATAGCTTTTCACAAAACAAAAGATGATAATGATGTCAGATCTCTGTACATTCAAAAACCAACTGAGAGATATTCGAGACACACTGTTCTTACCTGTTACCTAACTACTCGCTGCTCCCAAGGTTGTCGTAACTGAAACCTTCAGATATGGTATCCAATCTCTTGTTGTCTCCTGCAATAAACAGATTATTATTATCAATAAAAGAAAAATATAACAGATACTCTCTTATGCATTCTTTTTAACAAAGTCTCGAAGTTCTCACCTTGATATTCTCCCCTGTCGCAGGAGTCCAGGAAATTTTCAGAATCCGGCACAAGGAACGGTGATTTATCGTAGCTCTCCAGAATATCTGATGAAATCTTATGGTTACAAACACTAGGTTCTATATGCATATGCTAAGATATATGAACAACGAGAGTCAAAAAGGAGTATATATAAGATAGAGAAAAGACCTGAGCTCTGAGAAAAATCGGCTGTCAAATCAGAGAGGCTGAAATTCCTAGGAATCTGACCCAAGAACCCAAAAGTAGAAGCTTCTGCGTCAAGAAGCGTATCACTGAGTGGCTGTTGGTTGTTGTTGGACTCGTTACTGAAAGATGGGATGGGAGTCTCTCTAACTGCGGAATGTCCATCCAGGGCATTGTTCCGTTCACCACCACCATACATGAAGGAAGGAGGGTTTGTAAAGGCAGTCTCAGACTTGATCATTCCTCCTCCGTTCATCCCCTGCATCATAGGTGGCATGTTTGTGGTCTGTGATGATGAGAGCATATTTGGAGAAGCGTCAGCTCTCCTAGCGTGGGTTGATATGTTCACAGATGGGGACACGTTTGTTGTGTTGAGTGTTGAAGAGCCATTGAGGTATGCATTAGACAGATTCGAAGGCATAGGATGGTGTGCATTGGGCTTCAATGATTGATCAGTGTGTTCAGAGGCATAGCCCAGCTGTTTCTGGTTCACTGTTAAGAGAATTAATGTCAGCTGCATAGATTAGCTATCTAAAACATCAATTCCCTTCAAACGAATCTTACTTGATTGGATGTGAGAACCATTTGTATTCTGGACAGAGGAGGTAAGTCCAGTTGGATGCATCTGCTGCATATGGTGAACCTGCTGCTCAAGTAGCTTGTTGAATTCCATGATCTGGTGTTTCACCATGAGCCTCAGATAGTACGCCTTGAAAAATTCACGGTTCTCTTCTTCAAGCTTCTGCCAAACTGTAAATCATGATCATTAAAATATATATTATCTTTCATAACTCATGATCGATTGTTGTAAGTTCTCATTATAAGCACTTCCTATCTGGACTCTGACAAGTAAGACCTATTAAGTTAAACTTCCTCAGTAAGATTGTACATAAAAAATCAAGTTAAGCAAAGATGAAGAAAACAACCTACACATGATTTTGGCTAGGGATGTCCTGAACTGCTAAATATATCTATCTATCTACACCGTTTAATGGAAGTAACGGATTCAGAAAGTAGAACCATCAATGAGTAAGGACTACACAATCACATGTAAATATGATTTGAAAAAAAAAGGATAACAGCTGTGGTTACCTAGCTCTGTGAAGCCAGGCTCGATTTTAGCCTGCTCCAGTAAAGTTTCCACGACTTCTTTCTGATTCATGTAAAGTTGAAGGCATCGTTCTATTAGGTTTTGAACCTGAAATGGGCATGATAACATGCAAAAAAAAGTTTATTGATCAACGTTGGACACTGGACAGAAGAGTTGAAAGAATAGGAGAAACCAAAAAAAGTTAAAATTTTAATGTTTTCACATATTTATACAATGAAGCTGAAGACCTTGTATCAACATGTATGATGCTTTTCATATTCAAGGGTGTAAACTCCCGAGCTATTTGTGACTACTAAACATATTCATCTAATACATTATTAAGAAAGATATTTATGCCTCAATTCTACAATTTCATAAGAGGTTCTTTCCAAAGTAGTTAAAGAGGGCAGTGAAGAAAAGAAATGGCTATTTCTCAATGGCTTGCGGAAACAAGAACTATCATTGCTATGGGGGAAAAACATAAACGTTCTGGAAATGTAATCTATATGACATTCTACAGGACAACATGAACCTACAAGGGATACAACAAACTCAATATGCATCAAGAGAAAGCCATTCATTTTGTTTTATATTACCAGTTGTATATCTTGACGTGAGACCCTTCTCACTGTTCCACTTGACATCTCTAGAATTTTGTTTTGCAAAACAGAGCTTGTTCCTGTAAGGATAGAACCAGTATTTAGACATTGTACTTAGAGATTGTACAAAGGAAAACAAGTTAAAAAGGTCTATTCAATCTAACTTAGACAAAACCTTGTTCAACAAAAAAAAAAACACATCAACAGTTCTATTGCCAAACAGAATCTATGTAAGATGTGTCCGGAAGAGGTAAACCATAACAAAGACATAAACTGCAACTACTCAAGCTATTTTCCCCAGAAATAATTAAAAATAAAAGCTTTATCGATCAGAAAAGAACGCTAAAAGAAAAAAAATCAAAACTTTCATTTCTCCCAAACCAATCCCAATACTTTCAATAGATTCCGTCTTCAAAAACAACCGGATCAAATCAAATTACATGAACCCAAAAAAAAAATTATAAAAGATCATGCGAGAGAAGCTAATCATAGAACAACAAATTCAACTTTATGAAAAAAAAAGTCACAAGCTTTAACAATATCAGTACCTCAAATCCGAGATCAATCGTGCAGAGAGAAAGAAGAGAGAGAGAGAGAGAAAGGAGAAGGGAAAGGTACCTAACCTCACTTTGAACGTCGTGGATTATACTTAATTCTTTTCCTCCATTTCCTTTTTTCTCATTTTACTAATTTTATTTTACATTAAATATTCAAGCTTTAGGGAAGCTGCCACGTGGACAATGTGTTACTTTGGTGGACCCCATACGCAAGAGTTATCTTCTTTGTGCAGTCAATTTTTAGTTTCTTACAGAGAGAAGAAGAAGGAAGCATTAACATGACTATGGAAAGAAATACAAGAAGTTGATTTTAGTCATATAGGCAAAAAAAAAAACATCAAGACAGAGAGATATATATAAGTTGATCTAATCATGCTTCTTGAACCCGAACTTTCCACTTGGGATTCTACCGAGAAAACCGGAATCAATCTTCTTGAAGTGACTGTGAAACTTCATTAGCAGAGAATCCACAAAACCATCCACTTCGTCTTCGTATCTCTCATACACTACAGGCATTGTGTGAGCTCCCACAAACCCTTCAACACAAAAAAAAAAAGCATCATCCCTTTATGAACTCAACTCTTAAAAGAGTCACTAGTAAAGAAGTACTACTTACCAATGTACACAACAGTTAGGAAGTTGCAACAGCTCCCTATTATTGCAGCTACCCACAGTCCAAACACAGCCTGAAAATGAATGTTATTAATATTGAAATGTGAAAATGTAATGAGAGCATAGAAGACTACTTACCATGAGGAACTGTTTTAAGTTCCCTCTACAAGACAAGTCCTGAAGAAACAACAAACCACGGTTAACCTCTGTGCCTATGGTCACACCCAAATCAGCAAAGAAATCTTTTGGAAGAACAAGGCGAGGCACTTTAGACTGTGATCTGTTTTTTTAGAGACATCATGAATAGACTTTTGCTTATTAGATTGCAAACCAGTTATATAAAACAACACGAACCGGTTTAAGAATTTTTACCGGTTTAGGAACCCTGAGGCATTACACCAAACGAATTGACCGATCATACCAAGCAAGAGACCGTAACAAACGAGAGACAGGAAATGGAAGTTGATCCACTCGAAAAGCACCCAAACTGCAGTAGCTCCCATCAGGAAACTAGCGGAGATCTTCTTGTTCCTCCACAACAACACATCAGCAGCTGAAGTGGAGAATCAACTTTAATTAGAAACAATAACAACAACACAAAAAACTAATCACACTTAAAAAAATTGAAATTCTTTACATCTGCCACCGCCTAAGACGTGATGAATCGGTTTCTCGCGACCGAACAAACGGTTGAAACGAGAAGCGACGGTGTCTTGATGTTGTTCGAAGAAGGAGGAAGCGTGTTTGTTCTTCTGAACTGCTTCTGTAAAGTTATCCACCAAATCGCCGATAGCGTCCTCTACGATGTTCTTCTCAGGCATGATTCTGGGATAAACACAATCAAATAAACAAACTCAAGCAGAGCTGAAACCATATATAAAGATCGAATCTTTCGGTAAGTTCTTCAGACCCCTAAACCCAAAAACCCTTTAAAGTATCCAACTTTGGACTAGTTCGTTGACGATCATTACAATGATATGAAACTTCATATCTTAATATTTGGCAGCGCACGAAACCCAGAAACTGAAGAGCAGAAAAGAGGTAAAAAGATGAAGATGACAAAAGAATAAACCTTTAGGAATTGGAGAAGCTGAATCCGGTCTGTGAATTTTCACACAAAAAGTTTGCTTTTTTTGAAGATTCTGAAAGATGGATGATAAAGTAAACAAAGAAATAAAAAAAAAAAAAAGAGGGTGGAAGTGAAAAGCAAGCGATGGGATTGGTTGAATTAAAAAAAACGTGGGCAAATTTGGAGTCTTGTGTATGAATAGGGCTCATCTTCCCTCGTGATAATACCGATATTGCTCTGACCCGACATCTCTTTTTAAAAATGCTCTTTAGTGTAATAGGAAAAACATTCTTCACAAAAGCAACTAGTAAACACATCAATGAACACACAGAAACTAAAGTTAACACAAAGTATTCACACAAAAATATAAATCAAGGAAGAATATCTGTTACCTTCTCATCTTTCTTCTAATCCTTAGTTTCAGCCTCTCCCCATCCATTGAGATTATGATTTTGAGTTAGTACTTATAAGGGATATTATGGTTTCTTAAATATCAGAAGATTTGATTAGTGGAGCTTTCCTCGAAAAGTTAAAAGGTAAACAGAGTGATTATGTGTGACTACAAAGTGTACAAAATTGGACAGTAATTTGAAATTCTAATTACATTTTCCGAGAGTTTCATTTGACTTTAATTTTGATTTTATTTAAACAGCTGGCGAGTATTTAATTTTATAAAGACAAATTTCTTTTTTAGATTTTTATTTATTTTAGTTACCTTTTCTAACGGCTTCTATTTATTAAGAAAAACTTTAAGACAGTGTAAATCAATTTAATAAAGTAATAAACGACGTTTTTGAATCAATATAACATTATGATGTCTCCTAAATCAAAGCTATCTCTAGCTGAGGTAACAGCAATGTGTTGTTTATATGTCGAGATGCTCCAGATTCATTCTAGTCGCAGCACTTTTGATGAGTTCCTTCCTGACATCGACCTGAAACAGATGGCACAACACAGTTTTACATAATGAGTTTTGCAGAACACAATGGAGCGCATCCCTCATGAAAAGATCTGAGTTTGTGGCCTTACCCTAGCACCCATTAGAGATGAGAAGACCACATTTGTTTCTGCTGCGTCATCAACAACTAGTTGCTTTAGTATCCTTGTATCTGGATTCATTGTTGTTTCCCATAGCTGCTCAGGCATCATCTCACCCAAACCTGCAGATGCAGACAAAAGGGATGTTACAGAACAATACTGTTGTGCAGCCTCCAAGTATTAAGGCATGTCTAGACTTGGTTACTCAGCTAGACCAGACCAACTGCTATAGATGAACTTGTCATAATTATTTAACACTGGCCTTACTTAGCACAGCACAGATTCATGATATGAAAAGCCATAAGACACACAAAAACAGGGTTTCTCTCGGCATTACCTTTGAACCTCTGAATGTTGTAGGATGCATTTCCAGGGAACGCAGCGATAACTTGTTTAAGAGCCGCCTCGTCATAACAGTAATGCGCCTGTTTCCCCCTCTCAACCTGGTTGTTTTCAAAGAGAAGACTAGCTTTAGAAAGAAAAAAAAACTTTCCGTAAATCGGTAGCACAACAATAACTGCTAAGAACTTACCTTGAAAAGAGGTGGAACTCCAACGTAGATGCAACCAGCGTCAAACAAGGCTCTCTGTAGAAAATGAATCACATTAAGTTCACCAGTAATCTAGCGGTTACATTAAATTGAATGTTTTATTCAGCTAAACCAAGACCTGATATCTGAAGAAAAAGGTCAACAGAAGTGTCCGGATATGTGCACCGTCAACATCTGCATCTGTTAATATGATGATTTTGTGGTAACGCAGATTCTCCATGTTAAAGTCTTCTCCCTGGAAAATAGATTATATGTCACGTTGAGTTTGTCATCAAGATTGCCAAAAAGAAAGAAAAGAACAAATAGGAGGATACATTACCTTCACTCCAAGACCAAGACCAAGAATAAGATTCTGAATTTCTTCGTTCTTATACATAGCTGCTTCGTCTTTTCTCTCAATGTTCAAAATCTTGCCTCTTAAAGGGAGAATCGCCTGCACAGATCCAAAACACTTTCTGTTACAAACAGAAGCATAATCCCATATGACAACTATGTTGACCTGTGAATGATTCTCCAACTTTTTATACGACACACTCACATCCCCCAAACAGTCTAATTCATCTATAGTTTGGTTTCTAATCCTACTCTCATCTTAACGACATCAAACATATGTTGATACTACTCAAGAGACGCAGTCCATTTCTTTTAAAATAAAGATAAGACTCTTAGACACACAAATATTTGCATACTCAAAGAAGCCAACCAGAATTTATTAGCATCAAACTTTGCATGTATCTTTACCACTTAGACATGTAATAATAGTTAACTATCCTTTTCTACCCCCTCACTGATTCTTGTTCTAGTGACACAGTGAGCAGAATGATTCCTTACTTGGAAACGCCTGTCACGACCTTGTTTTGCGCTGCCGCCAGCCGAATCTCCTTCCACTATAAAAATCTCTGATAACACAGAAAAAGAAGTCAGCAATTGACCAATATTGATAGCTTACAAGTGTTAAAAAGCTATGACCAGCATATACGACAGCCTCTTGTTCCTTTTTTTATCTTCTCAGTTGAGTCTTAAGAAATCAAATGATTTGACAGTTTAAAAGCTTTTATATTGATTAGTACTCATGTTCTGATTTACTACGAAAGGGAACTTCCATGCTGGCTAATGCATACCAGATTCTGCAGGATCTGTAGATGAGCAATCTGCTAGCTTCCCGGGAAGTGAGGATGACTTCAAAATGCTTTTTGATCTGACCAACTCCCTAGCCCTCTTTGCAGCCAGAGCAGCCTACAGAGAAAAATAGCCATTATGGAAAATTCATGGTCATTATGGATAAATAGCGCACTGTGCTAGGCGGAGGAGCAGTAAGGATACACACACTTAATCACATAATCAGAAATCTGAGCAGGTATATCAAAGCCATACCTTGTACGCATTCAAGGATTTGGAAATAATGCTTTCAAGAACATCCGGATGCAATTCCAAGTACTCCGTGAGGTACTCCTGGAGTGATTGGTCAACAATTTTCCTCACCTCTGGATTTCCTAGTCTCGTCTTTGGGAGAATAGGCGACAAAAAAACAATATTAATACGAGTAACAGAATACAGTCGGTGGTTATGGCCTGCTGGCCAGAGATCATAGCCAAAAAGAGGTGAGCAAATCATTATGCTCTTGAGTACCTTTGTTTGACCTTCAAACTCAGGATCAGGAACCTTGACTGAAACAATGCAGGTCAATCCCTCTCTAACATGTTCCCCACTTAAGCTAATATCCTTCTCCTGAAAAACATAATCAACGACAATTAACTACACCTTAGTATGCAACCATTTCAAAAATACATGCCTGAAACTTGTCAAGATAATATGCCTATATGAATACAAAAGCAACCTCTATAGCTGGCATGTATGTCAGTATAATCATAGACTAGTTCATTGTGCGTAGATAGCATGCAGAAGTGAGAACGTATAGTAGCAGAGCCTATTAACTGCAGATATACTAGTATAGAAATTCAGCCTCAGTCAAGACTCTTAAGAGTGGACATGTAAAGAAATGGCAAAATGCAGTTAGTTACTGATGTCACACCTTGATAACCTTTAACTTTTTTGCGAGGCTATTTAGAGTTCTTGTTAACGAAGCCTTCACACCTTCTATATGTGTCCCACCATCTATAGTGCGGATACTATTCGCATATCCCAGCATCGTGTCGGAATAGGCATCTGAGCACCTGGGTACAATAACGAGGCTATACAGTTAGATCATACATCACATACACATTCTCATCCAGAATAACTGTAGCATATACAGTCATTAACTCTGTATACAGTACATCAACTGATGTCCAGTTTACAGAGTAAATCACAAAACCAGTGAGCCTAAATGTTTAAGTATGTGTTCTAAGGTAAACGCAAGCAGATTATATCTATTCATCATATAAGCAGAGGTAAAATTTTAGAAGACGTAAATAAAAGGAAAAGTAAAGAGAAGGATAAGTAGTATATACCACTGAAGTGCAACGTCAACGGTGGTGCCATTTATCTCTTTCCGGAAACCCAGCACATCATGAAGCGGTTTCTGAACAAAAGAGCTGAAAGTTAGTCTTTTAATGATGACAGAGAGGATGACCTAAATGCATAAGAGCTAACTTGATAGAGACCTAGTTGACACAAGTCTATACTCATGCTAAGACAGAGCCCTTTTAATAATTAACTAACAGGAGAAACGTGGTCAACATATCTTACCATCAAGTTAGCTGAAAAATAAAAGAATTGGAACCATCCCCACGGGATTTTGTTTCACAAAACCCTTTCCACTTTAAAGTAATGCCGCAATATAAATTCTAGCATCAGTGATAGGGAAATAACTGAGACACTTTATATAACTATAACAAAGGATCCAGAGTGCAAGACTCACCTTATCAGTATTTAGCCAGCTGACATATTCAGTTAATCCTCCAGCGTAAAAATATTCACTATACAGGTCTTTTTCTGGATCATCATCCTCCTTTTTCAGAGAGATTGTAACCTGCATTTTATTTACACTTGATTATGGAATAAGAACAGTACATGAGAACTAATTCAAACGGCCAAATGAGAACTATTTTAAACGGCCAGACCGCCAAAGTCCATGAACATGACGCAAACAATTTAAATATTGACGTTTTAGTCAAAGAGATTATCAAGTGATAAATGTATACCTTTGGATTTAGAAAAGCAAGCTCTCTAATTCTTCCAGCAATAGTGTTGTGGTCGAACTGAATGGCAGTTGTGAATACTGAAAAATAAGATGTAGCAGAAAAGATAGGTTAGTCATCAAATCCTCTCTTAGGAAGGGTAAAACAGGTTAGTACGGAAAAAGGCAAAACCTTCTTTGTCAGGCCAAAACTTGATGCATGTCCCTTGAGTGCCCCTTGACTCTGGTGGAAGGACATGACATGTAAGTGTTGTTATGGGCTTTCCACGGGAATACTTATGCTGGAACTCCATCCCATCTCTGCGAACAATAACCTCCAATGCCTGTGAACAGTTAAAAGCTTCTTCATTAGTTGTATGAATATCATCCTAATAGGTTCTTGATGTCTTGCCATATATAACAGTTCCATTCCAGTAAATTTTTCATATGATGAGGTTAAAAATTGGATCACTCTTCACACAAAATAAATGATTTGAGATCAACTAGCTTAACCTTCCTATAAGACGAATATTTTAAAGCCAAATAAAATAGCACAGAGGGAATTCTCAACCTAGCAGAGGAAAAAGGGAACAATGTACTACAAGAGTTCGAACTAACCTCTGACAGAGCATTCACAACCGACAAGCCTACACCATGCAGTCCACCAGATACGCTGTACCCGCTACTCTTCCCACCAAACTTACCCCCTGCGTGTAAGACCTGCGTAAATAAAAAGCATTACTAATTAATCGCATGACCAAAAAACCAGGATGCCAAACCATAAACACATGTGATATAACATCATAGACCAGCCACTCACTAAACAATATATAGCAAAACTAGAATCATCTGCCTGAAAAGAGCTAACAATCTATAGCAAAACGTATCAGATAGTACATAAATAACAAACCATAAAACCTTGAATAAGAAGTCTGCTTGCGGTAGGGTTACTAGACATATTAAACATTAACCAGGTCTCTAATGTACTAGTACTGAAAATAAGTCTAACATGAGGTAGGTATTGTATTACTAACTTAAGAATATGAAGACTGAGCTGGCTCATGAGAAAAGTAATTAACAGTAGAACCTTAAGGCGATCTTAAGTCATATAAGGCAAAGACAATTAAAAAAAAATTGCAAGTAGCAATACCGTGAGGACAGTCTCCAAAGCAGATTTCCTCGTTGCGGGATGCAAGTCCGTAGGTATCTGCAAGAAAAAGTATATTGATGAAAGAAAACTATATGAAAAAAAAATGCTGAAGGATGAGAAAGTGTAACAAATCACATACCCCACGTCCGTTATCTGCAATGCTGACTGAACCATCTGCATGTAAAACAACGTCAATCTTCGAAGCAAAACCAGCTTGTGCCTCGTCAATTGCGTTGTCAAGTATCTCATAAACCTAAGAAAAAACAACGAGTATTGGAATCGTTAACTATAAACTAGTTAAAAGGAGACAATGAGCACCAAGAGAGTTCAAAGAAAGAAAGAAGAATGGGATTACCAGATGATGCAAACCACGAGATCCAGTGCTACCAATATACATTCCAGGTCTTTTCCTGACAGGGTCTAAGCCTTCCAACACCTAGCGTGCATCATAGATATGTTGATATATACATAAAGCGAAACTAGAAGATTGCAGCAGCTATGGCATAAAATATTGTTCCTATGACAAAGAGAAAGGAATCATCAGAACAGGAATTACTTGAATGTGCTCGGAACTGTAATCCTTGGAGGTGGAGCTCTCATGGAGAGAATCAGTGTTCATGGTGGATGACATGAAGGACCTTGGTGAGACTGCATTTCTCAGTACAAGTCTTTGACTCAAAACCTTGGCTAACTCAAACTTTATCCTGAAACCAACGCAGAAATCGAATCTTTAGATAAAAACTTGAAGAATTGTCATGTAATACTACCAAAAGTTTTTTTGCTTTACTCAATGGAAGAGAATCACATATATAACCGACTAAAAATACATTAGAACCAAGAAAGTCTATCACATAAAGAACGAGACTTTCTGAGCAGACGAAACTAAAGCTAACACTCATAAAACCAAAGTCATGAAAGTATCCAAAGCTGAAGAAAGCAATTGACTTCACATAAAAGAGAATACAACATCAATTCTCAATTTCAACTGCTTGGAAACAGTCAGGAATCGCACAAAGTTATGATTTTTTTGCACCGGAAGCAAAGTGTTATGTTCGTTATTCATTTACTGGCCTAGTTTCCCCGGAAACCAAAACGGAAAAGTAAAAGAGGGCACGAGCTAAAACCTAGGTGTTGAAGAGGAGAGAGACGAGGAGTGACGGTGAAGTGAAGGATACAGAGAGTGAGAGAAGAGACGAGAACGAGAAGCCATGAGGCGCAAATAGAAGTGAAGATAAGGGGATGGTCTCTGAAGAAGAGCCATGGAAGAAGAGTGTTGTGATAGAGACAGGAGCAGATGTTTTCTTCTGCTTCAAACCGAAAAGAAAAGACGGCCTTTTTAGTCAGGACCCACCCATACGGTATGGGCCTTACCAGGAGCAGGCCTCGGCCCAAAATTTATTTTTTGTATTACAACAGTTCAACATTTTGTACATGTACATCTTATTGAAAACACTAAAATGGTATTATGGTAGTATATAATTTTATTTTGCTAATAAGTTAACCTACTGAGAAAAAAAAATGTTTTTTTAATCTTCAGTTTATATGGATTTGATATACTGTTTGGAGAATACATAGTGACAAGAAAGTGTATTCAAGCACAACAATGATCTTCGAGACATACCACTCATATAAGCTGTAAACATATGGGAATAGAGGATATTTTACATGGTTTATATCATAGTTTCTGGGATTAATAGTTTTTTTTGTACACATACCACCTAGATTAAAAAAAGGACAATTATCAATGGAAAAAAAGATCATATATATAGGTTAGATACAAAAATGAGTATGAGATAAGAAGTATATATCTCTAAAGGTATGTATATAATGTCTCAAAGTTTCATCAGTTCCTAAGCTCTTAGCTCATCTAAATCTGCGTTTGGTCTCTCCATAAGCAACAACCCCAAGCACCGTTATACTATACCCGCCAATCCCCATCACCGTGACCGGGTTTCTGAAAAGCAAGATCGAAATCACAACTGCAACCGCTCCTTTTGCGTTTCCAAGAACCTGAAAACATTTGAACCATTAGCACCTCTAGTTTCATAAAATGGTTGAAACGTTTTTTCCCATTTTGGTACCTGGAGGGTAAGCGCGCTTGTGTGCTTGGTAACAAGAAAGTTCAACAAGTTGGCTGAATAAGCCATCACAGAGTTCACCAGGAGAAGTATCCACATTGTTTAGGGTGAGATTGGTCTCAGACGAGTAAACAATACTAAAAATGGGTCGAACAGAGGTATTTATTAGATTTCGGAATGAGATTACAAAGGTGGAGAAAAAGGAAAGAAAGCCGGAGCTCGGAGAGCTTTGGCCGGAAAGGTACAACAAGCGGAGAGATAACTCGTACGGACTAAAACCCTAATCTCGCCGCTAAGTGTGTGTGTCAAAGTGTCGATCCCCCTCTCCTTTGCTCTCTTCACTCCTTTTATACTCCCTGTTCGGAGCCTTGACCTAGTTCCCAAACGTTTTGGGCCTTATCGGCCTGTCGGGCTCGGTTCATTACTACGGGTTGTCTCGTGTGAGCCGTCGAGCCGACTGATCGCTGGTAACTCGGCTCCTCGGCTAAAAGTAGTCAGCAGTCAAGTCACCAATGCCGATCTGTGGCTTCTCGGCTCCGAGCCGACGCCTTTGCTCGGTTGGGCCTTTGTTCGATGGGCTTTGAGGATGGGTATAATCCATCCCCAACAGTAAGTCCCCCCCCAGTTCATTGATTGATCGTAAGCGATCATTAATGAATTTGAAGGTTTTAGCTTAGAGAACAAAGGGAACATGCCGAACATCCTGAGCGATTTTCGCCTGTGGATTTTCTCGGCCGTCGATGGGACAGCGAACCGGCATGATTTAAAAATCGCTCTGGGAATCGTATCGAGAATTCGAACCGGAGTAATCGACGGGTTTAGAATTGCGCAACCGAGAAAACGAACCGGCGCGATTACGCGCTACGCGCAACAGTAATTAGGCCCATTTAGGCCTCTTTAGGCGTAATGATGGTGCCTTGGTCCGAGAGCCCGTCTCTCCTTATAAATAGTCCTCCCCTCTTTCATTTCTTCAATTTCTCTCCGCGTTGAAAGGTACTCTCTCTCTCTCTACTTCTTTCTCTCTCTTAGTTCCTGCATAGTATCGCGTTGTCCGAGATGTCGTCACCCAGGAGATTGTCTCGGGCAGAAAAAGGGAAACAGGTAGCCTCTGTTCGGAGTTCTTCCGAGGACCCGGCGGAGGAGATTCATCGTGAAGCAATGATGGACACTGAGAACTTGAATCGTGCTCAGCGTTTACTCGTCGCGGAGGCGAGGGGTCAATTCCGAGGTGACGGGGATGGTCAAGAGGCGGTAGATGCAACGATCATCCCGAGGAGTCTTTACCCTGGGAACATCTTTGCTGATGAGGGCCCGCTGGAGAGGGCACGAGTTCGTCCGTCCATCGTTGCTGGTCAGGATTGGTCGAATGTGGAGGGCACCCGATCAACGGTCGATTCTGTGGAGACCGTCTTGCGCAATCTTTCGGCGAACGGGGTGACCTTCATCATTCCGAGGCAGGATCAGCGTCCTTGGACTCCTCCGAAAGGTTACCAATGTGTCTACGAATCGTATTTTGAGAAAGACACACGGTTGTGGTTTCCGATTCCTCGGATCGTCACGGCATACGCCTTCCGGAGGAACGTCGCGTTGAGTCAACTGATCAACGGGTCGATTCGCCTGATGGTTGCTCTATCGGTTATGGCGGCTGAGGCTGATTCGACGCTGAGCGTTAGAGCTTTTGAAGAGTTGACATCAGTCTCGATTTCTCCGGATGGCATCGTCTCGACGAGGCAGCGTCCGAGCTATAACGTTCTCGCCGGGGGTCCGACCAAAACTTCAAACTGGCAGAGATTTTATTTTTACGTAAAATCTAACAGATCGGCCTTCGAGGAACCGCCGAGCTCCAGATACCGCGTCCTCTGGAACGCGGATATGGGTACAGTTACCAGACTTAATAAGATTTCACGCGCAGGCCTCTCTGACCTTATTTTTATTTCGTTTTTTTTATTGTTGTGCAGTTGCTCATCCGAACCTTGCTACTTACTCGGAGGATTGGAAAGGCCCTGCGCGAACGGTTGCATTACAGAAGCAGGACCATTGGAAGAATTTCACCCGGGACAGGATTGGGAGATCGATTGATCGGATTGCCAGTCGTGAGTTTTCTCGTCTTTGTGCCCCCCTTTTTTTTGCTGGTCTTGACTCTTTCGGCTTTCCCTTTTCCGCAGAGGATTGGATATCGGATTCGATTCCTTACGTTGATCACCCAGTAGACAAAAGATTGTCTCTCTTTACCCCTCCTGAGCAAAAGGAAATCAACCGCGCCCGAAGGATGAAAGAGCTCCCGGATCTCAGTAAAATCGTGGCTGCTCGATCCAGCGCACAGAAGAAAAGTTCTGGGGGCGGAGCTAATCCGTCAGGGTCCCGGGGAACTGCGATTGATCGGGTCCCGTCCCAAGAAACCGCCCCAAAGAAGGCTTCCAAAAAGAAGAAGACCAGTTCTTCGGGAAGGGATGACGAGGAGGGAGTTCCTCACCGAGAAAACGTCCAGGAGGCGCCTCTCGGAGAGGCTCGCGCGGATGACTCGTCGAAGAAGGACAAGAAGAAGAAGAAGAGGAAGAGGGCGGATGCTAACATCGAGACCTTGCCGGTGATTCTTCCGAATACGGAAGATCCGTCCCCCGAAGAGGTCCCGTTGAAGAAGAAGAAGAGGACGAGATCTGATGGGGCGCAACGTTCTTCTTCTGTTTGCGAAGAGGAGCTTCGTATTTTAGCTCGCGGAGCTTCGCCTGAGGTTCAGGCTTCTGACGACGAGGAAAATCAAACCGTGGCTGCACGCGCCAGGGAACTGCAGAGGAAGGTCCTTGTCGAGAATCCTCCCGGTAGACAGGAGGGAGAGCGCGGCGTCGATGAGGTCTTGGGAGTATCACCAAGACCTGGAGAGCAGTCGAGCCCTTTTCTTGATGGGACACCGTCCCGTCATAGAGAGGAATCCGACGCTCGCGGCTCTGACCGTCGGGGGGACGTTTCATCGGATAGGTTCGTTTTCGAATTTAACCGGGAGCTCCCGCTTCCCTTTTATCCCGAAGAATGCGGACGCCTGATGCTGCAGTTCAAAGGTGGTCCTGACTTGATGCCTCCTGCCAACGAGTTGATATTCCGGGAGGAATATCAGCATGCCGCGAGCTCGTCCGTGAAAGTAAGTGCTTGCTCCGTTTTTACTCCTTTTTTTTTTTGTCAACAGATCTTTCTCTTGCTTACATTCTGTATCTTTTTCGAGCAGAGCCATGGTGATTGGAACGTGCTCATCAAGAAGTACAACTCTGCCTTGAAGCTATCTAGAGAGCAGGTCTGCAAGGGCGAGGAAGAGAAGGAGAAAGCTCGGATCGAGCACGAGAATGCTCTCCGAACTGCTGTCCTTGAGAGGGACGAAGCCCTTGCGCGAGAAGAAGCTCTCAGGAGGGAGTTCGACGAAGCAAGAGCCTCCGACCAGGCTGACTTGAAAATGTGTAAGGAGTCGATCAAGGACCTGGAGATCGTCGTAGAACGGCTAAGGGAAGAAAAAGCTGTTCTTGAAAAGAGACGCGATGCTGGGATCTTGAGGCACCATGAAGAGGCCGCCCGACTGAGGAAGTCGCGGAACTATGAGGTCACCCACGAGCGGATCCGCGTGATGATATCCATGATCTCGAAGGCCGAAAAGAGATTCCATCGGATATCTCTCCGTGAGAAAAAGCGGGATGATTACGACGAGGTGCGATGCCTTCATAGTCAGGCCTTCGGAACGAGGAAGTGCCTTGAACAGATCAGGGACTCGGGGATCGGGATCCCTCAAGAGAAGATCGATGAGTTTGCCGATCTCGAGAAATTCTACGCGGAGGAGGCGGCTCGTCTCGAAGTCAAGGATATCCCGGAAGAAGATCTTCGTCTTTCCCCGCTGGTGCTACCATCCAGATTCATTGTCGACGAAGTTTGGAACCAGATCAACCCATTTGGTTCTAACGAAGGTCTGATCGATTCCGAGGCTGCTACTGCACTCCGTACTCCTTTAAGAGCCCCGAGTCCGAATCCCGAAGAACCCGTAGTCGATCCTCTCACGGCCGGATCTTCGACCAATGTGGCCGATCAACCAGCGCAACCAGCTTATGTGGCTGTTCCGACCATCATCCTGACCGATTCCTCTCCGAAGACATCTAAGGCGGTCAGCTCAACGTCTTCTTCTTCAGGGGATCCTCTTACTAAGGGTGGCGACCCGAAGGTGCAACCTTCGGTGGACGAGGAGGCACCCGCTATTCCTTTCGGACGTGTTTCGGGCCCGGAGGTCGGAGATGGTGGGAACAAGGACTCGGCTCCAGCTCGAGGATGATCGCATCATCCTGTTTCCTTTTGTTGTAACCGCTTGGGGGTTTAGTTCCCCTTTAGGTCTTTGCCCGGATGGGCTTTTGTTGTTGTAATCAACTCGGGATTTCATCCCTTTATCGTTTATTCGATGCTTATTTTTCTTATCGCTTGTGCTTAAGCCTTCTTTATTTATTATTTTTTTTTTACCTTAGGCAATCCAAGGATAATCCTGACTTTCTTTTTTGCCGATTAAGTGCTTATAAACCCGTCTATCCGTAAGGATTTGATCAGGATAAACAACGGCAAGGATTATATTTAAATATAACTTAAACAAGAAAATGTATTCGAACGCTACACAGTGAATAAGAGAAGTTTGGTCGGCCAACCCTTAGTTCTTTATTCTATGATATGGTCCGAATATTTCTCGTGAGTCGGTCAATGCATGTTGCATCGGTGACACGGATCTCCGTTTCCCTCTGCTCGAAATCTGATCAGGATCCGAGGAATTGGTCGGGACGAGTACCGGTGCGCCGCTAGTTCGGTCAAGGGGCTGGTATCGTTTGCTCGGAATGATTTCTCAACCCTTGCTCCTGTTCGAGCAAGTGGGAAAAGTCACCGAGTCTAAATTTTGGTTTTGTTTTTGTTGGGGCTGGACCCCGTAGAGAGGATGCCTACGTACCTCCGAGGAGGATCAAGCCTTTCGTAGTTCAGTTTGCCCGAGCAAAAGTGACGTAGGTCATTGCTCGGACGTGTAGAAGTGACCGTAGGGTGCATCTACTCGGTTTTTTTTTTTTTTTTTTTTTTTTTTTTTTTTTACGAACAGACTGTGACTGCTTGTCATCTGCTCGGTGGGGTAAACTTTGATTCATTCTTTAAGAATAGAAACGACGGAGATGCATCGAGTTCCAGGCTCGTGGAACTGCCTCTCCCCGGGAAGTCGCAAGTCGGTAAACACCTGGTTTCACGACTTGGGTGATTTTATAAGGTCCTTCCCAGTTCGCTCCGAGCTTTCCGGCGTTCAACTCCTTCGTGTTCTCGAAGACTTTTCTTAGGACTAAGTCTCCGAGATCCAGGGGCCTTGCTCGGACCTTCTTGTTGTAGTAACATTCGATCTGGTTTTGGTAGTTTTGAATTCTGAGTAAGGCTTGGTCTCTCTTTTCCTCAAGCTCGTCGAGGGCGTCTAGCAGCATCTCGCGATTTAACTCGACGTACTGTGGCATTTTTGCTCGTCGGAGACTCGTCACGTTGACTTCCGCAGGGGCCATTGCTTCCATTCCGTAGGCTAGGGAGAAAGGGGTGGATTTGGTCGCACCTCTTGGGGTTGTTCGGTGCGACCACAGGACTCCGTCGAGTTCATCCGCCCAGTGTCCCTTCTTGAGGTCGAGACGTTTCTTGATGCCATCGATGATGATCTTGTTGGATGACTCGGCCTGACCGTTCCCTTGTGGGTATCTCGGCGTTGAAGTACTCAGCCTGATATCCCATTTTCTGCAGAAGTCCTTAAATCCTCCCGAGATGAATTGTGAGCCATTGTCTGTCACGATCTCATAGGGAAGACCGTGACGACAAATTATGTTTTTCCACACGAAACCTCAGACCTCTTTCTCGGTCACCTGAGCGAAAGCCTCCGCTTCGATCCACTTCGTGAAGTAGTCTGTTAAGACCAGGACGAAACGACGTTGGCGGGAGTTCGGCATTGGGCCGATGATGTCCATTCCCCATCTCATGAATGGGTAAGGGGCTGCTGAAGTCCTCAGTAGCTCAGTTGGGCTATGAATGCTCGGAGAGTGTCTCTGGCATTTGTCGCACTTCCGGGCATATGCTTCACAGTCTGTATTCATCGTCGGCCAAAAGAATCCTGCGTTTCGGATTTTCAAGGCGAGTGCCCTACCTCCGGAGTGGTTTCCACTTGCTCCTTCGTGAGTCTCAGCCATGACTAGTCTCGTTTGCTCGCCATAGATGCATTTTAGCAGGACCTTGCTGGCGTTTACTCGGTGGAGCTCACCTTCCATGACGACGTAATGTGCGCTGCGCCTTTTTAGGCGTCTCGCGGCCCATTTATCAGCTGGGAGCGTTCCGTCATTAAGGTAGTCGATGAACTCAGCTCTCCAATCAATCGGTGCTTGCTCGGTCATCTCGGTGTCGCCGTCGGCCTCTGCCCGGGGCGTTTGCTCGGAAACTGTGGTGATGATGTCCATTGCCTCCCCCGAGATGTCGATGCTCGGTTTTTCAATCCGATGAATCGGGATTGTTCTCTTGACTTGATCTCTGAGTTTGCTTCCGAGTGCGGCCAATGCATCTGCGCACACATTCTCTCCGCGGGGGACCTTTGTTAGCTCGAAGAACTCGAACTCCTTTGCTAGGTCTTGGACAACTCGAAGATAAGCGTCCATTCTGTCGTTCCGTGCATCATACTCCCCGCTGAATTGACTCGCAACTAGTTGCGAGTCACAGTATGCACTTAGTCTCTTTGCCTTAACTGCTTTTGCAAGGCGAAGCCCTGCGATGAGCGACTCGTACTCCGCTTCGTTATTGGACGCCGGGAAACCGAAACTGAATGATTGCCTGATTAACTCTCCTGTTGGGGACTGAAGTTGTACTCCTGCTCCTGAGCCTTTGTTTGTTGAGGAACCATCGACATGGAGGATCCAGTTTGCACCGTGCACTTCAAGGTCTTGAGCCAGCTCGGGTGACAGCTCAACGAGAAAATCTGCAAGAACTTGGGCTTTAGCCGCTGTTCGGCACTTGTAGGTGATATCAAGTTCACCAAGCTCGATAGCCCATTTGGTTAGTCGGCCGGCTCTAGTCGTATTTTGCAGTACGGTTCTCAGCGGTTGATCGGTAAGGACCTCCACCGAGTGGGACTGAAAGTAAGGGCGTAGTTTTCTCGCTGATTCCACCACTGCCAAAGCCATTTTTTCGAGTGTTGGGTACCGAGTCTCGGGTCCGGTCATCCTTCTGCTCATATAGAATACGGGTCTCTGTTCACCGCGGTCCTCTTTAATCAATACACTGCTAATAGCAGCGGAAGACACGGCGATGTACAGGGACAGGACGTCTCCTACGTCTGGCTTGGCTAGGATTGGGGGAGTTGTAAGGTATTGCTTGAGCTGGGAAAATGCTTCTTCGCATTTTTCATCCCAGAGGAACTTCTTGTTTCCTCGGAGGAGATCGTAGAAAGGAAGACACTTGTCGGTTGATCGTGAGATGAACCTGTTGAGGGCCGCGATTCTGCCGGTAAGTCGTTGGACTTCTCGACAGTTTTTCGGACTCGGAAGATC
The DNA here is from genome assembly GCA_026261945.1 of Hirschfeldia incana. Lineage (NCBI taxonomy): Eukaryota > Viridiplantae > Streptophyta > Magnoliopsida > Brassicales > Brassicaceae > Hirschfeldia > Hirschfeldia incana. Next base: position 492,427 of record JABCMI010000005.1, read on the forward strand.
TAAGACTGCTGAAATTTGTTTAGGGTTTGCTTCAATTCCTCTTTGCGTCACTATGTATCCGAGGAACTCGCCAGACGACACGCCGAAAGTGCATTTGGCCGGGTTTAACTTCATCTTATACGCGTTGAGGATCTCGAAGCATTCCTGTAGATGTGTTAGATGTTCGTCTGCCCGGAGCGACTTGACTAGCATGTCATCGATGTAGACTTCCATCGTTTTTCCGAGTTGCTTGGCGAACATGCGGTTGACCAGACGTTGATAAGTCGCTCCCGCGTTTTTCAGTCCGAAGGGCATTACTTTGTAGCAGTAAGTCCCTCGATCGGTGATGAACGATGTCTTCTCCCGATCCTCGGGGTGCATCAGGATCTGGTTATACCCCGAGAAAGCGTCCATGAAGGTAAGCATTTCGTTTCCAGCGGTTGACTCGACGAGTCGATCAATGTTTGGTAACGGGTAACTGTCCTTCGGGCATGCTTTGTTGAGGTCAGTGAAATCAACGCACATGCGCCATTTGCCGTTCTTCTTCTTTACCACGACCGGGTTGGCTAACCACTTCGGGTACTTAACTTCAGTAATTGATCCGGCATTAAGTAGTCGTTCCACTTCTTCGACGACTGCCTTTGATCTCTCGGGACCTAGCTTCCGCCTCTTCTGTCTAATCGGCTTGACGTTAGGATCCACGTTCAGCTCATGCGTCGTGATCTCGGGGTCGATTCCTTTCATGTCGGACATCGACCACGCAAATGTTGGCAGGTTTTTCTTCAGGAAATCAATGATTTTAAGTTTCATTTCGTCGGAAAGGTATGCGCCGATACGAAGAACTTTGCTCGGGTCTGACTCGTCAACTGGAATTTCGAGCACTTCCTCCTTCTGGGGGCATACCTTGCTTACTGGTGGTGATACCGAGTTAACGTGCGACTGTGCGCGTTGTAGCTTAACAGTTGCGATCAAGAGATCTCGGGCCGCGCGTTGGTCTCCGCGGACGGTCTTAATGGTTCCGTCTATTCCAGGGAACTTGACACATTGGTGATAGGTCGATGCGATTGCTCGCATTGAGTGCAGCCATGGGGTTCCGAGGATTACGTGATAGGGTGTCTTGGTGCTGACGACCGAGAATTTGACAACTCTGGTCACTCCTTCCGCTTGGACTGTCAGGCGGATCGTTCCGAGAGTTACTTCGGAGGATCCGTTGAAACCAGTTAATGTTCTAGAAGATGGCTTCACGTCCTTTAAATCGATGCCCATCTTGATTAGAGTTTCTTGGAAAATAATATCTACCGAGCTTCCGGTATCGATAAGTACTTTGGTGACATCGTATTTATCGATTGCCATGACGACGAGCAATGGGTCGTTGTGGGGTAGGCTGACTCCGAACAGATCGTGCGGAGAGAAGGAAATCTCGGGATCGCTGGGAGGTTTCTGTGGCCAACGCCGAGACGTCTCGGCTTGTCGGCGGTGATCCTTTACAGATCTTACCGAATCTCCGCAGGGGGGGGATCCTCCCATGATTACATTAATCCGTGGCCGCACGGTCGATCTCTTCTTGGTAAGGACATCTCGAAGGTCCTTACTCTCCTCCTGTTGATCGATCTTGCTACGGTTCAACTTCTCGCGCAGGTCGCCTATTTTGGCGTTTAATCTCTCTCTCAGATCAGAAATGGGTGTTTCGTCTGGAGTCGCATGCTTCAACCGTTTAGCATCCAACTTTGATCTGAGATCAGAGGTACCGGGTGGTTTCTCGGCTTCGGGAGCTGCCTTTCTCTTGAGGAATTCGCGCAGGTCCGATGTCTCGGAAGACTCTCCTGGGGGGCTTTCATCGTCCGATGGAGACTCAGGTTGGGCGCGGATAACCTCTATCCTCTGCCTGACAGCTGGTTGATCTTCATCACCCGAGAGGCCATCATCTTCATCCCTTTCGTGAGCTTGCTCGGCCTCCTTCGGTTTCGGGCTGTCCTGCTTAGGTTTGCCCTGACTCCTCCTCTGGTTTTTCCTATCCTTGTTCCTACTCCAACTGCTCTCGCTCTTAGGTTTCGGAGAGGGAATCTTAAGTTCGCCGCTTTCGATAGAGGATAGGAACTGCGCGAAGAGCGTCTTGCATTCCGAAGTGTCGTGGCCTTTAACTCCGTGTAACTTGCATGACTTGGTGAGGCCTGGGGGTGCTTTGGATGATCCTGCTACTGTATCGACTTGAGCTGGTGCTGCAGTTGCGGTTGTTCGGGCCGTTTCATCCGGGGAATCCGTTTCTCGGTGAAACGTGTTCCACTTCTTCCCGTTCTCGTCAACCACGTAAAGAAGACCGCCTCTCGGGTTGTTTTTGCTCGAAGAAGCGTGCTGGCGTGGCTCAACGTGAGTGCTGGCCGCGCTCTTGGCTGCCGCTTGCTTCGTGGCGTTATGCTTGCTCAGAATGGCCTTGGTGTCTTCTTCCATTCGGATGAAGTTATGTGATCGAGCAATGGCATCCTGAAGGGACAGAGTAGGGCTCCGATACAGGTCTTCTCTGAACTTGCAATCTACTTGGAGGGTATTCATCAGTGCGTCGATAGCGATGTTATCGGGGATGTTGATTCTGGATACGATCGACTTGAATTTCTCCATGTAGTCGCGGAGGCTCTGGTCTTTCTTCTGCTTCAAGTTCCAGAGAGTTGAGGCTGTAGCCTCTCGCTTCGTGAACATGATGTAAGTCTTCAAGAATGCCGAGGAAAGCTCCTTGAAACTGCCGATTGATTCTTCGTCGAGGCCTGAGAACCACGTGAGGGCTTGCTCGTTTAACGTCTCGACGAAGAGTTGGCAATAGCCCGCTTCCTTCTCCTCTGCAGAGAGCCGAGCTCTCGCCATAGCTATGTTGAAGGCTGTCAAGTGCTCGACTGGATCCCCTCCGGGCTTGTAATCGGGCAACTTTATCTTGTCCATCTTCCTTAGCCTCACTCGGGTCAACTCCTCGGTGAAAGGAGTGCGCGAAGTTGAGGCGATAACGCTGTCTATTTCAGGAGCTGCGCTTGTTGCTTGATGGATCTTCGAGTTCATCTGCCGAAGGTTGAGCCTTAGTTCGGCGATCTCTCGGATAGCCGTTTGGTCGGACATCGCCGGTGGAGTCTCAGCTGCTAGGGTTCTGAGACGCTCTACTTCATTTGCCGTTGCGCCTTCCGTCGGAGTCGGAGGGTTTGTGTCGAAGAGCTGTCGTCGGAACGGGAGTCCGCTGGTGGGCGGTGCACTGAGGGCAGCAACGATGGCAGCGAGTCGTTCGTTCGTTGCTTTCTGGATTTCCTCCTGCTGAGCGAGTCGGGCCATGACCGAGCTCATGAAATCCGACGAGGGAATGGGAGGAGGCGGAGGAGGAGTGAGTTCCGGCTCCTCACCAGACGAACTAGGGTTTGGATCTGGGTTCGTACCTGTGGACGTCATTCCGAACTAGAAACACTGAATCTGTTCAGCCCCACGGTGGGCGCCAATTGTTTAGGGTGAGATTGGTCTCAGACGAGTAAACAATACTAAAAATGGGTCGAACAGAGGTATTTATTAGATTTCGGAATGAGATTACAAAGGTGGAGAAAAAGGAAAGAAAGCCGGAGCTCGGAGAGCTTTGGCCGGAAAGGTACAACAAGCGGAGAGATAACTCGTACGGACTAAAACCCTAATCTCGCCGCTAAGTGTGTGTGTCAAAGTGTCGATCCCCCTCTCCTTTGCTCTCTTCACTCCTTTTATACTCCCTGTTCGGAGCCTTGACCTAGTTCCCAAACGTTTTGGGCCTTATCGGCCTGTCGGGCTCGGTTCATTACTACGGGTTGTCTCGTGTGAGCCGTCGAGCCGACTGATCGCTGGTAACTCGGCTCCTCGGCTAAAAGTAGTCAGCAGTCAAGTCACCAATGCCGATCTGTGGCTTCTCGGCTCCGAGCCGACGCCTTTGCTCGGTTGGGCCTTTGTTCGATGGGCTTTGAGGATGGGTATAATCCATCCCCAACACACATGTACTTATGTTGCCTTGCGAGCGATAGAGTCACACTTATCACGTCTGGTTCCATTACTATCGTGACGGGCAGAAGCGCAATAACGGCTATAGGGGACATGTACAGCATCAGATTCATTGAGTTCAGCTTTTCTCTGCAAGGGAACTTAAAGACATGTTAAAACTCTAAACTTAATTGATCTACCTGAGTTTTGTTTCATTGAGTAATGATCCTATCAACGGACTTACCCCTCGGAGGAAAGCAAGATGCCTTGAAGAACAGATTTAAAAGCTCTTGCTGCAGTAGCACTAATGCACATAATGAATCCAAACCAGTGAAAACCTGGCTCACCCTGTGACACACAAAATTAAATATAAATTACATTCATGTAAATGATGATGAAACAAAGCAAGCCTTGTTGGGAATCAGACACACAAACGTGGAACACAAGCAATCATTCTTTAATGTATTAACCTAAACAACGGATCAAACATGTAGATCAAACTGAGACAGAGCACATTTCATCTGAATCTGTAAAACATCACGTATCAATGGACAAGACTTCTCGGTATATTAAAATGTATGATCTGTTGTTTAGGCTAATACATTAAAGATGAACAGATCAGACATTTTAATATACACACAAGCGTGGAACACAAGCAATCATCTTTAATGTATCAACCTAAACAAAATGATCAGACATTCTAATATACACACAAACGTGAAACACAAGCAATCATCTTTAATGTATCAACCTAAACAAAATGATCAGACATTCTAATATACACACAAACGTGAAACACAAGCAATCATCTTAAATGTATCAACCTAAACAACAGATCAGACATTTTAATATACAGAGACACAACACATTTCATCTGAATCTGTAAAACATCACGAATCAACAGACAAGATACAGAAGACGTTTTACCCCACTGGCAATCACGACACCTGTAACAACAGGGACAAGAGCACCATACGTAACCCAAGCCTCTCTCTTAAACGTCATGAGATACGCAAACAGCGCCGTGAAAAACGGCGTCGTAGCACCGACGGCTTGATTAAACGAGATGGGAAGGTAGCGAAGGGAGACGTTCCCGCCAACGACGGATGCGCAGAAGACGACGCTGAGAGTCGCCACTTTCATGAACTGAGAGCGAGATTTGAGGTGCTGGAGAGGGACGAGCTTGAGGAAGACGATGGAGAGGTAGCTGAGGATGGCGCAGGCTGACATGTGGCAGATCGTGAGGAATATCGGGAATTTGAAACCGTAGTTTGAGAGGATGAACTTGTTGAGGAGGAGGACGCCGATGTTGGAGGTGTACCAGAGGATGATGAGGGATGATATGAAGAGGGTTTGTTTCTTGGGAGAAGATGATGAAGAATTAGAGGAGGACATTTCTGGTTTATGATCTGGGTTCTTCTTGTTGTTGTTCATCTTCTTGGTCGATGAGATGAGATCGAGATGTGGTTGGAGTTTTTTTGATAGGAGACGAGAGAAACTAGCTCCTTGCCTAAGAGCATGGGGATGAGAGAAAGAAGAAGAAGAAGCGTAGATGTAATAAAGGAAAGCCTTTTTATATAAGTGTTTAATTGTTGTGTTGGTATTGGTAAACGTAACAAATCCAATATTTATTAAATTTTTATATATGAGAAATTGAGAATTGATTATTTCTTTGATCAAAAAAAAAAAAAAAAAGAGAATTGATTATTTCAATAGCAATTTAGAAATAAACCTTTTGTCAAAGATGAAATTTCCATGTCTTTCGTTGGTTTTAAACCAATTAGCTCTCATTAATAAATCATAGCAGTCATTATTATGTTTTACTCTCTACTCTATTTTGAATATTTTGGATAATAGGTACTCCCTCCATTCCTAAAAGATCCATGTTTTAGAAAAGAAATTTGTTTCTAAAAATTCATATTTTACATTTTCAATACATGTAATAATGATAAACTGTATATTTCAAAAACATTAATCATGTTCATGGAATTTTGATTGGTTAAAATCATAGATATAAACACAGAAAATAATGCATATATTAGTAAAATTTTCTTAATAAGTGTTAAAAACTCTAGAATAACGGAGAGAGTAATAAACTTGGTTAAATGGTCCACTAAATAGATTTAATCTCTGTTAAGGCGCAGGAGAAGGAGAGCAGAAGAGCGTTTCTTTGATGGTGTGATTGCCTTGGTCGCAGAAGCAACGCCTGATGCGCTCTGACCCTTGACTTTCCCTCGTGCTGGTTTTGTGGGAGTCATATTGCAACGTCGAGCCGTTGAGCTAGCCAGGCTTTCGTCATTACTAACTAATGACCTTTGCAATATGCTACGGTTCTTCTGCAAGACCTTGGTGACTTCGGTGATTTCATCAGCGATCTTGGATTTTATGGGACGGTGGGGTTGGCTTTGTTCTTTCTCGGGTGATGATGCTGGTGTATTTGAGTTGAGTCGAGGTCTTAGCTTTTGGTGAGTGACATTTCGTTGTTGCTTTGTTTTTTTTCTCTGATCACTCCCATGGCCCCACAGTCCATCCACCTTTCCAACCAGCTCCAACCCCAGCGTGTGCTGCAAGTATGTTATTGGCTACAGTTGTGAAGGTATAAAATTTTACGGACTGCATTGTCTAGAAGTTCAACTTTAATGGTCTTGCAAGTTTCTAAATGATTACGAAGTAACCTCTAAAGTCTAAACCCCCCAAGTATAGTAGAATAGAAGAAAAATTGGGTACACATGAGAGTAACTGACGTGTGAATGCATAAGCCAATATTCTGCATAAGAAAGAGCAACAGTCTTAGTAAAAGTATACAAAAAGGTTTGAAAAGCTAATGCATTTCGATTATATTGAGTATGACAATTTCATCAAGTATATACATTTCGTTTCAAGCCCATATTTTACTTTTATGTGTCCTCTGTAAAAAGGTCAAATAGCCATACTGATTCTGCTTTTTTTTTTTGAAATACTGATTCTGTTGTTTTTTGGTCTAATTGATGCAGGTGTTGTTTGACTGTAAAGGTATAACAACACTATTCTAGTTGGTTGAATCACATTTTTTAGACAACTTCAAGAGGGAAACAACACAATTTTTTTTTCTTTATAGAAGTCCTATGAAATAAAGTTTTTTTTTGGGTCAAAAGGCCCATAATATTAGAGTAAGGCCCATATAAGAAGAGTTTAAACGGCACAATCTGAATCAGGATTAAACGGCCGTTGATACATAGGCGCATCCGACGGGTAGGATTCTTTCATCAGTTTTATTTGAATTCAAACAGAGTTAACGTTACAATTTTTTTTTATAGATCCGAGTCCTAAATATCCGAATACACACACAAACACCAAGAGAAAGAAACAAAGCAGAAGAAGACTTTCCTTTTGATCTGCTATCTAGCTTCTTTCGAGATCACTTCCCTTCAATTTTTCTAGGGTTTGATCTGTTACCAGAAGGAAAGAATCAAACTCAATCATTTGGTAAACTCCGATTTGTTTCCTCTTGTATTGCATGTTTCTTTAATTTTGATCTCCCCGAATCAAATTATTATTTTTTCCAGAAGGAAGATTTGATTCTAATGACAAGCGTGAGAGCTACTGGGTTGCATGAGTTTCATTTGGCCTCAAGAAGAGCCGAAGAAGCAGGTTTCGTAACACAAAGATCCGATGAAAAGTTTCTTCTTTTGTTCTCTGATTCGATTGTGTTTGATTTGATTTGCTTTCTTTTCTCTTTGCAGCGGCGAGGCGGTTTCAAGCGGTGGAATGGCTTCAATCGGTAGTGGGTCAACTCGGTATACCGAGTCAGCCGTCGGAGAAAGAGTTCATCTCTTGCTTGAGAAACGGTATGGTTCTTTGCAATGCTATCAACAAGATTCATCCAGGAGCCGTCTCCAAGGTTAATAAATAAATTAATCTTTCTTTTGTTTGTTTATTCTTCAAATTCATTTGTTCAATTTTATTAATTTTGTGAGATTTGTTTTTTATTTATTTAAAACGTAAGGTTGTGGAGAGCTACTCGCATCTGCAGTCGTTTAACAGAGAGTACCAGCTTCCTCAAGCTTATCAGTATTTCGAGAATGTCAGGAACTTTCTTGTTGCAATAGAACAGTTGAGGCTTCCTGGATTCGAAGCTTCTGATCTCGAAAAGGTCAGCACTTTGGATATCATTCTTATGTTTGATAGTTTGCATATGTGTGTTTGAGTAAGTGAACATTTTTGATTATGTGTTTTAAAATGAGGTGTGTCAATGAAACAGGATAATCTAGAGTCTGGCTCAGTGAGCAAAGTTGTGGACTGCATCTTGGGACTCAAGGCGTATCATGAGTGCAAGATGACCAGCAGTGGTAATGGGTTCTACAAGCACGTCAAATCTCCAACGTTTCAGCTCTCTGCAACTAAGGTTCTTCCGGTTAGTGCTTCCAAAACGTCTAGGCAGTTGGACAGAAGCGATTCTGCTGATGGCGAATCTGATAAAGTCAAAGGTATGATCCATGCTTCTTACTTCGTTTCTCTCTTGTGTATAGCCAGGTCTAGAGCCTGTAACATGTTCCTTTTTGGCCACATCGTGATAGAAACTATTACACTCTACTTGATTTTTGTTGAATAGTTTTGACTACTCTCTTACACGGATTTGGACGTTTGCAGTGATAGCCAAGTTGGTCGCTGATCACATTTTTAACTCCAAGGAAAATATTGACGAGAATCTTATTTCACTTGAGAATGGCAGCGAGGTACGCTGAACTGTTCTGCCTCACTTTTTATGCATTTGTTGAACTCTTAGTCCTATTACACTCGGACAAACTTGGTTCAATTGCTTGAATTCTTTGAATTGCAGAACTCTACGGTAAATTTCCAGAAAATCATCTCAAGATTCCCAGAGGTGAGTGTTCATGTTGAAGTTTTGATAACTTGTTAGATACTATAAATGAAGCCACTCAATATCTCAGTGTTGATAGATTAGTCTGACACTGTTGAAATATTTGCCCGATGTTATGAACAGCTTCAATCAATCTTCAAGAATTTCATTAACGAAGACACCCCAAAACCATCAGACGTAAAACCTATGCCTCTTGAGGATTTACCTATCAATGAAGAAGACAAGGTATGTTTTTTACTCTTTAATGCCAGTATCTTCTGTTCATCAGACATTTCATGTTTTATTTTATCCACGTTTTGATTAATGCTCTGGTAATGTATTCACTAGTGATTGCTTTTATCTCTTACTGGTTTACACTGCTCGTTATTAGATACCTCCCTTTACTCTGCGTCTGTTTAAGAAGTGTTTGATATCCAAGTTTACACTAACCAACTGCTGGATATGTCTTTCTCAGTCCCGCACAAGTCTCCTACACACGACAAAATACAACCATAAGCGTTTACTGAAAACACAAGAAAATGAGCTCGCGGTACGTGTGAATTTAGAGAAGTTTCCTGTAATTTTTGGGGACAATTTGGCTTGCCTGCCTCTTTTCCTGTCAACACTTTTTGACAAGCTCTCTTAACTTCATTTCTTATCTGTCTGTGTCTTGTTCAGGTTCTCAAGACTTTGTTCATACAAACGAAGCAGGACTTTAAGGAATTTCAGGTTCATCTGCAAAGAGATCTGATGGAAATAGGTTAGTTTGTTTTCTGGAAGCTCCATTTTATCCCCTCTTGAGAAAACTGCCCGTATTTGCTTTTTCATTTTCTGATTTAAATCCAACATTCTGGGATATGCCTCTTATGCACAGGGAATCAGATGCAAGAGATGTCATCAGCAGCTCAAGGATATTACAAAGTGGTAGAAGAGAACAGAAAGTTATATAACATGGTTCAAGATCTTAAAGGTATAATTATAAAAATAGTTAACACGAGTTTTACTCTTTTCACAAATGTCATAATCCCATGTCTAATATCCTGCAGGAAATATAAGAGTGTTCTGTCGCGTTAGACCGATCTTCAATAATGAAATGAAAGGTGTAATAGATTACATAGGAAAAGATGGCTCTTTGTTTGTTCTGGATCCATCAAAGCCTCAAAAAGATGCAAGAAAAACTTTTCAGTTCAATCAAGTGTTTGCTCCAACAGCAACTCAAGGTAACTTTGCACAATTTACTCAAGAGGTTGTATAAGCATGTGTCAAGTCTCACACTTCTTTGTACAGATGATGTATTCAGAGAAACACAGCCATTAATCAGATCGGTGATGGATGGTTACAATGTCTGCATTTTTGCTTACGGACAAACAGGATCAGGCAAGACATACACAATGGTGAGAATACAAACTAGAACATCTTCTTACCTTTCTCCATTTCTAGTTACTTATAAATATTCCTGATGCAGAGTGGTCCTCCGGGCAGATCAGCTACTGAGATGGGAATAAACTATCTAGCTCTCAACGACCTCTTTCTGATATGTGATAAAAGAAAGGACATGATGACGTATGAGATATACGTCCAAATGGTTGAAATCTACAACGAACAAGTCAGAGACCTTCTTGCTGAGAACTCCTCATGCACCAAATTAGATATCCGAACTTGCTCAAGCGAGGACGATTGCTTGAGTCTCCCAGATGCTACTATGCATTCTGTGAATTCTACCATGGATGTCCTTCGGCTGATGGAGGCTGGTGAGGTGAACAGGGCTGTTAGTTCCACGTCCATGAATAACCGAAGTAGTCGGTCTCACAGGTTCGCTTCCATATATAACTTAAACCATACACACACAGAATTATATTAGCTAAACTCGCTGTTCTTTTTGTAGTATTTTTATGGTGCATGTACGTGGGAAAGACACATCTGGAGGTACCATCCGCAGCTGCTTGCATCTGGTGGATCTTGCAGGGAGCGAGAGAGTAGATAAATCAGAGGTTACAGGAGACAGGCTCAAGGAAGCACAGTATATCAACAAATCTCTTTCTTGTCTCGGAGATGTGATTTATGCATTGGCTCAGAAGAATTCTCACATCCCTTACCGAAACAGCAAGTTGACTCTCCTACTCCAAGACGCATTAGGTACTACTAACTGATATGAATCCTTAATTATCTATTTAGTGAACAAACGATATTCAGTGGCTGTTTATGATGATGTCTATGTCTATATTTCAGGAGGTCAAGCTAAAACACTGATGTTTGCTCATTTGAGTCCTGAAGAAGACTCCTTTGGGGAAACAATCAGTACATTAAAATTCGCACAAAGAGTTTCCACAGTCGAACTTGGCGTTGCTCGTGCACACAAAGAAACTAGAGAGGTTATGCATCTCAAAGAGCAGGTTTGTAGACAATTAACAAAGATTCATTTCCAGTTTGTGTATAGATTTTGTGAGCCAACAAACCTTTTTTATGCTTCTTTCAGATTGAAAGCCTAAAAAAGGCTTTGGGTTCTGGAGAATGGAACAGTGTTTCCTACGGTGGAGCAAAGGAGATAAAATCTCCTTTCAGCAGGCCGATGGCAACAACAGAGAGAACTCCTCCACGTCTCAGAAGATTAAGCATCGAAAACGGTAGCAACGCAAAGGCAAACCTTGAAGATAGAAAAGGTATTAAATCACCTTTGACTTCTCGTCGTGCAAAGAGATTGAGTTTGGAGGGTCCAAAGTCCTGTAAAAACGAAGACAACACTAGAGGAGATCCCACCACGGAGGTGCAGCAGATCAAGAGTCCTGTAAGCACTTATCGAAACAGAGCAGTGAAAGTAGATGGCAGAACAAGCATTCCTCAACTCCAGCTTTTGCAGACACCTGTCAAAGAAGATCCCAGGAACGAGATACAGTTTATTTCTGTGGATTCTAGGACAAATGGAAAAAGTTCACACATACGCAAGTCACTGAGGACAATAGGAAAGCTGATCAATGGCTCAGAGAAGAGGTATGACTAAGACTGTTTATTTTAATCTTCATCATAATGCATTTGCAGGTCTATTGAAAACCTTTTTGTTGCCACAGAAAGGAGAACATTCCTGTAAATCCACGGTCACCGCTTGGAGTCTCAAACAATTTCAGTGGTGTGAAGTCGCCAAACACAACCAACACTAAAACACTGAGAAGGCAATCACTCACAGGTGTAATGCCATCAGGACCAGAAAGATCACGTAGATCCTCAATAGGAGGAAATCCAGTTGAGAATGGTTAGTAAGATATTCTTACCATACGTTCACAAGTCTCTTAACTAACGCTTTTTTTATAAGAACAAAATCAATATCTAAGCTGTTTTTTTGTTGGCCTTCATAGGTGAAAGTGGTGCAAGAACTGCAAAGACACCTCCTCCACCTATGCGTTCATCATCAAAGATAGGGAAGAAGAGAGCGTAATGAGTATTGAAGCATAACACGTTATCTTGCTTTGGCTCGAAGCAAAAAGTTTCTCACTGGAGTCTTATTTTCAGCATCTCTCACTTCAGTTTTCTTCATTTTTTTAGTAAATAAGAACTCAACTTGAGATGGCTCTGACTGTAACAACATAGATGCTTCTGGTTTAAGCCATACTTAGCATCTGAAACATTCAATTCATTAATGTCACGGTCACATTTTAAATCTTTACAAAGAACTTTGCATTTACTGTACTTTGTGCAGACTATACAGTTACAACAGCTTGTGAAACGCATTCCGCAGGTCATCTATTTGATTTTGCATATGCATCAGTCAAAATCTTCTTGAATCTCCTGAGGTCTAACCTCACTTGCTGCTTGGTTAAGTATATCCCCTTCGTGAATTGCCACCCTTTCTGAGTGATGCTGCCTGGGTCTCTGAGAATTGGATCGTTTTTATCATATTGTTCATACAATGAGCTCTCTCTTGGAAGAATCTTATACCCAATGTAGTCTAGACCAAGCTTCTTTGCCGGTTCTCCATAGTATGTCTCTGCTGCCCAGTCTGTCCCTAGTGGAATGATCTGGACAAAAACACCTCCAGGTTTCATGAACAGAAAATGAGTCATTGCTGCTCCATGTACTCCAACCATGACTGTGCTTGAGTTGAGCACTCTGTAGATCTTTGCTAGTTCTGTTGTTCTGTCAGGTCTGAGAACCTCGACTTGAAACCCTATCCTCTGGGCCAGTTTCACCATCTGGTCTTCGTTTGTAATGGCTCGAGAACCGGTTCTTGAGAACAATGCTAGTTTGGGCTTCTTAGCTTTTCTTCTCTTTGCTACTTTTCCCTTGAGCCGACGCTCCTCTTTGGCATCCAGTTCGTTGATTCTTGGTCTATAAGCTTGATCAAGTAGGTTCTTGAACTCATTGATGGTTGTTCTATCGTCTTGCATTTGAGAAGGGTCCACTGTTAATTCACCGTGGATCTTAAGACCAACGATCGCTTCCTTGAAGCAGTGAGTTCTCTTGTCTTTGGTGAAATCAACGATAGGATAGTCAGAGAGCTGAGAGACAACATCTCCATACTTCATCTCCCACCACTTGTGATACTCAGCAATCACAAAGACAACCTTTCTATTGAAACGTTTAGATGTTATGTATAGAGGAATAAGCCCGTCGTTGAACTCATGGTAGAGGTTTCCGGTATATCCTCCGGTAGAGAATACCACGGCGGGTACTTCATGGACCACTTGGCAGCTATGCTTATCGCCGGAAAGCTTCACAAGTTTCAGCTCACCTACGGTATCCATAATACTAGTTTCCCACTTTCTTGTGTATGGTTTGATTATTTCTTGGGAGACATGATCATCATTGGAGGTGTAGAGGAAGATGGAGGAAGAAGGAGAGTGTGTTCTGATGTCGCCTTTCATGAAACATATGTCTGTACGATAACCGGTTCTGTCACATAATATGCTCTCTTCTGCATAATCACCAGAGGAAGAAAAAAAAGGCTGAGAACCCTTTTGTTGAAGCAACGAGAATGGTATGAGAGCAAGGGTCAAGTACTTACCATTTTTAGACGGTTTGGGAGGTTCTGTAATGTTCTGTGAAACCTGGTCTTCAAACTCTTTTATTGAAGAATCTGCAACAACATATGAAGTAAAAGTAGTTTAGGTTAACAACAACAACAAACAGACAGAAGTGAGTTACTTATAGTACAAGAAAAAAAATATTACCTATGAGAAACAGAGCAGAAGGGTAAGGTAAATAAAAGAGGTAAGGAGCAAAGACAAAACAACTTGAGATAAGAGTGAAGAGAAGAAAATAAATAAGCTTAGGCTTCGATCTCTTTGCGCTGCTCCCAGAAGAATTATTCAAACCGAAGACATAAGGAAACATCTTCATAGATTCGTATTGTTTGATCTGTTCAACTTTTTTGAGATTCTGCCTCATCATTTACTTGTTGATCAAGTCATACGATGAAAAACATATAGAGAGAAAGGCGTATCCAGAAGAATATATGACTGGTAATCTCTGGGTATAGTGAGCTTTTTCTCAGTAAAGAGAACCTCTATCTAGCTAGAGGGGAGAGAAAGTAGAGAGATTAAGTAGAAGAGAAAGAAGGAGGCGTTTTTTGGTTGTTGTTGTAAGGTTTTCCTTTGAAAACAGAGTATATGTATACGTTAGCATATACTAATTATTTGGAAGAGAGAAAAAGAGAGACGTTTCTTGGTATTGTATTGAGGGGAGAGAGAGAAACATACTAAGTCTTAGTCTTGAGGTTTTCTTCTCTCTTGGTCGAGAAAGAGGGATGGGATTAGGGAGACGTGTGGGAGAACGAGAAAGGGACTTTGGCCAAAACCCATCTTTTGAGTTGCGTTTATATGTTGCTTGCATCACAAGATCCCTTTTTCTTTAAACCATGTTTGGTAAAATGCCTAATTAGTATTTAATGTTTGTTATATAAAACGACTTGGTTGGAATCATTGCATCAGTGGCATATTAATCTCCCCTTATATGGAATTTATGTCTTAATCAACAGCTATAAAAATTAAAATGGTGATGTATTCTATCTGGCATGCTACAATCTTATTATCTGGGTTCCAGGCTTCCAGCTAACCTAGATTAAATGGGTTGAACCGGAAATAAACATTTTCTTTTTGTGGTAAAAGGCTGCATGGTCCCGGACTAGTTTTATGGTTCAAAATTCAACTCAATAAAATCAAAAATGAAGTTGTCATATCATAATGCCATCGGTATAGACAAGGTGTTTTATGGATTTAATTATAGATTCAAATATATGATGAGACCAATCTACTCGTAGGGATGACTTATTAAGAATAAAGAATTTCAAATTATTGGTCATTATAATATTACGAGAATATGGGGTATGACATAAACGAAGAAATTATCAAACAGCCAACGGGGGCGTTCTTAACGGTCAAATACATACAAAAACGTCGTATTCCAACGAGTACCAACAATATAGAATATATATTTGTTGTTGCACAAGATAGTATTTGATATATAAACTCGTTTTATGAGAAATATAACCCACGGATTTTTATTAAGCCCCCACTAAACAACAAAGCTTAATGAGCTTATCCAAGAATAATTAAAAGTTGGTGGGCGAAAAAGTCAAATAAAATTTTCTGAGAGGTTAAAAAAAGGTTGGTGGATGAAAATTCTGGAATCAGAATGAAAGCATACATGTTGAAAATATACCGTGTCAACTATTCGTAATCTATAGATTCATGCATAAGTTATGTAGAAATTGCTAACGTCAAACTAAAGTATTGCGATCCACTTTAGACCAATATTTGGAAGTGATGTAAAGTTCTAAAATTCATCGGTACTTAAAAATAACAAGAGGGTTTGATTGAAAAGGGTGTGTATTTGTAATTGTCACATACTCCCTCCGTTAGTCGTTTTAGTGGATTGCACACAGTTTAAGACATGTAATGCAATTTCCATTTTATCCTTCTTCATCGTTACTTTAATGTTCAAGTTAAATTTATTTGCTTTCAATCTAAGGGTAGATAAAGTCAAAAGTCTTCGTTTGTTGTAGGCCTGCGACTTCGGTTTTCCGAAACCGAACCGAACCGAACCGTCGGTTTTCGGTTAACCGAAGTTTTTAAAAACAATTCCGAAATAAACCGAATAAATTTTCGGTTCGGTTCGGTTCGGTTATCGGTTAATTTCGGTTTTCAATTTTATTTCCGAAAATAACCGAATTTTTAAATTTTCGGTTAATTTTGGTATAATTTTCGGATATTTTCGGTTTAATTCAGGTTTTTCGGATATTTTCGGGTTTTTCGGTTATTTTCGGTTCGGTTTTTTCGGTTATTTTCGATTATTTTCGGATATTTTCGGTTATTTTCGGTTTTTTCAAATTTTTAATTTTTTTAAAAAAATCGAAAACCGAACCGAACCGAACCGAAAACCGAATTAATTTTTAAAGTCATACCGAACTGAACCGAATTGAAAACTGAACCGAACCGAAAACCGAAAAAAACCGGTTCGGTCCGGTTCGGCCCATTCGGTTCGGACAAAAGTCGCAGGCCTAGTTTGTTGCATGGGAATTTGGAAACGACAAATATTTTAACACAAAACCAAAATATTAAAACGACTTATATAAAAAAACAGAGGGAGTATATATTTACATCATTGTTAGCTATCTTTATGTTGAAACAAATCAAACAATATTTTTTGAGGATGTGATTAGATGAACTGCAGTTAAAGTACGCAAAGAGGATCATCGAAGGCAGTGATTTTGCTTTATGGGGATTTGCGAAGTTAGCCATATCCACTTTTAGACGAACGATTCGTGAGCAAGTCATAATACAATATTACAATCAGATGACAGGAAAGTTTCTTTTAATTATCTATTTTCTCTTGTTAATGTATATGTTTGAAACATCGCTAGTATTATTAGGGCATGTGGTGAGAAGAATAGATATGTCATTGTTGACTATAACTCATGAAAACTTAGTCTACGAAACTATACAACTTGTTCTCTTCTAATAAATTATAATGACATAAAAATGACTACCAAAAAAGAGATTCAAAGAAGAGATCTCCTCATGGCGGTGTCAACCAATAAAATAAAACGGTACATTAATATTGTGTTTAAGAATATAAAATACTTGTCCTAATCAATCATTTGCTTACATGTGATGTGTTAGTTCATATGTCATTTTTTGAGCTTGCTGTATGAATAAATATGGGATAAGTTCATAACTACAACTTTTAATTATATCGAAGCTTTGATTTTGCTGTTCACAAGAAATCAAAAACTTAGCATGAAATATTCATAGGTTAGTTTAGGACAGTTTATAATTCAAAAAAAAAGTTTAGGACAGTTCATAAAAGTCAATTATTATTATAAAAACACCCTTGCGAGTCGCGATTGTAATTCTGGTCATGAAGACAAGTTCCCTGCATTTCAATTCTGGTCATCCAATCTTTCTTTTTTTTGCTAAAAGGTTAATATCATATTAATGAAAGCTCAGATTTACAAAAAAAAGTAGACCTAATTTATGTTACACCTTGGCAAAAAAAGATAAAAAACAAGGTAATAACAAGAAGGGGATCACTGCATCCACTTAGCCATGAGGTTTTGCAATTGCTTCCGCTTCCTCCTAGCAATGATGGTGTTACGGATTTCTCTATCAATGAGTCTGAAGGTCACCAATGGAGTCTGAGTAATCTGGTTATGCAACACGTTGTTCCTTTGTTTCCAAAGGTGATAGATTGTACACTGGGCCACTAGCTTCTTTAACATAGCTGGTGCAGAGGTGGAGGAGCTTCTGATCCAAGACAAGAGTTCCGGCCAAGAGCAGAATCTGGTACAAGGTGGGTTGAGATTTGCAGTAGCAAGACGCCAAACTTCCGAGCTGTAGTCGCATGAGAGAAGTAAGTGGTCTCTTGATTCCTCATGAGCAGAGCAAAAGCAGCAAGACGTGTTCAATTGAAGTCCCCAAGAAGCCAAGCGAACCCTCTTTGGTAGCCTGTCCATATTAGCAATCCAAAATCAAAGTATTTCAAAGGTTTGGAGTAAATATTTTGTGGTTTAAAAGTAATGTTCATATTTAAATAGATAGAGTAATAAGCCAAGCTTACATATCCAGTATTGAAATTAGAAACTTAAACCTATTTCAAAACCATTCAATCATATTATATGAGATTTATTCAAAATCTGACCTAAGAATTGAACGTGATGGCGCCATGAACATGTTATACTGACATGTATTATGTCAAGTATATGATTATGTTGATGTCTCTAATATGTAGTCGTCAGAAAAAAAAAAGCTATTTAATATGTTTTATATCATGTGCGAGCTACGACTACGTACTGTATTTCGCGTGCCATGTCCCATGTGTGAATTGTGTGATATCTCTCTCGATCTCTCACTATGCATGGACAATAGCAATTAGGTAGAGTAGAAAGTTGGCAGACCGAAAAACAATATAGGGCTTCGAAATGTTGGGCCAGATTTGTTTTTAAAAGCCTATATATCTTATTATCCACGTGTGTCCGACCAAACACACAAACACTTCTTAGTTGTCCAATCCACAAATCATCAACCGTTGGATCATTATCGCAGTTCTGACATTTGGATTCTAGAATTAAGAAGAAAAAGCTTGACGAGGAACATAAAAGTGGTAATGAAAGGAAACCGTATCAAACCGGATTTAAATATCTCGGTTAAGAAAAACAAGAGCCTTGTACCGGATGCAATGCAGGTAGTAGATAAACAAAAACACTCTCTTTGGTTGGTCTCGTTAACCACAATGATGAAGACAAAACTTAGCCAAGTGGCTGCAGAGATTGAAACGACGTCGCCTATGCTCCTCTTTAATCCTCTCAACCTTGAAGTCATCAAATCGTCACCCCTGAACAATTACTCCTGCGTCGACAATAATTGTTTTTGTACAAGAAAATTAAGAATTATTTTTATAATGATTTGAAGAGAGAGTGCCATGCTCATCATTCTGGTTTCAGAAGACATTGTGATCGAATAATGGAACAATGCAACTTCATGCACATATTTTTATAGTATATGGACTTTTTTTAGTCTTAATTGTTAATTCTCTTGAATTGTCATTTTTCCCAATTTTCTTATTTCCATTTTTGAATATTTTACATTTTAGTGATAAATTTGTAATTTGATTTTTTGGTTTTCTATTTTGATGTTCCACTAATGGAAATTATATCAC
Organism: Hirschfeldia incana; assembly: GCA_026261945.1. Lineage (NCBI taxonomy): Eukaryota > Viridiplantae > Streptophyta > Magnoliopsida > Brassicales > Brassicaceae > Hirschfeldia > Hirschfeldia incana. The sequence goes on from JABCMI010000005.1 coordinate 511,361, forward strand.
TTTATTATATGGGCTATTTAGCTAGAAAACCACAAAATAACAGCTAATTAGGAATGTATGCAATAAAATTTTTATATAGGTAGCTGGATAAGCGGAGTAAAGGGAAGTTACCCTCTTGTCCAAATCGATTTGCAGGTATGGTAAATAGGCTATTGTTACTTGTAGTCTAGTAGGTCTGCAATAAAAAATTATATTACACTTATGTCAAAAGATTCTGGGAAAATATTTTAATGAAATATTAATTATTAACATGAGCGTGTATTGTATGCAGCAGTTCAGTGTTTTGATTCTTGGATATTTTTTTTTTGGTTAACCATAAATTTGCAGAATTTGTTAATGGTTTATCACTCATGGAACAAAAATTGACAGTTAACCATTTAATTTAAAAGCTAAACTATAGAATTTTTGTTCTTATTAACCACCGGGGTTTTTAGGGTTTAGAGTTTGATTGCCGACAATTAGGAATTAGTGTCATACTGATAAACAAAATATGATTTGAAAATTTTAGTTAGCTATGATTTTGGTCATGAACGCACATACTAAATAAAAAAAGAAAAATCTACACAGGAATGGTTTCTTATTCATAAGCAACTAAAGAAAAACTTTCACTTAACTAAGTGCTTGACCAAAAAAGAAAAATTACAAAGTGCATGAGAGAGATTCTCATTTACACATTAATCATCTTTCTACATCTCCCTAATGGATCAAAGCGTTACAATTCCCTAGAATAATACAAAGAGATAGAAAACTAAAAGATTACAGAAGAAGTTTGATAAAAAAAAATTACAGAAGAAGTGGTCAAGTGGCTCTGTTCTCTCTATCGAATCATGCTAGATTTTGAGCGCAAAAGCTGCCGCGGCTGAAACTGTTTTTCGCGGTGGAATTGTACGACCAATCTCAAATCTCATAGAATCTCCATCGTTGATCTCTTCCGATAAGCCTCCCGAGATCCAGCCGATGCAAGCCCAAGCTCACTACGATTGGGCTAGAAGACATGATTACTCTGACTAAATTGGATTCTAAAATAAATCTGATGCATAATAGTTATGATGGTAAAGACAAAGACTTTTTATACACAGAGCAATTTCAGAAAAACCAATGAATCAAGAATGCTATGAAGTGTAAGAGAATCATATTTCAAGAAGGGAGCATTAATGAATCTATGGCCTGAGAGTCTGAGACAGAGAATATCAGAGGATTTCCCATCTTTAATCACTAGACCCAGACTGAAAAAAAAATAGTTATGATGGTAAAGACAAAGACTCAGGCGATGGCACGATTGAGGTGATCAGTAAACTTCAAGATCGAGATCACCACATGAAGCTAATTAATTTTTTTAATCACCTCTGGAGAGATAAACGTTGAGTTTGAGGTAATAGATGTAGAAGCACCAGAGAAAGCCTGAGATGAAGTATAGTAGTGTTCCGGCGAGGTAGTTCCGGAGCCATTTCTGGAGAAAATGCGGTAAAGGATCCCACAGATTCGACGGCAAGAGGTGACTCAGAACAATGTGATTGTAAAACGAGGTTTCGTCCACAAATTGCATCAGATATTCACTGTCCATCGCCATTTTGATTCACCGTCCCCGATAAAATGGCGATCCGCGCCGATGTTGGGTGCCGAAAAAACGAGAGAAGATTCTCCGAAGTGGTTTTTGTTTTTGGTACTTAACCTTTGTCTTGAAGTGGAAAAAGTCAATTTGACTAATGCATGCCAAAACCTTTCACACTCCAGTTGCGCTGTAATGTCACTTTTGTTTTTTTTTCCATATATCTGTAATTCTTCCCTAACTTCTATTACATTTTCAAATTGAACCTTGTACTTCTATAAAGGATCTGTAAACCCACACGTGCGATCCGAACGAATTAATAGGCCTGGGACCCTATATATATTCTAATGGGCTATAATTAATGGATAAAACCCAAATATATATTCTAATGGGCTATAAACTATAAACATTAACCATATTTGAAATGAATATATATCATTTTTATTTTCAGAATGTTATAGTTTACATACTTATCACCTAAAACTCAAATTTATACCATCGTTTCTATTTGTAGTTTTTAATTATATATTTATTCCTTTAGATTTGTGTTTGAATATTAGATGGATAAAAATATATTTAATTACACAAATATCTGAATTATTTTGTTTTTAAACCATATGTTATTGAATAGTTATGGATTACATGTAATAAGAATAAATCATTTTAATTCTAGTAACATAGTTGTATTTTAATGCAATGATTTCATATTCATATACATTAGTATTTAAACACTTAATATTATTTATTTATAAATATGTAAACTAAACTATTGAGTTTTGTTTTCATTTTTTTGTAACACAAACTAAACTATTGAATATTAAACAAATACTATTGATATATGTTTTTAGTATGTTAGATTTGAAGGTATATTGTTAAAACATAATTTTATACCATACTATTAGGAAAAGACTTGATATTATTAAGCCATATTATTAGTAATAAATTAATGATAACTGATTTCTAATGAAGTTCAATTTGTTTTTAAAAAAATCACACTTATTATTACCAAGATATTATATTTTGAACTTAAATACTTCTGAAAATAAAATATATAAATTTAATAATTCAATATAATTTATCATATTTAGTTAGATTTTTTATAAATTTTATAATATATATATATATTAATGTATAGTTACGAAATATTAAAATATTTACACAGAATTTCTGAAAATAAAAGATCTTGTTAAAATCTTTTAAATAGATTTGTTAGATTTTTTTTAATTATAATGTGTTTACTAAATAATCAAATATGTGTTTGTTAACCAATCCAATTTTATAGGAGTCTATTGTTATATTAAGAATAACATATTATGAAACAATATTATTAGATATAAATGAATGATAAATTGATTTCTAGTGAAGGTTCATTTTCTAAAATATCACACATGAATTAAGGTTGTGACTTCTATTTTAATATATAAGATGAAATCGATGTGATTTGTTTTTTTTACTTGGCTGGTGAAACTCTTCTATACAACGTATATAATATTTGGTAAAATTGAAGATTTATTGGCTTAAATAGAAGCTTTTTAATAAACTAAAGAGAGATAACGAATCGGCTAGATTTTTTTAGTAGATAACAATAATTTTTGTTTTCATAAAAAAAGTTAAATAAATGGATTTGAGATGATGTCTTGTACGGATGAGAATTACCATGATAATGTGAGATAGGTAGATGACTAATAGGTCCAGATCATAAAAGCCCAAACTAGTTAAGCCCTAAACCCCATTCAGCTTTATATATCAACTGTTCCCTTTAGGGTTTACTTGTTCCTCTTTCACAAGATCGTTTTCTCTCAAGATCTTCTCTCAAAAATGAGAATGATACTCAGGTTGATCTTTCTCTTGTACCTGTCGACCAGTAAGTTTTCGTTTCAATTTTCTCTATTCTTTACAATATCGTCTCAAGTGTATTTTTTTTTAAATTCGCTGTTGTTTTGCTGTTTTCTAGGTGGTGTCCAGGGTAGACTTAGGTGTGACAACCCGTCTCGTGGAACACTCATCCATGGACCTCTAGGCTCATAGCGCTGCAGCGCACCGACCCCAACCCCTCCATTATGAGATCTCACTATCTCCATAATTAGGTTGTTGGTGAGATTCGAATCCATATCTCCACCCTTTAACAACATTCCACAAGACAAGCTGTCACCAATTGATCTACATCTTGTCTTATTATTTGGGCAATTCTCCATAATAACAACTTCCACTTTCACTTAACTTTCACTTTACTTTTGCTTTATTTTCGCTTTACTTTAACTTAACATTAACTTAACTTTAACTTTAACTTTCACTTTCACTTATACTTTTCATTTTACTCATTCATTACAATTAGACTCTTCTCATGCTCTAGACGCCACCCATTCTCGGTGTCTCATACCATACACATCACATAACAATCATTCCACAACACTTCAACATCATAAAGCAAACAACAAGTCATTACTCTTCTTCTAGCAACCTAGCTTTCATCTCAGTCATCATGTGGGGACCAATCAACATCACACAACACACATCATTACACAACATGAGGCAGTCCATTAATGTCTCTTTTAAACAGTGTGAAGTTCTTATGCAACGTGAATCATCCATCTAACATCTTAGCTTTATCATGATCTATCACCCTAACTCCCAAACAGGGTCTACTCAATCCTAGATCCAACATAAAACCCTATAGAGAATTATGAGAACAAGAAAACAAAAGAATTCTAAAACTTAGTTTTTTTTTCTTATTGTAAGATAATTTCCTTACAAATTAAAATATTTTAAAAACATTTTTTTTCTTACAAACATATTATATTAACTTGATTTTTCAAATTTCAAGATCGCAACACATGATAATTATATATTTAGGATTATAACATGTTTTAACTAACAATTTTACTTTTTAAATAAATAAAACAAAAGAGTTCTATAACTTAGTTTTTTTTTCTTATTATATAAAGCTTGATTCTTCAAAGTTATTAATTAAAAAGATCGTGATACATGTCAATTTTATATTTAAAATTTTGATATATCTTAAATAAAATTTTATTTAAAAAAATTAAACCAAAATAATTTTAAAAGTTAGTTTTCCATTTTTTCAAAAAGTCTTAAACAAAAAAAAATGTAAGAAGCAAATATTTCCATATAAATAATTATTTAATTAATATTTTAAATGTGGATTTAAAATAATTATAAGATTAAAAAATGTTGTAATATAATTTCCTTACAAATTAAATATTTTAAAAATATTTTTTACTACAATCTTATTATATAAATGATTCTTTAAAAGTTTTCAAGATCGCAACACATGAAAATTATATATTTAGGATTATAACATGTGTTAATTAACAATTTTTCTTTAAAAACAAATTAAGCCAAAAGAATTCTAAAACTTAGTTTCCCTTTTTTTTTAAAGTCTTAACAAAATATTGTAAGGGAAAAAAATATTCCTATATAAATAGTTATTTATTAATAGTATTTTTTTTAAGAAATTGTTTTAAGCTACTTATAAGATACAAAAAAATATTGTATAATTTTGTTGTAGATTAAAATATATTTTTCTTCTATATATGTAATAGTATTTTTCATGTTTAAAATTGTTAAACCAAAGGGAACTGTAACATTTTGGACAAGTTAAATATAAAAGTAGCGGGTTAAAAATTTATAAAACCAATACTTTTCATTTAATAGTAGTATTTCTTTTTTCAAGAACATTATTTTCAAGGTCAAATAAAATATATGGATTTAATTTAATTACAAAATCTGTAAATATTGGTTTATGAAAAGAATTTTCTTAGTAAAAAGATAATTACAAGATGAGCTTTTTGTTATATAATGTTCGAGACCCAAATTTACTAATATGCATAATCATGCACATGGTAACTATATATTTAAGATTATCATATGAGTCAAATAACATTTTTTTAAACTTAAACCAAGAGAATTTAAATTTTTTGTTTTACTTTTCTAAAAGTCGTAAAGAAAAAAAAACTGAAAGAAAAATATATATATTTCTATATAAATAATTATTAGTAAAGTACTTTTTTAAATGTGGGTTTAAGATAATTGAAAAATACAAAATATTTTTCAAAGATAAGTTTTGCTGCAAATTAAAATACTTAATAAAAAAAATTCGCATAAATATTTAATATTATTTTTCATCTTAAAAATATTAAACCAAAGAGAACTGTAAATACTATAAGTCTAATTTAATTGTGGTATTCCTTTGTACATAATCTTATTTGCAAGGTTAAATAAAAAAATGGGTTTAAAATAAATACGAATATAAGTTTATTTTAATTGTAGTATTACTTTTATAAAGAACCTTATTTTGAAGGATAAATAAAATACATTAGTTTAAAATAATTTCAAATTCAGTAGACATTGCTTTAAGATAAATAACTTCCTTATAAACAAAGTAATTACAAGATTAGATTTTACTTACAAATATTTATGTGACTTTCCTTATAAATATACAATTAGTAGATAATTATTTTCCTTTTTACAAAATTATAAACTTAAGAAATTTATAGAATTTTTATCTTATTATATAAATTTTGGTTCTTCAAAGTTACTAATTAAAAAGATCTTAACACATGGTATTAAATTTAATTTAATGACATGTCTTACGAAATTCATAAATATGTAATAATTTAATTTTTGATAGTAGTTTTCCTTTTTTTGAATCCTAGAATATTGCAAAATCTATATGAAACTAATTTTCCTTTTCAATGAATCCTCATTTACCTTTTTAAAATCATGAACAAAAAAGAATTATAAAAGAAAAACAGTAGTTTAAAAAATATTTAAAAACAAATTTTATAAATCCTGATTTCTGATTGCTTCCAAATATTTATAAAATATAAACTTTTTAGATAAATTTATAATATATGAATGTTATATTCTCCTTATTTTATATTATTTTAAATTAACATATGTCTCTCTTTTTTCATTCCCTTAATATAGTTTCAATTTTTTGTCACTACTATTCTTTGTATTATTTTTTATTTGGTAGCAAATTAGTGATATCTTATTATTCATGAATAGTCGTAAGAAAATTAGGATTTTTCATGTTTGGGTTTATATGTGTTTGTTTATAAGGAAATGAGATACATATTTGATATTTTTCTGAGTTTGGTCCCTAAAAATTTATTATTATTACTAAAGACCTAATTGATCTTTATATGTGTTCAGTAAAAATAATAATTTTATGCATTATTTTTTACATTTTCTGTTTTATTATGCAATATTTTTTAGTATAGTTCATTTTAGCTAAGGTGTTATAGTGGAAGGTAGTATCAAGACACAATAAACTCAGAAAATTAACTAATATGAATTAGTTTAATAAAAAGTTTATTGTTATTATAAAGTAAGACGCAAATTATTTGAAAAAAAAATAAGTTAATAAAATAATAAATTAAGAGAATAAGAATGTGTATGAAGTTCTGTTCGTCTCGATTCAACTTTCTGATTCACTGTATTTCACTCTAATTCATATTTTTTTGGTTAGGTTTGATTTAAATTTTCGACTCTAAATGTTTTTTATCTAGCCTTAAATACAAAGTTTCTAATAAGTGCTTATGCACTATAGTTACATAAACTTACATGCCAGCCAAAATTTCATTATGTGGAAAAACATAAATTTGTATTTCTTAAATAAGACTTATAAAACATATATAAAAATGTTACATTGCAATAGAAAGTTTTCTTATTTTTATGTTTATCTTGAAATTGAAATATCAATCAAAACCCGTGCAACGCACGAGTCCATCCCTAGTATTATATATAATAAGATTGTAAGGAATGATGAACATTTTCAGATTTCTGATTGTATTAGGAAAGTATGTTAAATATTCATGATGTATTTCCAGAACAAAAAAAATAAAAATATATTTTTGGATGTTGGATATATTGTTTACGATGGGTTTCCAAAACAATATATTAGTGTGTTTCTCAACAACAAAATATGATATGAGATTAAAAATTAAGAATTTGATCTACACATTCGTAAGTTTCAAATGGAAGTGTGTAATTTTAATAAAAATATTGAAGAAAGACCTTTAAAACTAAGTGATATCTTCCTCACAGGAGATGGTGAATCCTCTTCGTCGAAGGCTGCTTCAAGAACTGAAACAGGGCTCGGTTGTTCAACGGTAACTTTCAGTGGTTTAAGAGATGGCCTGTCTTGTTTGATTCCAAATTCTGGATTCTACATTTGTCTGTGACCAACAGTGAAAGTTTCTGCCAAAGGAAAAATATTTGGCAAACACATACATGAGAAACCATTCTGATTAACACAAGGCAGGAGGAGGTGGTTCACTAACCTCAGAGCCTAACTCCATTGCTGCCTCTGTTAGATCAGTACGGATTGGTTGCTGGTTACCTGATAACTTAACCTGCAACAAGGCTTCAGGACATCAGAATTTAGTAACAGAAACAAGTTTGGCAATAGAGAAAGAGTTAACTTCTTGTCTCTACATGATCTATTTGGACAAAACAGCAAGTCTTATCTTATGGATTTAGGACACTTTTTCAAGTTCGTTTTTATATTGCTTTTCTTTGTGAATTATTTTATGAAGGGCTTCCTGAATATAATATTAAAAAGAAAAATGTTAGGATAACAAGTGAAAAATATATATATTAACAAACTTACATATATATCAGGTTATGATACCAAGTGAAATATTTAGGAAACCTACTTGAAAATTTAAAATTTAATTTAAAAAGAAAAATATAGGATAGCAAGTAAAATATTTAGGAAGGGCTTCCTGAAAATTTTATATTTAATAAAAAAAATAGGATAGCAAATAAAATGTTTAATAAGGGGTTCCTGAAAATCTTATATTAAATTAAAAATAAAATAATGTTTGGATAGCAAGTAATATTTAGGAATGGTTTCCTGATAATTTAATAATTAAAAAAGAAAAATATTAAGATAGCAAGGGAAAAAATGTATATATTAAAACACTTACATATATATCATATTTGTAAAAAGGTTTAGGAAAGTTGCCTGAAAATGTAATATTAAATTATAAAGGAAAATAGAAAAGATAGCAAGTAATCAGTTTAGGAATAGCTTCCTGAAAAGTTTATATTTAGTTAAAAATGAAAAAAATTAGGATAGCAAGTAAAATATTTAGGAAAAGCTTCCTGAAAATTTAATATTTAAAAAAGAAATATGCTAGGATAGCAAGTGAAAAATTTATATATTAACAAACTTACATATATATCATATTTATGATAACAAGTAAAAAGGTTTAGGAAAGTTACCTTGAAATATAGGGAAAATTTGGAAAAATGCATTTAAATAAGATTCTAATTTGAAATCTTCACCATCTATTTTAGTTTTTTGAAAAATACACTTATGTATATATTAATTTACCAAATTACCCAATCTTGATATTTTAACATATATATATATATATTTAAATCTTGTTTACTATTTTGAAAAAAATAAAAGGAGAGACTCAAAACGCGTCTCGTCTTCTCTCATCTCCTCGTATCCTCTCTGTTTTTGAATTTTTCTTTTCCCTTTTCTCAAGTTTTACAGATCTTCCTCTCATCTCTTGTAATAGAAGCCACTACTTTCTGGGCTTTTCATTGAGACAAACGACTTTTCCTATCTCACATCTATCGTCTTTGAGTTTATCTCTCGGGTCTGTAATGAAGTGGCTGATTCTCTTGCGAAAAACGCTCTGTACTTAGCCTCTAACAACCCCTGTGGTTTTGAAAACTCTGTAGTAAACTCTGTTTGTTAAGTTTAGTGAAGATTGAAGAAGGTTTGACTAAAAAAAACCACTTCTCCTACCTTAAAAACATAAGTCTTTTTCTAGTCTTTTCAACTATTCATTTTGCATATAGGAAGAAGGCAGACCCGTGATTCTACCACACCTTTAAATCTAGAAGAAATATTTGATTCTTTCGTCTCTCCTCATTTGTATACACATCTTGAACCTGTCAAACCAACGAACACACAAGTTTTTTTATCACACGAATCTTCAGCTCCAGCTTTCTATCATCCTTTCAATGAGTTTGTGTTTCTATGTCTATGCTTCTTGTGCCAACCAAATCACATTGCTTTGTGTGTGTGTATGAGAGAGACAAGGAAGAGGGAAAAACGTGTTCGGTGGAGACAACTCAAATAAGGCCAATATTCACCGACGCGTATTTGCGTTTGCTCGATAAAGTCTACTTTACACAATCCTTTGATGGGAAAATTGCTAAAGAGACATTGCATGAGAATATGTTCTTTACCTAATTATTTAATGAAAAATGAAAGAAAGTAATAGTTTTTTTTCAAAAAAAGAAAAAGAATAAACGTAAGCATGTATACTGTACAAAACCATGAATATAGAGGTAAGCAAGATAACAAAAATAAGAAGAACAGTGTCATAGGCATTATGCTTGCAATAATCAAAGTATGTGCATTCCAATATATTTAAATAAAAGACACCGGCAAAGATGTATGTGCTCCCCGCCCCCCCTACATAGAACTATATAGTTAAAGCCACAACACAAGATAAGATAATATATATATCATTTGGGTAAAAATATAAATTCATATTCAAAAAAGTGTAGTTTTCAAAAATAAAATAAAAACAGTATATTTTTCAAATTTCAAATCCTAAATAGGACATTTTGCAAATTGTCCCTAAAATATAATATTAAACTAAAAAGGAAAAAAAATAGGGCTTATTGCAAAAGTGACTCAAAACTTGGAGTCAAACAGAAAACTAACCTTTTCTTTTGATTCATTTTTTTTTTGAGATTCTCACCCCACACTTGCATTTTATCTACGAAAATGCCATTACTTTTTTTTTATCGAAAATGGCTTCTTTACTGTCTCAACCTCATCTTCTTCAACTATTTACAATAGTGCCACTACCATGAATAGTTCCAACAACCTTGTACTAACTGTATGGAGCTTTTAATGCATTTTAATGCACGTAAATCTCTTTACACTCTCTCTGTTTCAATTGTTATGAACTAAAAACAACATTTCTTTCACTTTCTCTCCATATTCATCCAAAAAACTCAAGCTTTTGATTCAAAATATTTTATGGTTGAGAGAGCCATATTTCTTTCGTTTTGACTTACGGTTGCTTTCGTTTGAGGTTCTGGGTGGTTGGAGAAGACCCTGTGTGCAAACGAAGTCATCTCACCTAGTTTAAGGTACGAATTTGAATTTTTTTCAAGATCTGTTCGCGTAGAAGACTTACTAGTAAGTCATCTGTATGTAGAAGACTTACTGATAAGTCTTCTGGTCAAACGGACGACTTAAACTAAGTCGTCTAGCTTTGTTTGTTAAAAAAAAAAACTCCAGACGACTTATATATAAGTCGTCTACGAGAAACGGGTTAGTTTTACATTTGACCGAATCGTGTCAGATCTTTGACTATTTCTGGACGACTTATAATTCAGTCGTCTCTGGGAAAGTTAAAATTTCAATATTTTATTAAACTAGACGACTTAAACGTAAGTCGTCCTAGGTTAGTTTTGTAATTGAAAAATATAACTTGAAATTTAACTTTCTCCAGACGACTTAAATCAAAGTCGTCCCACCAGAAGACTTAATTTAAAGTCGTCCGGGGAAAGCAAAGTCGTCCAGAATATTTCCAAATTTTCTGGTCAAACCTTGCTTAAACCGGACGACCTTAAGTTAAGTCATCTATCTGGACGACTTTCATTTAAGTCGTCTAAAGATGGACGACTTAGTCTGGACGACTTTGCTAACCCCGGACGACTTTAAATTAAGTCTTCTGGTGGGACGATTTTCATTTAAGTCGTCTGGAGAAAGTTAAATTTCAAGTTTTATTTTTCAATTACAAAACTAACCTAGGACGACTTACGTTTAAGTCGTCTTGTTTGAATAAAATATTGAAATTTTAACTTTCCCAGAGACGACTAAATTATAAGTCGTCCAGAAAAGTCAAAGATATGACACGATTCGGTCAAATGCAAAACTAACCCGTTTCTCGTAGACGACTTTTATATAAGTCGTCTGAAGTTTTTTTTAACAAACAAAGCCGGACGACTTAGTATTAAGTCGTCCCTTTTCATTTTCAATTGCAAAAGTGACCTCTTTAGACGACTTACCTTTAAGTCTTCTGGACGACTTAATTCTAAGTCGTCTGCGGCAATGTTTATTGAACTTCTTCATTTTCTCTATGTTTACTAATGTGTTTTATTTTGAATATTTGCAGATGATTTTTCAGTTACATGCAGTGTATGGAGAATGATTGTTGAGAGATTGCCGTTTGGATTTTGTGGTTGATGATCTCAAAGGAGCAAGATTGTTTTTATTGAATGAAGATTCAACACATGCTGAACTTGTTGCAATGGCTCAAGAAGATTATAACCTGGACATGAGAACAGTGACTGTGGAGATTAGCTACTCATTACCAGCAGAAATGATGATGGCTTCAGGCAGTCCTCCCATTCATGTTACAAGTGATAGACAAGTTCGAAACTTGCTCGAGATACTCAAAACGCATAGAGTATGTCTTTGTGTATCAAGCCGCAGCAAGGTGGAAACAGTTTCAGAGGAAAGGGATAATGATGAAGCTGGTGAATGGGAAGAAGATGTTGGTGATGATGAAGCTGGTGAATGGGAAGAAGATGTTGGTGATAATGATGAAGCTGATGAATGGGAAGAAGATGTTGGTGATAATGAGTTTGTTGAAGATGAAAATCAAGATGGGGAGGAAGAAAATGGGGAGGAAGAAAATGAGGAGGAAATTGTTGGTGAAACAGATCAGAATGGTGGGGATTACAGTCTTTATGGAAAGGTTCAAGATGAGGATGAGGAAGATGATGATAATGTTTGTTTTGAAGAAATCGAAAAGACATATGCTAAGTCAAAAGCTATTGAAGGAGGAAAATCGGATGGTAGTATCTATGTCAACCAGAGTTTTGATAGTAAGGATGCACTGCTTTCAGAGCTGCGGTTGGCAGCAGTGAGGGGTAGGTTTTCTTTCAGAATATACAAATCAACGAAAACTCTCCTTGTGGCAAGATGTCGGGTTAGCGGTTGTGGATGGAAGATCAGAGCGAGTGTGAAACATGGGACAAACACGTTTTGGGTAACAAAGTATGTGGAAAAACATTTATGCTCAGTGGGAGACCGAATCGCTCAGCGGAGACACTGTACTCCGAAGTATGTTTGTAGTCTTTTCATTGATCGTGTTGGGATCATTGATGGGATTACTCCGCAGCATATCACTGATGCAATGAAGAACATGTTTGGCATGAAGCTTGATTACACCACTTCATACAGAGCATTGTTATATGCACAAACATTGGTGAGAGGATCAGCAGAAGAAGGGTATTCGCGGTTGGCATCATATCTCGAGCAAATCTCCATTGCAAATCCTAATTCTGTCACGGCTATAGAACTTGATTCTGTTAAAAGATTCAAGTATCTATTTCTATCTTTTGGAGCTTCTATCACAGGTTTTAATTATCAGAGAAGGGTCATTGTGGTGGATGGAACTCACCTAAGTGGAAAGTATGGAGGTGTTATGTTAGTTGCAGCCGCACAAGATGGCAATTTTCAGATATTCCCATTGGCTTTTGGGATCGTGGATGCTGAAGATGATCCTTCTTGGGAATGGTTTTTCACAAAATTGGCTAGTTGTATATCTCATGACAAGCCTCTGATGATAGTCTCCGACCGGCACTCGGCCATTAAAAGTGCGTGTGATAAGGTGTTTCCTTGGGCAAACCGAGGAATATGTTATTATCACCTTCAAGAAAACATTGTCAAAAAGTTTAAAGGGAAACATCTCATGTACTTGGTGAAAATGGCTGCTTATGCTCACACGGTTTACGATTTTGACCGGTACATGGCTGAGATACGGAGTGCAAACCCGGAACTTGCAAAGTATTTGGAGGATGCCGACGCCAGCCTATGGTCAAGGGTTCATTGTAAGGGGAACATGTTCAACATAAAAACAAGCAACATCGCTGAATCTATTAATTCCGCACTGAAGAAAGCAAGAGGATTTCCGATTACGTTCCTGCTGGAGTTCATAAGAAAGAAGTTAGGAAAATGGTATGTGAAAAGGAGACAAGATGCTTTGAGTCTCACAACTCCACATAGCCGGGGTGTTGAATACTTGCTTGCTGTTCGAACAGAGATAGCGGATACGATGACGGTCGAACCAATTAATGGATGGAAGTACTTTGTCAAAGGTGGCAAAATGGACTGTGTGGTTGATTTGGAACATGCAAAGTGTGATTGTGGTGTCTATGGAGTGGAGAAAATACCTTGCTCTCATGCTATAGCTGCTGCAAATAAAGTTGGTTTGCATATCTCCTCACTTGTATGTCCAGTGTACTCAAAGAATTATCTGTATGCTGGATACTCAGAGAATATATATCCTATCGTGTCACAACATGTTGAGGAACGAGAATGCTTTCCTCCAGAAGTAAAGCGTGGTCCGGGAAGACAGAAGAAATCAAGATGGCAATCTTGGTTGGAGCTATCTAGGATGAGAGGACACAAACCCAGGAAGAAACACAGGGCACAGAGATGCTCAAACTGCAAGGAAACTGGCCATACGAAACCACAATGTAAGCAACCAGTTGACTAGTTGTCCAGACGACCTTAATTTTAGTCGTCCAGTCTTGATTACCCGTCTAGACGACCTTAATTTTAGTCGTCCAGTGTATTTTATTTTTAGACGACCTTCTACTAAGTCGTCCAGTGTATTTTATTTTTATACGACCTTCTACTAAGTCGTCCAATGTATTTTTATTTTTATACTACCTTCTACTAAGTCGTCCAGTGTATTTTTATTTTTATACTACCTTCTACTATCACTTCAAGTCTATCTTATAACATTTAGAAGTCCAGTGTATTTTATAAAATTTAGTCGTCCAGTCTTGATTACCCGTCCAGACGACTTATATATAAGTCGTCCAGTGTATTTTATTTTTAGACTTCTACTATCCCTTCAAGTGTATTTTATAAAATTGAGACGACTTATTTGTAAGTCGTCCAGCTGGAAAACCTTCCAGACGACTTATTTGTAAGTCGTCTAGCTGGAAAACCTTCCAGATGACTTATTTGTAAGTCGTCCAGCTGGAAAACCTTGCAGACGACTTATAAATTTACAAATATATACAAGGGAAGACAAATTCAAATATATACAAGGGAAGACAAGTTCATATATACAACAGAGAAGTTCAAGCTATACAAGGTTTCAAATCTATACAAGAGTTCAAATCTATACAGCTAATCATACATGCCCACAAATCTATCACCATCCACATTTTCTTTCAAATGCTGATCAACAAGCTCCGTCCATATATCCACCGCCATACAATCCCTCATAGCCTTCACGTTGGTCCTAGCAAAGTCTTTAGGGTTAAAGTTGACCCCAAGAGCATGACATTCAATGTACTTTAGAGCGTACAAGCCACAATCACCATTGTTGGCCAAGGGTATTCCTTTCAACGGTCTCTCATAGGTGTATGGCTCCAACCCGCGTGCAATCCGTAGCTCTTCGGTGGGAGCGCACTCAACAAGCAGATAAGGGACCATCTCCAGAAAAGGCTGCATTATCTCATCCCATGCTTCTGGTACCGACGTTGAAGGTATGCTGTCCCAAACGACTATGTGCCTCTTAGGGATCAATATCCAAATAGCAACCCAATGCTTGTTGTTCAAGTTCACTGGCGCATAAATATCATCAACGTCCTCCCCCCACTTCTTCATTGATTGGCAAAATGTAGGTATTGATCCGTCATAAAAATTCCACGCCCCACCAGGTAGAGCTCTCCCTAAACTGTGGTGATCAGGTTCCGTGGCTTTGAAAACGTGATACTGTTCTCTCCAAGACTGGGAAAAGTTGTGATCCAAGAAGCACATTCGCTCGCTCCTGAAAGCTTGTGGGTTCTGCTGATACCTCTGCCTCAGCACATTAATCCAAGCATCTATATGCTGCATATAAAATAATACAAGTTAGAAGATACCAGACGACTTAAATTTAAGTCGTCTGGTAGGTCGTCCACGTAGAAGATACCAGACGACTTACCAGACGACTTATATTTAGGTCGTCTGGTAAATATAAGTCGTCTGGAAAGTCGTCTACTTGGACGACTTACGTAGACGACTTTCCAGACGACTTATATTTACCAGACGATTTATATTAAGTCGTCTGGAAAGTCGTCTACTTGGACGACTTACGTTGACGACTTTCCAGACGACTTATATTTACCAGACGACTTAATATTTACCAGACGACCTATATTTAAGAACCAGACGACTTAATATTTACCAGACGACCTATATTTAAGAAGACTTACGCAGTCTTCCAGCCATTCTTTGGGTGTCCGGAGGATGCGATACCACCAAGTTGGTGATGTACGTGGTTTGTCCTCTTGCTTAGTGTAATAATGACTGCAAACAAAAAAACAATCTGTTTTGGTAGACTAAATCAAGCAAAAAAGCAATCAGTTTTGGGTAAAGCAATCACTTACGGATCAGTTTTCAACCAATCAGCGAGCTCCTTCAGCTTTTCTTTGTTAACTGGCGGAAATGGCTTATAGGCTGCCAAAAAAGCAATGAATTTATTTTTCTCTGCTGTATAAGGAGATAACTGCGTGGGAGCAGGTTTCTTCGCTCGTTCACTCCTTCCACGCACAGCAGTAGCAGCAGGGGGAGCTGTTTTGTCCAATACAACCAGGCTCGGTTCTGTGGCTTGAACGCTTGATTCTGGTGCTAGAACGCTTGGATCAGTGGAAGCGACGCTCGGTTGGGAGGTGGAAGCGACGCTCGGTTGGGAGGTGGAAGAGAGGCTCGGTTGTTGATCGGTGGAAGAGAGGCTCGGTTGTTGATCGGTGGAAGCGAGGCTCGGTTCGACAGTGGAAGTGACAGCAACAATCTGTTTGGAGGAGACACCATCTGCTTTATTTACCGAGAAACCCTCATCGAATGTATCCTCCGGCAAATATCTCTGCAATATAAAAGTTGCACATTAGTTAACAATGGACGACTTAAATAAAAGTTGTCTGGACGACTAATTGACCCTGGACGACTTAAAAAAAGTTGTATGGACGACTAGTTGACCCTGGACGACTTACAATTAAGTCGTCCAGGGTCAACTAGTGGTCCAGACAACTTACATTTAAGTCGTACAGGGTCAACTAGTGGTCCAGAAAGCTTTTATTTAAGTCGTCTGGACAACTAGTTAACCCTAGACGACTTATTTCTTGTTGATACTAACCTGTTTATCTTGAGGAGGAGGAGGAGTCTGTTTGGTAGGAGGAGGAGGAGGAGGCTGTTTCCTTTGAGGAGAAGGCTGTTTGGTAGGAGGAGGAGGCTGTTTGGTAGGAGGAGGAGGCTGTTTGGTAGGAGCAGGAGACTGTTTGGTAGGAGCAGGAGGCTGTTTGGTAGGAGCAGGAGGCTGTTTGGTAGGAGCAGGAGGCTGTTTCTTAACAGGAGTACGCTCTTTGGTAGGAGCAGGAGCCTGTTTATCTTGAGGGGTTGTCTGAATGGGTTGAGGAGTAGCCTGTTTGGTAGGAGGCTGTTTATCTTGAGGGGTTGTTGTATTGGGTTGAGGTGTAGGCTGTTTGTCTTTAGGGGTAGCCTGATTGGTGATACCAACCTTCTTCTCCACAGCTTCCAACCTATCGGACACCTTCCTAATCTCCTTGATGCACTTCCTAAACCCTTCTTTCATGCACTCAGTTACGTCCTTGAACATTTTTTCCAACTCCTGTTTGGTCATCCAATCCTCTTCACTAGCCTCTTTAGGAGCCTCTTTATGAGCCTCTTTAGGAGCCTCTTTAGGAGCCTCTTTACGACCTTTCTTCAGAGGTCTTGGATTGTCTTCCTCCTCCTCCTCCTCCACAACAACCATCTCTATCTCTTTGGCTTTCTTCGATGTAGCCTCCTCAGGTTTTGTATAGACCTTAGTACCAGTGACTTCCCAGCAATCTAACGTCCACTTCCACGGTCTCCGATCATACATGAGTTTAATGATGTTCTCCGCGGGCAGGTCCTCAACCTCAGAGTCCCATTTTGGCCACATTTCACTAATGTCTTTCTGGACAAAGTTGATCACGCGGGTCTGCAGTAAATAGAAGGATCGAGTTAGATATTTGAGCAAGATGACTAAATAGACGACTTAATTATAAGTCGTCTACTAAGTCGTCCAGCTGGAAGACTTTCCAGACGACTTATTACAAGTCGTCTACTAAGTCGTCCAGCTGGAAGACTTTCCAGACGACTTATTACAAGTCGTCTGAAAGGTCGTCCAGATGGACGACTTAGTAGACGACTGAATTAAGTCGTCTGAAAGGTCGTCCAGATGGACGACTTAAGAGACGACTTTAATATAAGTCGTCTGCGCAGTGTTTTGGATTGAAGTAAATACCTGACGCAAAATAGCAGCTTTCATTGATCTGCGGCCTCTGCTGCCTCCGTAAGCCAGTATCGGTGGAGACGGACTGTTTGCTCTGGGACCACCAATACTAGCACCCAATTCCGGCATAGCTGTGTACACCCAGACCTGAAGAACTTGTATAAACCCATCCACGGTGTAGCAGCCAGTAATATCTTTGTTCCACAAAGAGTCCATCAGCACCTTAAACGCGACTCTCCCCCATGGATAATTCTCAAACCGATCTAAATCCATCACTAGCCTTGCCAGAGAAGATCGTGTAGCGGTTGAAAATTTTCTCCCTTCAATGAATCCTGTGAAGATGGAAAGGTACGCGAGCCGCTTCCGATCTTCTGTGGACCAATCCCCGCATCTGTTCAGTGCTGCTATTATCTGATCTGTAGTTGGCCCAGCTTCCAGATGAACTCCCAGCATCCCCCAGAAAGAAACCATCTCTTTGGTAACTTCACATTTTGGTGTCTCAAGGTCCTCGATGTACTCGCAGTTTAGACCAGTGAGGTTTTCAAACTCTAACAGTGAAAACCTCAAAGGTTCTGGACCAACCAGAGACCACATCTCATACTTCTTCTGAATGTCCAGCTTGAAACTGAGCATGTGGTGAACCAGCCTTGAAGCCCAACCAAATCCCTGCTCCTTGAACTTGATGAAAACTCCCAATTTCGACTCCTTGAGCTCTTCAAATTCGTCATCAGTAAGAGCTTCCCTAAGAGCAGTATGCAACCTCTTGTTATCCGTGTGATACGAAATGCTATTGTGGGCTGGTGGCTCGGAGCCTGGTGTGTATAGCCTACGGGAGAGTTCTGGAATATCCATCCTTTTTGTCTGCAAAATAATCAAAGACAACAATAGAAGACATAACACAAGCTAAATCAATCACGCCTTAATTGTTACTCCAGACGACTTAGTAGACAACTTATAATTAAGTCGTCTGGAAAGTCGTCCAATTGGACGACTTAGTAGACGACTTAATTATAAGTCGTCTGGAAAGTCTTTCCAATGGACGACTTAGTAGTCGACCTGTAATAAGTCGTCTGGAAAGTCTTCCTGCTGGACGACTTAATTTAAGTCGTCTACTAAGTCGTCCAGTTGGAAGACTCTCCAGACGACTTATCTTACAAGTCTTCCAGTAGAAAAATGTAAAGCGGACCTGATTAGTCGCAGAAGGAGTTGGAGTACTCGTCATTGCGGTTGTTGTACTCGCCATTGCGGTTATAGATCTGAAAAAATAAAAGTGAAACGGTGAGAATGAGTACATTGATAGAGACAACGTTTTATTTTCATCTTTTCCTCGAGATTGATGACTTACCGGCGTTAAGGTTTACAGAGAAACGGCGCTACGGTTTACAGAGAAGAAGCGGCGGCGCTAGGGTTTGGAGGAAGCGGCGGTGAGAACGTTGGTGAGCACGGTGGCGAGGTCGACGGTTTGTTCGGAAATAGTGGAAGCGGCGGCGCTAGGGTTTAGAGGAAGCGGCGGCGCTAGGGTTAGAAGACGCTGCGGCGAGAACGGTGAGAATGAAGTTAGATAGCCGACGTTGAGAACGATGGTTTGTTCGGAAATAGTGGGAATTCGAAATCGCCTTTGAAATCGCCGGTGAGAGAGAATTGTTAGGGTTTCTGAATTTCGCGAAAAATGAACAAAAAAAAAAATCACCTTATATATTGGGTAAATAATCCGGTTAGCTTTAAAAGTACATTGGTAAAATTTAAGGTTTGGTCCGGTTTAGACGATTTATTCTGGCTGATAATGTACATCAGACGACTTAATATTTAGTCGTCTGTCCACAGACGACTAAATTTTAAGTCGTCCAGACCCTAAAATGAACCCCTAAACTAAAATGACTAAATTAACTAACTAACCACGTTATAAAATCAAAGTATATTTCAATAGTGTTTACTATACACAGAAATGAACACGCTTAGGTAATTTTTAAATTTTTCAAAAACGGTTTTAATGCTTTCCGAAATCTAACCCTAAGAACATATACAATACTACAACATATGTTGATGAAACCAAAACTAAAGAATATCATGACGACCTACTTTCACTCATCTATGCTGAAAACAATTGAAATTTGTTATATCCTAATTTATATCTCTTAAGACATATGTTAATTACATAATTCCCATTTTTCACTTATCAAAATATTTTTTACAGAATTTTTAAATTATGTTTAAGAATAACTGTCCAGACGACTTTCAGTTAAGTCGTCTGGACGAGTTATTTTTAAGTCGTCTAAACAGACGACTTGCCGAGGGGTAAAAACGTAAAAAAAATCCCGTTTTTTTGTTTGGTCACAAGGGTCTTAGTTGTAATTTCAGTAGCCTTTTAGGTTACTTTTGTCTTTGACTCAAGTTGGGGTATTGTTTTGGGTTTGACTCCAAGTTTTGAGTCACAATTGACAATTCTCCCAAAAAAATAAGATAGTAAGTAAAACGTTTAGGAAGAGCTTCCTAAAAAGTTTATATTTAGTTTTAAAAAATTAGGATAGCAAGTAAAATATTTAAGAAGAGCTTCCTGAAAATTTAGTATTTAAAAAGAAATATGCTAAAATAGCTAGTGAAAAATTTATATATTAACAAACTTACATATATATCATATTTATGATAACAAGTAAAAAGCTTGAGGAAGGTTACCTGAAAAAATTAATATTAAATGAAAAACGAAAAAATATAGGATAGCAAATAAAATGTTTAGGAATGATTTCTGAAAATTTTATATTTAATTAAAAAGAAAAAAAAATAGGATAGCAAATAAAATGTTTAATAAGGGGTTCCTGAAAATCTTATATTTAATTAAAAAGAAAAAATCTTTGGATAGCAAGTAAAATAATGGAAGAGTTTCCTGAAAATTTAATAATTAAAAAAGAAAATATTAAGATAGCAGGTGAGAAATGTATATATTAACAAACTTACATATATATCATATTTATGATAACAAGTAAATAAAGTTTAGGAAGTTTACCTGAAAAATTTAATATTAAATTAAAAAGGAAAAAATATAGGATAGCAAGTAAAATGTTTAGTAAGGGATTCCTGAAATTTTATATTTAATTAAAAAGAAACAAAATAGGATAGCAAATAAAGTGTTTGTTTAGGAAGAGGTTCCTGAAAATTTTATATTTGATTAAAAATTAAACAATTGTTAGGATAGCAAATAAAATTTTTAGGAAGGATTTCCTGAAAATTTAATATTTGAAAAGGAAAATATTAGGATAACAAGGGAAAAATGTATATATTAAAGGATAATTGCGTTTCATATACACGAAAAAAACATTAATTAGGTGAATAACTATTCTACTGTATATTTTTCATAAATACACATTTATCCCTATTACAGCTATGTAGGTAATAGACCTGACACAACTCCTTTATTTATCTTGTTTATGAATTATTTATCGATTCTTCAATAATTCTCCTTTCGATACCAAATCTCCAACACCATAATTCTCCTCTTTGTTCTGTCACCTCGCAAGAAAATCCTAGCTAGCAATCATGGCCATGAAGAAGGACAACAACCATATAAGTAATGTGCTGTCACCTCCGACTAAGAATAACGAAGCGGTTGCCGAAGGATTGTCAAACCGGTGAAAGCGTGAAAGAAGAGGAAGTTCAGGAGACGTCAGTGGCGGTGGCTGTGGATGATGAGATCAGATCAAATTTGATTGTGCGGAGAGTTTCAAGGAGACACCTTCAGAGTTTTACTTCAGATGAGCATTGTTTTTACGTTCGGAGGTGAAGTTCCTGTCATTAGACCCACAATTCAAACAAGAACTACTCGAGCTCTTCACCGGAAAACTGTATCCTCGGCAGCACGACCCTTCGTCTTCCGCAGCCGCTGCTACAGCTCTCTCTCGAGCCTGTTCGAGCGTCGAGTTAACCGTAGCGACCATTGCTTCGTTCTCGTGAGCCATTCTCTGCCACGTTTGATTCTCCATCTCCATTCTCCTCAGCAGATTTTCGAGCTCCGTGTTCTTGCTCAACGCTCTAGACATCTCTTCTTCCTTATGCGTCATCAAAACCAAAGCTTTCGCTTCCATCTGCCTCAATAGCGTCTCCATCTCTTGCTTCATCTGTTCTTGCAACACGTATCTCAACCCCTCGCTCTGCAAAAAAGATGAAAACTTTATCAGTGCCCATGCTTTTAAAACATCAAATCTTTATAAGATTATATAGATTTGATATTTAAGAATCTGTATTCTGATGAAATGATTGACCTCTTGCCTCTGTTTCTCCATATGAGTGTCTAAAAGGCTCTGAGAACGTGACTGTTGACGATGAAACATATTATGTTGGTTGAAATCTTTCTGCCTCTGGAGATTGTCATTAATCCCGATTCCCCCATTGTTGTTGATCAACAAAAACTCTGAACCACCAGTACCAAACCCAATTTGGTTAATGTCTGAAGCGTTGCAATTCGAGAAACAGAGGAAAAAGCTTCAAGCTTTGAATAACAAAGAGAAGTTTTTTTTTTGTCGACCATTTTACAGACTCACGTGGACTCTGTGAATAACATAGAGAAGTAAAAACCATCTTTTTTGATTATGAAAAAAGTTTCTCGGGAAGTAAACTTTTGGTTTTCAATACAATGAATGTAAACCTCTTCACCTAATAAATATGTATTGATGAGAATCGAAGAAAACAATAACAAAAGATGAACAGAGTAAACTGAAAAACTTGAGAGAGAGAGAGACTTTGTTCGATTATGTATGGGGGCTCCGAAGTAAATTACACTCCTTCTACCCGCGTCTGTTCATCCCGGGTACCTAATTAATCTTTTTTTTTGTCTAGATTCGCAAATATGTTTCATTTCACGTTTTTCCAGCCAAATCACCCTATATTAAAACACTTACATCTATATCATATTTGTAAAAATGTTTAGGAAAGTTACCTGAAAATGTAATATTAAATTAAAAAGAAAAATAAATAAGATATCAAGTACAGTAGAACCTCTATAAATTAATAATCGATAAATTAATATACACTAAAAATCTCTATAAATTAATATTATTTCATAATCCCAAATTGAGTTTTTGGTTCAATTAGTATCTCGATAAATTAATATATTTCTAAATTAATAAAAAAAATATAATTTTGATGTAGTCCCAACATTATTAATTTATAGAGGTTTCACTGTAAATTGTTTAGGAAGAGCTTCCTGAAAAGTTTATATTTAGTTAAAAAGAAAAAAAATTAGGATAGCAAGTAAAATATTTAGGAAGAGCTTCCTGAAAATTTAATATTTAAAAAGGACATATGCTAGGATAACAAGTGAAAATTTTTGTATATTAACAAACTTGCATATATATCATGTTATGATAGCAAGTAAAATATCTAGAAAATAATTCCTACAAAATTAATATTTAAAATGAAAAATTTTAAGATAGCTAGTAAAATGTTATGAACGGCTTCCAGAAAATTTATTGTAATCAAACACATAAGTTTATGTAAACCTAAGTTATATATTAAAAATTTGGAAAGTGTTTAGCAATTTTTGGATGGGTTTTCCGAAATAATATATTAGTATTTTTCTATCTAGAAATGTTTAAACTAAAAAATGAAATGGAATCGAAAACCAGAGATTTCAAATTGTGATGTTGAATTTTGAGAAAAAGATCAGAGAAACATCTCCCACCAGTCGAACTCGAAAACTTTCGAAAACTGTAGGAAATGGCATCATTGCGGCCACTAAGCCAAGGTTGTTGGAGATTTCTGTTGATTATTGAAAATTTTCAGATTTATAAATGTAACAAGAAAGCATTTACATATTCTGGATGACTTCACATATCCAAAAAATAGAATAAAAAATGTTAAGATGTCGGAAAACATTTGTAAATTTTTGGATGAGTTTTCAGAAATAATATCAATTAAAATATTTAGGAAGACTTTCCTGAAAATCAAAATTTTACATTTCCCAAGAGCAACCAACTCATCATATAAGTGTGTTTCTTTATGAAATAACATAAAATATAAATTAAATAAGCAGTAGAGAATCATCATCAATAAGCAATTTAACTAAGCTTCCTTGAACGATATTCATAATGGCTTGCGATTATTGGAAGAAAGAACACTAATGATCATCATCAATAAGCAATTTATCATGATCATGATCAGAGAAAAAAAAAGTTCATGATCAGATCCCTCTTGCCAAGCATAACTTACATGAGATCGGCGATGCAGAGATGTAAAGAGTCATGGAAGCAACGTGTGTGATGAGAAAGTTCATGAGCTTTGTGTGCTTGTCAAGCTTCTCGTAGGCTGGAGTCTTGAAACCGGAGATTCCGGAGTGAAGGAAAGTGTCACCAGCGTTGATTCTGGCGGAGATAAAAGATGGAGAGGCCGAGAGCGGAGCTTCAACGAGATCAGCGTGGCCACGGTAGGCTGCAACGTGCAAAGCGGTGTTCCCTTGCCTGTCAATAGCTTCCATTATCAAAGGGAAATATGAAGCCACAAGCTCTTTAACCACCTGCATCATCGCCAAGTGCAGATCGATCCAAATGCTGTTTAGTAAAATTGAATTAGTTACCAGAGTTTTTCCTATTCCGGCGGCCGTGTGGAAGATGGTGGAGCCATGTTTGTCTTGGAATGTTAAGACATCTTCAACGGAGCAATCACTCAGAAGTTCTCTGAGAATGACAAGATTCCCTCCTCTAGAAGCAGAGTGAACCGCTCTGTTCATCATCTCCCTCTTGTAAGCCGCCGGAATATAATGTTTTCTGATCAAAACTGCCGGCGTCGAACTTCGGACTAACTGCGAAATCGTAAATCAGACGGAATATGTCAGTAACGCCATACTCTCCTTAGCCAAACACGAACAGAGGATTTCTCTCGAGGAGATGGCATACGAAACCTAGATCCCCAATTACAACAAAGACGATGGACGGCGAACAAGAGACGAAGATAGCGATGAGGAGGCGAGAGGAGATGATGATCATAGATTTTTGATTTTTTTTAGTTTAGTTAATAAAAAAAAAAGACATAAGCGTAAATTATCACTTAAATGAAACTTATTTTTGTGACTGTGAGTCTTAAACGCTAATTTGGAAACAAAACTTAGTTTGAGTCTATCTATATCATTTTTTCTTATTATTTTTACAGTATAAATCAAATATAGTCTATTTATTATTTTTATAAATTTAATAAAAAAATTATCCGTTCATTCTAGGTAAAACCAATGTTTGGTTTCAAAAAGTTTGAAATGGTATGATTATGTTGCACCGGAACGGATACTGGGACGGATACGGAGACGGGGGCGGGAACGAGAAACGGCAAAACTTAAAATTTATAGATACGGAGACGGCATGGATACATCTATAAATAATATATATATATATCAATAAATATTAAAACCAAAACATAAGCAGAGTCTATTTTCTTCTCGAATACCTTTCTCTTACGTACAAACCAAAACACACATACGTACATTAAACAAACCAAGAATAATATTATAATACTGTCTTTTTTACGTACATAAAACAAACCTAAAAACACTATCTTCTTTTACGTAAGAATTGATAATACAAAAACAGAGTTTGTGATAATACTTACTGTCTGTTTTTTTAGGCGTGAGAATTGATGATTAAGAAAGATGAAGAGAATAAGAGCTTGTTTAAAAATAAGAGAGGATAAATTAAAACTTAGAAACCCTGATTGTGTATCTATCTATACTATATTAAAAGGAGCTGAGGAAGCCCCCATAAGCCATCCACGTCGGATTATTAATTCGACCAATCAGAGACTTCTTTTTTAACACGTCATGATGGGTTTTTATATGTGTTTTTCGTATGGGCTTTCTTTGTATTTATTGTGGGCTCAGATTATTATTCGGCCTATCTCAACGTGACCACAAATCTGCGTTTCTTAACATTAAATCTCCACCCTCTCCTGTCTCTTCCACTTCATCTTCTCCAACGTCTGCGTATTCCCCTTTACCTTCTCAATCAATGGCACTGTTAAGGCTCTTCTTCAATGTTGTGATCCATCTCCCCTTGATAATTCTTTATATAAAGCTCCATCTCTAACCTAAACCTATCCATGTAGGATTTTTAAAACAGCCAATCATAGAGCTTCATCTCTCCACATCACCACCGCGATGGTGTAACGACTAGCCAAGTCCATGAGCTTATACCCTATAACATCAGAGGGGTACCCCAGAAATACACAGACTCTAGAGCGTGGTTGGAACTTATGATGTTGCTTGGATGATGTAGAACCATAGCAGAGACACCCAAAAGTTCTGAGCTGACCATAGGCAGGCTGCAAGGACAGGGGCAAGGGAGTCGAAGCAAAAGATGTGTTTTCGTCGCCCTCTGGAAAGAAGTCGTCCACCACCATCGATGCTATTTAACAGCTTCAACCCCATTATGTCATCCACACTCTTCGTCTCCCCTAAACTCCATCTCCTCTGCTAGAGCTTCAGCAAATCTAGCACCAAAGTTCCGACTAGATCAACCACCGGTTCGATGGATAATAAAAAAAGGGTCGGCCGCTATGACGGATCCCATTAGCGTGTGGCTCCATCTACAGCCCCAAATTATGCACAAAGCGGGATCCTCATAGTGCTGGATCTGTTATTTTTGGCGAAAAAGTATCGCCTGATATTCTAAATCCCGAATTTCATATTTTTTAATCATTAAACCTATCCTCAACATGAATCTGTGATACAAGGGTGAAGCTCAGAACCGTGTAAGCCGGAATAAACATTTTCTTAATCGGGGATCTTAACCTTTTTAACCTCTTATCTCAGAATAATATAACACTTTCAGGGTCCTGTCCGAGCTTCAAGAACAGAGTTTAGTGATTGAGTTCTCGAGACTTTCAGGTTCCATTCATCCAAAAGTTTGAAGCGAGTTGTGTTCTAATAGATATCTCTATGGTAAGGGTTAGGTTTGTTGCTGAACACAATTAATTATGCAAATAGTATAATAATTCACGGAATATCAAGTACACGATTATGTAGCGATTTGATTTAAATTATTTTGTTTTTTTTGGTTGTTAGTATTTTCTTAATAAGTTAGTGTTTGTCTCTATTGGGATGCAGATAAGACCGGTACAGAAGTCGGAAGCACACGCAGAGATCAAAGCGCTAAGGTTGTCCGAGAGACAAATAGATACAGGTTTTGAAGAGATTTGTTATTTGTGGTTGTCTGATTTTTTTTTCTGTTTTTGTTTTGCGTTTAGTATTTAGCAAATTCTTCTCTTTCGGAAGGTGGGAAACTTAAATCAGGGCCATAAAAACATGCTATGCAGATTCGGCCCAATAGAGTATAATATCCGAGGGGTTGCTCTCCTATTATTGCAGCTGAAATCAGTGATAGAGAAATCAATATTAGAGTTCCTTAAATTTAGTTCTGTATGGAAACCATCTGAGCGTGGCGATGACATTGAGATACTGATTAATGAGGAAAGAAAATACTTGAGAAGAATCGGACTCAGCTTGGTTCTTGGTAGGAGCCACCATATATGTTATTCGCATCTTCATATTCCTTTTTTAATGGCTACCAGATTTGTTTACACACTTTTCAGTGTGTATCTGTTTCATTTTTTAGGTAGAAGAGGAGTCTTTGATGGTGTCATGGAAGTTCTGCATCAGCATTGGAAGCGCAAAGAGGTTGCATTTGTTTGAAAACTTCGAAGCATACTGTGATTTATGGAGGAACCTCTAGGGTAAGTTCGAATTAAGGATGAATATGGAGTGATGTCGGTAACTTACTTTTAACAAGAATTTTGTTGAGTATACTAACGTTCAAATATTATAATTCAGGTGGGGAGAACTTCAAACATCTTTCACCAAAACTGATGGCACATATACTTTTGAGGAAAAGAACAGCGTTACAAAGGTCTGTTTCTGTGAGTAGGTGTCAGTACAATGAATGGAAAAATCTTTCTTATCATTAATTTGACTGAGAGAATACTTTTACAAACCCCCTTGAATGGATCGTTACTCAGTTATTTTGTTGCAGTCACTGAAGGTCTTTGCTTACAGGAGAAAGTGCCATTGAATATGTGAAGGACTTTGGTAGATCATCAAGACTCTTTTTGAGTTAATTTGGTGCAAGTGGGAGCTGTAACAAAATTAAGTTCTTTGGCGGGATTACATTATTTTTCATTGACTGTGGTATCATAGGAATTACTCAAATGAGAAGCTTGGCAAGTGCTGTGGGTCACCTAGATGTACCTTGAAGTGTGTCTGGGGCAGCATAATAGCTGCAACATCGAGGACGAGAATGACGAGGGAGTATAGCAAAACTTTATACAAACTATTTTTGAACTCTGTTTTGCATACATTTTTAAAATAATGACTTGTGAAGTTGAGGTACTCTCCTTCCTAACATGTGGTGTGTTTTCGTAGTTTATAAGTTGGATTTTAATTTTTAATACATAAAAGACTTGTATCTTTTTACAGTACTCTGTTTGTATCTTTTTTTATTAGACATCTTCCTGTTCTTTTTTTTTTCTTTTTGGTAAAGATATCGTGTGCTTGACTTTATGGTTTTGTGTTAAAACTTTTTTCTCAATGGATCTTTTAGTTTAGTTTCATCTTATTATTGATTTATTTACTAATCAATAATTATCTTATCCTCAATAAAAAAACTCAACATTACACCAAATACTAAATATCGAGAGTGCAATGGCAAAGAAGAAGAACATGTGTTCTACATCCTTTGGTGTGTTAGTTATGGTAATGATTTCCCGGAACCTAAATTTTAATCCTACTTTTAAATAACATAAAATATGTGGTGAAGAAAAAAAAACTTATTCCAAATAATAAAGAAAAAAATTCATAAAAATGTCTCAACTAAATTTCGTCAAAATTTAAATACTCAAACATTTTTGTTTACCCAATTTAATTCAGTCACTAAGTATTTTGGCTTTTTATAAACATGCTCATTTTATTACCCATGCTATACTCATTTTAATCAAAATATCAATAAGTTCCAAACATCTCTAAAAAAAATCTTTAAAATTTCAAAAAAAAATCACTTTTTTGGAATAAAGTAACTAAGTTGTAGATAACATATATAAACTTATAAATGATTAAGATATATAATTTAGTTTTAAACTTCATAAAACAAAATAAATTTAAATGTAAACTACAACTAATATTATAATTTTAATATTATCCACAGTTTAGATACTTTTATTCCTAAAACTTAAAAGAAATAGAAATTTTAACATTTTGTGAATTTTGAAGATTTTTTAAAATTTTTAATTGAAGTTATAATTAATTTGGTTATTGAAAGGAGTATTGTTTGAAAACTAAGTGTATTAAAAGGAATAAAATTATTAATTTGGATATTAACCAGATAATAAAAAATAGGTATTAGAAAGCTTAATAAAAGTACAAAATGTTTTATTAAACTAATATAAACTCAAACAAATCATTTTACATATAATACTAAAACGTTTATAAATAAATAAATATTAAAATACATAGCGCAGAGAAAAGATCTAATAATTATAAAAACGTGTTTCCTTTTTTTTTCAGTTGTTATCCAAAAATAAAAGATATAAAAAAGTAAATAGTTAACCTTTTACAAAAAAAAAGTACCGACTTTACATTTCGGAAACGTTTCCAAACCTAACCAAGCCGTCCCCAAAAACCTTCGCCGTGCCCACTGTCTCTGAAACGTTTCGGAGACGTCCCCAAGCCGTCCCCACCACGTCCCCGTCCCGGAAGCGCAGCTGGTACGTGAGACGGCAGTGAATTGCCGTCCCCGTGCATCATAATGAATCAGTTTTCAAGGTCGCTAAATACCGCTACCACCTAAGTGTTTGCGAATAGTAGATGCAAAATCAATCAACTCTTTTGTGTTTAGCTCATTGACGTTGCTTGGGTTGAGAACCGGTTAGTTGAGATTATGTGATTTTGATTTGAGTTGACGACTGTGGTTCTCTTTTGATTTGGGTAATGGTAAACCATGTAAGAAGCCACACAGGCCAGATTCTCTGGAACCAAAATAAAGCGAGACCTTCCCGGTTTAATTTCAAAGCCGACATAAGCTCGATTGTAACTAGTTTAGCACAAAACCGGTATTATAAATCAAGATAAACCGGTTTAAAAACCGGTCTCCTTTGATTATTCTGTCGTCAACCGTTACCTTTTTCTCTATAAATCCTATCACTGTATGTATTTTAGTTAGAGTGTGAAATCGTTCGTGTAGATTCGTATTGTCTTGTAAACGGAAAGAGCTTTTGTTTGATTGCTTCCTGTAAAAGTGTTTGAAATACCCAAAATCTCAGTCCTTCCGTTAACTTTTGGTTTTGAGCTTTTGGAGCTCGTCGTGTAGGTCGACCTCCGAGTCCGCGAACTTCTCGGGATTCTCCATCCACGTACTTGAGCGGAGCTGCTATTGTTGTCTCGAAGGAGAGGACTAGCTTTTTTAGGGTTTTGAGATCGACGGCGTTGGGCTCGTAGCCGTCTGAACCTCGATACGCCGGCGGAGAGGTGTCGCCGTCGTCGATTGCTTTCCGGTTTCTGGCGTGATTTGAGACTTCCATTGTTACTACTAACTCTTCTTCTCAGACGAGGGTTTTTGCTTTAAGAGATGTGAAAGTTGTTGCATTTTACATTTTATTTGGGCTTTAATTTATTAGGGCATGTGCATCAATGAACCCCTCTTGGGGTTCATAAATATTTTTTAAACATTTAATTGTGGGCCCGCGAATAGTGTTGAACCCGGAAGAATTGTGTTTCTCCATCAATGAACCTCAAAGGCGGGTTCATAAGAATAAAATAATAATATTTAAAAAAAAAAAAAATTCTTTCAAATACATTATTTAAACAAAGAGTTAACATTATTAATGAAAAGTTTTTATTAAATTGATTGACAAATCAATAACATACAAAGATTATTCATCAAGATGACCAAATTTTTCCCAAACATTTTCCACTAAATCAGCTTTCAAACGTTCATGTACGTCTGGATCCCGAATTTCGTTGCGAATGTCGAAATGAATTTCAACATTCACACTATCTCTTGATGTCACCTTAGCACTTCGGCTTGTTTCTCCTGTTTCGAATTCAGATGTATTTGCTAAAATGTATCCCTATCGTTCGTCCTCCACTATCATATTGTGCAATATCACACACGCTTTCATTATCTTTCCTATCTTTGCTTTGTCCCATTTTAGAGCAGGGTTTTTTACAATTGCAAACCTTGATTGCAAGACGCCAAATGCCCGCTCGACATCTTTTCTGACGGATTCTTGCTTTTCTGCAAATTTTTGGGCTTTAAGACTTTGAGGAAGCGGGATGGATTGGATAAATGTTGCCCAGTTAGGATAAATTCCGTCGGTAAGATAGTAGGCCTTACGATAAGTGTGGTTGTTGACCTTGAACTTCACTTTAGGTGATCGACCTTGTAAAATGTCATCAAAAACTGGTGACCGATCAAGAACATTGATATCGTTAAGGGTACCTGGTAAGCCGAAAAAAGCGTGCCATATCCAAAGATCTTGTGATGCCACGGCTTCTAATACAATTGTCGGCTTTCCTGAACCACGTGTGAATTGCCCTTTCCAAGCAGTGGGGCAGTTTTTCCATTCCCAATGCATACAGTCGATGCTGCCTATCATCCCCGGAAACCCGCGTGCCTCTCCAGAGTCAAGTAGTCTTTGAAGATCTTCTGCTGTAGGTCTTCTTAGATACTCATCTCCAAACAATTGTATTATCGCTTCAGCAAAATTATCCAAACATAAAATTGCAGTACTTGCCCCAAGTCGAAGATATTCGTCATTGACATCAGCCGCCTGACCGTATGCCAACGATCTTATCGCTGAAGTGCATTTTTGAAGTGTAGAGAGGCCGTTTCTTCCATGACCATTTCTTCGTTGTTGAAAGTATGGAACCTCATTACCTACGCGTTCGACAATGCGAAGGAACAAAGACCTGTTTATTCGAAATCGCCGCCTAAACATGTCGTGTGTGTATGTAGGATTATCAGTGAAGTAATCCTGGCATAGTCTGATGTGCCCTTGTTCCCGATCTCTTTCGATGTATCTTCGTTTCTTCGGCTCTGTGGTTAGAACAAACTCTATGAAATCATCAATTTGTTGGTCCACCATTTCTTCAAAAACTTCATAAACTTCATCATCTGAGGAGCTTGACATTCTTTCCTTTTTTCAAACAAATAAAAATTATCATTACAAATTTATAATGATAATTTATCAAAATATCATTCGAAAATATTACAAAATAATTATTTTATTCTCTACTCCAAAATAAACAAATTAACAATTTTATCAATTTATAATTTTTTTTAACTTGTCAAAAATATTACAAAATAATTATTTTATTCTCTACTCCAAAAGATACAAAATAACAATTTTATTTTCAACTCCTAAATTTTATTTTCAACTCCTAAAAATACAAAAGATAAAATGTATTCTCCACTCCAAAAAAAAATTATCAAGCTTATTATTTCCGTCAAAATATCAAAATTGTCAAAATAATAAATTTTTAATAATTGTCCAAAATATACAAATTGTGACTTATTGTATCTTAAATAAACGTAAGCATAATCAGAACAACATACGGGGTTTGCAGCGTAGTGGATAATACAATTGTTGTAGTGTGTGTGTTGTAGTAGAGGCAAAGAATAGAATTGCTCCTGATGCAGCGT
This sequence comes from Hirschfeldia incana, assembly GCA_026261945.1. NCBI lineage: Eukaryota > Viridiplantae > Streptophyta > Magnoliopsida > Brassicales > Brassicaceae > Hirschfeldia > Hirschfeldia incana. Next base: position 543,925 of record JABCMI010000005.1, read on the forward strand.
TCAATGTGTTTGGATGTGTGTGGTAGTAGAGGCAAACAATAGAATTGATTTTGTGTTTTCGCCTGCTATTAGAACAGAGAAATGAGAAATGTGGAAGTAGAGGCAAACAAGAGAAATGAGGAAATCAGGAAGTTGAAAGAAAATAGTTAATGAGATAGATAAGTAGATGTTACATAGAGAGCATATTTATATATGCTTCTTGTTCAGACCACAACGTGATACAAATCTTGTTCAGTACAACCCGTGACATAAAGCCACAAAACAAAAGACATAAAGCTAGTTCAGTACATAGTGTAGACAGAAGGAAAAGACTACACTGCAGTCGTAGAAATAAAGAGAAGACATGATGGAGATAGCAACCCGTGATACAGCAGCACTTGAGATTCACCCGTGATACACCAGCACTTGAGATTCACCCGTGATACAGCAGCACTTGAGATTCACCCGTGACCTGCAAACGATAACCAAACAGATATTAGTGAAGTCAAAAATGAAAAAAACATAAATTCAACCACAGTTCAAACAGAGATTCAAACAGAGATTCAAACAGAGATTAATAACTAAACCTATTCAATCAATCAGTTCAGATATGAGTTGGTTTTTCAAAGTGATTTCGTTAGGAGAGAGATCATCTTTCTTAAGCAGACGATCAAGGAGTTTCTGTTGGGAAATCTTCCTCCTCTCAGCCAGGATACCCTCTATCTGTGTGAAAGCAGGTTCATGCGGGTGCCTCTTCCGTTTGGCAGCTTTGGAAGCCTTAATTCCAGCCGGTCTAACCTCCTCCTCAGGCATCACAGCTTCAGCTTCCTTCCTTTTCTCCTTCTCGACATCTTTTGCTTTAAACACATACTTCCACTTCTGATCATATCTGAGTTCCCTCCAACAGTGTTCCATGTTGAACTTCCCTCCGTAATCATTGGAGAAGATCGCATGTGCTGCCTTCATCACATCATCCTCGTTTTGACCACTAGATTGCTGCTTCAAAGCAGCCTCATAGCTTCCCACGAACTTGCACACTTGTTCGTTCACCCTTCCCCACCTCTGCTTACACTGGCTCCACTCCCTAGGAAGGCAGCCAGTGAGCAGAGGGCTTGAATTCACGTACGCCTCTATCCTCTTCCAAAAGGATGTAACCTTCTGCTGGTTACTGACAATCGGGTCCTTGCTCGTGTTGAGCCAACCACTTATCAGGACGAGGTCCTCTTTTGGAGACCACTTTCTCTTTGAAACGGGTTTTACAACACCGGGTGAGTTCGCTACTGCCTCCTCAAAGTCGCAGTCCATTGCTGGACTGCTCTGTGCAGCTAATAGCGAAATGAACCCGGTTGTTTGTGTGGACAAGGGATCCATGGCTTTTCTGTTTAGGATTTAGGGTTATGTTTTACTTGTATGTTTTAACTTAATGGCATTTCGGTGCTCTAGTTATAGTAGTTTTACCATAGATTTTCAGAGAAAAATTAAACTCCACCTACCAAACATTAAACCCGAGCAGTCATTACACATCAAATCACCAACTTAATACTAGCAACTACTTCAAACAACCAACAAGACACAGCTTTAAATCCTTTGTACTTTTCAGCTCACAGTCTACTTTGAACTAATTAATACTAGCGCAGCAACAAAACAAGACTTTAAAAGTTTTCAGTTTAGTTTGGTTGGTATCAAACGTTTTCGGTTTAGTTTCGTTTCAGAGAAGACAAACATTTAATACCTCTGGTTATCCTAACTACATTACAGTAAAAGAGGGTTTCTAAAACATTTACCTTTTCACTCGAAGCACACCTTCTCCAGGGTACCGACCTGGACACTGAGGCTTCGTACCTGTTCCTGAACATCAAAACAAGTACGATACATGTTAGACACTCATTACAGGAGCTACTTAATTACAAGGAAAGATCTAAGATAAATTGTGATAAACATAAACCTGAAGGGTGTGAATCTGGTACTTCAGATTCGAGACACCTTTGATCTCCTCCTCCGCATCCTCAAGGCGCTTCCTCAGCCTTTCCATCTCCTCCTGGACACCAACCACCCAAGGATGGCTATAATGCAACCCATTATCCTTGTCGAATTCAGAAAATAAAAATGTTAGACACTTTTTGATGACAGATAATTATTAACGAGTAAAAAGAGGAGGAGGAACTTACTTCATAGTTGATGCACGTGAAGTACCGCTTTCCAGGATGAGTGTCGAACTCTTCCTTTCCCCGGACCTCGTCGATTATTTTCCCACCGCAAGCACATCTTCTTGGGATACCGTACTGTGCATCCTGGACGAACGACAACATGTCGCAGTGCTCTCTGTGTCTCTTTGAATCTCTTATTTCATCCGCGGGTTCCATCTGCACAACAGAGAAGAAATGATTAACAACATACAAAACGAAATTAAACAAAATGAATTGAACACAAACAAATCAACACAACCCATTCAACTAATCTCTAATTGAACTAATTGATCGATCGAGCAAAAATAAAATCTGTAACTCAACTTATTCATACGAACCCTATATCAAGCCCTATATCAACCCTAAATCGAACCCTATATCAACCCAATAAGACAATCTCTCCTCGCCACGTGTTATGAACTCGTATCACACGAGCTCTCTCCCGCGGCCCGGTTCATGCGAAAAACGGGTTTTTTCATTTTCTTTTTAATAAAAAGCCCGGTGACCCCCAGCCCATGAACCCGTGATAATACCTTGATGCACATGCCCTTAATATCACATTACATTAACTTTAACGGTGTCGTTTTAACCTGTAGTAATCAGACCAAAATTCCTCTAGTTATAATCATATTACATATCTGTATGTATCTAATACACTCCCTGTGTACATCTGATGCATTATTAAGTCATGACGAACAAAAAGAAAAAATGGTAAGCTTTTGACTAAATCCCTATAATCAAGCAAGGAAATGATGCTACCACTCTCAAACGTTATTCTAGCTTCAACTTCTGATTCACCCCGAATTAATCCTGCCATGTAGAAGAAGCTGAACCTTTAGACCTTTTGAAGAATAACAAAACAACACCTGAGTAATTACAGAACAAAGATTTACTTCTATGGATTCTTGGCGAAAGGTATTAGACTACTGAAGCTGTTTCCCGATATAACATTCCCCTTACATTACAAAACAAAAAAACTCATTATCTCGCGAACATAACAACACATGACGGATATCATCACTCTATTCTTTCATTCCCGTGTCTGTCGATAAGTCTACGCTTTTGGTTAGAACTCGAAATTATGATACAAATTTCTCTTGTTTAGAAGTTTTTTTATAAAAAAGAAAGAAAAAAACTATCAAATATTCTTTAACAGTTTTTTTTAGAATTTTAGACAAGGACACTAATATTACATAATCTTTTACAATTATACTTTGTCTAGGATTTAGAAATAAATTTATAATAACTCTTCAGTTAGGTAAAATATACATAATTTTACCTACTATTTTGGTTTTCTATTTTGATGTTCCATTAACAATTAGGTAAAATATACATTTCCCTATATATATGATGGAATTATATAATTTCCATTAATGGAACATCAAAATAGAAAACCAAAAATCAAATTACAAATTTATCACTTAAAATGTAAAATATTCAAAAATGGAAATAAGAAAATTGGGAAAAATGACAATTCAAGGGAATTAACAATTAAGACTAAAAGTCCATATACTATAAAAATATGTGCATGAAGTTGCATTGTCCCATTATTCGATCACAATGTCTTCTGAAACCAGAATGATGAGCATGGCACTCTCTCTTCAAATCATTACAGCTCTTCTCTTTATTACCATCGTCACTGTCTCCTCATCACCTCCCGACGGATTCACCATGGACCTAATCCACCGTCGTTCTAATTCATCTTCTACCTAATCCACTGTAGTCTGATTTACTTAATTTCCTTTGAGGCATTGTTAAGCCATGATAAACAAGAAAAAAAAGACATGACAAGCTTTTGACTAGGTCCATCCATGCGATCCAACAACCACCATTCTCAGCGTTATGCTAGAAGCTTCTTCTTCTGATTCACCCTGTAATAGTCCTGCAATGAAAAAAAGATTTGTGATTCTGCTTTATGGGGATTTGTGAAGTTAGCCATATCCACTTTTAGACGAACGATTCGTGAGCAAGTCATAATACAATATTACAATCAGATGACCGGAAAGTTTCTTTTAATCATCTATTTTCTCTTGTTAATATATAACGTATATGTTTGAAACATCGCTAGTATTCGGTTACAAAAAAAAAAAATAAAGCATCGCTAGTATTATTAGGGCATGTGGTAAGAAGAATAGATATGTCATTGTTGACGATAACTCATAAAAACTTAAGTCTATGAAACTATACAACTTGTTCTCTTCTAATAAATTATAATGACATAAAAATGACCACCAAAAAAGAGATTCAAAGAAGACATCTCCTCGTGGCGGTGTCAACCAATATAATAAAACTGTACATTAATATTGTGTTTAAGAATATAAAATACTTGTCCTAATCAATCATTTGCTTACATGTGTAGTTCATATGTCATTTTTGAGCTTGCTGTATGAATAAATATGGGATTAGTTCATAACTATAACTTCTAATTATATCGCAGCTTTGATTTTGCTGTTCACAAAAAATCAAAAACTTAGCATGAATATTTTTAGAGCTTTTACCAAAAAAAAATATTTTTAGAGCATGATTAATAGGATGTTCTTAGAATGGGTTCTTAACAGAATATAAGAAACCGTTTTTTAATTTTTAACTAAAAAATTAAAAACCGACTCTTAAGTAAGATATTTAAAAACTGATTTTCAGCTATTTTAATCAAAAGTTAAGAAACAACTTTTTATATTCTGGTAAGAACCTCATCTTAGAAACCTTCATTAATCATGTTCTTAGGCCATCGTTATTGCACGTCCCTTAGGGATGTCCTTGCTGCTTTTGGCATGGGTTCCGCCACTTTCTGCAAAAAAAATCTCAAACATTCATTAATTAAGAAATGACATGGGTGTTGTCTTTAATTGTTTGCGGGCTCAATTAACGCGTAGTATCCCATGATTGGTCTATTATTATTTTTATTTAAAAAATCAAAAAAAGGAAAACAAAATTAAGAATTAGGAGACGACCCAATTGGCCCCGGCGATAAAGATGCCTTTAGATTAGTTTAGTACAGTTCAAAAATGTTAATTATTATAATAAAGGGTAAATTGGTTAGAAATACAAAAAAAACATGGAAATTAGCTATCTACTTTGTGACAAAAAAAAATAGTTATCTACCTATAACAGTACAAATGGTGTTTTACTACGGCAAAATAGTATAAATCACTATTATAGCTCTGGCTTTAAGATTTCAGTGGAAAAATTAATATGTTAATCCTAGCTATTGATTTTATAAGATCTTAATAAATTTAGACAACATATCAACAATTGAAATGTGAATTTGCAGTTGCTTTCTAAAAAAAAATCAGACCATCTTCTGGTTCAAAAGAAAAGAGACAACAGAAAGAGAAAGCATTAGAAAAAAAATTGGGAAGTGGTATTCTGATTCACTTCCTTCTTTTCATCTCTGATGAGATTATGAAGCTTTTGTTTTCTAATAAGTTTATGTATATAAAGCTAATATAAACGAGATACAAAATTCTGCGTACATCCAGAATAAAAATCCCGCAAATAGATAATAGTCTTTTTTTCTATCTCTGATATCTTCATCCTCCACCTTTTTTCTGTAAATTTATCACTGAGCTTCGGCGGCACCTTAATTATTTTTGCTCCACAAACATTCTATCCAGAATAAGAGCGGATTTATGCTCACCTTGAAATCTATATTTATCCTCAATGAATAAATTGATGTTTTTGGAAATAAAATGAAATAAAAACTCCAAACTAGAAAAAAAAATCAACTCCAGAAAAATGTTAAATTGGTGAGAGATATAACCTAAATAGGTTGAGCAAAGGGTCAAAGTGGATGCAGATTTAAGATAATATCAAATAAATTGCTTCTTTTTGGCAGAGTTTTACAGAAGGATAGAGGAGAGATGGGGAGTGAAGGTAAAAGTGTGGACGTATGTATATGAGAATTTATTTTTCCCAACAAAATAAGATTTTGAAGATATTGAATCAATAGGGATATTATGGTATATTTAAAAAATCAAACAGTGTCTAACAATGCTTTTGTATAGTTAGCTAAATATAGATAAAGTTTGTATAGAGAATGCAATTTCCCTAATAAAAATACTCTTGCGAGTCGCGATTGTAAGGGCATGAAGACCATTCCCTGCATTTCAATTCTGGTCATCCAATCTTTACTCATATACGAAGTCAAAATATTTCAAAGGTTTGGAGTAAAGATTTTGTGGTTTAATGTAATAATCATATTTTAATAGATAGAGTAATCAGCCAAGATTACATATCCAGTATTGAAATTAGAAACTTAAACCTATTTCAAAACCATTCAATCATATTATATGAGATTTATTCAAAATCTGACCTAAGAATTTAACGTGATGGCGCCATGAACATGTTATACTGACATGTATTTTTTTTTTTGAACAACAATCTCATAAATTAACTCAAGAGTAAAATACAGAGGAGGAAGATTAAGAAACAGAGCAGCTCTAGCGAGGGAGTCTGCTGAAGCATTGCTAGTGCGTGGCACATACGAAAAGAAAAGGAAATTGAAATTTGCAGATAGAGACTCGATGTCCTTGAGAACTCCATAGAGCTCCATAGGATATTGATTCGAGTTGAGAGCCCTTACGAGCCCGAGGGAGTCGGATTTGATCCAGACGTTTGTAGAGAGGTTGGCGATGGCAGCGATGATGGCTCCCTTAACCGCTAGGGCCTCCGCCATCAGTGGGGAAGAGACAAAGGTTGCCCTAGCTTGACCAGTGCTGATGAGATCAGACTCGAGGTTTGTGAAAATCCAACCGAGCCCTGCTTCGCGATTGTGTTCCAGCCACGAGGCGTCCGAGTTACACACCACCAGGTTGGTTGGCATCTCTGGTGGTGGTGCAGCTTCGATTATACGAGATGGTTTCTGAGGCTTGGAGTCCTGCGCTAATTGCCATTCTCTTGCAGCAGAAAGAGCTAGAGTGAGGGAGTTCGATGCAGAGACTGGTCTATTCTCAAAGATTAACTTGTTTCTTGCGAGCCAGATGTACCAGAGGATCCAAGGCGCAATATCAACGAAAATTCATGTTGGAGGCAGACATACCATCTAAGGAGCCAAGTAGAGCGTTGAACATACAGAGGAGACATTCGAGCAGTCTAGTGGAGGAACTAGGGGGGCTCTTTCCCAAACTTGTCTAGCGAAAGGGCAAAGGAAGAAAAGATGAAGGGCATTCAGTATAGAGTGAGGGAGTTCGATGCAGAGACTGGTCTATTCTCAAAGATTAACTTGTTTCTTGCGAGCCAGATGTACCAGAGGATCCAAGGCGCAATATCAACGAAAATTCCTGTTGGAGGCAGACATACCATCTGAGGAGCCAAGGAGAGCGTTGAACATACAGAGGAGACATTCGAGCAGTCTAGTGGAGGAACTAGGGGGGCTCTTTCCCAAACTTGTCTAGCGAAAGGGCAAAGGAAGAAAAGATGAAGGGCATTCAGTATATGGCTCTTTCCCATACTGACATGTATTATGTCAAGTATATGGTTATGTTTTTTTTCTGAAAAAGGGCATTCAGTATATGGTTATGTTGATGTCTCTGCTTAGCTATTTAATATGTTTTATATCATGTGCGCTACGTACTGTATTTCGCGTGCCATGTCCCATGTGTGATATCTCTTTCGATCTCTCACTATGCATGGACAATAGCAATTAGGTAATCAGAAAGTTTTTTTTTGGTCGAATGGTAACTAGAAAGTTGGCAGACCGAAAGACAATATAGGGCTTCGAAATGTTGGGCCAGATTTGTTTTAAAAGCCTATATATCTTATTATCCACGTGTGTCCGACCAAACACACAAACACTTCTTGGTTGTCCAATCCACAAATCATCAACCGTTGGATCATTATCGCAGTTCTGACATTTGGATTCTAGAATTAAGAAGAAAAAGCTTGACGAGAAACAAGAAAGTGGGAATGAAAGGAAAACCGAATCAAACCGGATTTAAATATCTCGGTTAAGGAAAACAAGAGCCTTGTACCGGATGCAATGCAGGTAGATAAACAAAAACACTCTCTTTGGTTGGTCTCGTTAACCACAATGATAAAACGAAGACAAAACTTAGCCAAGTGGCTGCAGAGATTGAAACGACGTCGCCTGTGCTCCTCTTTAATCCTCTCAACCTTGAAGTCATCAAATCGTCACCCCTGAACAATTACTCCTGCGTCGACAATAATTGTTTTCGTACAAGAAAATTAAGAATTCCTTTTATAGTATTTCAAGATTTAAAACTAGTCATTGACAATATATGTATGGCACAAGTCTTTGAACGTAACTAGTTTCTGACATGATTTTAACATATTGAATCAACCACATCTAGATGAACATGTTACAATAGATATACATACTCTTACAGTTTTACTTTAATTTCCACAAGAACGTAAATAAGGGAACAATTCATGTGATGTAAGGTACCCCGCCACTTGGTTTGGAAGCTACTTAGCTAGCAAACACTTCATTTTAAACATGCCAATTTGTATATGGTGTGCTTTCGGTCATATATACTCAATTTGGATCGTAACATCTTTATAATTTGATGTATCTATTGTAGTAAATTGCAGAAAAAGATTGAGGTGGCAGTATCTAAAAGATTGATGTATCTATCGAAAAATCTGAAACTAATCAATTGAATGAGCTAATATATTTATAAAAAAACGTGGAAGTCTCTTTCTTCTTCAATTTTACTCGAAACGTAGTGGTTTGTATATATCTTGCTTTTATTGGAGATGAAAATAATAATACATATTATATCATAATTTCCATGACTTATATAAGAGTATAAGACCAGTAGCTAGTTCTACTGGTTAACGACCCTACAATAAGACAGGTGAGAGGTATGAGAATGGTTGGTGAAGGGGATGAGAGGCTGAAAAGGCTTTCACCCAAATCTCACCAACTCTATCTATTATCAACTTCTTTAATAATATTTACTTATATCATGTCAATCAATTTATGTGTTTAGTAAGCTTTTCACAATCTCTACAAAGGAGAGAATGATGCGTACGAGGCTTTCCATTCCATAAAGTCAATAAGTTTTTAATCTACATAGTACATATGCATTTAGTATACAAAGGATTTACATAATGCAAGTTGAAGATTTATTTGAAACTTGACATGAGAGATAAACATTTGAAAACAATGGAACTAAAACAAGTTTATGTTTGATTAGTTGATGGAATTTGGCTCGAGTATAATTCTAATCAGGTGTAATTCTTTGTAGTCTAAACTACATATATAGGCAATCTAAAAGCCAAAGAAAAACAACAACACAAATCTTGTTTCAAACAAATAAAAAGTAGCCATTCAACAATGATCTAATCGTTTATCTGTGTTGTTTTCGTTTATTTGGTTTTTCGATTTCCTATCTAGTTTAGACTAAGAAAGAATCAACCATGATTACAATTATACTCGAACCATGTTCAATCAACTTATCAAACATTCAGTTCAAAAAAAAAAAAAAAACTTATCAAACATGCAAAAAAAAAAAAAAAAACTTATCAAACATGCATCATTGTTTTAATTATATTTTAAACTGTTTAAAGAATCTCGTGTCAAGTTTCAAACAAATCTTCAACTTGCATTCTAGGTAAAATATCATTTACAAACTAAATGACTTCCACCTTGTTTTTGTTCTTGGTTGTCATAAGTGTAACCAACATAAACACGTTTTAGTTTGGCCATTTATCACTATAGTTTATAGTATATACTATAGTCACCTGGGAATAAATGACATTCCATATATAAATTATTCGTTCTGGATAACATTTGGTATATGAGCTATTTATGAAACTCGTTTTTTCATTCCTTTTTATTAAAAGAATTAACATTTTAGCAACATTCTCAGTTATAAAAAAAACATTTTTTTGCAGATTATAGAAAATCTCATTTTTAAGTCCTAAAGAGATTTGACTTATTAATGTATACAACATAATAAATGCGTACAAGAAATCTCCAGTATGATGCAAATAAATCTGGTCAGAAGTGGATCTTCATAGGACGGTTCAGGTGATGTAGTTAAACATAAATATCATTAGACAAATAATATTGTCGGTTGTCAAATCATCTATGTAATATTTCTCAAAATTGTAATATAATAAATAAGTTAAAACAACAGTCCATGCAAAAAAAGAAAAATCACAAAAATATAAAATAGATTGATATGAAAAAAAATGAGACGAATATTGTGAAATTGGTGCTGTGGTATTGTCCTCATATTCGCACCAAACTTCGTGTCCCTATCTCTGGCAAGACCTGACGCTCGAGATCGACAAGTAAGACGACTCATACCATATGGAAGCCACGTGGCTGACATTCATCCGCCAGATTGCAAGGAGCATCCGACGGCTGTGGACAAATTTCAACTAACTCGTCTGGTTCTCACCAACTCTCTACCTCTATTTAAAACCTCCATTGTCGCTCACATTTCTCTCAGGAAAATTTATTTGCAATCAAATAAAGTTTCCTTTGCAATCTCTTTTTATTTTTATTTTTATAAAATTCAGAAAAATATTCATCAATCGTTTTGTAAGCGCAACGTGTGAGTAGATAAATACACACATTTTCGTGCGTTTGTTTTGTATAATATTGTTCAAACGATCCAATCTTCTACACTCGGTGATCATGGAGTTATGCAACCAAAACAACAACCACATCGTCGACGATCCGTTAAACTGGAACGCGGCGGCGGAAGCATTGAAAGGGAGCCATTTGGAGGAGGTGAAACGTATGGTGGAAGATTACAGAAAAGGGGCGGTGCGGTTAGGAGGAGAGACGCTAACGATTGGTCAAGTTGCAGCCGTGGCTAGCGGAGGAGTGACGGTAGAGTTGGCGGAGGAGGCTCGTGCCGGGGTTAAGGCGAGTAGCGACTGGGTGATGGAGAGCATGAACCGTGGCACGGACAGTTATGGAGTCACGACAGGGTTTGGTGCAACTTCCCATAGAAGAACCAAACAAGGCGGTGCACTTCAAAAGGAGCTTATTAGGTAATATTTGTTTTTTTTTCAAAATTATTTGAATACTGTTTTAGACTTTTAGCAAATCTACCTATTCTCTAAAAAGTTAGATTTTTTTGTTCCACCACAAAATAGATTTTATGGACTTTTAATTTTTATTTATTTATTGATGTTAATAAAAATGAAAATATAGATTAAACATATTTAAATTAATTAGATATTATTGGTTATAATATTTACTGAAAAATATAATAAAATAAATAATAGATTTAGGTGTGACCATTTATTATATTTTTATTATCAATGAAAATTGTAAAAATGCATATTTTAGAAACGGATAGAAAATGATCATTATGAAAATTTTCTATTTAATGTAACTGATATACGTTTTAGGTGATCTACCTCTAGCCTAAAAGTTCTCATTTCTTTGGTAATTGTGGTACCAAATCATTATTATTTGGTGGATAGGCGATTGTGTTCGTACCAATATTAATTAGCTGAATTAGTTTGGTGTTTGGCAATAATAGGTGAAATTAAGTTAGACAAAACTATTAGTTACATGAAATTCTCTTCTTACACAGAACTTTATTTATATTTTTTTGTATCTAACATAGTTCGTACAAATAAAAGAAAGTAGATTTCTGTCTTAATATTTATTTAGTCACGGACGAAATTAACGGAAACATGCAACATATGATCCGATCAGGTTCTTGAACGCCGGAATATTCGGCGCCGACACGTCACATACGCTACCTAAGTCCACAACTAGAGCGGCTATGCTCGTTCGTGTCAACACTCTTCTCCAAGGTTACTCCGGAATACGTTTTGAGATTCTTGAAGCCATTACAAAGTTTCTTAACAACGAAATCACTCCATGCATCCCTCTCCGTGGCAGCATCACGGCATCTGGCGACCTTGTTCCCTTCTCTTACATCGCCGGACTACTCACCGGCCGTCCCAATTCGAAATCCGTGGGTCCCTCCGGTGAGACTCTCACTGCCTCCGATGCCTTCAAGCTAGCCGGAGTACCGTCTTTTTTCGAGCTGCAGCCGAAGGAAGGACTAGCGCTTGTGAATGGGACAGGGGTCGGATCGGGTTTGGCGTCGACGGTTCTGTTTGAAGCCAATGTCTTAGCGGTTTTGTCTGAAGTTATGTCTGCGATGTTCGCGGAGGTTATGCAAGGGAAGCCTGAGTTTACTGACCATCTAACGCATAAACTCAAGCATCATCCTGGTCAGATTGAAGCCGCTGCTATTATGGAACATATATTACACGGAAGCTCGTACGTTAAAGAAGCTCAACAGCTCCACGAAATGGATCCGCTTCAGAAACCTAAACAAGATCGGTAATGTTTCTTGCTTCTCAAGTAACTGAAGTTAGGCATAGGCAAAATAAATCTTAAATACCCAAACTATATATAAACATTCATTACATAAAACATAACTAAATATATATAGTTTAAAATTTATTAAAATATTGAAAGATTTTTTAAAATTATCCAAAATTTAAAGAAACTGGATATTTTATCCAAAATATCTGAAATAATCCCGAAATTTTTAATTTTTAACCGATCCAAATCCTAAACTATCTGAACCTTTCTACAATAGATACTAAAATAATCTCTTTACTAAACTATCCAATACCTGAAATAATCGACCTGTACTATTCAGTACTCGAAATAATCGACCTGAACTGACCCCAAAGGCCTAACCTGAAGTTTGAAGTTTGGCCTTGTTAGCTGAGGTCTATCTTCTTTTAAGCTGCAGGTACGCGCTAAGAACGTCACCACAATGGCTAGGACCACAGATAGAAGTAATCAGAGCAGCGACCAAAATGATAGAGCGCGAGATCAACTCTGTAAACGACAACCCTCTCATCGACGTCTCCAGAAACAAAGCACTACACGGAGGTAACTTCCAAGGCACGCCTATCGGCGTCGCCATGGACAACACCCGCCTAGCCATCGCTTCCATCGGTAAACTCATGTTCGCGCAGCTCTCCGAACTCGTAAACGACTTCTACAACAACGGCCTGCCTTCGAACCTATCCGGCGGGAGAAACCCTAGCCTCGACTACGGTTTCAAAGGCGCGGAGATAGCCATGGCTTCGTACTGCTCCGAGCTCCAGTTCTTGGCTAACCCCGTGACCAACCACGTCCAGAGCGCCGAGCAGCATAACCAGGACGTTAACTCTTTAGGTTTGATCTCGAGCAGGAAGACGGAGGAAGCTGTTGATATCCTCAAGCTGATGTCCACGACTTTCCTTGTAGCTCTCTGCCAAGCCGTTGACCTGCGACATCTCGAGGAGAATCTCAAGAAAGCGGTTAAAGCCGTTGTGAGCCAGGTGGCGAAACGGGTGTTAACGGTCGGTGTTAACGGCGAGCTGCATCCGTCGAGGTTCACGGAGCGAGATGTGCTCCAAGTGGTTGATAGAGAGCACGTGTTTTCATACGCAGACGATCCTTGCAGCTTTGCTTACCCGTTGATGCAGAAGCTTAGGCACATACTTGTGGACCACGCTTTAGAGGATTCGGACCGCGAGGCTAATCTTTCGACGTCGGTTTTTCAAAAGATTGGAGCGTTTGAGACGGAGCTGAAGCTGCTTCTCCCTAGGGAAGTGGAGCGTGTTAGGGGTGAGTATGAGGAAGGGTGTTCGGTTGTGGCTAACCGGATTAAGGAGTGTCGGTCTTATCCGTTGTACCGGTTTGTCCGCGAGGAGCTGGGGACTGAGCTGTTAACCGGAGAGAGTGTTAGGTCGCCGGGTGAGGAGTTTGATAAAGTGTTTGAGGCGATTTGTGATGGGAAGGTTATTGATCCTTTGTTGGAGTGTCTCGAGGAGTGGAACGGAGCTCCTGTTCCGATCTGCTAAAGATAGATCTCCAATCGAAGATTCTTAAATTATCAAACTTTTCTTTTACATGATTTATGCGTGTGTATTTTATGTTTCTTGGTACCCACGTCACTGAATGTTCTCAAGACTTGGAAACTTGGCATGTACTATGTATGATAAATTCTCTGTGTTTTATGTATTGGTCAGCACATGCAACTGATGATTTGACCTGATGATGCATTGAGCACAGGGTCTCAATGCCAACAACTTTTGTTAACAACTAACAACATTGGATAGCGAATCATTCTCAATGCCAACAACTTTTGTTAACAACTAACAACATTGAAGAGCGAATCATTCTCAATGCCTATATATCCATAAACTCTGTTTCTACTTATCATCCAAACATAAGATTCTTTGTCTTATAAATGTTTACAAGATGCACATTCCTCTCAAGCAAAAAAAATAAAACGGAAACAAGTATGGATTCAATATAATGGTAAAACATGCTAAGAAAGCAGAAACAAAGTTAAAAGCTAAGAAACATAGAGGCAAATTCTTAGCTTTCGTCTAAACTAACATTCAAGCTCTCATTGATCTTTGCAGTTTTCGTGTTAAAAACTTCTGAGACTTACTTGTGTAGTAGACACATAAAGCTTCTGCTTATTTTGACCACAGAGTTCCAACTATACAGTAAAAAAAGTTTATATCATTATGCTTAAAAAAAACATTAAAGTCTTCATTATTTATGTGTTTGAAACATAAACACGATAATAGTCGAAAGAACAGAGAAGAAGCAGAGACTCAAAAATGGCGACTCTTTCGTCCTCTCTACTATCCTCTTCTCCTCCTCTACGCAAACCCAGATTCTCTTCAACTCCTCGAACAACTCTCTCCTCATCCATAACCTCGCCGGCGATGATTCGTTCTCTCCCCGTCAAACAGAATCGCACTAGAAACTCGCTCCAAGGTTCGAAATCCTGAACTCTCCCCCCATTAAAAACACGAAATTGAGTGTTAAAATGATCGAAAGGCTCCTCCTTTTTGATCTGTGTGTTTCAGTGAAATCAGTAGCTACCCCTTCGGAGACGGTCTCGGAGTTCGATGAGATGGTCTCCGGGACGAAGCGGAAGTATTACATGCTCGGAGGGAAAGGAGGAGTTGGCAAGACCAGCTGCGCTGCTTCTTTAGCTGTGAGGTTTGCTAACAATGGACATCCGACTCTCGTTGTGTCCACAGATCCAGCTCATTCACTGAGCGATTCTTTTGCTCAGGTAAGTTAAAAGAATGAGACTTTGTCTGTTTTTTAATTGATGAAGGAAGGTATAATGATTGGTGTGTCGTGTGTTTTTCTAATAGGACTTGACTGGTGGAATGCTTGTGCCTGTTGAAGGACCTGACTCTCCTTTGTTTGCTCTTGAAGTAATGTGGATAAGACGATGTTTGTTTTGTAGTTTATGTTTTGGTTCCATCTTTGGTTGATGATCCTTACACTCAAAAATTGAGTACAGATAAACCCTGAGAAGGCTAGAGAAGAGTTTCGTAGTGCCTCCCAGATGAATGGAGGCACTGAGGTTAAAGACTTTATGGATGGTATGGGACTTGGGATGCTTGTAGAACAGGTATATGTTTGTAGTAGCATCGTGTGTAGTTTGCTACTAAATTGTGTGTGTCAATGGCTAATCAAATCATAATGTGTTCCTCTGTGGTAGCCTTGTGAGCTTTATTGTTTGTGATTCTAATCATATATGATATTGACTTTGTTTTTTTTGGGGGTTGATGAAGTTGGGGGAACTTAAACTTGGAGAATTACTAGACACACCACCTCCTGGATTGGATGAAGCCATTGCCATTTCTAAGGTAATTCTTCTTTTTCTTCTCTCTTGATTTTTTTTTTGTCTCTGCTGATAGTCTCAAAGGGTGTTCTGTTCACAGGTTATTCAATTTTTGGAATCACCTGAGTATAACATGTTCACTAGAATAGTGTTTGATACTGCACCAACGGTGAGTATTATAACCTGTACTGAAAATCTGGCTCCTTCTTTTCTTTACTGTTAAGACAAGTCTCGTTGCTGCTACTTTACAGGGTCATACACTGAGACTACTCTCCTTACCAGACTTCCTAGACGCGTCCATAGGTAAAATCCTCAAGGTGGGAGATGATGTCTAGATAAAACTATTTTATTACCGTATCAGTTTCTGAGACGTTTTTATCTCTCTTGTGCATCTATCAACAGCTTAGGCAGAAAATAACCTCAGCTACTTCAGCAATCAAGTCAGTGTTTGGGAAAGAAAATAACCAGCCTGATGCTGTAAGTCTGTTGTGTATATTTTGTGATGATGACACTGTTTAAATTCCTCTTTTTTTAAATTTCTGTGGATGTGAAAAGGCTGACAAATTGGAACGACTAAGAGAAAGGATGGTTAAAGTACGCGAGCTTTTTCGTGACACGGAGTCAACAGAGTTCGTCGTTGTTACAATCCCAACGGTAATATTAATACTTCTCGTTTAAAAACGTTCTCCTATCTTCAAACATGCATTCCATCCAAAACTAAGACATCTCACTGCTCTTGATGTTTATTGACATATCCTGAAGGTAATGGCTGTGAGCGAGTCTTCTAGATTAAGTGCTTCCTTGAAGAAGGAAAGTGTCCCCGTCAAAAGACTTGTTGTTAATCAGATTCTCCCTCCATCCTCCTCCGATTGCAAATTTTGTTCCATTAAGAGAAAGGTATATATATATACACACACACACAGAGACTTCTCATTAAGTTATGGACTCTTTTTAAACAGAAGACTGGTCTTGTCGACTCCTCAACCAAAGAAACAAAGAGAGTTTTGTCCATTTATGTTCTGCTGTGGTGAAATGCATGTAAACGTGACAAAATGAACATGCAGGACCAAATGCGCGCTCTAGATATGATACGAGAGGATTCAGAGCTCTCTGGTTTGACATTAATGGAGGCTCCCCTGGTCGATATGGAGATCAGAGGTGTCCCTGCTCTGCGCTTCTTGGGCGATATCATTTGGAAATGAGGTTCTCTCACATTATTAATGTGTAATGAAGAAGAAGAAGAAGCAGGTTCAGTTGCATGATATTATGCTGGTTGATACATTTACATAGTTTTGGTACAGATGATGGAAGTTGGTCTTAGATGATTTTCACATTCTTTGAGATATTGGTGGGTTCATAATGTTCAGTTCAAACTTCAGTGCTTAAAAACAATGTATACTGAGTCTCAAGATATTTTGCATAGTTCTTAGAGTAAGACCTAAGATAAGCCATTGCTTTACTTAATAAAATAGCAAGGCGTCACTTTTTGCACAAGCAAAAGGAAAGAAGATTTTAACTTAAGCCAGTGTAATCAAAAATACATTTATTTACTGACTCGAGTATAGATCCCTCTATTTACCTACCTGTACTCTGTTCACCACACTGTCCCTCTTTCTATGGTTGTGTTATAAGCTTGGGTTTACTTACTAAGATGGCTAAGGAATAGCATTTGCGGTTAGAGATGACGAGAGCTCGATTCTTTACTCTACAGAAAAAAAGAACAAATGAGAATGATCATGACTTGTGACTTTTGTCTTCACTGAGTTTTATACAGACAGATAAATGTTTCACCTCCGGTGGTGATAAGTTTCTCAACCCTGGCAACGATGTGTTTCCCAGATGTGTATCTCTTCAAGGCATTCAATTGGCCTTTGATGCGAGAAACAATGCGTGCACGACTTTGATCACTGCGTGTTTCAAGAACCTTTTGTACTCTACACGTAGTTCCCAAATGGATCCTTCCTCATCGCCTGTAAAAACTGTAAAGGCCCAATAAAAGAAAAGTCAATAAAACTCGTTTTCACACCCCCAGTCAAACTGTCCCTTAGACCACGGAACTCTGATCTGATCCAAATGACGATAACACCCCCAACCCACTCACGTCGCGGTAACTTTCGGGGGTGAAACCGTAATTTCAACCATAATTTGCCATTACAGCAGTCTCCATTCCACTTTCGGCATTATCATCTCCTTCCCATGATCGCCTCGCTTCCCAACGCAATCCTCTGAAAATCTCCCCTCCTCCATGTCATCAATCTCCTCCCTCCGCCGTTTAACCGTCGGAGCCGCCCTAATCGCCGCCGCATCCGGCGGCGCCGTCTACCTCTCTCCCTCCGTCGCCTCCAGCGACAGAGGCGGCGGTGGTCCGGTTCTCGATTCATTGCGGCGCAGGATCGGCGATCCCAGCGCCACCGTACCGTCCCGATCTGCTCAAGAGTCTGCACTGATCGGAGCCAGCGCTTCGAATCCACTCGATGTCCTCGTCATTGGCGGTGGAGCCACTGGCTCCGGAGTCGCTCTCGACGCCGCGACACGTGGCCTCCGCGTCGGTCTTGTGGAGCGTGAGGATTTCTCCTCCGGAACGTCTTCGCGCTCGACAAAACTTATCCATGGAGGTAAGCGATTGAAACAATTAAAATATGAATCAGTCAAAAAAACAATTAAAATATGAAAACCGGTTTAATTAAAAGTATAGGAAAAGTAATTAAATAAATAAAATAACGAAATAAAAGTGTTAATTTTCATTAATCTATTTGATCTTGAGATTAGGTGTTCGGTACTTGGAGAAAGCTGTGTTCAATCTTGATTACGGACAGCTGAAGCTCGTGTTCCACGCGCTCGAGGAGCGTAAGCAGCTCATCGAGAACGCGCCTCATCTCTGCCACGCGCTCCCCTGCATGACTCCTTGTTTCGACTGGTTCGAAGTCGTCTACTTCTGGATGGGACTTAAGATGTACGACTTGGTCGCAGGACCACGGTTACTGCATCTCTCTAGATACTACTCTGCTCAGGAGTCTGCTGAGCTGTTTCCAACTCTTGCGAGGAAAGGGAAAGACAGGAGCTTGAGGGGTACTGTTGTGTATTACGACGGGCAGATGAATGATTCGCGTCTTAATGTGGGGTTGGCTTGTACCGCCGCGTTGGCTGGTGCTGCTGTTTTAAACCATGCTGAGGTTGTGTCGCTTATTACAGATGAGGCTACTAAGAGGATCGTTGGTGCTAGGGTTCGTAACAATCTCACAGGTACAGTCACTAGCAACTTCTTCAGTTTTAGTTTATATGATTATCAAATGAGATGTTTTTTATTTTGATATAGGCAAGGAATTTGAGAGCTATGCGAAAGTGGTTGTTAATGCGGCTGGACCGTTCTGTGATTCCATTAGGAAGATGGTTGATGAGGATACGAAACCGATGATATGTCCGAGCAGCGGTGTGCATATTGTGCTACCTGATTACTATTCTCCGGAAGGGATGGGGTTGATAGTCCCTAAAACTAAGGATGGTCGGGTTGTGTTTATGTTACCGTGGTTGGGAAGAACTGTAGCTGGTACTACAGACTCTAATACGTCAATCACTCCGCTTCCTGAACCTCATGAGGATGAGATTCAGTTTATACTGGATGCGATCAGTGACTATCTCAACATTAAGGTATCTCTTAGTTCAGCTTAGAGGTGAATAGTCAGTTCAACTCTGGACCATATCTCTCAACAGTTATTATCTGTCACTAGGTTCGTCGTACTGATGTGCTTTCTGCTTGGAGTGGTATCCGACCGTTGGCCATGGATCCAACAGCAAAGAGTACAGAGAGTATCTCCAGAGACCACGTTGTCTTCGAGGAAAACCCCGGTCTGGTCACAATCACGGGTGGGAAATGGACAACTTATCGAAGGTGAGGGAGTTGTTAGCAAAATGTTTGTAAAGTTTTGTTAGTAATTTGCTCACGGTGAAATTCATTTCAGCATGGCGGAAGATGCGGTTGATGCAGCAATCAAATCGGGAAAGCTGAGTCCGACCAATGAATGTGTAACGCAGAAGCTACAGATTCTTGGTTCTCATGGATGGGAACCATCTTCTTTCACAGCTCTTGCGCAGCAATACGTGCGTATGAAGAAAACATATGGTGGTAAAGTGGTTCCTGGAGCGATGGACACAGCTGCTGCCAAGCATTTGTCTCATGCCTATGGTTCAATGGCTGACCGAGTCGCCACCATTGCTCAGGTGCGGTTCTGTTCCTCCATCTTAATAACGGTTAGGTGAGTGACTGTATCCGGTTTGTGTTATGGTTATGGTTTTGGTTCTTTAAATGCAGGAGGAGGGTTTGGGGAAACGGTTGGCACATGGACATCCGTTTCTGGAAGCAGAGGTTGCTTACTGTGCAAGGCACGAGTACTGCGAGTCAGCGGTTGATTTCATAGCAAGGAGATGTAGAATAGCGTTCTTGGACACAGACGCAGCGGCGAGAGCGTTGCAGCGTGTGGTGGAGATACTAGCAAGCGAACACAAGTGGGATAAGTCGAGGGAGAAGCAGGAGTTGCAAAAGGCTAAAGAATTTCTTCAAACTTTCAAGTCTTCCAAAAACGCACAGTTTCACGATGGTAAACACAACTAGAAGCTGGCTGCCTCTGAGCAAAATCTAAAACTAAGCTAATTGAATTTATTATTTTCTTATATTTCACAATTGTTGGCTCTTTGGTAGCCACTAGCGACAAGGAATAAAATGCTATACGAATGGAATAATACTGAGATTACTCAATTGTTTATTGGATTAAACACTGTCCTGTCATCAAAATGTGGATTTTTACATTTTTCTCCAATTCATTGTAGATAGATAGAGCTTATTTTTCTATGGTCGCAATTCATCTCACAGTAGTGTAATTACGAGTGTGAGTGAACTGAGATTCAAAGCAGAAATCAACACAGTTACCAGCTCAGTTTGCATACACACCAAGCTCAGCTCCGGTTGCTACTGATTTTACCTTGAAGATATGTTTCTATAAAGGAGCGTATATCTATAACATTCCAAATCAAGATGAATGGTTGCTTTCTCTCTGCTTTTGTCATCACTTGAAAGTAAAATGTATCTCACCTTAGAAAGTTTTATACAAACAAACTCTCTACCAAACACAAAACAAAGCTCTCAAAGAAAGGTCTTGGTTCCGTATTCCACACCATAAAACAAGATGCTCACAAAACTAGACAAGAAAGGCAAAAACAAATCGAATGAATAACGAAGCAGAAGAACAAAGATGATATACATTTTTATGTCGTATTGGCTCTCCTTTTGGGATTTAGACACTGATTGTTCTGCAGCTTATGAAAATAACGAAACAGATTAGCTGCTGGGGAAGCTTTGCTTGTACATGGTACTCCGCGAATGGCTCTGAGGAGTTTGATATTAGTGAGAGAGAATTTCGGAAAGGCGGATTTGAGCATCTGGAGGAGTATCTCTTCCAGGAACATTGACCTTTAGAAGATTAGAATACCTGCAACCCCAAAAGAAATCGCATTAGCCTTAATCTTGTGTTTCTTTCGATAAGTTTCGGTTGAAAGGAGTCAAAGTTGAGGAAACAGACTCTGTGGGTGTAAACATCTGGTCATGTTCCGCTATGAATGCAAGTAACGCCTGCAAAAAAAAAAATCAGGTAAACATCTGAGTATAGGAATGCTGAGAAAAGCGAAAGACAAAAGCAAGAAGAAAGAATTATTTTTTTGGTTAACCTCGAATGGCATGTTCAGTAGTTCATAATAAGTACGGACACGATCTAGGTTCTGTTGTACACTTTCACCATCGATATATGGAATAGCTGCCATGGCCTGCGATGTATAACACACACGGATGTCAATAGTGAAGTGCTACCGGGAACGGTTCTAAACAGTGAACTTGACACTTGAATAAAACTGATCTTTACCTGTTCCAATGCAATAGTGTTCCGACAAATTTGTTGAACTCCGAACAGGTTGATTGATCTCATGTCAGCCAAAGCCTAGAAAATTGCGTGATAAAAGAATTCAACGATTTAGAGGATGATGATCAATTGTTAGGGTTTCAAAGATAAAGAGAGAAGAAGTGTACCTTAATGGACGCATTTGCAGCAGTTCCACAAATGCCACCAAAAACATAGTTGCGTTTCTCACCAGAGATGAAAGGCGCCATTCCTTCGTCCCTACGTGTTATCTGTTACAAAAAAGGAAATTAAGAGATTATCATCTCGCAAAACCAGTTCAAAACTAGATTGCACACTAAACAAGAATGTGATTGACCACAGTAAATTCATTTTCCTAACTAGGTTCTCTCAGCAGAAGAGAGTGAACCGAAAATTGGATGGCTATGAAACTAAACAAGGTTCATTAAACTGATATAACTAACCTGTGAAGTAAGAGAAATCACAAAGTCGTCTGGTTCTTCAGCATCCTCATCCTCCAAATATTCCCGATTTGTCATTTCCTATTCAACAACATAGTATTTCGTAAGTTTTACAATTTATCATAGCGATACCACCTTCCTAGCAAAGGAACATCCATCACGTACCTGAAGATGAAAGACTGTTTCCAGTTGCATCTCAACACGAAGAACCTTAAGGCAATCAGTGGCAAGTTTTCTGTACTCATCAGCAAATGATGCCAGATTCCTTGGAGAAGTTGCTTGATTCCTGCTATTACCTTCAGTTTGACTTGCTGCTCGAGGAACTGCTTGTCCAAGCCTAAACATTTTGGGAAATCACTTCAGAAGGAGTTTTTATTTGCTTGCTACTTAAGGAAGGAAGAGAGGACTAAAGGACGACCTATCAAACCATGCAGGTTTCTTTAAATTTGAGATAGAAAATACAGCAATCAATCTAGCTTAGTCTTTTAGGTATCCCTACTTGTTTTTTTTATGCATGTCCCTTTTCCCTCATCTTTTACAAAAACATATAACTACCCAGTTTTCATTGTGTCTTGATACCATCTCAATAGAGTCTGCCAGGAAGAGGCATGCACAAAAGAATCTGATCCAAAAGAACTCACCTCTCAATAGAGTCTGCCACGTACTCAAGCGAGTCACTAAGAGAGGCTAACAAAATAAGTTTGTTGTCATCACGAATTAGATTATCCTGTAAGAAACACAGTTACTTAAATAATCTTCACCAGATAAAAAATTCATACTAGAATAAGTTTCAGACAACACATGATCTTTACCTGCTTGATAGACGGCAAACTTAAGAATAATTCAGTGAGTTCTACTTCGGAGCCAACAGCCTCAGAGTGAGAAACAGAATGGCCAAGTTGAGATGGCAAACAAGCACTCGCAGTATCAAGTCGCATCAATCTCTCAATATCATGCCTCCCAATGAGCCTGTAACTGAGCTTCTCCAGCACAGCCTGATGCATTAAATAATCAAACTTATGCTCAGAAGTGTGCCCAAGGAAGAAATACATCGCTTTCTATTTCTGGGCACGAAATCGTAAGAAACAGTGAAGATTTTTATCAAAGATGGAAAAAAGCGCATGTAAGTTGGCTAACTCCAAGTTCTTCCACCTCTCTCTTGAATCAAACTTTCTCAGGTTATTACTTCTAAGCATTTAATGCCAAGTTCTGCTGCAGGGCTTATCACAATCTGGTAAAACATCTACATTTACACTGTAGACTACGCAAGACAATGCCAAAAGCCCATAACAGAACACTACTGCTATTTAATGAAATTAGGTCTGTTTTGAAGTTGCTCAAACAGAAATCTAGTACTTTGTTCAAGACATAGTAGACTTTAGTTAAAATTTTAAAATCCACAGTCATGTCATCTCATTCATACACCTTCAGTTAAAATTTTAAAATCGATGAAGTTGACAAAGACTACTTTTTAGTGTATAATTTTGTGCTATAGGTGCAACGCCCTATACCAGATGCCAAACATATAAATAGATTAGATGAGTCAAAAGAAGAGGACAACAAATGAGAAACGAGTAAGATCCGTACCTCCATGTATGATGTTCGACATCTCTCAAATGTTCTCTCAAGAAATGTCTGAACATACTTCACAAGGTCAGCAGCAAATTTAGGCATTGCTTGAGCCCAACCAAGAACCTAGAAAAAGGTGAAAAGCAAGGACTTCACTAAAACAAAAATGTCATTAAACTGAGGAGCCAAAAGATGGATTAAATGATGAACTGTGGAAATAACCATCATTTTTTTAAAGCAGATCAAAAGTATGAACAACAAAAAAGTTTGGTTTCCAATTTAAATAAAACTTACCTCTTTTGCAAGGAGATCTATTGCCAAAAGACCTTGCAAGATAGGTCGACCCTTTTCTACGGTTTGGGTGTAAGTAGTTGTATGTGCACGGGGTCTAAATGCGGCAGTACCTGCAAAATAGTTTTACGAACCATGGGTTTCCAACCTTGAATCGAGGCAGGTATAGCACTTGACACAACTGGTATTTTCATGACTAAAAATATGCAACTATTCCTATAATTTTTTCTGCCATGGAATCTTTAAATGCAAAATATTTTGAAGACGCTTTAACTTATAAAACTTTCATACCCTATATTGATAAACAGTCAGTTAGTTTTGCAAGCAAATTCTTCTACTACCACCTTGACGTGGTATAAATCCAAGTCTTTGGAACCAAATTAACAACTTTCCTTTCAACATGCAATTCTATGTATACCGTTAGAGGATAATTAACCTAAAGAGTAATAGAAAACGCTATGATCAGATTTTTATAGTCAATGGAACTAACTTGATATAGCTTGCTGTACGCCTTTCCTATAGTCCACAAACATTGTCGGTAACAGGTGGTCCTTCACAAAGTTCTCGGTGAATGTAAGCAATCCATCATTCCTGCATCAGGTATTGAAAACTCGATGATGAAAACAGTGGCAATGTATTTGGACAGTGAGCAAGGTGCTTAGCTTTGCGAGGATGAAAGCCAGTAAAGGCACGCGGAAATTTTGAACTTACACAAGCTGAGAATGTTTTTTGGGCAACATTGAAGTGATTTTATCTGTAAACTGCAAGACATAAAAGATCATAACTCATAAGTCCACATAAAAAACAGTTGAAAATGAATGAAAAGCTTAGATAAAGAGAATTCAAACCTGAAGGACAGGCCGATAAATAGATGCAGCTAGATATATTCCCTGTTCAGGCAAAACTGCTGCAGATCCATAACCTTCCTGTGATGAATTTGGAGCCCTCTTTCCCCAGCCTTGACGAATGAGATCAGCTCCTGCTAGCAGCACATAGCGTCAGTAACTCCACCAAAGGCATTATAACCAAAGAAATTTCAGGATGATTGATTAATACCCTGATTAGAAATCGATACAGTTGCATCTGTGAACCGAAAGGCGAATGTTACCCCATCTTCAGGTGCATCCCTGCAGTCCACCACCATCAATTAATCATCAATACTACTAAACAAATAGCAGAGTTTCACACTTAAAAAAGTGTTATACTCTTCAACGCTCCACTTTACTCTTCACCAGAAGAAATCTATGTTCTAACATCCTTTATATTATCCAATGGCCATATCAGGTGATTCCCAGCCCAACGAAAACATGCTTGTACATGAAAGTGAGGCCTATCTTAAAAAAACTTAAGTGTCTAATTCTTGGGACATGTTTCATTGTCTATGTATCGATACAAATAAGAGGAACAATGAATATGAGTAAACCATCTCCGTAAATGTATGAACTACCAAAGCTAAGCACTTGCCTTTTATCTTTCTTGGGAGCCTTCTTTGCAAGTTTAGCAGTTTGTGCAGAAGTATCTGCTGACGCAGCTTCTGGAGTTGCTCTCAGAATTTCACATATAAGTTGTTGGCATTCACTCTTCACCAATAAGACGTAAAAATTCAATCAGCTTACTTATAAGAACGTTCAATATAGATATATAAATTTTTAGCTTCACGACAAAGTAGATATTTTGAAATCAATAGGCGGACCTGTAAGACTGTCAAAGGAAAACTGATAGTGTAGCCTCCAGTAGCTTGGGATGCTTCAGAATCGATGTTCCAATTCACATCAGTAGGCAAAGACTTCGGTGTGTTAATGTCATGTTGCGAAGCCCTCAACTCCAAAAGCTCTCCAACAACGACATGATTTTCTATAGATGCAACAATATGAGAAATATAGTGCTTTCATTTTGAGAAAATAATAAACTAAGACGAGTTTAACAGTTGAATAGCTCACCAAATATCTTGACAATAGTATCTAAAATTGAGTCAAGAAGATCTTTTGCTGCAGCCTGCGCTTTGCCTCCAGGAGCCATAAGAGGCGAGACAGGGCTCACAGCCAGGTGCGTTCCAGAATTTGATATCCCATTTTGCGGTTTATCTTTTGATAATCTGTAGGCCTCGGACTGTCCTCTAATAAATTGCGATCCCGCAGCTCCCGTTCGATCACCCTGACTACAGGCTGACTTTGACAAATTTTTAGTCTCCATATGGGCTTTAATCTTGGATATTATGATCTCATGTATCGTGGGTCGAAGTCTTTGGCTGCGAGAGAACAAAAAAAACATCACTTAGAAAAGTTTGACGATTTCAATAACAGAATTTACTAATTTCCACCAAGTAACATTTTTGAATGGAGAACTAGCAAAACTTGAGTGGCATCGTTTATCCATTCATCTTTAACTTCAAGAATAATATACATCTGATAAAGCTTCGATCCTAGTGATGACATCGGTGATAAGTTAACTAAAGAAATGAAAACACTGGTAGCGGTCTAAACTAAAAGATACCACAGAGTGAATCTTCTATAACTATATCAAGCTGCAGAACAGAGCAATTTTAAAACCATTTAGATAAATGAAAGCTAACCATATAATAGCACCAGCAGCTGCAACTTTTCCGAGCATGCAAAGACACTGAACAAGAGTCTGTAGATACTTCACATGCAGTGGATCATCACTCTTTCTTACTGCTTCCTGAAACAGGAGATAAAGCAATGTCGCAACACTGAAAAAATTGGGTAGAAGATATGTTAAGTGTAACAAGCACGTACGATAAACTCGTCAGGAGAGGAATCAGAAAGCCAAGGTGGAAGTTGGTAAGAAAGCAATTTACTATCAGTGCCATTCCTGATAGTCTGTCCATCTCCGGTGGCTTCATCATGTTCTACAGAGTCCTCCTCATCATGTCCATCAAATGATGAACTAAGACACACAACGAGATTAAAGAAACGCACATTAGCGAAGTAAATTTTATAAAAGCAGAACAAAGGTAGCGCGCAACCTTAGGTTGACAAAGAAACTTCTATCATAATCAATTTACAGCATACTTTTTTTTATTAACGAAAATTATAAGGAGAACCTCCACAAAATGATATGAGAAGTCATGCAAGTATGGTAATCTCTATTTCATAAATAAAGCCGCGAGAGCCTTTATGGAGAACCGTAACTAAACAGGTAATGACCACTCCAGATAAACTAAACTGTATACACGAAAAAATGTACCTAATATCTCATAGAGAATCAATTTAAGGGAAATGTTGCGAAATCATACCCTTCCTCAGTAGAAGCCGTTCTATGTGAACCATTTGTGAGGCCTCTAACTCCAAACTGACTATCACCTTTCAGTGTCCGTGTTCTTCGAGAGAGTGGTTGTGAGCTCATTCGACTAGCTGCAACAGCTGTTGTTGTTGGTACTTCATCATCTCTTTCCTGTATGCTTGAGGCAACTGAACTGCAGTATAGGCAAGGGTCAAGAACAGACAAATGCGTATGATAGAAGTGATGAGACACGCTGTCACTCAAGCAGGCCACTGAACCAAGGATAAAAAGTAGCACAGCTTCTGAAATTCATTTATACAGGCTGAAAAGAAACCTACCTGTATTCACCTCTATTGTACAGATGTGCATGCAAATCGTCTACAATTTTGAAGAAAAGGGCTCCCCGCAGCTTAGCTAGCTCAGATCTGACATCTTGAAGAGCACCAACCTAGGTGAACGTACCAGAATACATGTGAGTACAAAAACGAAGTGAACAGTAGATCTCTCGAACAGAGACAATCAGAAGGTCCCGGCGGAAATTAGATGATAACAGATCCCATTCAACGGATAGATATCAAAACAATCCTAGATATAAAAGTGACAAATCAATGGGAAGACCCAAAAAGTTCCCGTAAAATTGCTTTTTCAGCATTTGTTAGCATTGGCAGTTAGGAAGTTACCGTTTGAAGCCCCTCACGCTCAAGCATCAGAGAAGACTGGAGGTACACTTGAATAGCAGCGTAAAACTGCTTATCAGCAATGAGCTTCTCAATACGAGATGGAACCTGTTCGGTTTTTCAAGAGGACGAACCACCATTCACATTAAAATCAGTTCCTTTTAAATAGCAAAACGTAAGATAATAAATAATGGAAACATATCAACAAAAGTATCATCAGAAATACAGAGTGCTATTAGGATTTAGGAATGATGTATAAAAGTTCAGAGCAGCGCAAATACATAGCAAGCAACTGTCCACACAACAATCAACTGAGAAATGTTAGGGGTAATCCAACCAACCTTAGCAATCCCCTCAATCTGATCCAAAAGTGAGATGATGTGCCGCAATGTAACAGAACGGTACCACAATTGGTGTAATTGTTTATTGCGTGTCCCCAAGCTCTTCTTTGCTTCTGCCAAATCATGCTTCAAGTCGCCTATTTTATCAGTGGACTCGCTGAACAGTCGCAAGATCTGATGAGGAATATATCATACGTCAAATTATATGAGACATTTATACATCTGGTTGCTGCTTTAGAGGAAGAGCTAAAAGATATAAGAAACCTGTGAGTAGTTTTGAATAGCTTTGTTGAAACCACCATGATAAGCATGAA
This sequence comes from Hirschfeldia incana, assembly GCA_026261945.1. Lineage (NCBI taxonomy): Eukaryota > Viridiplantae > Streptophyta > Magnoliopsida > Brassicales > Brassicaceae > Hirschfeldia > Hirschfeldia incana. Next base: position 572,493 of record JABCMI010000005.1, read on the forward strand.
CAACTTCATCCACAACCTCCTCGACAACATCACTTTGCTCTTTTAATAAAAGAATGTCAGTTTCACGGTCTTTAGACGTAAGGATATGGACCACATGCGGCAAAGAGTCAAAGCGTGCAACAGCCCAGCTCTCATCTATTCGTGCCAGCTCATCCCTAAGGTACTGCAATAAACCATCATCACTCAGGCACACACACATACACATGAACTCCAAAAAAAACAAAATCAAGAGCAGTGATAATTCAAGCCTGTTTCCTATAGGCCATGATATCAATCACTTCTTCCAATTAAGAAAACTACCGACATACTCAACGTTTCTATAAATCGTTGAACCAAATGATTCCTCCTTTAAGGCTGAACTTGTGGTTCTTCGACTTAGCTATGAGTGAAGAAAATGGACTTACAGTTTTATCGGAGGGAACAGGCAAACCATCGAAAATCCCCATCTCAGAGCCCAAATGAGTGTTCCTCAGCACATTCCAATCAAGCTATCTGTAGATGAAAGCAAAAGTTCAATTTCATGAGCTAGAGACGATTTGAATCAACGACGCTACGCAGTTCAATTTCAAACAAATACAAAAGAAGGAATTCAAGTCAGGAGAAGAGATGGTAAACATTCAATCATCATCACTCCATAAGCGAAAGATCTAACGATGAACAGAGAAAGATAGCATCTGAACGGCCGCGAGACTATCGGCGCAAACAGAGATCGGAATTACGAATCAAACACATAGGTGTGGGATAAGAAGTAGATCTAGATAGAAAAATCGAGAAACGAGGTAATGGATGGAATTTTCAGCTACCTGGGATTCGTATAAGAGCGTCGCCGATCACCGAGAAAAATATCTAAAATCTTCAGAAAATTGGGAGGTATGAAGGAAGAAAAATCAGTACGCGTTGTTCCTCTTCTAATTCCCCAGACTTTTCTTCTCTCTGATTACTTTTCCTTTGTTTTCTGTTTTAACCCCGATTTGTTTTAATTAAAAGTTTAATTATTGGAAAGGAAGATTATTTTTGTTTGGACGGCAACATTTTATTAATTTAGTATCCATAACTTATCAAACACCATTACATGCATAATACGTTTCACGGATTCGTTCAAGAGAAAAAAGATTATATATTTTTCTGTTTACTTCCGTATTACATGAATTTATAACAAAATATTTAAGATAATATATAGAGTAATTGCACCACGTAGCCATGTTTCATAAGATATTTAGGTAACTGGTAATGGCACTATAAAACCAACGTTCTATTTACGTAAATCCAATAAAGCCCCTACTATAGAGTCTGACACCCTAAGCTCTAGCATCCATAGTCTATTGTCTTGTAAGTTGTAACTACTATATCTTGGCATCGGTCAATAATTATCTGACAATATTCAATTTTCTCATTACTGCATCTCTTAATCTCATTTCATTGCCAATTCCTTTTTTATTCAATTCCAACGAGATATGTTGCTTTTTGACCAGAAAATTCAGAAACAAAATTGAAATCTTTCGTTTCTCTGAAATTACAGTAAGATGGTTCATAAGCTCAAGAGCTTTTTTGCTTCAACATGATTGAGCTGTTCTTGTTGTTAATTGATTTTTTCAATCCAGATTTGTTACATAGATCTAAAATTTCGCATCCGTTCTGTTTCCATTTTCTTCTTTTTTGTTCATTCTCTCTGTAAACTCTGTTATGAACACCATTTGCCTCTCTGTTAGTACTTAGTACTAATGTTATTTCTTTAAATCCGGATATAATTCTTCTTTTAAATCCGAATATAATTGTAAATCGACCTAGTTCTTTAACCGGATAACCATTTCAGATGCTAAACTAAGTTTATTTTTCAAAATTCTTAAAACCGGATAATAATTAGAGAATAAATCTGGAAAATAGTTAATAATCAGATTTTATAACTGGATATAATTCTTTAAACCGGATATAAACTTTTAAGCTGGATAACCATTTCAAATGCTAGATTAAGATTATTTTTGAAATTCTTTAAATCAAATAATAATAGGCAATAAATAAATATTGTATACTAACCGAACCTTATAACAAGATAGTAAATAGATAATTTTAAACATAACAGTAATGGCCGGATAATAACTTTTGTATCTGTAACATGTTTATATATCAAAACCGGATTTAAAAATTATGTTTTAAAGTTGATTTTTAACAAAAGATGATGTACTATTAATATTAACAGGATATCATAAATTTAATCCGGATAGTATTTGTAATCCAGATAATACTTTTAAGTTTCGAGTCAAAACAAAAGCAATAAAAAGATCAGGGATCATTTGTGAAATTGTGAGGAGGTCTAGAATTTACAATAAAAAAGTTAGGAATCAATACGAGAAAATATACGTACAATCCAAGAGTATGGGGTCAAAACAAAACTATAAAACATTTGAGGGATGAGATATGCAAAACAACCAAAGTTAGCCATTGTTATCTTCAACAAGCTTTTGAAGACGGATGGTAGTCACAACGATGAAAGCCGCCAACTCCAATCCAGAGCAAAAAAAAACACGAAGTGAAGCAAGATGATGGACGGCGGATCCAGAAACGTATAAAAACATCAGAGCTGGACGAAAGTAACGCAGTGCGAAGAAGACTTAGATTGAAAAACCCAGGAATACAGTGAAACAAGGAAGGAATGAATCAAATCTCATCTTGAAACAAATAACCAAACCGAGAAATACAGTGACAAAGGAACTGAGAAATCAAGAAAACAAGAACCCAGAAATACAGAAAAACAAAGAATTAAAGTCATCTACAGTTCGTTGTCCAAAAAAAAATAACTTGCACACAATCTGAATCAGACACCAACTGACACTCTAACTGACACAAGCTATGACTACACTAACCTAAAGCTACAACATAGACCTCTAGCAACTTTCTCTCACTTGACGTGGACAGAAAGGTAATTTTGCTGCCCTTGGATAACCAGATGTGCAAATACAAAATTTTATGCATGAATAGCTAATTACCGATCTAAATATGGATATTGAGCTAAATAACTCTAATATATAACAACATATATAATCCAATATTTTGGGTCTGGTTCTATTGTAAAACATAGGAAATTCTTCTAAATGTTCAAGCGACTAGTGCTGACAGAATTTTAATTTCATGCAAACAGGTTACATGAACATCCAAATGGTGTCGATGTGATCTTTAGACTCTCAAGTCTCAATATAACATCGTCAAAACCCTCTGGTCGTGTAGAAACTATGCCAAGTGAGAATAACCGCACAACCATGTAATCATCCGTTTGGAACAGATAAGCGCTCAGATGTGAATAAATAATTTTCATATTGTATTGGGCTGGATGGGCTTTGGGTCTATAGCACTTGTTTGGGCTTAACCCTCACTAAAACTTTCGTTTTTATTCTTCCTCCGTAAACAGAAGTAAAAAATAATGAGTTCTGTAAGAAAGTGGATCCATGGTACAGACGAAGAAGAAGAAAAAGACTCACCACAGCGACGATGAAGAAGAAGACGACACTTTCTACTACCGCTACTCCTCCGTCGCCGCACCTCCTTCTTCCTCCTCCTCCTCCTCAAAACCACCAGCTCCCACCGGATCAGGCGGCCTAGCCCCTTCCAAATCAACCCTCTACGTCTCGAACCTCGACTTTTCCCTCACCAACTCCGACATCCACACGCTCTTCTCCACCTTCGGCAAAGTCGCCCGCGTCACCGTCCTCAAGGACCGCCAGACCCGCCGTTCCCGCGGCGTGGCCTTCGTGCTCTACGTGTCCCGCGACGACGCGGCCAAGGCGGCGAGGTCCATGGAAGGGAAGATCCTCAACGGCCGGAAGCTGACGGTCTCGATCGCGGCGGATAACGGGAGGGCGTCGGAGTTTATCAAGAAGAGGGTGTACAAGGATAAGTCGAGGTGTTACGAGTGCGGAGACGAAGGGCATCTTTCGTATGAGTGTCCTAGGAATCAGCTGGGGCCTAGGGAGAGACCTCCGCCGCCGAAGAAGAGGGGAAGGAGGAGGGAGGAGGAAAGAGAGGATTGGTCGGCTCCGTCGGGGGCGGTGACGGAGGAGGGGTTTGATGAGGATAATTGGGGTTCGGTGGTGGATAGTGAAGCTGGGGAGAGGCTGAGGATGAGGGAAGCTGAGGAAGAGGAAGAGAGGAGGAGGAAGAGGAAGGAGGCTGCAGGGAAGAAAGTTAGCTACTTTAGTGATGAGAGTGATGATGAAGATTGATGAATACTCAGTAACAAGGTTAATACATGTTTCATGAGTCTGGGTCATTAGAAAAATCAACTCTTTTTTTCAGTTGTTGATTTGAAAGATTGCATCTTTGTTCATCGATGCATATCAGATATTGTAATCCGCTGTATGATGCCATATTAGATGTTTGATGAGTCTAGATGTTTATCCAAGTGACTATGTTTCAGTTCTTGATTATACCTTTACATTCTTGTTGTTCATCCTTAGTAGAAAGTTTCAGCTGGAACTCACGGTCTGTATTGGAGAAGACGTGTTTTGATTGTTTTATTATGTGTCAATATTGAAGACAATAGCTGAAACTAGTGACTGGTGTGACATTTTTTTTTGCTTTTGCTTTGTGTTTGTATGGTGAGGTGTGTTGTTTGCCCCTTAGAAAGTAGACGTAGTGAGCCCAAAGAAGTCAAGAGTGTCCTATTGTACTCGGTTTAACCGCATCGAACAATGTTCTAGTTGAATTCTGTTTGATTTGACTGGAATCAGATTCTGTAGTAAATGTACTAATGGTTAATCTTTTTTTTTCTTTTAGAATATGTTTTCTTGGTTCACAAGGGTTTTGAGTTTAACACTGTACAACCCTTACATATATAGTTTTCTTTAGAGATCAAATTACATAATGAAACGTCAAGCGTTTACACAACACAGTCTACACGGTTTCTTTGTTTACTGCTATTACATCTGAGCAACCAGATCATCTCCTTCTGTAGTCATAGTAGCCACAGCGTCTCCTTCACCAAGCGACTTCTTCATCCATCCCTCCAACATCTTCAATGCATATTTTGGCTGGTCCATTGGAACCATATGTCCCGCATCGTGCACCTGTATGTTTTTGTTTAAATCGTCAAACTCCTTGTCCCTTTTAGTAACATACAATCAGCATAACAAAGAAAAGCCTGACCTTGAGGAAACTGAGTTGTTCATAACTCTTTAACTTGCCCGCTTCTTTACCATCAACCAAAAAGGGAACTTCCTTAGCCGCTTTAAAGTTCTCTTTCCCTGACCACTCCATTGCATTCACCCACCTCGAGTTACCTGCTCCAAAATCAAGATATCATGCCCAATAGTATCACAAAATGGAGAGATCATATTTTAGCGTATGGATTTTGATTATGTTATGTTTTTTGGAAACTCACCGAGCCAGTTGCAGATGAGATCATATTCTCCCGCGTACACAAGAAGGTTGATTCCATCTTCCAAGAGCGCGGGGATTCCAACCTCGAGGTTCCTCATCAAGTCTTGTAACATTGCCTGATAGACACTTGTACTACAGGACACAAACTGTATCTCCCCAACACCAAGCGACTTTCTCACTTGGTTCAGATTCAAGAATTTCTCCATGTCCGAGAAGTCGTAGCACATACTTCCCTCGCACTTCTTCCTGATGTCGTAATACTACACAAGAAGTGCGTCAAGTTATCATTAGTCTAAATGCAAAAAGATTAAAACAGAATTGCTTCTATATAAGTGATGGCTTCCTGGTGGGATAGAAATGGTTTCATTTATTCACATTATGTTGTCAGAAACAATATTATACGCAAATCCAATTAGTAATGAAAGTTAAATAATTATTTTGGCCTTACGTTTACTCCATGAGCATGATTAATTACACCGCTGAACAAGGTGTTGCAAACAAGATATGACGCCAAACAAGAAGTTGTTCCATCAGTTCCTGAAAAACCCCAAACAAAAAAAGAAACATGGATTCTCAGCATCCATCAAAACACATGGAGAAACTAAAAGACATAACTTGAACATGAAAATTAGAGGAAGTACCACAAATCTTAATTGATAGTTCGCAGAGTGGGACAATCTTTGATAAACGATCATGCTCTTTTTGAGAAATCAAACCCATTTGTAACGCATAGTCAGGATAGGCTGGGTATTGGTATGCAGGATCTGTAAGCCCATTTCCAATGGCGAATCCCTGCAAGATTATACTTGTGAGTACCAACCTTCCATTAACACCTTCAGAGAGACTAAAAAGATGAAACAGTCTCATGCCTTGAGGTTAACATGAATCCCCTCATTAGCCTTGTTTCCTCTATGGACTCTGGAAGCAAAAGCCGGAATGTAATGCCCAGCATATGACTCTCCCGTTATGTAAAAGTCCTTATTTGCCAGCTTAGGGTGCTCCGCCAAGAAAGCCTGAGGTAACATGAGGAAACATAATCATATCTTTTTATCTTTTATAAAATAACCAGAACACTCTTTTTTTTTCTTTGTCAAACCAAAACACTCTAAAAGAGGTTTATCCAAGTCAAATCTTGAAAACAACCAATGGCAAACCTGCAGAAAATCATAGAGGTCATCGCTAACTCCGGTTTGGTCATGACGGATATCAGTTTTGTCACTGGTGTAGCTGAAACCAGTTCCAACAGGCTGGTCAACATATAGGAGATTGGAAGCCTGCAAGATAATGATAGTCTTAGGAACCAGTGATAAGATAAATTTAGATATATAAGGTACGTAATATACCTGGTCCCAACCATACTCATTCCAAGCAAGAGACATGTTCTTATCGAGCTTGAAAGGACCGTTCTCATAGAACATAGCCAATTCACTGCTGCATCCAGGCCCTCCAGTCAACCAAATCACAAGCGGAGCATCCTTCTTGCTACGTGACTCGAATAAGAAGTAGAACATTCTAACACACACCAATCGAACATTCAATTAGATTTATATCAGCATAAACATAAAACCTATAGGTAGCTGCAAAATCTTAATGAAGCATAAGATACTAATGTACAGATCGGGAGCTAGTAAGGTTCAAGATACACATGAACAACAAGTAGCTTAGGATTAGATAATAAACCTAGCGCCTTGAGATTTGGGGAGCTTGTAGTAGCCAGCATGATGGCCTAAATCCTCGAGGGAAGGGGCGTCGACATGGGGGAGAATATTCGGGAATATGAATCTCCGTTCGACGATCGAAGCTACCTCCTCGTCGGCGGAAGTGAAAATCGAATCACCGACATCGATCACGTTCACTTCCAGATTCGGAAAGAGGTTTAGCTCTCGGATCAGCTTCTCGGCGCGCGATGAAGGCAGATTCGGTATCTCGAAGCTGCGATCGTGTAATATAATCGAAGATGAAGGCGATGTGCTGGCGATGAAGACGGCGAAATGCAAGAGGAGCGAGAGGAGAGTCAGTTTCTCCATTTTCGTTTTTGGTTTTGTTCTCAAGAGTGTGCCTTCTCGTGATTTTGAGATTGTATACGAGTGTGAGGAGAAGGTGTACATGTGGAGAAGTAAGTATCGAAAATTGAAACGTGCCCGGGAAGTTTGGAGGTTAGTTTGGGAATTTTAAAGAAAAAGTGAGTGATCTGTTACGCGAAGATAACGTCTGGGTTAATCAACGGTTTAGGCACGCGAGTTGCATGAGAAGCAACAGATGGATGTGGGTCCCATAGATTTGGAGAAAAGGAAAAAAAAAGAATCCGACCTGCCGGAATCGAACCAGCGACCTAAAGATTTCTTTGGGATAACCCACTACAGTCTTCCGCTCTACCAACTGAGCTAAGGTCGGTTGCTAACTTTGTCAACTATTATTATTTTTATATACTAAATTTAAGTGGGCCAAAGACTATGAATGAAACATTCTTAAATGGACATAACCAGAAGACCTTCAAGCCATAAATGATAAACCTACTAAAACCAACTTGAGCCCATTGGGTTAACAAACAGAAATTAGAAAAAGAAGATTAGAAGGACACTAATCGAGTTCAGTTTTTGTCCGAGGAGATTGTCTTGTTTTTTTCTTTTTTGGTCAAAGGAGATTGTCTTGCTGTATAGAACTGGTTGTTTGGTTCTTATGTGAATGAAAAGTATCTTCAGTGAAAATAGTATTGATTTAGGCTTCAAAATTGGGTCAAATCTTTAATCTGCAGAACAAAAAAGTAGACGAGTTTTTCATCTACCGTGCGAAACACCAAGTCCACCACTTTGGTTTGGTTTTACATCCGTCAAAGAGTCCCCGAAGATTAGCAATCAAACGGCAGCTCCATTGCCAGACACGTGTCAACAAAATTCTCGAACTCTCCACGTGGCATCACCTAAACCACTTGACTAAACAGCTATGTTATCTTTCCCTCCACAATGGACCCCCTACCTTGTCTTGCTCAATTACAGATGCAGCTTCCATGAAGAGATGCTTTGATCCTTTGGAATCTTCCATTATTTTCAGTCTTCGCGCATCATTTTTATTTGAAAAGCGAGAAGAAAAAACCAAATAGTAAACTGCAAACGTCGTCGCTTCCTTTTAGCTTTTTCTTTTTAGTAAAGCTCTGTTCCTGCTTTTACAAACACATACACCAACACCAGTCGCCAAAAGCGAAAACGCAAAGCGAAATCTTTTATTTCTTAATTTCATTATTTTAATTGAAAAACAAATTGTGATGAGGGCGCTGAATTCACGGCTAGTTCTGATCGACATCAACAGCTCATGGCAAGCATCGCGACTGTTGATCTCCGCCACTGCCACCGCTTTCTCCTCAGACTCATCCTCCTCCTCATTCCGTCGAACACGTGGTGCGCGTCAGAGGATCGCATCGTCAAAGTCTCCGTCTTCACCATCTCCAGTGCGGAGACCGTCTAATGGATTCAATTTCGACGTTCAGCTACCTTCAGGTAATCAAGAGAGCTCCACATCGATCTCGTCGCCTACGATAGAGCTCGACGCTTTCCTCGAGATCCTTCCTCCGGCGACGAGGAAGGAGCTCGTCAAGCACGAGGCGATCGGGGAATTAATCGAAGTGGTGATGGATTTAGGGAGAAAGCCACTCGCTCGATTCCCTTCCGGTGATTGGGTGATCTCGGAGCATATCGTCACACAACATGATCTGAAGCTTGCTGTATCAAAGGTGTGTCTTTTGATCTCTTATCACATGCAAACTCACTTATCAAATGTTTGATAGCTTTTCAGTTATTATAGGTTGGTGATTTTTCGGATGATAACCGGTCCGGGATTAATAGATCCTTGCATCGTATAAGCGCTATACGTAACCGGAAACTGCAAATAATCGGTTTAACATGTCGAGTGGGTCGAGCTGTGTCGGGAAGTGCAGAGATCATAAGAGACTTGATCGAAGGTGGAGGTTCCATCTTGGTCATTGGTTCTCCTGGAGTTGGCAAAACTACTTTAATCAGGTACTTTTGGTAATGTAATGGACAATGAATGATCTCTGGATTCGATTGTGATGTTTACATGTTGTGTTACAGAGAAATCGCACGGATGTTAGCTGATGAGCACAAGAAACGTGTGGTGATTGTTGACACGTCGAATGAGATTGGCGGTGATGGTGATGTTCCTCATTGTGGAATCGGCCGTGCTAGGCGGATGCAAGTTCCAAATGTGAATTTACAACACGATGTAAGTCTATAAACTCTTTATATTTTTGTAATGAAAGTAGATGTTGTGTGTGTATTCATGCAAAAAGTCTGACACAGGTTATGATTGAGGCGGTTGAGAATCACATGCCTGAGACCATCATTATAGATGAGATAGGAACAGAGCTTGAAGCATTAGCTGCTAGCACTATTGCTCAGAGAGGAGTCCAGCTTGTTGCAACTGCTCATGGGATGACTATTGACAATATTATTAAGAATCCCTCTTTGCAGATCCTTACTGGTGGTATTGAGGTTTGTGACCCTTAGACTCTACAACTTTGCTTCTTCTTTTTTTTTTACTCTCTTGTTATAAGACTTGACCTTAACTTGAGTTTTTTTTAACACAGAGTGTGACTCTTGGCGATGAAGAAGCAAGGAAACGAAAAGTGCAGAAGACAATTCTCGAAAGAAAGGGACCACCGACGTTCACTTGTGCTGTGGAGATGATATCTAGAACCGAGTGCCGTGTTCATCAAAGGCTAGATGTCACTGTTGATGCTATACTAGCTGGTAAGTTCACTTAAAACATGTCCTCCTTTTATAGTGAAGCTGAACAAACTTTTTTTGTTGTTATAGGGAAATCTGCTCCTTGTGAGATCCGTCAAATCCGTGGCGAAGACGATGATCCTCATAAGATAGTGACTCCCATTCCTATGGAGAACCTTGAAGAGGAGCCTGCACCATTGCTCAACATAGATTTTGCAAGTGAAGTGCTCTCTGACGATGAAGATGAAGACGTTCTTCCCACCCGGTATAAGAAAGCCAGCAGAAACATGCCCATGAGCCAAAGAAGTTCACCTGTTCATGTTTATACTTACGATGTGAAGAACCTGTTCCTATCTGTTCTTTGGAAGCTAATCTTGATCTTGAACAGCCAAAGACACTAACTATCTTACTGTCATGTAGGTCGCTGAAGCTGATCTCCATCAAGTAGCCGAAGTAATGGGCCTAGAAGACGACATAGAAGTGACAGATGATGTTGGAGAAGCAGATGTCATTCTAGCCTCAAGTTCTGAATTGAAACACAATCCATCGATCCGCCGTGTTGCCAAATTACACAAGCTGCCTATATTTGTCATCAAGGTATCATTCTTCTTGCATGACTGATGATAGTGATGATTCAGTGCAGTCCTCTATTTCATTAGTTTAATTCATTTCTTTCTTCCTGTTTATACCTTGCAGTCAACTACAATGGCTCAGATGGTCAAGGCAGTCCGAATGATCCTTGGGAGGGAATCATTTGGCTCAGCCCCTATAACGATAGAGAAATCTTCTGTTGATGATATTAAGATCAAAGATGATGCTCCAGAGAGCAAACCCAGTTTAGAAGAACTTGATGCCCTCGAGGTAAAACTATGGAGACATCTGATGATATTGATGAGTGATGACCATCTCTTTGTTTACTAGGATTTATACAAAATCTCATGTTACAAAATGTTCAATACGTTTAACAGTGACTAAAGAGTAGGGACACTAAGGAGTAAGGAGTATACTTGCTGATAATATCACTGTTTCTGTAACACAGGAGGTCCGTCTAGCAATAGAATACATTGTCATACCAGGAGGTGAACCGGTGGAGCTTCTTCCAAGACGGTCAGACATCATAGTCCGGCAGCTAGAGCTCGTGGAGAGTTATCAACTTGCGGTGGAGAATCTCGGCACTCATCTTAATCCTCGTCTTCAGATACTTCCTCGTCGATCCACCAAAAAAACGATGCCATCTTCATCACCAAAGAAAGCAGCAGATGATAGCATGGGGAATACAGTTACTCGTCTTCCTTTCCTCAAGGATTGACATCTCTGACTCGGTGCATGGATCATATATACATTAGAGACACACTTGAACATTGTACATTCACTGTAAAACTCTTGGTAAATAAAATGTTAACGTTGTTGGTCATTGCTACTCATTTGCAACTACGTGTTTTGAGCACAGGTATACATAGTTATAAAGTAAACACATTATAATAACTTATTAATATTTTTTAATAGTATTTAGTTATATGTTATGTATATTGTATCAGTATTAATGGTTTATTTAAATAAAATTATGTTAATTTAGTTAGACATATGATTTTGGATATATATTTCGACTATCAATACTATTAAAACAGGAGCAATATTTATCGACTATGTTTTGGACTACAAAAAAAGTTATAATAGTCCAAGTAAAATAAATACATTAATTATTATCATATAATATTTTCTTAATCAAACAAATATCTATTAATAATGAGATATTATTTGATATGCAACCGATTCCTACATACATGCAAAAGAAAATTGGTTTGATTAAATATTTATATAAAAAACGTTTTATGTTTTAAAAATATTTGAAAAAAATACTTAACTTTGTTTTTTTTTGTTTTTATTATCATTCCACATACATAGCATATTAAAAAAAAATTTAAAAATTTTAAACAAGTTAAGAGTTATGATATAAAATAAAAACATATCAAGACTTAAAATCTATGTGTATTTAAATATATAATGTGAATATTAAAGTTAAAATTTATTCAAAATAAACCCAAAGTAATATAAATTGTAATAAATTGTAACAAAATAAAATAATGTTAAATCACATCAACTAATTTTGTTAATATATTTATAATCCACATGATCATATGATCTTTTTATTTTTGAAATATAATTATTTGTAACTCTGAATTAGTTATATTTAACTTAATTAATATTAAATATACATTATGCCTAAAATTAAGGAACTAACTAACTAATTTATATATATTTTTAAAAATAATAAATTTAATTTATATTAATACGTTTAATAATAAATTAATTATATTTCAATTATTAATGTGATAAATAATGATATATGTTTATTAATTTGTACATATACAGCTATATATTAATCCAAATGCAAAAAAAAAAACAATTTCTTCAAAACCCTCATTAAATATATAAAAATATAATTCTTAGATTTAGAGTATTAAAATTAGATATACATATATATGTGATAAAATAGTAATAGTTTGATACTAATAATATTTAGTATACGATGAAATATGTTATTATTGATATTTTTACAAACATAGTTTTACGGGTTATTCAAACTCATGCAATATATTTATCAAATATTAACTAACTAAACAAAAATATTAACACAATTATATCATAAAACACTACATTAAAACATAACTTGATGCAAGAGAGTATCTGTCAATAGTTTAATTAATTGTAAAATAAGATTATATATATAAGAAAAATATAAATAAAAATTAATAAAAATACAAATCAAAATTAATGCGATTAATGAAATTAAATTTTAAATTAAAAATAAGTCATAAACAAAACATCAAAGAAATCTAATAACATGTGGATAACAAAAGTAAACTTACTAAATAAATGAAAAATTATATTTAAAAATATAAATCAATAAATTGTAATAAATGTATATAAATTGTTGATGCTCAAATATATTTCATGTTTACTATGGATCCTCTCAAATATTGATCCATTACGCTTACAACAAGATAAAAATTTAGTTTGACTAAAATAGTATTAAACTTAAAACATCACTTTCATTATATATCCATCGTTCATATAAACATATTAGACTACTCTAACTATAATAATTTAAGTCAAACCAGATTGCATATTGGTAGGTCATCTATTAGTTCAACCGATAGTTAGATCCTTTGTATTAGTTGTTATTATGGATTTTATAGGAACTTTAAATATTTTTATTAAAAACTAAACCGGATAATATATGAGACCACAAAATTTGTCGATTTAACAGCGGGTCGGGACAGATTTTAAAATACTCAATATCACGTTTCATTAATAACATCCAAATGTAAATACAATAAAAATACAAATATATATCAAATAAATTTGGATTGTTTCAACAAATTATCCCGCGGTTTGAAACCGCAGGTCAATATCTAGTCAATACTATTAAAACAAGAGCAATATTTATCGACTATGTTTTGGACTACAAAAAAAAATTTATAACAATCCAACTAAAATAAATACATTAATAATTATCACATAATATTATTTTAATCTAACAAATACATTTTAATAATGAGATATTATTTGATATGCAACCGATTCCTACATACGTGCAAAAGAAAATGGTTTGATTAAATATTTTTATAAGAAACGTTTTATGTTTTAAAAACTTTTGAAAAAATACTTAACTTTTTTTTATTATCATTCCACACATATAATATATTAAAAAAGTTTTTCTTGAACGATTTTAAACAAATTAAAAGTTATGATATAAAATAAAAACATATCAAGACTTAAAATATATGTGTATTTAAATGTATAATGTGAATACTAAAATTAAAATTTATTCAAAATAAACCAAAAGTAATATATAAAATAATGTTAAATCACATCAACTAATTTTGTTAATATGTTTATAATCCACATGATCATATGATCTTTTTATTTTTAAAATATCATTATTTATAACTTTGAAGTAGTTATATTTAACTTAATTAATATTAAATATACATCATGCCTAAAATTAAGAAGCTAACTAACTGATTTATATTTTTTAAAATAATGACTTTAATTTATATTAACACGAAATTTAATAAGAAATTTAAATATATTTTAATTATTAATGTGATAAATAATGATACATGTCTATTAATTTGTAAATATACATCTATATATTAAAAAAATGCAAAAAAAGCAATTTCTTCAAAACCCTCACTAAATATATAAAATATAATTCTTATATTTAGAGTATTAAAATTAGATATACATATACATATATATAGATAAAAATAGTAATAGTTTGATATTATTAATATTTAGTATACGATGAAACATGTTATTATTGATATCTTTACGAACATAGTTTTACAGGTTATTCAAACACATACAATATATTTATCAAATATTAAATAATTCAAAAATATATTAACACAAATATATCATAAAACACTACATTTAAACATAAATTGATGCAAGAGAGTATGTGTCAATAGTTTAATTAGTTATAAAAGATAAATATATATATATATATATAAGAAAAATATAAATAAAAATTAATATATAATAAAAATTATAAATAAAAATTAATGAGATTAATGAAATTAACTTTTAAATTTAAATAAGTCATAGATAAAACATCAAAATTTGTCGATTTAAAAGTGGGTCGGGACGGATTTTAAAATACTCAATATAACGTTTCATTTATAACATCCAAATCTAGATACAACAAAAATACAAATTTATATCAAATAAATTTGAATTGTTTCAAAAAATTATCCCGCGGTTTCAAACCGCGGGTCAAAATCTAGTTTAGTTATTATTTAGATATATAAGATAACAATTTCTTTTCTGATTTTTGTTATACAAATTATTATTTTTATATTAATTTTGTGTTTTTCATGTAGTTTGAGTTTTGTCTTAGATTTAAAATTTATTTTAGTAAAATTATGTATAACTTAATCTATGATGTTTTGAGAATCAGATAATAAAAGTTAAGAAAATTCTGATCAATTCAAAGTAACATAAATAAATATAACAATGATAGAAGTTATACAAAATACTTAATTGTAATTGTTAGTTAATATATTTATAAATTATTAGAGAATTTAATATATTTTTAGTAATAGGTTGAGGCGTTCTATAATTTCTATGTATAGAACTATTACTATATATAATTTTAATTGTTGGTAAATATATTTATAATATTATTTTAAAATTTCATATTTATTTAGTAATAGGTTGAGTCGTTCTACAATATATATGTAGAAATATTACTATATATAATAATATATTATTTTTATTTAAGGTTTGATTTTTTTTTATAATTTTTTTTTTATTTTTTCTAGCTACTCATTTTGTGGATATATTTTGTTACATATATTTTAGAGGTGTCTAAGAAATTACAAGAGGCGTATAAAGATGAAGAAGAGTACTGTCATCAAAAGAGTCGGAATACATGAAACATAGCGGGAGATCTGAGTACAAAATTTTTTCATGCTTAAACAAAACAACGGCGGACGCGTAATCGTATTGTTGGATTATATGATAGTAATGGAAATTGGGTAGCAGATGAAAGTGGCATTGAAAGGATCGCAGTGGGTTACTTTGATGAGCTCTTCTGCACTACATCGCCTTCGGAATTTGATGAGTTTCTAGATGAAATACAACCATCTATTTCTCAGCAAATGAATCATCGACTTGTTCAGCCTGCTTCTGAAGAAGAGGTGCGACAAGCATTATTTATGATGCACCCGGAAAAGGCACCGGGGCCGGATGGAATGACGGCTCTTTTTTTCCAACATTCCTGGCACATCATTAAAAGTGATATTGTGGAAATGGTAAATCAATTTATGCTCACGGGGAAGATGGATGAACGTCTCAATATTACAAATATTTGTTTGATCCCCAAAACGGAAAGGCCGACAAGGATGACGGAACTTAGACCAATAAGTCTTTGTAACGTAGGATACAAGATTATTTCAAAGGTATTGTGCCAGCGGCTAAAAGTTTGTCTTCCATCTCTGATCTCGGAAACTCAGTCGGCCTTTGTAGCCGGGAGATTGGTTTCAGATAATATCCTTATTGCACAAGAAATGTTTCATGGACTAAGGACAAATAAAGCTTGTCAAAACAAGTTTATGGCCATTAAAACGGATATGAGTAAAGCGTACGACCGAGTAGAATGGGGATTCATTGAGGCATTACTGCAGAAAATGGGGTTTGAGGATCGTTGGATTAAAATGATGATGGAATGTATTTCCTCAGTTCAATATAGAGTCCTCTTAAACGGTCAATCCAGGGGGTATATAATACCGAAGAGAGGTTTACGGCAGGGAGACCCGTTATCTCCTTATTTATTTATTATGTGTACGGAAGCTCTTATAGCTAATATTAAGAAGGCGGAATTTGGTAAATAGTTGACAGGAATTAAGGTAGCACGGGCGTGCCCGCCCATATCGCATCTACTCTTCGCAGACGACAATCTGTTCTTTTGTAAAGCACAAAAGGAGGAATGTGAGGTCATTTTGTCTATTCTTAAGAAATATGAGAAGGTTTCGGGACAACAGATTAATTTTGAAAAGTCATCGCTACAGTTTGAACACAAGATTGGTGAGGAAACCCGACAGGAACTTCGGGATATTTTGGGAATACAAACTAGGGGAGGAATGAGGACTTATTTAGGAATACCTGAGAGTCTAGGTGGATCAAAAGTCCAAGTTTTAGGATTTGTTCAGGAACGCTTAAATAAACAGATAAATGGATGGACTTTTAAATTCTTTTCGAAAGGAGGAAAGGAGGTCATTATTAAATCAGTGGTAACGGCGTTACCCAACCACATTATGTCTTGTTACCGAATTCCAAAAACGGTGATGAAGAAACTCACGAGCGCAGTCTCTCAATTTTGGTGGAGTTCTAGTGGTAATACTAGAGGATTACATTGGAAATCCTGGGATAAAGTTTGTTTACATAAGGATGAGGGAGGCTTGGGTTTTCGAGACTTGACGGATGTCAACACAGCAATGCTTGGAAAGCAATTATGGAGATTTATAGAGAAACCAAACTCTCTTTTCTCTCGTATTTTTAAAGGTCGGTATTTTAGGAATACTTCACCACTAGAACCGGCCAGATCGTACGCGTCTTCCTATGGCTGGCGTAGTATAATCTCTGCTAGATCTCTGGTTAGTAAAGGACTAATCAAACGGGTGGGACCAGGGTCTTCTATCTCAGTATGGAATGATCCCTGGCTCCCAACCAACCGCCCGAGACCAGCAAACAAAAAACAACATGTCCTCTTACCGGATCTTACGGTCGATGCACTTATTGATAGCTCGACGCGTAGTTGGAACTCATTGGCATTACAGGAAATAATGGATCCTGCGGATGTAAAGATTGTTGAAAGTATTCCTTTAAGTAGGTTACAAACAGCAGATCGTGATGGTTGGCATTTCACAAAGAATGGAAAATATACAGTTAAATCAGGATATCAACTAGAACGAGTTTATCCAGATAGTTGAATTTGGCCCAACAGTTACGGATCTTAAAGCACATTGCTGGAAAGTGCGGTGTCCCCCAAAGATGAAGCACTTTCTATGGCAGTTGTTGTCAGGATGCATAGCTGTGAAGAAAAATTTAAAGACCCGAGGACTTAAGGGAGATATTGGTTGTGATAGATGTGGAGCAGAGGAGGAGTCTATTAATCATGTTTTTTTTGAATGCCCACCAGCAGTTCAAGTGTGGGCTTTATCGAGGATCCCATCGCATCCGGATTATTTTCCAGGACAATCTTTGTTCACAAATATGGATTATTTATTGTGGAGAATAAAACCGGCTCTGGAAGAGCATTATTTTGCGTGGATACTTTGGTACATTTGGAAAGAGAGAAACAATAAGGTTTTCAGTAATTTGGACATAGATCCGGCGGTTACTTTAAACCGGGCTATGACTGAATCGACACTCTGGATAGATGCACAACAATCTATCGCTCAGAAGACTCAAATATTACAGATGCCTGTAATGGAGTTACCGGTCAGATCGGGAAGATGGTGTTTTACGGATGGTTCTTGGAAATTGGGAGATACCTTTTCCGGGCATGGATGGTATAGTACACTTGAAGGATTTGAGGGTTTACTCGGAGCTCGTAATACGAGAGCAAGTCAATCACCATTACATACGGAGGTAGAGACATTGATATGGGCTATGGAGTGTATGAGGAATTTACGGCAATATAATGTTACTTTTGCAACGGATTGTTCTCAATTGGTGAAGATGGTTTCGGAATCAGAAGAATGGCCGGCGTTTGAAAGCTATTTAGAAGACATCAGAAGTCTCAAACGGAGTTTCCACAGCTCGGAGATTATTCATATATCAAGGACGAAAAACAAAAAGGCGGACAGCTTAGCACGCAGTGTGAGGCAACAGACGTCGTTTACCGTCCATATGGATACAGAGCATCCCTCCTGGTTTACAGAGTCCACATGAGTCTGTAATCTTGTTGACAAAAAAAAAAAAAAAATTTGTTACATATATTCCCATCAAATTAAAGTATAACAATTTCTAATCTAATTCAACCAAATCAAATTAATTGTATCCATTGTATTATTTTGGTTCTTCATCTAAGATGTTTAAATATATTTTGATTTTTCAGTAATTTGGTATATTTTAAATTTCAAAAATAAAATTATAAAAACAAAGTAATGATAGATACGAAGTTGCATAAAAACATAACCAATAATGTTTAAAAGGGAAGATTACTTATTTATTCTAATATCAAAGATTATTTTCCTACAGTTTCCTTTTTATGAAATCACATTATATAGAAAAATACTTTCTTTTAAATTATGTAAGTATTTTCTTTATTATATATGTTATTTGAAAAAGGGAACTTAAAAAACAAATAAATTAAACTTTATCATTCAATATATTTGAATTTGTGTTATTTAAATTATCGTACAATAATCTGAGAGATAGATTTAAATAAAATACTTAATAATTTTAAAATATAGTATATTGTTTAAGATTATCTTTTAAAAGAGAATATTATTTCTTTACTTAAAAAACAAGATTTTTTTGTAAACTTTCCTTTTTATGAATTACACTATATAAAGGATATTTTCGTTTTTAAAATTTATAGATTTCTTAATTATATAGGTTATAAAATTAATATATATATATTTTATGTTTTTAACAAATATTAATAGGGGGATTAGTCTTGGGCCTAGAAAGCTTTTGGATCACCCCCTGATTAATCAAAAAAAAAAAAGACGAGAAAAAAAAAAAAAAAAAAAACAAATATTAATAAATCTCTTATATGAAGAATTTCTATCATTTCTATTTATATTTTTTACCTTTTTATTATTTATTTATTGTGTAAAAATTAAATATAAATTTAAAATCTGATAAAAGTTTTATTAAAACGAAATAAAAATAAGTAATTTAAGGTTAATATATTTAAAATTATTTCATCAAAAATATATATTTAAAGTAAACATATTATCTTTTAGAAAAAGATTTCTAAGAGAATTTCTATTTTTAATTTTTTAAGCTACGTTATATATATATATATATATAAAGTTATTTTTTATTATTTTTTTTTGAGAAAATTTAGAAGAAAATCAGAAAATTCGTTTATATATAAAACTTTATTTGTTTATGCTTTGTAAATATCTTCCTTTTTGTTTATGTGTTTTTACAAAAAGGAAATTTTAAATAAAATATTTAATAATGATAATGAGATATACTCCCTCTGTTTTTATTTATATGTAGTTTTAGCAAAATCTCATAAATTTGTTTCACAATATAAGGTGTTACATAATCCAAAGCAATGAAATAACCTTTCTCTTATTTATATGTATTCCTTTTCACTTTTTTTTTTAATTTTATTTTTTTCCGTTTATTCTTCTTAAGAATAGCTATAATCTCTCTCTCTAATTAAATGTTTCAGACAAAAATGAATGTGCTGACAAAGCAAAGTGTTTTGATTGCTGATTTTCAAAAAGTTAAAAAGTCTTAATTTGTGTGTTTTATGTAAAATTACCTACATATGAAAACAAAAGGAGTATTTGATTCATTAGGGAATATTTGATTCAAAGAGAATTAACGTGAACGTGAGACATAATAAATTGACTTCTCAAATAATATTAAAGAGATGTATGTTTTTGTTTTGGATATAAACAGAAACGACCATGACTTACTAAATAACAACTTTTTAAAAAAAAATCAGTTAGAAACAAACCTCTTTCCATTAGTTTTGCTTCACCAAGTATGACTTAGACTGATTACACACATGAATCAAAACCTAAAACTTGCCAGTTTTGTAAGACAGAAACCAAAACCGATGTCAACATGTTCACAATATCATTTTTGTCTAATTAAATGTTTCAGACAAAAATGGATGTGTTATAGACAAAGCAAAGTGTTTTGATTGCTGATTTTCAAAAAGTTAAAAAGTCTTAATTTGTGTGTTTTATGTAAAACTACCTACATATGAAAACAAAAGGAGTATTTGATTCATTAGGGAATATTTGATTCAGAGAGAATTAACGTGAACGTGAGACATAATAAACTGACTTCTCAAATAATATTAAAGAGATGTATGTTTTTGTTTTGGAAATAAACAGAAACGACCATGACTTACTAAGTAACAACTTTAAAAAAAAAAAAATCAGGTAGAAACAAACCTCTTTCCATTAGTTTTGCTTCACCAAGTATGACTTAGACTGATTACACACATGAATCAAAACCTAAAACTTGCCAATTTTGTAAGACAGAAACCAAAACCGATGTCAACATGTTCACAATATCATAGTTGATTCCAAGACACATACATCCGACCGAAGATCAACAAAACAAAGACTAGTACTAAAAACTTAGAACACAAAACATAAACCTTATCTTTCTTCTCATTCACACATCTTGTCAGCAAGCTCACTCTGCGTCCTCTTTTGGGTTGTTGATGAGTAAGTGCCGGACATAATCTTTCTACTTTTATATAGTAGATTTGTTCATTCATTAAAATAGGTCCACACATATATATACACATAAAACTCATTGTAGTATAGCAGGAAAGCAAAACAACATTCTATTTATTTATATCATTTGAAATCATTAGAGTAGACATGACATGACCCACCATATAACCATAGATGTCCTCTTTTTGCAGCTTCAACATCAATTATCTCCATACATATGTGCGTTTCATCAATATTGTGTGATATGTTTGAAAGTTTGTACAAGATATGTTCACTTACACTGATATTTCATCATTGCTCATCAAAAGCTTGTTCGAGCAGCTGTAAAAGTAAAAAATAAATAAACAAAATTCGTAAATCGTAAAAAAATCACTAGAGATGGCTTTGAAGAAAAAAAACATCATAGTATACATCTGGTCACATGTAAGCTAATACCAATAATTGTGTTCTATGAGGCAAACTATCTTTCCGAGGAGGATCGATCCAAATAGATGAACGTTTGGTGGTGAGAGTGTTGATTAGAGCATTCAATTTCTTGCAAATTGATTTTGATCCGAGAAGATCTTCAGCCAGAGTCCTCCACAGTATTTCTTCTTGACATCGACGAACACTTTGATGAGGAACAACAGAGTATTCTGAAAGGCTTTTGATTCTTGTTTGTGATTCTTGAATTTCTTTTCTTGCGTTCACTTTTATGTAAGCTAGTCGAATAAATCAAAGCCACTCGGTTTAAGATCAACCGGAGAGTAACATAGTTATTGATCGGCTAAAGTATTCTGTTCGGTTAAGCCTTAACCAAACCCAATTGATGTGATTATTTAAACCACGAGAAAGGTAGGATATTATTAGCTTACAGCCCATTAACAACCCAAAAACCAACTAAATATTAACCGGTTGAAAAGAAATCTGGTAACAGTTTACAAAGATTTTGATTAAATTTTGCAGACTCATTTCCAAGCCATTGACTACTAAATTATTGACACCCTAAAATACTACTATCCAATATTGGTACTATATAATATATTTAATATATTCAGTTTGTTAATAAGGTATTTTTAGAGTTCATGGTTTTACTATGCAAGGTCTTAATAAAGCCTTGGCATTTTGATTCAGGTATCCGGTAAATTGGATAAAAAACTATATATTTATTACTTAACTATTTTGATTCATGTTTGGTTTGGATAGCTTCTGGTTGGTCGGTTCAGATATTAAAATTAGAAACCAGAAAATATGCAAAAAAAATTGGTTCTCATTTGATTCCAGTCCCAAATCGGTTATTTTGGATAATTTGGGTAATTCGTGTTAAATATCAGGTGTTTTAGAATATGATAATTTCGATAATTTTTTTGGATATTATGGATTGATTTTAGATATTTTAGATAAAAGTATCAAGATAATTTTTATAATTTGGATATAAGAGTTTAGATTTTTCAAAAAAAAGAAATTTTATACATTTTTAACTTAAATTTATATATTTGATTATATTATATATATAATTAATATTTTATATTCGAATACTTGTTTGGTTCTCGACTTGGTCGATTATTTCAAATATATATAGATAAAGTTAGTTTTTTTCTCTCAACATGACGTTTGCTACTACATGGGCACATCTTTTTCATGTGTTCTCTACTAGGCCTGGGCGTTTTGTCCATATACCGAAATCCAAACCTCTAACCAAACCAAAATCAGTTCCGAACCAGTGATGGATGTAAGGGAAACCCCGATTGGGTTTTGATATACCAATAGTTCGGAGGACGATCCGGTTCGGGTATAATCTGTTTACTGTAAGAGGTTCGAACAAGAATGAACAACACTATCAATCACTCTCTTAAGTAAGTGTATAATTCCAAGTTATGAAAAACAATGTTAAAGCCGGAATCAACAAAGCTTCTCCATCTGTATGATAAATCCGCAAATTATGAGATGATAGAGTTGAAGAAAGAGTCCATTTCTCCCTACACAACAATAGCAATGGTCATGTGTAAGGTAAGGAAGCAAAAAAAAAACATTTCTTCTTAATCTCAAACAATATTTGCTTGCTAATAATCATATATATATATATATATATATATATATATATATATATATATATATATATATATATTATATATATATAATGAAAATATGGCAAAAGACCGTGAACAAAAATATATATGAAGCTAGTATTTTAGCATGTCAGAGAATTAAAGTTATTCACATCAGCAAAGTGTTCATATCAAAATGTTCAGAGAAGAAAAATATTTCTTAAGTTGTTGCCCTTCCAGGATTTGTAGAATCCGAATGGGTTATCAGCTGAGATGATGCTGAAACCCTATACATAGATTTTATGTCATCCGCTATCTCTTCTTTCTCCTCAAGATTGTAGTGGCACAGCGGAAGGACTGTCGCCGTCTTCAAACAGTTTGAGTTTGCAAGGATGTACTCCACACATTCTCTCTCTTGTCTTCTTATTCCTCCAAACTTATCCCACACAAAGAGATTGAGATGGGACAACAAGCATCCCGGTATAGAACTTTGTTGGTTCCACGAAAGTGGGAGGTCCTCGAAGTCAGGACCCACTTCCTGAAAATCAACAAGGAAGAATAATAAACTAGTTTTTACTTTAAACTAATTAATTGAGGGACATGGAGGAAGTTACACTTACATAGCTGATCGTAAGCTCTTTTAGTATACAAGAGTTATGTAGGAAAAGTAATAATGGTTCCAATGAACACTCCTCTGAGTAACCTGGGATAAAATCTGAGGAACTTGGTTTAAGAAGATGCAGCTTAAACTTCATGAGCCGGGGGAAATTAATGGAACTAAAACATGCAACCTGCAGTAGAATTACATTGAACAACATAAGCACAACAACACATCAAAGAGAGCATCACATACAGGAACAAGAAGGATACACAGAATAGTTACGTTCATCAATGTCAAATGGAGACTCCTGACAGAGGAAAAAGATCTCAGAAACTTGTCATTTGGCTCAGGAACCAAATGACCAACATAAGCCGTCTCAAGGTGACGCATGTTCTGGATCGAGCAAAGGTCTCCATCATCAAATATACTGAGGTGCCGTAATCCAGGGGAGTCTAAAACCAAGGGCATAGCAGTATATCTTACACTAGGTTCCGTGTATGTAAAACTCTTTAAAGAAGGAACTTTCACAATGAAAGTTGTCACATTGTCACGAAAGTATCGGTTCACACGCAAATAACTGAGCGCAGGGCAATTCGCTAGAAGCCTAACATGAGAGCTTTCATCTTTAAACCCAACATTGAGAAGGTCCAGCGTCTGAAGCAAAGGAAAGCAAACTAGGGAAGGAACATCAAGGACGAGAGCACTAAATGATAAAGTCAGTTTCACCATCGTTTTTGAGGTGTAAAAGTTTGATGGTAGCAGCAGGATCTTTGGTTGAGTTGGTAAGATAAGAGATGGTATAATAAGAGCTAGCTCTCGAACGTTGTGGTCAACAGCGTATGAGACGCACTTTACAACATCTGCATCGTCCGTAAACTGGCGTTCAGCTTTAATATGCAAGCTTTCTAGTACAGATGCTTTGTGGAGTTGCAAAGACTTGTCAACTAGGCGCCAAAGGCTCTTTCCTCCTTCTTTGCTTGTATCCTTGTACTCGAGTTTAGGCACCATCGTCCAGACCAAACGCCATCGTTTGGACAAAACCATGGTTGTCACTGCATCTTTTGTTGGGATTTCAGACAATATCTTCACCAGCAAATCGTCATGCAACGCACTGATCCTATCTATGCGAGGCATTATTTTTTTTGGTTTCTATGAGAACAAAGGGGGATGATGAACTGCAGGAAGAAGAAAACCTTTTTTTTTTGTCGTAAGAAGAAGAAAACCCTAATCTTGATAAGTAGAAGTTTATAAAATCTCATTCATATAATATTTCTTAAATTTTCTTTTTAACTTTCTGCTTACTTGTATAATAATTTTCATTATCTAAATTAGAAATACATCTTTATCCCAATAAAATAGTTGGGGTTATACATCTCTATTGGTTTATTTGTTTATTGATTCACACAGATCTATACTATTATTTATGAATTGATTTATTTACTTGTCACTGGTTCTTTATGATTTTAGATTAACTTGCTTATGTGTCATTTTATCCATGATGTTAGGCTTAATCAGTAATTTTCTTAAATATATAATTATTAAATAGTTTCTTCATGACTTTAGGTTTAGTCAATAGTTTTCTTATAAATATTTTTTACATATTTATTTATTAAACAGATTTGAAAACATGATAATTACAATTTTACAATATTTTAGCTATAAATATTTGATATTATATTATTTATATTATTATTATTTATGAAGTGGTTGTATTTATCTGTACAAGTGATTTTTCGCAATCGAACTCTCACGTTAAAAGTTTGAGTGGTTAATGTCAATGTTACCCTCCATGATTTTAGGTTATTTTGCTTATGTGTCAGTTTATCCATGATTTTAGGCTTAATCAGTAGTTTTCTTAAATATATTTTATATATTTAATTGTTAAATAGTTTCTCCATGACTTTATGCTTAGTCAATAGTTTTCTTATAATTTTTTTATATATTTATTTATTAAACAATTTTGGAAACATGATAATTACAATTTTTTCAATATTTTAGCTATAAATATTTGATATTATATTATCTATACTATTATTTATGAAGTGATTTTGTTTATCTGTACAAGTGATTTTTCGCAATCACTCTCACGTTAAAAGTTAGAGCGGTTAATATCAATGTTCTCATCTATGATTTTAAGTTATTTTGCTTATGTGTGAATTTCTCCGTGATTTTAGGTTTAATCACTAGTTTTCTTAAGTATGTTTTATATATTTAATTATTAAATAGTTTCTCCATGATTTTAGGCTTAGTCAATAATTTTCTTATAAATTAGTTATATATTTATTTATTAAAAAGTTTTTGAAAAATGATAATTACAATTTTTACAATATTTTAGCTATAAAATATTTGATATTATATTATCCATACTATTATTTATGAAATAATTTTTTTATCTATATTATCTCACGTTAAAAGTTAGAACGGTTAATGTTAATGTTACCTTTTATGAATAATTATTACATATCCATCGATAACTGATTTTCATTACTTTCATAAGTTATTCATTCCCTATTTATTCACTTTCATTATATGTAGAATCATATTTATTATGTACTAGATATGGATCCGTGCGTTGCACGGATTTTGATTAATGTTTTAAAATTATTGTATGATTTTGTATATATCATGAGAAAATTATTCAAGGAATAAAAAATATTTTACTCACATAAGTTTTGGTTAGTACTACTATTTTAACAATCATGGCGCATAATTGAAGTGAGTTATTAGCAACTTTATATATAAAGTTAGAGAAAAGAGCTATTCTCAAAAATTCAAATCGAGCTCAACGCAAATAAATACGAATAAGGTAAAATACAAAGAATTTAAAAGTTTAATCAAACCAATTAAGTTGAAGACAACGTCGTACACTTTCTTTAACTCTTAATTTAATGCATGTTTGTATTCATTTTCTATGTTATTTTTCTTGTTTAAACATATTCTAATGCTTTCATGGCAATTTAGTAATGTTTTGTGTTGTCATTGTAGGATCTCAACATTTTTTTGTGCATTCGTTAGCATTTATATATTTTGGTTTGTATGGGTTTATTCATCTTTAAAATATCTCTAGTTCCCAGCTATATATATTTCTCTATCTTTTCTCATAAAAGAAGAATTATATTATAAATTTGAATCTCTCGATTGTATGATTCTGCTATAGGATTTTTATATTTTAAGGAAAAAATGGAATGATATTTTCATCTTTTTATTTATAAACCAAAATATCACATCTTTATATATATTTTCCTCTAAAAATAAAGGAATTTTATTGCATAATCACACATTTGAGCAAATCCATTTTTTTAACTATTAATTTTTAGTGATCAATATATATATATATATATATATATATATATATATATATCAATAATATAAAAACTCTTTTTAATGTTGATTAATCATGTTAACATAAATTATGAAAAACATTACATAGACGTATCTTCAGTTAACAATTCTACAGGTTTTGTGAGGATGTGCGTCTGGCTACATTATCATAAGTTGTTTCGTAAAATCCACACCAGACGGTTTTTCTTACATAGTGCTGAACATAACTTATAAATTGTTTTGGCAAACTAATAATTTGCTTGCTTTGAAACTCAAAACCTAGAACACATAGTGTAAAGACATTATTCCTTAGTCAAACATAGATTATTGGGACTTCCGTAGAAAATTAGCTAATTATAGGAAAATAATAAGATTTTTTTACAACTCTCTTTTGCTTAGAATTTTAATAAGGAAAAAAATCTTAGATTTATTATAAAATAATCAGTTGTATTCTAAGGTTTTTGTACTCTGTTTAAAAAATCTCAACTACTATTTTCTTTCATAACTTATTCCTGGTTTTAATTTTTATGATTATAATATTTTTTTTACAACTCTCTTTTGCTTAGACTTTTAATTAGGGAAAATATCTAGATTTATTATAAAATAATCTTTTGGATTCTCATATTTTTATACTGCTATTTTTCACAATTCTGTTTTCATGATATTTAAAAAAGAAAAATTAGAATTTCTTAAAAAGGAAAATTATTTTCATATAGATTATACAATTTTATAATAATTAATTAGTTTATTTTTTTCCTTAACAATATTTTATTTAAAACATAAGAACGAAAATTACTATTAAATAACTATGGTAATTCTATTGTTCATGTTTTTTTAAAAGGAAAAATTATTTTCACATAACTTTTACAAATTGTTTTTTCTGTTTATAAAAAAGGAAAATAATATTAAATAATTACTGTATGATTTTTTTTGTACAATATTTTGTTTAAAACTTAAAAAGGAAAAATACAATTAATTAACTATTTAATAAAAATTATTATTTAACACATATCACAATCTTAAATATACAATTGACATATGTCACGATCATGTTAATTAGTAACTTTGAAAACTAAGCTTTATATAATAAGATAAAAGGAAAAATATTTTCGCATAACTTTTACAAATTTATTTTTTTCTGGATCTAAAAAAGGAAAATAATATTAAATAATTAATGTTTAAATTTTTTTTGCTTACAATATTTTGTTTAAAAAGTAAAAAGGAAAAATACAATTAATTAACTATTTAATAAAAATTATTATTTAACACATGTCACAATCTTAAATATACAATTGCCATGTGTCACGATCATGTTAATTAGTTTTGAAAACTAAGCTTTATATAATAAGATATGTATTAAAAAGTATTTCAGTTTTGTTACGTGTTTTACTCTCAATCAATAAGTACATAATGAGTTAAGTCTTTGCTAGACATTATACATTTTATTTTTATGTTATCTCTATAAGAAACATAGTCTATTAAAAGTAACTAGGTGTTTTGCCCGCACATGCGGGCATAAACTTCTTATAAATAGTTATTAGTTTATGTTTTATTAATCTAAAACAAACAAAATAAATTATTATTTATATTTTTAAATAGTTAAATCAAACATCAAAGTACTTATATGTGACAAATATTCTTTTATCAAAATATGTACTTATTATTGTGTTTTTATAAAATATTCATATTGTACTTGTAGTTTAGAAAATATATTTATATAATTTTTCTTGCCTGACTAATATTTATTTATAATTTTTTTGTATCTTAATTTTTTTGAACTTTTATAATAAAAATCTTTTTTGGATAGGACTAAAATATATATATATATATATATATATATATATATATATATATATATATATATATATATATATATATATATATATATATATATATATATATATATATATAAGAATTATCTTATTTTTAATTTCCCTGACAATTCTATTATATTATTTTGTAATCAATTATTTAATATAACATATAAAATTCATATTATTAACATAAAATTCTTAATTATATGTAAATTCAGTAAGGGTATTGTTTAAATTAATAAATTAGTGAATCAGTTAAAAACTAATAATAAATCAAGAAACTATCTAAAAGTCTAAAACCTTATAAAATATGAAAAAAATTAAATACATTTTAATATAAGATATAAATTTAATATTATTAAAATAAATTTGTTTTTAATTATATACAAGATTCATCAAGGCTATTTTCAAATTAATAAATTAGTGACTCAGCAAAAAATAAATAATAATTCAATGGCTTAGCTAAAATCTAATAAGACATGATAAATAAGTAAAATTAACTAAAATTATGGAAAACATAACAAATCAATAAATTTACTTCTCAAATAATAGTATAGATTAAATTAATAAATCAATAACCTAACTAAAAGTCTAAAGCTAATAAATGTATGACAAATAAAAAAACTAAATAAATTTTAATATAACATATAAATTTAATATTATTAAAATATTTTTTTAATTATATATACAATATTTATCAAAGGTAATTTTAAATTAATAAATTAGTGACTCAGGTAAAAACAAGTAATAATTCAAAGATTTAGCTAAAACCTAATAAAAACATGACAAATAAGCAAAACTAACTAAAATCATAGAGAACATGACAAGTAAGCAAAATTAACTAAAATACCTAAAATTAAGGAGAAACTGACACATAAGCCAAATCACTTCATAATTAATAGTATAGATAGATATTCTTAGTGAATAATTTTTTTTTGATTAACCTGGGGTATCCCAGGCCCATAGAGAAGCCCAGACTAATCCCCAAGTGGAGGTGCAGCCTACAGATATACCATCTTTCCGAGTATTCAAATGGGCCCTAAAACATAGACCTATATCCGTGTTAGGTGATAAGGATAATTATGACATAGTTTCGCGCAACAGGTTGATCTAACCTGAAACATGTTGATGTCCCAGTCTCGTCTCCTTACCACTCGACCACAATCACTTAGTTTTCTTAGTGAATAATTAGATTAATTTTATTATAATACTAATTTTAACATAATATCTATTAGCAAATATATTATATAGTTAAAAGATAATATATATATATATATATGTATATACACACAAAAATAATAAAAATAGTATATATGTATATTTAAAATTAAAAGTAATATTAAAAAATTATATTCTTAGTTATAAAAGTTTAAAAATTAAGAAAAATTAAAAAAATATATTGAAATTCTATTTAATTAAATTGAATTTTATATAACAAAAAGGAAATATAGTGGTTTCAAAATATAATGTTATTAGATTATATTTGATAAACAAATATCATATATATTTGTTGAATAAATTTTGTATGTAATAATAAGTATTTTTGTGATGTAATTATGCCTGCAAATCATTGATTTTTTTTTTTTATTATAACAGCACTTGTATTGATTTAAGATGATTGTAATAAGTCTACATGAAGCAAATGGCTAATACGTATAGTTAAATCATGATATATATAAGATTCATTAAGAACAAATATTCTTAATGAATCTTATATATATATCAAAACAAATTTTCTTTAGTATTATTGATATTTAATGGTATATTACAATTTAATTAGTTTTTTATTTTTGAAAAAGTAAGTTTTGCTAATTTATTAATTTAACCAGTACCCTTAATGAATTTTAATTTTTTCTTATTTTTCATTCTTTTATTAAGTTTTAGCTAAATCATTGATTTATTATTTGTATATGCTAAATCACTAATTTATTAAATTAAAAAATACCCTTATATAAACTTTATATATAGATATTAAAAACGAATTTTATTTTAATAATATTATTTTTTATTTTATACTAAGATTTAGTTGATTTTTATTATTTGTTATATATTTATTAGGTTTTAGACTTTTAGCTAAGCTTATTGGTTTATTACTAATTTCTACCTGATCCGCTAATTTATTAATTGAAGAAATACCTTTAATTAATTTTATTTATAATTTAAAGGTAATTTAATTTTACTCATATAAAATTTATATGTTATATTAAACATTAAAAAATTTATTCTAAAATAATATAATAAAATTATCAATAGCTAAAAATAAGACAGTTCTTATATATATATATATATATTGTGTTACAATCTGAAAAAAATATTTTTATTATGAAAGTTAAAAAAATATGATACAAAAAATTATAGTTAAATATTAGTCAAGAAAAAAAATTATATAAAGATAGTTTCTATACTATTTCTAAGATGAGTGTTTTAATAAATTTGACATATATACATACTTTAATTTTTGATTTAACAGTTTGAAAATATAAATAATAACTTATTATGATGGTTCTAGATTAATAAGATATAAACTAATAAGTATTGATAAAAAGATTATGCCCGCATATGCATACAAAACACTTAATATAATAGTAAACGCTTTCTCAAAAATAAAAATCCACACTAATGCAAGTATGCGACTACTGTGTGTATGAAAACATTTGTTTGTCAAAACATCAGTTTTATTGTTGAGGAATCTCGTCAGAGTTATCATCTTTAGTATGGAGCTTAAAAGAGAATCAAAGAACAAACCAAGGGGTGATGAAGAAGAGGAGATGAGAAAAGAAAAGAAAAGACACATATGTGTTGGAAGACCATTAAGACAAGCTACACGAAAAAAATACTGATATTTTCGATTCCTTCGGATATTTTGGATAAATATCGAATACTTCTAGATTGTTTGGATAGTTTATAATATATATATTTTTTAAATATGTTTAGATACTTTTAATAAATTTTAAATTATAAATATATATTTGGTTATATTATATGTATATATAGTTAATATATCTTGTATATTAATTAATAAACATTACAACATTTTTTTGTAGTCATGTGTCACCATGGAAATGAATTCAAAATTCTTAGGAAAATAGATTTTATAAATAATGGACAAAAAATAAATATCAACGAACTTTTTTTTTAAATAATAATTACGGAATTACCTAATAAAATTAGCGTAAATATAACAATTAATGATTACGAATAATAATATTTGATAACATTTTTGTATCTTAGCTCTTTTTGTTTAGTTTAGTATTATTAAAATGTATTAAAAATCACATTAACCTATAATAAAAAAATATTTTTTTCTTATATGTTATCTTTTGAAGTTTTAAAATGACTATAAATTATTAAAAACGTTAAATGTCTCACATTAAAATTTTGTAATCAATGTTTTTTTTTGTAATAATAAGATACATATGATCATAAATCGTATGAATAAGGAGTATTTTTAATAGACATTTGTATTATATACTAATCTATATCTATACTATTATTTGAGAAGTGAATTTGCTTACTTGTCAACTTCTCCATATTTTTAAGTTTTTTCGCTTATTTGTCATATTCTCCATGATTTTAGGTTTAATTAATGATTTTCATATAAAAATATATATTTTAATAATAAAAATATTTGAAAACATGATAATTACAATTTTTTACTATACCAATATTTAATATTATCTTATTTATTCATTGAAGTTTTGATATATTTAGTGAATAATTCTTTATTTAACTGATTACAGATTAATATTTTAAAGTGATTTGGCTTAGGTGTCAAGTCAACTTTTCCATTTTAGTTTTTTTCGTTTATTTGTCATTTTCTCCATGATTTTAGGCTTAATCAATGATTTTCATTAAAAAAATCATATATTTTAATAACAAAAATATTTTAAAACATGATAATTACAATTTTTCACTATACCAATATTTAATATTATCTTATTTATTCATTGAAATTTTGATATATTTAGTGAATAATTCTTTATTTAACTGATTACATATTAATATTATAAAATTATCTTGAAAAAATAATAAAACGTGTTTGAAAAAAAAAGAAAAGATAATCTCATATATTTATCTTGAGTTTATCTATAATTATTTTTTTAATTTAGAGTAAAAAAATATAGATTGAGTATAATTTATTTTTCTCTATTATAGCATTTATAAATTAAAATAACAATACATATGAAATGTTTTTTGTTATTTTATACATTACATATTAATGTTTTTGTCAGTATGGTCTGTTTGCGTGTTTATTCAGCTATTGTGAGAGGTATTTTAAAATATAAATATAATCAATATTTTAATTAACAATGATTCATATATTATGTAAAGTTAGGTCGGTTTAACATTATTGTGTTTTTTGCTTTATTTTGAGATTTTGATAAATTCAAAATTTTGGCTTGAATCATTTTTTTATTAACAGTTATGTATTTTTTATTTAATTAGATAAAAGTTTTTTAATTAATATAGTAAAACTGATTAAATATAACAATATATTTTAGAATAAATATTGTTTCTGATATTTAACTAAAATTACATTTACTAATAAATATCTATAAAAGAATCATGCCAGCAAATGCATATGATTATTTAAAAGATATATAAAATTTTATTAGATTATTATGATGATGATATGTTTTACATGTGTAATAACAAAAATTATATCTTCTGATGAATTTAATATTTGAAATTAATTAAATAATTTAGATTGAATTTTTTTAAAATTGTTTAAATTTTTAGTTAGATATATATTAGTCCGCACAGGTGTGCGGGCCACCATCTAGTATAGTTTTAAATTAAACTATATAACATATTAATATCACTCAAATTACCCCAAGAAGTGATTTACTCTCTCTCAAATAAGAGGTTCAATTGTAGTATTTAGGGATCGAATTCACAAGGAGCTATGGAACCTAATATATCTAATAGTTATATGATTAAGCTAGGATAATAGGTTTTAAAGCAGTAAATAACAAGTAAAGTAGTAAACAAGTTGAACAAGATTATTGTTCAACTTGGCAAGGAGTTGTTTTATGGAAGGATGGTTGCTAGATCTAGAGTTTCTATTCAGGTAATTAGGATTATAATGATATAGGTTACTAAGCTGCTAGATATATTAGAACTCAACTGGGAGTACAAATCTAACAACTATCGTTGTATATATAGTATAATATCTAGATCTTGGATCTCAAACTCTCGGTTATTGATCACAAGAAAGTGTTGATCGATGATTCTATAGGAATATCAATCGATACACCTTTCACAATATCGATCGATTAATCTATTGGATTATCGATCGATATGTTTCTAGCAAGCTTTACGAACTGGTTGAACACGCGTTCACTAGGGTTTAAATCAGCTATCGCTGTATTTATCAATCATAGCTCAAAATGATGGATTCAGGGTGAGTTACAAGCTCTCGCTAGTCTCTACAATTCCTTGGATCAAGGTTCTAGTTCGCGATTCTTGAAACAAGCATTAATAACAATCCTATTTGATGAATGTCACAACTTAGCAATTCTATATTTGGGGCTAATCTCAGATAACATATCCGAACCCTAAACCTAACAGGTGGATCTACTCAGACATGATAAAAATCATAGATGAATATAATATAAATTGCAATAGATATAAAAACCAAAACCAATGGAGTTCCAGGAGGACTCTGATAGGAGTTCCTCCCTTCTCTCCTGACAAAGATAAACAATAGGTCAAAGAAAACTTCCAGCGTCTAGCCGTCAACAATGGCTTATAAATATCATAAAATAGGGTTTTTGGTCGTCCAAGGGTATTCTGGTAATTTGGGTTGCTTTAGGGCTTCTGGCGGTCATGAAATATAGTTAGTCCACGTCCTGACATTCATATCGATCGATATGGGTGATTTTCCATTGATCGATATACATTCATTTTCTCGACAGTCTTCTCTCGCGAGGCAGACTGACCACTCTTCAGTAAAACAGGCATAACTTCTGATCTAACCGATGGATTGACCTCAAACCGGTGGAATTAGAAAGCTAACTCAAATATATATCTTGTGTCAAAAGATCAGCTCGATCGCACCGTGGGAAGGTCTCCATCCATATCTATACATCTGACGCGTCTGCGCGATTCTGCACTTTAAGGCTACAAAAGACACCAAAAACACAATATTTCTCCAAGTCGTACCTAAACCTGTAAATACTCTAAATAGACTCTATTTTGTAGTAAATATATGTAGAATATATCATAGGTAAACATGGGTCAAAATCATGGTATATCACATATGAAATGCATAAATATGTTAATTTCTAAATTTGTATTGGAAAAAAGTATTGCAACCTTAATATTTTAAATTTTGAAATTTGCATTGAAAAAATGGCACATTATAACTTTTTGTTTATCATATGAGTACGAATTCTTATTAATAAATATTTATATTAAAATATGCTATATATCTGTATCCATGTTATTAAAATTTTGTTATCTATCGTATTAAATAAATAAAATAATTATTTTGATTTATTTATCCAAAAATATCGTAAATAAACTAGAGATAATTTTTATTTATGTGCTTACTCTAATTTAACTATATACATAATACGTAAATGAACATAAATAAATAATACAAAATATTTTTATATATGACGTTCATCCGTGCAATTGCGTTGGTCTTAAGCTAGTTTTTTTTTTTAAATTTGGAAACATGTTTGATTTTTTATTCATTTCTGGTTTAGTTCGGTTATTTGAATATATAAATCTTGTCAGTTAGAAAATCTTTTACAAGTAAAATTAAAGTAATAAATACAATATCAAAGATATATAAATGATGAGAAGCTCAAGCAGTAATTTTCTTACAGACTCAACAAATATTTGAGAAACTCATATAAGATTTGTCATTTTGTTATTTGTTAGACTCAATTTTTTTGTGATATTACATTATCTCAAATATTATATTATGTGAAACCTTTTTTTGAAAGAATATTAAATTTATTCAAATAAAAAAAACTTTTGTACAAAACTAATGCAGCTTTAGTCTAAATGTGTGATAGCTTTTTGCAAAACAATAATAGTGTTGAGGTGTCGTCTAATCTCTAGACAAGAACCAAGTCACCATAGCTTGGTTGAAAGAGGTTTTTCCACGACTTTGTAGAGAGCTGATTCGGTTCCTTGTTTGCTTGTCGATGAACCTGATAAGGAGATTTGGAGGACGCTGTGCCGGACCATGTCTTCTACCATGGCTAGAGAGTAGCGACACTATATAAAGTTGATTCTCCTAGCTTTTGTAAAAGGTTTGAACAAGAATGAAACACGCTATCAATCACTCTTTTGAGTAAGTGCGTAATTACAAGTTATGAAAAACAATGTTAAAGTCGGAATCAAGTTAACCGAGTTTTTTTCTATTAACCGAGTTTTTTTTATGATAATTCCGCAAGCTAGGAGATGATAAAGTTGAAGAAAGAGTCTTCATTTCAGAACCAAAGATTAATCTCCCTAGACAACAAAAGCAAGGATCATGTGTAAGGTAAAGAACAAATCATTTCTTCTTAATCTCAAACAACATTTGCTTGCTAATAGTCATATATAAAATGAAAATATGGCAGAGTGTTCATACCAAAAGGTTCAGAGAAGGAGAACTTTATTTCTTAAGTTGTTGCCCTCCCAAGATTTGTTGAATCCGAATGGGTTATCAGCTGAGATGATGCTGAAACTCTATACATAGATTTTATGTCGTCCGCTATCTCTTCTTTCACCTCGAGATTGTAGTGACATAGCGGATGGACCAGGCTGGGAAGGACTGTCGCCGTCTTCAAACACTTTGAGTTTGCAAGGATGTACTCCACACAGTCTATCTCTTGTCTTCTTATTCCTTCAAACTTATCCCACACAAAGAGATTGAGATGGGACAACAAGCATCCCGGTATAGAACTTTGTTGGTTCAACGAAAGTGGGAGGTCCTCAAAGTCAGGACCCACATCCTGAAATCAACAAGGAATAATAATCAACTAGTTTTACTTTAAACTAATTGTTTGAGGGACATGGAGGAAGTTATACTTACATAGCTGATCGTAAGCTCTTTTAGTATAGGAGAGTTATGTAGAAAAAGCATGAGTGGTTCCAATAAACACTCCTCTGAGTAACCTGGGATAAAATCTGAGGAACTTGGTTTAAGAAGATGCAGCTTAAACTTCATGAGCCGAGGGAAATTAATGGCACTAAAACATGCAACCTGCAGTTGAATTACATTGAAAAACATAAGCATAAAAACACATCAAAGAGAGCATCACATATAGGAACAAGAAGGATACACAAAATAGTTACGTTCATCAATCTCAAATGGAGACTCCTGACAGAGGAAAAAGATCTCAGAAACTTGTCATTTGGCTCAGGAACCAAGTGACCAACATAAGCCGTCTCAAGGTGAGGCATGTTCTGGATCGAGCAAAGGTCTCCATCATCAAATATACTAAGGTGTCGTAATCCAGGGGAGTCTAAAACCAAGGGCATAGCAGTATATCTTACACTAGGTTCCGTGTATGTAAAACTCTTATAAAGAAGGAACATTCACAATGAACATTGTCACATTGTCACTGAAGTTTCGGAAAACTTCCAGATGTCTGAGAGCAGGGCAATTCGATAGAAGCCTAACATGAGACTTTTCATCTTTATACAACACACTGAGAAGGTTCAGCGCGTCTGAAGCGAAGGAAGGCAAGGTAGGGAAGGAACATCCACGACAAAAGTCTTGCATGATAGAGTCATTTCACTAGCGTTTTTGAGGTTGAGTTGGTAAATAAAGAGCTAACTCTCGAACGTTGTGGTCAACAGCGTATGAGACGCACTTTACAACATCTGCATCGTCTGTAAACTGGCGTTCAGCTTCAATATGCAAGCTTTCTAGTACAGATGCTTTGTGGAGTTGCAAAGACTTGTCAACTAGGCGCCAAAGGCTCTTTCCTCCTTCTTTGCTTGTATCCTTGTATTCAAGTTTCCGTACCATCGTCCAGAGCAAACCCCATCTTTAGGACAAAACCATGGTGGTTACGGCATCTTTTGTTGGGACTTGAGACAATATATTCAACAGCAAATCGTTATGCAACGCACCTGATCCTGTCTATGCGTGGCATTTTTTTTTTCTATGAGAACAAAGGGGATGAATAGGGATGTTAATGTTGACATGAAGCAATAAGTATTGTTTTATATACATAAAGAGGGGAACAATTGGCTGAGTTATGAATATTGACTGAGCTACGATACGGCTGAGTTATGACATGAAGCGGCTCAGATGAGATCCGACATGAAGTGGCTGAGTTATGAAACGGCTGAGTTATGGCATAAGGAAGCTGAGTTATGACATTACTACAGCTGAGTTATGGAGACGGAAATATAGCTGTTGGAAAGTGTTGACTTTAAGGTGTAAACACAGATTCGAAAATATAGCTGTTAGAATTCAAATCTGAAGAGCCTCACTAGATTTCCCTTCTATAAAGATCAGTGTATGTAAAAGAAATAAAAATTAAGGAAATATAATTCCTCTTTACTCTCTTTCTCACTCACTCTCTCTTATGATTCTCATCAATGTTCTTTACTTAATCTCTTCATAAACTCACTAATTCTAACATGGTATCAGACCAACAAAGCTCTTGAAACCTATTTCAACTTCCGCAAACACTCTGTTCTTGTTTCAATTCATTTTTTAAAATTCTCTCTCCTGTTCTTGGTGATTTGGAAGAAAGATGGAAGAAAACAACAACTACAAACATCTCAACATACCTGTGACCTTGAAAGGAATTAATTATCTCTTCTGGGCAAGGATGGTGAAGAGAGCTCTTGGAGGAAAAGGTTTATGGAAGTATGCCACAACAGATGCAGCTCCAAAACAAGCTGTCCAAGGAGAAGATGGAAAAGAGACAGTGGTAGCTGCTGATGAAGAGAAATGGGGTCAAGAAGATCTCATGGTGCTCTCAGCTCTCCTCAGCTCTCTTGAACCAGCAATCATGGAGTCTTACTCATACTGTGAGACTACCAAACAACTTTGGGACACTCTCTACAAGGTTTATGGAAATGTCTCCAACTTAACTAAGGTCTTTGAAGTAAAGAAAGCTCTCAATGGTCTCAGCCAAGGAGATATGGAGTTTCAACCCCACTTCGGCAAGTTCAGATCTCTTTGGGCAGAGCTGGAGATACTGAGACCACACACTGTGGATCCTAATATCCTCCTGGCCAGGCGTGAAGAAGACAAAGTCTTTGGGATGCTGCTCACTCTCAACTCATCTTATGGAGGGCTTATCAAGCACATCTTAAGAGCTGATAAGCTACCTGATCTAGATGATGTGTGTGCACAAATCCAGAAGGAAGAAGGGTCAGTGAGCCTATTTGGAAGCAAGAAAGACTTGAACATGGCTCACCAGGCTGAGAGAATGGTAGCTAACAAAGCTGCCTACAAGCAAGAGGATTGGAAGGGCTTGATCTGTGATCACTGCAAGAAGAAGGGCCATCTAAAAGACAAGTGTTGGATCTTGCATCCCCATCTTAAGCCAAACAAGTTCAAGGAGACTAAAACTCAGTTCCAAGATGCAAGAGCCAACTTCTCAGCTGATGGTGTTGAGCCAGCGACTCCAAACTCAATCTGTACCAGCAGCCATGGTGAAGGAAGTGCTTTGGCATCAACCTCAGTGTACAACACACCAATGACCAATCCAGATGAGTTTCTCAAGAGGTCAGACATGGAGGCTCTCATCAAGGCCTTAAAAGAATCTGGTATCCCTAGAACTCTTGGTATCTCTCATAATGCTTCTCACACTGCTGGAAATATTATAAATACTTTAAAATCAGTTAAACCTTTGATAATTGACTCTGGTGCCTCTCATCACATGATTAGTGATTTGAGCCTGATTAAAAATATTGAACCAGCCTTAGGAAATGTGATGATAGCAAATGGAGATAAAATTCCAATAAAAGGTGTAGGTGATCTTAAGCTATTTGATAAAGAATCTAAAGCTTTTTATATGCCAACCTTTGCCTCAAATCTGTTATCAGTTAAGAAAGTCACCACTGATTTGAATTGTCAAGTTACTTTCACTTCTAACAGTGTGTATTTTCAGGATATTGATTCTAGTAAGTTGCTTGGGAAATGTGTTGCCAAGGGAGACATGTACTTGCTTGAGGACACAAGACCAGCTTCTGATTTATCTAATGTTTTTATCTCTGTTTCTGAATTCCCTAAAGATGTAATGTGGCATGCTAGATTAGGACATCCTCACTCTCATGCCTTGAACATCCTGTTTCCTAGCATTAATTTTAAGAGTGATTGTGAAGCTTGTATCTTAGGAAAACATTGTAGAAGTGTGTTTCCTAAATCCAAGACTATCTATGATAATTGCTTTGATTTAATTCATACTGATGTGTGGACTGCTCCTTGTGCATCTAGAGAACAATATAAGTATTTTGTGACATTCATTGATGAAAAATCGAAATACACTTGGATCACTTTGTTGCAATCTAAAGATAGGGTGCTAGAAGCTTTTAAAAACTTTCA
This sequence comes from Hirschfeldia incana, assembly GCA_026261945.1. Taxonomy (NCBI): domain Eukaryota; kingdom Viridiplantae; phylum Streptophyta; class Magnoliopsida; order Brassicales; family Brassicaceae; genus Hirschfeldia; species Hirschfeldia incana. The sequence goes on from JABCMI010000005.1 coordinate 612,832, forward strand.
GAATTATGTCACTAACCATTTTAATGTCAAGATTAAAATTCTTAGATCAGATAATGGTGGTGAGTATACTAGCACATCCTTCAAACAACACTTAGCTGCCCATGGAATCATACAACAAACTAGTTGCCCTTACACTCCACAACAAAATGGTGTGGCTGAAAGAAAGAATAGACATCTAATGGAGGTGGCTAGGAGCATCATGTTTCACACTAATGTACCTAAAAGATTTTGGGGAGATGCAGTTGTCACTGCCACTTACCTAATCAACCGCACACCTACAAGAGTCCTTCTTGATTCCACACCATATGAGGTACTGAACAAAACTAAACCATCTATTGATCATTTGCGTGTGTGTGTTTTATTTTTATTCCAGGAGAGCTAAGAAACAAGCTAGAGGCTAAAAGCACAAAGGCAATGTTCATTGGATATTCTACACATCAGAAAGGGTACAAATGTTATGTTCCAGAGACCAGAAGAGTTCTAGTATCAAGGGATGTTAAGTTCCTGGAGTCTAGAGGGTATTATGCTGAGAAGAGTTGGGAAGAACTCAAGGATCTATCCACATCTGCCTCTGACAGAGCCAATAATCTGAGAGTTGTTATGGAAAAGCTTGGGATCAGTTTACAAAAATCACCAGCCCCGATCAGAGAGGTTCCAACACAAGCTGTAGAAGAGACAGTGGAGGATGTTGAGATCACTCATCTCGATCCTGAAGGGGGTGATAGTACTGAGCAGCCTGCGCAAGCTCCACCTGAAGAAAGCTCAGCATCTCATGATCAAGATGAGATATCAGAAGCTGAGACACAAATGGGTGAACCAAGTGAAGTGAATGAAGCAGAACCTGAGCAGATACAACCTTTGAGAAGAAGTACAAGGATCAGAAAGCCTTCACATTGGATCAATAGAAGAGTCTACTTCAATGCTGAGGCTGTGGCTCATCCTATCAGTGCTGTGTGCTCTCTTGCTCACTATCCAGGGGGGCATCAAGTATTTATCAGTGAATTGGATCAAGAATACATTCCAAGGACATATGAAGAGGCTATGCAACATAAGGAATGGAGAGCATCAGTTGGAGATGAGATAGGAGCCATGGTTAAGAATGACACATGGTTTGAGACTGCACTTCCCAAAGGAAAGAAAGCAGTGACCAGCCGACTCTTATATACAATCAAGTATGGAGCTAATGGCAAGCCAGAGAGAAAGAAGACAAGATTAGTGGCAAGAGGGTACACTCAGGTCTATGGTGAAGATTATCTAGACACCTTTGCACCAGTGGCTAAGCTGCACACTATAAGGATTCTTCTATCACTAGCTGTCAACTTGGAGTGGGATCTATGGCATATGGATGTAAAGAATGCCTTTCTCCAAGGAGAGTTGGAAGATGAAGTGTATATGAGACCACCTCCTGGCCTAGAAGACATGGTGAAACCAGGAAATGTCTTGAGACTAAAGAAAGCTATCTATGGCCTGAAGCAATCTCCAAGAGCTTGGTACCACAAGCTGAGTACAACACTCAATGGGAGAGGTTTCGTGAAGTCTCAAGCGGACCATTCTCTCTTCACACTGACTAGCAACCAAGGCATTGTAGTCATCCTGGTGTATGTAGATGATATCATCATCACTGGTAGTAACCAGGAAGGTATCTCCTCAACTAAAGTATTTCTTAAAAATGCTTTTGATATCAAGGATTTGGGAGAGTTAAAGTACTTCCTAGGGTTTGAATTATGCCGCTCCAAGGAGGGGCTTTTCTTATCCCAAAGGAAGTACACACTTGATATTTTAAATGAGGCAGGAAACCTTGGAAATAGACAGGCCAAGACACCATTGGAAGAAGGCTACAAGGTGCTGCGAGAGGGGGAGTATGATGCCACTCCCTTCACTGATATCAACAAGTATAGAAGAATGGTTGGAAAGCTCATCTACCTTACTATCACTCGACCAGATGTATGTTTTGCTGTAAATCAAGTGAGCCAGCATATGCAAGCACCAAAGATACATCACTGGAAAATGGTGGAGAGGATCTTGAGATACTTAAGAGAAGCACCTGGTCAAGGAGTATGGATGGCATGTAACAAAAATACTGAAGTGGTTGGTTATTGTGATGCTGATTGGGCTGGAGATAGAGTTGATAGGAGATTGACCACAGGCTATTGCACATTCCTTGGAGGAAATCTGGTTACATGGAAAAGCAAGAAGCAGAAGGTGGTGTCTTGCTCTAGTGCAGAAGCAGAATACAGGTCCATGAGGAAGCTAACTAGTGAGCTCATATGGATCAAAGGATTGCTAAGAGACTTGGGCATTGAGATCACCACTCCTATGACCATGCATTGTGACAACCAAGCTGCAATACACATTGCATCCAACTCAGTCTTCCATGAGAGAACAAAACATATAGAGATAGACTGCCACAAGGTGAAACAAGCAGTGGAGCAGCAAGTGATCCTTCCATGCTACACAAGAAGTGAAGACCAGCTAGCTGATATCTTCACAAAGGCAGTAAGTACTAAGGTGTATGAGTCCATTCATCCGAGAATGGGGCTCATAGATCTCTCATGTCACTGATCTCCCCTCCATGAAGTGATTTACTCTTTTTCCTTGGCTTGATTTTTATCCCATTGGGTTTTGCCTAGCTAAGGTTTTAATGAGGGATTGATTCATGGCTTCCAAACTTGACTTGTTTCACATGGTCAAGCTTGAGGGGGAGTGTTGACATGAAGCAATAAGTATTGTTTTATATACATAAAGAGGGGAACAATTGGCTGAGTTATAAATATTGACTGAGCTACGATACGGCTGAGTTATGACATGAAGCGGCTCAGATACAACATGACATTTCTGAGATCCGACATGAAGTGGCTGAGTTATGAAACGGCTGAGTTATGGCATAAGGAAGCTGAGTTATGACATTACTACAGCTGAGTTATGGAGACGGAAATATAGCTGTTGGAAAGTGTTGACTTTAAGGTGTAAACACAGATTCGAAAATATAGCTGTTAGAATTCAAATCTGAAGAGCCTCACTAGATTTCCCTTCTATAAAGATCAGTGTATGTAAAAGAAATAAAAATTAAGGAAATATAATTTCTCTTTACTCTCTTTCTCACTCACTCTCTCTTATGATTCTCATCAATGTTCTTTACTTAATCTCTTCATAAACTCACTAATTCTAACAGTTAACATGGGTAAATTATCCATGAGTTTACTCAAACCCATAGATAATGGGCTGGATTTTTACCATTCAATAAATAAATGGGTTCAATAGATTAAAACCTTTAGAGTTTATATTAATTTGGGTAAACACAATAGAGTAACTGAGTATCCAATAACCTATTATATAGTTTTTTTTATTAAAAACAGTTTAGTGATATTGTTTTCATCAAAACCGTAAAAGTGAGTTTTTTCGCCAAGATTGTAAAACCAATTTTTTCCCGTCAAAACCGTAAAACTGATTTTTTCCCGTTAAAACCGTAAAATCGAGTTTCCAGCCAAAACTATAAAATCGAGTTTTTTCGCGAAAACTGTAAAATCGAGTTTTCCCGTTAAAATCGTAAAATCAAGTTTTCCCACCAAAACTATAAAATCGATTTTCCCGTCAAAACCGTAAAATCGAGTTTTCCTGCCAAAATCGTAAAATCGAGTTTTTCCGCCAAACTCGTAAAATCGAGTTTTCCCGCCAAAACTGTAAAATCGAGTTTTCCCGCCAAATCCATAAAATTGAGTTTTCCCGTCAAAATCGTAAAATCGAGTTTTTCCGCCAAAACCATAAAATCGAGTTTTCCCGTCAAAACCGTAAAATCCCTGATGATGAACTGCACGAAGAAGAAAACCCTAATCTTGATAATAGAAGTTTATAAATTCTCATTCATATAATATTTCTTAAAATTTCTTTTTAACTATCTGCGTATAATAGATTCATCATTATCTAAATTAGAAATACATCTTTATCTAAAAAAAAGAGAAAATAAAATAATTGGTATAGTATTTTATTGATCCACAAGAAAATCCACACAATTATGTAAAGGTAATGTAACTAGTGTGTATGAATTGGGGCTCCCCATCACGTCTTATTATGGAAGAGTGATGACCATCTCTTTGTTTACCAGGATTTATACAAAATCTCATGTTACAAGATGCTCAATACGTTTCACAATGACTACAGAGTAGGGACACTAAGGAGTATGCTTGCTGAGAATATCTCTGTTTCTGAAACGCAGGAGGTGCGTCTAGCAATAGAATACATTGTCATCCCAGGAGGTGAACCGGTGGAGCCTCTTCCAAGACGGTCAGACATAATAGTCCGGCAGCTAGAGCTGGTAGAGAGTTATCAACTCTCGGTGGAGAATCTAGGCACTCATCTTAATCCTCGTCTTCAGATACTTCCTCGAAGATTCACCAAACAAGTGTTGCCATCTTCATCTCCAAAGAAAGCAGGAGATGATAGCATGGGGAATGCAGTTACTCGTCTTCCTTTCCTCAAGGATGGACATCTCTGACTCAGTACATGGATCATATATACATGGAGTAAAAGTCTTTGTAAATAAGATGTTGACGTTGTTGGTCATTGCTATTTATATATCAGAAACGATTCAAAACCTAAAACTTGCCTGACAAGTATCAAAAGCAATGTTAACATGTACACAGTATCATATACTTGATTCCGAGACACATACGTCCATGATCAACAAAACAAAGGACGAAAACTAAGAGCTTAAAACACGAAACCTAAAACTTGCCTGGCAAGAATCAAAAGCAATGACAACATGTACACAATATCATATAGTTGATTCCGACTGCACTACGTGTTACCCATACACAGCCACACATCATGGAAGAGGGACAAAGCTTGGAACGTACACATGGCCGCAAATGTCTGGTAGCTGGAATCCCTCGTCCTCCTCGTTTCGTTCGGTCTCAGTTGAGTTTCTTAGCCCATCCACACCAATCTCATAAAGAGTGCAGTAAGTACAAAACCTCTGACCTTGTACGCTTTCAGCTCCCTAAGGAGTAGACCGGATAAGACGTAAATCCATGGGGCTTTAACGCAGAAAGATCGGGACCGTCAACACTGAAGTATTGAGTAAACGAGACAGTCTCATCAGCTAGGTTGTTTGAACGCCACACCTCAATCTTCTTTGATTCTCCCGCTTGCAGTAGCAAAGACAATCTAGCTTCACGGAAACAGCTTAAGTAAGGTTCACAACCATGGTTTCAACTGGTTTACTAATTATCCAACAATCTTAACCAGCTAAACCTTACAAACCCCATTTTAATCAAACCTGACAATAAACATCCGACTGGTTTAGTTCTTTTCTTCTTCACCCGACCTTTTTAATTGTCTTCATCGGACTTTGATACAATCGACGTGGAAACGTGGAATTGGAAGCTCTAATTAAGAGACGGTGGAAACTGTAACTAAGAGACGATGTAGCCAGGGATCTTTATCGGATCCAAAGTTCCAAACCATCCGTTATGAAGCTAGTATTTTAGCATGCCAGAGAATTAAAGTTATTCACACATCAGCAAAGTGCATTCATACCAAAAGCTAGGTAGAGAAGAAGAATATTATTTTTTAATTTGTGTCCCTTCCCGGATTTGTAGAATCCGAATGGGTTATCAGCTGAGATGATGCTGAAACTCTACACATAGATTTTATGTCCTCCACCATCTTCTCTTTCTCCCCGAGACGGTTATAAGAACATATTGGAAGGACTGTCGCCGTTTTTAAACACTTTGAGTTTGCAAGGATGTATTCCACACATTCTCTCTCTTGTCTTCTTCTTCCTCCAAACTTATCCCACACAAAGATTTCGAGATGGGCTAACAAGCATCCCGGTACAGAACTTTGTTGGTTCCACGAAAGTGGGAGGTCCTCGTAGTAAAGACCCACACACTGAAAATCAACAAGGAAGAATAATAAACTAATTTTACTTTAAACTTACTTACTGTTTGAGGGACAGGGAGAAAGTTACTTACGTAGCTGATCGTAAGAACTTTTAGTATAGGGGAGTTATGTAGGAAAAGCATAAGTGGTTCAAGTGACCAGTGCTCCGAGTAACCTGGCCTAAAGTCTGAGAAACTTCGTTTAAAAAAATTCAGCTTAAACTTCGTGAGCCGAGGGAAGTTAAGGGCGCTAAAACATGCAACCTGCAGTTGAATTACATTGAACAAGATAAGCATAACAACACATCAAAGAGAGCATCACATATCGGAACAAGAAGGATACTCAAAATAGTTACATCCATCAATCTCAAATTGAGACTCCCGACAGAGGAAAAAGATCTCAGAAACTTGTCATTTGGCCGAGGAACCAAGTGACCAACATAAGCCGTCTCAAGGTGAGGCATGTTCTGGATCGAGCCAAGGTCTGCATAATCAAATATACTAAGGTGTCGTAATCCATGGGAGTCTAAAACCAAGGGCATAGCAGAATATCTTTCGTGATTGTTCGTGTATGTGAAACTCTTTAAAGAAGGAACTTTCACAGTGAAAGTTTTCACATTGTCACAAAAGTATCGGTTCACATGCAAATAACTGAGCGCAGGGCAATTCGCTAGAAGCCTAACATGAGAGCTTTCATCTTTAAACACAACATTGAGAAGTTCCAGCGTCTGAAGCAAAGGAAAGCAGACTAGGGAAGGAACATCAACGACGAGAGCACTACATGATAGAGTCAGATTTACTAGCGTTTTGGAGGTGTAAAAGTTCGATGGTAGCAGCAGTATCTCTCGTCGAATTGGTAAAATAAGAGATGGTATAGTGAGAGATAGATCTCGAACGTTGTGGTCAACAGCGTATGAGACGCACTTTACAACATCTGCATCGTCCGTAAACTGGCGTTCAGCTTGAATATGCAAGCTTTCTAGTACAGTTGCTTTGTGGAGTTGCAAAGACTTGTCAACTAAGCGCCAAAGGCTCTTTCCTCCTTCTTTGCTTGTATCATTGTATGCAAGTTTAGGCACCATCGTCCAGACCAAACCCCATCTTTTGGACAAAACCATGGTGGTCACCACATCTTTTGTTGGGACTTGAGACAATATGTTCAACAGCAACTCGTCATGCAACGCACTGATCCTGTCTATGCAAGGCATTTTTTTTTCGTTTTCTTTGAGAACAAAGCGGATGATCTGCACGAAGAAGAAAACCCTAATCTTGATAAAGTAGAAGTTTATAGAAATCTCATTCATATAATATTTCTTAAATTTTCCTTTTAACTTTCCGCTTTACTTGTATAATAAACTCATCATTATCTAAATTGGAAATACATTTTTATCTCAAACAAAAAAAGAGAATAAAATAATTGGGTTATCATTCTGTATTGATATAGTTTTTTATTGATCCACAAGAAAACCCACACAATTATGTAAAGGTAGTGTAACTAGTGTGTGTGTATAACCGGTTGAGCTTCTTCCAAGACGGTCAGACATAATAGTTCTTCAGCTAGAGCTGGTAGAGACTTTATCAACTCGCGGTGGAGAATCTAGGCACTCATCTTCCTCGAAGATCCACCAAACAAGTGTTTGCCATCTTCATCTCCAAAGAAAGCAGGAGATGGTAGCATGGGGAATACAGTTACTCGTCTTCCTTTCCTCAAGGATGGACATCTCTGACTCAGTACATCTATGTTTTTACTCTGTATTTATTATATATATATATATCAGAAACGATTCATGAAATTAATACACAACAACATTTTTTAAAGTGCTTTTTCCATTAGTTGCGTGGCGAACAAGTATGAGTTACACACATGCATGGTTTAAAACCTAAAAGAAAGACGAAAACTAAAAAGCTTAGTACACCAAACCTAAAAACCTCCTCGATCCAGATTTCTTCTTATTGACATATCTTATCAGCAAGTCCCCCATCACGTCTTATTATGGAAGAGGGACGAAGCTTGGAACATACACTTGGCCACAAAAGATGGGGAACCTGAAACGCCCATAGATTCGTTCTGTCTCAGTCTCAGTTTGGTCTCTTTGCCCACCCTCATCAATTTCACGAAGAATGCCGTAAGTAGTATATGTAACACCATATCCTTCATCTCCCTCACACAAGGCGAAGATACCTGTAGGCTTGACAAAGCAGTAGACAGGATAAGACGTAGATCCATGGGGCTTAAGCGCAGGAAGATCCGGACTGTCAACACTGAAGTATGGAGTAAAGGAGACAGTCTCATCCGCTAAGTTGTTTGAACGCCACACCTCAATCTTCTTTGATCCTCCCGCTTGATGTAGCAAAGACAATCTATCTTCACGGAAACCGCTCAAGTAACAACGATCAGCAAAGTAGAGAGGAGGACATGAGCATACGTCCTTGAATCTTTCCGCAGTGAAATCGAAACCGAGAATGCGATTGTTCACATCAAGCCAGTACATGTTGCCCATCACAGCCACACCTTTGCTATCTACGTGCACATCAACCTTGACATCATCACCAAGAGTCCTCCAGGAACTATTCTTGAACTCATAAACCTCAACCTTCGTATCACCTTCAAAAACCTTAAACCAGCTATTGTTAAACCTCAAGATCTTGTAACCTTCCTCCTCTCGAGTCTTGTATCCGATCCCGTAGACACTTTCAGTGTTACGCGAGAAACCTTGTGAGGGACTGATCCATTTGACTGTCTTCAAAAGTGGATTCCACATCGCGATTTGGGGGCGTCTTGGTAATTGGTTGATTTCCCAACGAGCACGACGTATACACGACTTCATTTGGTTCATGAAACTCGTCAGCGATTGGTGATGTTGCGCGTGCTTTGGTCACCGAATCGATGATACGTACTACGTTACCAACGGTTCTTAAGAATCTTTTCGAGGAGGAGTCCGAGGAGGAGGACCGATCAAGATGTTTGGAGATGATCATCTTGTTGGTGCCGGAGGTGAGAGGTTTGATGAGAGCGTACCATTGCTTGCACACTGTTTTCGATCGGATCAGGTCTTCGGCTGGAGTTCTGGTGAATATTTCTTCTACTAACTCGGAGTGCAGTGATGAAAACGACGACAAACGAGCCATGGGTGCTCTGTTCTTGGACACTCTTCTTTAATCTTTCTATTTGTGGCGGCAACAATCTTAGTTTAACGAAGTATAGATTGATCCACGAGAAAATCCACATGCATGGTGCGATACTATTCTTTAATATAAACGAATAAAACAAGCGAACCAGTTTAAGATTTAACCGAACTACAAAGAAATCCATTTACAATCGAACCGGCTTTTAAGCAAAAAGAAAAAGAAAAACAATCTAATAACGAACCGGGTCAGGCTTAATCAACCAAATTGGTGATATCTTTCCATTTATTATTATTATTATTATTATATTATTATTACTAGGTAATGAACCCGTGCGATGTCGCACGGAAACTCATTTTATAAAATCAAATATATTATATTTTAGAGTTTTCTGTAAAAAAAGTCATCAATGTGTTTTTCTGGCTATATTATCTATAATCTCAAAAATCTATGGATCAAACCATCAAGTGTTGGTCAACCCGCAATATAACCCTCGACTGTGTATAAATGTTTGTATATAATTTTATATAATGCTCAATACTATGTCATTTCAAGTGTATGGATTAATTAAAAAGTTTCTTGGTGAGAGTCAAACCGCTTACCTTTTGGGAAATCCACCCAAGACATTACTAATTTTTGAATAAACATGCAAAACCATAAGACTTGCTGGAAAATTCCAGAGGGATATGAAAATTATACACCAAAAGCAACGAAACGACAGCAACATATAAGTACCATGAAGTCTGACTCTGACCCTTTAGTAACGGAAAAAAAAACACTCCTAGAAAGAGAGAAAGACCACACCATAAATGACACTTAACAAAGCCGAAAACCATAGGAAAATAGCATAGTAGTCATTGCCAAAGACAATTAATTGTAACAAATAAGTTACAGTGAAAATGAAAATGTGTGTAAACAATTATATAAAAAATGCAATCACGAAGCTTTTCACCATTTTATTATTATTCGTAAGATTAGTGAAAATTTTACTTTGAGAAATGCATGGACATAGACTATTTATAGATTTTGAAAATCTATTTAAACAATCACATATTTTCAATTTAAAGAGTCATGTCTTTTAATTTTAAAAGTTGTTATTTAGAAAATATACTTATAATAGTCACAATTTTTCACTTTTAGAAAATGCACAACTTCTTACTATTTTTTTGTTGACAACACTTCATTTGAATATCTTCTAAGAACTTGTAACTAACTAATTGCATAGAACTTTTTTTTTTGCCATTTTATTTGATTATTAGTGAAATTATAATTTGAGATAGCATAAACATAAGTGATTTCTAGTTCAAAAAATTGTTTGAATAGTCGCATTTTTCTATTTAACAGCTATCATTATGAAATGATACTTATATGAACAATCATAACTTTTCAAATCAAAAATTTGCATTCTTTCAACATAAGTAGTTATTAGTAGATAAAAAGACGCAACTTTTGAAGTAATTATTTTTAAAAGTTGCTTGTTCAAAAGACACAACCTTTCAACATAAGTGAAATTTACACCCTTTGGAATTAATCAGGATTCCTATTATTAATAGGTTTTGAAAGTCTATTTGAACAGTCACATATTTTCAATTTAAATAGTCATGTCATTTGATTTAAAGGTAGTTATTTAGAAAATATACTTATAATAGTCACAATTTTTTACTTTTAGAAAATGAACAACTTCCTACTATTTTTTGTTGACAACACTTCATTTGAATATCTTCTAAAAACTTGTAATTAACTAATTGCATAGAACTTTTTTTATTCCCCTTTTTATTTGATTAGTGAAATTATAATTTGAGATAGCATAAACATAGGTGATATATAGTTCAAAAAAAATTTTGAATAGCTTTAATGGCTATCATTATGAAATGATACTTATATGAACACTTATAATTTTTCAAATCAAAAGGTCGCATTCTTCAACATAAATAGTTATTAGTAGAAAGAAGCAACTTTTGAAGTAACTATTTTTAAAAATTGTTTGCTCAAAAGACACAACCTTTCAACATAAGCGAAATTCACACAATTTAGAATTAATCAGGATTCCTATTATTAATAGATTAGAGAATCTGTTAGAAGTACCACCAATCAAATTTGGGTTTAGACTTTAATAATTATTGATTAGGTTTTAGTAATAGAGACTTGGGGTTGGATTTTTAAATGTTCTATATTTTTAAAAAATCAACTTAATGTGTTTTATCATAAATTTAGGGTATTTATATAAAAATAATTTTTTATTGATGATAATTTGAAAATTAATATCAAATTTATGGTAGAATTAAAATTTCTCTTTATTATTATATTTTGATCCGCATTATTAAAATATAGGGGTGGCATTTCGATTTAATTGTGAGTTCGATTTGGATTTGGTTTTGTTTGGTTTGAATTATTTGGGTCTAAGGAAACTTGAACCATAGCCATCCAATTGGTATGGTTTGGTTTATGTTCAATTTGGTTCGGTTTTATTTCGGTTTGGTTTTGGTTTTGTTTACTTTAATTTGGGTTTGTTTGTATTTGTCAGTTCTACCGAGTTCATTTGTTAGTTTTATTGTAGTTCAATTATGAAAATATATTTTATAAAAACAGAAAAAAATCATCCTTTGATACTAAATCATTATTTCTTTAATATTTAAAAGTAAAATCAAACATCCCAATATATATATATATATATATATATATATAAAAGTGTAATTCAATAATTTTATTTTTTATCTTCAAACCTAATATAAATATCATAAAATAACTTTTCTGTTTTGATGTTAATGTATGTTATTCACATTCTTTTATTTTATTTTTAGATGTGTTATTCTATTCATTTAAAGTAAAATGTATATATTATGTTTAGTTGGAAAGGATAAATGATTAAATATATTAAATTTTAATACTTATTAGTATATTTATTAATCTTCTAATTAAAAATACTTTGGTTTGGTTTGGTTTTAGTTTGGTTTAAAACCGAACAAAACTGAATCATTCGGGTTGATAAAATTTTGAACCAAATAGTTTAGACATACACTTTAGTTTGGTTTGGATCGGTCAAGATTCAGTTGGGTCGGGTTGGTATGGTTTGGTTTGTTTATATTTTTTATTATAAAATAAATAATTTAAAGCTAATTTTTATTCTATTATTTGAGTTTCAAAAAATGTTTTCATATCGATTTAGACCCGTAGTCAACTCGGTAGATCCGATCACCCATATATAATTCAGTTTAGGTTTAGTGGAAAAAAATATTTATTAAAGATTTGATAAAATCTGGTAATAACCCAATGATTAGATATCACCCCTGTAAAATCTGGTAACATTTTATAAATATGGGCTTTTTGCAAATGAGAGTCAAAACTTGAAGGCAAACACAAAACTACTAATCCTTCAAAACAATTTTTTTTTATGGACGACTTCCACTTTTTCTGGACGACTTCTGTGGATTCTGGTCAAACCAAAAAAAATCTTGGACGACTTCCACAGAAGTCGTCCAGAATTCTTTTTTTTGTTTTGATATTCCAATTACAAAACTAACATGTCCAGAATTTTTTTTTGTTATAATAAAATATTAATTTTTAAATTATTTCGTAGACAACTTTTGTGTAAGTCGTCTGGAAAAGGCCAAATTTTGAAAATATTTTGGTCAAACGCAAAACTAACATGTTTATCTCAGACGACTTCCACGGAAGTCGTCGAAGGTCGTCTGAAATTTTATTTTTAACAAAGGACGACTTCAAGGAAAGTCGTTTGGACAGACGACTTCTTTGGAAGTCGTCATTCGTAAAAATTTAATAACAAAAATGACCTAAATGATGATCTCTCTGGAACTAAATGACGACCTCTATTATATATCATTCCATAGAAGTCGTCTGAGCGAATGTTTAATAAACTTGTATTTTCTCTAAAACTATAAAGACTTTTTAACATTTTCTTGTTAATTCATGTATATTGGACTATATTAGAGCCACTGAATGAAATTTATAACTTTATTGATGATAATTATGAGGTTACCAATATTCATGTTAATTGAAGTTTCTAGCTAATGTAGAAGACTTTCAGGGAAGTCCAAAGTCATCTGGTTCGATAATTTAATAGACAACTTAAAATTAAGTCGTCTAGACCCTAACAGAATCCCTTATCTAAATTAATGATATATGGTGTTTTATACATCATTGTATATATGTTTTCTAATTGGTTTTCAAGTCTTTATCGAGTCTTTCTAGTCTTTTTTGAGTCATTACAGGTTTAGAGTTGCACTGGATGGGATATGGACCAGTAGAAGCAAAAGAGGCAGAAAACAGTGCAGTTTGGTGATTTTCACGCAGAACACTCTGATGAGTGTTCCGATTGATTGTTCCAGCGGCAGAGATTTTTAAGGAAACTTAATATTTCGGGATTTGCCCTAATTTCCCTATCTTTCTCTCCCAGCCGCCTGTGGCTTTTACATAAGTTATTTTTCTATTTTCCTAGACATTCTACGCTAGTTTTTACACAAGAAACCATTGGAGACTTTTGTGCTTTTGGATTGTAAAGGGAGAAGGCTCCATCTCTCTCACCATAGAGAAGATTATCCTAAACCCTCTATTTGTTTCTGTTATATTTATGCAATATTATTCAGAATCAATGTCTCTGTTCTCTTGTGTCATGGCTGAGTAGTCGGCTAGCTTGTCTAGGGTTCTAGGGTGTTAGATAGTGAGCTAAACATAGATAAGTGAATCCATTAATTGTCTTTGTTCATAACTGTTCTTATTGCTTGCAGTAAACTGGCCGCTTATTGTTAGATCTTAGGTTTAACCTGTTCATTAACCGTGTAATAGGTTGCTAGATCTGTTATGAATGAGCATTGCATCCCTAATCAGCGAAAGTAGATATTAGGGTGTTTTGTGAACCTATCGGACCTGATCTCTATTGCTTGCGATCGCTTCTCACCTCAACGACAGTTAGATGGTGAGATCGATCAGCATAGGGAGCAGTACCACGACAGTGGACTGTTCTACTTGAGTGATCCGAGTTCTGGACCTGTTTTTAATTTAACTTGAATAATTGTTTGGCTCATAAGTATTAACACCCGATGAAGTAACCCTATGCTGGCTTCTCTTTAATTTGAATTTACTTTTTGCAATCATTTACTTTACTTGCTAGTTACGATACCTTAAATCAAAAACCCCAATATTGTTTTAGCTAAGTATTGATCCAATAGAAATAAAGTGTAATAGTGGTCTCTGTGGATTTGATCCTAAAGTGCTACATCGACATACCATTCGATTGTGGTAGTGTGCACATTAAGTTAATTGGTGTGCGTGAACACGAATATCAATTAACTAGCTAAACACTTTGAAAAATCAAATTAAACTTAAAAAATATTTACTTTTTTTTGTAACACAAATTTATATTAAGAAAGACTCAAAGAGCGACGTTTACAACTAAAACATAAAGTTCTGGAGTCCTACTCGACGGTAGAAAGAAGCTAGAAAACAATACAAAAAAATAGCTAGAGATAAAGCCATATATGGACGAGTCACGCTCAGCGAAATGAAGAAATTCAAAGAGAAGCTTTGCTTTTGTTCCCATGGCGATTGTTCTTTGAACAATTGATAGTCGCAGACGACGTTGAAACACCTATATGAAGAGGTTCGAATGATGATTGGCAAGAACTTTAGGTGGGAAGCTCCAAATCCGTAGACAATATTGAGAGAACAAAGTCCTATTTGACTTGATTTGGCGCTGAAGCAAGTACAATCAGCTTTAAACCCAGCTGAGCTTACCGAAAAGACTAGGTGAATCTTAAGCTCTAACTTCACCTCCAAGGAGGCGCTTGGGGAAATGAGGTTTGATGACAGACCTGAAGGTTTAGTCGGGTCCAACACTCGAAACTCAACATTACCGTGTCGAGCCCAACAAGTTGTAACCGAAGACCTAAGCAAACAATCATCACTCTCGTTTAACCAGAGTGTGTGTGAGCAAACATTGGATAAGAGGTAAAAAGTTTTGGGGTGGATGAGTCCTTGTCTAACAACTTCAGTGTGAAGATCGCATAGTTGACTCTGTGAAGAACCGTTGATGCTTGAGACGGCGTAATGTGAAGGAAGCGCAACATTGGTAGAGATATTAAATCCGGCGAGTCCACACTCTTGCACAAGAGTTCCAGCAACAAGGAGATCGGACGAGCCATAGATCCGGCTCTGTGAAGAACCGTCGATGCCTGAGACGGCATAGTGTAATGAAAACGCAGCAGTAAAAATGTAATGAGCAAATCTGGCGAAACCATACTCTTGCACAGTAGATCCGGCGGTCACAAGGAGAAAGAGATATAACCAAAGTAGCTTAGCTCCATAGAACCGAGACGTGACGATTGCTGAAGGAGATGCGATGAAAGTGGGGTTGGACGAGGACAAGTGATTGGACGGGACTAGAGAACAGTCGCGGACAGGACGCAAAAGAACCACCGGAGAGAGTTGATATCAACTCTGGCCAGAAAGTGAAGTACGTCACGACTTTGTTGGGGAAGACGGAGGTGGCTTGCGACATGGGAGGGGAACAATAGCCAAAAGATGCAAGAATCCTGAGCTCTCTTAGATAATTGGAACAGTATATAGATCTGAGCCTAGGAGAGGTGAGAGGAGGATAGGATGAGGCATTTGTAGCCTCTTCCGACAACGACGAGCGGGATGGTCTTGAAGGAGAGCGACATAGCTGTAAACTTTTCAAACTAGACAGCGGCTGAGCACCGGAACGAGTCTCGGTTAACAGATCCGGGTCTGTGGGAGAGAAACCGAAGTTAGAGGTGGATGAAACGCGACCAGAAGTTGTGGAACCTCTTGCCGGAGGCCGTTTCCATGACCCCAACTGCAAGTCTAGCAACAACAAAACACAGAAAACAAACACAATAGAAGGAGGTAGACGAGACATAGCTAAGCACAAGACCAGAAGAAGGCGATGCCGGCGAGCAGCAGCTCCACCGGCGCCGGAAGGAGAATGAAGATGCGGCGCCTCGATTTTAGTGTCTGGGAGCTTTTGAAATTAGTGTCTGGGAACGCCCCAAGAAAAACACATATAGGTAAAAATTTACTATACAGTGAAACAAACACATATAGGTAAAAATTTACTTTTTCAAAAAATCACTCAAGCTTTCCAAAATCTATAGCCCAAACAATACATACAATTCTACAACATATGTTGTCAAACCCTAAAACCAAAGACTATTATGATTAGCCACTTTCACTCATCTTTGTTGAAAACTATTATATTTTGTTATATTTTAATTTACATAACTTTATACTATTTATAATTACATGATTTTAATTTTTCACTTGTCAAAATATTTTTTAAA
Source organism: Hirschfeldia incana (assembly GCA_026261945.1). Classification (NCBI taxonomy): domain Eukaryota; kingdom Viridiplantae; phylum Streptophyta; class Magnoliopsida; order Brassicales; family Brassicaceae; genus Hirschfeldia; species Hirschfeldia incana. The sequence goes on from JABCMI010000005.1 coordinate 629,153, forward strand.
AATTTTAAAAAATACTTTTAAGATCAACTACACTAGACGAGTTACATGGAAGTCATCTAGGAAAAGTCATACATGTTCAATGGTTGCTAATGTGCATTTTTTTTTGTAGATGAGGTGTAAGTTGCATGCATTGTAAGGAGGATGGTTGTTGTAAGATGAATGGTGGAATTTTGTGGTTGATCAATATTGGTGTAAGTTAAAAAATGTGATATGCTTTGACTAGTTACTATTGCTTGGTTCCATCTTTTAAGTATTATTGTTATGAGTTGGAAGAAATGTTAAAACGCTTCTTAAAATGTTGTATCAATATAAGACTACCAACATTCTTTATTGATGAGAAAAAGATATTTAGAATTTATTATTGCATTTGGGAGATCCAAAGATAAGAAAAAAGTTATTGAAGTCAATTATTTCATTGATTTGTAAATGTGTAAAAATATTATTAGCACATGTATTACATATTGGTAAACATTATTATTGATTATACAAAAAATTCACAACTAAATGAATACACATGCAAATCACAAAACATACCACAAACAAAACTATTATATATCATTCTTTTACAAAAACAAGCATGAACTCCACTTGATATGGAAGAAGACTTAATCAGAAGACTTTCAGGAAGTCCAAACGACTTTCAGGAAATCCAGGCGACTTTCAGGAAGTCCAGACGACTTTCAGGAAGTCCAGACGACTTTCAAGAAGTTCAGATGACTTCCAGAAAGTTCATACGACTTCCAGGTAAGTCGTCCAGACGACTTTCAGGTAAGTTATCTCAGAAGCCTTCCAAATCCAGATCTGAAAAACATGCATATCCAAAAACATTCAAATGACTTAAAAATAGAGAAAATGAGTGGAAGATGAGACAAATATACCTTTATAAATCACACAAAAATATATATATATATTTAAATTAATATATCTACCTTTACATGAGTGGAAGATGAAAAATCTGAAAAATCTGAAAAAGATAAATTAGTGAGAAACACATAAGATAAAACTGAAAAATTCATACAAAGCTTGGTGTTTTCAAGTCAAAAAGATTAGAGTGAGTTTGAAGAGTTTTAGTTTGGAAAAAAGTAAGAAATTTATACAACATAAGATGACCAAATAAAGAAAAATCAGACATATAAACTTACCAAAACACTCAGGCCTGTTATAAAAAGGAAAGACATGAGAGAAGACTCGTCAGACGACTTCCAGGTAAGTCGTCCCAGAAGTCTTTTAAATCCAGATCTGAAAATATGCATATCCATAAACGTTCAAATGGCTTAGAACAGAGAAAATAAGTGGAAGATTAGATAAATCTACCTTTATAAAATACACAAAAATACATTTCTAAAATGAATAGATTTACCTTATAATAAGTGGAATATAAAAAATATGTGATAAAAGATCTGCAAAAACAAGAAAAATTAGTGAGAAAGACATGAGACAAAAAAATTGATATAAACTTTGGTGTTTATAAGGTCAAAAAGATTAGAGAGAGGTCGGAGATGAACATTACATTTCTGTTGTAGCCATTTCAGATGAGGAGAGAGAATGTGTAAAATTTTCTTTATATAGAGAGACACAAAAATCGAATTAGGTTAAATATTTTCTATCCAGACCACTTTAGACGACTTAATTTTCAGTCGTCTAGAAGACTTTAATATATTTAGCAGGAAACTAAAATATTTTTAGCGGGAAAATAAAATAGAAGGCTTCCTAGAAGTAAGTCGTCTTAAGTCGTCTGGTTTAAATTATTCACCAAAATTAAGTAACTAAACAATTCATGGAATCGATTTTTAAAAAATATTTAGGCGGAAATATTTGGACGACTTAAATTTAAGTCATCCAGCTTTAATAATTCAACAGACGACTTAAAATTAAGTCGTCTAGACCCTAAACACAACCCTCTAATCTAAATTAACTATCTAAACACTTTGAAAAATCAAATTAAATTTAAAAAGTGTTTACTATACGCTGAAACAAACGCATATACTTAAAATTTTATTTTTACAAAAAAACATTCAAGCTTTCCAAAATCTAACCCTAACAATACATACAATGCTACAACATATGTTGTCAAACCCTAAAACCAAAGAATATTGATGCTACAACATATGTTGAAAACCATTCTATTTTATTATATTTTAATTTACATCACTTAAAAATGTTTATAATTACATGATTTTAATTTTTTACTTGTCAAAATATTTTTTTAATTTTTTATAATTTATTTTTGAGACTACTAGACGACTTCCAGAAAAATATGACATGAATTATTTTTAGTAGTCATGTCATTATTTTTTAGTAGTCATGTCATCATTATTTTTCTGGAATCCATATCATCAGCCCTTCGTGACCAAACAAAAAAAAACCAAAAATTTGTTTGGTCACAAAGGGCTGACTGTAATTTCACAAGATTTTTAGATTATTTTCTAATTGATTCAAGTTGGGGTATATGTTTGAGGTTAAAATCAAGTATTATGTCATATTTAGTAAATTCTCTTAAAAGTATTTTGGTTACATTTTACAGACGCATTTGAAGTCAATGAGATTTGATTGGTTGATGTTGTACCTTTAATTTTTTTTTAGAAAATAGGATGTGAATTATTTTACTTTTGCTTTACTTATTTTTGCTGTAGATCTATTTTAAATCACTTAATAAAACCTGTAGAAATTTTGATTTTGAAAGATAATATATTTCATTTTCTAACTTTTTGTGGTAGCTTTATTTTTTATAATTTATTTTTAAATCATCTGCTCGATTATTGACACCCAAAATGTTCTTTTTTCATCTATGACACCCTAAAATGATAGCATCTAATATTTGTAGTATGTAAATATTCAAATCATTACAAAAATATTTTTTAGAATCTTAACATTTACACCAAAAAATATATTTTTAGAGTTTATTATGTAAGGTCATGAGTTTGATAGATATAGTTTAGAGTTTATGTCTCGAGAGCAGTGAACCAACGGTGAAATAATCAGTATCTAAAATAAATTTTATATGATAAACTATTTTAATGTACATGTAGTTTCAAAAGTATTCATTTGTTTTACCATAGCAAGATAATCTATTTATGTATCTCTACAGAGTTCAAATGAATTCATTTATTTTACCATAGTAAGATAATATATTTTAATGATAAATCCGCAAGGTAGGAGATGATAGAGTTGAAGCAAGAGTTAATTTCAGAACCAAATTAAAGATTAATCTCCCTACACAACAGAATCAAGGATCATGAATTGATGTGTAAGGTAAAGAAGTAAACAAGTCATTTCTTCTTAATATCAAACAATATTTGCTCGCTAATAGTCATATATAAAATGACAGTATGGAAAAAGACCATGAACAAAAATATGAAGCTAGTATTTTGGCATGTCAGAGAATTAAAGTTATTCACATCAGCAAAGTGTGTTCATACCAAAAGGTCCAGAAAAGAATAGTATTATTTTTTAATTTGTTACCCTTCATTCCAGGATTGTAGAATCCGAATGTGTTGTGAACGGTTGCGAATTATAAGAGAAGAACAGAGAGCAAAACGAATTGAGGCAAATACCCGTTTAGGGTTTCTTATTATTGTGCGAATGAATAATTTACAAACCCTTAGACCCATATTTATACAAGCCTCAAAAACCAGATTTCCTTTTCCCAATAAGAAAAATACAACAGAAAAAGTAAATTTCCTAAACCGAAAAGGCATACCGTACCGCGGGGGCCTTCTTAAAATGTTGTATCAATATTACTGGTGCACAGAGATTTAAGACACACAGATGCAACAAACACCACCTTGACGAAAAATTTCTACAAACTCCTTATCCCGTCTATCTTCTGGGGGGAACCTCCTTTGCTTCTCAGCATTGGTAGACATGGAGCAGTTCCAAGCAATGCTTGAACTTCTCCGTGGTAACAGGCTTGGTCAGCATGTCAGCTGGGTTCTCTGACGTATGCACCTTCTCCAATAAGACTTCTCCTGAAGCTGCTAACTCCCTTATCTTGTGAAACCTTATACGAATGTGCTTCGTCCTCACATGATACACTTGATTCTTAGCCAAACATAGTGCACTTTGACTATCACAGTGTAGCTGAACTCCTTCCTGATCAACACCCAACTCGGATACAAGACCTTGTACCCATACCGCTTCCTTAGCTGCTTCTCCAAGTGCCATGTTTTCAGCTTCAGTGGTCGACATCGCTACAATAGGTTGTTGTACCGATCTCCAACATATAGGTGCTCCTGCAAGAGTAAAAACATACCCTGTAGTTGACCTGCTATTATCCAGATCTCCACCATAGTCTGAATCCACGAACCCAATAACTGAATCCTGCACTTTTTCTCCAAACATGAGCCCATAGTCACTTGTGCCTCGTAAGTATCTCAGAACCCACTTCACAGCATCCCAATGCTTCCTTCCAGGATTCGACATGTACTTACTGACTTGACTAACTGCTTGTGCTAGATCCGGCCTTGTACACACCATTGCATACATTAAACAACCAACTGCGCTAGCATAAGGAACCTCTGCCATATCCTCGAGTTATTCAGCAGTCTTTGGACTTTGCTCTGCTGAAAGTATGAAGTGCTTCGCCAACGGTGTAGAGACTGCCTTTGAATTTGACATATCAAAACGTTCTAACACCTTCTCAATGTAGCTCTTCTGAGAAAGCCATAATCTCTTAGAGCTTCTGTCCCTGCGAATCTCCATTCCAAGAATCTTCTTTGCAGCACCAAGATCCTTCATCTCGAACTCTTCACCCAGTAACCCCTTCAAACGATTTATGTCCTCCATATCGTTTGCAGCAATAAGCATATCATCAACATATAACAGCAGGAATATGGGAGAATGGTCGTCAAGGGACTTGACATACACACAGCAATCGTACTCGCACCTTTGATAGCCAATCTTCAACATGTATGAATCAAAACGTTTGTACCACTGCCTTGGAGCCTGCTTCAAACCGTAGAGAGACTTCTTCAATCTACACACCAGATGCTCTTCTCCAGGCTTCACCAAACCTTCAGGTTGATCCATATATATTTCTTCCTCCAATTCTCTATGAAGAAATGCCGTTTTCACATCCAATTCTCCATGACTACGTCCGACCAACGAGTGCTGGGCTTTTACTGGTGCACAGAGATTTAAGACACACAGATGCAACAGAATGGGTTATCAGCTGAGATGATGCTGAAACCCTATACATAGATTTTATGTCCTCCACTGTCTCCTCGAGACGGTAGGAACATCTTGGAAGGACTGTCGCCGTCTTTAAACACTTTGAGTTTGCAAGGATGTATTCCACACATTCTCTCTCTTTTCTTCTTCTTCCCCCAAACTTATCCCACACAAAGATTTCCAGATTGGCCAACAAGCATCCCGGTACAGATCTCTGTTGGTTCCACGAAAGTGGGAGATCCTCGAAGCAAGGACCCACATCCTGAAAATCAACAACGAAGAATAATAAACTAATTTTACTATAAACTAATTGTTTGCTGGACAGGGAGGACCTACTTACGTAGCTGATCGTAAGAACTTTTAGTATAGGTGAGTTGTGTAGGAAAAAAATAAGTGGTTCCAGTGAACAGTACTCTGAGTAGCCTGGTATAAACTCTGACGAACTTGGTTTATAAAGTGCAGTTTAAACTTCATGAGCCGAGGGAAACTAATGGCGCTAAAACATGCAACCTGCAGTTGAATTACATTGAACAACATAAGTATAACACATCAAAGAGAGTATTACATATAGGAACAAGAAGGATAATGAAAATAGTTACGTCCATCAATCTCAAAAAGAGACTCCCGACAGAGGAAAAAGATCTCAGAAGATTTTCATTTGGCTGAGGAACCAAGTGACCAACATAAGCCATCTCAATGTGAGGCATGTTCTGGATCGAGCCAAGGTCTGCATAATCAAATAGAACAAGGCGTCGTAATCCAGGGGAGTTTAAAACCAAGGGCATAGCTTCTCTGTCATTTTGGGTGTATGTAAAACTCTTTAAAGAAGGAACTTTCACAATGTAAGTTTTCACATTGTCACCAAAGTATCGGTTCACATGCAAATAACTGAGCGCAGGGCAATTCGCTAGAAGCCTAACATGAGAGCTTTCATCTTTAAACACAACTTTGAGAAGGTCCAGCGTCTAAAGCAAAGGAAAGCAAGCTAGGGTAGGAACATCAACGACGATAGCACTACATGATAGAGTGAGATTCACTAGCGTTTTGGAGGTGTAAAAGTTTGATGGTAGCAGCAGGATCTTTGGTTGAGTTGGTAAGATAAGAGATGGTATAATAAGAGCTAGCTCTCGAACGTTGTGGTCAACAGCGTATGAGACGCACTTTACAACATCTGCATCGTCCGTAAACTGGCGTTCAGCTTCAATATGCAAGCTTTCTAGTACAGATGCTTTGTGGAGTTGCAAAGACTTGTCAACTAGGCGCCAAAGGCCCTTTCCTCCTTCTTTGCTTGTATCCTTGTACTCGAGTTTAGGCACCATCGTCCAGACCAAACGCCATCTTTTCGAGAAAAGCATGGTTGTCACTGCATCTTTTGTTGGGATTTCAGACAATATCTTCAGCAGCAAATCGTCATGAAACTCACTCATCCTATCTATGCGAGGCATTTTTTTTTTGTTTTCTATGAGAACAAAGGGGATGATGAACTGCTCGATTAAGAAAACCCAAATCTTGATAAAGTAGAAGTTTATAAAAATCTCATTCATATAATATTTCTTAAATTTTCTTTTTAATGTTTTGCTTACTTGTATAAACTCATCATTATCTAAATTAGAAATACATCTTTATCCCAATAAAATAATTGGGGTTATACATCTCTATTAGTATATTTGTTTATTGATCCACACAGATATAATAGTAAACGCTTTCTCAAAAAAAAATCCACACTAATGCAAGTATGCAACTAGTGTCACTACAAGAAAACATGTGTATACCGAGGAAAAAGGCCCTCGGAAAAAATTCCTCGGAATTTATCATTTCCTCGGAATTTCCTCGGAAAATTCCAACGGAATTCCGAGAAACACATATACCGAAGAAGTTCCGAGGAAGGAGGTTCGTCGGAAAGTTCGTCGGAATATACCGAGGAACAGTCCATCGGTATTTTCCGACGAGTGTACCGACATAATGAATGATCGGAAGCGGAGGAAAATTCCGAGGAAAATGTTCCTCGGAATAGTCCTGGAACTAAACCGAGGAACGTTCCCTCGGAATTTTCCGAGGAAAGTAGGCCTCGGAAAATTCCGATGGACAGTTCCTCGGAATTTTGGAAAAAAAAAAATTTTTAAAAAAAATAAATATTAGAAATTTAAATTCAAAAATATAAAATTAAAATTTAGAAATTTAATTTCGAAAATATAAAATTAAAATTCAGAATCGTACAAATAAAAAAAAACATTCCAAGTTTTTGAAAAAAAAAAACTACGGGTTTTGAGGGTTCGGGTTTTGGGGGTTAGGGTTTTGGGGGTTCGGGTTTTGCAGGGTCGGAAACTCCACGTTCGGGTGCAACGTCCTCATCATGTCCATCATCTGCTGGTTCAGCCTCCTTTGTTCCTCGTAGCTCGCCTGCTGTGCCTCCTCGTAGCTCGCCTGCTGTGCCTCCTCGTAGCTCGCCTGCTATGCCTCGAAGCTCGCATATTGTGCCTCGAAGCGCGCCTGTTGAGTCGCCATCTGGGTCTCCAACGCAGATACGCGGTTATCCTTGTCCTGCAATTGACCCATAAGTGCTTCGGGATCAACAAAGGGCGGTGGTACAGCAGAAGACGTAACCGACCGGGACCGACGAGCCAAACCGAACAATCGACCCTTCTTCTTTGGAACCGACTGAAATAGAAAATAGGCAAATGTAAATAATAATTATTAAGATGAACTAAAATTTTAAAAAAGAAATTACCGATTCAATGATTTCGTTGATCCGAGTCCGAGGCAATTGGGAACCCGTCGATTTTTCGTCCTCGGTTTAAAGCTGAGACTCTTCTTCTTCCACCTGAGTGTGGATGAGGTCGACGACATCCTTCACAAGACCATCATCAATCTGGCCGGTCTTCTTGTTGGTATACGCCCTCTTCATTAGGGCGAAATCATCAACCGGCTCACCATCATTTTCTTCCACCTCGATATCAATATAAATATTAGTAATTAGAAGAAACGATGAAAAAATAAAATTTCAAAACTTTAAAAATAGAATAAAAAGCGAGTAAATTACCATGTGATCCCTCAGAGTGGCTTGGGACTGAGCACCTAAGTTGTGCTTGAAGACGCCCTTCCCTTTACGATCGCTCTTGCGGTAGGTGGAGTTGGCCGAAGAAGTCGATTTTGTCTCCTCCTTACTCCAATGCACAATCAACTGCTCCCAGACCGTGGGGTTTATCGACTTTGGGACCTTTTAAAAAAAATTGTTAGATGAATAAAAAAATAATTTCATAAATTTAAAAATTGTTTAAAATTTTTTAAAAAAAAACCTGGTCTATTTGCCACTTCTTCTTCCACTCGTGGATTTGATACGAATAGTTGGTCATACTGAGGAAATTCCGAGGAAATACCGAGGAAAAACAACTCTTCCTCGGTATTTCCTCGGAATTTTTGAAAACGCCCAACGGCTATCCCAACGGCTCTCTAACGGCTACAAAATTTCCTCGAAATTTTAGAAAAATCCGTCGGTTTTTTCCGACGGACACACTTTCCTCGGAATTTCCTCGGAATTTTCCGAGGAAATGATGTTTCCTCGGAATTCCGTCAGAAATTTCCGAGGAAATCATTTTTTCCTCGGAATTTCCCTCAGAATATCGATGTTTTCTTGTAGTGTGTGTATGAAAACATTTGTTTGTAAAAAACATCAGTTTTATTGCTGAGGAATCTCGTCAGAGTTATCATCTTTCGTATGGAGCTTAAAAGAGAATCAAAGAACAAAACAAGGGGTGATGAAGAAGAGGAGATGGGAAAAGAAAAGAAAAGACACATGTGTTGGAAGACCATTTAGACAAGCTACACGAAAAAAAATACAGATCTTTTGGATTACTTCGGATATTTTGGATAACAATATCGAAGACTTTTAGATTGTTTGGACTTTGGATAGTTTATGATAATTTTTTTTTCAAATATGTTTAGATACTTTTGTTACATTTTAAATTATAAATATATATATATATATATATATGGTTATATTATATGTGATAATTTAGAAAATACCCTATTTAGGATTTGAAATTTGAAAAATACACTGCCTCTAATTTCTTTTGAAAACTACACTTTCTTTAAAGTGAATTTACTTTTTACCCCAATTTAATATTTCAATAATTAATACATAAATTTGTAATTAATAATAATTTATAATTATTTATGTTTAAAATAAATATGTGTTTAAAGATAAATATGTTATAATAATAAAGATATATAAAATAAATAAAATTATGATTTTAGTTGAGTTTATCATGACGTTAATATAGATTTTAATTTATTTTGTTAACTTTAAATAAATAAATTTATTATTCAATATAATAAAATTTATAAATATATTAAAAAGATATGGGAAAGATATTATGTAGTTTAAAAAGATATTATGCATATTCTCTAACTATTTTTCTTTTTTCTTAAACAATTTTTTTTAACATTTTTTTAAATATAATAAAATTGAGAAATATGTCGACAAAAAAATAAAAAAATAAAAATAAAATTGAAAAATATTAAGATTGGGCAATTTGGTAAATTTATATGTAAATAAGTGTATTTTCCAAAAGCTTAAATCAAGGATGTATTTTTCAAATTATAATCTTATTGAAGTGCATTTATTCAAATTTTCCCTATATTATATGTATATATAGTTAATATCTCTTATATATTAATTAATAAACATTGCAACATTGTTTTGTAGTAATGTGTCACACCATGGAAATGAAATTCAGAATTCTTAGACAAATAGATTGGTATATCTCAACTTATATTTTATTTTTATTAAAATAACTATCAAATTAATAAATACTGTATAAAAAATATCTTCGCACTTTATTTAAATAATAATTATGGAATTACTAATATGATTAACATTTATATAACAATTAATGATTACAAATAATAATATTTCATAACATTTTTTGTATCCTAGCTTTTTTTGTTTAGTTTTTATTAAAATATATTAAACAATCACATTAACCTATAATTAAAAAAAAAAAAATTATATGTTATATTTTGAAGTTAATTTTTTCTTATGTTGGTAAATAAAGAGCTAACTCTCGAACGTTGTGGTCAACAGCGTATGAGACGCACTTTCCAACACCGGCATGATCCGTAAACATGCGTTCAGCTTGAATATGCAAGCTTTCTAATACAGGTGCTCTGTGGAGTTGCAAACACTTGTCAACTAAGAGCCAAAGTCTCTTTCCTCCTTCTTTGCTTGTACCATTGTATGCAAGTTTAGGCACCATTGTCCAGACAAAAGCCCATCTTTTGGACAAAACCATGGTGGTTACGGCATCTTTTGTTGGGACTTGAGACAATATATTCAACAGCAAATCGTCATGCAACGCACTGATCCTGTCTATGCGAGGCATTTATTTTTCCTCTTGAGAACAAAGGGGGTGATGAACATCACGAAGAAGAGAACCCTAATCTTGATAAAGTAGAAGTTAATATACAAAATCTCATTAATATAATATTTCTTAAATTTTCGCTTACTTGTATAAACTCATCATTATCTAAATTAGAAATACATCTCTTTTACTAGGTGTCTTTCTTTACTAGGTGTCTTGCCCGCATTTGCGGACATAATTTTCATACGAATATTTGTTAAATATTATTTTATTAATTCAAAAATCATCCTAAAGATTTATTATTTATGTTTTCAAAATTTCAAATCAATTAAATTATTTATATATGACAAAAAGTTATCATTAAAATATATATGCATTTTACTGTATTACTTTTTTGAAAACACTAACATTTTAGAAATATTTTAGATTTTTTATTCAAAATTTTTGTTGTATTAAATTTTCAGAACACACACTAAGATATTAGAAATATTTTTGAAAATAATTTTATGCAACTATTTTTGTTTGATTAAAATTTAATTATAATTATTTAATATCTTAACTTTAAACATTTATAATAGAAAACACATTTTAAGATACCAACACAATATGTAAGAACAATCTTATTTGAATATAAATTAATATTATTAATATAAATTCTTTTAATTACATAATAAATTCGCAAATAATAGTATAGACATAGATAAATAATTTTAAATCTTAAATTTCAATTTTATAATCGAAACAATTATTTTAAGAAAAAAACACAATATATAATAATTATCTTATATAAAAAAATAATTATATCATTAATATAAATTCTTTTTTAATTATATATACAAACTTGTTAAGGGTATCATTGACCTTAAACGCTCTAATTTTTAACGGAGAGTTATGACGAAAAAAATCCCTTCGCAAATAATAGTATTGATAGATATAATAATTTAATAATAAAATAAAATTTGTTTTTAGTTATATTTATAATTCATTAATTGTATTGTTTAAATTAACAAATTAGTGAATCAGTTATAATTTAATAATAAATCAATAACCTAGCTAAAATTCTGAAACCTAATAAAAATTTAAAAATAAGAAAATCTAACTAAATTTTAATATAACATATAAATTTAATATTTTTAAAATATAATTCTTTTTAATATATAATATTTATTAAATTATTTTTTAAAGTTAATAAATTAGTCATTTAGTTAACAACAAATAATAAATCAATGATTTAGCTAAAACCAAATAAAAACATGACAAATAAGTAAAATACTTAAAAAGATGGAGAATAAACATGAAGATGGAGTATATATATATATATATATATATATATAAGATTTAATAAGAGTATTTTTAAAATTAATAAATTAGTGATTTAGCTAAAATATAATAAATCAATGATTTAGCTAAAACCTAATAAAAACATGACAAGTAAGCAAAATTACCTAAATAGATGGAGAATACGACAAATCAGAAAAATCGCTTCATAAATAATCTTATTATATAAAGCGTAGTTTTCAAAGTTACTAATTAACATGATTGTGACACGTGGCAATTATATATTTAGGATTGTGACATGTGTTAAATAGTAATCTTTATATAAATAGTTAATTAATAGTATTTTTTCTTTTAAATTTTTTTATATACAAAATTACTAATTAACATGATTGTGACACGTGGCAGTTATATATTTAGAATTGTGACATGTGTTAAATAATAATCTTTATATAAATAGTTAATTAATAGTATTTTTCCTTTTTAAGTTTTTTTTTAAATTGTAAGCAAAATCAAAATTCATACAAATAATTATTTATTATTATTTTCCTTTTTATATCCAAAAAATAAAACTATAAAAGCTATAAGAAAGTAATTTTCCTTTTTTATAAAATCCAGAACAAATAGAAATATAATTTTTATTTAATATTATTTTTCCTTTTAAATATTTTTTAAAAATATTTTAATCGAAAAATATAAACTAATAATTATTCAATGGTAAATTTTCTTTTTTATAAAATTAAAAAAAATTGTATAAGCTATATGAAATTTTTTTTTAGAAATTCTATTTTTTCAAATCATGAAAAAACAGAATTGTGAAAGAAAATAGTAGTTTTTTAAACAAATTATAAAAACTTGAGAATAAGATTTTAAAAGTTACTGATTAATATGATTGTGACACATGAGAATTATATATTTAAGATTGTGACATGTGTTAAATAATAATCTTTATATAAATAGTTAATTGATAGTATTTTCATTTAAAAAACTTAAAAACAAAAAAAAAAACAATTTCATACAAATAACTATTTATTACTATTTTGCTTTTATATCCAAAACGAAAATATTTTCCTTTTTTTAAAAAATCATGAACAAATAAAATTATAATATTTATTTAATAGTATTTTTCCTTTTTAATTTTTGAACAAAATATTTTAAACGAAATATACATACTAATAATTATTCAATAGTGAGTTTTCTTTTTTAAATAATAAAAAATTTGTATAAGCTGTATGAAAAAAATATTTTTTTGAAATTCTATTTTTTTAAATCATGAAAAAACAGAATTATGAAATAAAATATTAGTTTATGTTTTCTTAAAAAAAATATAAAAACTTGAGAATACATAATATTATTCTATAACAAATCTACATATTTTTCCTTATTAAAATTATAAGCATAAGAGAGTTGTAAGAAAAACCTTATTATTTTTCTATAATTAACTAATTTTCTGTAGAAACGTCAATAGTCTATGTTTGACTTAGGGTTAATGTTTTAACGCTATGCGGTCTAGGTGTCAAGTTTCAGAGAAGGTGAATTATTAGTTTATTGGTGAAACAATTTATAGGATATGTTTACAACTATGTAAAATAGAATGATAATAGTTATTTAATAGTATTTTTTCTTTTTAAGTTTTAAACAAGATATTGTAAACGAAAAAGAATATTATACTAATATTTATTTAATAGTCAGTTCCCTTTATTAATAATAAACAAATAAAATTGTATAAGCTATATGAATATATTTTTCTTAAAAAATTATAATTTTTCTTCTTGAGATCATAAAAATCATAATTATGAAAGAAAAAATTAGTTTAATTTTTTTTTGAATGAATCATTAAAACCTGAGAATACACCAGATATTTTTCCTTATTAAAATTATAAGCAAAAAAGAGCAGTAAAATAATCTTATCATTTTTAAAAAAAAATTAGGTTATTTCCTACGGAAGCCCCAGTATTCCATATTTGACTAAGGGTTAATCATTTTACACTATGCGGTCTCGATATTGAGTTTCAGAGAAAGCAAATTATTAGTTTATTTACAAAAAAGTTTATAGAATATGATCAGCATTATGTAAATAATACTGTCTGGTGTGGATCTTATGAAACATCTCATGATAATATAGTCAGACGCATATCCTCAGAAAACTTATAGAATTGTTAACAGTAGATACGCCTATGATTTATTTCTCATAATTTGTATTAACATAATTAATCACCGTTAACAAAAAGAGAATTTTTTGTCTTATCAGTATATATATTGATCAATCAGTTAAAAACTAATAGTTACAAAAAAATATTTAGTTTTGTTTTCTTTTATTGAAAATATTATATATGTATAACTATGTAATTAATTTGTTATATACAGAAAATTATAATTTAGGGTTATTTGCATATTTATTTTTTTGGAAAACTTTGTTACTATATCTGCAGATCCAAAGTGAAAAAAACTGAATAATCATTTTTTTAAATGAAATTACAAAAACTTCTTACTGATTGTATTTTTTTCATGTCAATTACAACACGTACTATCCATTATTTTTATAATCAGTTATTCACACAATTGAGATTCAGAAACACAGTCTTTAACCTACACATATCACAAGAATCAAAGCAGTATCAAACTGCATAAATTATTAATAGTTTCATTACCTCTGATTGCATGATAAAAATGTTGATCTGTAATGTTATCTATTAATTAAACAACTAAGATTATTGTGTTACAAAAAAAACAACTAAGATTATTTCCAGTTCACCTATATATTAATATTTATATTCTCTTCTTGAATAGATAAATTATATTATAAAGATGGATTTGCTCCAATGTGTGATTATGCAATAGAATTCTTTTAATTTTAGAGGAAAAATATAGAGATATGGTATTTTTGTTTATAGATAAAGAGATGAAAGTATCATTCCATTACATTTTTTCTTTAAAATATAGAAACTCTATAGCAGAATCATACAATAGAGAAATTCACATTTATAATAGAATTATGTTTTATGGCAAAAATAAAGAAATATAAAGAGCTGGGAACTGGAGATATTTCAAAGATGAATAAATCATACAAACCAAAATAGATAAATGCAAACGAGTGTACTTAAAAAAAATTCAAGATCTTACAATGATAACAAAAAACATTACTAAATTATCATGAAATCATTATTATATGATTGAACAAGAAAAAATAACATAAAATTAATACAAACATGCATTATATTAAGAGCTTAAGAAAGTGGATGAAGTTGTCATCAACTCAATCTGCTTGATTCAAATTTTAAATTCTTTGTATTTTACTTTATTTCGTATTTCTTTACGTTGAATTCGATTTGAATTTTTGATAATAGTTTTTCCTCTTACCTTATGTATAAAGTTGCTAATAACTCACATCACTTATGCTCCATGATTTTTGAAGTATGAGTACTGACCAAAAATTTTGTGAAAAAAAATAATTTTTATATCTAGAATAATTTTCACACAATATATACAAAATCATGCAATAAATTAAAACATTAAATAAAATCCGTGCGACGCACGGATCCATATCTAGTAGTATAATAATAAATAGTATAAATAGATAGATCCCCCCTCCCAAAAAAAATTATTGGGGTTTTTGTTCAAAAAAAAATAAATGTAATAATTGGGGTTATATTGATATAATTTTTTATTGATCCACGAGAAAATCTAAACAAATGTGTAAAGGTAATGCAATCAGTGTGTATGAAAATATTTGTTTGTCAAAACATCAGTTTATTGCTTGAGGAATCTCGTCAGAGCTATCATCTTTAGTATGGAGCTTAAAAGAGAATCAAGGAACAAACCAAGAGGTGATGTATCAGAGGAGATGAGAAAAACAAAACACACATGTGTTGGAGGACCATTAAGATAAGCTACACGAAAAAAATCAAATCATACAAGGAACTTAGAATGCCAAGTCTCACTAAAAGATAGAAGATGCCAAGAGACTTGCGAGTGAACTTAAAACACTCAGAAAACTACATATATCAATACAAAATAATTCTATTAGGAGCGCTGCGTGCAGCCTTTTGTGTTCTTCACTAAGGTGGGCCACTTAATAATATGGCATGGGCCATGGCCGACAGTGCATGTTTTGCAAGATCACTCTCGACTTCTTATCTTTACTGGCAACGATTCTTCCTTGTTTTTCTGTTTTTTTTCTTTCTAAATCCACCCAACATCTCCTTCTCCGACTAGGCTTCGGGCCTCCGGCCAGCTAAGTGCCCAATCATTGGATAGAACATGATTGGCGCGCTATTACACACACATCGCTGAGTCAAGAAGACCCCAGTATTATCCCAGAATCTACCTAACGCCGCAATAAAAGAACTCTCACCAAATATATATATATATATATTAACATCTCACCAGAATATTATATCTCAGTAATCAGTATCTATCCAAGGCCATCCCATCAAATATTTTTCAAGAAAAGTCTCTTACATATCTTAATTTAAAAATTAAATGTTAATATTTTTTCAACATCTACTCTATATCTACTCCACAGCCAAATAAACTAATATCATCTTCACAGATTGTATGACTAAAAACAAAGACTGAATTCATTCATGTCTATAAGTCATTCTACGATAACATATGAAAAAATCAAGATTACTTTTGTTTTTCAGCCAAAGACATAAACGTTTATGACTCATTCACGTCTGGAAACGGTGACTTATTGTGTTTTCGTAGTGTTGTTTTTGCAGTCAAAAAAAGCAGAAGACAATATTTAAGTTATGGCAGCTTGATACAATTACGTTGATTACGTCAAGTCCTATCATTTACTAAATATTATTGACATGGAAGCTCTCAACATATTTTAATAATTTATGTGTGACATTGAGCATTTGTAGAAGATGAAGTTGGTGTAACGTCTTTAAGAATTTTAATCCCATTTAGTTGCAGCAATAATATTTGCCTATTATTTAACGTCATTAAGAAACTTTCAACCTCAAGATTAAACTAGGAGTCCAATTGGTGACTATAGTTGAGGAAAGGAATACTATGTTCCACATCATTCCTTGGTTTTTTAACCATTTGCAAGGAAAAATTATTATTTATAAGATTTGGTAATTCCCCATCGTTCCTTGTTTTATAAAGAACTAGAGGTTGGCCCGCCCTACGGACGAGTGAGTAACAATAAACTTACTTTATATATAAAATTATTATAGTTTTATAGAACACTTGAAATTTTGAATATTTTAACGTTTGCTTTGAAGTTGTTTAATTGTCGTGTATAGACCAGTGTGTGTGTTGTTGTTTCATTTTTTACTTGATATTATATATTATGGTGGAGCTCGGCTGTTCTCTCCATAAGAAAGCAATGCGTGCGGTTGTTTGTGTTTGTTTTGTATATTATGGTGATGATGTTTTTAGTTAATAGGTTTAGTGTGGTCTGATTTGGAGGAATGTTTATATAATTTTGTATATGATTTAGTATTTATTGTTTGGCAAAGAACTTGTCGATATAGATGTGTGAAACTTGATAATGTGAGAGTAATTTTGTATATTTTATCGTGTAGTTATAGGTTCTGGTTGAGTAGTTACTTAGTTGCGTGAGAGTTTGTGGGATCTAACCTTCTTTTTTAACCATAAGCATTAACACATATGTTGTGATCTTTGTCAGGAAGGGTAAATTTAGTTATGATTGATAGCTTGCATAATTGCATTGTTTCATCTTTTCATTTGCATGTATTTTTTATCATGTAGATTAGGTTTTAGCCATGTTTAGGGTGCATTTCGAATACATGAGTCTTTATCAGGTACTGGAACATCACATGGAGCTTTTGGAAGCATTTGGGATGCATTAGGGGCTCAAAAGAGGCAAAAGAAGTGAACCAAGGACGAGCAGAGCCACAGCGACACCCACAGAGGCCCTGCCTGGTCGCTGTGATTCCATCACCCGCAGCGACGCACCCGCAGCGGCTCCCCACAGCCGCTCGTCTCTTTCGACAGCGGGTCCTGCAGCGACCCTGCCTGGTCGCTGTGAAGCCATCACCCGCAGCGACGCACCCGCAGCGGCTCCCTCCCGTCGCTCGTCTTCTTTGGCAGCAACCTCAAGGAGCAGGTGTGCCCGGTCGCTGCGATCGATTTCTATTCCGAAACTAAACTTTTTTCATGGGCATTTTAGACTTTTGTATGCTCGTTTCTCTAATCTAAAACCTAAGTTTAAGTATGTTGTAAGTCATTGGAGGCTGATCATTCAGATTTGAGTTGGTAAACATAATTCTATTGAGAGATTTCTTCCATTCCATCATTGATTTCCATTGTTCTTATTGTTATTTCTATTGATTTCTGTTCCTGTTTATGATCAATCTGAAACCTAAAATGGGTTTAAGAATGATCATGAACTTTATTGAGTAGTTTTCCATAGGATTCATGGGTTAGGAGATCAAGGGTGATTAGGTTAGATCAAAGATGTTTTAGGATAGATTAATCTCATTCCTTGCTAGTAGAGTAATCTTACTGCTTCTTTTGTTCTGATCCTTCAAAAAATGATCTCTAGACATTTCCTACCCAAGAGGTGTTCGTTGAAATGTCTGAGAAAACTCTACTAAGTTTCTAATGCATCTTGCCAAAGACATTTGTTGTTAAGAGTGTTAGGATAGCTATTGAATTTTTTCTTAATGATTGCTTTCATGTCATTCAACCAAAGACATTTGATGTTTGAGATATGTTAGTAAATGAGCATTCATCTAGATATAGAGTTTGCTTAGGATAGTGTTTAGGTTTAAGGTCATTCATTTGATTTGTCATTCTGTCATCTTTTGTTCGAATCCTGATCACCCAAGGTCAAGTTCCTATACCCATGAGCTCTCCTTTAGAATAATTAAAAAGTCATCTCTGTTGCTGTTTATTTTCATTATTAGAACTGTTAGTCATCATAAAATTCAAGCTATTGATTGCATTTAGATTAAGAAAGTGCTTGTATTCTTGGTGCTTTAAATCCCTCAGAACTGGTTCGACATTATACTTTCACTTTACTATTATTTGACTTAGGAGTCTCAAAACTCCTATTATCAATGATCAAAGTTGTTTGCTTAGTAAGATAGTTCACATTGAAAATGTTGGGGATTGATGGTGGAATATCCCTCAAATATGTTAAGTATTTGTGTTCCTAATGAAGCTCTAACTGTGGTGGCGATGATTTTATTATTTGGAAAGTGATGTGACTTTTTCCCAAAGTTTGAAGGCTTTGTGTTTTTATTTATTTGAGAATATGTTTGCTATTATGTCCGGAGAAATTATATTTTTAATTTAAATTTTGATGGTTGTTTCTATTTTTGATGATTCACCCATTTTATTATATTTTTTGTTTAGAATTATTTTGATGTAAAAATTTAATTACATAATTTAGTTGTTCGTGTGGTAATTTAAAAAAAATATGAGACTGTAAACCAAATTCTTCATAGTGTATTAGGAAAAAAAAATCATCTAAAGGAGAATTTTTTTAATATGAAGATGATTCATCTAAATGTGAAGATTTTTTTTTCACTTTCTCTCTGTAAATCTATTTTAGAAGTTTGAAAAATAAGAAAACTGTGATCTTCTCATAGTTAATAAAATATTTTATACGTGTACGCTTTTGTATTAATAGTTTTAAATTTTATTTATTTCAAGGTATTTTGTTACAGTAAATTAAATATATGGTTTATCTATTTTTTTGTCGACCTGGTTTATCAATTAATATGTGTGTAATTAGATTTTATAACATGTTTAAATTATTTTCTTTTACATCTCATAAATCCACGAGAGTTTCGATTGGCAATGTTTTTCGTCGAAAGACGTCTTCATCCCGATGGCAACCTCATCAACCATACAATTTCATGGGATTCTCTTGGATCTGAGCCGTTGGGTTTCATAGGAAAATAGATTGTTGGGCCTTTGTTCTACAAAAGAATATTAGTATTGTTGGGCTTTCATTCTGCAGAAGACGTATGGTATTTCAGTTGTTTCAGTAAAGATGGTATTTTAGAATGGTTTAGAAGTATTTTAGATTGGTTTAAAAATGGGACATGTGTCACTAAACTCTCCTGCCAGGTGTCTCAAGAAGAGTAAAAACCCAACTTTATATGGATAGATTATAGCACAAATAAATTCCATATCAAATCATACATGGAATACTTATTCCCTTAATTTTTTTCCTTATCATTCCTTTAGTTTTTTTCCTATTAATTCCTACTATTCCTATCCTAAAGTGGTCACCAGTTGGACATGTGTTTTCTTGCACCATGTGCTTTAATTTTTTTTTTCAAAATTTAATTTATATTTAGAAATAAAGTTTATTAAATATTGTAGATTTTTTATCTTTTATCAATATTTATATATATATATATATATATATATATATTTGATTTAGTTAAAATATTGAATGAATATAAAATGATTATATATATATTGAAGAATATATATGTATATTTAGATTTTATATATATATATATATATATTGAAGAATATATATGTATATATTTAAATTATAATCTTAAATAGTATTTTCTACCTATTTATATTGGTTAAATATTTTCAATCAATTTTTATAAAAATAAAAAATCATATAAAATTGTATAATTATCAAAAATTTAAACTAAACAATATTTATAAAATTTGAATATATATAAGAAACTAATGATTTTACGTTTAGAAATCTATTTTTTAAAATGTAGCAATTTCGTAAGCTTTAATAATCAAATTTTATATTTATATAAAATAAAATAAAATAACAATTCGAAATTTGTAATTGTATATATGAATATATTTATTTTATAGATAACATATGAGATATTATCATATTTAAAAAAGTTTACCAAAAATATAATCAACAATAAATGAAATAATTCATGTCATATTTTTCTGGAATCCATATCATCAATTTTAGTAGTCATGTCATCATTTTTTTAGAAATTTATTGTAGAGAAGATATGTGGTAAAATCATTTTTAAATAATAACTAGAGGATTATCTATTTACAATATCTATTTTAATAATATCTACATCTACTATATAAAATTCAAATTAATTATAGATTAACGGCTATTCATTTATAACTAATCAAGCTCACATATTTATTGTTTCCATGATCTTTGCAAATGGTTTCCTATATTTTTCGAAACATAATCTCCTTAAATACTATTATTTCTATAAAAGCATAAATAATATCATCTATTTAATATCGTTGATACCATATTTTAAATGAATAAATCAATATCTACAATATAGGTAACTATAACAACCGATTCTTAATCTTCTATATTTAAGATATATTAGTTACAAATCAAACATAATATATTTCTGTTTTGACAGAAATGTTTATAGTAAATCACATGATACAATTTACCAGGAAATTCTTCTTAGTTAAATATACTACTGTATATTAATTTCAAGGGACGATGACGATCACCAACAATACATCCAATCTAAAGTTACAAAATATGTTAGGTTTACAGCATATTTTTTTTTCCGGACAAAAATTAGTTACCTAATAATCTTGGGCTTACCGGAAATTTTTATTAGGCTATCAATAATTAAAAACTCATTAGAACTATAAATAGTATAAATTAAATGATACTAGGATAAGACATACGCAATGCGCATGATGAGACTTTAATTTGAAAATTATTATTTACATAAAAATTGTATATGTTTTTGCATAAAATTGGATTAAATATGTATATTATGTTGTCTAATATATTAAACACATGTTAAATTGGTAAATCAAATTAGTAAAATGGATAATTTAATGTTTAATAGTATACCTCCATATTATAATTATTTAAATATTTTTCGGTGTGAACTTTAAAATTATAAAGTTCTCTTATAATAAAAAAAAATCATCATTATATAACAATGATTAAACCAATTTTAAAACAGTATAGTTTATTTAAAAAAAGCAAAAAATTAAATGTTTAATTATTTACTCGATAACGGAAATCTATGAAACTACAAGTTTAGTTTTTGTTAAACTTTCTAAATTTGTGAAATTTTAAAATATCTTTTGAGATGACAATAAAAAATAATTTACCAATCTTTACATATATTTATGAGTTTAATAATAATCCAAAAAGTTATATATAGAATAAAATACAAATACATGTAAAATATTTTAACAATCTAAATAAAAGAAAAATACGGTAAATTTATTATGTTTTAAAAATTGATATACACACTTCATATATATTATAATATATAGCAATTTAAAATTGAAAACAAAATGTTTATATAAAAATCAATAAAAACAAACACTTGTGCAGTTGCACGGATAAAAATATAGTTTTCTTATTAATTGAAAAGAATGCGTGACAGATTCGGATAAATAATACTACTAGAAACAAAATCCAAAGATGGAGACAGAAAAGACTGTGAGGAGACAAAGTAAATTACGGTACGCCTTTTGTGTGTGTGTTTAATTTTCTAACATAAAAGATTCTATAATTGGGCCTAAAAGACACTGTGGTTTATCAAAACACCTATGGCTAACGACTACATTTTCTCTATCCAGAAGCTGCTGCTTCTTTTTCTTCTTATTATCTCGTGTCGCAATGCTGTTGATTCTGCATCAATCATCAAGTACCTTCCTGGTTTTGAAGGTCCTCTTCCGTTTGAGCTCGAAACAGGGTTTGTTTCCTGAATAACTCTTACCATACTAAACCGGGTTTATCTGAGCTTGGAGTTAAGTTTGTATGTTTAAGTATGTATGTTTTTTTCTTCTTGAAAGGTATATTGGTGTTGGTGAGGAAGAGAAAGTGCAACTGTTCTACTACTTCGTCAAATCTGAGGGGAATCCTGAAGAAGACCCCATTCTTCTCTGGTTAAGTGGAGGACCTGGTTGCTCTTCAATCTCCGGTCTTCTTTACGAGAATGGTACTTTTTCTTGTTACGTAGTGTCTCTGCTTTGTTTTTGTTCAATGAATCAAAATTAAACAAAAATAAAATAAAAACAGGGCCTATGACTATGAAGTTGGAGGTTTACAATGGAACTGTTCCTTCATTGGTCTCTACTACATATTCATGGACTAAGGTTAGCACAAAGTGTTGTACATATTTTAAAATATGAAAAGATTACAACTTCCTGCCTCATCTTTTTTCAAGCTGTCTATCAGATTTCGAGTATAATATATTTGGATCAGCCTGTTAGAACTGGCTTCTCCTACTCAAGAACTCAAAAACTTGCTAGTAAACCTAGTGATTTAGGAGAAGTCAAGCGAATCCACGAGTTTCTTCACAAGGTCGTCTCTTGAAGCATATCTTCTTAATTTGTGCATATATATATACTCTTTGTGACCCTTTTTGTGGTTGTTTTACAGTGGCTAAACAAGCATCAAGAGTTTTCCTCCAACCCATTCTATGTAGGTGGAGATTCTTATTCTGGTATGGTTGTTCCAGCACTCGTTCAAGAAATCTCAAAAGGTATAATTATTTTGTTTTTTTTTTCATTTGCTGAGAGCAGATTTATAACAGTATATACATGATGTTGCAGGAAATTATATATGCTGCAACCCTCCGATAAACCTTCAGGTTACTTGTTACTTTGGTACATATATCTATATACCTTGACGAGCATATAAAACTGATAGTTATATTCAAAACAGGGCTATGTGCTCGGAAACCCATCAACGGAAGTTGCATTTGATTATAACCATCGCATCCCTTATGCTCATGGAATGGCACTGATATCTGATGAACTTTACGAGGTATTGAAACACAGACATACGTACTATATATTTACTGAAAGAAGATAACAAAATTAGTTCAAAACTCTGTTTTCTTAAGCAGTCTATGAAGAGAATCTGCAAAGGAGAATACGAAAATGTTGATCCAAGTAACACTGAATGCTTAAAACTCGTTGAAAAATATCACAAGGTAAAGTTTCAAAAAAAAAGAAAAATTATATATATATATATATATCATAAGGTACCACACATTAATGAAGAGTTTAGTTGTTGTAAGATTTATCACTAACTCAAGACTTTTGTGGTGTTTTTTTAATAGTGCGTTGATAGACTAAACTTCGCACTTATTTTAACGCCAATGTGTGAAGAATCTGAAAACACACTTCCCGATTGCTATGTAAGTAATCTATCCTGTTAACTGTAGCAGCATTGAGAAAATAAACATACGAGATTGCATTTGCAGACTTATCGTTACGTGTTAACTGCCTACTGGACCAATGATGAGAGTGTGCGCAAGGCTCTTAAAATTCATAAGGTTATTACCTATGACAGAAGTTAACCATTTACTCTCCTTTTTTTTGCTTTTTTTTAATTCGAATTTTTGTTTTATCAAATTTTAATTATCTTTTTCACTAATGCTATGATTCCAGAAGAGTAAAGAGAAATGGGTACGTTGTAACTGGGGAATGCCCTACACGCATGACATCACAAGCAGCGTACCGTACCATATGAATAATAGCATCAATGGCTACCGTTCTCTCATCTACAAGTCAGAGTTTAGCCTTTCTCTTTCTGAAAGAAGTAGTAAACAATTCAAGGATTTTTTGAAAACTTAGTTTTTTTCTTTTTTTGGTTGAACAGTGGTGATCACGATATGTTCGTGCCTTACCTTGGAACTCAAGCCTGGATCAGATCTCTTAACTATTCTATCACTGATGACTGGAGACCTTGGATGATAGGCGATCAAATCGCTGGGTATATTAACTCTTCTCACTCTATTGTTTTTTTCACTCTGTTGTCGTATGAGTTCATCAGAGTTGCTCTGTTTTGGCAGATACACGAGGACTTATGCCAATAAGATGACATATGCAACTATCAAAGCAAGTCTTTTTTTTTGTTTCCACTCAAAATTTTTGATTCTCACTTACGTTTCTTAGCAGAATTGTGTTGGGTGTAATTGCAGGGAGGAGGACACACTGTAGAGTATAAACCAGAGGAGAGTTATATCATGTTCCAAAGGTGGATCAATGGCCAACCTCTTTAGCAACAACATTTTTACATTATACTAAAGCATTTGTACCACGCCTTCTCCATGATATATAAACCTTTATTATTTAAGTGAAACTTTTAAATTGCTACCACATTTGATACATTTATTTTGCAGCACACTTGTATTGGAATCTTTTAGAATAAGCCAAACCGTTTGGTTTAGTCTTATTGGCAAGCCAACTTTCTGGCACTGAGTTTATTTGTTGGTTCACGTTTATGATCTAATTCTTGTATAGCCGTTATTTTTTTAATATTTTATAAATATTAAAACACTATAAATTGCTTCACATTAATGTTCTTAATTGAATTGTATATAAAAAACAATATTACTCCTAATAAAATGAATCATCTTATTGTTTTGAAGTAATATCGACCTTAAGTTAGGAGTAATATTGATGTTGATGTTAACATAGTTTTATCATATGTTTTTCATATTAACGATGTTGATGTTGATGTTAACTTGGGAGTAATATTGATGCTAACCTAGTTTAAAATTAATTCATATTAAATAATTATTTAATAGGATATTTATAAATAAAACAGTTTTATAGTTTACATTGAGTAACTTTATTTTATCTTGTAAGCCGTCAATTGTAACATCCATATTTTTAGAATATGACTCATATATTCGCACAAATATTTTTGTGTCGATCAAAATTTTATGATAATGTATAAGAAAATTATGTTATAGACTATTTAAAATCTGTTGCTACACATTTTATACTCTTCAACATCTATCATATCAGATTTGCATTGGACTATTATTTATGTGAAAATATCATAAAATAATATATTTGTATATTATTTTATATTTTATTTATTTATTATATAATTAATTTTAATGTGACTTTTATTTTTTAGTTATTACTAATAATAATAAAATATAACTATATAGATTTAAAAGAATATTGTATTCATAAATTTAGTAAATATATACCTTAATCAATTTAGGTGGTGGATTTATGATTGTTTTTTGCCATGTTTATTATTAATATTACAACATTAATATATCTATATAGCTTTTTGTCATGATTTTAAGGTTCTTTACCTAATCAAAATATCATATATTGTTTATCATTTTTATTGAGCCGAACATGAGAGTTTTGATATTTGGATCTTTATACACCACATCGAAAAGGATCAGCCTCTGAAGCGATGGGAGGCAAGGTAGGGAAGGAACATCCACGACGAGAGTAATGCATGATATAAAAGTCAGTTTCACTAGCATTTTGGAGGTGTAAACGTTCGATGGTAACACTAGGATCTTTGGTTGAGATGGTAAAATAAGCGTATGAGACGCACTTTCCAACATCTGCATCGTCCGTAAACTGGCGTTCAGCTTGATATGCAAGCTTTCTAGTACAGGTGCTTTGTATAGTTTGCAAAGACTTGTAAACTAAGCACGAAAGGCTCTTTCCTCCTTCTTTGCTTGTGTCATTTGTATTCAAGTTTAGACACCATCGTCCAGACCAAAACCCCATCTTTTGGACAAAACCATGGTGTGGTCACTGCATCTTTTGTTGGGACTTGAGACAATATATTCAACAGCAAATCGTCATGCAACGCACTAATCCTGTCCATGCGAGGCATTTTTTCTCTGAGAACAGAGGGGATGATGATCTGCACGAAGAAGATACCCTAATCTTGATATATAAAGTAGAAGTTTATAAAATCTCATTCCATATAATATTTCTTAATTTTTTAAAAAAAGTTACTTGTATAAACTCATCCTTATATAAATTAGAAATACATCTTTACCCTAAAAAGAGAAAACAAAATAATTGGGGTTATACATTCTCTTTTTGTTTTTACTTATATAAATTCTCTATTGATATATATATATATATATATTTGTTTATTGATCCACGAGAAATTCACACAGATATGTAAAGGTAGTGCAACTAGTGTGTATGAAAACATTTGTTTGTCAAAACATCAGTTTATTGTTTAGGTTTATTTTAAAGAATCAAAGAACAAACCAAGAGGTGGTGAGAAAGAAAAAAAGACACATGTGTCGGAAGACAAGCTCACGAAAAAATCAAACCATACAAGGAAGTCTCACTAGAAGAGAAGATGCCAAGAGACTTGTGAGTAAAATTAAAACACTCAGAAAACTACATATATATCAATCCAAAATAATTCTACTATACCAGGAGCCGTGCGTGTGGCCTTTTCTGTTCTTCACTGTTGGTGAAAGAGGCAAATGGTAACAAGGTATGGTGGGCCATTTGATTAATATGGCATGGGCCATGGCAGACAGAGCATGTTTTTCAAGATCACTCTCGACTTCTTATCTTTACAGTCAACGACTCTTCCTTGTTTTCTGTTTTTTTCTTTCTAAATCAACCCAACTTCTCCTTCTCCGGCTAGGCTTCGGGCCTCCGGCCAGCTAAGTGCCAATGATTGGATAGAGCTGAATGATTGGCGCGCTATTACACACGTATCGTTGCGTCAAGAAGACCCCACAGTATTACTTTTATCTCAGTAGAGCATCTACCCAACGTCTGCATTAAAAATCCCTCTCATCATAAATTCTCACCACAAAAAAAAATATTAATATCTCACCGCAGTACTTATCACATGTCTAAAAGTATTTCCAGTGTAAAACTTCATTTTCTCCTCTAAAATAGAATAAAAGTGAAAATAGAGTAAAAATCTTCAATCCAACTCAATTTCTTACTCAATAATAGAATGAGAACAAAAAAAAATTACTCTATAAAAGAAGCTCCATTATGGAATAAAATATGAAGTTATGGTTGGAGCAATTCTTACTCCGTATTTACTTTTATTCCATTTCTAAGGAAAAAAATGAGTAGGAATGGAGATGTCCTAAAGGTCATCCCTTCAAAGATTTTTTCAAGAAATGTCTCTTACACAAATTAAATCATTTTTTAAATAATAAACATTTTAATGGAGAGTCTATCAAAATATTGAAAAACTCTTGCTAATTTTTTTATAAAAAAAAACTGAAAGATTCACTAGCTACATGTTGATATTTTTTTGTAGAAGACTCCGACTGTGGATACCCTAAATACAACTAGTTTTAGCGTTTTCTTTTTCTACACAATAAGCTCTTAAGATTTATCCGTGATTAATACGCTTTTTAATATTTTATAATTATTAATAAAAGAAAACGTGACAGATTCGGATAAATTGTCAAAAAAACAAAGATGGAGGCAGAGAGGACTATGACGAGGAGACAAAGTAAATAACGGTAAGCCTTTTGGGTGTGTGTGTAATTTTCTAACATAAAAGATTTTCTAACTGTCCTAAACGACACTGGTTTATCAAAACACCGATGGCTAACGATTACGTTTTCTCTATCCAGAAGCTGCTTCTGTTCTTTCTTATTATCTCGTGTCGCAATGCTGTTGGTTCTGCATCTATTATCAAGTATCTTCCTGGTTTTGAAGGTCCTCTTCCTTTTGAGCTTGAAACAGGGTATGTTTTCTGAAAAAAAAACTCTACCATACTAAACCGGGTTTATCTGAGCTTCGAATTAAGTTTGTTCGTATGTTAATTTTTTCCTTGAAGGTATATTGGTGTTGGTGAGGAAGAGCAAGTGCAGTTGTTCTACTACTTTATTAAATCTGAGGGGAATCCTGAAGAAGACCCTCTTCTTCTCTGGTTAAGTGGAGGACCTGGTTGTTCTTCAATATGTGGTCTTCTATACGAAAATGGTAATGACTGTGTCTTTTTTGTTTCTTGTTTTTGTTCAGTGAATCAAAACTAAAGAAAAAGAAATTAAAAAACAGGGCCTATGACTATGAAGCTGGAGGTTTACAATGGAAATGTTCCCTCCTTGGTTTCTACTACATATTCATGGACTAAGGTTATCACAAACTGCTGTACATATCAAATATGACTGGTATTACAATTTCCTGCCTCATCTTTTTTCAAGCTGTGAATCAGATTTCGAGCATAATATATTTGGATCAGCCTGTTGGTACTGGCTTCTCCTACTCAAGAACTCAAAAACTTGCTAGTAAACCTAGTGATTTAGGAGAAGTCAAGCGGATTCACGAGTTTCTTCACAAGGTACTTGTTCGTCTCTTGAAGCATCTGTTCTTTGTGCATATACTTACATTTTTGTGTGGCTGTTGTGCAGTGGCTAAACAGGCATCAAGAATTTCACTCCAACCCTTTCTACGTAGGTGGAGATTCTTATTCCGGTATGGTTGTTCCAGCACTCGTTCAAGAAATCTCAAAAGGTGTGATTATTTTCTTTTCTTTTTTTGCATTTACTACTTTGCATCTCATTTCTTAAGCAAAATTTTGCAATTTTATAACAGTATAAAACATGATGTCGCAGGAAACTATGTATGCTGCAACCCTCCAATAAACCTTCAGGTTCAAAGATACTTGTTGCTTCGGTGCACATATTATCATATACCTTGGCGAGCATATAAAAGTGATAGTTGCATTCAAAACAGGGCTATGTGCTCGGAAACCCAGTAACGGAAGTTGCATTTGATTATAACCATCGCGTTCCTTATTCTCGTGGAATGGCACTAATCTCTGATGAACTTTACGAGGTATTGAAACACTAACATACGTACTTTTTTATTGAAAGTTGATAGCAACATTAGTTCCAAACTCTGTTTTCTCAAGCAGGCTATGAAGGGAATCTGCAAAGGAGAATATGAAAATGTTGATCCAAGTAACACGGAATGCTTGAAACTCGTTGAAGAATATCATAAGGTATATATATTCATGAAGAGTATAGTTGTTGTATCACTGACTCAGACTTTAGTGGTGGTTTTTATAGTGCGTTGATAAAAATAGACTAAACTTCGCACTTATCTTAACGCCATTGTGCGAAGAATCTGAAGACACACTTCCCGATTGCTATGTAAGAACCCCACATAAGTAATCTATCTTTATCCTCTGGTAACTGTTACAGCATTGAGAAAGTAAACAAAAGAGTTTGCATCTGCAGACTTATCGTTACCTGTTAACTGCCTACTGGACCAATGATGAGAGTGTGCGCAAGGCTCTTCAAATTCATAAGGTATTACCTATGACAGAAGTTAACCTTTCTACTCTCTTATTTTTCTTTCAACACTGAGGAACTATGAAATACTTATATTAGTTTTAATCCAAAACCAATTAATGATAAATGGATTCGTCTACGGTCTACCTGTTTTATAAGTTACTTAAGATTCCATTCAAATTTCCGATATGACACATTGTCACTAATACTATCATTCCAGAGGAGTAAAGAGAAATGGGTACGTTGTAACTGGGGAATGCCTTACACACATGACATCAAAAGCAGTGTACCGTACCATATGAATAACAGCATCAATGGCTACCGTTCTCTCATCTACAGGTCAGAGTTTAGAGCCTCTTGCCTTTTAGTGGACAATTGAAGGCATTTTTGTAAACTTAGGTTTTGTTTTAAGTGAACAGTGGTGATCACGATATGTTCGTGCCTTACCTTGGGACTCAAGCCTGGATTAGATCTCTTAACTATTCTATCATTGATGACTGGAGACCTTGGATGATAAACGATCAAATTGCTGGGTATATTAAATTTTTTATTCTCTTGTTATTTTCACCTGTTGTCGCATGAGCTCATTAGACTCCCTCGGTTTTGGCAGATACACGAGGACTTATGCCAATAAGATGACATATGCAACTATCAAAGCAAGTCTTTTCCACTCAAACATTTTGGCTGCGGTTTCTTGCCTATGTTTCTTAGCTGAATATTGTGTTGTTTGATTGTAGGGAGGAGGACATACTATAGAGTATAAACCAGAGGAGAGTTATATCATGTTCCAAAGGTGGATCAATGGTCAACCTCTTTAGAAACAACATTATTGTTCTATATATCGAAGCGTTTGTATCACGCCTTCTCCATAAGAAGTCTTTACTTTTCAAGTTAAACTTATAATGTGCTACTACATTTGTTACATTATTTTGCAGTTTGATACATTTACTCCTAGTATTACACTTCTATTTGAACCTTTTAGAATAAGCCAAACCGTTTGGTTTAATCAAATTGGCAAGCCTAACTTTCTGGAACTGAATGCTCTATAGCAAGAGTTTATTGATTGGTTCACGTTTGTGTTCGAATTTTTGCATGGTCGATAAGTTTCTTTTATATTTGCTTCAAATTAATGTTCTTACTTAAAATCATAAAAAATAAACCAGTAGTACTCCTAATAAAATGAATCATCTCGTTGTCTTTTTTTTGTTAATCATTGCTTTAGGTCAAATGAAGCTTGCGACGAAAACACCGCAATATTTAGGAACCTCCTTCCTAATAATCGTGTTCTGAGAGTGAATTGTGAATCAAACAAAAATGATCATTCACTCGGCACGGTGAAAGTCAAAGGTCCTCCACATATTAACATACGTGAGCCTTTCATTGATAGAACAACTTGGACTTGCTTATTGCAACAAGGAGGTTTAAGGTTTTACTTCAATTTTATTAGCATACTTAGGAAATGTAGTTCCACGATGTGGGAGTTACGACTCACGAGTATATACTGCCAAAAGATTGGAATTTACGAATCCAAAAATGCTGGTCCAGAATTGTTGGACCAGCCTTGGTCGAACCACACAAAAATATTCGGGGCTAAGCCGTTGTCAGAAAGGGTTTGGCGCTAGGTCCTAATAATATACTGTATGTTTTTTGACCCTATTTTGTAACACGTTTTTTGACCCTTCATATTTGACATTTTGGATTTGGCAAAGGGAAGTAGTAGAGGTTTCTTTTAGAAATTTGTAGTAAAGTTAATATTTAAATTTGAACGGTTTGATTTTTAAAATTATTTTTAGGTTAGACTTTTAAAAAAGAAATAAGTGATCTAAAATTAAAATAATAAAAGAATTCCCATCTTACAACTGTTTTAAAAATTATATTTATATTTTAAATGTGTTTTGAATTATGTATTTATGGATGTCCAGCAACCACTAGATTGTAGTAGGTTTTCGTTTCCTAGACTTAGGCTCATTAGTGGTCCGTTATGTATTCCAGGCCCATTAAGGTTTTGGATATGTACTCCTTATATAAGGAGATGTTATGATCTTATTATATAAAGCTTGGTTTTCAAAGTTACTAACTAACATGATCGCGACACATGTCAATTATATATTTAAGATTGTGACATGTGTCAAATTATTAAATATTATTTTTCTAGAAATTTTCCTTTTTAAATTTCAAAAAAATATTGTAAACAAACTTTTTTCATACAAATAATTATTAATAGCATTTTCCTTTTTTATATCCAAAAAACAAAATTGTAAAAGATATATGAAAATAAATTTCGTATTTAAAATAGAATTATAATAGTTATTTAATAGTATTTTTATTTTTTAAGTTTTAAACAAAATATTGTAAACAAAAAAATCCATACAAATAATCATTTAATAAGAAATTATATATTTAGTATTATGACATGTGTTAAATAATAATTTTTTTCATACAAATAATTATTAATAGTATTTTATTTTCTTATATCAAAAACAAAGAAAATAATAAAAAATATATGAAAATAAATTTCTTTTTAAAAAAAATTCATGAACAAAGAGAATTATAATAGTTATGTAATAGTATTTTTCTTTTTAAGTTATAAACAAAATATTGTAAACCGAAAAATAAATACAAATAATCTTTTAATAAGAAATTATATATTTAGGATTGTGACATGTTTTAAATAATAATTTTTATATCAATAGTTATTTAATACTATTTTTCCTTTTTAAGTTTCAAACAAAATATTAAACAAAAGCTTTTTTCATACAAATAATTTTTTAATAGTATTTTCCTTTTTATATCCAAAAGAAAGAAAACTGTAAATATATATATGAAAATAATTTTCCCTTTTTAAAAAAATCATGAACAAATAGAATTATAATAGTTATTTATCAGTATTTTTCCTTTTAAGTTTTTAAAAAACATTGTAAAGGAAAAGAAAATCCATATAAATAATTACTAAATCATGAACAAATAGAATTATAATAGTTATTTAATAGTATTTTTCTTTTTTAAGTTTTAAACAAAATATTGTAAACCAAAACATAAATAAAAATAATCATATAATAAGAAATTATATATTTATGATTGTGACATGTGTCAAATAATATTTTTTATATAAATAGTTATTTAATTATATTTTTCCTTTTTAATTTTCAAACAAAATATTGTAAACAAAAGCTTTTTTCATACATATAATTATTTAATAGTATTTTTCGTTTTATATCCAAAAGAAAGAAAACTGTAAAGTTATATGAAACTAATTTTCCATTTTTAAAAAATCATGAACAAATAGAATTGTAATAGTTATTTATTAGTATTTTCCTTTTAAGTTTTAAACAAAACATTGTAAAGGAAAAAAATCCATACAAATAATTACTAAATCATGAACAAATAGAATTGTAATAATTATTTATTTGGATTTTTCCTTTTAAGTTTTAAACAAAACATTGTAAAATAAAAAAAATCAATACAAATAATAACTTAATAGCAATTTTCCCTTTTAAATAATAAACAAATAAATTTCTAAACGTTATATGAAAATTATTTTTCTTTTTAGGAAATTATAAATTTCTTTTTTCTAATCATGAAAAAAAAATTATAAAAGAAAATAGTAGTTTAAAAATCTTTAAAAATGAATTATAAAAATCTGAGAATACAACAGATTAGTAGACATTTGGGTAGGCTAAAAATCCTCTCTCTCTCTTTTCTTGCGACAAATCTACAGATCTCGTCTTTCTCCGGCGCGTGCGCCTCACGGCCGCCGCCGAAGGATCCCCTCTTTCCTCAATCTCTCTTTTCTTGGTTGCTCCTTCTCCTCCCTCCTTAGCTTCCTTCGATATGTGATGTACCCTGGAAGATGAGTGTCGCTGGCAAAGGAACCGCGGCTGGGTTCGGCGTTCGTCTCGGTTCTCTGGTGTACTTGCGAGTTTGAAGCGACGGAGGTGGTCTAGGAGTCGGCGTTTTAGGGCTTTCGGGTGGGGCTCCGTTTTCCTCTAGGGTTTGACCCACTCGGTGAGTCAGTGGCGCGTGACGGCAAGTGGGCAACTCTATTTTCAGATCCGGTTTGCGGATTGTCTGATCTGCTCTTTCCCGGTGTTCGTGTGGAGTGGCTGCGTTTCTTGGGCTGTTGGCTTTGCCTTGGTGTCTTGGCGAGACTTGTCCTCTGTTTTCGCCGCCTTGAGAGCTCCGGAAGGTTCCTCTACTTCGGAGTTGCGCTTAGCTTGCTGTTGTCGACGTGTGTTGGTGCTTCAAGCGTTGGTGTTTGGAGATTAGAGGAGTTGATCTCGGCATGGTCGTCTATGGCCATCCTGCAGCTTCTCCGTCGGTCTCCCCCTCATCTGTCCTTTGCTTCTCGGTTCTAGTCTTTGGGTTTCGTCGTAGCTTCCGGTTAGCTTCATTGACGTCTTGCTCTTGTGCTTTTGTGGTGTTATGTTGCTCTATTGTCACCGGATCAACTACAGACAGTGGGAAGAGAATTGTTTTTCCGGTTCTCGGAAGACACACAAGGCGGGGTTATTGGTGAATTCGGGTTGTCTCCGGATTCCATTCTTTCCTCGGTGACTTCTTGTGGTGGTGTAGCACATCCCAGTGCTAATGGGTTGGTTCTTTTGACCTCATTGGCAGTGTTGTATCACTGACTCTTCTTTCAGGTTTATGGAGCTGCTCGAGTCTGGATTAGCTGCTTTCTCAAGTCTGTGTTTTAGTTTGTGTTCGGTTTGTGGTGTTACTTGTTTGGAAGCGAGTGAGGATGCTTCGGCTCCTCCCTGGATTAACAGCAACTGGTCAGTGAATATGATGTAAGACACCGGAGTTTGCTATCGCTACTTGTCTGTGTTGTCAAACCATCTTAAGCTGCTGGTTGTATGTCGTACCTATTTTACTTGCTTCTTTCCTCGTGAGCCACTGTATTTCTATTCGGTTTGTGTTTATCTTTTTCCCCTTTAAATTTCCAGTTGTTCTTTTTCTTTTCTTTCTTTTTCTTAGTTTATCTTTGTATCTTCTGTTTTTCTTTTATTTCAATATGAAAGCCAGTTAAAAAAAAAAAGAGAATACAACAGATTATTTTATAATACATCTAATTATTATTCCTTATTAAATTTCTAAATAAAAAGAGTGGTAATGTTAATCTTATTATTTAGCTACATTTTTATGGAAGCGTCATTGATTCATGTTTGACTAAAGGCTAATATTTTACACTATGTGGTCTAGAAAAATAATTATGAAAGAAAATAGTAGTTTAAAATTCGTAAAAAAGAATTACAAAACCTGAGAATACAAGCAACAAAATATTTTATAATATAATCTAAATATGTTTCCTTATTTAAATTCTAAGCGAAAGGGAGTTGTAAAAATAATCTTATAATTTTTCTATAGTTAGCTAATTTCCTATAGTAGTTTAAAATCTTCTTCTTCTTCTTCGTCGTGGTGGTTCTGAGGTCTCCATTCCATACTCGAAGAGATATAAATTTTGATTCGATTCATCATTACTAATTCGGATTTGCTCTAATGTTTGATTATGCAATAGAATTCTTTTATTTTTAGAGGAAAATATAAAGATATGATATTTTTGTTTATAGATAAAGAGATTAAAATATCATTCTATTACATTTTCCTTAAAATATAGAAACTCTATAGCAGAATCATACAATAGAAAAATTCACATTTATAATAGAATTTTGTTTTATGGAAAAAATAAAGAAATATAAAGAGCTGAGAACTGGAGATATTTCAAAGATGAATAAATCATACAAACTAAATAGATAAATGCTAATGAATGTGCACAAAAAAAAATTCAAGATCTTACAATGGTAAAACAAAACATTACAAAATTATCATGGAAGCATTATTTTATGTTTGAACAAGAAAACTAACATATAAAATTAATACAAACATGCATTAAGTTAAGAGCTTAAGAAAGTGGATGACATTGTCATCAACTCAATCTGCTTGATTCAAATTTTAAATTCTTTGTATTTTACTTTATTTCATATTTTTTTACGTTGAATTCGATTTGAATTTTTGAAATTTTTTTTTCCTTTTACTTATGTATAAAGTTGCTAATAACTCACTTCACTTATGCTCCATGATTTTTGAAATATGAGTACTAACCAAAACTTCAGTGAGAAAAACAATTCTTATACCTAGAATAATTTTCATACAATATATACAAAATCATACAATGAAATTAAAATATTAAACCAAACCCGTGCAACGCACGGGTCCATATCTAGTATGAAATAAAGCATCCTTTCACAACACGTTATCAGCACGAGTTGCAAAAACCCGAGCTAAATTCGCCACCCACTAAAAACCCTAATATCAGCCGCCACCTTCAAACCGCCGTAACTTCCTAACCACGCCGAACCAGACGACGAGTCACCTATCGATCTGTAGCCATTGACGAGTAGAAGCCAACGCCGAAAGCCGTTCATCAATCGGAGCTCAGACGCGTCCGCAATCTCAGTTTTACGAAGCATCGTCAAGTTCATCTCTCTCAAAAGGAGGTCCTTTCAACCCTACTAAACTAAGGTAAATCTCGAAACCTAAGAACACTAAGAACAGAACATATAAGCAACCGGAGAAACTATATATTACAACTTGAACATTAAAATCTGAATCCGAAATCTATATACCTTGAACCGTGTTCATACAAATCGTATGAGACACTTATGAGATCTATTTTCCCCTTTATTTTTGATGATGATTGTTTGTTTTGATTAGATCTCATATGAATGAAACTTATATATTAAAACCGAGTTGAATTATGATATAAAGTAACTTGATATTCTTGTTTAGATCTGAAAAATATTTTAAGCTTTCGATTTCAATATTTTTCGAAAACCCTAGACAAAAAACCGATTTTGAAAACCCTAGCCGACCGGCAAATTTTTGATATCGGACATGATAAGCTGTAAGCTTTATCCGACCGGTCCGGGAATGACGAGTTCTATCCGACCGTATCGGACATGATGAACTCTAACCCGACCATGTTTCCTAAAAAGGAAACATTATAAAAAGAAAGTTTCCATTTTTATAAAAATTTCTTAATAAAGAAATTTTCCATTTTTAGAAAGTTACTAAATAAGGAAAGTTTCCATTTTTATAAAACTTTCCAAATAAGGAAACTTTCCATTTCTAGAAATTTTATAAATAAGGAAAATTTCCAATTTTTCTAAA
Organism: Hirschfeldia incana; assembly: GCA_026261945.1. NCBI lineage: Eukaryota > Viridiplantae > Streptophyta > Magnoliopsida > Brassicales > Brassicaceae > Hirschfeldia > Hirschfeldia incana. Next base: position 666,072 of record JABCMI010000005.1, read on the forward strand.
CTTTCCTAAAATAGAAACTTACTATTTTTAGAAACTTTCTATTTTTAGAAATGTTATATTTTCAGAATTATTTCCATATTTGGAAACTTACTACTTTTAGAAACTTTCTATTTTTAGAAACTTACTATAAAGGAAAATATTATATAAAAGGAAATCTTTATTTTCAAGAATATAAAGACTATATGATATGAATTAAGTTTCATAATTAGTTTTAAAAACTTCCTAAAAATCGTATAAATTATTATTTATGAATCTGAAAACCGATTATTTGTTTAAAATGTTTTCAGATGTCGAAATTGATGAATTTGGAATTTGTGCCATTAAATCTCTCCGGAGATAACTACTTGCAATGGGTGCTAGACACCAGGATCTGCTTGAAGTCAAAGGGTATTGGTGAGACTATTGTCAAGGGCAATAGTGAGAATGATAAGAACCAATACCAGGCGATTAGTATAATCCGCCATCACATTGCTGAGGGTCTTAAGGACCAGTATCTCACCATTGACAGTCCATTGGAGCTGTGGGAAGCCTTAAAAGCACGATATGATCACCAGAAAACGGTGCTTCTCCCACAAGCTCAATATGAGTGGTTGCACCTGAGAATTCAGGATTACACAACCGTGGATGCCTATAACTCGGCACTGTTCAAAGTTGTCTCTAGATTGAGACTATGTGGAGAAAAGGTAACAGAGAAAATGATGTTGGAAAAGATCTTCTCCACACTTCCTGAGAGTAATGCCGTACTGTCGCAGCAGTATAGACAAAGTGGTTTTACCACATACTCGGATTTGATCTCGTGTCTCATACTGGCCGAAAAAAATCATGAGCTTCTCTTGTTGAACAGTGCAATGAGGCCTCCCGGTACTACCCCAATTCCGAATGCTCCTAAAGCAATAACGGAAAAGAAAGAGAGCCACCATGTCCAAAGTGATAAACCACTCGGCCGAGGCCGTGGTGGATGGAGGGGACGTGGTGGACGTGGACACTACAACTCCTACGGCCGTGGGCAAGGACACCACAATAACCGTGGTCGTGGGTCCAGCTACGGCCGAGGGGAGGAAATGGTCGTGTGTCCAACTATGGGCGTGGTGGTGGCATCACCAAACCACCCCATTCGACCAAATCAGTGTGCCACAGATGTGGAATGGGGAATCATTGGGCAAAGAACTGTAGGACTGCTCGACATCTCGTCGACCTTTACCAAAGCAGCACGAAAGGAAAGAATTCGGAGGCTCATATGGTTGAGGACAACGATGGTGATTTCGATCATGACAAAGATGATCTCATGGAATATGAGACAGCAGATCTCTTGAAAGACTAAGCAAGAATTTTGACATCTTTAGGATTATTTTCCAGCTTGTTTAATGATTTGGTGTTATGTTTTTATGCTTTATGAATTTCGAATTTTATTTATGATTTGATGTTGTTTTGGATTTTATTTTATTTCCTATTATGAATTTAATAATAATATGCAAGTTTTGTTAAATCTCTAAGTTGTGTTTATTATTATTACTTGATAGAAACATGAGAAATGATAAGGATATACTCCTGGTGGATAGTGGAACAAGTCATACAATACTTAGAGATAAAAGATGTTTCACAAACTTAAAATTGCAAAAAGCCAACATTGAAACAATTGCAGGAATATCAGGCCTTATTGAAGGCCACGGCCAGGCCTGTATATCATTGCCCATGGGTACGCAGTTGGAAATGACCAATGCGTTATATTCACCCAGTTCCAAACAGAACTTACTGAGTTTCAAGGATATAAGATTGAATGGTTTCCACCTTGAAACAATGGACAAAGGAAATAAAGAATTCCTTAATATAGTCGAAATCATCCATGGCAATAAGATGGTCCGAGAGACCATACCTGCAATATCCTCTGGTCTATACTATGCAAAGATCATTGTGATTGAGGCTAATGCCTGCGAAAATTTCACTCTATGGCATAACCGTTTAGGTCATCATGGTTCTGGTATGATGCGTAAATTGATAATGAATTCTAAAGGGCACACCTTAAGAGATAAGAAAGTTCTCCCAAACCTCACGTGTATAGCATAGGGAAACTTATTACCAGACCATCACCATCTAAAGTGAACAAGGAAATTATAAATTTCCTAGAAAAGATCCAGGGAGATATATGTGGACCAATACACCCACCTAGTGGGACATTTCGATATTTTATGGTCCTTATTGATGCATCGACCAGATGGTCGCATGTTTGCCTACTATCCACACGAAATATGGCATTTGCAAGGCTGCTGGCTCAGATCATACGACTGAGAGCACATTTCCCTGATTTTCCTTTAAAGACTATACGTCTTGATAATGCTGCTGAGTTCACATCCCAATCGTTTAATGACTACTGTATGTCCATGGGGGTGAGTGTGGAACATCCCGTGGCACATGTCCATACGCAAAACGGCTTGGCCGAATCATTCATTAAACGAATACAGCTGATAGCAAGACCATTGCTTATGCGATCTAGACTCCCTGTATCAGCATGGGGACATGCAGTATTGCATGCAGGAGAACTTATACGCATCAGGCCATCGAGTGAGCATAGATATTCACCATCCCAATTATTAATGGGTCACAAGCCAGACATATCCCATATTAAGACATTTGGTTGTGCCGTTTATACACCAATAGCACCACCACAGAGAACAAAGATGGGACCTCAAAGGAAGATGGGAATATACGTTGGTTATGACTCCCCTACGATTATAAGGTATCCTTAGCCGACCACGGGTGATTTGTTTAAGGCCAGATACGCAGACTCACACTTTGATGAGTCCACTTATCCGACCTTAGGGGGAGATAACAGTCGGCTGGTAAAAGAATTAGAATGGTCACAACCATTAACATCTTGGCAAGATCCTCGGACTCAAGCATGTGACCTTGAAGTCCAGAAAATCATTCATTTGCAAACGTTAGCTAACTAGTTGCCAGATTCATTTGCTGACCCAAAGAAAGTCACTAAATCACATATACCAGCTTGTAATGCACCAGTAAGAATTGAAGTCCAAGAGGGACAAAGTCAAGTTGCTACTGAGTCTATTCAACGTTTGAAACGTGGTAAACCAATTGGTTCCAAAGATAAGATCCCTCGGAAAGCAAAGAAAAGTGCAAAGGATAATGTCGGATCCGAGGGACAAATGGAAACCGTCCATGGCATAGAAAATGTCGACCAGGATGTGTCTAACCATGAGGCTCGGGACGCTGAGCTTCATAGCACTCCAGGACGACCAGAACATGAGATCTCAATACATTATGCTATGCCTGGTACGAATGGGAACGAAGATGAAAATGAGCTCAGTGATATATTTGCATATAATGTAGCACTTGAATTAATGAATGAGGATCAGGAACCCACGTCCATATTAGAGTGTACACAAAGATCAGATTGGATCAAATGGAAAGAAGCTATAAACGTGGAGTTAGAATCATTTAAGAAGAGAGGCGTTTTTGGCCCTATAATACTGACACCAAGAGATGTCAAACCAGTGGGATATAAATGGGTCTTTGTGAGGAAGAGAAATGAGAAGGGAGAAGTAGTAAGATACAAAGCACGGCTTGTAGCACAAGGCTTCTCACAGAGACCAGGAATAGATTATGAGGAAACTTATTCCCCTGTGGTGGATGCAACTACATTCCGATTTTTAATCAGTCTGGCCATAAGAGAAAAGCTTGATTTACGCCTTATGGATGTAGTAACAGCATACTTGTACGGACCACTGGATAATGAAATTTATATGAGAATTCCAGAGGGTATAGAGCTCAAAGGAAAGAAAGGTTCTCGAGAACAGCATTGTATTAAGTTGAATAAATCCTTGTATGGATTGAAACAATCAGGTCGAATGTGGTATAATAGACTAAGTGAATACTTAGTGAAAGAGGGCTATAAGAATGATCCGATAAGTCCATGTATCTTTATAAAGAAATTCGACAGCAAGGGCTGTGTTATCATAGCTGTCTATGTGGACGACCTGAATATTATTGGAACCCCTGGAGAGATTTCCCAAACAGTTGAATATCTAAAGAAAGAGTTTGAGATGAAAGACTTAGGAAAGACTAAGTTCTGTTTGGGATTACAGTTTGAGTACATAAATGATGGAATCCTTGTGCATCAAGAGGCGTATACTCAAAAGGTACTCAAGAAGTTTAATTTGGACAAGTCTCACCCCTTGACCAGTCCCATGGTCGTGAGAAGCTTAAACCCGGACACTGATCCGTTTGGTCCAAAGAAGAAGGACGAGGAAGTCCTTGGTCCCGAGACGCCTTATCTCAGTGCCATTGGAGCTTTAATGTATTTGGCTACCCACACTAGACCAGATATAAGTTTTGCCGTGAATCTATTATCTAGATACAGCTCCTGTCCCACTAAGAGGCACTGGAATGGGATCAAACATTTGTTGCGTTATTTACAAGGGACAACAGACCTTGGTTTGTTTTATACTAATCAATCCAAGGAGAGTTTGGTTGGTTTTGCTGATGCAGGTTACTTATCGGACCCACATCAGGCTAGATCACAGACGGGATATGTATTCACTCATGGAGGGACAGCCATTTCCTGGCGGTCCATGAAGCAGTCACTCGCTGCTACATCATCCAACCATGCGGAGATCATCGCCATACATGAGGCGAGTCGAGAGGTGGTGTGGTTACGGTCCATGACCAACCACATCCGAGTGGACAGCGGCTTATCCGAAGGTCAAGATGCTCCGACCATCATCTATGAGGACAATGCAGCGTGCATAGCTCAGCTCAAAGATGGATATATCAAAGGTGACCGGACGAAGCACATCTTGCCCAAGTTCTTCTCCACCCACGATCTGCAGAAGGCCGGACAAGTTCAGGTGGTCCAAGTCCGTTCCAGCGACAATTCAGCGGACCTGTTCACCAAGTCACATCCGACCTCGACATTCAAGAAGCTAGTGCATCAGATTGGAATGCGCCGGCTTAAGGACCTACACTGAGGTCCAGATCAGGGGGAGTAGTGTGTGTTGTACTCTTTTTCCTGTCTTTGGTTTCCCTTTTTACCACATTGGGTTTTGGGTTTTCCAGGAGAGGTTTTAGTGAGGCAACATTAAGCACACTACGAGCCCATATGGTTCTGGCATCCAAGGGGGAGTGTTATGAATTATGTATTTATGGATGTCCAGCAACCACTAGATTGTAGTAGGTTTTCGTTTCCTAGACTTAGGCCCATTAGTGGTCCGTTATGTATTCCAGGCCCATTAGGGTTTTGGCTATGTACTCCTTATATAAGGAGATGTTATGATATGAAATAAAGCATCCTTTCACAACAAAATGATATATATTACACTAGTTAAAGTGTTGTGATTTTTAAATGGATACTAGATTTTGATCCGTGCTTTCAAAGCGCGGAATTATTTTCGAAACATTTCAAAATTTATTTGATATAAATATGTATTCTTATACATTTAGATTTATAAATGAAATGTTATATTGAGTATTTCAAAATCCGACCCGACCCGCAGTTAAATTGATAAATTGTGTGGTCTCGTAATAGTTCGGTTTAGTTTAAAAAATATTATTTAAAAATCCTATAAAATCCGTAAAAACAACTAAAACTCAGGATTTGGCTACCGATTGAACTGATAGATGATCCAATATAAAATTCATTTTGACTTAAATTATTATAGTCAAACTAAATTTTCATCTTGTTGTAAGGGTAATAGATCAATATTCAAGAGGATGCATACTAAAAAAGAAATATATTTGAGCATCAATAATTTGTATATGCTTATTATAATTTAAGGATTTATGTTTGTAAATATAATTTTCATTTATCTAATTAGTTTACTTTTGTTATTCACATGTTATTAGATTTTTTTGATGTTTTGTTTAGAAATTTAATTTCATTATTGACATTAGAAATGTAAATATTTAGTAATATTAATATTTATATATATTTTTATTATATATATAATTATGTTTTACAACTAATTAAACCATTGATTTATACTCTGTTGCATCAATTTATGTTAATGTAATGTTTTATGATATAATTGTGTTAATCTATTTTTTAAATTAGTTAATATTTGATAAATATATTTCATGTGTTTGAATAACCCGTAAAAATATATTCATAAAAATATCAAGTAACATGTTTCATCGTGTTTTAAATATTAATAGTATCGAACTATTAATATTTTTTATCATATATATATATATAAAGATTTATGTATATGTATATCTAATTTAATAAGAATTATATTTTTATGTATTTTGTGAGGGTTTTGAAGAAATTTTTTTTTTTTTTGCATTTGGATTAATATATACTTGTATATCTACGAATTAGTAGAATATATAATTATATATTATATTAATAAATAAAATTTAATTTATTTTTATTTAAATTTCGTATTTATATAAACTGAATTCATTAGTTTTAAAAAATAATAGATTAGTTAGTTTGTTTGTTAATTTTAGGCATGCTGTATATTTAATTGCAATTAAATTAGATATATGAATATATGAATAGAAATAATAGTGAAAATAATTAAATTAATATATAAATATATAAAGAGAAATAATAGGATCAACTTAGACTTTTTGTATAGTCCAAAAAATAGTCGATAAAAATTGATTTTGTTTTAATAGTATTGATTTAAAGAACAGGAATTGATATGTTTTACCTTCTTAATTCCTTTACAATACTTACGTATGTTTTTGGCCGAAACAATACTTAAGTATATAATACTGAAAGTATGTACTAACGTGTATTGAATTTTAGGTTGTGGTTTCATGCACTCCATGTTATCCAGTCGACTCTTACATAATCATTGGGAATAAACAATTATTGGCCACTATCATTTTTAGCTAATTATTAGCTACATCCAACAATGCAGAGTAGACTTTTTAGAAAATAACACAGCACCTAAATTCACATGTTTATTGATTTCTTATTACTTAGTACTGTAATATTCTTTACGTGAAGTGAGTGCTCTTCACATCATGCAACATGAACAAATCGACATATACTTCATAATACGTACAAAGGCCAACATGTATTAACTATATAAATTTTTTATTGTATCTTAGAACCCATTCTGTAGTCTATACACAAAACACAAGTTAGACTTTCAGTTCACAGTTTTTGGGAATTATGCGAATATGCATGAAAAATGTAAATTAATAATTAACCGACCAATAAAACACCCTGCTCCGTTCTCACATAAATTCATAGCTGACAATATATATTAACTGAACTTACCTCATTTGAAAAATGTATATAACACACATCGTTGATCTTAGCATGTTGATTAATTTTCCACTTGATTGATTCATATGTTGGTCATTTTTCTTCTCATGAAATTACACGTTTTGAAATTTGTTTCAAACTAAGACAATTGGTCATTGTCTAGTTATGCTTCCCCAGTTATTGTCTCAACTCTTAAGTCTGGTTTGATAAGTCGTCGCACTCTTACGACATATTGGGTGGACTTTAGTTTTTTCTTTCGCAAGTCATTGGAAATTAATTAGAAAGAGTATTTATGCGCTGAACCAACATGTGCGAAGAGATGCGTACGTAGACGTATAAGAAAATATGCCAAAAATCTAAATAAACAAAACAAAATAAAAAGGAACAAGATAAGAGTGGAGTAATGGTAGAGATAATAGGAAGGGAGAGCCGTAGGTTCCGTGAGAGCCAGGCTTGCATTCTCATTAATTTACACATTCGTTCACCATAAGTAAACCTCTTAGCCTCTACTTCGAATTTTTTTTTGGCTTTATTTAAAATTAATCATTTATATTTTTCTCGACGATGATAGAAGATCACATATTAATATTCAAACTAGTTTCGGTAAATATATAGCTGTTGTAATAAAATCTATACGTTATAAAATATAGCATGCATACAATCAATCACAAAACGTCATATTCATATAGTCAAAAAACAAATTAAAAGAAAATATATAAGGTTAGATCCGGATTATTTAAAACAATGTAATCGATCAGTTTCGCTAATTAAACATTGATCTGCTTCGTATCAGAAACATTTGTGTTCAGAGTCTAACCAAATGTAATTATCTTTTTTAAAAAGCCAACATGTGATTCTTTAGACATAACAGAACTAATCCAAGAATAGGTTGTTTGTACAGAGTAATAGAAAGGGGTATTGAAGAGACAAATAATACATTACTCAAGTTATTGTCTAAATTTACACAAAAAAAATTGTAATAGACAATAACAGAAGTACTAAAATTTAAGAGGTTGCTAAAAGACAAGTCCAACATATTCCACACACTTGAGAATGTGTTGTCTCCCTTTGACTCCTCTCCATAAATCACTCTCTATTTATGTAAGCATCTCTCCAATCCACACACATACATCTCTCTCTTAACACACATAAACTTGTTTATATATTTGTAATCCTCATCATCTCCATCCTCAAATTCAATTATCTCTAATTCATCTTCTTTAAACTGATCAAATTCCAGGTCTTCCCTCTTTACTTTGCCAATGGAAATAGCCGAGGAGGCCATATCAACCGGTAAAGAGCAATCCTTGATCCTTAAAGGGAAACGCACTAAAAGGCAGCGTCCTCTGTCCCCAATCCCTTTCTCTATCGTCCCTCCTATGTCTTCTCAAGAACCGGAGGTCGAAGAAGACTCCACCAGTCTTGTTTCCAAGGAGAAGAGTCTCAATGATGAGATCAACACCAACAAGAATGATAACAACATATTGACCAATGGTGTGACATCTCCTGCTTCTTCATCTTCTAACAACAATGCCACATTAAAAACCACGTCTGACGAGGAAGATCAAGACATGGCTAATTGTTTGATCCTCCTTGCTCAAGGCCACTATATTCCCCAACAACAACAACAACCACAAACAAGACAGTTTATGACGAGTTACCAAGAATCTGCTAACAACAATGCGTATAGATCTAGCAGCAGAAGGTTCCTCGAGACATCTTCACCTAATGGAACCACGAGTGGAGGCAGAGCCGGTTACTATGTTTACCAATGCAAAACGTGTGACCGGACTTTTCCTTCTTTCCAAGCTCTTGGTGGCCATAGAGCCAGCCACAAGAAGCCCAAAGCCTCCGCGGGTCTTCACTCCGATCATGACCTCAAGAAGTCTATCTACAACGACGCCGTTTCTCTTCATCTCAACAACGTCCCCACCGCAACTCCTAACAACAACAGTAGCCACAGGTCGCTTGTGGTATACGGCAAAGCGGGTAACAGTAAAGTCCATGAATGTGGGATATGTGGAGCTGAGTTCACATCCGGACAAGCCTTAGGTGGTCACATGAGACGTCATAGAGGGGCAGTGGTGGCCTCGGCAGCATCCGCTTCTACTGCAGCGGTAAGGGTTGCGGCCACTGCGGCTACAGCAAACACGGCTTTGTCATTGTCACCTATGTCGTTTGACCAAATGTCGGTTCATCCGGTTCAGGCTCCGGTTAAGAGAGCGAGGAGCGCGGTTGTGTCGTTAGATTTGGATCTGAATCTACCTGCCCCTGAAGATGTGAATCGGGTCAACGGGTTAAGCTTGGCTTCAAAGCAAGAACACGAACGTGAACGTGAACATGAACAAACACAACAGAGAGAAGAACAAAAGTCTCTTGTTTTGTCTTCTGCTCCTACATTGGTGGATTGCCATTACTGAATCAAATATGATCAATACCAAAATTCGTTTATTAATTTTTAAATTTTACTCAAAAATTGATGAACCATTTTTTTAAAAGAAAATTACTGATTCTTTGCTTGTTCAAGAATTACAAGATTCCTTTTTTTTTGTTTACTTCATTTCACAAGAAAACTATATATAATACAAACTACATATATAAGTTACCCATTAGCCACGCGACTTCTCTCTGTCTTCCTAGTCTATGTGTGCAGATGCTATGTAATTACATCTAACTTAATGTAAGATTTTTTGGTTGCACAATAAAAATAAATATCATATACTCCATGTTTTGTTCCAGTAAATCGTACGTAGTATTAAGAAAAAAAAGATTCGTAAATTCCAAAAGAATCGTACGTAAATATCATATACTCCATGTTTTGAAACAATGTTTACGACCACAGTATCATGTTAGAAAGACAATGTTTAAACGATGTTTACGATCACAGATCATGTTAAAAAGAAAATGTTTACTATGGCCTTTTACTATCATGTTAAAACTATTTAATGTCGCATAGGTCTTTGCAAACTAGAAATAGAATACCGCAAATCAGGAGGCCATTTAGCTCACTCATGATCATGTGGCTGCGTTAGCTTCTTGTTGTTTATTTTTCCTTACTTGTCCCATCTTTTTTTTATTTCTTTTTTGCCAAGATGGTTCAGACACTAGACCTTTTGTAACTTCTACTTTCATTATATAATATTTACAGTTTAGCAACAAAAAAAAAAGAATACCGCAAATCATAAGAACATGCGATTATTTACCAGAACTGCAGCAATTCACAACATTACCTTTTCGCCTCGGAGACGGATGTTTTTGGCCCAGAAGACTTTGTCTGTCTTCTAAATGGGCTAGGAATGAATAATGAGCTTTAGAATTATTCTCTAGTCTCAGAATTGAATTAGGCCCAGAACGAAACACGAGGCTTTAACAGGTTTCTGAAGTATGGAGGCTGGAAAAAGTTGTCTTGATATTTTAGCATTTTGTCCTTTTATGAAGACAGTGGTGTCAGTTAGCTGACAGCCTAAAATAAACAAATGAATAAATTAAATTATTTTACTTTACTATTTCGATAGTTATGTAATTATTTCGTTTTCATAACTTCCGGTCAATCAAAATATAACAAAAATTAAAAGAAAAAACAACATTTCGATAATAAACTTAAAAGAAGAAATAGTAATTACTAATTTATCAGAAAACGTAAAAGTAATTTGTATTTTTAATAATTCAAATATATTATAAACAAAAACAAAACTAAGAACTGAAAAGAAAGTTAGATTGGACATGCACTACTAGTAGATTAGTAGATAGAAGAAAGAAGAACAATAAATGAAGATGGAAATATATTAAGAGAAAATGGGGAAGATGATGATTCGTGTGGACCAAGTCTTCTTCTCCTTTAGCTTGCCTTATTGGTAAAGTATCCTTTGGCAAGCAAACGTACCTGTCACTCCTTTATTTTGTTTTCACATATTGTTCTCTCACATTAACCTTTTTTTTTCTTTTTGTCTGGGGTCAACTTCTCAATAACTTCTGTGTACGTTTAGATTAACCTACTAGTTATTCACTTATTCTTATCAACAATCACTGTTACTATTTATATTTTTAATTGACAGTATCTCTGGTATTACACCATTCTATATAATTTCCTCAAAAAGAAAACGACATGCTCCTATAAAATAATGTCTTCTTTTATTTTGTTTCATGAAAATATTGCATTTACTTAGAATATAGTACAATATCCGATTTTATAATTTTCTACATTGTTTCCTCCAAAAGAAAACGACTTGATCCTATACAATAATTTCTTCTTTTATTTTGTTTCGTGAAAACATTGCATTTACTTCGAATATAGTACAATATCTGATTTTATTATTTTTATTGATTTAATAACGTTCATCTCTTTTGTAATATAAACTTAAGTTCAAAAAAAAATGAAGGAAAACATGGTTATAAACTTTTTAGGAGGGTCGTTAAGGTTAAATAAATAAATAAAAATCTACTTATTTTCGTTTCATACTTACTTTTCAGACCACAGTGATGTGTTTTATTTCTCTTCACAAAACGACAAAAACCAAGCAGTAACATTTCTAGGGTTTTATTACAGCAACACTTAAAAAAAACATAATTAATCGAGAAAAATGAGAAAAAAGCAAAACTGGAATCGCAATCCAAAACACTTGTTTTCTCCCTAACCTTCTCGGAAACGCAAAAAAAGAAAAGAAAAGAAGAAATAAATTTCTTGCAATTGAAGGTACCTTTAATCGTGGGCTTTCTCCTCTCTTTGGTTTCTTCTCCCTATAATTAAAAAAACCCATTTCCCAACTTTCCTTTGGGTGTTCGTCTGGTGAGGTTTGGTGAACAAGAGAGAGAGAGAGAAGAGACAACAAGTACTGGTCTTTGCTTTTTCAATGGGTCGCGAATCTGTGGCTGTGGTGTCTTCGCCGCCGACGGCGACTCCGACTGCGAGAGGTTCTAGTGCTGTGGCGGCGACATCGCTTGCTCCCGGGTTTCGATTTCACCCGACAGATGAAGAGCTCGTGAGCTATTACTTGAAGAGGAAGGTTATGGGGAAACCCGTACGTTTCGATGCGATTGGGGATGTCGATATCTACAAGCATGAGCCTTGGGACTTAGCAGGTGGGTTTCTCTAATCTCTCTTTCTTTGTCTCTTTCCGTGTCTTGGAAAAAGAGTTTAGCTTTATGGTTCTTTTTGCTGTGGCTTCTTCATGGATTTGTCTCCTGATTCAATTCTGGGAAAAGAGTTTGGCTTTATGGGCTCGGAGTTGCAGATCTACCTTTTGCTATATTTAGGCTGTAAAACTGTGAAGATAATTACCATCCTTTGGACTGTTAATTGGGCAAAAATCTAGCTTTTTTTCTCAGATTCCTTAAGAAATTATGTATAACTTGTGTTTCGGGTTTGTTTGCTTGTGTTTCAGGTAATGAAGTTTGTTATTATGTGTTTGGTTGTCTGGAGTTTTGAGTTTAGTGTTAATACATCAGGCCTCAGTTTGTCTTCCGGTGTCATGTATTTCAGATTCCTTAAGGATTTTTTGTTAACTTGTGCTTCGGCATAAGTTTGCTTGTGTCTCAGGACATGAAAGTTTGTTGTTGCGTGTCTGAGTATCTCAAGTTTGGGTTTTGTCTGTGCTGTTAAGTGTTTTCAGTTTTGGTTGCTTGTGTTTCAGGAAACGAAGTTTGTTGTTCTGTGTGTTTATTGTATGAACTTTTGAGCTTAGTTTTATCATATCAGGTTTCAGTTTTTGTCTTCTGGTGTCATGTATTGTTAGATTCTTCTTTTGCTAACTTGTGCATCTGCATTAGTTTAGTTTACTTGTGTTTCAGGACATTGAAGTTTGTTGTTGCGTAACTTGAGTATCTCAAGTTTGGCTTTTTTTTTCTCTTGTGCTGTGTTGTGTGTGTTTCCAGTGTTCTCGAGGTTGAAGACAAGGGACCAGGAATGGTACTTCTACAGCGCGTTAGATAAGAAGTACGGAAACGGCGCTAGGATGAACCGAGCCACCAACAAAGGCTACTGGAAAGCAACTGGAAAAGACAGAGAGATCCGCCGTGACATTCAGCTTCTCGGTATGAAAAAGACACTGGTTTTCCACAGCGGGCGTGCTCCAGATGGGCTACGGACCAATTGGGTCATGCACGAGTATCGCCTTGTCGACTATGAAACTGAGTCCAATGGAAACCTCGTGGTATGGCTTCCTTTTCTTAAGAGGAGTTAATCCTAAGTAAAATTCTTATCTTAACTCAGTTCTTTGTTTGGTTTTGCAGCAAGATGCATATGTGTTGTGCAGAGTGTTCCACAAGAACAACATTGGACCACCAAGTGGGAACAGATACGCACCATTTTTGGAAGAGGAATGGGCTGATGATGGAATCGCTATGATTCCAGGAGTAGATGTTAGGGTCAGGGCAGAGCCGCTACCATTAGCCAATGGAAACAACCATATGGACCAGGTTTGTACTTCCTTCATAATCCATAAGCTGTTTAGTCTCATTTCTTGTACTTCTTATATGCATAAAATCTGTGTTGGAACCATCTCTTAAGTGTTCCAGTGGGTTCAAATCTTTGTATCTGCCGTTTTGTAACTTGTTTATGAAATTCAGTCAGCAAGCAAGGACCTCATTAACATCAACGAGCCACCAAGAGAGACTGCTCCAATGGATATCGAACTTAACCATCAGAATCATCATGAGAATACTCCCAAGACGCAGGAGAATAATATTAACAATAACCATTACGATGAAGCTGAGGAAGCACTCAAACTTGAGCAAGCAGAAGATGAAGAGCGTCCTCCTCCTGTATGTGTAGTAAACAAAGAAGCTCCATTGCCTCTCCTCCAATACAAACGAAGACGCCAAAACGAACCAAACAACTCAAGCAGGACCACACAGGATCACTGTTCGTCCACAACAACAACCGTCGACAATACACCACCAACAGCTTTAGTCTCATCGTCATCTGCTGCTACTGCCACCAACACCGCCATCTCTGCGTTGCTTGAATTCTCTCTCATGGGTATATCCGCAAAGAAAGAAAACCCGCAGCAACCTCCTACTAACAAGGAAGCTTCTCCTCCTGGTCCCCTTCCGTCTCCTGAAGAGAAGCTCAATGATCTCCAGAAGGAGGTTCACCAGATGTCTGTCGAGAGAGAGACGTTCAAGCTTGAGATGATGAGTGCAGAGGCTATGATCAGTATTCTCCAGTCGAGGATCGATGCACTGCGTCAGGAGAACGATGAGCTGAGGAAGAACAGCGCCGAGGGACAAGCAGTGCTCTAAGAACTATCTCTTCAGGTTTCTTCTTCTTTGCATTCTAGCTGTAATATTATGAGAGCTATCTATGTAGCTTCTTCAGACGGATTGAGAACCGTGTGAGTATCTGTTGTAAAATTAGGATAAACCGGATCGCAGCCGTTGAGCTGGATGTCTTTTTTTTTCTTCTTCTTTTGGGATGTTTATGCACCTTTTGAGAACATGATCAGGTTGGTCCATTGTCATATATTATCTATTATCTAATCTTTTCAGACAAGAACACTATTCGTTTGTTTCAAGAGTGCTTGGTGCTGACTGTCAGGTATTTTGGGGCAAAAACCCGTTAATAGTGGTCAGATCTGAGGGTATAATCGTCTCTTTACGATGAGAATTCTACTGTAGCTCATATAATGTTCCGTCTTTATGAGAGTAAAGTGCTTTTCAAGTAATACCGTGACTGGGGGTTGTCAGAAGGAAGGGCTTTATCGTTATTGACCAATTCAGGTATAGTCTATGTCAGCGACAGCGACAGCGACGGTAGAAGACTTTTGTTACACGTGAAGAGACTAACAAGAGAGACACTCACAGCTAGTCAATGTAGTCATATCACCTTTGCATTGCACACGAAAGAGACATAAAATTATAAAAAGGACATGCCTGTATTGACCGTTGAAGAGCTAGTGATAATCTCAAGTTCTCAACTGAGTTTGATGTTATGTACTACAAAACTTGTAAAACTAGTCTGTATCCATGTCAGTTTCTTCCTTGGCCCTCTTCTTCGACGCCTCGTCTACTTTACGTTCTATAATCGATACAGCTGAATCGATCGAACTTTGCAATCCAGAGATGGTAACTTTCCTGATAAAAAAAAATATGTCAGAAGAAAAAGTTAGACAACACATTGTTCGCCCTCTGAATCATCTGAGTAACAAGCAAATGTTTTGTTATAGACAATACCTATCAGTTGTTCCAGGGAGAAACCCTCCTCGGCCTGAAATCTTTATTCTTGCACCACTTGACTGCCATTTTACAGATTCGGAAAACAACAAATGCGTGAGAGTTTGGTGATTATAAAACCGAGTGAGAAAAGAGTCAAAGCGATTGGAAATATTGGAGCGGACCTGACTGATTTCCATGATGTGACTTCCTTTACGGTCAATGACCACACCTATGTGCTCATCCGACACACCTATGGTAACTGAGCTGTAACTATCTTCCTATAATATAAACCAAAAAATACTGTTTCTAAGTATTGGCTTCACCTTTAGAACTGAATTTCTTATACTCTACTAGCTTCGTTGAGCAGAAAACAATCATTCCAAGAAAGAAACAATTAAACTCTAAAATGTTCCAGGGTAGTCGTATTATTATAGATCTAGCATGAGCAGTCTCCTATCTTTAGACTTTGCTAGCAGCCAGCAACATAGAGTTTCCTTCATATTATGATTGTAGATATATAGTGAGAAGAGAGCAAACCTTGTGATTTTGTTTGCTTCCAAGAGAGGTGAGTGACTTCGCCGAATTCCATGCGTGCAAAACGTTATGACGACCTAACTCTGGCGTTAAAAAGGATCTTTAGAAGAAAATGAAGCTTCAACTACCGGCGTATTTTGCTCGGAAAATTAGACAAGTTACTAAAGTTCTGTCTTGGAATTTACAGGGCCTTACCAGATACCAATAATACTAACCTAATTGCTAGCAAATGCAGAAGTCACTGCTTCTATACACAATCAAACAACACACAGATCATGAAAACAAAAGACAATTCAAGAAGGAAATCAAACTCAATTAGTAAGCTACTTGTAGAAGAGTATACCTTTTCTATATGAATTGGGGGAATGCACTTGCTGGGAGTAATCATCATCTTCGGTAAGCTTAGTCAAAATTAAAGCAATTGCACGCATCTGCTCCTCCATGGTTCCAGTTAGTGTCACTAAGCCTATCATTCAACCCGAAGTCCAGAGGAGATATCTTGATTCCAGCCTTGGAGTCTTCAATAAAGGACCTACGGCAAGCCAATCCAATCCAATCCAATCATCAGCGGCTAACGATGAAGCAAAAAAAAAACTTCTCGTTTCTCTAATTTCGATGGAATTATACCGGGAGTATTAGGTTCTTGCAATAGATCCTCCTCTATGAATTCAGACGCCGTGTCAGATTCGGTGGAATCCATCTCCGCTGCGAAATGTAGAGAAACAATCATTCGATAGAAAGTTGGAGGTGAGGGAAAGAGAGAAGACTCGAATCTGGATTTACCTCTCTGCTCGTATAAGTATGAATCTCCTCCCGTTAAACTTCGCCGCAACCTTTTTTCACACTGAGTTGAAAATCTCCGGCGACGTAAGTGGTGCTTCTCTTGGCGTTTGTAATCGTATTCTGTAACCGCCTTCTTTGTGTTTGTTGCTGACTGTGCTTTGTTTGTCAACTCTGGGAGAAAAAGAGTCAAATCTATTTCAATTAAATATTTTTTTTGTCAATTAATTAAATAACACTAATAGTTAATTTAGTCACACTTTTCCAATTAATATTTAGTAAACTGATTCATTTATAGTTCAAATATTCACACTCCACTTTGAATGATTTACACCTCTCTATAAGATGCAACATTTATTTTTAAAAAGGTTTGATCAAAAACAAATTTTTAAAGGTTTTTGTATGATGTAACCAACATTTATCAATTATCAAACATACCTAGCAAACTTCTATATAATTTATTCACTCTACAATTTTGGTGTTTTGAATAATAATCTGCTACAATTCTAAAATTAGTTTTTTTTTTTAATTTTAATGTGTGGTTCATTATAGCACATGGATTTTACCACCAATAAAATCACAATATATTTTCTCATAAATTGTATACACTTCATAGATTTAAGACATACTGTAGCACATCAAAATTTGAAGATTTCTAAGCAAATCATAATTGAAAAAAAAAAGAAGTAAATACCACACGTTATAATGACATTTGCTGAATCATAGGCAGAAGAATTCCATTACTATCTTCTAATTTCCATTCAAAAAAAGAATAGAGAAGCTGACAAGTGTGAGGAAGAACATTGAATGAGTTTATTTTATGGTGACCAATGACCAATGACCCCATTAATGATTTTAAAATTTTGTCTCTTTCTTCTCTAATCTAAATGACCACTGGCAGTCTGGCACCTCCTCTTGGCCTCCCTCTATTGTGCGTGCCATATATAAACTGCCAATTCTCTTCTTCAATTCCTCTCCTGATTTTTCGTCCTATTCAATTTTCTCAACTTTATCGATTTGTTTTTGTTTTCGTTTTCGCCATTGACGAGAAGCACTCGAAGAAGAGGTATGTTTCGATAATCTTCTTCCCGGGTTGATATTCACAATTGATTCCGATTGTTCCGTAGAAATTTCTTCATCAGCATTGTTTTTCTCTTCACAGGTAAATTTGAAATTTGGGGAATTTCTGGGTGACGATTGATTGTATTCTTATATAAATCAGGTGAGATCGATCAATCTAGAGGACGATTGTGTGTGGTATTTTGAATCCTTTTATTTATTTATTTTTTCCCGGGGAACTTGTGATGTTGTGGTTTAGATTGTGAGGGGAATTGAGGATGACTGATATTGATGATCCTCTGCATCAAAAGACGGACTCTATGGATGATGGCTCCGCTGCTGCTGAATTTAACCGTCGTTTCGAGGATTTCAATGACGGTTGCATCTCATTTGAGTCTTGCAGCTCGGTTCACAATCCTGACAACGATCATGATCAAGAGGACGAGCATCTTCTGAGGAGGAGAAGGAGGTCTGACCTCGAAGGCGATGACATAGCCGAATCCTCTGCCGCGAGAAGGCGCCAGTCTCGGATCTTGAGCCGTTGGGCTGCGAGGCAGGCTCAGGAGATGATTACCACCATCGAGAGGAGGAACCGTGAGTCCGAGCTGATCGCGATTGCTGGTTTGCACGCTGTCTCTACGCTTGACTCTTCTTTCCTTAGGGAGGAGACACATTCTCCTCCGGCTTCGAGGCGTCAGGCTGATGCTGCTGAGAGGCCTAGGACTCGAGCATCTGAGATTTTTCAGATGTGGAGAGAGTTGGAGGATGAGCATGCGCACAATAGGGCGCGTGAGAGGCTGAGACCGAGGCAGAGAAATGCTAATGGATCTGATAGTCAGGTGAGTGGAAACAATGAGACCTTGAGGGGATCAAGTGAGAGTGAGAATGATTATAGATCTTCCAGTAGAGAACAGTCTCCAGATCTTGGAGATGCTGAGAGTGAGAGGGTGAGACACAGTGTACGTGGATCTACAGATAGTGGTGGAGTCCGTGATTATTTATCTAATGTAAGGAGAGATGATAACCGTGGAGGAGAGTTGGTTGGTGATACTGAAAGAGAAAGAGTCAGGGTTATCAGGGAAAGGATGCAAATGACAAGTCAGCAGAGAGGAGCTCGTGCAAGTCGAAGAGAAGATCAACAACGTTCTCTTGGTTCACAAGATGACCGGACTCAAGTTCAGAGGGTGGTCAGTGAAGGGTTTACCGTTGAGAACGAGGAAGGGCAACGGGAGGATAGTCGTAGAGAGTTGCGGAGATTACGAGGAAGGCAGGCATTTGTTGATTTGCTCATGAGGATTGAACAAGAGCGGCAGCGAGAGCTTCAGGATTTGTTGGAGCATCATGCAGTCTCTGACTTTGCTCATCGCAACCGGATTCAGGTTTGTTCTTAGGTTTCTCTTCTTTGTTTAAACTTTTTATTGCATACTTATAAACAGGTTCTCTAGTTCATGTGATAAGAACTTCTCATGATAGGAGGGAAACATACTAATGCCTTGTAAGACCGAAATACATGCTATGGACCCAACTTATAAACATTGACCGCACATAGTATGAACTGTAAAATTAAGGGTGGGCTAGAGTTTTCCAGCATGTTTTTCTTGTTGTATTTCCAAAATTCTCATTGCCCTTTAGTTATGAAAATTTACTTTTGTTTGTACCCCTGACTGATAGAACCAAAGGTGTGAGAAGTAACTTAAGGCTGTGCTACTGACAACATATGTTGTTAACGTAATGATATAACCTTAAGTCCGTGTAACTTGATTTCTAACGGTTGTAAACCTTTTCACAGCTGCTTCTTAGAAGAAGATTCTTGCGGAATGAGCCACCTGCAGAGGAAGCTAGGACTCCGTCAATGGCAGCAAGTGAACTTCGTCAGCTAAGAGAAAGACATACAGTTTCTGATTTGCGGTAAAAGTTTTGTTCTTTCTCGTTAAATGGTAAACATTTACCTATACTTATCACCTGGTCGTGATTGTGAAGTGTGGATATGTTATATCCTTGAGTCTCATTTACCTATACTTGTCACATGGTCGTGACAGCTTACTCGCAGCTAATTTCTCGATATTGATAATGATGATCACAGGGAAGGAGTCCGTGACAGGCTAGAAAGCAACACCAATGGCGGTAACATCAACACTTCCAGGATTAACCGGACAATAGCTAATATTACTGAGGATTCTCAGAGGCTAAATGAGAGCTTGAGTTTTTCTAGACAGGGGAATGGGACCCCACTTTCACCTGACGATTTGGGCAGGTTGGGAAGTAACCGAACAAATGCAGATAGAAATTGGGAAGAAGATACCAGTCAAGAAAGGGTTTGGCCTGAAGATTTCAGAACAGACGAGAGGCAAAATTTGCTGCAAGCAACGTTAAGCCAGTTAAGTGAAAGGGATAATGGCAACGCAGTTATAAACGGACAAGAAAACTCAGTTGATGACCTGCACCACAACGGAACTGGTAATTCAAACGAAACTGTTATAGTAGAAGGTCAGGGTGTATGGCCTGCAGATAACTCCAGACAGCCTGATGGTAATCCTGATGCACGATTTGGAGCACAAAGGAATCGCCGTGTAGTACCAATGAGAAGATTAAACAGACTCCCTATACCTGATGACGATACTGTTTACAGCATTGAGCTTCGAGAGCTACTAAGCAGGTACTGAGATAGTTGATTCGTTTTCTCTGCTTTCCTGGCATCTATTCTCTTTGTTTAATGGAATTATTTTTCATCTCACTCCTGTAGGAGAAATGTTTCTAACCTTCTACGTAGTGGTTTTCGTGAAAATCTGGATCAACTGATACAATCCTATGTTGAGAGGAGAGTTGACTGGGAATTTCAACCTGCAATATCGGATTCTCAAGAACAGCATACAGAGCAACAAGGGTTTCTACAGGACGAGGACCAGCTTGATGATGGCATTAATAGATCACAAACACTGCCAACTCCACCAATGCCTCCACCACAGATAACAAGGCATCACACCAACTACGCTCGTCACTCTCTGCATCGATCTGAAATTGTAAGCCTAAAGTTTTCAGGCTTTTTATGCTCTCTTATTAGCTCTGTTTCTGGTGCTCTATCATAAAAACGGTGTATTAGCTCCATGCGCGACTTCAGAGATTTCTTGTTACTTAAAATGTCTTAATATATGGATGGTGCTGGTGAATAGGGATGGGAGATGATGAACGACTTGAGAGGAGAAATGGCTAAAATTCAGCAAGGAATGAGTCATATGCAAAGAGATTTAGAAACTTGTATGGATATGCAGTCTGAGCTGCAGCGTTCGGTTAGGCAGGAGGTCTCTGCAGCTTTAAACCGATCTCCCGGTGACCAAGGTTTTTTTTTTCTCCTTTCTATCCAAACTTTCATTCCCAATCTGCATATCGAACGAGTTGTTAATTAAATGGATGATGCCCATCAGGTCTTGGACCAGGAACATCTGAGGATGGGTCGAGATGGGGTCATGTAAGGAACGGGACTTGCTGTGTATGCTGTGATACTGACATAGATGCCCTCTTGTACAGGTAACCAAATTTGCTCAAACCCGGTTTGTTTGTGATTTACAGAACCCAAAACAAAAGAAAAAAGTGACTGATAATATAGTATATCATTGTGATTCTGTAGATGCGGGCACATGTGTACTTGCTCAAATTGCGGTAACGAGCTAGTAAGAACTGGAGAGAAATGCCCGTTGTGTAGAGCGCCAATCCTTGAGGTAATCAGAGCCTACACTGTCGCATAAGCCCTCTGAGATTGTAGAGCAACGAAAAACAAGAGAAGAGAAAAGGAATTTTGTTGATGTCTGAGCAAGAACAGGTTCGAAATCTTTGATGTTGTTTTAAAAATCTTCAGTACTTATATTTTTGTTTAAAGCATGTTCGTCTCTAAGTTACTGAAGCGTTGTCTCTGCAGATTGTTTCAGAGATGTAAACTCCTGAAATGGATCAAACCAAGAGCAGGGAGCAGCAGACACCAATCTATTCTGTTAACAGTAGGTTTATTTATTTATTTATTTCATTTATTGATTGTCATGTAGCTCTGTATTTATAGAAAGAACAAAAGTAGTTGAGAGAAATTTCACAGAGGTGATGGGATGAAATTAGATGAAATTATTCATACTTTTTGCATACAGATTTTCCATTTGATATATCTATCTTATTAAAATCTATCTTATTAAAACTGAAGTACATTTTAGAGTTGTTTGGAAACCAAAATAGTAGTAAAAAAATATAATGTTGTTTGGAATCATAGATAACACTATACGAAAAAAATAATGGGCTTAATTTAAATCATACATCTTTATAACCCAAAATACAATTAATATTTATTCTTAAGTTTTGTATGATTCTTATTAATTTGTTACAGAAAATTATTAAAATTATCTATAGTTTTATATTAAAAGGTTTTGAATAAATAAAAAACTAAATATAATCTAAATAATATATATATTTGAATTGTTACTTTTTGTTTTCATATATTTTAAATATCTTCTCCAAAATTTTTTGATATATAATTTAACAAATATATTATAATTATATAACTGATTCAACTTATGAGTTATTATGTGTATTTAAGAATGATACTTTATTATTAAGTTAAAAATATTAAATTAAATAAAGTACTTATATTTGTAAAAATTTTACTAGTGTTTACGGTTCGCAATATTTTACGGGGACACCTCTATTACACAATATAAAATATGTAGTCTAAACAATAAACAAAAATAGTAAAACTGAACAGTAAAATTTTAAATTTCAAAAATTTATATTTATACTATTAAAGTAGCTGACACTTTGTGAACTTGCCCCTGAAATATTTTTTAGTTTACCGAAAAATCTCAAAAATATTTGCAAATCAGGGCTTCTCATTAACGTCTCCAACCTATTTGCAAAAAACAGCTCCTCATTTACGACCAAAAAGATGAAAAAGCCCAAGATATATGTTCACACACCTAACGGGCTTGCGATATATGTTTAAGAACCCACTTACATTCCGATATATATTAGAAATGGAATCTGAAATTCAAAATCAAAATCGACATCTTACAGTTTTCCAATCTTCGCACATATTTTCGGAAACAAGATTTCGTGATTTAAATCATAGATCCTTTGTGCTTTGATCGAACAAATTTTCGGAAAGGGATCAAAACAGTTCCACGAATATTCTTAATTATAAATGCCAATGATAGTATCTAGAAATAAGTTTTCCTGATTTAAATATGATTTTCCAAATACAAATCCTAACTTATGTTCGAATCTCCGATAATAAAGTGATGATCCCCAACTTTCTCTCCAAGTTTCAGCTGAAACCTAATCACCTCTCTTTAAATCTAATATTCTATAAATACCCATCACCCTATTCTCATTTCGAACCCACTCACTCGAACATACCAATAGTTGACATCAACCTATTCTATAAATCTAATATTCTATAAACAAAAGTATGGCGAATAAAATGCTGATTCAACCATCCAGAGGTCTTAGTGAGACGGATGTGGCCGCCGTGGAGGACTTGAAACCATGGAAAAACACGTGGTTCGTACATGTGAAAGTCTTGCATTCTTGGAAACAAATCATCCAGTCTGTAGAGACCATGGAATTTGTCTTTGCTGATGACAGTGTAAGCATTCGTTTTTCTATTAGAATATGGTTTATGTTTTATTTAACATTTTGTTGTCTAATTCTAATATTTCCATTTCATATGTTACGTTTTAAGGGACACGAAATTTATGTATATGGTTTGTTTTTATTTTACATTTTGTTCATGTATACTAATATTTCCATTTCATATGCCATGTTTAAGGTACGCAAAATTCACAATATGGTTTATGTTTAATCTATGATTTTGTTCGTTTATAATAATATTTCCAATTCATATGTCATGTTTAAGGGACACAAAATTCATGCAACATGTAGAAGGACATTGATTGATAGTAAGACGAGGCTTCTTACAGTTGGTTCCTGGCGCTACATCCGGAATTTTCAAATTGCTCCTGCCGGTGGAGCATATCGAACCACCAATCATTCTTGAAAGATGAGCTTCAATTAGAATACCGCCGTTACTCGATCTAATCACGTTAATGACGAGTTGTACCTGTCTTTGATCGACTTTCAAACCGTATTGTCTGGAACACTCGATGATAATTTCCTAATTGGTAAACCTTTGTAATTTTTTCTGATACGCTTTTGATGCTTCGTATTATTTGTTTCCAAGTGTTGACATAGACGTTTTAATGTCTTGCAGATGTTCTCGGTCAAGTTATTGATTGTGGTGATGTTGAGACCATGCAGTGTACTGGGGGAAAGCATCGAAAGAAGCTCGAGTTCACTTTAAGCGATCTCAAGTAAGTCATTCTCATCAAGTCTTTTTAGGAACATATTTCGTGAAAACATGAACGTTATATTACTAACTTCTTTTCACGACTGTTTATAGCAATACCCGTTTAACATGCTGCATATGGGGAAACTTGGCGGACAAACTCCTTTCTTCGATTAATCAAGAAACTGGAATGGTTACTATGCTTCTCAGATTTGCTAAGCTTGGGAGATTTAGAGGTAACATAATTTGAGTTATTAACCATTTTACAACCACTAATATGAAATGTATATTTGATATTTACATTTAGAGTTTTTTGATAACTTATAGGAGAACTGCAAATCTCTAATGCGTTTGATGCTTCCGTAATGATTCTAAACCCTCCAATACCTGAAGCCGAAGCATTTAAAGTTTTGTAGGTCCATAAGGCTATACTCGATGGAATTAACTAATGCATCAAACTAAGTATTTCCTTTCTATTCTACGTAGGATCAACGATGATGCGATGACTCTAACATCATTCCAGAGTAATGACGACTCTCAAGATGACAACAACAACCGAGTTAGAATTGCGGGGAAGCGTGGTCAGCGTGATAAGTGGTTACTCTTTCCCACCAAGACCTTCTATGAAATGATAACCTCAACTCAAGTAAGCATTTATATGAGTTGGATATATTCTTATATTGTGTTTTTTCCTTTGTTTATTTTTTTGTGAAATCTATTATAACAACAGGTTGAAAAATGTTTAGTGAAGTGCGTAGTGTATGCCATTGACATGGATTGGTCTTGGTATTATTTTGGTTGCAAATCTTGCAACATGAAAGTGCTCAAAACCGGAACCACGTATAAGAAATTGAATGGTAAAGAGATCGTTCAACATAATTGGTGGTGTGAGGAATGCAAAGACAGTGTCATCGATGTTTCACCAAGGTTTTATTTTAAATTTGTCTGACTTCCTCTAATATTTATTTTATATCGATCCAAGATCATTTCTGAAAACTATTTTTTTTTTGTAACAGATTCTGGCTGCACTTGATGGTCAGTGATGATTCAGGCATCTCGAAGATAATGATCTTGGATCGTGTTGCTAACAATATTGTGTCCGAAACTCCAGAAAAACTCCTCAATGGAAGCTGGGAAGAGGTAACAAATTGAACAAATGTTAACGTTTAGAACTTAGTGTAATTGAATTATACTTTTTGATATGAAATATTTATTCAGCTTCAAGATCCAAAATTAGTACCAGACTGTATTAATGATTTGGTTGGCAAAGAGTTCACGTTTGGAGTCTATATTGACAAAGAAAATGTTGCTTACGGAAGTGAATTTTATAAGGTGGGAAAAATCTATAAAGATAGACTCACTTCTGTTCCTGATCCAAACACACCAAGTATAGAGAGCAAGCAGTTGACATTAACCACTGGTGAAGAGGTACCATTCAATATATTCCATAGTAGTTGTCACGATTTATATAACACATTTGAAATTTCTAAAGTGTGATTTACCTTAATTATTTTGGTACAGGATTCTGTCCACTTAAGTGAAAATCAAGAACACTTCGATTCTAATTCTACACCCTCCAGTAAGAGAAAAGAAGAGGAGATCACTAATCTTATCGACCTCAGCTCAACATCAAAGAAATCATGTACAAGGTCGGTCAAGATTGAAAATGTCCAAGATGCGAATAAGAAACGTTGAAGCACACTCATCAGTACTTAGTATTTCCTTCTTAGTTTGTTTTTGAAACTCATAGAAAATCTTGGTATTTTGCAAGTTTAAACTCTTTATGCATGGTTCGTTTATTTCAATAATTTGAAAATTATGCATGGTTCGTTTATTTCAATAATTTGAAAATAAATTAGTACTTTATTTTTATGGTAGTACTTTTTCTCTATGCATTACTATGTCTATGGTAGTACTTTATTTTTATGTTTGAGTTTATTTTAAAATAATTTATTTTCACCAAATCCAGGAATAAATTTGGTATGGTTTGAATATTTTATGATTGTACTTATATTATATGATCGTGTATTCTCTTTTAAACAAGTAAAGGTTGAGCGTCTTCATACAATCATTATATCTACTCCTACTAATTCATTTATTTTTTAAATATACCAATAATCGAGTATATTCCTCTTCCTCGAAAAGATGATAACTCATATTCAAGATTGCGATGATTTTTTTTATGGCAATACATTTTGTTTATTGACTGAATTTGAACAAATATAAGTATATACTTTTGATTATATCTAGGATCCTAATGAATATCCATATTTAAAAGTAATTTAAAATCAATAAATTAAAATATTTCTCTTACAACCACAATCCGTAAGAAGATTCTCCTATATATACTCAATACTCACGGTTATATAACACTTTCGAAGATAAAAACAAAAGCACGCTTGGTAGTTGGTTTTTCAAAACTAATCTGAGCTATAAAAGATAAAGGATCGCAGTAAAAGAAAAGTGGTCTTAGAAAATGAGCTTAAAATGAGGTCCGGTATATGAAAAGACACGACTCTTCGAGACGTTCCTCCGCTATATAAACTGTCTAATGATGAATATCTTAAGACACACTATCATCTCTCTTCCTCCGGAATTTTTCTCTCTCCTAACATTCCGCAAGTAAGTTTTCTTGATCTTCACTTTTCGATCAACGATATCTAGATTCATACTTACAAATGATAGGTAGTGGAGAACAAAATTATGATGTTTAGGGTTTCTACATTCTGAACTGTTTGATATCGGTACAATAAATTATGTTGCTAGGGTTATAGTTTATCGATTCCGGAAATTTCAGTTTATAAATCGAGTTAATGTATTACCGTTTTTTAGATTTTCCCTCTCATACATGTAAATTAGGAATGTTTTTTTTGATTAAATGGTTATTTTTCTAAAAGTTTTTTTAGATTTGAAATAAAATGTTATTATGTAAGTATTATTTCAGTCGCTTTTGTTATGTAAGTATTGATTTTTGGTTGTGAATAATTACGTCTTAAGTTTTTAACCATGAACATATATAACTATTGATGCAGACCAGGATCAGGAAATGGCATCCAACAACGACCTCAAACTCAAAGCTCCCTGCGTCGAAGAATACGGTTCTAACGTAAAGGAGGCATTCAACAGGGGGACGTACCAGACCACAGAGCACTACCGAGCCAAGCTCTTTATGTACAAGCAACAAAATGATGCCATCGTCCAGAAACATGCTTTAGAGCTTGAAGTGTCCAGGATTGAAGGAAAGTTGGAACTCATCGAAGAACTCTTCCATGAGTCTGTCTTGAGCGAGGAGAAAGAGAAGCTGGAGTCCGAACTCAGGCTTGCAATGGCGAAGGCGACTGACCTGAAGGTTCCAACCATTGATTGGTTCAAGTTGAATGAGCCACAGATGTATGATTAGGCTCTTCGGTTTCCCAATCTCTACAACTTTAAAACTTTTATGGTATTTTCGTATTATGTTTTTTTTTAATTTCGGATGAACAATGCTGATTTTTCAAACCAGTTTTTTTTTCTGTTGGTCGGATGTTAAAATAAACTACTTTTGTTTAATATTTATCGTAACATTTACTAAACGTAAACCTGATATTTATATTATTCTTCATGGTTTTGTTAGACTTTCGTAGGATTTATATATGCAATGCTGAATTGGAAAATGAAATATTAATCATAACTTTAGCCTACTAAATAGGTTTTTGCGTGTAGTGATAGGGATAGTCAATGTCAGTATTAGTAAAATCTCATTCTCCAAAGTAATAATGTCATTTTGAACAAATTTATTTTCAAATTAGGAAATTGGTAGTTGATGCGATAATCAACTTAACCATATCCGTCCAAGTGTCGAATATTCAGATCTTACGATTTTAGTTGAAGGAAATATAATATATTTTATTAACTAATTTTGTATTTTCGTTTAATCGAGGTTTGGAAATGATGATTTTTTTTGAAACAGAAACCATTATTCATTTTCAAATCATGGTGAAAGATTTTATTCCAAATATGTGAGTATTTTTGAATAAGAAATATGGAAAGTATTGCAAACTTATATATATGAATATACAAAATTCAATATGAATGCCTGATGTTGCTTAGCTATCTAAGACAATTTGGTATTTTATATTTATGAAGATCGATTACATTTAACAAGTATTCGGAAAGGCAATATTTTGATAACCTCTTCGGATATGTTACTGCTAAGATATTTGGAAATATTTATAAGGATAGGTCTAAAGGCAATATTTGGAAATATTCTAAAGGCCTCATCTCATTAACATCATTAACATCATTAAC
Source organism: Hirschfeldia incana (assembly GCA_026261945.1). Taxonomy (NCBI): domain Eukaryota; kingdom Viridiplantae; phylum Streptophyta; class Magnoliopsida; order Brassicales; family Brassicaceae; genus Hirschfeldia; species Hirschfeldia incana. The sequence goes on from JABCMI010000005.1 coordinate 694,436, forward strand.
ATCTTCGAGCAATTCAAGAGAACTCATCCAGAAAATATTTATAAAGATTTGATAACCTGTTCGGATATGTTACTGCTATAAAGGCAATATTTGGAAATATTCTTATACATCCATAGATATTTAAGAAGATTGATTACATTTACCAAGTATTCGGAAAGGCAATCTGGATTGTATCCAATAAAGATAGATGTAAAATAATTAGGACAGTGAATCTCATAGGAGGTTGTAATGTAATTACTGGACTTAAACCTCTTCGGGACAATTACAATGACTCTATCAAATTACTCTTCCCAACATGTAATCGAAGTTAATTGTATGAGTCTTTAAACGGTCAAATGGAAATACATTAATTTAATTTAAGTAAAGTTAATTTAAAGGAAAAATGGAAACGCCTTATTTTACCAGTGACAAAAAAAGAAGGAAACGCCTTATTTTACGACACATCTTTCTATATAAGTTCAATTAGCCGGTTTATCTCACAAAACTTAATAGCAGTCACCCTCTCTCCAATTTTCTCCTAAGCCTCATCTCATAGCCTTTGGTAAGATATTATTCTCATTTTATTCACCGTTCACATGTAAATCATCAACCGGTTTTTGGATATGGAATCACGATAGCTTAATTTAACATTACTTTGATTCCTAGGTTTATATATAGTTTCGTAAGTCAATCATTGTAGACCATTTTGTTATCAGAATCGGGTAATCCGAAATTAGACATTATTTGCTTAAGTAACTCAACAGAGGGATCTCATTGTTACAGAGCTTTAGCTATTATTTAGATCATATTGATCATGTCCAGTGGTTTAAATTTTAATTTCTGTGATCATATAATCGTTCTCTATGGTAATCAATTATTTTTTTTCTTTTATCATGCAAGACAATATTACGCTATGGTATCGAACAGATATATAAATCTCAATCAACCCATGGTTGATGAATCTCCAGAGACGGCTCTCCAGGAGGCTTTCAACAAAGGAATCATTGACACTAGGGAGCGCTACCGAGGCATGCTCTTCATGTACCAGGACCAAATGGACCAAATCACAGCCAAGCATCATGCACAGCGTGAAGTCTATCGCGTTTTAGGTAAATTAGAGTTACTCAAGGAACTCTTCAATATGGCGGCAAGGACGAAGAAGCAGAAAATACTCGAGGAAGAACTTGTTGTCTTGAAGGAGAAGATGGATGGGGTCAAGATTCCTTACGTTGATTGGAACAGATGGGGTGAACCACAAATGTTTGGTTAACATTTTTCCTTTCGTAATATCTCAAACTTGGACCCGTTTTGTTTTGTTGGTTAATTATGCTCTCCATATCGGAGTTTAAATGTTAGACGGTATGCAGTTTTAAGAATTTTGTTTTGTGGAACAAAACCAACGTTTTTTGGTATTTGATTTAAAAGTTTATCAGGACATTATTATTGCAATTTGTTTGATGAATCAAGATTCCTATAGCGTATTCATTTTATCATCTTTTTGAACCAAAAAACTTGTGATTGTATTAGTGCGTCGATCTGTTTTTATATATGAGTGGATTGTTTGAAGGATCAGTTACAAATCGTAAGGTTTTTCAAAAGTCTATTATTTTAATAAAAACGAATATATCATACTTACAAATCCATTGATTTTTCAGTGGACCTTGCATATATACATTAAGGTTGATGGACATGCCATTGTTAAATTCAAGCATTTAATATAAAACAACAAATATAATATACGAAGTAACATCTTAGGAAACTTAATGAAATATATAAATAAACATTTAAGAACATAAGTTTAAACCACATGCGTACATAGATAACCAACTGAAGCAACTATTAATTTAGTTGTTCTTATTCATAGCAAACACGACAAACTGATTAAGCTTTTGATAGTAGTAACCATGATTGCACATTTCATCCCTTTTATTATTTTCAAAGCATCCACAAAGTGCCTCAAGGTTGACCATAGCTATATAGTACCCTTGATTCATAATACCAGGAATATCACTTAGAGATTTCTTGACTCTTTCCCAGCATTGATTGGAGGTTGATAGATCTTCTTTCCAACCGAGTTTATCCAAGAACTTGGCACCTTTATGAAAGTGTTCTAATGCAAGCAGTAACAAACCGTAAAGATACGTACCTTCTCTATAGTTTCCATCGGATGATTGGCGTAAATGATATAAGCCTATGTGTTCGTTGTCCTTTACGAAGTATTGAAGTATGCCCTCAATATAATGTGCCTCAAGATTTCCATACTCCAAGCATAGATCCTTCAAGTCAATGTGCTTAGTGAGCATCTCCGTAGGATTTGCAGCAAAATATGACAAGGAAAGGTTTCTGAAATACTTCGTGCGGTCAGAGTTGGGGTCGCCGTTTGAATTCGATCTGGAGGCATCGGAGAGAATTTCATAATTGTTTACCGAAGAATCTTCTCCCATCTTTGATTTTATTTGGAAAATATTGGTTTTTATGTGGTTTCTAATCTCAACAGATTGTAAGAAGTTTGTAAAGGTAATGTTCGTTTTTGTATGACATTTATAAGAAAATATAAGCGTTTCTATTTGATGTGATTGTACTTTATGAGACTGATATTTACGTGGTAGAAATAATACCAACCGAAATGCTATTTGCAAAGGTAGACCTATAAATTACGTGCTATAAAAAGGAGAAAGGACGACACATGCAACAGAGACTACACATGCACTACTAAAAGGTTGTTGTAATTGTATTGTCACTTATGAATAATAGTTTGTAGTTGTTTTTTTTGGCATGCACCAATAATAAATAGCGACAGAAATAAGTATTCGTTTGAAAATATATATTGTGTGTGGGAAAAAATAATAAGACGTGATTAAAAGGAAAGTATATATCCGTAATCTAATATTATGAAAAAGATATTTACAGAAATTGAATAACTGTATCAAGGCATATTTATTAATTAATAAACCGTAATAAATGTCAGAACTTTACTTATCCATTACTCGTGTCCTTATTCATACGTTTAAGAATATTTTGTTGCTGTTACGAATATAATTACTTAACCTATTTATGTCATATAGTGTTATAAATTATAGAATAAAGAGTATCATCGACTTCCGTCCATATCACGTCAAGCTCTAAAGCATGTTTCTGGACGATGGCATCATTTTGTTCGGAAGTCGATGATACTCAATTGAAAAATTATAGAATAAATAGTATTAGTTTCACATTAAATCGAGTTGTATCTGTCTCTGTTGACTATAGAGAGGTTTTCGATAATCTTTGATTTATGTTTTCATCTATAATTTTGTTTAAGTTTTACATATTTTTTGCTTTTATTTGCAGACACTGGGTTTATGTTTTACGTTTAGTAAACGTTTAAGAATAATAATATAGCTATAAATCGAGCCTATCAGACTTTCATTTAAAGTATATATTTGTCCCTTTTAATTGTAACAAGAATTTATATATAATAACACCAATGCAATCCAGAAAATCTCATTTAAATCTTCAGAAACGATAAACCTAAAAAAATACAAATCTTAAAACACCATTAAAACAATTGAAAAATATAATTTTCACAAAGGAACCAAACCCGCGCTTTGAAAGCGCGGGTCAGAATCTAGTCTATCTTATTAAAACTGAAGTACATTTTAGAGCTGTTTGGAAACCAAAATAGTAGTAAAAAAATATAATGTTGTTTGGAATCATAGATAACACTATACCAAAAAAATAATGGACTTAACTTGAATCATACATCTTTATGACCCAAAATACAATTAATATTTATTCTTAAGTTTTGTATGATTCTTATTAATTCGTTACAGAAAATTATTAAAATTATTTATAGTTTTATATTAACGGGTTTTGAATAAATAAATAACTAAATATAATCTAAATAATATATATATTTTGAATTGTTACATTTTGTTTTCATATATTTTAAATATCTTCCCCAAATTTTTTTGATATATAATTTAACAAATATATTATAATTATATAACTGATTCAACTTATGAGTTATTATGTGTATTTAAGAATGATACTTTATTATTAAGTTAAAAATATTAAATTAAATAAAGTACTTATATTTGTAAAATTTATACTACAGTGTTTACGGTTCGCAATATTTTACGGGGACACCTCTATTACACAATATAAAATATGTAGTCTAAACAATAAACAAAAATAGTAAAATTGAACAGAAAAATTTTAAATTTCAAAAATTTATATATATTGTAAAACATGCATCCGCACAGTTGTGCGGATCAAGATCTAGTAACTAATTAATACAGAATCGTATATAGATTCATGTATGAGCAAATACTTATGCGTCTTCTTGTTTCATTTCGGCCTTAATGGCTAAGGCCAAGTGATCATAAGCTTGAGACCAAGCTCCTTCCACTTCGTCATTGTACTTCTCCCCCAATCCTTCTTTCAGTGTCCTCACCAAAGCCTCTTTCACCACCTGGATTCATTCACACACTTGCTTTTTAAAAATGTCTTTTGATGTCAATTCAATGAAAAAATATTAGTCAATTAAAAAAGGGGACCTCAAAGTGAGGATCTAGAACACCGCTTTTGAGATGAACAGAGCCCAAGTATTGGAGGGTTGTGTCAGGCACAACCACTTTTCCTTTCTCCCTCAGCTGTATTGCTGTTTCACATGTCTACACCCAAATAAAAGAAAAAAAAACTCATCCTTCTATATTAATAGGCGGATATGCTGCATTTTTAACACAGCCACGTCTGATTGAAAAATCGTCCAATAGGATGAGTGTATTTTTCCACGTCATCTGGGCTTTCTTCATTTTCTCCCACGTCATCCGGGCTTTCTCTTTTCGTTTTTATGGTTTCGATTTCGTTTGGGCTTGGCTGCAACTTTGTGTTTGCAAAACTGGGCTTCGTGCTGGCCACGTCATTTAATGATTATTTTGGTTTGGGCTTTTGTGTTTTTCAGTCGGTACGCTTTTGTTATTTTGGTTCTGCAACTGAAGGTCGACTAACACTTCACTTCGAAAACTTCGCCCTACCAGTTCGCCTTCTCATCAAGAAACGTATGCAGTAATGCAAAATCAATCAACGACTTCCACTCCATGAGTCTTAATGCCTCTTTATCACTCTGATTTAGTATATATACAGAAGTTGTCATGTAAGTAGGAGAGCATTTTTCTTTTATTGCTCATGACCCTTCTTCCTCTCTCCCTTGACTGTTTTACTTTCGGCTCCAATGGCATGGTGGACTCGACGATCCGGTTACCCATTGTCTATGGATCATCACGAGTTCCCCGGAATGGCTTCAACCCACGAGAAGTGTTCCTTGCGCTGGTCCGCTTCTTATTAGCGTTGCGTTGATCTTCTAATTCAGAGGCTCTGAATCAGAGCCGTGCCCCTTCGTTTCCCTATTTCAGTGATTGGAAATTCAGTTGACAAAATGGATCTGAAATCTAAGGTGTGTGATCTAATCTGGGTTGGATTGAATTTATTTGATATGATGTACTTTCCAAATCTAATCCATTGTAAACTGAGAGATGAGAGAAAAAGTGAGCATGGCTTCACAAACAAAGCTAACTTCTCTTTGCTATGAACCCAATTCTTCTTCGGGTTTTAGACTTATTGACATCTTTTTATCTGCACTATTATTATTACTCATATACTTGACATATAAATATTAAGATTTGATCATGTTTATGATACGCTTCTTGCTAATAACTTCCTGACAATTTCGATCTAAAACTTTGTTAATTTTTGTTTCAGCCATAGGTTTTGCTACATGAAGGATAATTCTCAAAGATACCTAAATGGTGTTCGATAATGTTTGGAAATGTGGCAGATGTGCCATTCTGTACCATGTGGAATTGGTATTGATCAGGAGCTCGAAGCTTTTCCAGAGGATAAATAGCAGGGATTTGTGGTGCTTCAAGGGATGGTGAGACTGTGAAGACAAAAGACGATCTAGAGACGGTTTAAGGATATCCCAAGCCAGGTCAGGGTCAGGGACTGTAGGTCCATACGGTGAGTTGGTAGTTGGTGCATCGAAAGGGACAAGTTAATTCAGTAATGAAAGGCTGGAGTATTTGGTTAATGGTGGGATCAGTGTTGTGGTATTCGAATCAGCTTCGTTTAGAATCTGCAAATAAGGATTCAGAAGAAGCAAAAGTTGAGGATGAGGAAGTTTTGCAATTGGATGGCACCGAGTGGGTTGAGCTCTTTGTCACAGATATGATGAATGCTTGACATAGAAGTCGCTAAAGGCCATGCTGCTATAAGCTTCTGAGTCCATCAACGCACGTGCGGGTGCTGACACAACGATGCAAAGCAGTCTACAAAATGAGAACTTGATGCTGAGGCAGCAGTTAGAAGCTATTGTACAAGCCGTGGTGAAGCAACAGAGGCGGAAGAGAGAAACTGAAGATCAAAGCCAGGAGTTGCAGCCTTTGAGGCAGATGGTTACTTAATACCAAGAACAGCTGAGATGAAGGCGAAGAAGAAGACGACGATGAAGCTGGATTTGGTGGTTTCCGGAGCTTCTCAATGTGGTACGCTTCTGTTACCGTCGTTTTTGGTAAAGCACACGCCGTTATCAGCATTGAGTCCGTGAAATAATATGTGGGCGTGTTCTGTGTTGTTAATTTTGTGGCAACAGTATGTTTATAAAGTATCTACCTCTGTACTGGCTAAAAATATAAAAGTCCAATATACTTTTTTATGAACATTTGATTTTGAGTTATTTCACGTGTTGAAATTTCGATAGTGCTCTAATTATTGTTGGAGAATCAGAGAGGATAAAAAGATTGAAAAATGATTCGATGCTTTTGTATAAAGGGTTTGACTATTTATCATATTTGTCTCAGCTTTCAAGGTATGTAGACACTAGACAGGTGCTCATCAAATCTATTTGGTTTCCAAGTTCAATTTTATGAAAATCTGAATTGATATAATTACATACATCACACCACAACTTTATGAAAATCTACAATAATATAATTTGTGTATTTTAAAATACATGTATATATTAAATAACAAATATTAACATAAATAAATTTATAATTAATTATACATTTCAACCCAAACAAAATTTTAACAATAATTTATTGTAAAAACTAAATATAGTAAACACATGAGATAAAGTTAACTAATATGTGAATTTATTTACAAGTTCGTTTCTTTTCAACTAACAAAACTCTGGAAAAAAAGAATGTCACAATTTTTTTATGGTTATTCAACTCCAACAAATCACAAAAAATAATATAATGCCATAATTAAAACATAGATTATTTAACAAAGGAAAATCATCTTAAACCTTTTAGCAAGGAAAAAATCATATTTTGAAAATATAACAAAGTAATATTCATTCTGAAAAATTATAACTATTTTTTCAGATAATATGGTTTATTTCTTCAAATACAATAACATGTACAAAATTTATATTTTTAAAGCAAAGTATATTAAATATTTATTTTAACTACTTAAATTATTTTTTTAAACTTCTAAATGGTCTTCTCCAACGGCGTGGTGTCAGGTTTGAAGTATAAAAGAACCTAATCTGAATATGAATACGATTTGATGGAAGAACGAAGATGGTGCACCCAGCTACATATATTAACATTGTATTATTATCAAGTTATCTTAGCCAAAAATTTAAATATGATCTCCCTGATATGCGTTTATATGTTGTTCTTTGTTTCATCGCTTTCCTTTTTAAACGTGCATTTAATAAAACCTATTGACTTATATATTGTGTGAGGATATTTGTTTGCATTGTCTAAATCATTGTAATTGATTTAGGGATTGTAACGTAAAAATGGTGTTCTGTAGTATGAAACTGTAAGCATCTTGGTATTTAGTCGACTGCTCGAAAACAACTTAAGAACATGTGCAAGGGCCAACTGTATGTCTCAGTTTTTTTTGCCAGTAACGTCCTCTGATCAATCATTTTAGTTATTATAACAAAGAGTCATCAAAGCTATTTAACGTAAAAGTAATGATTAAGGTCTTTGAGATGAGGCTGAAATTCTTAATTTGGAGCATCATTGTTCGTTTATATGATTTAAATATCAAGTTTTTGGTGATGGTTAGTTTAAAAAATTGTTCTTTAGTCTGGTTTGGTCTATATTATTATTTTTATTTGTAATGTACATTTGAACCAATTTTTGCTTCAATTTTATTTCTATTATGGAACTATTTAGTTTGGTATTAGAACTGAATGATTCTAAAGTTGAAACAAAGTTAAAATTTGCTGTAAATTTTACAATAGTTTTATACAAAACCTAAGTAAAGATGAAATGTATTTACATCATAACTAAGTTTAGTAAAATTTTACTCTTCTTACTTATCATTTTATATATGATTTCCAGTAATAACAAACAACAAAATATGAGTTAAATTATTTTAAATTTGTTAGACCCAAGGCAATATACATAAATGCAATCCAATTTAAATTTTTTACCAATTTAATAGCACTTAAAATTGATTGTAATAGATATACACAATTTATATTCATTTTAAGTGCAATTTTTTAATTTAATTAAAAAGCCATACAAATACCCCGGGCGTAGCCCGGGAAAAGACCTCTAGTAATCTTAATGATTACAAAATTTGAGCTTAATAGCTTTTAGCAAATACTAAAGCAATGGTTTACTAATCTACTCAATCCCACTATACCAAAATAAAAATTACAGAAAGGGAATCCCACAATGTATGTGTTTATTTTTGTGGATTTTATGGATGAACCGGTATATATTTAGTAGAATCAATTATATTATTCTCGAAGAAGAAGACAAAGCCAACTAGCCAAGTCCAAACAAGATAGACCGCAATATCTTTGCACATGGCTACGCGAATATAAAAATATCTAACAGCATATGAAGAGTCAATAAAGATTCTTAGCTGCGATAATGAAACCATTGTTAATTTAAATCTAAGAAAAAGAGGGGTAATGAAGATTGTGATGCGATTCAATATGTAATTGGTACACATATAGTAGATCAGTAGATGGATCACGTATCATGTATGTGTATTACACAGAAGGGTAAGTTGTAAGTACATACCATCTTCTTTTTTTTTTGAGAAAAAGTACATACCATCTTGAAGATTTTGACAGCATGAGCTTTGAGTTTGGGATTGTTCTGAGGAACTTCATCTGTGTCTCTTAGGAAAGAGAACATGTCTTTTGCTGCTGGTGCTATCTCCAGTATCCTATATACCATCAGTATACTGTTTATTAGCTCAGATACAAAAACAACTTATAGAGATTACGTGTATATATATATATATATTAAATGATTACTGTGATAAGAGGTGAAAGCTGTATTTGGGGATGTCCTTCTTCAGTATCTCCCAGGACTCCTTCACCAAAGCTTCTTGCTTCTCTGTAAACACAATCTCTCCCATCTCTCTCCTATCTTTCTCTCTCACTCTCTCAGTATGAGACGACCTACTAATTGTTTGTTTGTATGTGCTTTTATTTTGTTAAAACACTATTTCTTTAATCTTTTCGCCGGAATGTTAATTAGGGTTAACATAAAACCTACTGTATGTTAACCCTCAGTATATCAAAAACCCTAATGTTAATAAGGACTGTGCCATTTTGAATGAAAAACAAGAAAAGAAAATGTTTCAAAGTATGGATACGTTGTTTTTGATATGAGAAGTTGAGATGTTGTAATTGTAAAGAGAATATGTTTAAATTATTTAAAGGCCAAAAAGCAAATAATCTTGTGACCCTTTCGTATGACAAAGTTAACAACTTTTTTGACATTTTCTGAATTATCACACGAGCAATGTATGTAGAAGTGGTTATATTGAAGTGTTTATTTTGAAGTGGTTATATTCACGGGTTGTATAGTAGGGATTTGGTGAGTTTTATACTTATATTTTTCAAACACATTATGGTTACATTAGATGTGTTTATCCGATCCAAAAGACATTACAAATAAACATTACAAATAGACATTACAATACTTATATGGTCACATAACAAGTTGACATTACACATTATGGTCACATAACAAGTTGACATTACAAATAGAAATTAGAAGTTCACATTATACATTACAAGTTCACATTACACATTATCCGATCCAAAATACATTAGAAGTTGCCATTACACATTATCTGAGAATAAATACATTACACTACGATGAGAAGGATTCCAATCAGAATTACGACCATAACCATAACCGTAACAAACACCTCAAATGTAGACCTTGACTTATTCTTGGCCAGCTCACACACCATGTTCTCTAGTCTAACAAACTTCTGGTCAGTCTCAATAGCTAATATTACTGAAGATTCTCAGAGGCTAAATGAGAGCTTGAGTTTTTCTAGACAGGGGAATGGGACCCAACTTTCGCCTAACGATTTAGGCAGGTCGGGAAATAACCGAACAAATACAGATAGAAATTGGGAAGAAGATAACAGTCAAGAAAGGGTCTGGCCTGAAGATTTTAGAACAGACGAGAGCCCAAATTTGCTGCAAGCAAGGTTAAGCCAGTTAAGTGAAAGGGATAATGGTAACGCAGTTATAAACGGACAAGAAAGTTTAGTTGATGACCTACACCACGACGGAACTGGTATTTCAAACGAAAATGTTATAGAAGGTCAAAGTGTATGGCCTGCAGTCTGCAAATAACTCCAGACAGCCTGATGGTAATCCTGATGCACGATTTGGAGCACAAAGGAATCGCCGTGTAGTACCAATGAGAAGATTGAACAGACTCCCTATACCTGATGACGATACTGTTGTAAGGACAAGAAGAATTGAGTTGTTGAAGAGACGGAGTGACGTCGTTTTACACATGAAGTTTAGTGTGTTACGCACCGCTGCTGGATAACTATGAAGCGATGACATGGCAAGTGGTCATCGGTTCTAGAAGATAACTACTTAAAGATCTAGACTTATCCGAAGATCTAGGGAGCTAGATTGTCGGATAGAGTATTTAACCGGACTATGGTCGATAGGTCTAGGTTAAGGGTTTTAGAGTTTGAAAAGCTTGAGCAAGAGGGTGTTCTTGTCAAGCAGCTGAGAGTTGAGATTAGTGTGTTGAGTCTCAAGCTCTGTTATTGAGAGTTTAGAAATTGGTCCGTCTTTAGTCGTGTGTGACTGAGAGTAATTCGGATTAAACAGATCTAGGAGATTGTTTAAGTAATTTCTAATATACAAGGAAGTGTTTCTTGGATCTCGTATTTGTTCCTTCTATTTGATTGTCCCTGAACTTTCATTTGGTATTAGAGCAGGAAACCTATGTGATATCATCTATCACTAACAGGTTGAGATCCTGCAGATTTCATGGACATCATGAAGGAACTGGTAACAATGCAGAAGCCCATCATGCTTGACGGAGGAAACTTTGGTCACTGGAAAGCAAGGATGAGACACGTGATCAGAGGAATCGATGAGGATGCTTGGACGGCTGTCGAGGACAGGTGGTCTCCTCCCACTGTCATTCTGGAAGATAAATCAGAAGGACCAAAGCCCAAGGATCAATGGACTGATGCAGAGAAAGCAGCCTCAAAATTCAACTCCAAAGCGTTGACTGTCATCTTCTCAGCAGTAGACTTGGAAGAGTTCAAGATCATACAGGCATGTGAATCTGCAAAAGCTGCTTGGGATACTTTGATCAATCACTTTGAAGGAAACACAAGTGTCCGTAGGACCAGAATTGATCATCTTGCCTCAAAGTTTGAGAATCTGCGTATAGGAGATGATGAACCTATAGATGGATTTATTTCAAAGATCAGTGAGCTTGCTAATGAATCTTCAGTTCTGGAAAAGAAGTTTGAGGAGAAGGACTTGGTGAAGAAACTACTGTGTTGTCTACCACCGCATTTTGAGGCATATAAGGCAGTGTTGAACATAGCAGTTGATACTGATGAAATGAAGTTTGACCAGTTGTCAGGTATCCTGAAAGTCCATGATCTTGAGAAAAATGATCGACAAGCTAGCAATCAGAAGAGCATTGCGTTCAGTGCAGACTTGAAGGAGGATGACTGAATGTCAAAGATTGAAGAAAATCTTGGCATGATGGCGAGAAACTTCAACAAGTTTGTCAAAAGAGTTGAGAAAGGAGGAAGTAGATCGAATGATCGATTCCAGAGGAGTGATTCAGATCGTGGAAATTCTCAGAACTCAAGACAAGACGTGACAAAAAGGAAGAAGGAGCTTCAATGTCATGAATGTGAAGGATATGGACACTTCAAGAAAGAGTGTCCACTTAAGAGAAAGGAGCTTAAGTGCATAGAATGTAAAGGATATGGACACAGAAGGAGTGAATGTCCTAACAATCTGAAAAAGGATAAGTCTCTCCTGAGCTTCAATGTCACAAAATCAGAAAGTGACAATGAGAATGATGATTTGCTTCTGAACTTTATGGCGTTGGTTGGGATAGAGGAACCGAATCCTCCATCAGTCAAGATGACTGGGGTTATGAACGATGATGAAGAGGATGAACTGAATCATGATCTGGAAACAGAATACAAGGAGCTGTTCAATCAATTCACAACACTAAGCTCTGTTATTGAGAGTTTAGAAATTGGTCCGTCTCTAGTCGTGTGTGACTGGGATTAATTCGGATTAAACAGATCTAGGAAATTGTTTAAGTAATTTCTAATATACAAGGAAGTGTTTCTTGGATCTCGTATTTGTTCATTCTATTTGATTGTCCCTGAACTTTCAACTGTTTACAGCATTGAACTTCGAGAGCTACTAAGCAGGTACTGAGATAGTTGATCGTTTTCTCTGTTTTCCTGGCATCTATTCTCTTTGTTTAATGGAATTATTTTTCATTTCACTCCTGTAGGAGAAATGTTTCTAACCTTCTACATAGTGGTTTCCGTGAAAATCTGGATCAACTGATACAGTCCTATGTTGAGAGGAGAGTTGACTGGGAATTTCAACCTGCAATATCGGATTCTCAAGAACAGCATACAGAGCAACAAGGGTTTCTACAGGACGAGGACCAGCTTGATGATGGCATTAATAGATCACAAACACTGCCAACTCCACCAATACCTCCACCACAGATAACAAGGCATCACACCAACTACGTTCGTCACTCTCTGCATCGATCTGAAATTGTAAGTCCTAAAGTTTTCAGGGTTTTTATGCTCTCTTTTTAGCTCTATTTCTGGTGCTTTATCACAAAAATGGTGTATTAGCTCCATGCGCCACTTCAGAGATTTCTTGTTACTTTAAATGTCTTGATATATGGATGGTGCTGGTGAATAGGGATGGGAGATGATGAACGACTTGAGAGGAGAAATGGCTAAAATTCAGCAAGGAATGAGTCATATGCAAAGAGATTTAGAAACTTGTATGGATATGCAGTCTGAGTTGCAGCGTTCGGTTAGGCAAGAGGTCTCTGCAGCTTTAAACCGATCTCCCGGTGACCAAGGTTTTTTTTCTCCTTTCTATCCAAACTTTCATTCTTAATCTGCATATCGAACGAGTTGTTAATTAAATGGATGATGCCCATCAGGTCTTGGACCAGGAACATCGGAGGACGGGTCGAGATGGGGTCATGTAAGGAACGGGACTTGCTGTGTATGCTGTGATACTGACATAGATGCCCTCTTGTACAGGTAACCAAATTTGCTCAAACCTGGCTTGTTTGTGATTTACAGAACCCAAAACAAAAGAAAAAAGTGACTGATAATATAGTATACCATTGTGATTCTGTAGATGCGGGCACATGTGTACTTGCTCAAATTGCGGTAACGAGCTAGTAAGAACTGGAGAGAAATGCCCGCTGTGTAGAGCGCCAATCCTTGAGGTAATCAGAGCCTACACTGTCGCATAGGCTCTTTGAGATTGGAGAACAAGGAAAAAACAAGAGAAGGGAAAGGGATTTTGTTGATGTCTGAGCAAGAACAGGTTCGAAATCTTTGATGTTGTTTTAAAAATCTTCAGTACTTGATATTTTTGTTTAAATCATGTTCGTCTCTAAGTTCTTGAAGCGTTGTCTCTGCAGATTGTTTCAGAGACTCCTGAAATGGATCAAACCAAGAGCAGGGAGCAGCAGACACCAATCTATTCTTCTAACAGTAGGTTTATTTATTTATTTGTTTCATTTATTGATTGTCATGTAGCTCTGTATTTATAGAAAGAACAAAAGTAGTTGAGAGAAATTTCACAAAGGTGGTGGGATGAAATGATTCATACATTTTGCATACAGATTCACCATTTGATGAATATAACTAATTAATACAGAATCGTGTATAGATTCATGTATGAGCAAATACTTATGCGTCTTCCTGTTTCATCTCGGCCTTAATGGCTAAAGCCAAGTGATCATAAGCTTGAGACCAAGCTCCTTCCACTTCTTCAGTGTACTTCTCCCCCAACCCTTCTTTCAGAGTCCTCACCAAAGCCTCTTTCACCACCTGGATTCACACACTTGCATTTCTTAAAATGTCTTTTGATGTCAAATCAATGAAAAATGTAGTTTATTCAAATAAAGAGACCTCAAAATGAGGATCAAGAACACCGCTTTTGAGATGAACAGAGCCCAAGTACTGGAGGGTTGTGTCAGGCACAGCCACTTTTCCTTTCTCCTTCAGCTGTATTGCTGTTTCACATGTCTAAACCCAAAGAAAAGCAAAAAAAAAAAACTCATAATCTTAATGATTAAAAAATTTGAGCTTGATAGCTTTTTAGCAAATACTAAAGCAATGGCTTACTAACCTACTCAATCCCACTATACCAAAATAAAAATTACAGAAAGGGAATCCCACTATGTATGTGTTTATTTTTGTGGATTTTATGGATGAGCCAGTATATATTAGTAGAATCAGTTATATTATTCTCGAGGAAGAAGACAAAACCAACTAGCCAAGTCCAAACAAGATAGACCGCAATATCTTGTGCACATGGCTACGCGAATATAAAAATATCTAACATCATATGAAGAGTCGATAAAGATTCTTAGCGCGATAATGTATAATGAATAATGAAATATTTTTAATTTAAATCTAAGGAAAAAGAGGTGTAATGAAGATTATGATACGATTCAATATGTAACTGATACACATATAGTAGATCAGTAGATGTATCATGTATCATGTATCACACAAAAGGGTAAGTACATACTATCTTGAAGACTTTAACAGCATGAGCTTTAAGTTTAGGATTGTTCTGAGGAACTTCATCTGTGTCTCTTAGGAAAGAGAACATGTCTTTTGCTGCTGGTGCTATCTCCAGTATCCTATATACCATCAGTATACTGATTGTTAGCTCAGATGCATAAATAACTTAATAGAGATTACGTATATACATATATATATTATATGATTACTGTGAGAAGAAGTAAAGGCTGTATTTGGGGATGTCTTGCTTCAGTATCTCCCAGGAATCCTTCACCAAAGCTTCTTGCTTCTCTGTAAACACAATCTCTCCCATCTCTCTCCTAACTTTCTCTCTCACTCTCTCAGTACGAATGAGACGACCTACTAATTGTTTGTTTGTATGTGCATTTTATTTTGTTAGAACACTATTTCTTTAATCTTTTCGCCGGGATGTTAATTATTTATCATGGACCTTATGGTCCTTAAATGTAGATGTCCAGCCCAATACACATTTAGATATTTCTCCTTAGTTGATCGCCAGTAAACCAAACCATACAAAAATGAAATCTGATTAACTCGGTGGTAAGTTAATCAAATTAGGAAATAAATAAATTACCATTAGCCACGAAAGATGTGACATACTCTTACATGTGACATGATGATACCGTTGCCGTATGCTTTTTAATGTTTTGTTAAAAGAGACAGTATGGTATATGCACACTTGATTTTTCCTACTGAATTAGAGAATAACCCAATCATGAAGAAGTAAAATAGAGTAGCTTGTGTTCTAAGACAATTCAATTGTTGGTTGCGTAGACATGGCTCCTCCTTCGTCGCAGGACCATATCATTACACTATTTAATTCCCATTCAATTTTACTGGTCTAATAAATAACTCCCATTAATTCCATTTTTGTCGCAGGGACATGTAATTACTCTATATTTAATTTTGTTGGTCTGGTGAGTAATCTCTTCTTATTTCTGTCGCCAGTAATATAATTTTAATATTTTTCAAAGGAAAAGAAAAATCAATTGTCGAAAGAGACCCAACATGCATACAAACAATTCAATTTTCTGGAATCACAATTCAATTTGTTTTCTTGTTCGGTTATATCAAAATACACGTAAGTGAAATATTCAAACCTAATTCAATCAATATTATTAAAATAGGATCATAACTTTATATGTATGGTCCAACTATTTTAATAGTGTTGATTAAATTATTTTATTAATCACTGAAGAAAAAATAATATATAAAAAGTAAAAAATATAACTAAAAAATACAAAATAAAAATTAAATTTCAAAAAAATATATATATATATATCTAAACTTTTAAGAGTGGGTCAAAATCTAGTTTATTTTAAAACTAAATATATTTATTGGAATGCCAGACAGGCTGATATATATTCGGTTACAAAAAAAAAAAAGATTCAAGTGATTATAGTTTAGTAACCACCGATCGATGTATTGTAATGAGTTGTATTTCTGGTTCGTGGATCCCTACAGCTAGCATTTTTCTCCTTCTCTCTGCTCTCTTGTTCTCTTTGCTCTCTTTGCTCCTCTCCTTTTCTCTTTTCATTTTTTCCTCTAATAAGTTGTTTTTAACAATATTTAAACAATTGTACCGAGAGGTTGATGTATTTTAAGTATGTAAAATTTACATATTAGCATATGTGAAATTTATTGTCCATCAATCAAATTATCTGGATGATCATTTCAAGAATGATCTTTTCTAAATACAATGTGATTATTTTGAAGATAAGAATTAAACGACTAGTATCCACTTCGAACTTTTAAATCTTTAGAATATTTTCGATAAGTATTATTCTATACAAAAACGATTTGCATAGTATCTACAGATCCCAAAGTTACGTACTTTATGTCGCTCTACCGGCCGGTCAAAATGTCAGAAACTGCAAGCATGAAATTCAGATCAAAAAAATTGATATTAATATAACTGAGCTAACTATACATGTGCATGCTTTTTTTTACTGAGCTAGTATTTAAAACATTACTCTTAAACAAAAAAAATTACTACATTAAAAATAGGTAGAGACCTCATGAATAAGTATTTGTATCACTAAATGTGCATGATATTTACATTCGTAGAAGAAGAAAAAAGATAGTTGCATATATCAAGGCTTCATTATCTCCGCGTTGTTGCTTTCACAATGCAGGACACGCAACTGATACATCTTCCACCAAATTAACACCTAATACTTTTAAACGCCATTAGCATTTTTGATAACTTGATAAACTGTTATCATTAATACTTGTATATTATTATAAAAACATCTGACATTTTCCATTTGAAACTTTATTTGTATCTTGTTCAGCTGATTGTAATTTTTGAAAGCGCATAACAATTACTTTACAGTAAACCGTTTCTCAAAAATAATATAAAATTACTTTATATATATGTACTACTCAAAAAACATAAACGTGTATAAATATCTTATTAAGCATATAGAAAGCTGTATGAAAAATAAGTGGTGTCTACGGCATCAATCTATATATGTGAAACTATAGCAGAATCATTGCATTTAACTTCCTCTGCTGGTTGCATAAATGCAATGGTTTCATATCTAAACGAACATGTACCACCTATAGCTCATTAAGTTAACATGATATCACAGTAGGCAACTTAATACAGTATGTGGATAACAAACAGTTTTATAGACTTGGACATATGGTGAAATTACGTAACTTTTCCACCCATGACACTGGATCATAAATAACTCGATCTTGTCTCGTAGAAATGACATAAATATTCGAATTATTATTATAAAGCTTGGCAAACGGAATTAAATTTCATTTATTAGGATATTTACAACAACGACCTCTCCATGCGGACTTAATATGCGGCTGCAGAAAATTATCCATCTGCTGTATTATTTATAATTAAAAATACTTTATAATAAGCTTTTAAATTTATACTATAATGAGTTCACAATATTTCCAGTAAAACTGTAGAAACTGTAAATCTTGAACTAAAGGCTCATCTTCGCGCACAATAAAGATAACGTCTCCGCCGTTTCGCCGTCGTCGACGTGTCACTATAGACGGAGGAGAAGAAACGGTCAATCTCTTCCTTGTTCATGATAATATCAGGAGTCGACACTAAGAGCTTCCTCTTACACGATCTGATCATCAGAGCCGCTGTTGGAGACGGTTTTGAAGGCAGTGCACGAGGTTTTCGCGGCGGGGGAGGTGGAGAATCGTGGACAGAAGGAATCTTGTGTTCTTGAGATGTGGGTGTGCTGCAGCTAAAGCCCTCATCGTTATCATCATGGCCGTCTTTGTTGTCTTTAGAGGTTTTAGATGGGATCTTGATGGATGCTGGGAAGTTGAATTTGGACAGATCTTGTAATAACTCAAGATCATCCATGTCTCTAAATGTGTGCTTATGTTTGGAAAAAAAAATTTGTGTGGATGTAGAAAACTTGTTGGAGAAGTGAGGTTGAGATGGGTTTGTTATATGTGTTTGTGTCTTTACATACATGTATACACACACACACGTGAAGTTAGAAGTTTAGAATGAGAGTTACTTTTTGACATGTTTGTGAAAATTAAAAATAAAATGGAGATAAGCAATGTAATATATATAGGAAGGAGAATGAAAGTAATTTCCGAATTTAGGAAAAATATAGTATTACTAGGGAAGGGATATATGATGATAATTTAGAAGAAAAAAAATGTATTTGTATGCATGTACAACTGGAGCACATGTGCTTCACCGTTTTGATAGAGTTTACCTAATTTTCTGAATAATACTCCCTCCGTTCCTTAAAGATGATTGTTCTAGGAAAAAAATTTGTTTCAAAAAGATAGTAGTTTTACTTTTTCAATGTATGATTTTATGAAAAATTGTAAGTTTCAAAAATATTAATGGTGTTTATTGAATTTCTATTGGCTAAAAGTTATTGAAAATTGTTATTTGCAAAAAACAATGCATTTACAATCAAAATTAATGAATTTTCTTAATATATGTGAAAATTCTAGAACTACTATCTTTTAAAAACAGAGGGAGTAACTTTTATAAAACGAGTTTTTAATGGAGCGCTGCAATTAAATAAGAGGGGGAAATTAATTAAAGATATTTTTTTGAAAAATAGTGAGGCATCCAAAAAGTTTACACTCCAGTCTTTATGATTTTATCAATAAAACGAATTTGATGTAGTGATTGCCACAATAAAAGAATTATAAGATAGCCAAAAGTAATTTAAAAATGCTACTAAAGAGTTATTTTCAGTGTTATGGACCTTATGGTAGTATATATGTAAAACCGGTCGACGATTTTATGGATTCATGAACGTAGTAAATTTACTGTCGGACAAGAATGCAATCCACGTGAATGAAAAAGAATGCGAGATTGGGGTATGTCCAACCCAAAGTGGTATAACATCAAACGCATAGATACGCATTCCTCACATTGTTGATGTAAATGATCGTAGTTCACGCTCAAGACATTAGAGATCATGGAAAAAAAAAGGACATTAGATCGTGCGATGAGATGACTGTATCTAATGTTACAGTGCTTTTATAAAAGGTAGAGTAGTTTTAAGATGAATGAAATATTAGCGATGATTTGGGATTACCTTTATATGTGGCCTAATGTAATTTGGGAACACTGATAGAAAATACTTAGGAAGTTCCGGGAAGACTAAAACTTTGCAAATATACAAAAGACAAATTAAACTTAAATTCTGGAAGCGTAGTAATTAGCGGGCCACATCAAATGAAACAAACGCAAATGGTGTTCTTGTACCATCGGTCTCCCATATAAAGACGTGTGAGTTATGGTCTCAACAGCAACACTAAAGTCTGTATATACAGAAATCTTTTACTTGATAAAAGAACTATAACCATCAAAGATAATAGTAATATCACTCTTTGTAAAGTAAAGTACATTTGTAAATATACAAATTCAAGATCAACGTCTTATTTTAGATCTCAAACATAAAGTTTGGTTAAATATGTCTTGTACCTATTACAACCTAAAGACATTGCATGTGTTTAAATTTAAACTCTAGCTCATGCATCATTATATATATGTAAAAAAACTGATTGCAATTAGTTTTTGTAATTTTTATATCTGTTAATTTAAGTGTTACAATGTGAGAAGTTGTATAGTTTTTATGTGACATTATGATTCCAAGATATACATGGACCCACAACGTTTTACACGCCGAGATTAACAATTATTAGGCTGTAACATGAGTTTGCTGCTCTTTATTTTCGTAGATGATTATGATCCAACTCCTACTATTGGTTGCGTTTTGGTCGATATAGCTTTAGTTTATATTTTGCTACATGGACCTTGTTTTTGTGCAACTCTTTTTGCTACATGGACTACTTTTTTTGTCGTCATTTTGCTATGTCGTATTTGAAGTTAGATTTAATCCCTCTGTACATACATCAGCTGCGCTGCGTGATGTACAACATGTATATATAAAAATTACGAATGATGTGTAGATATACGGCAATGTATGACAATTTTTGGACATGCCACGTATCGGAGTGCATGTGATGGTATAGAGTAGATCTGTGGAAGCAAGTCAGTAGTAATATCCAAATAAAAAAGTACAGAAGTAGAAAGATCTAAATGATCTCTCGATCTCTTGTCTTTACTTTTATTTATTTGTTGTTCTTGTGTCAACCTTTCTTTTTACCTAGAATGCCTTCTCTAAAAACCTTTCTGTTTTACCTCCTTTTGGTTATTGTAAGCTTTTTTTTTGGTTAATTGACATTGACACGTTTTTGGTTTGGTTTAGGCACAAAGGGAAGCTTGGACAGAAAGATGTATTAGGATAAGCCGATGTTATCTGTGAGGCCAAGAGACCATACAATCACAATCAAACAATCTGTAACATCTATAATACATCAATAACACACGATGTTGAAGTTTAGGTGGTCCACACCTATACGTTTGTTTGATTCGGCCAAACCAAGCCGTCTAAAGTTCAACTAAATTAGATTCTAGCTTCTTAAATGGACAGTGGATCGGGGAATAAAACAAGTGATCTGGATGGAAGTCTGAACTCTAAAATAGTCCTATAAAATTAAAACGCGTTATAATAAAACATCTAATAATAAGGAAAATCAGACTCTACTATGAGATAGTAATAGTTTATTCAATTCAGAGTAGATCTTGTTTCCAATGGTTACACATTTCCTATAAATGGAAAAGTTCATGAACCAAAGAGGACAAGAAATCAGATTAAAGAATCCCGAATTTTATTGTACTTTCGTAAATCGATCAAAAGTTATTTACTCTCAAGACAGAAATATTATAATTTATTCATCATATTAAAATTCCTACAATATGAGTTTTGAGCTAGGAAGTATTCACACACACACACATATATATATATAAATTTTAATTCTCACATATTTTCAAGATCAATGGCCTCCAAATCTCGAACTCATTCATGTATTCTTAAGCCAAAAATGGATCGGGAAATACAACCAGGTGATCTGGATGGAAGTCTGAAGTCTAAAGCAGTCCAACAAAATAACAAAATACATTATAATAACAAAAATAATAATAAGGAAACTCAAATTCTACTATGTAATCAAAGTATATTTGTTACAATGGGTTTCAAATTTTAACATAATTCCTATAAATAGAAAATTCATGAACCAAAGAGGACAAAAAATAATCAGAGTAAAGACATCCTGGATTTATAGTACTTTTGAATCGATCAAAAGTGATATACTCTCAACACAAATATTATAATATTAAAATTCCCACAACTTGAGTTTGAGAAAATATTATCACATAGTATGTATTTTCAAATTATGAACCATTATGGCCACTAAAGGCTGATGAAAAGAGTGTGTCGTAGGCATAATTAAGAATCACTATGACATGTGGTTTACAAGAAAACAAACCTAATTGATACGAAGGATTTTTTATTTTATTTTTGGCAAATACATATAGTGGATCAAATCTACATAGGATTCCACAATATTTCTATTTTTTAATCAAAATAACATAAATGATTAGCATTCACCACCGTTTTAGCATTTTATATGTTGTAATGTACAATGTTGACAAAGAAAGCAAGTGAAACGTAACGTGCATGGCCTCCAAATCATGAACTCATTCATGTATTCTTTTTGTAATTTAATCGTATACACTAATATATCAAATACCATAAGATTCCAAAGCCTATACCGATCAACACCCAAAAGGAAAGATAAGGAGCATGATGGCTCTCCCTTGGATGGTTTATGAAACTTCATACTCAACTGTCTCCCTATTATAAAGATGAACGAATGTATCGATCACACAAATTAAAGTTGACATGGATATATATCAGCTGCATTAATTATATAACCACTGAAAATTATCGCAATATATAGGTTGCTGACGATAGTAGTTGTTCCATTTTATATCTTCGCTAGATAGGCCGCCTGACTGCCTGAGTCCTGACCGGACCAGCAAACCAGCAGTCACATGCGGGACCAAGATTTATTCATAGCTACCAAACACATAATTGGTACTTTTTAATCTACTTATAATTTTGTATAACATGGCTATGTTATAGATTCCAAGGAAATTAGGAAGCGTTGACAATGTTTGGATGTCAGTTCACTGCCTACTGAAAATATTATCTATATTAGCATAGTGACGGTGTTTGGATGTCAGTTCACTACATTTTGTTATTTTATATTAAAAAAAAAATGAATAACCCGTAAAATAATTATATTGGAATCCAATGCTTTTGAGCTAGTTAACAAAAAAAAAAAACAATAGTAGTAACAAACAATTTGTCCTACAGGTCCAAATAGCTAGATAGGTCGGTTCTCTTTTAGAGAATGATCACTTTCAAGCAAATGGGTCGAAGCATTAATTAATTGAAGTTAACTTGCCATACAGTTTGCTCTAGATGTGTGTCATAATACTATCATCTTGATCGATCAAATTGCACATAGATTATGAGCATGAAACAAACAGAAAAGTCTAGTAAGAAAAAAATGACTTGAGGGAGTCATGCAAGAGTATACATACAGTCACCACCTTGAACTTGAAATGGCTTCAAGCGAACATGCAATTACGTATTTGGAACTGTGGAAGAGTTTAAGTTTGACAAAATAAAATAATGGTATAATAATACAAAACAACTTTAATATTTGTATATTTAATATATCTCTATAATATTATTTGAGAAGTCAGTTTCATCTGTGTCGGTGTTGATTACATTGATACCTTTAATGAATTAAAATATATTATATAAATACTATTATTGTTTTTTCTTTAAATTTATTTTGTAAAACTTTCCAAATAACATATATAATAAAAAGGAAATATTTATAAAGGTTATAAAGGAAATTTTAAAAAGAAAAGATATGTATAAATAATATGATTTCATTAAAAAGAAAAGTTCACCAAATAGTAATATATCATTTAACAATATTTTTTAAATAACATAATATATTCTAATAAAATATATTTTTATATTTTCAAAGTAGTAGAATATTTTTTTATATATCTATCTATTTTTTAGATAATTACATAAAATAATTAAGTAACATAAATTGATATATGTTTAGTTGTCGAAAATAGTTTATAGTAAGTATTCTTGAAATGTTATTTGTATTTTTTATATTTAGTTGACTATAATATCTTTAAATTACAGCAAAAAATATCTATAAATTATATTTTACTTATATAATATTGTAAATATTGATATGTGTTCATGAGCTTCTAAAAACGTTTCAGTTACTTATGTATGTAAATTTCTATAAATCATCTTCTCTAATATATTTATAGAAATTCAAAATTTATTTGATATATATTATGAAAATACATGCACATTTAAACGATAAATAAAATTAATCTGACCTGATTTAATTATAATAAAAAATATTATACTTCAGCCTGAATTTGAAAGAATATATGTAATTTAATATACTCACAACATGAGTGATTGGACAAATCCAACTTATATCTAAAATCATAGATTTACCTATAATAAGAAACTATAATTTTATAATAATAATAATAATAATAATAATAATAATTTATTTTATAAATATAAATTATAGGATGACTCAAAACACATTAACAAATGAAAATAAAATATTAACCAACTGTAACAAGTTAGTTCTTTTGTAAAATTTATATATATATGCATGAGACTTCAAAATATTATCGTTATATTTATTTACATAATTTTCACTTTAGTTTTTTTTCTTTCATTCTAAGCACAATGTATCTTAAGTTATACATAATATTCTTAAATTATATTTAAATAGCTAAGACAACAACCAAGCTAAATGAAAATAAGAAAACTAATCAAAATTTTAATATATTTGGAATAAAATATATTATAGTTGAATTCGTAGAAATATATGCAATATCTCTTATATACTAAAGCGCAAGTCACCTCACCAATCAAAATCTGCCACATGTGTATTGTTTAATTTTTTTTAAACAAAATATCAAATCAAAAGAAAAATTCTGATACAACCAGTTTATTTGCGGTTAGATCGAAAATAAACACTGATGATAAAAACATTAAAAAAAATAATTGTTTTAGTGATCTCAAGATTATCAACCGTTTCAGCCACTGTCTCCACCTTCTTCTCATACATTACATCAACTTCTTTTTTTTGAACATAAAGGCTTTCACATTACATCAGCTTCTATAAACAATTTTTTACTCCATGAAACATAGCAGCAGATGTTCTTATTTGTTTTCTCTGAAAAGATGAATCTTCAATCTAATGGGGACTGTAGATATTTTGAAGCGGTGGAAACGGTCATTTTGAAAAAAAATAAGTGAAAGTTATAAATGGCTTTGGGAAATACCTTGGCATCCAGGTTGGTGGTACCAACGAGTTCATTTTTGTTTAGCAAATGAGTTAGTACCGAATCTTTGTTTTAGTCTCAACATTAAATTTTTCTTTGTTGTGTAATTTTGATTTTTATATATTTTGCAGAGGAGTGGTTCTTCCTCAAACCAAAATGGCTCCACTGCAACCGAAGGTGAAGAAGCTGAGAACACCATTTCATCTATTTTTTGTTGCAGAGTTATGTTCTAGAGTAAAGTCGATGAGGGTTCATGATATAGAAGAGAAGATGGACTTCAATTTACCAAGGGATCTCAACCCACGCGATGCTCATGATTGGATTAATAGGTCAAATGCAAAACCCTGACTAATATTTTCTTTTACTTTTTTTCTCTCTTGCGCTTGAACTATCAAATAATGCTGACAACCTTTTAAGAATGACAAATTTTCAGTAGTATTTTATATAATGAGAAATGTCATGGGTAGTATATATAAGCATCTACAAATATGGTCCAGGCTATTTTGAATCTTCTAAAAAAATGACAGTGAGATAAAATAAATAATTTGCTAAATTTGTTTCCATCTATAATATTATATTATATATTGGTCTGTTAATTTTTCTTTTTTTCTAACACATATTGGTCTGTTAATTATAATACCTAAATCATGTAATACTGTATTCTTTGTAGTATTTATTTTACAGCATAGTTATACTAAAATGTCATATTTTCATACAAAAAATCTTTTAACTAATTGTTCAAATTAAATTCATCCAAACAATCATTTAATTATTTGTTCAAATTAAATTTCAAGTAAAATCAATTGATTTTTTTTTATCAAATCAAAATTGATTTTTTTTTTTGGATTTCACAGTTAAGTTGAACTAAATGGAGGTTTAAGAAACCAAAATAAAGTTTCAGAGTTCAACAGATGTGTTTTCCATACTATTATAAATTATTAGTTGAACAGATGTGTTTTCCATACTATTATAAATTTTCTGAAAAAAATTAGTTAGTTTCTGTATATTTGAGTTAGTTTCTGAATATTTACCATGAACCTGTCAATAAGTTTGGCTACAAAACATACTGTTTGACGTAATAAATTCATCATTTTCTTTTCCCGTACGCAGTACGAGGTATAATACTAGTAATATATCTAAATGATAACTAAATCGACTGTAAGAATAATAAAACTGACTAGATGTAACATATTTAAAATCATATGTCTAATCAAAGTAATATGATATTATTAATACAAATTATGCATAAAATTATAAATTAATTTAAATTTAAAAGTAAATAACGGTCAATTCTTATAGTATATCTTTATTTCATAAATATTTATATCCGTGTATGAGCACGAGAAAATAACCTAGTATATATATATATATACTAGATTTGATCTGCGTTTTAAAAGCGCGGGATTTGTTTTTTTAAAAGTCAAACTAAATATATATATAACCCATTTTTTTGAACACCTTAAATTAAAAATTAAAAGTGGCCTCAGGCCCAAGTAGTAACAGAATGGAAGAGGCAGGCCTTGGCCCAAGTAGAAGTTGTGAGGAATCTGATATCCCACTTTCTCATCTATATATATAACCTTATGTGTTTATATAACTTTATATATATAACTATATATATATATATAACCTTATGTGTTTATTATTTTCTTTTTGAAAAAGAGCGTATGTGTTTAATATTTGATAATCAATATTTTCTAATTGTGTTGATGTTTTATGTTTGACCAATTTTCATGGGTGAGATATATTATTGAGTACCGCAATGTTTCCAGCATGAATGACTTTTGCTTCAACCTACCCATTTATTTTGATGTATTTATAGGATAGATTTCATCGTGTATCTATACAATACTAGTGGTTGGCCCGCCCTACGGGCGGGTGAGTTTACAATAAAAGTATAACATGAATGATTTACACGTCTAAACCGAGAGTATCCGAATGAATTTGGGCTTTGAGGATTCAATTAGAACAAAAAGCCCAATATGCACCAATAAGTTTGGAGATACGATGGATGTTAAGATTAAGATTTGGTATTTAGAAGAAGACGAAACGACAATTGTTAGAAGAATGTTCTCATAGGTTGAGTCATGGATAAGGAATGAGAGATTCAGAAGATGACAAAGTGGAGACTGCATGGAAATTGTTTTCGGAGGTCGAGCAATGGGAGTTTCGATTACGGCGATGATTTATGTTTCTGACGCCTTCATCTCTCATGGTGGTCTTGAGCTACCTCATCAGCCGTTCAATTTTCTGGGTTTGGATTACTGAGCCTCATTTATATTAGTTTTGTTACGGATTTCATCTTACTTTACAATTTTTATGTTAGCATAAATATAACGTGTAGTTACAGTATTTATATTAGGCATAAACATAACATGTAGTTTTTAAGTTAAAGAGATAGAAAACCAATGTTAGATGTTAAATTTCAATAGTGGACATGTGTTGCAAAACCCGCCTGCCAGGTAGCAGAATAAAAGAGAAAAGTATTTAGACATTTGTTAATTCTAAGATTGAAAGTTTTAGCATTAAAAAGTCGTATTTTATTTTTTCAATAATTTGAAAATTATTCTTTTAAGATGATTTTGTTTTTTTCTCATATTTTGATATTGAACCGTCACAATCTATGTATTTAATTTACCTTTCCGGTGTGATGTGCTTCCCACCATCACCAGAAAAGACTCACCTCCATGCTCTTGTTCTACATCACATTTTTTCTTGTGAGATTATCTGGTATTTGTTAAAATCAGGTTTATAAGTTACCAGTTGTGTGGTTGTTTTTATGGTGTTGTAGGTTATTCTGGTCAATATTGTCTGCTTCTCTTCTTTCTTAGATTTTGGCTTATGTTAAGAACTGAATCTCTTTAGGTTGGGTCAAATTCTGATCGTCTTTGATGTTGTTTTCCTCATCTTTGGCTTACTGTTGACGGTCCCTGCATTTTTTGGTTTTCAAGATTTTGTTTTTAATGATCTGCCTTATATACTCTCTTTCATAGTTCAAGGGTGGTTCTACGGATTTTCTGATTTCATTTCATCTTACCCTCTCCTCTCCGTTTTCTCTTCTCGTTTCAGCTTTCATTGCTGCTCGCATCTCTTATTGCTCTCCATTTCGCTATGTTTGCCACTGCAGGTTTGGATAGTATTTTCCTTTGTCTATGTTATGTAGGTTTAGAAGGTTGTTTTTGTATCTCAAGATTGGACTATGGTCTTTTGGTGACTGGCTTCCATTCTCCCTCTCTCAGGTTGTTTCTCTTCCTCCCCAGTTCTTTTACTGTAAGTGTGTGGAGTTAGTTTTTTAGTGTTTTGGTCCCTTCTATTTATGGTTTTTCACTGGCATGTACGTTTTGTTTGTGTTTGTTTAGTTTGTGAAGTGTTTATTAACTGGTGTTTGTTCTTATGGTGTGTTAGGCATGTGTCTTCCTGTTTTTTAGCGATTTTAATCTTCCGTTGATTTTTCTTCCTATAACTCATTTTATTAGTTCTATGAGTATGTCTTTAATCGCTCTCTTTTGTCTTCGGTATATTGCTTTTTCTCAGAATTTATTTTCTACTATTTTCTAACTTCTGCTTGTTATGGCCAAGAGACTATGCGAGAAATTGAGGAAAAGTTAGTATTCGTTCTTGATATTTTTTCAGTTTTAGAACTTTATCGAGTTAGTTTTTTTTTAAAAAAAATTTATATGATTATGAAAATTTTATGTTTAGATTATATTTTGCTCTAGTATATGTTTTCTTAGTTTAGTTAATAGTAAATACATATGTAATTTGTAAATAAAATAATAGGAAGTAAAAATTGAAATTAAATATTAGAAATTATGCTATTTTTTAGTTACCCATAAATTAAATATTTAAACTATATTTATATTATTTTAATAATTTTTTATTCATCTTGCATTTTCGTGACCAATGAAATAGATTATCAAAATTCAAATGATAAAGATTAGTGTGTAAAAGATTAAATAGTGCATAATTAAAAAGTGGTGAGCCAAATTGTAATAATCTAAAAAATAATGACCTAAAATATAAATAAGAAAGGACACATGTCAACAAATCCCCTTTCCACATGTCACAAGAAGAGAGAAAAATCTATTTTATATATATAGATGTTATTTACTACACAATCATATATATTTTTTTATTTTTTCTATATTAAGCTTCCCTATTATTTCTATTTATATTTAACTTAATTATATTAAATAAAAATCATGCCTAAAATTCTTTATGGGTTATTAAAACACATATAATATATTTATCAAATATTAACTAATTCAACAAATATATTGACACAATTATATCATAAAACACTACGTTAAAACATATATATATTTTTTATTTTTTCTATATTTAGCTTCCCTATTATTTCTAATTATATATAACTTAATGATATTAAATAAAAATCATGCCTAAAATTCTTTATGGGTTATTCAAACACATATAATATATTTATCAAATATTAACTAATTCAACAAATATATTAACACAATCTATATATATAAAGTTGGGTTTTTACTCTTCTTGAGACATCTGGCAGGGGGTTTAGTGACACATGTCCCATTCTAAACCAATCTAAAATACTTCTAAACCATCCTAAAATACAATCTTTACTAAAACAACTGAAATACCATACGTCTTCTGCAGAATGAAGGTTCAACAATACTAATCTTCTTTTACAGAACGAAGGCCCAACAATCTATATTCCTATAAAACCCAACAGCTCAGATCCAAGGGAATCCCATGAAATTGTATGGTTGATGAGGTTATCGTCGGGGATGAAGACGTCTTTCGACGGAAAACATTGCCAATCGAAACCCTCGTAGATTTATGAGATGTAAAAGAAAATAATTTAAACATGTTATAAAATCTAATTACACACATATTAATTTATAAACCATGTCGACAAAAAAAAGATAAACCATATATTTAATTTACTGTAACAAAATACCTTGAAATAAATAAAATTTAAAACCATTAATACAAAAACATACACATATAAAATATTATATTAACTATGAGAATATCACAATTTCTTATTTTTCAAACTTCTAAAATAAATGTAGAGAGAGAAAGTGAAAAAAAATCTTCATATTTAGATGAATCATCTTCATATTAAAAAAAATCTCCTTTAGATGATTTTTTTTCCTAATACACTATGAAACATTTGGTTTACAGTCTCATATTTTTTTTTTAAATACCATACTAACAACTGAATTATGTAATTAAATTTTTACATCAAAATAATTCTAAACAAAAAATATAATAAAATGGGTGAATCATCAAAAATAGAAACAATCATCAAATTTTAAATTAAAAATATATTTTTTCCGGACATAATAGCAAACATATTCTCAAATAAATAAAAACACAAAGCCTTCAAACTTTGGACGATTTTTTTCAAATAATAAAATCATCGCCACCACACTTAGAGCTTTATTAGGAACACAAATACTTAACATATTTGAGAGATCTTCCACCATCAATCCCCAACATTTTCAATGTGAACTATCTTGCTAAGCAAACAACTTTGATGATAACTAAATCTACCCTTCCTGACAAAGATCACAACACATGTGTTAATGCCTATGGTTAAAAAAGAAGGTTAGATCCCACAAACTCTCACGCAACTAAGTAACTACTCAACCAGAACCTATAATTACAGGATAAAATATACAAAATTACTCTCACATTATCAAGTTTAACACACCTATATCGACAAGTTCCTTGCTAAACAATAAATGCTAAATCATATACAAAATTATATAAACATTCCTCCAAATCAGACCACACTAAACCTATTAACTAAAAACATCATCCCCATAATATACAAAACAAACACAAACAACCGCACACATTGCTTCCCTATGGACAGAACAGCCGAGCTCAACCATAATATATAATATCAAGTAAAAATGAAACAACAACACACACACTGGTCTATACACGATAATTAAACAACTTCAAAACAAACTTTAATATATTCAAAATTTCAAGTGTTCTATAAAACTATAATAGTTTTATATATAAAGTAAGTTTATTGTTACTCATCCGCCCGTATGGCGGGCCAACCTCTAGTTATATCATAAAACACTACGTTAAAACATAAATTGATGAAAGGGAGTATGAATCAATAGTTTAATTAGTCGTAAAATGTAATTATATATATATATATATTATAAAAATATAAATCAAAATTAAAATTAATAAATATTTACATTTCTAATGCAATTGATGAAATTAACTTTAAAATTTAAAATAAGTCATAAACAAAACATCAAAAAATCTAATAACATGTGAATAACAAAAGTAAACTTACTAAGTAAATAAAAATTATATTTACAAACATAAATCATTAAATTGTAATAGACGTATACAAATTTTTGATCCTTAAATATTGTATATTTCATTTTTATTATGCATCCTCTCATATTGATTCATTACACGTACAATAAGATGAAAATATTTTATTGAAAACTAAACTGAATTACATATGAGACTACATAATTTGCCGATAGCAGCGGGTGGGACAAATTTTTTAAATACTCAATATAATGTTTCATTTATAACAAATGTAGATACAATAAATACAAATTAATATCAAATAAATTTGGAATATTTCGAAAAATTATCCCGCGGTTTTAGTCTCTACTATTAAAGCAGATGACTGCTTATGATTCTGCCCCTGAATTTCTAAGAAAATTACAAAAAATATTATTTCCTCTTTTTTTCTCCAAGATATAATATTTGTTTCCTAAATATTTGCATCATATCTTTCAAAAAAAAATATTCACATTATTAATTATTTGCAAGAATTTATTAAATACGACCACTAAAATAAAATCAAGTTAAAATAACAAATGATTAAATCAACAAAATCATCATAATACGGGTCTGAATTATTTCAATTCTTTCAAAAAACTATATTCGTTTAAAATAAAAACTAATCATATAAACTAAATTTAATAAAATTGTAGAATTCTTTTTGAAATGCACAAAATGATTTTTTTTCAAACAGAGAGGATTGAAGATATAAAATATTATTTAAATTTAAAAACAAAAATAAAATCAGTGTAAAATACATTTTACGACGGATTAAATAAATAAAATCATATTACGGATTAGAATTATTTAGATTCTTCAAAATTTTAGTCATATTTAAAATAACAAAAATAAGTTATATAAATTTATTTAAGATAAATTTAATAATTTTTCCAACAAAAAATATACCTGCTCTTTTTAAAGGGCGGGTCAGAATCTATTATATTCTTAAAGTTTTTCATTTTGTTTTCATTTAATAACTTCCAAATATTTGTTGCCGAAAATATTTGAAAGTTCCTATATTCTTTAAGAACTGTTACTATCAATTCAATGCATAACACGATTTTCCTAAATTTGAATTTAATTATAAATGAAAAATTAAAAAGGTAATGGCATAGCTTTGTAAATTCAAAGCGCCGGATTATTTAGAATTTAGGCAATTTGGAATTGATTTATGAAATTTAATAATGTCTGTACTTTTTATTATAAGACTGGTTATAATATTGTAAAATTTGCGTAAAATAAAAAAATTTCTCTTACTAACTTTGAAACTATGAGCATACAATATGGGTCTATTTTAAAAAGGTTAGTGATAGTGTATAAATTTTTATTTGTATTCTCATAAATAAAACATTTGCAACAGTCTTGATATTCCACTTTTCGTCAAAGCCACTTTTTGTCAAAGCCACTTAATCTTCTTAGCAAGTAAAAAATGATGAATATATAAGAATTTTGACGCTGATATCTGCTGAGTAGTTAAACCTTTTATATGTTATCAAAGATTCAAGGCTAAGGAAATGTAATGTATATCGAAGTTTACAACTATTAGAGATATCAACCATTTTCTGAAACGGGTAAAACATTTAATAAATGGTTATAGTACATTAAGTATGAATAATAATTAGGCGAAATCTAAGTACATTAAGTACGAATCTAATTTAATAAATACTTGATTGATTGTAATTGTTTTGTATTTCGTTTTGTAGTAATTAATGTTGGTGTTTTATTTAGAAAAAAAAAAAGAAAAAGTAGTGGCATTCCTAGGTAAATAACTTAAAAATTAAAGATAAAATTCTATAAGAAATTCTGCTTTAATAGTATAGATATTTAGCTACCCTATTAGAAAAAAAATATATATATATATATATAACCTTATGTGTTTATTATTTTCTTTTTGAAAAAGAGTGTATGTGTTTAATATTTGATAATCAATATTTTCTAATTGTGTTGATGTTTTATGTTTGACCAATTTTCATGGGTGAGATATATTATTGAGGACCGCAATGACTTTTGCTTCAACCTACCCATTTATTTTGATGTATTTATAGGATAGTTTTCATCGTGTATCTATACAATATGTTATTTACTACAATCATATATTTTTTTATTTTTTCTATATTTAGCTTCCCTATTATTTCCACTTATATTTAACTTAAAAATATTAAATAAAAATCACGCCTAAAATTCTTTATGGGTTATTCAAACACATCTAATATATATATCAAATATTAACTAATTCAACAAATATATTGACACAATTATATCATAAAATACTACGTTAAAACATATATATTTTTTATTTTTTTTATATTTAGTTTCCCTATTATTTCTACTTATATTTAACTTAATGATATTAAATAAAAATCATGCCTAAAATTCTTTATGGGTTATTCAAACACATATAATATATTTATCAAATACTCCCTCCGTTTCTTAATAAGTATCATTGCAGAGGAAATTTTTCGTTGCAAAATAAGTGTCGTTTTAGGTTTTCGATGCAGAATTTATTGATTTTATTCTGCAGATGATTTTTCTATTCGTTGAAATAGGAGTAAGTGTATTGGTAATAGTGTTTTTATATGGAAAACATGCAAAATTAAATGATTTCTTAATCTGCGTGAATAATGTCAGAATAACACTTATTCAGAAACAGAGTGAGTATTAACTAATTCAACAAATATATTAACACAATTATATCATAAAACACTACGTTAAAACATAAATTGATGAAAGGGAGTATGAATCAATAGTTTAATTAGTCGTAAAATATAATTATATATATATATATATATATATATATATATATATATATATATATATATATATATATATATATATATATATATATATATATATATATATTATAAAAATATAAATCAAAATTAAAATTAATAAATATTTACATTTCTAATGCAATTGATGAAATTAACTTTAAAATTTAAAATAAGTCATAAACAAAACATCAAAAAATCTAATAACATGTGAATAACAAAAGTAAATTTATTAAGTAAATAAAAATTATATTTATAAACATAAATCATTAAATTGTAATAGATGTATACAAATTTTGATCCTTAAATATTGTATATTTCATTTTTATTATGCATCCTCTCAAATATTGATTCATTACACGTACAATAAGATGAAAATATTTTATTAAAAACTAAACTGAATTACATATGAGACTACATAATTTGCCGATAGCAGCGGGTCGGGACAGATTTTTAAATACTCAATATAACGTTTCATTTATAACAAATGTAGATACAATAAATACAAATTAATGTCAAATAAATTTGGAATATTTCGAAAAATTATCCCGCGGTTTTAGTTTATACTATTAAAGCAGATGACTGCTTATGATTCTGGACCTGAATTTCTAAGAAAATTACAAAATATATTATTTCCTCTTTTTTTCTCCAAGATATAATATTTGTTTCCTAAATATTTGCATCATATCTTTCCAAAAAAATATTCACGTTATTAATTATTTGCAAGAGTTTATTAAATACGACCACTAAAATAAAATCAAGTTAAAATAATAAATGATTAAATCAACAAAATCATCATAATACGGGTCTGAATTATTTCAACTCTTTCAAAAAAATATATATTCATTTAAAATAAAAACTAATCATATAAACTAAATTTAATAAAATTGTAGAATTCTTTTTGAAATGCACAAAATGATTTTTTCAAACAGAGAGGATTGAAGATATAAAATATTATTTAAATTAGAAACAAAAATAAAATCAGTGTAAAATACGTTTTACGACGGATTAAATAAATAAAATCATATTACGGGTTCGAATTATTTAGATTCTTCAAAAATTTAGTCATATTTAAAATAACAAAAATAAGTCATATAAATTTATTTAAGATAAATTTAATAATTTTTCCA
Organism: Hirschfeldia incana; assembly: GCA_026261945.1. NCBI lineage: Eukaryota > Viridiplantae > Streptophyta > Magnoliopsida > Brassicales > Brassicaceae > Hirschfeldia > Hirschfeldia incana. Next base: position 729,493 of record JABCMI010000005.1, read on the forward strand.
ACAAAAAATATACCTACCTTTTTTAAAGGGCGGGTCAGAATCTATTATATTCTTAAAGTTTTTCATTTTGTTTTCATTTAATAACTTCCAAGTATAGTGTTGCCGAAAATATTTGAAAGTTCCTATATTCTTTAAGAACTGTTACTATCAATTCAATGCAAAACACGATTTTCCTAAATTTGAATTTAATTATAAATGAAAAATTAAAAAGGTAATGGCATAGCTTTGTAAATTCAAAGCGCCGGATTATTTAGAATTTAGGCAATTTGGAATTGATTTATGAAATTTAATAATGTCTGTACTTTTTATTATAAGACTGGTTATAATATTGTAAAATTTGCGTAAAATAAAAAAAATTATCTTACTAACTTTGAAACTATGAGCATACAATAAGGGTCTATTTTAAAAAGGTTAGTGATAGTGTATAAATTTTTATTTGTATTCTCATAAATAAAACATTTGCAACAGTCTTGATATTCCACTTTTCGTCAAAGCCACTTTTTGTCAAAGCCACTTAATCTTCTTAGCAAGTAAAAAATGATGAATATATAAGAATTTTGACGCTGATATCTGCTGAGTAGTTGAACCTTTTATATGTTATCAAAGATTCAAGGCTAAGGAAATGTAATGTATATATCGAAGTTTACAACTATTAGAGATATCAACCATTTTCTAAAACGGGTAAAACATTTAATAAATGGTTATAGTACATTAAGTATGAATAATAATTAGGCGAAATCTAAGTACATTAAGTACGAATCTAATTTAATAAATACTTGATTGATTGTAATTGTTTTGTATTTCGTTTGGTAGTAATTAATGTTGGTGTTTTATTTAGAAAAAAGAAAAGAAAAAGTAGTGGCATTCCTAGGTAAATAACTTAAAAATTGATAGATTATTACTCCATGTCTTAAATGATACGTTAATTATTACAAATTTATAACAGTCAATTTTTAATATCTTTCTTTAAATTGCTTCATGGCTTATTAAAGGGAAACAAATATTACAAGAACCATAAGACTTTATATATCTCAAGAAATGTCTTTACAAAGAATTTTATAACAAATATTTCATGAACCATAAGACTTAATGGTAAAATATCTTTATAAAATATGATTATTAATTCCTAATTATTCTTTAAATTTGAAATATTCTAAATATTTTTATTATAAATATATTCTAAATTTTTATAAAAAAATATTTTCAGGAACCATAAGACTTAATGATAAAATGTCTTTATAAAATATGATTATTAATTAATAATTATTATTTAATGTTTTAGTTTATTAGTAACCTACTTTATTTTGAACACATATTACTTGTGCAAGTAATCATATTTATTACATTGTTTTAATGCAATTTACCTTAGTGTTTCTAATTTGTTAATTCGTTTTTAAAAACTTACCTTATTTTGAATATGATTTAATTGCACAAGTTTATATCATATTTATTGTAAATCATTTAATACAATATAACTTTAATATCTTTCTTTGAATTGTTTCATTATTTTATATTTCTAAACATCATTTATTATGAAAATATCCACCTAATAAGACAAGAAAAAAAAGAAGGTACAGTCAATACTAACTTATTAGTCTATTTTTATTTGATAAAAAAATTTAAATTTATAAATTTTTATATTTTTTTTTTGTTTCTTCTATCAACAGATAAATAACACAGACGAAGGACCAATTGTAGTTGACTACAAACCATTTTCAGCCTGTTTCAATAGCGATATGCAAATTTAATAGTACGGTAAGTCTCAATAAAATTTAGAAACCTATTAAATTATTTTATATTATACAATTGCTACAAAATTTGACAATTTTTTGCAGGTTTCTATGGGATTTTCTTAATTCAAAATTGTTCTACTTATTTTATATTACTTATGGATTATATTTAAATTTTATCACATTTTCTTTGCAGGTTTCTATGGGATTGTGATACCTATGAGATTTTTATCACATTTTCTTTTAATACGTCACTTTCTCCTGTATATTTTCTTACATTTGTTTTTAAATAGTTAACTTTTATGGAAAACATACTAATGATGTTGATTTTTTCTTACTTTAGTTAGTTTCGTTTGTTTTATTCTTATATACTTTTTGTGATTTTTTTTAGTTTTTGTTTCAGTTTTTTATTGAATTTAGTTCGCATAGTTTATATGTACATAATTTATGTATTAAAAACATAATTTTTCTTTTAAAAAATTAAACGACAAAGAGCTTAATTAAACCGATCCAAAAGTAAACCGAACCGAATATAAACTGAACTGGACATATGGTTTACTTTAGTTGAAAAAAATATATTAAAAATCGAACTAAACAAACCAACCGAACCGAAAAAGTAGCGAATTTCATCCCTACTGCATCCTGGAGATTTGCGCAAATCATGTCTCAGCATTAGAACTCTCACTTATTCCAATTTCTCCCATATTTGAACTCAATCGATATTATACTATATTTTTATATCCGCATAGGGTGCGGATCGGTCACCTAGTAGTACATTAAGTATGAATAATAATTAGGCAAAATCTAAGTACATTAAGTACGAATCTAATTTAATAAATACTTGATTGATTGTAATTGTTTTGTATTTTGTTTGGTAGTAATTAATGTTGGTGTTTTATTTAGAAAAAAGAAAAGAAAAAGTAGTGGCATTTCTTGGTAAATAACTTAAAAATTAAAGATAAAATTCTATAAGAGATTCTGTTTTAATAGTATAGATATACGGTAGAACCTCTATAAATTAATAATCTATAAATTAATAATTTCTATAAATTAATAAATTTTGTCGGTCCCAAGTTGGGCCGGTGTTAAATATAACAAAGATCGATAAAATAATAAGATAATAATATTTTCAAAATTTCTTTGTAAATATATAGTCCTCTTAAAATCATAAATTAATAATCTATTTATATATAATTTTTATATAAGTATAAGTTAAATATTATATTGTTGATTTTATATTCACAATGAAAATTCTTTATTTTTCTTAACATTTCAATATATTTTGATAATATTTAGTAAAATTATACCGAAAACCACTTAACAATTCTATGAAACATAAAATTATACATAAAATAAGATAATAAAACAATATGAAAGTCAAATTTATAAATTTAAATAATGTACATACGGTAAAATGAAATATTTTCTTTTTTTTGTATAAATAAAAATATTCAAAAATATAAAAAAAAATTAAATAAGTAAACTTTTGTAAATTAATATCTCTATAAATTAATAAAATTTCAAATTCATAACATTATTAATTTATTTATAGAGGTTTTACCGTACATATGCGGATGACATAACTAGCTCTGGGCCTTGGTGGGTTATTTTTTTTGTCAGGTCAGGCCCATTTGAGAGTTCTCCAGGCCTCGAAAACACAAAACCCTGGAAGAATCCCCAGTCGGCGAAGGATCGATGTCGGAGGAGCTCTCAGTACCACCCCATTAACACATTCTTCTCCTAAAACCTTAACAAGTTGCAAGCTTGTCTTTCAATTCAAAACTTCACCGTTGTGTTCTGTTCTTCCTTCGCGGCGCATTCTCTAAATCTCAAAGCTCGCTGCCTCTCAGGTGAAAGCTAATTTTAGTTTTCAATTAGGTTCGTGTCGATCTTCTTAGCAAACGTATCTGAGTTAATAATATCAATGTCTTAAGTGTAATGAGTTGTCTGATTCGGTTTAGGTGATCAAGATGGAGGTCGCTTTAGAGGATAACAATCTCATGGAGGAGAAGGTCTTGCCTCCTGATGAGCAGGTACCAGTTTCAAACACTTAAACTCTTTGTGGGTTTCAAGAAAGTTGACAACTTTGCTTCAATTTTTTTTGTATGTATTCAGGAGATTGATGTGGAGTTGGAGGCTAAAGAGAAGAAATATCTTAGAGGAGAAGGTGCTAATCTAGAGGTAATGATTTTTTTGTTTCTATTTTTTGTTTGGTTTTGTAAAATGCAGAAGTTGAGTGTTTTCTTCATTGTTCTGCAGACGTTGAAAGATAAGAAGCTAAAGACTCAACTTGCTTCACGAGAAAAGTTGTATGGGAAGTCTGCAAAAGCTGCTGCTAAAATCGAGAAGGTTAATTTTTTTACTCATTCAGTCAGCTTTGTGTAGATCTTGGCGTTAAGCAGCAGTTCTGATTATTTTGTTCTTGATACTTCAGGTGGCTTTCGAGTTGTTAATTGTTGTCTGGTTTGTTTTAAATTATGTAGTGGCTTTTGCCGGCTTCAGCAGGGTACTTGGAGACTGATGGTTTAGAGAAGACATGGCGGGTCAAGCAGACAGATATTACCAAAGAAGTAGATAGACGAAGCTCAAGAGACCAATATGACATTGTGCTCCCTGGTAAATGAATGATTGCTTCTTCTCAGATGTAAAATGGCATCTTAATGTTTGTGAAATTCGCGATTAGGTTACTCGGTGTGATAGATAAATACGTTGTTGTGTGTTCTTCTGATTCGTTTTGCTGACGTCATATGTAGATTTTGGTCCGTATAAACTTGATTTTACTGCCAGTGGACGGCATATGTAACAAACCAACCGAACCGAAAAAGTATATATGGTTTACTTTAGTTGAAAAAAATATATTAAAAATCGAACTAAACAAACCAACCGAACCGAAAAAGTAACGAATTTCACCCCTACTGCATCCTGGAGATTTGCGCAAATCATGTCTCAGCATTAGAACTCTCACTTATTCCAATTTCTCCCATATTTGAACTCAATCGATATTATACTATATTTTTATATCCGCACAGGGTGCGGATCGGCCACCTAGTAGTACATTAAGTATGAATAATAATTAGGCGAAATCTAAGTACATTAAGTACGAATCTAATTTAATAAATACTTGATTGATTGTAATTGTTTTGTATTTTGTTTGGTAGTAATTAATGTTGGTGTTTTATTTAGAAAAAAGAAAAGAAAAAGTAGTGGCATTCCTTGGTAAATAACTTAAAAATTAAAGATAAAATTCTATAAGAGATTCTGTTTTAATAGTATAGATATACGGTAGAACCTCTATAAATTAATAATCTATAAATTAATAATTTCTATAAATTAATAAATTTTGTCGGTCCCAAGTTAGGCCGGTGTTAAATATAACAAAGATCGATAAAATAATAAGATAATAATATTTTCAAAATTTCTTTGTAAATATATAGTCCTCTTAAAATCATAAATTAATAATCTATTTATATAAAATTTTTATATAAGTATAAGTTAAATATTATATTGTTGATTTTATATTCACAATGAAAATTCTTTATTTTTCTTAACATTTCAATATATTTTGATAATATTTAGTAAAATTATACCGAAAACCACTTAACAATTCTATGAAACATAAAATTATACATAAAATAAGATAATAAAACAATATGAAAGTCAAATTTATAAATTTAAATAATGTACATACGGTAAAATGAAATATTTTCTTTTTTTGTATAAATAAAAATATTCAAAAATAGAAAAAAAAATTAAATAAGTAAACTTTTGTAAATTAATATCTCTATAAATTAATAAAATTTCAAATTCATAACATCTATATATACTATTATTTGAGAAGTGATTTGGCTTATGTGTCAGCTTCTCCATATTTTTAGATTTTTTTGTTTATTTGTCATGTTTTCCATGATTTTAGGCTATATCAATGATTTTCATAAATATTTTTTATATATTTTAATAATAAAAATATTTGAAAACATGATAATTACAACTTTTCATTATACTAATATTTAATATTATCTTATTTATTCATTGAAGTTTTGATATATTTAGTGAGTAATTCTTTATTTAATTTAACTGATTACAAATTAATAAAATTATCTTGAAAAAATAATAAAACGTGTTTGAAAAAAGAAAAGATAATCTCATAAATTTATCTTGCGTTTATCAACAATTATTTTTTTAATTTTATATACGCATATAATAAATAGATTTATTATTATACTAAAATATTTTTAAAAAAAAATTATTTATATTTTTGTAATCGTATATATCAAGGCCAAATATTTTTATAAACATATTAATTTTATTAATGAGGTTTATAAGCTTGAACAATAAATTTGATTTATATTTTTTTGATAATGTGAATTTTTGTAGTGTTTTTAATTATTATTACAGTTGAAAAATAACATTTTTTTGTTATTTAAGTTGAAAATTAATATTTACTCATTTTATTTTAATTTTTTTAAGAGAATCATATTTAGAAATATTTTAAAAATATCGCTCCAAAAGAGAATATTTTCAAAATATTATTTTTTTATTTACAACATGTACCTTATATTATATAATTAATTATGTTTACTTTTAATTTCTTTCGAGAGTTTCACATAGTTATGAATTTGTTTTAATTATTTTTTAGAAGACTATTATATAAAGAAAAGCGTGAATCTATATTTTTAATAAAATATTTCCAAAATAATTTGTTTTAGTTATATTTACTAAATCTTGAAAGTTAAAGACCACTACTTGAAAAAAAAAATATATTGTTTAACAATAAAACAATATCATTCTATAGAAATTAGCAATTTCGATTTTAGAGTAAAAAAATATAAATTGATTATAATTTATTTTTCTCTACTATAGCATTTAGAAATTAAAATAAAAATAGATATGAAATGTTTTTTTATCTTATATGTTACATATTAATGTCTTGTTTGTCAATATGGTCTGTTTGCGTGTTTATTCAACTATTATGTGATGTATTTTAGGATATAACTATAATCAATATTTTAATTAACAATGATTCATATAATATGTAAAGTTGGGTCATTGTGTTTTTTTGCTTTATTTTGAGATTTCGATAACTTCAAAATTTTGGTTTGAAAACATCAATTTTTATCAACAATTATGTATTTGTTTATTTAATTAGATATAGGTTTTTAAATTAATATAGTAAAACTGATTAAAGATAACAATATATTTTAAAATAAATATTATTTTTGATATTTAACTAATAGTACATTTACTAATAAATATCTATAAAAAATTATGCTCGCAAATGCATATGATTACTTAAAATATCTATAAAACTTTCTTAAAGTATTATGATGATGATATGTTTTACATGTGTAATAACAAAAATTATATCTTCTGATTAATTTAATATTTGAAACTAATTAAATAATTTAGATTGAATTTTTTTTAGATTGTTAAAATTTAAATTAGTTAGATATATATTAGTCCGCACAAGTGTGCGGGCCACCATCTAGTTATTAATTTATTTATAGAGGTTTTACCGTACATATGCGGATGACATAACTAGCTCTGGGCCTTGGTGGGTTATTTTTTTTGTCAGGTCAGGCCCATTTGAGAGTTCTCCAGGCCTCGAAAACACAAAACCCTGGAAGAATCCCCAGTCGGCGAAGGATCGATGTCGGAGGAGCTCTCAGTACCACCCCATTAACACATTCTTCTCCTAAAACCTTAACAAGTTGCAAGCTTGTCTTTCAATTCAAAACTTCACCGTTGTGTTCTGTTCTTCCTTCGCGGCGCATTCTCTAAATCTCAAAGCTCGCTGCCTCTCAGGTGAAAGCTAATTTTAGTTTTCAATTAGGTTCGTGTCGATCTTCTTAGCAAACGTATCTGAGTTAATAATATCAATGTCTTAAGTGTAATGAGTTGTCTGATTAGGTTTAGGTGATCAAGATGGAGGAGGTCGCTTTAGAGGATAACAATCTCATGGAGGAGAAGGTCTTGCCTCCTGATGAGCAGGTTACCAATTGCAAAACACTTAAAACTCTTTGTGGGTTTCAAGAAAGTTGACAACTTTGCTTCAATTTTTTTTGTATGTATTCAGGAGATTGATGTGGAGTTGGAGGCTAAAGAGAAGAAATATCTTAGAGGAGAAGGTGCTAATCTAGAGGTAATGATTTTTTTGTTTCTATTTTTTGTTTGGTTTTGTGAAATGCAGAAGTTCAGTGTTTTCTTCATTGTTCTGCAGACGTTGAAAGATAAGAAGCTAAAGACTCAACTTGCTTCACGAGAAAAGTTGTATGGGAAGTCTGCAAAGGCTGCTGCTAAAATTGAGAAGGTTAATTTTTTTTACTCATTCAGTCAGCTTTGTGTAGATCTTGGCGTTAAGCAACAGTTCTGATTATTTTGTTCTTGATACTTCAGGTGGCTTTCGAGTTGTTAATTGTTGTCTGGTTTGTTTTAAATTATGTAGTGGCTTTTGCCGGCTTCAGCAGGGTACTTGGAGACTGATGGTTTAGAGAAGACATGGCGGGTCAAGCAGACAGATATTACCAAAGAAGTAGATAGACGAAGCTCAAGAGACCAATATGACATTGTGCTCCCTGGTAAATGAATGATTGCTTCTTCTCAGATGTAAAATGGCATCTTAATGTTTGTGAAATTCGCGATTAGGTTACTCGGTGTGATAGATAAATACGTTGTTGTGTGTTCTTCTGATTCGTTTTGCTGACGTCATATGTAGATTTTGGTCCGTATAAACTTGATTTTACTGCCAGTGGACGGCATATGCTAGCTGGTGGTAGCAAAGGCCACCTTGCTCTTGTAGACATGATGAATATGAACTTAATTAAAGAGATCCAGGTCTGGTTTTTTTTTTTGAGTATCATAATAGTCTTGATCAAAGCTTGTTATATAATATGTAGTATTTATGATTAAGATCGCAACAGAAGTTGATGATATCTGCAGGTAAGGGAAACAGTACGTGATGTTGCATTCCTGCACAATGACCAATTCTTTGCAGCTGCTCAGAAGAAGTATGTGTGTTCTCACGTCTATTAACATCACCCTCTCCATGCTATTTGAGTCTTTGATGGTACTTGGTCTAATATTTCGACTCATTGATTTTGACAGGTATGCTTATATTTATGGGAGAGATGGAACGGAGCTCCATTGTCTTAAGGTGATGCTTATTGATTTGTTCTTTGAAAACTCTGTGGATCATAGCAAGAAACATATTCCTTGATTTTCTTGGTTATTGACTTTTCAAACTATGTCTTACTTCAGGAGCGTGGTCCAGTGGCTAGACTCAGGTTCCTAAGGAACCATTTCCTGCTAGCATCAGTGAACAAAATCGGACAGCTACATTATCAAGACGTAACCTACGGTGACATGGTAGCTAGCATCCGAACAGGCAAAGGCAGAACAGATGTTATGGAAGTGAACCCTTACAACGGCGTCGTCGCCTTGGGACACTCTGGTGGAACCGTCACAATGTGGAAACCAACCAGCCAAGCGCCTCTAGTCCAGATGCAGTGTCACCCTGGTCCAGTCTCCTCTCTCGCCTTCCATCCAAACGGCCACCTCATGGCCACATCAGGCAAAGAGCGCAAAGTCAAGATCTGGGATCTGCGCAAGTTCGAGGAGGTTCAGACAATCCACGGCTTCCACGCCAAGACGCTGAGTTTTAGCCAAAAGGGTTTGCTAGCAGCTGGAACAGGATCGTTTGTTCAGGTTCTAGGAGATTCGAGCGGTGCTTATAGTAGATACATGAGCCACTCGATGGTGAAAGGTTACCAGATCGAGAAGGTGATGTTCAGACCGTACGAGGATGTTCTAGGGATCGGTCACTCGATGGGATGGTCCAGCGTTCTCATACCAGGGTCTGGAGAACCGAACTTCGATTCTTGGGTGGCTAATCCGTTCGAAACGACGAAGCAGAGACGTGAGAAGGAAGTGCACTTGCTTCTTGATAAACTGCCGCCTGAGACGATCATGCTGGATCCTTCCAAGATCGGTGCGATGAGACCTTCGAGGAGGAAGGAGAGGCCGACGAGGGGGGAGATGGAAGCTGAGAAAGAGGTGGCAGTAGAAGCAGCGAAGAGCGTTGAGCTGAAGAAGAAGACTAAAGGGAGGAATAAACCGAGCAAGAGGACCAAGAAGAAGAAAGAGATGGTGGAGAACGCGAAGAGGACGTTCCCGGAGCAAGAGCAGAGTAAGAAGAGAAGGATTGGTGAAGATGCTGCTGCAGAGCTACCCGCATGTTTGAAAAGGTTTGCCAGAAAAAAACTGAAAGAGTGATGTCTGAAAGATTAGTTCTGTTTTAATTTTGTTTTCCTTGACTCCTAATAATGTTTTCTATAAGGAGAAACTTTACATTATACGATTTAGCAAAAAAAAAATAAAAATTCTTAGAATGTTTTACATGTTGAACTAATGAAAGAAAAAAATAGAAATGATATAAAATTATTATGTCAAAAATAGAAAAGAAGAAGAAAGTGTCATCTCATTCCTCAGATTCTTCTTGTCATTGAATTGAGAAAGTTCAAGATCCAATGTGGGTACGTGTCTCCTCCCATTGTTGATGGGTCTCACCGAGATGTAGAAGAAAGTTGATGAGACAATGGAGAATGAATTTGATTCAAAGCTTGTCCTTCAAGGGAATGGGGAAGGGCAGAGCATATCCAGGAGCAAGAGCTTCGCATTCAAAGCTCCTCAGGAGAATTTCACAGTCCAGGATTTCGAGCTAGACAAGATCTATGGCGTTGGCTCTTATTCAAAGGTTTGTATTTTTTTACTTTTGAATCTCGGTAAAAATCAGATCCTTTAGTTGATTCAAAACCGTGGTGGAAACTGGAAAACTGGTAGATGGCTTTTAAGTTTGAATTGAACACAGGTTGTTAGGGCGAAGAGGAAGAAAGATGGAGGTGTGTATGCGTTGAAGATCATGGACAAGAAGTTTATCACCAAGGAGAATAAAACAGCTTATGTCAAGCTTGAGAGGATTGTTCTTGATCAACTCGACCATCCTGGGATTGTCAAACTCTTCTTTACATTTCAAGATAACTTCTCACTATGTAAAGCTAGTTTCTCTCTTTTATAGACCATCCACTCTCCAGTGCTTGAACAATAAGTAATCTTTTTTTCTCATTTTATAGACATGGCGCTTGAATCTTGCGAAGGTGGGGAGCTTTTCGACCAAATCACCAGAGTAAGATTACTACTAATTCAGAATCTAGAAGATTGATTTATCTTAAAATATATTTACGTTAGTGGTGTTCTTCTCTTTGTTTTCTTCTTTTTTGGCAGAAAGGTCGTCTATCAGAGGAAGAAACTCGGTTCTATGGCGCAGAGGTTGTGGATGCTCTTGAGTATATACATACTATGGGACTGATACATAGAGATATTAAGGTATAGCTTCTTTCTCTACATGTCACCTTAACAAGAAACAAAAAACATTATTGCTAAAACTTGGGTTTTGAATGAGTATAGCCGGAGAATCTGTTGCTGACTTCAGATGGACACATTAAGATTGCTGATTTTGGTAGTGTAAAGCCAATGCAAGACAGCCAGATCACTCTACTTCCCAATGCAGTTTCTGGTAATATATGAAGTTCCATGTCCTTTGAGGCTTTAGTAGGTTATTGATAATTGTTTTCAGGTTCTTGTTTTGTTATAGCCTGTCTGTAAACTGCTGACTTATGCAGATGATAAGGCCTGCACTTTTGTTGGAACAGCTGCATATGTTCCACCTGAAGTTCTCAACTCCTCTCCAGCAACTTTTGGGTAAAGACTCTTGTATTTGAACATTTATTTCACCACTATGTACAATGTCTCTTACTTGAAACAACTTTCTTTGGTGTTTCTGGAACAAATTTAAACAGAAACGATCTCTGGGCACTGGGCTGCACTCTGTACCAAATGCTATCAGGAACTTCTCCATTCAAAGATTCAAGTGAATGGTTGATTTTCCAGAGAATTATAGCGAGAGATATAAAGTTCCCAAACCATTTCTCAGAAGCAGCAAGAGACCTCATTGACCGATTACTAGTAACACATGCTCACTTTAGTTTAGTCCTTTTGCCAATTAGGAAACACAAGTTCTTGAGCTCTGGTACTCTCTCTTTCAGGATACAGATCCTAGTAGAAGACCAGGAGCTGGACCAGAAGGTTATGCTTCTCTCAAGAGACATCCTTTCTTCAAAGGAGTTGACTGGAGAAAACCAAGATCACAAACTCCTCCAAAACTAGCTCCAGATCCTTCGGTATTTACCTCCTTGTATATATAATACACTCCTAACCAGTTTTTATCTTGATCCAGTTTTTTTTTCATGTGCAGTCTCAATCAGCATCTCCTGAGAGAGACGATTCTCCATGGAACCCAACACATGTGGGAGATGCCAATGGACACGTTGGCCTCTCTTCAACTTCTGAATCCTCTGGTTCCATAACCAGGCTTGCCTCCATAGACTCTTTTGATTCGAGATGGTGAGACACCACTAGGCTTTTACTGATCTCTATTTTCAATATCCTAACTCGGTTCTGTAATGGTGTCTTTGTCATAATCATCAGGCAACAGTTTCTTGAACCGGGAGAGTCGGTTATAATGATATCACCAGTTAAGAAGCTACGGAAAATCACAAGTAAGAAAGTGCAGCTAATACTCACCAGCAAACCGAGACTCATCTACGTCGATCCAGCAAAGCTTGTTGCGAAAGGGAATATCATATGGTCTGATAACTCCAACGACCTCAACGTTCAAATCTCGAGTCCTTCTCATTTCAAGATTTGCACTGTAACTAACACACACACACTATCCAATCGCATCTCACCAGCTTTTTTTATTTATTTTTCTAGGAGATGAAACTTGACTGGTTGATTTTGATTTGGCAGCCGAAGAAGGTTCTATCGTTTGAAGACTCGAAACAACGAGCTTTGCAGTGGAGAAAGGCAATAGAAACTCTTCAAAACCGTTGAGGCTCGTAGGGCTGATGATGTCCATTCATTACATCCCAGTTTCTTATTTTTTCCTTTGTTTTTTGTCTTCTCCTAATTCAATTGATTACGATCATGACATCTCGTTGTATGCATAGAGAAGAGTCTTCTCTGCACTCAAGGACGTTTCTTGGGCCTTAAGTTTGGCTTCTCCGAGAACCTAAAATGAATCTCTGTTATTTCGGTTATAAGGGTTTTTGTCTGATTCAGCATGTGCAGACTGCAGGAATTGTACGGAATGCTATCCATTTCTTTTTCCTTTGAATGTTAATCCATTTCGATTATTTGACATGAAGAAAAAGTGCATTTAAAGAGGAATAATCGGCTTATATTATATGAGAAACTGTAGTGTATGTACACCACTTTCAAAATACTGTACATTAGTAAATCTGATAACTGAAAAAAAAGTTTAGCAAAATACATTTACAATATTTCTTAAATTTTTAAATTTACATTTACTATACATACATTGCCTTATCAGATTTGCTAATTTTCCTAGCTAGATACTCGCGTTAGTAGTCGTATATCTATAAACAATTTAGTATTTTGTAAAATCTTTAATCTTCCACGGATATATTTACGGAATAAGCAGTTAAAACCCTAGTTGGAAAAACTTAATAAGCAAAGTAGTTATTAATCTGAAAGCAAAAGACCCTAATGGCTAACCAGGAGAAGCTTCCATGGGATTTGACTGAAGAAATCCTCTCTTGTGTCCCTCCTCAATCTCTTGTCCGGTTCAGAGCCGTCTCCAAACAATGGAACGCTCTTTTAAGCGACAAGGCGTTCATCAAAAAACACAAGACCAAGATGACGTATCGATTCATCTTAGCAACCAAATCCAAGATTTATTCGGTAAGCGTCAATCCAGAGATCGAGGTGCGTGACTTGACGTTAGATAATCCTGCTTTAGAATCTGATCAGTTACGACCTAGACGCTTGATGGATTGCGATGGGCTTTTGCTATGTGACATGGATAAAAGAGCCACGGTTTCAAACCCATGGTTAAGACAGACTAGATGGGTCGAGCACGAGGGTGACCACCGTAGTTTACAATTCAGTGGGATAGGCTATGATGATAATAATGGTTACAAGACCCTTGGGACTCATCGGACGGAACTAGATCCAACAACGACATTTTGGAAAACCCTTGATTTTTCCTCCGATGCATGGAAGGAACAAAGAGGTGTGATGTGGTCTAGTGGTACTAGTACTATTACTGAGGAAGGCTTACGTGTTACTTTTCACAGTACATGTGGCGTGTCTTTGAATGGAACTTGGTATCGTGTTGCTTCTTATAATAACGAAACCAAGTACTCGTACTTCATAGTTAACTTCGATTTTACTAAGGAAACATTCAACCAATTCTGTGATCTGCCATGTAAGGATAACAAGGAGAATGATGCTCTTGTTCTTAGGGTATTTATGGGAGATCGGTTTTCGTTGCTAAAGCAATCCAATCTAACAAAGAAGATTCAGATTTGGGTGACCAAGAACAAGATTCATAAACTGAATGGTAGATATGTGGAATGGATGAATTTTATGGAAGTGTCCATTCCTAACTTTCCGGATTTGGTACAGCCAAGTTACTTCATCAACGATAAAAGGCTTGTAGTGTGTTCTTGGGCCAAAGATGATGGCCGAGCTTGGATCTATGTTGTGGGGGACAATAAATTGATCAGTAAAACCAAAATAGATCTTGTTCTCGATCAATGGCCTTCGCATTGTTCCTTTATTCCCAGCCTGGTCTCGGTTCCTGGAGGTAAAGAGAAGACGCAGAATGACTAGTTCAATCTTATTACATTCAGCTTCATGTTTGGTTCTTGAGGAAGCTTCGGTTGATTTGGGTTTTGTTGTTTTCATGAACAACCTTCTTTGTTGGAAGTAGAGATTTTGCTAAATTTCCTTTTCGATTTTGTTTTGCTTTTATTTTGCCAGAATGATTTCTTTTATAGTGCAAACTAGATTATGTTTAACGAATTCAGTATAAGTCGTGGTGTTGACTTCGAAACGTACGTTTCTTTTGAATAATATGCTAAGCTTTTACACTTGTTGGATTAGTAAGCTTTCGCACTAATCTTAAAATGCTTTGTTTAGATCTTGAACAAGATGAGCTTATTGCATGTTCTGTTCCACCTATATATTTATCAACCCTATCGGCTATCTAGTCAATCTCGGGAGAAATGAGTTTAGTGATAAAAAGTAGAGTGGCTAGTCCGAGAACGTGCTACACTTTTTGACCCGAATTTTTTATATACTAAAGCGCAAGTCGCATGGCGAATCAGATAATGCCACATGGATTTTTTTTAAATAAAATTAAAGAAACAAATTTAAACAAAATAAAGGTTTACATGAGAAAAAACAGGAACCGTATAACAGTTTTTTTAATCATGCCACACGACCAATGAGGCAATGACCCTTCTTCTTTGTCCATGGTCTTTTTTCATTACTTTAAAATCTCCCCGATTCCAAACTGTCGAAAACAGAGAATACTGATTTCAATATCCCAATTCATAATTGGAGCCCACTATCTCCCTTCTTTGTATATATTTGTTAGCTTCAGCGGAGCATTACATGCTTAAGAAGGTTTGTGAAAGAGTGGATTGGTGGATATGAATTATTGGAGGTTCAATTGGATCAAAGAGGCTGGGAAAAAAGCATGAAAGAAGAGGAGATATAAAACATACGAAAGCTGATGCAAACGTGGTAACTGGGAATTTTTTTTTTACATTTTTGAGAAAAAAAATATTTTGCTTTTCCATATTGATACGTAGTTTTCCTACTGTACAATAGGTTTAACATCAAAATGTGGATTGAAAACATCTTTGAAGATACTATAATGCGTATATAACTTGATACTTTTTCTATAGTTTTAATGTTTTAGATATTCCATAAGAAAATTGGTTTGTGTAGGGTCATAGGAGCCAGAGTAACACGAAGTCTTGGAGAAGGCAAAATCCACATGAAGGTTAATTAAATTATATGACAAAATTAACAGAGGTATATTTTAGCAACTAATATTTGTACTATTGCAGTCTTTGCAATACATAATTTGTTTTTCAAATGTCTAATACGCATGCAATGATAAAGAAATTAATTTTCCCACTCTACTACATCACTAAAACAACCAAATTCGTCTATAGTTTTATTGAAGCCTCTGTTCTCAAAATATCTGTACATGTCACTTTTAATTATACAGAACTAAACTTTGTTTTATTTGTAAGCAGAATCATTTTCATGCATAGCATGGAATCAATATCCGAAGCAAAATAAGAACACTGTTTGCAAATGAGTAGATATTATAAATTCAGTTATGTCCCAATCTTTTTTTTGTAGGTACTATGTAGCAAATAGAAATCCCGTCCGGTATAGAAGGTAATAGATTCTGCAAACTTTACAGTTCTATCTTTGCTTTTCAATAATTTTGGTTCAAATTCTTATTACAAACTAGCTTTAAGTTGCATTTTCCTTACAAGCATTGATCTTCATTGTATCTTATGTTTTAAGAAATTCTTTACCCATAAATAGTAGTTGTAAGGGACAGAATACTAAATACGCTAAATTCATCTTAATTGTGATATCAAATTTTAGTATTTTTTTACATGTACGTAGTACGGGACGAAACACTAGTTTGAAAATATTCTGCTTAGTGATAGGGGATGGACAGATCTTTTGTTACGGCCCACAATATTAACAACTTAGGTCGAAATCCAAATCCGTATTAGCAAAACAATAATAACTTAGTTTTCATAGGAAATCAAATTCAAGACCAACATATTTACGCCAAACCCCAAAAATTACCTTTAAACTTTCACTGCTTGATTAAAACTTTTTTGGGTAAATTTGTTATAGTGATTAGCTTCCACCATATATGTGGCACTCCGAATTCAAGAAAATCCTTTAAATTTCTTTTGGAGAAGCATAATGTCACTGTATTGACAGATAATTGAATATGCACTTCTGGCATTTGTCTGTATAGTGTGTTCCTAATTTTGAGAACTACATTGTCTCAACATTAATTATTAAAAAAATATATAGAATAAACCAGTGGCGGATCCAGACTAACTATTTGACGGGGGCACGTTAATAAATATATTTAATAATATAAATTATTCTAATAAAATAAATATAATGAATTTATTGTATTGTAAATACTAATCATAAAACATCATTTTTTTATAAACAGTGACAAATAATAAACACATTTTTTACACCCATGATATATTTTGTACAATAGTTTTATTTAATCAAGTATTTTACAAATGTCGTTAAACACAATAATAAATTGTTACAGATAAATTTAATTAAAATGTATAGAAAACTAGTCTTCAAATTATATCTGTATATATATAACAATATGTCAATATGATACATAACTTTTTGGTCATTATATTATAAGAAAATAAACTCTAAAATATTAAATTGAAATGAATGCATTTTTTATTATTTGAATATCAATTACTTTTATTGGTTTGCTAGCAATTGTGAATGTGTACAATAAAATAGTGGACTTAAGATGTGCAGTAGAAAATATTGAAATCTAATAAGATGAAAATATCAAGATAAGACAAATAAACAAAACAAAAGATATGTTAACTGAGAAAATTAATTATGTTAATAATAAAATGGAAAATTTGGTATTATTAACAATTTTTTAATGATACTGTAAAAGTGAACGCGTCAGACAACATATTAATTGTGCCGTGCGGACATCTTTTGAACTCCGTAACAGACTACGAGTATTTGAACTCGATAAGACATATTTTGTCAATTATCCTATAACAACTAAACTTTTCTAATAATTAAGTAAATTTTATAAAGTAGGTGGGGGCACGTGCCCCCGTAGGTGTCACTGTAGATCCGCCCCTAGAAGAAACATGTACCATCTTCTTACTAGCAGTAAAACAGCACAACTTTCTTATACAACTGATACAAGTCAATATTGTCCACTAAAGTTTTGCTTCAGAGACAAATTTGATCCTTTTTTTTGATAAGTTTGATATTTGCCTTTACTGAAAGGTATAACTTATTTATCACCTTTCACAATTAAAAAATTTAAAATCTTAGTTGTGATTCTTGACAATACTCATAATTAAGATCTGAACAAGGCAGCGTTTCAAGAAAAAAAAGCCCATGAACGTAGGTGCATGGTCGTATATATATTTACTTTTTGTAAACGGATATATATTTACTTTTTGTAAACGGATGGTCGTATGTTTTTTTCTATAATAGATATGAAAAACAAAATAAAAACACATGATAAATACGAACGGGAGAGAATGGGGGGGGGGGGGGGGTCTAAATGTTGTCAATATCTGCCAAAATATTGTTGCAAACTCCGGATTCGATGTAAAAGAAAACAAGAAATAATTTTCTTCAAGAATAGAGTCGTCAATCTGAAAATGCAGCGACTCATGAAACACAACAAAAAGCCTAAAATGGAGAACAAGGAGAACCTTCCATGGGAGTTAGTGGAAGAGATCCTCTCTCGTGTCCCTCCTAAACCACTTGCCCGATTCAGAATCGTTTGCAAACGATGGAACAGTCTCTTCGACGACAATACTTTCATCAACAGCCACAAGATGACGTTTCGATTCGTTTTAGTGACTAAATCAAAGGTTTATTCGGTAAGCCTGAACCCCGAGATAGAGGTGCGTGAGTTAACCTTAGATATCCCCGGTTTAAAAGATCTGAAACCTAATGAGTTGGTCGGTTGCAATGGGTTATTGCTATGTGGCAAGAAAGAAGGAGCTGTGGTTTGGAACCCGTGGTTAGGACAAAATAGATGCATCAAGGACGAGGTTAGTCAACTTAGTTTAGAATTTAGTGGCATAGGTTATGATGATAATAGGATAGGTAAGAAAATTGCTTATAAAGCTCTTGCGTGTTATCTAAGTGATATAAGAACTACCAATGTTTTGAGAATCCATGACCTTGCCACCGATACGTGGAAAGAAGTGTTGAATGATATAAAAGATAAACCGCCTGAAAAATTGTTCTCTAAGCACTCGACAAAAGGTGTATCGTTGAATGGAACTTTGTATTGGGTTGCTTATTTCCAGAGTCATCCCTCGTTGGTCTCAGTAGTAAGATTCGATTTTTCGAGCGGAAGATACTTCAAATTTTGTGGTCTACCGTGTGTGGAGAACGATCATAGCGATGCTCTTGTCCTTAGGGCTTTTAGGGGAGATCGGTTTTCGTTGTTAAAGCAGTGCCATGTAACAAAGAAGATTCAGATTTGGGTGGCCAAGGACAAGATTGATAATGGGTATACTGCAGATGTGAGATGGATGAGTTTCATGGAAGTGTCAATCCCTAACTTGCCGCATTTAGTACAAACACAATCCTACCCTCAGCCGAGTTACTTCATTGACGATAAAAGGGATGGTAAAAGGCTGGTCGTGTGTTCTTGCGATGTAAATGGCCGGGCTTGGATCTATGTTGTTGGGGAAAGCAAGTTAATCAGTAAAACCCGATTGGATTCTGTAGTGGATCCTTGGCCTTTGCATTGTACCTGTTTTCCCAGTTTGGTCATGGTTCCTGGATGTCAAAGAGAAGACAAAGAAAAGAAGAAAATGCAGAATTACGTGTTAATATTTCTTTCGTCATGTTTTTTTGTTTGGTTGTTTAGGAAGCTTAATTAAGTTGCTTTTAGCAAAAAAAAAAAAAATATTTTTAATTGTTTAGAACAGACTAGATTGAATGTTTAATGGTCTCAGTCAGTTTTAAGTCTAGGGTTCTGAGTTATATTCGGGCATTTGTTAGCTTTACTTGGGTTGGACGTACGCTTAAATGGTTTTGAGATGATTGTGTCTTATTCATTACATCCTAATATGTTACTTTTTCCTTTTTTTGTCCTAATTCAATTGATTAGTATCACCACATCTTGTCTTATGCATAGAGAAGAGTCTTCTCTGCATCCAAGAACGTTTTTGAGCCATAAGTATGTCTTCTTCAGTGGCGAAAGATGATCGTTAAAAGTACAAGATAATCTATTCTTGACGTCAACCTTTAGTTGATGAACCTGCTATTTCGGTTATAATGGACCTTGTCTGATTGTTCATGAGCAGACTGCAGAAATGGTATGGAATGTTGTACATTTCGATTTTTTTACATGAACTTGAAAAAGAATATGCATTTCAGGAGGAATATGCATTTAACCAAAATGAATCATAGATCTAAAGCAAACAGTGGTTAGTATTATATAAACCGAGAGATGTATTAATTGCCTCTATCATTCTCCTGGTGTTAGCTATACAGGGTGTCAGTTTATACTGTTATGCTCCCGCCTTTTCTTTTAACGGCCGATGATGATGACTCTGATCCGCTATTGTCTTAATTCTATTTAAAATTGCAACTTCCTCGAGAGCTTGCCTCTTGTTCCGTTCATTCAGAGTGGAATCGCTTTCGTGGATGGATGCATCAAAGTTCACAACTACTAGTCATGGTTTCAAAACTAGTTCATTTCATTTATCTATTGGATATAATCTAACTACGTAATCAAAACGCAAATGGGCCTGGTCTACGTAAAAAAACAAGAAACTACTAGCGATGATGTAAGAAAAAGACGAACCTATTTCATCGTACTTCTCGTATTAAAACTGCAATAACTTAACCGAAAAGAGTATGACTACTTTAAATTCTTCTCACCTACATTCTCATGCTCTACTCTGTTTTTATACCTTCGTCCTCTTCATCTTCTCTCCCACCCATTCTAAATCCTCCATAGCTACAAAGCTCAGTGAAAAAAAAAATACAGAAAGAAAAAAAAAAAGAAAGATTGTGCTTAAAAAATGTCTCTCCTTTCGTTTCCTCTCACTTCCTTTAACATCTCTCCTCCACTCTTCTTCACTATCATCACCATCCTCGTATCCGCTTTCGTTGTACTGCTCCTCACGCGCCACAGTTCTAAATCCAAGCGCGTGAACCTCCCTCCCGGTCCTCCCGGTTGGCCGGTTGTCGGAAACCTCTTCCAGTTCGCGCGCTCCAAGAAGCAGTTCTACGAGTACGCAGCTGATCTGAGGGAGAAATACGGTCCCATTTACACGTTACGAATGGGGAGCCGGACGATGATCATCATCTCCGACGCGACTCTGGCCCACGACGTTCTGATTCAGCGTGGGCCCATGTTCGCGACACGGCCCAAAGAGAACGCGACTCGGACAATCTTCAGCTCCAACACTTTCACAGTCAACGCTTCCGTGTACGGGCCCGTGTGGCGTTCCTTGAGACGTAACATGGTGCAGAACATGCTGAGCTCGACCCGGTTCAGAGAGTTCGGGTCGCTGAGACGATCCGCAATGGATAAACTCGCCGAGAGGATCAAATCAGAGGCCCAAGAAAATAACGGACTCGTCTGGGTCCTACGAAACGCGAGATTCGCTGCGTTTTGTATTCTGTTGGAGATGTGTTTCGGAATCGAGATGGACGAAGAGTCGATTCTGAAGATGGATGCGATGATGAAGAAGGTGCTGATCACGATCGATCCGAGGCTCGACGATTACCTCCCGGTCCTCGCTCCGTTTTACTCCAAGGAGAGGAGACGAGCTCTCGAGGTTCGCCGCGAACAGGTGGAGCTCGTCGTCGGATTCATCGAGAGACGAAGGAGAGCGCTTAAAAATCCGGGAACGGACAAAACGGCGACGTCTTTCTCGTACCTCGATACGCTCTTTGATTTAAAAATCGAAGGGCGTAAAACGACGCCGTCTAACGAAGAGCTCGTGACGTTATGTTCGGAGTTTCTCAACGGTGGGACGGATACGACAGGGACTGCGATCGAGTGGGGCATCGCGCAGCTGATCGCGAATCCTGAGATTCAATCTCGGCTCTACGATGAGATCAGATCAACGGTGGGAGATCGTGCGGTTGAGGAAAAAGACGTGGACAAAATGGTCTTTCTGCAAGCCTTCGTCAAGGAGATTCTCCGGAAACATCCTCCGACGTACTTCACGCTGACTCACACGGTGACGGAGCCGACGACGGTCGCCGGATACGATGTTCCCGCGGGAATCAACGTCGAGTTCTATCTCCCGGGTATAAACGAGGATCCGAAGCTTTGGTCTAACCCGAAGAAATTCGACCCGGACCGGTTTGTTTCGGGTAAAGAGGATGCGGATATAACCGGCGTAACCGGAGTGAAGATGATGCCGTTCGGTGTAGGCCGTAGGATCTGTCCCGGTTTATCGATGGCGACCGTACACGTGCACTTGATGCTAGCGAAGATGGTTCAAGAGTTTGAGTGGAGCGCTTACCCGGAGGGAAGCGAGATTGATTTCGCGGGAAAATTGGAGTTCACGGTGGTTATGATGAAACCGTTACGGGCTATGGTTAAGCCAAGGGTTTAAATTTTACTACTATTATGAAAACGACGTGTGCCTATATATTAAAGGAAGCTATACTTTAAAAGTTTGTCGAGTTTTTTTTTTTTTTTTTTTTTTTTTTTTTTTTTTTTTTTTTTTTTTTTTTTTTTTGTTTAACCAGGTGTTGGCCACCCTTCGGGCAACCCACCACCTAGGCCCGGCGCCAGCCTTTGCCTGTACCTTTTTAAGGGCCCTGGGCACGCCTCCCCCTCCCCGCGAGTCGAACAGCCGACCTCCCCTCCCAAAGAGGTACCACTGGACTACGAGGTCCTGGGTAAGTTTGTCGAGTTGTTTTGTGAATTCTAGTAAAAGATTACATTTGTTGTCAAACATATCAATAAATGATTTTTTTTTCTTTTGCAACGTTTGAGCTATTTCGATGTAGAAACTAGAATGTCACATTCACATGAAATAAAAGAGTTATGAATGATGTCAAAAGTAGATGCCATCGAGAATTTAGATAGCCAGCAAAGTAGCTGTGATTGTGATGAAGACATATGCATGTGGGACGTGGTTGAGTTGAATGTTTAAGAGCCGCCAAAATTTAGCTATTTGGATTGACTGAGTGCTATCATATGGTTCATTATTACATACACACAATTTTTTTTAATGAATTTTAAATTTATTCAAAAAAACATTTCTACAACAAGTGTGAATAGTTTAAACTCAAATGAAAAACAACTACAACTCATAATCCTACTAAACTCTTGTTTGTAACCAATACTGAAGAGCATTCTTCATATCATTTCCACCCTTCATTCTGATCAGACTTAGTTTATTTCTGATCCCTTTGTCAGGAAGTTTCACAAGCATAGTTATAGGCATCAACTTCTCTCCATGCTTTACCCTGTTCCTCTCTTTCCATATCGCATAAGTGGCTGCATGAAATGCATATCTCAAACAAAATAAGCTCCTCTTTTCAAGTGTACCCCCAGATACCTTCTGCTGATTATCAACGACCAGTCCTCCGTGTATGAGCTCCTAAGAAAACCTCTTACATTCACACAATTTAAAACAAATTTTATATCCTCTGCCAAACTGTACATACCAAGAATTGCAAGATAATGTTTAAATTGTTCATGAAATAAATTTTGTGATAAAAGAAGGAAGCCCATTAACCTGGCCCAATAGCAAATTCAATAATTATCTGCTCGATGCTCCTCCTCCGTCATCTCCTTCATATTTGACGAAACATAATCAAATATCCTCGATCAGTGGTTTCATTTTGCAGATTTGCTCGGTGGATTCAAAGCTTTGAGTGATCTTCTTCCTCCAATACTTGTGACATGGAGGCAACTGATGGTGTTTGGGGAGAAATTGAGCGTTCTGAGAGGTAATTTTCTGTAAATCGATAGATCTTTAGTTTTTTTTTTGTTCTTTTTTTTTCTTTCAGTAATTTTCCAGGAGAGTAATTATGATTGACAGACAAGCTGGGGAAATAAAAATAAAAATCTGAATTTGATTTGCTCCTTGTGTTTTATTTTATTTTGGTTAGCTACCTAGTCAGCTCTATGTATGAAGAAGCAGAGCCATTATCTTCCTCCACACTGAAAAGAATCTTTGGAAACGCTGATGCTTTGTCCGAGGAATCTCATGGTGATTATCAATTTCATGACATGTTGGAATCTGCTGGCATGGTTCTAGTCCAATCCTTGCATGGACTCGGCAGGTATAAAATTATTTCAGATTGATGACAAAGCATTTCGTCTCTCTCTCACTTTCCTTTGGAAATTGGATGCTGTAAGATACTTTAGAGTTTAGTACTCTTTGGCTATGTGATAGTTGTTTCACAACAAATACTTTTTTTTTTCATGCAGGGCAGGTGAGATTGTGAATGAGCTAAGACAAGTGTTTGGCGAAGTTGCAGCTGTTCCTGTTCAGGTTCTTCTCACTGGGTATCCTTCTTGTTCTCTTCTTTTCGACATAATCATAGCTTAAGATACTTGAAAGGGAGGATACTTAGTTCTTTCTGTAGATAAGTTACAGAACTAGGAGTAAAATGACATTCAATAACCTATGAGGCGAGTGAGGGAAAGTGATGATATTTGCTAACATTTATTTACTAGTAGGAGTGCAATACTGCTCTCTCTGCTTACTTTAGCATAGACAAAAGTCACAGAACTATGTTATCGATGTTTCTGTTTAATCGATCTTCTTTCTTTTTCCCTCCATTCAGAATATGCCTTCAAATATCAAACGGTTCCTATTCGGGTGTACGTGAGATTCTGGAAGAGTTCTTTAGCATATGGGTTTACAAGGACGACCACTATATCCTAAATGATGCTGGATTGAGTGCAAAAGTGTTCCATGGGAAGACGTCGTTGGATATTGATGAGTACATGGAAGTTGTGGAGCTTTATACCTTTGGAGTTCTTGGAAAAGATACAAACGACGTGAGTCCAGCCATTTCATGGGTTGAGCAAGCTGCGTTGCCTGAGGAAAGACGAGAGGTACAAAATGAATCTTTTGCATGACTTGTGTTATGAACTTGTTTCAACTAAGATAATGCACTCAAATCTCTGTTTCAGGGACTTTTGAGGAGATTGCATTCTCTCCAATCAGCAAACGTTCGAGAGGCTACTTCTTTAGAAGAAAATCCTTCTTATGCAGTAGTGAGTAATAGCAACAAGTCTTTGGCTAATGAAAAGAACGTTGAGATTGATACTATCCTGAAACTCTCTAGACGACATGAACCTTGGTCATCCCGTCCTCTAAGCATAAGTCTTGGTAATACCCGATTTAGCATTTCCAGGGGGAAAGCTGCCTTAAGTCTTGTTGGATTAATTATATGCTATGCTTTGAAGAGAAAACGAGCTGCTTTAATACGGTAAGAGTTCTTCAGAGCCTATTTCTGAACTTAGCTATACTTGGATGATCAGAATTTATGGTGATGTAACATACATTGCGGTGTGTTTTGTTTACTTGTTACAGGATCGTTCGCAGACAAATGGAGTCCACGAGAAAAGCAATTGTAGATTTCTGGAAGCTCGCGTTTTCATACCAAGTGAATCCTCTTGCAGCTATTCAATCCATACCAAGCACCACAGCTTGAGGTAGCTCCCACAGTCATAGAAGATGGATCAAAGACCTGATTTTTGAATTGAAATAAAGCTCCCCCTTTTGATTCCCTACTTGAGCTTCATTACTCTCTATATTTAGTTACTCAAAAGTATGCTGTATAATCAGATCCATACTCGGTGTTGTGTTAAAAATGCCATTCTATGTCACTACGTACTAGCCTATGTATCGGTACTTAGCAGTATTTGGAGCTGGAGATATTACCAAAACTGTAGTCCCAAATATTTTTTCATTCATTGCCATTGGTTCACACTTACTTATACCAAACGGTTATCATTGAAGAAAAGTAAGAAGCTTTTGTATTTGATGAAAGATTGTATGTTTTGGGACATGATAGGCCTAATTATTCAATGATTAAAACAAGGTTAGTTCCCAGAGCAATGCTCAGACACAAGTCACAGAAACAAAGAGTGATTCAATACACACTTTTATTTAAAAAAACAGAGTCACATGAAATGCTCTGCTTCTACATACTTAGGCCTTGGCGGTTTCAGCCTCAGCGTCCCAGAAAGCCGATTTCTTTCCAGTTTTGGATACGGTCTGCAAAACAGCGTCTGGCTGCACGTTGCCTTTCACTGTCACCTTTTGCTCCTTTATATCCACATCAAATGACTCCACGCCTGCAAAAAACAATAAAGTGATAATGTTCATGTTCTTGACTTTTAAGGATTCTACATAAAAATGTTTTGTATAGAACTGAGGTTTGAAGCAAAGGAAGTTAAAACAAAACTGGAAATTTACAGTTCACACGAGATTGAGAGTCTTTTCGTGGAATCTTTAGGCTATGGTACGACAAATGGGATGAGAAGACGATTGGTTTAAAGCATTTTGAGAAACAGAACATAACAACAATAGTTATGATTAGTCACACAAAATCTAACCTTCCATTTTGCCAAGGACTCTTTTCACAGCTCCAACACATCCCTCGCATGACATAGCCACTCTAAGAACAACGGTCTACACCGGAAAACAGAAAAAAAAAACGAACAGCTTAACTTGGATCGAATGGACAAGACAAAGAGTCAACGGCTTTGAATATACTGACAAAACAGAAAGCTTGTTCCATTCAGAATGGCTGCATATTATCATCAGCTAAACAAAAGTGACACACCCTTTGAAACAATTGTTCAATTTCATCAAAATATCATGAAGAACCAATCAGAACACTCCAAAACCCACTCAGTTAAAGCTAAAGTTGATAGATCATTGTTACAGCAGCGAGTAATCTACACATCATATAGATTAGATCAAAGGAATAGAGAAGGAATCCAATAAGATCAGACCATGGAATGGAAATTTTGAAACCCTATCTATATATCAAATGGTGAGAATTGCTATAAAGTAAGAGTCTTTACGATCACCCAGATCTCGAAAACAGAATTTTAAAAAAAGGGTCGAATCCCGATTGAAATACCTGAGACATAGCTTCGATCTCTCACAGAAACTTTAACCCACACAGTGAAAGCTTATACGAGAGAAGGCGAGAGAGAGGGAGAGATTGCAGTGGTAAAGTTGATGCGGAGTTGTTTTTCGAAAGGATATAGCCTTTGTCAGGTCGAGTCAGTCTAATGATTGCGATATGATTGGTCGAAGATAAGTTTATTTATTTATTTATTTTCTCCTTATCGCCTCTCCTATTTATTTTCTCCTTACAGCACCATTATCCCAACAACCCGATTGTTTAATTATATTTTAGTAATATTTAAGAAGAAAATTTTGGTATGAGACTTTGGTAAACAACTTCATATTTTTCCTTCTCCATTGCAAATCTCTTATTTTAGGTTGCTTAAATTTTTTTAATATTTTTTATAAAAATTAAAATTTTATTATTACATAAAACATAATAAAAAATAACATTGTAAACATAGAATTTTAAATAAAAACATGAAACCAAAGATTAGTAAAATAAAATACCAATGAAGTTAAAAACCATGTAGATAGGTTTCACATTTAGATATATCAAAATGCATTCTTGTCAACTACACATACAAGTAAGATAAATGGTTAATTCAGTACAAAAAGAATTACATTTGTCTTGTTTCCGGTTCCGACAGATGGATCAGCCTTCTCAGCTTCAGCCTTGAGATCAACCTTCAAATCCTCGACAACACTCTTGCTCTCAAGATCCGGTATCCTAATAACAAAGAAACAGCGCAGAACTATAAAATTAACAACGAAAATAAGGCTATAGAAACCAAGTATAAGATAGGATCACTTACGATTAGTGATGGCAAATGACATCAAAAGACAGAACCAACAAAACTCAAATAATCCATTTTGACTGAATTTTCTCGTTTTATTACTTCAAGCAATGTCAAATGCAAATAGTTTAGTTCAATATAAACCAAGCACCAAATGAACGTTCTGAATCCCAAACATATACGATCAACTTTGCATCCTATACAAGCACTAGGATCATCCATGCTTAACAGAACATTGCATCTTGCATAATGGAACTAGCCACTTACAAAACCCGCAGATCAAGACAAGCAGCAACTTTAAACACCATCAAGCAAAACATCAAATGAAAGACAAGACCAAACTTGGAATACTTCAAGTGACAAGTTACAATTCACCAAACATGATCATACTTGCTTCAGAACATAACAATTTTCAAAAACAGAACAATATTGACGCTAGTATCGATTGATCAATATCAAACTACACCTTAAATACAAGAAACCTACCACATTACATACATATACAAATGTTAATTAGATTGAACAAGTAAACAAGCACGCTAAAGAGTATTACATTACACATAATCAAATAGACATTAAAACATAAGAGTAAGCAGAACTTACAATTCATAGTCTATCTACTACAGGAGAAGAAGAACACTCGTTGTTGACGGATTCGATGTCAAACCCAAAGCTTCCGCTACCACCACCTTCCTCCACATCTCTCGCCGCTGGTACTTCGGCACTGCTACTTCCGCCTATCGAAGAAAACCATCCTTGTGAAATTTTCTCCAGCTTTTTCCTTTAATTCGGTTTCAAAAACCAGAACGCCGGCGATCGGAGATTTTCGTCGACTGATTCTTCCGTTGAGAAGAGATCAATCAAAAAACATTGAGGAGAGATCAATCCATCGAAACCAACTGATTACGCGGTGTTGAAAGAGATAGAGATGAGAGAGAGTAGGGGATGTCTTTGTATGACGCGTGGACTTGGCAACCGTCCCTTGCTTAGCCAAATTAAGCGTCGCCCCTTCTGTCTATTAGTGTTTTTGATTTATTTTTAATGCATAACTAGAAAGCGGGTGTATTATTTGTTTTGTATATATTGTTTGAAATTAAATTTATATATTTGTGTTTTTATTTGTATCATATATGTATGTTTTGTAATCATATTTGTGTTTTTATCTGACCCGTCTTTTGAAAGAATTGATATATTTTTTACTTAATTTTTTCTTAGAAATTTACTTTTCATATTTGTATGCTCTAATTATATATGTGTTTTTCTTTGTAATCATATCTATCTATTCAATTAAATTAAGAACATGACATATTAATATAGGTATAATCCAGGTATAGTCCAACTATTTTCATACAATTATTAAAATCTCTTACTAATCATTTTAGAAACAATTTTACACATATGATTATAAAACACAAATATTAGTAAAACACATAAATATGAAAATTAAATTTCTAAGAAAAATGTAAAACAAAAAGTATAATCCGTGTTTTGAAAGGTGGATCAGAATAGTATATTCTATTAAAACAACAACCTGACCTATTGGTATAAGTGTGGTCTAATAATTGTATTAGAATTATGATTTTACGTAATTATAAATTTGCACCCATTATTTTGAAATTCGATTTAAACCTACGGTTGAACCGAAAACGCGGTGATCCAATATGTAATCTGGTTTGGATTTTAGGAAAAAAATATTATTTAATCATCTGGTAAAACTCACAAAAGCCCGTCAAAACCCAAAATCCGACAATCAGTTGAATCATTGGTTGTACCTGTGTGTAACTTTTAATTAATAAACCTTTTTATATTTACCTATATTATTAAATTTTGTTTGTATTCTAATTAGGAAGTTATATTCTTGACCCGCCATTCCAAATGATGGATATATTTTTTAATACATTTTTCAGAAATTTAATTTTCATATTTGTGTTATTCTTTGTAATTATGTTTTTTTCTTTATAATCAAATGATGGATATATTTTTTTAATACATTTTCTAGAAATTTAATATTCATATTTGTGTTATTCTTTCGTACATATTTGTTGTTATATTTTGTTGCCCCTAAAAATAGGAGATTATGGAAAGTTGACTATATATTACGTTAAGCAGTTTCCTTTTGATAGCATTTATAATATACGTTATACTTTATACAGTTTATTTAGATGTTTTTTTAATTGGACACAACTAACATCAATAGGTCATGCTGAAGAATTAATAGTATTGATTAATTTAATATCATTTTCGTAACTATATTAAATATGTCAAGTTGCATAATTATACACTTGTGTCATATACATTATAGAAATTATTTTTAAACTTTATTCATAAAATTTATACACTTGTACCCAATAAACTCCGACTCAGAATCTACCATAAAATCAAAGTCTCATATTCAGTGTTTTACAAATCGATCCAGATCTACGGTTGAACTGATAAATTTGGTGATCTAAAATAAATAAGGTTTGAGTTTTGTGAAAAAATATATTTAAAAACGTAACAAAACTCGCAAAAACTCGCTGAAACTCGAAATCCGATTACCGGTTGAACCATTGGTTGAACTAATAGATAACTTTTACTTTTATTTTTTTCTTTTAGTTTTTAATTATGTTTCTAAAATCTGGTATGTATATTTTTTAATAAATAAGTTAGATTTTTCAGTTTTGTTATTGTCAATTTATTAATAATGTTTTACTTTTGATTTACTTTGAATTTGAAATAATTTATTATACACATTACATATATAAATATTTTTGAATTTTTAAGTCTTTATATTATTTGTTAGATGTCATAAATATTAACCTGTTACAAAAATAATTTAAATAATCTAAAATACTTTTTGATATTTTGTATGTCAAATGAAAGAAATATGTAACAACTACAGAAATTAATTTGGGTGGAATACTGACAAAAACGTAAATGAACCGAATACTTGATAATATCACAGTGATATCTGTGTATATAGTGTAGTAGATTTTAATTAAAATTTTATTATAAAGTAACATAGATTACCAGCCACAATTTTTATAAACTCAAAAGGAATAAACAATTGTTATTATATATAATAACTGTCGGTTAATATATGTAATAGAAATAAGTGGTGCCGAAAATATTGGACGGAAGTTATAAAATAGGTATCGGTTAGTAAAAGGTAATTATGGTTGTATAGTTTGTTTAATTTTTTTTTATATTTACTGGACTACACATATATCAATTGGACATGCTGGAAAATTAATAGAATAGACTAGATTTTGACCCGCCCTCGAAAGGGCGGGTATATTTTTTGTTTAATTTTATTTTGAAAAAAATAATTCTCATATTTGTATTTTTGTTTGTGTATTTGTGTATTTTTGTGTATCATATCTGTGTATCTTTTTTTGTATTGGTGTCTTTTTAAGCAAAACAAAAGACTTATGATTCAGTTGTAGATAACGATAAAATAGTACCTGCGCATTTTAAAATTTTCTCTTAATGAAATGTTAAAAAATTTCAAAATATTCTTAATGATATGACTAACTAAAAAAAATCGACTAACTAAAAAAATCATTAATGACATTATTGTCTCTCGGTTTTGTGAGCATATTTCAACATTTAGATGAACTTGATTTCGTACACTAATTTACTAAAATGATATTGTCAACTTTATAATTTGAATTAATAGGTCTTTCGGGTTTTTTGGGCTGAATATTAGGTTTGTTGTAGGCATGATTATATAAACTGTGACATTAACAAATTTCAAACTTATTTACAAACATAAAACTATTGTGTGACACATTTTAAATTTCGTCATACTGTACACACTATAACAAACCCGCATAAAATAAATAGCACATGTATATTACAGGTTTCTCTTCAGAAATAACTATACATGTAAATTAATAAATATACATGTGCTATTAATTTTAGACATGTAATATATTAAAAAGATTTTAATAATTTTAATATAAAAAATAATCAAGTATAGCTACAATTTTTTAATATTCCCACAGTAATTAAATAAATAAAATTATATGCAATTATTAATTATTCATTATTAGATCATATATAATTATAATAATGTTATATTACACAAAATAATTTGTAATGAATGGATTTTGTAAATTTTGATCCATTGTAAATGAAAAGGGCCACGTGAGTTGGGCAAACCCAATTATATTTATGTAAAAAATATTGACAAATCATGGCCTAAAGCCCAAATTTGTTCATCTAAAAAGAATAACAAAACTATCTTTTAGTTGAAATTGAAGCCATATACGTATCCTTCTCAAAAAGTTGAAATTTGTTTTCTGGTTTGTTGATAAACTATGCACTGCTTTGTTAAGATTGGACTCTATTACATCCTTTATATAATAAATCACAAGTCACATGACCAATAATTTTTTGCCACATGGCATGTGCTTCAAAATCAATTGGAAAAAATAAATGTATAATTAATACAGTTTTTTCTCTAAATTGTTTTTGATTTCGTAGAACAATATTCATCGTTCTCATTTCTCCTAAAACCACGATCTCCACCTTTTCCATATTAAACTGTTTTTCAGTTATAGAATAAATTCAATCATCAACAAAAATTTACAAGCTTCAGTAAAACTTAAAACATCTCTTCTTCTTTTTTTTTGAAACTTTGATATCTCTCTTTAAAAGAAAAAAAACTTTAAAACATCTCTTTTACAGTCTCCAGTTGCTCAACGGAGCAAAACAAATGATCCTTCATTTCCCATAAGTTTTCAGTTTGAGTTTCATAGGTTTCTTCATATCTCTTTTTTTTACGGTATCAGTTCAAAAAATTTACTGTTCATTGTCTTTGTCTGGATTTACTTTAACGCCGTGGTGAGTTTAAAATTTTGTAGGAAACAAACTGATTCGGTTTCGGTAATTTTGGAGTTCATATATAACTTATTCTACAAAATCAGAGTATAAAATATAGCATAAATATTATTTAGTTGTTCAATTTCGAAATTTGTTTTAATTTGCTGCAGAAATGTAGGAAAAAATCAAAGCTGATTCTGAAGATGCATCAAAGCTGATGCTGATTTGGAAGAGGCATCAACGAATGGATTAGAAAGGTACGATGCAAAACGTTTGACCATTTAGAATTTCAGGTGAAAATAGTCTTAAATCTTAATGCTTTAAATGCTTGTTTGACCATCAAGTTGTTTCTGTGTCTTGCCCAAAACGTTTGTAGGTTATTAAGCCATTTTCAAAAAACAAAAAGAATCTTCTGTAATTAATTTTGGAAATTTCAGGTTTTACTGATTAGTTCTAGGGACTATCTAAAAACATTTAAATGTGTGTAGATAAAACATTAATTTTATTACTTCATTACTAATTTAAGAAATATTTTTATTTTTGATAAAAACAATTTAAAATTTGTTAATTTTAATCATTCAAAATCGAACAAGCTATCAAAGTAAGTAATGTGAGTTAATTTATTTTAAGTATGTGCTTTTCAAGAAAATACGTTAGGTAATTAAATATGAAGTGTTAATGAAATCATTATCTTAAACTGTAGAATATTAAACAACAAAAACAGTAAACTTATTTGACGCACCATATTTTAAAATTTATAGTCAGTTATATTAGGTATCTGTTGTGCTGAATCATAGACAAATAAAGGTATGAATCAACTGTGGTATCTAAGATATATTTTATATTTTGACATTATATATTTAATCACTTTTTTGAAAATATTGTAAACAAGTATTTATTTTAAAAATAAATCTATAGTTAATCGTTTATCCTTAGCTTGGGAGAATATTTGATAAAAATAATAACTTATCTTGATTAACAATTATAACATGATCAAATAAAGTTTAAAAATAATCGATTGACCCGTGCATTAGCACGGGAGGAAATACTAGTATGCTCATAAAGTATGAAACACATATCATTTTGTCTCCTGAATTTCATAAATTGTTGAAAAAATTGTCTACTTGCAGGTTTTGATCTGAGCTATGAAAAGGAGAACAATGGCTTAGTTGCAGGTTTGATCATAGCGACATAGCCTTTTGGAAATTGCCTGAAGTGCAGTCATTAATATTGATCATAGCCTTTAGAACATTACGACTTCACAATGAATAGAATTAGTGAGAAATGTAACTGCTTTTAATACATGACGTAAGACTTTTACTTCATGTTTAAGCTACGAAACTGCCTTTAATATATGAGAGCGGATAACATAAATTCAACTGTTTTTTTCTTTTTTTGGTCTAAAAATCCAACTGTTTTTTTAACAAAAAGAGAAACATAACTGCTTCTAATTAAGAGAACGTGGTTTATTTTGTAGAATATATATATATATATAATTATATAAAAGTTGATTTTTTTAAATTGGACATAATCCTATATCAATTGGACATGTTAAAGAATTAATAGAATAGATTATCATAAGCAACCCCCTAAAGACCATGGATAATGATGCTCTTATCGCTTCTCCTATCCAAATATTCAATAGTCATTTTGTTTGAAACGCTACTTTAAAGAGTGAGAGTGATAGTATTTTATTCACTTTTTATAAACTTTAGTCATTTCACCATGATCAGTATAATATCATACGGACGAAAAAGAGTGAGAGTGATAGACTGAGAGCCTTTGGTTATATAAAGAAGCTACAATACTTCTATGGGGGAAACAAATCCAAAAACTACACACAAAAAAGATATACAGTAGTAGTTTTAGCATTTTGCTACAACGTGAAACTTTTAGGATTATACACAATTTAGTAGGAATGTTAACAAATTACGTTTAAGAGACCTTTTTTTCTGTCAATTGTACCCTCTTAATTAACTTTTAAAAGTTGTGGGGTCTAACCAATGTTTCATAACTATGTCCACGACTGGATATACTGCTAACATTTTGTAGTGGATATATTTTCTCTAAGGCACAAAGATATGGTTTTGCATCATGAAACGGTAACAAAGCATTTGAGTGAAAAAGGTTAGAACCAAGGCTTGATGTGGCGTTTTGAGAGGTTGCGTCCGTATGTATATATAGATGAAATCATCTTCTTGAGAAAGAGGGTATTGGAGCATCACAAAGAGGGTGGTGGGAAACTAAACTAGTGGCAATACTGGAAATACAAGCAAGGGCCAGTATCACCACCGTGAAAAAGAGGTGGAGAAGGCAG
Organism: Hirschfeldia incana; assembly: GCA_026261945.1. Lineage (NCBI taxonomy): Eukaryota > Viridiplantae > Streptophyta > Magnoliopsida > Brassicales > Brassicaceae > Hirschfeldia > Hirschfeldia incana. The sequence goes on from JABCMI010000005.1 coordinate 763,943, forward strand.
CAAGCATGGCTGCTATGGAGAATAACATAATGTAGCAACCCAAATTTATAAATATATACATGTTGTAACAGAATTCGTATCTTGTAACCAAATTCGTAATTATAAATACATATTGATATCGCTTCTAGATTTATTCATGCAACATAAAAACAACGTATGTACATGTTGTACAGAACTAATTTATACATTAATTCATAGGCATATTCATTACAAAAAAAAATGTGCCCTTCAAACTTCTAAAAATAGGAGAAACCACTTTATCTTGATTTGAAAGTTGTGTTAGCTGCCAAGAAAATCTTTAATTTCTGGTAAAATTGGCACGTAAAGACTGTGTTTTTGCTGTTTGTAAATTAAACCCGTGTTAAATCTTAGCCTTGATGGTTTGTTATCTGTGCTGTCTAAAAGTTAAAACCGCGTTTTATAATTAGCAAAATCTTGTAAACATTTGAGCAAATAAGCAAAACAGATTACTTCTTTGGGAATTTTGCAACTTTATAAATAACTTTTTCTTCTGTACTCCTAATTTTCATTACCCTATAAGTTGAGGGCCAAAAGTTTCAAGTGATTGAAAAAAATACTTTACAAATCTTATATTACCTATTGGGATCAAAAGAAAATGAAGAAAATTACCAAGAAGTTATCGTCTAAGTACGTGAAGCTCCACAAGAGCCGGCTCCGGCAAGAGGGGTCTATGAAGTCGGAGGAGGACGGTGGAGAGATTTTCCAGGAAAATCACTCGCCAGAGAATGAAGAAAGTAATGAAACAAAGGACACATCCAAGGTTACAAAGATTATGGAGTCCATGCATCGTAAGCTAATGCTAAAAGAGAAGACAAGTAAAAAGAACATACACGTGGAAGATCAAGAACAATCTCAAAGGTCTGAACGCTCGGTTAGCAAGGACGACCAGCTTGAAGGTTCGGTTAGAAACATGTATGGTGATAAGGACCAGCTTGAAGGCTCGGTTAGAAACAGTCATATGGATCATCTTGAAGATTTGATTAGGGGTCGTGATCGTATGGACAATACTGAAGGTTCTAAGAAAAGCGCTCGTGACCGTGTGGACCAACTCGAAGAATCTAGCATAAACGGTCAGAAATCTCAGCTTGAAAACGTTACACCTAAAACAAGTGGTCCAGTAGGTCAATCAGAAGAATCAACTAAGAATCCTTCTGATGATTTTGCTTCCAAAAAAGATTATCTTGATTGGATTGAATATGTTGAAGGTTCTAGTCATCATTGTTTCGATCGATCTGAAAATCATGAAAAGCCTTATAGGAAGAACGACATCGATCATGATCAGATAAGCGTTGGAATATCGGAAGGATCCATAGAGGGGAATAACGATGAGATCCAGTTACTCAAGAGCTCCAAGTATAGCAAAATGAAATCTAAAGATTCGAAAGGTTACAAGAAAGGAAAAGGTAGTAAGGTCAAAGATTCATTGAAAAGTCAAATGGTCGACTAAACATGCCTTTCATACTGTATAATATGATCATCGATCATTTAGTTAGTGGTCTGTGCTACTACTACTCTTTTGTATAATCATTATTATCTTCAATAAAGTATTCACTTTACTATTTTTATAGGTTGGTATCTATATAGTATGTTACAAGTAAAAATCCTTGACTAGTTATCTAAAGAGACGGCAATTTATAATTGATAATTGTAGAGCTGAGAACTCGAGATTGCACCCATTCAAAAGTCGTTCTTGATCCTATATTTCATTTCAACATGCAGATTTTCTACAAGAAATGAACAAGATAATGTGCGTTCGAAAATCCGAGTTAGACAAAAGTAAACAAGGCCAAACAAATTATCATTCCTATAACATTTTGTTTGTCAAAAATAGAAAATTAAAAAACCAAAAAACCAATTAATTAAAAGGTTAATGTTAACTAAAACTCTCGTCATCATCTACACACATGTAATGCCCAAATTAAAACACTCGTCGGATCACGGATGATAGCTAGAGCTGAGGCGTCTGCTGATCAAAATGTGCCGGGGCCATCATATCTTCCAAGTCGGATCCAGGGGCGGGTACATCCTTGGCATCACCATCATCAACATTATCATCAACCAAAGTTATGTCATGGATACTGGAACGTTTCTTTGCCTGATTCTTCATGTTCTGCCTCAAGAAATGCTTTTGTGCATGGCTTGCGACTTGCGTTGGGGTCCTTGTCTTCACGTACTTTCTCGATATGTTCTTCCAATCTCCTCTCCCACACTTCGCTAATCCCAGCAGAAAGTTTCTGAAATAAATATATATACACCATCAGATATATTCAACCAAACACCCATAACCAATTAAGTCTGTTGAAAATTAAGATGCTCCTGTAAAACGTAATAAAGAGCCTTTATGTGAACATAAAAAACCTAACAGTTCATCACCCGTTTAGTTTATGTACTTTCGCTTAAACCCAACAACATCACCACGAGCAAAAGTTCCAATTGTTAATTCATAACAACATCAACTCTAATTAAAGTCGTTCTTGACCTAAACAAAAGAAAACACCAAACCATCACCACGAGCAAAAGTAACCCCAAAAAGTCGTTCTTGACCTAAATTAACCAAAACCTTAAACCATCACCACGAGCAAAAGTAACCCTAAAGTCGTTCTTGACCCAAATAAACGAAAAGACCTAGTTCAACATAAGTCTCGAAAGACTAACCCGTGCTCCTTTGCTGTCCACGGTTTTCCTCTCTGCTTCTTATCTTTCTCTATGTGTTTGGTCGTCTTGAACGAGAGTCCATGATCTGCGTAATCTTGATAATCGGTAGTACCGTACCGACCCGATTCGATAAGTTCGACATCGTGAACCAAAGCGTCGTAGTAGTGCTTCACAGCCTCAAGCGGTATCGCAAGAAAGCTGGCGATCTTCTCGAACCTATCCGGATCATTCTCCGTGAGCACCAGTGCTTCCTCGAACGTTTTGTCTTCATTCCTCCCCCACTGCTTCCAATTCCAAGCCATCAAATTATGATAGATGCAACAAAAGTAAACCTGCCAGGTATCTCGAGGGTTTTTTTTCCTTTTTCCTCTGCAATTTATAGAGAAATATAATACGGGAAACCGCCAGATTCACCCTCGGGTTTCCTTTAATTTACAGAATAGCCCCGAGTTATATTTTAATTGAAATTTAACCCTCAGCAAGAATAAAACTCCAATATTGTCAACAACTCAAAAGAACTAAACAAGGCTTAACGGTAACGCCCATTTATAAAATTTTGCTGATTAAATGGGCTTTTATCAATTGCGTTTGGTCAAGAAGATACATTGTGTTTAAGATAGTCAAGTATAGGGCCTCTTAAGAAACCCTAATAAGATTCTTATATTTATACAAAAGAATTTTCATCAGCTCCGTCTTTTTGCTTATCTGCTGCATTTGCCGCTGCCTCATCTGAGTTCTCTCCAGCTCCGACCAGGCCGTACAGGTACATTCTTGTTTACTTAAAATGTACGTCACTGATAGACATATTTCGCTTAGATTCCTTGCACACATGAAAATGTATAAAGAAGTCCAGATATAGCAGCTTGGCTTTGAAGTTTTCTATACGTCGAAAAATCTCTTTTTGAGTTGCTTGTGTTCTCTAGATTGTATTATTTCCCTGAATATCAATCTATATCTTGGATCACAAGGAACTTGTAGATTCTATTTGATTTATTACCTTAATGTCTGAACTCGTCTAGCTGGAATCATAGTGTATTGTGTTAGTACATCATTTAGATTATTTAATTGTTCACATTTGTACTTTGGTGTGTATATATCTGCATTTCTCCAGATTGTAGACAGCTGAATCTAGTGTTGTTCGTGCTCTCATGTTTTATTTTAATTTCGAGCAGGTAAGTACAAAAAGAGTGGTGAAAGATGGGTCGTGTCCGTACCAAAACCGTGAAGAAATCGTCACGTCAGGTGATAGAGAAGTACTACTCAAGGATGACGCTCGACTTCCACACGAACAAGAAGATCTTGGAGGAAGTCGCGATCATCCCGTCGAAAAGACTACGCAACAAGATCGCTGGTTTCTCCACCCACTTGATGAAACGTATCCAGAAGGGACCGGTGCGTGGGATCTCGCTCAAGCTACAGGAGGAGGAGCGTGAGAGGAGAATGGACTTCGTCCCCGACGAGTCGGCGATTAAGACAGATGATGTGAAGGTGGATAAAGAGACGCTAGAGATGCTTGCTTCGTTGGGAATGTCTGATGTTTCCGGGTTTTCTCAAGTGGAGACACAAGCTGCCGTGGTACCAAGCAATGCGTTTGGCCGTGGTGGGAGAAGATTCTAAAGGCATTTTTGAGTTTTATAAATCTTGAATCAAGAAACAAGTTTTGTTTTGTTTTGTTAAATGGAGTGTTTATGGATTGATTCAACATTTTTTTTTGGTAGCCTGCAGGAGACGAGTCTCTACTTTTTATTCAAACAAAATAAGAACGTATTACAAGTAAACATGCTGAGGTCTAGACACCTCGTGAAAGTCCTCTAACACTATCTTTATATATAAAGAAGTGTTTAAATCCCTTCCATAATGCTACCTAGGATTCCAGCTTGGAAATTAAGTTCCTAATATTGTGCCACATGTGAAACTTACCGTTTCACTTAATTGTATCGTCTGTAATATTGGGCATGCGATCTGGGCTTCACCATTGTTTGCATCTGACGAGACGAGACCCTCTCCCGTGCGGCTTAGAAACGATCGAGCTTCGGTGATCGGTATTAATTCGTCTTTAATCCTCGCCATATTAGCTGCTCTATATTTTGGTAGAGCACAATGGGAAAGTCCTCTCGAGCTCTCGCCACTAAAACTTCCAATCGTCCAAAGGATTTCGGCACAGTAGGAAGAGGAAAGCGGCGGCCATGGAGGCGATGAGGAGGAGGAAGGCGGTAAGAATAATGAGAAAACCATTGATGACAGTGAAGAGGATAATGAACAGAGAGTATTAATGGAGAGTTCGGCGGAGGTTTCTGCATAAAGTAGGCCTTTCTAACCATTGCTTTCTCTGTTCTTCCCTGCTGATTTCAGTTTTTTGTTTGCAACTGTATATGTGCCTCATCTTTGGGTTTGAAGCGTTGTGTCTGTGTGTCAGGTTAGGTATTTTCTAGATGCTGGAAGCTTTGATTTAAAGGCTATTTCATTAGCTAGCTTGAAGCAAAGTTATTTGCAGGTGGTTACCGGCGTTATTCCAAGTCGGTGGTGAATGGCTTCGGGGATTTCTTCATATTGGCACGTGTCTGCCAGTTTAACGAAGTATTTTCTCTCTCGATGTTTAATTATCCTCCTTTTATATAACAGTGGCTCTATTACTGACTCTGATTATCACCATGAGATACTTGATAATCTACAAATTGCTGTATGTTCTCTCCTTCTATTTGGATCTTTGGATTTGATTTTTTTTTTTTTGCATATGCGTGTTGAGAGTTCTCTTTGGGTTCTTTGGGTTATGTTTGAAATACCGTGGAACCTGATTTGTGTTATCAAAAATTCTTAGAAAGCTACCACTCTTAAAGATGATGGACTTGACTTTAAAACAAGACCAGTAGCAAGAAGAAGCCTCTTCTGAAGACCTTCCCATTAGTTTATTGCCAATGGTCATTCTCTATGAGAATGAGATATATCATATATCTAATCAATGGTTAAGTTTGTTTGCTTTGAATTTTGTTTTTCCATCTCCTAATACTAGGCTAAAACAAGCTTTGTAGGGTGGTGAGGACTATCCAGATGATTAGGATCTGTTAATCCCTTTGTGGGCTCAAATCCAATTGTAAACAACATTGGTCCAGATAAAACTAACAGGTTGCTGCTGTGACCAACAGGTGTAATGCTGCTGTAACCATCGAAGGCTGCTCAGACACTGGTCTACTGGTCAACACGAAGAAACTATAAAGGATCCTGACCACTCCAACTGTGGAGACTGGGGTCCAAATCTTAAGAAACTATAAAGGATCCTGATCACTCCAGCTATGGAGACAATGAAGCTGGCCAAATTTCCATTTCAAGTTCTTACCCTTCACTGAATAAAGTAGTTGTCTTTCAATTTTTTAACTAACCAGTTCTGGTTTTCGTTTGTTCAAGTATAATTGGTACACATGGTTTGTTGTTATGAAATTTTTTGTTAACAAGCTTCTTGGTTTCATATTGTTTTGGTATTAGTTTGGAATCAGTTATTTGCGGCAGTCAAAAATTAAATAGCAGCAATAAACACCAATATATTACAATAAACAAATGTGTTTTTTTAATTATGATTTAGCAAGAGATGTCTTTGCCTAGAAATTCAAATTAAAATAAATAAACGTAATTAATGGAGATGAAAATCAATACCTGTAAAGTTACAGCAATACACAATAATTTGATAAGAAACAAAAAGAGCAAACAAAATAAATTAATTACTCTCTTAATAAAAAAAAATATTGTTTTCTTCAAAGAATCATAACTATGCATGGTATTATGCAAATTAGTCAACAATCTTTGATTCTCAATATTTAAATAGCATAAAAATAAATAATCCATGAAAATAATTGTTCAAACATAATATATAAACAATCCATTAAAACAAAATCAACTCAAAAATTTAAAAAAGCTGGGCGAGAAGCTTAAATTTATCATATATATATATATTTATATAAAGGACAAAAAGTGATGTGTATTATCTGATGAAAACCAAGCTTACATCTTCTGAAATCCGTTTGTGATATGATTGATCTGAGGACAAAATGATGCGTATTGTCCTTACTGCTTCTGATTTGTTCCAAGCCATAAAGGAAACAGCTGCACTTTTTGTGAAATTGCAGATTTGCTTTGTTCTCCGTATTAAGATCCATGATCCATGATCAATTCAGATTTGTTACTCGGTGAGTTTTTGTGGTTTTCTGTGGCAGTGGATAAAGTACATGAAAATTATTTTTTCATAGTTATATACACATATTTTACAATATGTAAATTGTGAATAATGTAGCTGTGATGATATAACAGTATTATATATATATTTTTTAAACACAAAATCTGTTCATAAATGAAACACCATAGTAAAATAACCATAAAAGAAAACGTCAACAGAAAAACAAATTCAATAAAAATACACATCGAACTTAGAAATAACAGCACACCGTATTATTTAAGTACTCTTAAAATTAAAAGTTAACAGCATAAACCTTTTTGGCCATAATAGTGAAGAGTATCTCAAAAAAAATACAATTCTAAAAATAAATAATAACCTAATTGTATAGAATATGAAATAAAAAAAAAAGAATTCAATAGCATAAAAAAAAATTCTGAAAATAGTAATGTAATTTACAGTAACAAATATCCCGTGCGAAACACAAATACACGGCGTTTCAAAAAAAAAGAAACACAAATATACGAGAAACTAACAAAATATTATAAAAATGGAATAGTTCACATAATTTTAAAAGGTTATTAACAATTAGTTGAAAAAATATTATAAAATAGAACTAAAATAATTAAATATAAAAAAATACAGTAGAACCTCTATAAATTAATAATCTATAAATTAATAATTTCTATAAGTTAATAAATTTTGCCGGTCCCAAATTGGGCCGGTGTTAATTATAACACAAATCGATAAAATAATAAAATAATAATATTTTTAAAATTTCTGTGTAAATATATAGTCCCTTTAAAATCATAAATTAATAATCTGTCTATATATAATTTTTATATAAATACAAGTTAAATATTATATTGTTGGTTTTATATTAACAATGAAAATTCTTTATTTTTCTTAATATTTCAATATATTTTGATAATATTTAGTAAAATTATACCGGAAACACCTTAACAATTTTATGAAACGTAAAATTATACATAAAATAAGATAATAAAGCAATATGGAAGTTAAATTTCTAAAAATTAAATAATGTACATACGGTAAAAATAAAATGTTTTCTTTTTTATATAAATACAAATATTCAAAAATAGAAAAAATCTAAATAAGGAAACTTTTGTACATTAATATCTTTATAAATTAATAAAATTTTAAAGTCTCAACTTTATTAATTTATAGAGGTTTTACTGTAATTGAAACTTTTATTTATATAATAACACATTAAAGAAACCATATGCAAATCAGTGTAATAACTTCATTAATTTAAAGAGAGTTTAAGTATAGCTAATTTAATACTGATATGAAAATAAAATGTATGTAATTATAAGTTTTAAATTGAAACGTAATAAAAACGATAAGATATAGGAGTATAAATGAAAGTAGATAATATAAAATAAACCAATCAGAATTTGTTTATCACCAAAATAAAGAAAAACACATTTCAATTGATATCATCTCAACCATCAAAGTATAAGATTTAGTTAATTGCAAAAATTTGTGAAAATCATAATAAAACCCTATAACATAAAATAACCACGAAAAATAATTATTCAAACCACATATATAACCAACCTTCTCAAATAAGAACAACTATTGAAACAAATACATAAGTAAGAAAATATGTACTTAATCTATACTATATTAGAAAAAACAAACAAACAGTTTTGACATTGAAACAAAACTGCAACAAGACTAAAATGTCTTTCACATATCGGTAAACAAAAACTGTGGTGAAGGTATCTACATACCATAATTTTTCTATGTTCATGAGACCACGAAGAATGCATGAAACTTATAGATCGCCATGAACAACAAACCTACATGTCTGGAGCTGAAAACGATAAGATAGATCAAACGTTTCTTATGCGATATTTCTATATTGAAAAAGAAGTTTTGTAGAACTATTATGGTTTTTAAAATGCCACCAAAAAAATTTCATCTCAATAGTCTCGAAAATTGATATAATGATTGTTATTACTGTTACATGATTTTTATTGCCTAATCCTTCCGATCCCAAATATTAGAAACTAAAAATAACGCTCCAAATACAAAATCTGATTTTTGTAAAAAGCAACAACATAAAAACCATTTAAAGTCCTCACAACATACCAATGCCACAACTTTAATAAAGAAACAACTATCGCAAACAAACATAATATTCTTATCACATATAATCTCACATAAAAATTTCTTAAAAACAAAAATCATTATCATAAACATTTCTTCCAAAAACCAAAAACACCAACCACAAAATAATATTGAAAATAATAATTTAGATAACAAATAATGTATGCTCCGCCCGTAGAGAAACCCTAGTAAAGAATAATCTCAAAGAAATGTAAACCAAACGAAAGACAAAACGCATAGCTAGCCATGGATTGATTCAACATTGTTTCCTTGGATTGAAGATTAAATTTACGAAATCTAACTGTGTTTTGATATATTGAAGAGAATCATGTTTTATAACCAACGATTATTAGCTCAAAACCAAAACTGTAAATACTATGGTGAGTCAGGGGTATAAGTGTCAAAATGGGAACTTTATTCCGTGGGAAATGGGTTTGGCTCGAGATCAAATGGCGTTAATGTACAGATCCTTTCTCTTGCAGCATCTTCCTTCTCCGTCTGTAAATCCTCTTTTACGAAACTACCCCTTGAAACCTCTCAAATTCTCCAGCCTGCCCTTATCCCATCGCTGCCGTCAGTCTTCAGCATCCTCCTCTTCTTCCTTCTCCGCTCGTTGTTCTTCTTCGTCGTCGTCGATGGAGTCTCCACCGGAAGGTTACAGAAGAAACGTAGGTGTCTGTCTCATGAATCCTTCCAAAAAGGTAATTATCTCGTGAACAGCCTCTTCTTCTTCTTCTTCTTCTTCGATGTTTGTTTTTTGATGATAATTGGATTCTCAAATATGTGGCAGATCTTCGCTGCGTCGAGGTTGGATATTCCCAGTGCTTGGCAGATGCCTCAGGTTTTTGTTGATCTCTAGATTCGATTTTGTTTTTGTTTTTAGATTATCAAAGATAGAATCAGTTGAGACTAGAATCGGTTTTGGTATTGGATGGGTTGATAATAATAGGGTGGAATAGACGAGGGGGAAGATCCAAGAGTTGCTGTCATGAGAGAGCTTAAGGAAGAGACTGGTGTTCGCTCCGCTGACATCATCGCTGAGGTTTGCTTTCTCCTTACAACCATATGTCATAAGTTGAATATAACTATACAGGTTGTTTTAATAACATTAGAATGTTCTTTTTTTTTTATTGTCTGTGTAGGCACCTCACTGGATAACTTATGATTTCCCTCCAGATGTTAGGGAGAAGCTCAAGGTCCGTTGGGGATCTGACTGGAAGGGTCAAGCTCAGAAGTGGTGAGCCTTTCTTTGATCACACACACACACTCACTGATTTATCTAATCGCAAACTCATCTCATTTTGATTTTGAGCTTAGAACTGATCAAATACTCTGTGGATTCTTAGGTTTCTTCTGAAATTCACTGGGAAAGACGAAGAGATCAATCTTCTTGGTGATGGAACTGAGCAACCTGAGTTTGGGGAATGGTCCTGGGTGTCTCCTGATCAACTCGTTGATCTTGTGAGTCCATCTTTGTTTGCTTCTTCTTCTATACCACCAATTGTTCAGAGTTTCAGCTTTTTAGATTCTAATACTACTTCTGCACTGTTATTGAAACAGGCAGTGGATTTCAAGAAGCCAGTCTACAAGGAAGTCATGTCAGCTTTCGCTTCTCATCTCCAGTAATACACAAACCATATCTAACTCACTGCGTTTAAGTTTTTGGTATCAAACTCGAGAAATAAGCTCTTCTTGAAATACATTTTGCTTCTTGAATAATGACATCCCTGTTTCATATTATTGGATCTTAAGCAAATTGTGAGAAATCTCAAGTCATTTTCTTGTTTTCTCATCAAAGATTCTCTCTATTTGATGCGCAACAACCTCATCAGCAAAGTTCTTCACTATGTCGTCTCCTCCATGGTTTCCTTTAACCATAGCTTCATCAAAGCTTTAACTCTTTACATGCCTCATTCGGAATTATACAGTTCTCACTTCTCAGTCATACTCGAGATTGATTCTCCAGTTAGAAAGACCTAGTGTGTGTACTAATTCAAAGATCCGAGTCCGAGATGATGTGATGACAAAAACACTTTACTACCAAGACACAATACCTACGAAGTATATATATTGCTTGCCATACATCACATATTCATCCAAGTGAGACGTTGGCACCCAGTGGGCTGGGCTTTTGGAAGACATAATGGGCCCTACAACCATGAAATCGATAATATTTATCGTTTCTAATCTAACTAAAGCAAATTTCAAAATTACTTTTGTTTCCTTCAATTTCTTAAGGGTGAAATGGTGCGATTACGGTCGATCGCAAAAGTTTCAAACTTCGGGAGACGACGATGTTTCACGACCATTGGAAGCGGCCAGAGAAGTAGTAAAGTGATGAGCTTTGGCGACGGAAGCCACGGCGCTCTAGGACTACCAGGCATGGGAATAATGGGAACGGACGCTTACGAGCCAACTCAAGTTCCCGATCTACCTTCCGACGTCTCGTTCATATCCGCCGGACACTACCACTCCCTCGCCGTCACCTCCCGCGGGGAGATTTGGGCTTGGGGTCGCAACGAGGAAGGCCAGCTCGGTCGAATCGGTAGAGACTCAAGAAGTCTAGCGAAGAGAGTGCAAGGAGGCCTGGAGAATGTGAGAGTCCGATCAGCGTTTGCGTCTGGAGTGGTTTCGACGGCGATTGGTGACGACGGGTCTTTGTGGGTTTGGGGGAGATCGAAAAGAGGACAGCTTGGGATCGGGGAAGGTATCGTTGAAGCTTTGGTTCCTTCAAAGGTTGAAGCTTTAGGTCAAGAACACATCGTTAAGGTTTGGATTAAAAAAATCATTCACTCTTTGGCTTTCAAAACGCTGTCGTTTCACTCGATTTGTTTTTTTTTTGTCAGGTGTCGTTAGGTTGGGGGCATGGACTTGCTCTTAGTGTTGATGGTAAGGTTTTTGGGTGGGGTTATGTAGCTGATGGGAGAGTAGGGAATGTGGGACTTCCTCTTGAGGCGTCTCCTCTTGATTCGTTTGCAAATGGGTATGGTGGTGATGATGATCAGCAGAATGCAGCTGAAAAGAAAGTTGCGGAAGCTATGAGGAAGGAGAAGGACATGCCTATAGCTTGGGAGCCTCGTCTGGTGGAAGAGTTGCGTGGTGTGAAGGTGGACGATATTGCTTGCGGGTCTGATCATTCCTTAGTTCTTTGTAATGATGGGACTCTTTTGAGCTCTGGGAGCAATGTGTATGGTCAGTTGGGTCGTAGGTGTACGCAAGATCTAGGAATGTCACCTGTTGATGTAACCGGGTCTCCCGTTTCAATAGCAGCTGGTCTTGGTCATTCTCTAGCTATCTGTGATATTCAGTCAGATTCTGACACAAGGAGGGTTGTTTCATCATGGGGTTGGAACCGGAGCCAGCAGCTTGGTAGGGGAAAGCCGGAAGAGCTGCCAAGAGAAGTGGAGGGTTTGGATGGTGAAACTCCAGCTACGGTATCAGCAGGGCGTGTGCATTCCTTGTGTGTAACAGAGAAAGGAGAAGCTTGGGTTTGGGGATGCGGAAAGAATGGTAGGCTCGGTTTAGGAAGCTCGGTTGATGAACCTGAACCCATGTTGCTGGAGGATGTTGAGGGTTGTGTTCTTCAAGCAGTTGCTGGCTTTGATCACAGCCTCATCTTAGTTGCTGATGGTCTAGATTAATGTAGCGGGCTTTGGTAAACTTCCACGTTAACAACTGCAAATCTTGTTTGTCATCATTTTTGTAAGAGCATTAGAAATAAATCAAAAACCTGTTACACCCAACACAGTATCTTGCCTATGTGGCTGAATATAAAGAGGTGACTTCAATGCACATTGTGATTATAGAAGAGTTCTCTCCTCCCACAGTTGCCAAAAGTTACAGACAGAACAAAGAACTATGTGTATATGCATAGAAGTACACAGTACAAAAAAATGATCTGCCTAAACCAGTCTAATAGTAACAAAATCTCATCACAATATTGAGAAATAAAACACAATCATCATTTATAAATATACTTCTTTGTCTTTGGGTTTGTGTCTGAAAGCTAGTGTTTCAGAGATATGCTAATGCTCTTCTCTAAACCCATCTTCATAGGTCCTCCCATGATGCTCCCTTTCTGCATCATCGCCACAAACTCGTTGTAGTCTATTCTCCCATCCTGTAACAATGATTCAATGTTTTTAAAAAATGTGATAGCCTAATCTATCGATCAACAACGAGAGAATCATATGATGCCTTTGTTAGCTCATCATTGCTGAGTATATAATGCAGTTTAGAGTAAGATGACAAGGTGTAAGAAGGAGCTTTTTACCTTGTCTTGATCAACATCACGCATCATTTCTTCTATGCGGGCATCTTCAACACCAAACTCCTCACAAGCATGTTGAAGCTCGTCCGGGGTGATAAATCCGCTCCCATCCTTGTCAAAGTAGGAGAAGGCAGCGAACAAATGGTCCTCTTTCTCTATTTTGTTTAGATGCAATGTTGCAGCTATGAACTCTTTGTAGTCTATCGTTCCACTGTTGTCAACATCAGCCTGAATACAAAAGAGAAAGAGCATACAAGATTACTGCAAATATACAGAGCAAACCATGGAACAATAACCATAACATACTCAATGATTGAAGCAGTTAAAGCTAAACACTTACAGCTTGCATAAGATCAAGAATCTCTGACTCTTTGAGATTGGCACCAACTCGTTTTAGTCCTGCTTTCAGTTCTTCGAAAGTTATCTGACCACTATTGTCTGCGTCAATCATTTTGAACATTTCTTTCAAACCGGCTATCTCTTCTTCAGATAAGCTCTCGGCTATGACCTGCAACGAGTTAGAAAAATGGAGGGATAAGAACTTATTCTATCTTTTGAGTTTTATGTTTTCCTTGTGATCTTGCTTAGCATTAAGAATGACAGAAGCTTACTCTAAGAGCCATTTTCTTGAACTTGTTCATGGCAGAAAATTGCTTCATACGGCTCAAAACAGCAGAGTCCAAAGGTTTATCCGGAGCCACACCGTCAATTTGAACCCATGGATGACCTGTTCACAGTTAAAAACAAAATGTATTTGGAAAATCAACTACATATACCAGAAAAGAAAGTTTTATGTCATAATCAACACCAATCAGACTTACATAATACTTGATGTGCAGTTAATCTTCGCTTAGGGTCTCTTACAAGCATTTTCTGCACCAAGTCTTTGGCGCCATCAGAGATGCTTGGCCAGGGATCAGATGAGAAGTCAAGATCTCCATGAAGAACCTGCTCGAATATACCTTGCTCGGTTTCTGTTAATGTCATGGAGAAACATCATTTGTTTCAGAGGCTTATATGAAAAACAAAGCAGATCACTGTATCTTAAAATGATGTAACCGCTGCTCTTACCGGCCCAAAAAGGAGGTACTCCGCTTAACAAAATGTAAATGATCACACCAGCACTCCACACATCTGATTCAGGACCATAACGCTTTCTAAGAACTTCTGGAGCTACATAATATGGACTACCAACAACATCTGTAAAAATCTCATCTGCAAGAACATAAAAGTAATTTGAATTCCAAACTCAAACACTGATGTTGTGTTAATCTAATGACCGAAGAGTTAAGAGTGAAACCTGGTTTGAAGAACATTGAGAGTCCGAAGTCTATCGTTTTCAACAGAGAATCTTCTTCTCTACTAACAAACAGAAAATTCTCAGGCTTGAGATCTCTATGCATAACACCAAGAGAGTGACAAGTCTCCAAAACCCCAACAATTGTTCTCGCCAGCTCAGCAGCTTTCCTCTCAGTGTAATGCCCACGCTGAATAATCCTATCGAAAAGCTCGCCACCCGAACACAGCTCCATCACAAGATGAACCGCCACGACATCCTCGTACGCTCCTTTGATGGATATAACATTCGGATGACCAGCCAAGTGATGCATAATTTGAATCTCTCTTCTCACGTCTTCCACGTCCTCATCAGTCAGAAGCTTCCTCTTGGAAATGGACTTGCAAGCATACTCGTTCCCGGTACCTTTCTCAAGGCATAAGAACGTTGTCCCGAACTGCCCTTGTCCGAGTTTTCTTCCCAGTGAATAGAACTCTTTGAAGTTTTCAGTCTTCCTCTGGAGCACTGACTCTGTCCTGAGACCTGCGCTGGACACTCTCCTCATGTGTTTAGGCTTGTTGGGATCCGGATTGGTTTCGGTCTTTGTTTCTGGTTTTGTTGGCTCCGGTTTGGGTTCAGGCTTTGTTTCTGGCATTGTTGTCTCCACCTGCACAACAACTTCCTTCTTGGCTTCTTCAGGTTGGATCTTTTCATCAGGTTTGGATTTGGTTTCAGCTTCGGGAATGGAGCTAGGATTAGGGATAGTGACTTGCTCAGGGGGTTTATTCTGGACTTGATCAGGTACTGCTTCTTTGGGAACTTCTGCATTGCCATTGGAGGAAGCTGCTTCCTTGGGGCCTTCTGCATTGCTGCCATGGGAAGAAGCTTGCTGTTCAGCTCCGATCCGTGGCCGCCATAAAGCAGCTGAAACAGTTTGCAGGAAACCGTTTCCAGAAAGGTTTGGTCCTACACAAGCATTACCCATTCAAAAATCTCTCTCTAAACTTATGATGATCCTAAATCAAAGTTTCTCCAAGGGAAATCGCATTCAAGCTTTCCACTTAACCGATCTATCAAAAGAACACATATTGATCTGATCTGATCTCATTTCCTGATGATGAGAAGACACTATCAAGTGAAAAAGTCAAATCATTAATATAGTTGGTTCTTTTCTCCAACGACCTTCTGAATACAGATGAACAAGCAGAACAATCCCAACTTTTTTTCTTCTTTATCAGAAGGGTGATGTGAAAAATCGAAAATTTAAATGAACCCAGAACAAAGAAGGACGAAATCCAGATAATGGAAATGGTCTAAACAATTAAGATCTGGGGTGATGGAAAATAAAAGGAACAATGTTTTTGTTTGTTTGGTCGGGAAATGGAGGGGATGGGTTAATAGCAATTACAAATGCATTAAAACCCCAAGGATTTGTAATCTTTGTGTTGATTGTTTAACAAGTCAATCGTGGAGAAGAAGATGATTGAAGAAGGAGATGATCCAAGGAGTTTGCCTTAAATTCACCAGCGAATTTTGCGGTCCCATTGTCTGAAATTTAATTATTTTTGTAGTACCCCACTCGCTCCTTCCTAGCATCTGCAGGCGATAAGAATAATTAAATTAACTCTAATTAATGTCAAATTTTGTAATTAATGTGACCACCAGGTTAATAACACAATCAAAACATTGTCAACACCGTCACTAGAACAAAATGGGTTGTTTTTAACTGAAAATTTTATTTGTTAGTTACAAAACAGTATGGAAGAACTGCTCATAAACAAGAAGAAGAAAAAAACACCAAATACAATAGTTTGTCATGCAAACTAATGAAGCCAAAAAAAGCTTTACCGGTCAAAGATTCTAGTGCTTCCCACACAGCATCTTTGACACACAAACACTCTGCTCTTTCCAAGAAGGAAGAGTGGTTGCCTATGATCTGCGATAACTAACCGGATATCGCTTTGTAGCCCTCCTTTTCCAGTAACTTTGCCAAGGACTTGTCTCCGGTTTTTATGATTCTTCCATTCTCCTGAAACCGAGCAGCACACATGAACTACCAGTACTAAATATATGAAAGTAAAATTCGAATTTTGGCTAAAAGAAACCGAGTCCATATGATGTTTGTTGGCTGGTTTGGTTAATAACACTCACCATGATGTGTATGAGAGTTGGTTTGATGTAATCTAATAGGCGTTGATAGTGGGTTATCATCAGAACAGAGTTTTTTGGTGTCAAAAGCCCATTCACCGCCTTCGCCACATCTTGAAGTGCATCAACATCCAACCCTGAATCTATCTCGTCTAGTATAGCCAATTCGGCTCCAAGGACCTACAAACAAATAGCATTAGTGTTCCATAACCTATCTCCATGCATATCTACGAAGAAACTATATGCTATTACTCTTCTTCATTGCTTGCAGATTCCAATTACAAGGAGATATGGAAATGCTACCTTTTTTTTATAGGAGCCTGTGTATTCTCAGATAACGCTGCAGTCAAATACTGATTATATATCCTATATACTGCTCTAGCAATTTCTATTTCTCAATATGGAAACAATATGCACCTACATAGGCAGCAAGTTTACCCAAATATCCTAGTTATCAGCCTTCATATTTATGGTACAAGCACAGGATTCCAACTACTTTTTGTTACCACATGTGTTTCTTATCATATACGGGTGCTTGTGGAAACTGGGAAAACAAAGGGGATTTGGAAGAATACCGCTAACTGTAGAATCTCATTACGTTTCCTTTCACCACCGCTAAACCCTTCATTGACATTCCGGTTCAGAAAATCAGTCTTCATATTCACAACTTCAAGTTTTGATACTAAGTGGCTGTAGAACTGCATGAGCCAATGTTATATACCGTAAGAGATTAAGACAGAACACATTCACAATTAGCCAGTTCTGCAAAGGGATAACGAAAGAATGCAAAGTAATTCCTCTAAATCCGTAACTCCTTATTCGAATAACTCGGCAACAGACCTGGATTGGATCAAGCTCTGGCTGACCGAGCTTTCTTTTGCGAGCATTGAAAGCCATATTCAAGAAATCCATATTGCTAACACCAGGGATCTCAACTGGGGACTGGAAACTCATAAACAAACCAGCAAGAGATCTCTCCTCAGGTTCCATATCAAGCAGATTCTGCCCTTTAAACACAATACTCCCTCCCGTCACTTCATAATCAGGATGACCAACAAGAACCTACAACAAACAAGGTTCGCTGAGAGAACATAACAACACTATGCAGAGCAATGTTAAGATAGAGACTTCACCTTAGAGAATGTGCTCTTCCCCGAACCATTCTTCCCCATCACTGCGTGTATCTAATGATTTTAGTCAGCAACCACCAAACAACAACCAATGAGTATCGATCAGAAGAGGTGAAAATAGAATTGTGCAAGTTCAGTTATTGTGATGAGTACCTCTCCTTCGTAGACAACCAAGTTAACACCCTTTAGTATCTCCTGCCTCGATTCAACTATCACAGCTCTCAAATCCTTCACCTCAAGCAAAGGGACCCTTCCCTCTTCGTCTCCATCTCCCACCACCGAATCCGAAGAGGTGGAAGAACCGACGGAAGACGCGGCGAAATTTTCTGACCGGCGAGTGGTTCGCAGGGCTGGAGCGGCGGCGGAGTTAACTCGGAGATTAGAGAAGATCACACGAGAAGGTGAAATTCCGAGCTGGACTCGTTGAGGAGGAGGAGGGGAAGAAATTGATGGAACGAATTGTGCAATAGAGTACGCATGACGGAGCTGCAGATTAACGCCGGCCATGGAGAGAGAAACTGCGGCGGAAGACGACGACGGGAGTTATCCGGTGGTGAGTGATGGGGTCGAGTTATGTGGTTAGGTCAAGAGAGAATCTAATTTCATCAATGTGTTCAATTGCCACGTAGGCTATTAGATTAAAAAGACAAAAAAAGAACTTAAAAAGTCCAAAACGACGCCACTTCGTGTTTACGCGCGTCTTCTTCACTCTTTGAAGAGACAACCTAACGCTTTCTATGCCTTCCTTGTAGTGAAAGAAACCATTTCACAAAATGATATGCGACCTTAGGCTAAAGAAAGAGACAAAGTCAATACCCTAAAGCAATCCTAAACCCAAACCTTAACATCAATACCTCCCCCATTACCAAAATAAGTCCATAAATATCTCATACATAGAAATAAGGAACCCAATAGCTTATTATATCCTTCAAACACAATCACATTTTCTGTTTCACCACACTTTAATTAATTAATTTTATACATTTACGGACATATCAAATGATGAGGAGGCCAAGACCTGGTGGTGGCCGTCACCCACCACCGTTGGCTCCCACGGTGAGCAACTTCAAGCCAAGAGCTCAGTGGAGCACCTTAGAATCTTCCATGTTCCTCAATATCAATCTTCCTGGTTTGTTTTCTCTTCTTTTCTTGAAACACAAGCTTTAACAGTGTTTTTTTTTTGAGAATTTCTTGTTAATTTTTTTTGGAGTCGACAGGATTTTATATGGACCAGATAAGAATCACTAAAGATGAGAGGGCACGAACTATCAACATTGAAGGCCAGCGACCGCTCTCTACACAGACGAAAGCTCGTTTTAAAGAAGTTTACCGTGTCCCTGAGTCATGTGATATGACGAAACTAAAAACTTCCTTCTCACATGGGCTCTTGACCATCGAGTTTCCTTTGGTTGTGGAAAGTGAGAAAGCGGGGAAGGCGGCTAATGATAAGGGGAAGACTGTGCAGAGGCCTAACCACGAGGGAAACAGAGGGACTGGTGGTCCTGATGGGAGTAGCGTGAGACGAAGTAGACTTTCGGACAAGGAGAAACAAGCTGGAACAAGTCAAGAGAAAGCTGCTCCAACAGCGAAAAAAGAAGAACCAAAAACGTATAAATCAGTGGTTGAGGAGGGTAAGAGAGAGGTGCCAACGGCTGGTCGTGTGAAGACTGAACAGAAAGTGAAAGAGGGAGAAGCTAGCTCTAGCGTGCGTCGTAAGGAACATGCGAAACAAGAGAAGGTGGTTGAGAAAAAGGAGGCTGCTCAAACGGGTCAGCAAAAGACTGTACAGAAGGTAAAAGAGGAAGAGGCTAGAGGTAGACCGACGGTTAATGGTAGCTTGAAATCCAAGGTACCTGCAAAAGAAGAGAAAGCGGTTGAGAGAAAGACTGAACAGAAGGTGAAGGAGAAAGGAGATACTAAAACGCCAACCATTGGTGGTAGCTCGGACCACAAGGTACATGCTAAAGCAGAAAAAGTAGTTGAGAGAAAGGTAGATGGTGAAATAGGTAAGAAGCTAAAAGAAGGAAAGGTTGGCTTGGTACAAAAGAAAGAGGAGAAACACACAAAACCAAGTGTTGCTGATGAGGCGAAAACAACACCAAAGGAAGTTTCTACGTTGAACCAGGCAAAGCCTGAGCTTAAAGCGAAAGAGAGAGTTGAAATAACATTACAGGATGTTAACGGAAACGTAACAACCAAGAATGATGAGAAGATGGTTGGAAACAAGGTAAGTAAAGGAGATATTCAAGAGGGAGTGAGAGAAAAGAAGGTAGAAGAAACCGGTTTACTCAAAGAAACAAGAGATCCGAAAGATAATCCTCAAGTCTTGGAACCAACAGGGGTAGATTCAGGTGGTCCTGTGAATAAAGAATCAACCATAGGAGGTGAAGATAGAGAGAAGATGGTTGAAAAGAGCTCTGGATCAGAAAAAGTACCATTACTAGCCGAAGGACAGACGGAGACCAGCGTGGATCCTCCTGCAGCAGAAGGAAGCGGACTGGAGAAACAAGAGACTCACAAATATGGCATATCTTTGGTAAATGTTGGAGTGGCTTCTCTTGTGATTATGGTGTTTGGTGCTTACGTCTTTGTACCACTTGTAAAAATGTTCTACTGATCCGGTTTAAAACAAAACTAAAGTAGGTGGCACTTATGGTTTGCTTTAGATTTTATGTTACAAAGAATAATGGGGGTATTACAGAATAATAATTTGTTTCAACTATTCAAGTAGCATCGTTTGTTTGCATAATCTGATGAATAAACCAAAAAAGGTGTAACATGACTCTTCTCCTAGTAACATGGGAAAATAAAGATGGGAAGAGATGCCTATAGGATCTTTCAATTCGAGAACTTGAAGAAACCCAAAACAAAAACAAAAAAAGAAATGAATTTACATTATGTATTGTCATATTGTTGGTAACAATAGAAACGTACCAATCCATGCTCCATTTCTATAACTCTCGACTAAAAGAGACCAGAGAATCTCACAGAGAGAGAATCAAAAAAATAGATCAACAAATAAGAATCAACAAGCATAACATAGCACTCGAGGGAACAAGATTTCGAGTTTGATCAGAGAACACGAGCAGAGTCACCTGCTTCACAGATGAGAACAGGTTTACCTCCATTCAGTTTCTTCGCAAACTCGGGTTGGGCCTTTTCATATTCATCCTTCACATATGAAGCAGCTTCCTCAGCTTTCTCTGCATCCACAAAGGCTACACAACATCCCCTGAAGCCTGCACCACTGAACCGTGCTCCATATACACCAGGTGCCTTCAGAAGAATCTTGTATAGCTGAATCAGTGGCTCCGCACCTTCACCAAAACTCTCACATTTTAAAAAGAGAGAATGAAATGTCTGTGAAAGCAGACTTGTCATCTGATTTCACATTGGGATATGTCGAATTGGGAGACAAAGGAAGGCGAGAGAGTGTACCGCATTCGTAATTCTCAATAGAGCTCAAGCCTGACGCTGAAATTAGCTTTCCAAATTCTTCAAGATTGCCTGTAGCCCACGCTTCCAATCCTGAAACATTCACACAAGTCCATAAAGTCATCATAAAGAGCTTAATGAATCATTTATGCACATAAAGAGACTTATATACGAAATTCAAGAACATTTGCCTTTAGTAACCCGCATGTTCTCCGAGAAGTAATGCTCCGCTCTTCTAGCTAAAACCGGCTTCAGCTCATGCTGCACAAGTAAAGACCACATTACATAAATTTATAGACCTGGTATAGATGAACCTGATTTACCACATAGTTTAAGAATATTGTTTTCTTACCTTGTGAGCTTCATAGACCGCATGCTCAACTGTTCAGTGGGACGGTAAAAGAGATATGAATAAAAAATCTTATGAGCTTGCAACGAATCAGAGACATAAATCCAAACTCAAAGTATTTTTACCATTGGACAATGTAGGTTCCAGCTCGCTGCTCCCAGATGCACTGAAGAGAAAATAAAATCAAGAAAAGGTTTTGATGCAAAGGAATGAGTTTCACATGTAATAATGTAATAGACTTTACAGTATTTCCACTGAATATTGAATATAAAGAAGGCGATTATGCAGAAAGTGTGAATTAAGTAGATTTGCACATACGTCAAGAGAATTTTCGCAGCTTCTCGACATTCAGCAACTCGCAGATTATATCCTGGGTTGGTGGTCAATGCCTGCCTCAGGCCTGAGAATGCTAACAATATCCTGAATGGTTTCTCCAGTTCAGGACCCTGTATGAGCTTGTGGTCCATAGTCTGCATATTTCAAACAGTTCTTCTGAGTTGACAGTTTCTCGACGAAAAAACGATAGGCAGCAAATTTTATGTTTCTCAGGAAACTTCCCATGTGAACTTAAACTTCCCCTGTAAAAAAGTTTTGGTTTTACCACATGAGCAAACTTCATGCGGAAATTTTACCTTGCAGTCCATGTATGTTAGACACCCATAACTCGATAGCAAAATAGCTGATTGATCCAAAATTCCATTCCGCAGACCCAGATACCCATTCTCAATAAGCCTGCAGTGGAATCAATCAAATGTTTAGTCGACCAATTTTCACTTGTACAGCACTAATTGCTGATTTTATAGTAGACAACTGCCCATGAACCAATAAAAATGATCTTCTTAGTTACAATGTATGGAATTTACCTGTCATATTCGATATTTTCTGTTGCGGATACAGTCAATTCGTTTGCATTCTCTAAAGCTAGCAGGTATGCCACACCAACCTGTCATATTTCTGGTGATCAAAAAGTAATTTACAAGATTCGTTTTACAAAGCTGAGAAGTAAACACCATTCCTCATATGCTAACAGTGTTTAGGTAGTACAGAACAGGGAAACTGCCATTCCAGAGAAAAACATGCTGTACGAAAGCTGGCGGGTTTTAGTTTACTTACAGCAGCTGATGAACTAAGCCCAGAACTATCTAGCCCATCCGAGCCACTGATGCATCCAACAATGCCCTTCAAATAACAAAACAATTACTTAAAACACACATTCAAATATCTTTTCCTTTAAATACAGTTCTGTAAACTATAATGGAAAAGCAAGGCCTAAGAGATTAGGCATGGCAACCATAAAAGGGTTAATGTGGAACCCAGAAGATAAAATTGCTAACTCTCATTCCCTTTAATGGTCAAATTTATCTACAGATGTAAGCGGGAAACCAAACCTGTTTGATATTCTTCTTGCTCGTCTGTAACGCATAAAGCGCTCCTCTGGCATAAGTACCCCAGATGCTTTTATCCTTTGCTGCGCCATTTTTATCAGCTAGGCCTATTGGGTGCTGGATTTCATCTACTCTATAATTTTGGAAAACAAAAAGAAGCTATAAGAATCATGCATAGAAGATCTGCAATTCCTTTACCACCACAACGAGAACATAATTGACACGGATGAAAGAAAGCAAAACAGGAGTAGCTGTACGAAAGCTATAGCATAAAGAATGCACAAAACGGAGACTGGAAGGAAAAAATATACATGCAAGCTTTTCCAAAACTGTTATTTTGTTTCCCTTACTCGAATTCTAGGGGAAGATGCGCAAAACGAAAAGGTTGAATCTGGTAGATGTCTAAGACTTAACTGAAAGATGAATTCATCTACATATATTGTAATACTGATAATATCCAAATACTCTTCGGCTTCTACAATATTATGTAGCTTAGTAACCAACTTATGCATGTCTGAGCCTGAACATGTAACATTGAAACAATAATGAGAATATGAGAGATTCAGAAAGACAAGCACACCTGAAACATACTTCTCCTTCAAATTGTGCAGAACGCAACTGGACCTGCATATATATTCGAAACAGAATAAATGTCACAAAGGACGTCAGAGCTCAAATCGAACACACTTGCACAAGGAAATCTCCACATTCAGCAATATATCTTAAGTCACTCTCATCTCTATAGACTACACTCATTTATATATCTTAAGTCACATCATCTTTATAGACTACATTTATTTCGAGGCTCTCCTTTATATCTTAGGATAGAGACAAAAGGAGACCAAGTCGAACCATATTCTACATTATTAAAAACGAACCACGTCCAGAACAATGAATGCTATTTACAAGAACTCTGCATTAGCATCCATCAAAAAATAGATCGGTGCTTCTATGAAACGCAAAGGAGTTCCCAAAACCAATCTTACAAACCTGAGCATCGCCGGACGGAACAAAACCAAGAAGGATCCCTTTATTAATCGTCATAGCCGATACAGCTCCACCCTGCGAAAACCAAACGACGATATGAATTTACAAAGGAAATAGCAGCTCGATCAAAAACCGTGGCTACATCGCTATCATACACAAACCGACCTGGTGATCAATGTGAGCTCCCAAAGGACATATACGATAAGGAGCCACCACCACGCGAACTTCCTCTGTATCTCTTCCGGTCATCTTCGACACTGCCTCTTTAATAGCACTCAACTGTAAAACGAAAGATCGCAATCTACATAAAACAAGATACTCGCTGCAATCTATAGAATATACATTACGCTCTACAGGCAAATCCGATGGAATCGTACGCAGACGATCCACAGAATCAACGATTAGCGCGAAAATGGAGGAGAGAGAGAGAGCTTTTACCTCGGATTCCGTAGGCCATGACATTGTCGTGAAGCTTTTCGCAGATTGAGATCTAGTGATTGTTATGATTTTCTCGTATGATTACTGGGATGGAGGAGATACGAAGAAGAAGAAGAAGAGTGGTGGAGGAAGAGCGAGATGTGGGAGTGACCGTCCGTCGATAGAGGAAGATTACCAAATAGAGAGGTGTTTGGTAACACGTCTAATTATATCCTTTTGGTAGTGTTTGTTAAGTCTTTACTCTCCCTTCGTTCATAAGCTTAGTAAGATTAAGATCTCATAACATTTTAATCTATGCTAATTTCTATAACCGCAGTCATGTAAATTACACAACATTGCTTATCACTGTTTAATACAATAATGTTATGAATAAACCGAACTAGAAAAGATTTAAAATAAAATCGATGTGTTTCCTATTACACAAAGGTAAAACAAAAGAGATATCTACGAGGGAATGTTACAAAGAGGAGTTCAACGTGGAACTTGAGATCAAGCATGAGCAACAGAGACTGAGTCTAGTTCACGGCCATGAACCCTGAACCGGTAGATGCAAGTGTGTGAGTCACTTCCATGGTTTGATGTGAAGTCTAGCCTTACGGTGTCGACGAGTCCCGAGTGAGCAGACTCCGGGATGTCGAATGTTTGTGCGTTGGACCTGTCCAAGTCGTAAGTGAACTCTGTTAGAAGGAGCCTTGTCTCACTCTCCATCTCTTTGTCTTCTAGCCATCCTGATACACGGCAATCCTTTGGAGCGCTCGACCTATCATACGCCACAGCCTGTTCGATTTCATGGTTAACTTAAGTAAATTAGATCCAGTCAACGCTTATTTTCACAGCAAGTGTCCTAAACTGAAACTCGAAGCTATATATTTTATTTACAAAACTAGTTCTATAAAACATTCGCAACAGTAAACCAATCTGTAGTAGATGGCATCTTCACAGATAATCCCTTTTAAGGAATCAAATTAACTGAGCTTAGGTGAGAGTATTGTATTAGATGTTAGTATTACCTTAGAGACATGTTCCAAAGTAACAGCCTCTGGTACAATCGCTGCTCTAAGCCTGACTTGAACATAGCCATTACTTCCTTTCAAAGGAAAACACTGCCCAGGCTCCCCGAAACTCGGTGTCAACATCTTAACCGCTTTGCTATGAACCCGTCTCCAGCTTGTCCCAAACCAATGACCCACATCTCCAACAAGAAACGGATCCGAATGATCCATCACAAAAGCCCCACCAGACCCTAAAGCATAGTCTGCTCGTCCAAGACCATCTGCAGCATGCTTCCCGATCTCTTTCTCCACTATCTCACGAGCATAAGCTCTCAACTCATCAATGTTAACAGAAGGCTCGTGGACCTTACCCTTCTTTAATTCTTCGTAAACCCTCTCTAACTCCTCTCTAGACACCAAAGGTTTAGAATTGACTTCTTCT
This sequence comes from Hirschfeldia incana, assembly GCA_026261945.1. Lineage (NCBI taxonomy): Eukaryota > Viridiplantae > Streptophyta > Magnoliopsida > Brassicales > Brassicaceae > Hirschfeldia > Hirschfeldia incana. The sequence continues at coordinate 789,769 of JABCMI010000005.1, forward strand.
ACAGAAGCCTGTAACCTATCTACCCTAGAATCCACCTTCTTAACTTCATCCTCCAACGCGGAAGAAGCGGAATCGATCCTCTCCCTAAGTGCTCTCGTCTCGCTTCCCATCTTCTTATCAAGAAACTCGACTTGTACCTGCATCATCTTCGTCGTGGTCTTAACCAAACCATCCACCGCAGCAATCCTGCTCTCTAATTCTAACAAACCCATCTCGGTCTCAATGGGGAAACTCGAGGAGGAAGAAGGTAAAGTTGTCTCCTTTATAATCACTTTCCTAACCAATTGAATCAACCCAGCGAGTAACAGAAGAGCACCAAACTGCTTCGCGAATACCCTAACCACTCTACTCCACGGAATCTTCTCAGTCTTCGTCGTCCCCTGTGCCTTACGCGTGCGTCGCTGCGCGGTGGTCGATTTGGTCCCCGCCGCAGTGGTGGTGGATCCCGACTTTCTTATCACCGGACCAACGTCGTAGCTGTTGGATCTCTCGGCGGCGGCCTCGCCGCGAATCGGATCCGGGTTCGTATCTCCGGCGTGGGATTCGCTCGGCGGGAAATCGAGGGTCGATTTCTTATCGCCGGAGATGACCGGCGTCCGTCTGATCGCCGCGGTCGGGTTAGCGGTGAGAGACACCGTTGATGCCGACATGATTCGGAGGATTGACTGCTGAATTCGCAATCTGATTGGAATTAAACCCTAATTTTGATGAGAGAGAGAGAGAGAGAGAGAGTTGGGAGATTTGAAATGGAACAAGAGCGAGTAGAAGTGAGAGTCTCTGCAAAGCTTGTGGATGCTAACGAAATTTTAGAAAGCTCGGGTTTAATGGGCTTTTAAGCCCAATAAAAGAAGTATATTGGCCCAGCCCGCGTGTACGCTCGGTCTTCTAGAAGGTATTTTCTCGTGCTCATGCACGGATATAAATATTGATAAAGTAAATATAATTATATTAATTTATTGCTATTTACTTATAATTTAAAATTAGTTTATATTTTTACGCATAATTTATATTAATAATATTATATTAATTTAATTAGGCATATGACTTTAAATATGTTATATCTATTCGGATTTGTTGTTTTTACAGTCGATTTAGTTATCATTTGAATATATTGAATTGCATTTATTTCTCTGAATTTAACTATAATATTTTTAATTTTAAATATATTAAAATTTTGATTAATTTTCTTATTTGCATTTTGGTTGGTTGTTGTCTTAGATATGTAAATTATCACAGTTGGTTAATATTTTATTTTCGTTTGTTAATATGTTTTGAGTAATTTTATAATTTATAGTTATAGAATAAATTATTGTTATTATAAAAATATATTTTCTTATTATAGTTAAATTTTTGATTTTAGATATAAGTTGGATTAGTCGAATCACTCATGTTGTGGGTATATTAAGTTACATGTATTCTTTCAAATTCGAAACTGAAGTATAATTAGTTTTATTATGATTAAACCAAGTCAAATTAATTTTATTTATTGTTTAAATGTGCATTTATTTAATAATGTGTATAAAATTAAATTTTTGGTTTTTTTAATGATATTAGAAAACAAAATGATTCCATGACTTTAATTTATGCTTAAATTGTTAGACTCGTATATTTTTGTAATGGTCTTTATTGCCATTTTTCCGTATAGATATGACTCTTATCAAGCAAATGTTGCAAGTAATATTGTTTGAGATAAGAAGAAATGATTTGCATGCATCTTTACCTAAATGGATTCTCATCAAAAATTAATCAAAAAGTTCCAACCAAAAGGTGATGACTGATGATGCTATTAGATTGCGGATATATCATCATAAGGTAAAAAAAAAAGATTAATAAGCTGCGTTGGTTAGTGCTTTAATATTCTGTTTCATGATTTGTAATAATGTTTTCTTCACGCATTTTCTCAAATGATTTGTAATAATGTTTGACTTTATCTTGTGTTTCATTTTGTTCAATTGCAGGTTGCATGTTGTAGCGCCATTAAATTCGCTCGGCTCATGAAATTTACGTTCCATCTTCGTTGCTTAGACGACTTGGACTGTTCGTTGGAACCAGTTCTGCTTTTCCTTCATAACTCTCCTATACTAAAAGTTATTATGATCAACTATGTAAGTAACTTCCTCCATGTCCCTCAAACAAGTTTCAATTTTGATCGACTATGTAACTTAACTTTTCTCTTCGTTGCTTTTTAGGATGTGGGTATTCGCTTTCAGGATCTCCCACTTTCGTGGAACAAACAAGTTCTGTACCAGTAATATGTTTGTTGTCCCATCTCGAGATCTTTGTATGGTCACAGTTTGGAGGAAAAAGACAAGAGAGAGAGGGTTCGCGGCGTACATTCTTGCAAACTCAAAGTGTTTAAAGACTGTGAGAACGTCTCCCAGTTACTATCTGAAGGAGGAAGAAAGAGAAGACGATGGAGGAGTTTAAATCTATGTATAGGGTTTCAGCATCATCTCAGGTTCTGCCCTGTACCAAACAAGATTTTTTATATAAATTAAGGATGACGAGCAAGAAGAAGAGACCAAGCTAATCATTTGATTTAGTTTTGTTATATCGCATTCTACAAATCCTGGAAACAGCCATTTAACAAATATTATTCTTCACTGGACCTTTTTTGGTATGAAAATTTTACTTATTTGAATGAATCTAGTTCGTGCTAAATTGCTAGATTCATATATTTTTGTAATGGTCTTTTTTACCATTTTTCCATTGTATGGATGACTCTTATCAAGAAAATATTGCAAGAAATATTGTTTGAGAAGATGTGATTTTTCTTTACCTAAGTGGATGAATCAAAGATTAAGCAAAAAAATTCCAACCAAAAGGTGATGACGCTAAAGACACGCAACTTTGGTGCCGGCAGCATCATCTCTACACAGACTCATTCTTCCGCTACTAAATTGCGGCTTATCATCACAACCTCGGTTGGTAAGAAATAGATTAAGAAGCTTCTTTGATTACCGCTTTAACATTCTGTTTCATGATTTGGAATAATGCTTTTCTCAAAGAGTTTTTTTTTTGTCACAAGATTATGTTACTCCTTATTGGTTACTTTTAAGTGAAACAAATGATTCTTGTCCGTAAATATTGTTTCGTCCATGCGTGGTATTTTCAGGGTTGTTTTCATGTAAAGACCGTAATAACAACCAACAAGAACCAGTTAAATCTTCTAATTATTTGCAAGTTACCCGGAAAACTAACACAAATCTACCAAAATTAATAAGATGAGACAAAGCTGTTTGTAATTAGAGTTAATATTTCGACCCTGGTTGAAGTTGTGTGATGAGATCGTACGGCTATAGATGAGATCGTCATGATCTAATCAATTTAGATAGAGATGGTTGTATCTGTTTAAAAGTCATGAGTAGCTTGGCTTTTCTCAGAGATTGGTAGTCTCCAAGTTAATTAGAGGTCTACAAACAAATAAAACAAGTACAAATTTTTGGGGCTTCTTCAGAGTAAATTAGAGATTGGACAGCTCCACAAAAATAAAAATGAAAAACGATTTAAACCATCAGAAAGTTAGCATTAATATTACTAAAAAGAAAAGGGAAAACGATTTATCAACCGATTATAGATTAGCACATGTACCATTAACAAAATCCTCTTTGACGTCATCACGGTTTTGCTTTGTCTACATTTGGGAAAGTGCAATGAGACCTCATCGCTTTTTCCGAAAATATAGACAAAGAAATACCGTAAAGACGTGTTATTCCTCCTGCCATTGACGAAGCCCTAAAAAAACTCTGCAGATGAGTGAGTGCAGATGTTTGTGTCTGTGTAACTATGTATATACATATATAGGCGGTTTCTCTAGGGTACAATTTAGAAACCCTAGAAAGTGTAGCCGCCGCCAAAGAGAGACTACTACAAATGCAAACACATTGGCTAAACCTAATTATGAAAAGCCCAATTTTCACTCAACAAATGAATGACCCAAGAACAAAAGAAATCTATACTTTTAAGACGAAAGCCCAACCAGCAAGAAACATAAAAGGGTTTTTACGCAATGATTTGGCTCCTGTGTTCTTTCAGGGGTGTCAAGATTTGCTCGTGAAAAACATCTTAATATGGCATGGATTAAATTACAAATGTGTGTGTTTATTAGCTCTTCGTTGTTGCTTCTGTACTACTAGTATGCTACTAACATTTTTGATGTTAGATTAGTTTCATCTATTATATTAGACTTAAAAACTATCACTGAATATTTATTCTTTGCTTGCAAGGGAACGCATTTTGATTGCGCCTTGGAATTTCTCAATATACCCAACGATTATCTATTTTGACAGTGACATGCGCACGTTTATATGATTAAAATAGTTTGTATTGTTTATGTTTTCAAACTCCAAACTAACACGGACTTAAATTAATTTGGTTATGCTATCTACTTTGCTGATAGAAACGGGATTTGTATATTTTGTTACTCGAAGTCATCTCCTAATCTCTCCTAATCGAATATCAGAATTATGATCAATGCAATATAATCATCATCGTTTCTAAAGTGGACAACACGCGCCAAAACTAGCGTCGGTCGAGAGACATTGATGAATGTCCAGAACAACAACACTCATGTAATATAAAGCAACAGTATAGTTAATGTAAGATTCGGTAAGTACTTCTCTCATCATAAATGCAAAAGATGAAAAGCTAAAAACAAAGAAAGAAAGAAAAGAGATCCACCTCGAACTCCTCTCAATCTTTCTCAATCATCAGATAGATTAAAATGAGAGAAGACGAATCCGACTGGTTCTCAAGATGGGAACAAGACCTCCCTTCCCCCGACGAGCTCATCCCCTTATCTCAATCGCTCATCTCCCCCGATCTCGCTCTCGCCTTCGACATCCGTCCCCTCGGTCAACCTCACCACATCCACCAATCATCCACGCCGTCTCAAGCCAACTCCTCCGCGGAATTCGCGGCGGATTCGTCGGATCTAGGCAACGCCGGCGACGAGCCTGCGCGGACTCTGAAGAGGCCTCGCCTCGTGTGGACGCCGCAGCTGCACAAACGCTTCGTCGACGCGGTGGCGCATCTCGGGATCAAGAACGCTGTTCCCAAGACGATCATGCAGCTCATGAGCGTCGACGGGCTCACGAGGGAGAACGTCGCTAGTCACTTGCAGAAGTATCGGCTTTACCTCAAGAGGATGCAGGGAGGGCTGTCTTCAGGCGGAGGAGGTGGATCGGATCCGGCGACGGATCGTCTGTTCGCGAGCTCTCCCGTGCCGGCTCATTTCCTTCACCCGAACCGCTCTGACCATTTCATACCGTCTTTTGTCCCAATCGCAACGCTTCAGCAGCAGCAACAAATGGTCGCAGCCGCAGCCGCTAATGCTCATCTTCAACCGCCTCAGTTTCACCACCGTCAAATCGCAGCCGCTCATTTCGGCTCACCGACAAACGGTCAGCCGTATTCACCGACGACCAATGGGAAGTTCGATGCGTCGTTCTTGGCGAGGCAAACGCAGCAGCAGACACTTCAGAGAATGTCTACTACGCCAACGTTGCACAGTCCAGTTAGTAACTACGTCGAGGATTTGGAATCTGCGAACGCAAGACCAGTCTTGACTTTATTCCCAACTCGAGACGATTAAAATCGGAATTGGATCATCTGGTAACAAGCTCTGCTTAAAACACTTTGATCGGTATAAGCAGCTGTTTGATAACACTTTTGTGACAATTCAAGTTGAATCCGTTATGATATGTCAAACATGTATCCGCAGTCCATTAGGACAAGTTCTATGCAATCTTTATCAGTTTAACATTGATAGAATCCGGCTTGCGTCGCCCGGTGTGGTCCAGCTCTGTGTCTGAAGCTCTTTTTCAGGTCATTGACTTGTTTAACCCTTGTAGCTTCTACTTTATGATTCTTGTAAAGATGAGCTCATATAAACACTCGTTGTTGAAATAATAATAGTAATAATAATAATAATAATAATCCATCTTGATTAGAAATTTTACTTCGATATGTTATTTGCTTCCCATTTTCTTGCCTTTTGTTTCATTTAGATTTGTTCTTGTAGCACTGAATACTCATAAAAGTATATTGCACAACTGTTGATAGCTTTTTGTTTACTTTGCGTCATCTTCAAGTTTAGATTACCAAAATCAAGAATCTGGTGATATAATTTACGAAGTACATTACTACTTACTGAGTGTTGATAAAAAATGTGTCATTTAAAAAAGACCAATAATAATGATTGGAGGAGGGTTAGATGTAGAAATGACATGAAGCAACCAATAAAAAAAAGAAACAATGGGAGACATAATGGGTATCCATTCCAGGATCTGATGCTATCTCAGTTCCTTAATCATACCCAACTTAATTACTAATAACTATTACCAATTATAAGGTACTACAGTTTATGGAATCAATCAAGGGACCAAACCCAATCAGAAGTATTTTGGGAGAGGAATGATTTAAAACAAGGGTGGTGGGATCATAGCTGGCATGTCCTGATCTTGTCTCACCAAGTCAGGCCCCATCCATTTCATTATTTTCTTCTTAAAATACTTCAGAGATAAACTTTGCTGTACTACTTTTTTTTTTGTCATCTGTTGGATTAATATTGAAATAACCGAGCATTACACAGAGCCGGCAAAGGAACAAAGCCTTTCCGGAATCATAAGCCGACGAGGTAAACAACACCCCTCGGAACCAAGAGTAAAACCATCAACGAGAAAACTAACATAAACTAAAGCAAAGAAGGCATGATCACAACCAGAAAAGAGAACAACACCATACACTCAAGAACAAGTTTACCTAATCCGTCAATATCAAAAATCTTTACGGTTATTCACATAAAGAGTGTGGTGTACAGTTTCGTTGTATACCAGTTTTCCTGAATCTGAAATTAGTTTTAACTTTTAACCTTATACGGGGACCAAACCAAAGTACAAAAAAATACGTACTTTTTTTTGTGAAACTCAAAAGTAAAAAAAAAAATTAAAAAAATAATTAAAGCAAACACAATATACAAGGAGAGCTACGTTATCGAGATACATTTACAAAAGCCAAAACAAATGTTGGTATAAAATCCACGTTTAACAATAATCCAGCATAAATTAAAATCAGTTCATGATTTAGGATCGGATAATGTGATTTGAGACCATCGGTCAAAAGAGAACTCGAGTGACTGATTATTCGTTTGGGAATATCGGGAAATTAGTTTCGTCTTTTCAAAGTTGGAAAATGACCCTCCAAGTCTTCACCACCTCATATGTGATAACTCAACAAAAAGAAACAACTAAATGTGAACATTATTTAACCAAAAAAATATGTGAACATTAAACACAGAAGAATCTATACCATAAAAAAGATTTCATGTAAAAGCCAAAATCCAATAATTTGGTTCACCAAATAAGGAAACGCCATCATCAAAGATCGGTGTAAGCATAGGCAATTCAAAGTTCGACAATAATATAAACATGAAATAGAGGAAAGGAGAAGGTAGATGTCTTGTAATAATATAAGAAAGATGCAGCCATTGTTTGGAACAGAACAGAGAGCTCCTAAAGGCTAAATATCTATAGAATCTGTTTTTTTTTGTTGAACTTTCATACAAACATTGAAGTACTCAAAACACTATTTGTCGTCAGGGATTGCTTGCAGAAGGATGCCTGCAGCAAAAATAGGACCAGTAAGTAAGGGATATGAGGTATACATCAAACGAAGCAAACAACAACAAGAACAGTTTAGTATGACCAACCTGAAAAGATTTGTGTCTGGACCATTCAACGAATGCGCATAGTTCATAGCTGGTGAGTTAGGCCACGGTGTGTAAGCAGCCGGGTTGTTAATGAAGGGACTCATAGCCGGGTGTAGCGGATGCCCGTAGTTTAGATTAGCTTGATGACCTCTAGGCATCTGCGGGTAACCTCCATCGTGAAACGGAATGTGGAGAGGCATGGGACTGAAGCTTTGGCCAGACGGCATAACCCTAACGTACCTACAAACATTATCAAGAAGAACACAAGACCTTACATTCTGCAGAAAGAGCTTAGTGTTGTTGAACAAACGTCAGCAGATCAAAAGAAAGTGGTACCTGTAGGCTGGATCCACGACATACCTGTCATAGCTCCTGTCATAATCCGGATCATATCGATCCTTCTCTCTATCTCTGATAATGGCAACAGAAGCCCTTCCAGATTCTCGAGAACCACCAGCATCAAGAGAATTATTACTGACCGCCACATCAGCTTCATTGCGGTTAACACTTGTGTTGTTCACTTCAGGAGGAGGAGGGGGAGCTCGCAGCGACGAAGAATCTTCAGAGTCTGAGCTCCCAGGGCTGTTAAAGATCCGAGCCCTAGCTCTATCATACTCTTCTTTCCTCTCCTCAACACTTCTCTGAAGATTCTGCTGCACTCCAGACCCGCTACCGCCGGAGCCGGATCCTCTCTTGGGTCTCGCCTTGATAGCAATCTTGAAACCCTCGGGTCTACCGTTCTCGGGCTGCTTAACAGGGATCTCGGACAAGCAGACGTGAGGAAACCTACTCTCCGCTGTTTTGGTCACCAGGATCCTGTTGTCTGATCCATCCACTGCACCACCACCATTGTCCAAAGCCATGGTCACCATACCATAGTGCTGAGCGACTCTATGTGCAGCGAGACGAAGGTAAGACGTTGGGAAAGGAGAGAACTCGAACTGAAGCTGCTCGGGGTTTTGAAAGAACTTTTGTATATCGAGCTCCATCCGCAAAACTGCACACACAAAACAAAAAGAAGCAAACTTTTTGATCACCCATCAACCACATGTTAAAGAGAATCTTTCCATATAAAGAAATTAAAACATTTGGGGAAAATGATAAAAAGCGTTGACAACATATGAGAGAACAAGGCGCTTGTATACGTTAATTGAGCTTAGAGACAGAAAAAATCAAACGAAAGGTAAACAAACCCTAATCATCATGAATCAAAACCAACCGAACAAAAGGATCTAGAATCAGAGAAGCTTTCGAATTTAATCAAACCCTAATCACCGAGGAGCTAAAAGGATTGATCTTTAGAGAGAAACTCATGATTCCCCCAAATTCAATCAAACCCTAGAAAAATAATGAGATCGAAATCAGATAAAACCAATCGTGGGTTTGGGGGTAAATTGACTAACTGGTGAGACGATGACGAGGATTCTGGAGAGCTTCGACCAGAAAAGGATCAATCATAGCTTCCTTCTCTGTCATAGAGGCGGCGGTGGCCATAGATTAGCTTCTTTCTCTCTCCTCTGTTTTTTTGTTTGTTTTGCTTTCTCTCTATCGCCGGAGATTAGAAGAGAAAACACATCAAGGAAACGAAAAGGAGATTATATCTGATGAGCATTCTGAGGGAGACGGAGACGAAGAAGAAGAGAGAGAGATAGGGGAAGGCGATGGGGGGGGGGGGGGGTGATGGAAGATGTGAAAAGACCTTATCGACCTTTTATCTCTCGCTTTCAAGTGGGGAGAGAATAACAAAGAAAGTTGCCACCTTTGAGTATTTTTGTTTATTTTATTTATAGGTCTGTTTTTTTTGTGGATTAAATTCTTGGACTTTTGGGGAAATTGAATATTTATGACCATTGTCGAGAGAAGTGGGGTTTGTAAAGTTAATTTGGTGGAATCATAATAAACTTTAGTCTTTCTTCTAGACGTTGGGTTGGTGTCGCACGTATATTGTTCATGGTGAGTGTCACTATGAAACAAATATTCCATGCATCGATCAAGACAAAAGAGATTTTTAGAATTAGAAAAACCCTTGGCAAATTGAAAAGTTAGGCCTTTGTGTAGAGACATGTAGAATTTTTTTTTTTTTAAAAGTAGAAAAAATTATTTGGGCCCTTTAGTTTAGTATTACTTTGGTTTTACCAAAACTGATAATGGACACATTGTCCAGGCCTACCCTTAAAGACGGGCCTGGACCGCCTGGTTGTCTTGATCAAGTTTTTTTGTCCTTTTTAACACTTGAATAAAACCTTTTTTTTTTTAACACTTGAATAAAACTTCAAAGGGGAAACTATAATGTTCTGCAAATTATTTGCCTAAACCGGTCAAGATATTTGTTTGATTTTGGCGTAGTGGTGAACGCAGTAGGATCCATCTCCTTTAGAACCTCCAGCAAAGCATTACCTCAAGTTATTAAAAAAAAATTGACCGGTCTAGGCATATACATTATATTTTCACAGGAAATTATGATTTTACGGAAATGAATATTGAGACATTAAAATGGGTTAGTGATGAAATTGAAAATTGCAAAGGTCTTTGTTGAATTTTCAGTTTCCTTATGTAGATGATATTGTCTAGTCAAAATTAAACACAGTTTCCATTCAAGTAAAATCACATAATCGCTTGCGCGTGAGATTTTCTTCACTGCATCCTACATGGCTTATTATGATTGGCTATAATAAAACCATCTACCAATGGTTACAACGCACAATGTGTAACACAAATCTTTAACCCCAGTCGTAAAACCCTCTTTTGCTCCATAACGTAAAACAACCTCAAACAGTCAAACACATCTATCCCCTCGCTCCCTCTCGAAACAATGTCAATCTCACCATTGCTATTCATTAGTCTGATCTGCCTCGCAGGCGGTGGCTCTCTTTTACCGGCTACGGAAGCGATATGGTTAACGATCCCAAGTTCAGGTGAGAAATGTGTCTACGAGGAGATCCATGCCAATGTGGTCGTCGTCGTCGATTACCTTTGCATCGATCAAAATAACATCGGACTTGGTCCCACGGTTGATGTCCGGGTAATGTATATCTGCACCAATCATTATTCACTAACCATACTTCAATGCTTCCAAAGTTGTTATGCCTCTAGCTACATGTGCCAGGGATTGATCGGTTTAGTTTTTTTTTGTCTTTTTATTTTAATCCACTTTTTATATTGATTCTGGAAAGGATTGTTTTGTTTTTGGTTTTTTGGGACTAGATCAGGTGAGATAATATTAGTGACATTGAGAAATCATTTATCGAAGGCGTTGTTTATAAATGATATCTATGTAATATTTCGAATAATTATACAAAAGCTATAGTATAAGGAGTCAGATTATATATAAAATGTGTGTGTGTGTTGCGTTGCTTATAGGTGAATTCAGCTTACGGGAAGGAACTGTACAAGAAAACAAACGAGACGCACGGTCAGTTTGCGTTTACAACGAGCGAGACAGGGACATACTTAGCTTGTTTTTGGATGCACCACGATCAGACACATTACACAGCCGACAATAGCACTGCTGTCGTCAATCTTGACTGGAAGATGGGTATTCAAACCAAAGACTGGGATACTGTTGCTAAGAAAGAAAAGATTGAGGCAAGTCTTAAAGTAGTTAATTCCCAATTAATATAATAGAGTATTACTCTCTCAAAACGTACATGTGATTGAAAATATGTTTGTTTGCAGGGTGTGGAACTTGAGCTTCGAAAATCTTCAGAACGTATTACTGAAATTAGGGCTAACATTATCTATCTAAGATTCAGGTGATTTCTACTATCATCTCAGATTTGTATGAAAATTGCATCTAAAAGTAAATTACATCTAAGACACTTTTAATTAATAATATGTAAAACTGTTTCAGGGAATCATCTATGAGGGAGGTAAACGAGAAGACTAACAAGAGGGTTGCGCAGCTCAGCTTTATGTCTTTAGGGATCTGCCTTGTCGTTTCACTTTTTCAAGTTTGGCATCTCAAACGCTACTTCCTGAAGAAGAAGCTTATCTAACTTTATTTGTTCTAATATTTATTTTAGAAAAGAGTTTCAGTCATATGACTCTGGGAGGTTATGCCAAATCAATAAAGAAATACATGTTTAACTCTTGTCCAGTTTTTTCTCATTTTATCCATGATTTTGTTATAGTTTACATATATATGACTTCGAAAAGAAAAATAAAAATCGTACTGACCTCCATATGTCTTACGACTTACATCAACATATTAAGTTTTAAAATCAACAACTCACCAAGAAGTAAAAAGAAATATAATGGATTGTGACACAAGCATCTCAATGAACAGGTGATCCACTGTAGTTTGAGGCCGAACCAGAGGAGGTAAACGGCCATAGATGCAGCAACGGATTCTTCCGACCATTATTCCCGTCTTGTGGCAGCCCTTTGCGACACACTGGACAAGAATTATGCTGGATTAGCCACAGGCCTATACATTCCAAATGATAGATATGTTGACACGGCATCTTTCTCGCGAACGATCCCATTTCAAACCGGTCTTGGCAAACCGGGCAACAAGGATTCAAACCGAGATGCTTCTTCCTGATCTTGATCTTTGGCATTGAGTTAATCACGTCTAGTGAAGCTGGAGGTGGACCACGTCGGTCTTCTGCTGAGAGCCGGTTAAACAACTCTTGAAAACTCAATTGGTTTTCAAGAACCGGTCTTCTTCGGTTGTTGACGCGACGGTCACGAGATTCTTCAATTGCTAATCCGAATAAATCAAAAGGGTTTAGATCAACATTCTCACAGAGCCTTTCAAGAAAGGTGTTACCGCAGTGTATGCAAGCTCCTCCTCTACTTAAGTCTAGTCCTTGAAGACGGATTCCTCGTCTGCAAGTATTACACCAATGCGTGTTTTTTCGCCCAGTCATCAAACCTTGCAAATTGAATAATTATTTCAGACACATCAGAAAAAAAACAGATCGAAACATAGCTCGTGGAACTATTAGCTAAGGAAGCGGATCAGTTTCACGATCTATCAGTTAAAACTTCAGCTACCCTAACTCATGCTTGGGGCTGGCTTAAAGACAATATATCGATTACAGAGCCGATAGATCCATATACGGTACACTACATAAATTATGCAGAAGCAAGATCCCCCTACAAAGATTTAAGCTATGGGAATTATGAAGTATAAGTCGTGATAGTGAAACAAAACTATTCAAACAATTCTTACCCGAATAGAACGAACCAACAAAAAATCTCGTGAATCTCCAAGAACTAAAGAAGATTAAAACAGAAGAAATGAAAATTCTGGAAGAAGTCGAAAAGTCTTTTACGTAAAATAGAGTCAAAGGATATGAAAAGTCATACAACGAAAGTTAACAAGAAGTTACTGGAAAATGAATGTACCAAATGACAAAAAAAATTGTATAGATTTTTTCTTCTGAGAAAATTTGCATAGATTTGTCTTCTCACATTAAAACCCGTATATTTTAATACGAATATGGTAAAGAAAATTATGACACTTTTAATTGTTCTGGTCTACATATTAATTTTTTGTGTGTTTATAAATGCAAGATTATCTGTGATCCGGAGGTGAGTCAATTCTCTTTTTTCTTTGGGGGAAAGAATTCTTTATATTTATTTTTTTGGTCGGAAAAAAGTAGGATAGTATTCTCCATTGTCACAACTTAAAAAAAACTATTCCAATTGTCACACCAAAATTCTAACTGCCACACCAAAATTCTAACTGCCACACTTTTTTTTTCTCATTCTTCTCTTCTCTTTCTTACCCTCACTGTTATATTATTATGATATTATTGTGGTCCCCCCACGTTTCTCTTTCCTATTTTAAAAATATTGCGGTCCCCCCTCAACTTATTTGCTTCCTCTCATCCACCTCTCTCCTTCTCCATCGCCCATAATGTCGGACATAAAGTCCAAAACCTACCAGCCGACCCCACAACTCTCCACCTCTCTCCTTCATACACCTGTCCTTCCTGTCTCTTTTTTCCCATCTTGTTCCTTTTTCCCCAACCACCATCGAACCATTTCCTCTTCTACATCTTGAGTATTGCGATTTTGAAGGCTTTTTTTAGGTAAATTCATACTTTTTTTCACAAAATTTTCTTAATAATATACTACTTATATTTTATGGATTATGAGTAACGAAAAATATGAATGTATTGCTGTAAAATTCGTGAGAGTTTTCAAAGAAAAAATGAAAATAATGTTTGAAAAAAATTATGTATTTTCCTCTATTTTTAACACAGTTTTGAAAGGAAAAAACATGAAAATTGTTAGGGACGATAATATGGGTTGTCTAAGACGTTGTTAGTTGATTAAAAATACTATAACGGATGAAAAACTAAAGTTTTAGGTAAAAATAGAAGTTTTAGGTATATTGTTATGAAAAGGGATGTTTAAGGGTGATTTTCTATATTTCTTCTTATTTTCCACTGTTTTAAAGCAAAGTCATGCATTACAGTAGTGGCAGACGATATTTTGGGTTGTATAACATCGTTTTGATCAGTTAAAAGTGTTAAATCAACAAAAGTAAAAAAATTTAAGAACTACTAGAACTACTGGTACTACTAAAGTGAAACGTGTATTACTTGTATTACTGAAACGACTATGTCAAATATCTTGGACAACTAAGATTCTTTGGTTAACTAATCATAATTTTATGTTTTCAGGGAATTATATGGCTTCTCCTATTACAATCATATGTTTTGACAATGGAGGAAGTTACATCAAAGATGGGGCTGAGATAAAGTGGATTTCTGGAGAAGATCAAATTCACACTCTAGTGATGAAAACATCTGTGGAATAGGTTACATATTCTGAATTGGTTGATAGTATATGCAGAAAGATTAAGGCAAATGGAGATGGGATGCTGAAGATTAGTTACTTTCCAATGGTGTTGTATTCGAGCATACCATCATATATTAGGACTGATGAAGACGTTTTGGGTTATCTCATGCAAGTAAATCATGATCAATGTAGAAGTGTTTTACATGTGGAGATCAGCAATGACATGGATGATACATATGGTGGTATGTCGCTTTCAGGAGATGATGATGAAACTGATGATAGCTATGTTGGTCTTTCTGATGGAGAGGATACTGATACGGAGGATTGGACGGAGGAAGATGAGACCGAGGAATATGAGACTGAGAAAGATGGAGCTGAGCAAGATGGAACAGATCAAGCGGACGTTTGTCTGAATATTTTGAGTGTGGAAGTAGTTCTGCCACCGCCGAGTAGCATGGGACTCTTGTGCCTTGAACTAGTAGGTAACGTTGAACTATTATGTATTACTTGAACTACTATTTGTAATATCGGACTACTAGGTACTACTACAACTACTATGTGTAATATGGACTATTAGGAACTACCTTGTACTATCTTGAACTACCAAAAACTACTATGTATTACTATTTGTTATGCATGTTTTTAAGAACCTATATTTTCTTCTTATTATTTGATTTTAAAAGATGTATCTCGTATATTACGTGATTATAAATCCATATATATGTTTATTTGTCAAATTAAGCATAAAATACTCTTAAAATCTCAAATTGGTAGAAATTTTCTCATTTTGATAGAAAACATCCTTATACTTCCTTGTTAATGTTCTTATGGGAATGCCATAATGAAATGAATTTCAGAAAACACTTAGTTTCTGAATTTTTTTCCTGCCAATGTGTTGTATATAGTTTAAAACTGTCTAAATGAATTGGTATTACTAATTAATTTAATTTAATAACGTTGTATTACTAAAAAATGTCAAAATTTGCAAAAATATTACTATGAAGAATGAAATATTACTACTGTCTTGAGTACTACTAAGTGTAAAATAAATATTACTTTAATATTCAGTTTTTACACTTTTTAAACATGTGCCACATATATATTTTTTTATTTTAAAAAGTGTTGACATCATGTTACACGTTTTAGACATGTGTCTTAAGTTTTTTTTTTTTTCATGAAGTGTTGACAATGTTTTTGTCTTAGTAATACCCAATAAACTTAGTAATACAAATTTTATTTGTTTGGACATGGTTTGACCTGTTTTCAAGTAGACCAAACCTGCTACAAGACAATCACATAGCATCGTACATAGCATCCAAAAACAAAAAAAAAACATAGCATCCTACATAAGTTCACAACACAACCGAGATAGCATCCAAAAGCAAAAAAAAACATAACATCTTACATAAGTTCTCAACAAAGCCGAGATAAATATTAAACATAGCATCCTCCATAAATTCACTAAGCCTTAGTTCTAGGCTTCTTCTTGCGCCCTTCAATCTCATCGGTGTCAGCTTCAGTGAAAGGACTGGAAACCAACCATGAACGTGTACGTATCCTTGCTGTTTGTTTTGGCGTTGTGAACTTCTTTGGGTTAGTAAGCTTACGAGCATTCTTCCTCACCACCACTGCCTTAGGTCTATGCTTAACCCCATTACGAGCAGGAAGTCCCTCAGCTCCATTTGTCTTATCCATAACAGGAGCTCCATGAGTTCCTTCAGCAACATCCACAGTAGGAGCTTCATCATCCGACTCATCTACAGCATGAGTTTCCTCATCCGACTCATCTACGGCATGAGTTTCCTCATCCGACTCATCTACGGCATGAGCTTCCTCATCCGACTCATCTACGGCAGGAGCTTCCTTATCCGACTCATCTACAGCAGGAGCTTCCTCAGCCGACTCATCTACAGCAGGAGCTCCATCAGCCGACTCATCTACAGCAGGAGCTCCATCAGCCGACTCATCTACAGCAGGAGCTCCATCATTGCTCTTGTAAACAGTAAGAACCAGTCTCTTACATGGATTCCAATTCCAATTCATTGGTGATCTCCTCGCGGCTTGTGCCTTAGTCCTACCACGAAGTGGGGTCGTGGGTGCTTTCTCAGTGTCTTTCTCAACAGCTTTCTCTTCTCCATTCCCAGCCACTGCTTTCTCTAGTTTCTCAGCCATCTTCTCTGTTTCAACCTCTTCTTGAACTTCTAGTTTCTCAGCCATCTTCTCTGTTTCAACCTCTTCTTGCACTTCATCAGGTTCTTTCTCAGGTTCTGTTTCTATAGCAGCTTCTTCATCCACTGCTTCAGCTTCTTTTTCTTTCTCTTCCTCAGAACCTTTCTCTTTCTCAGAACCTTTCTGTTCCTCCATAGCTGTTTCCTCACTCTCTTTCTCATCTTCTGAAACACTCATAATAAAGTATCAAATAAATTTCATTATCTCAGAACCAAACATTTGAGAACATCTCCATAATCTTATAACCATTTTCAATAATTGTATTAACCATTTTACTACTATGTTTTTAATTAAATTACAATAACCTTTCACAATTTTTACCACTACCAAATCGATTCAACAAAACTAACAAACCCACATCAGAACCATTTGAATCTATCTGAAAACCCCACATCGGAACCATTTGAATATATCCGAAAGGTATAAAAAGAGTTACTTTTTACACGCCGACAATTGTTTCGAAACAGAAGAAGAGGATGAAAGGAAGGTGGCGCCGGAAGAAGATGGTGGAAGATGGTGGTTATGATGATATACAGGAGAAGACGCAGTGGTTTACGGTGGAGTTCGGTCGATTTCGGTCGATTTGATCACTGCTCGAGTTCGTCGGGTTCTAGGGTTTCGAAGATTCAATTAACTCTCGATTTGGGGAAAATGAGAGAAATGAGAAACACTTAGGACAGAAAGAGAGGCTTTGGTCTGTTTGGGACTTGGGAGAGAGATACTGGGAGAAATAGAGGGTTTGGGAGAGAGACACGCGGGTCACATCCATGTTTCCGGGTCGGTTCAAATAGAGAAAGGTTGGATCCTGTAAATAACAGATTTCATTAAGGACAGTTTCGTTTTTCACCACCATAACCATTAAAATAAGATTAAAAGTATAGTTTTTTTTTATTGATGTGGCAAGAGAGAATACACATGGGAGTAAGTGTGGCAATCTAGAATAAAGTCCAAAAAAGTAAAGGATGTCCTTTAACTAAAAGTTTTACATTTCTCCTTTTTCTTGGATCCGTGTATCTCGTGATTTATTTTCTTTCTAAAAAACGATCTTCGGATCACTGATAATCTTGCTTTAAAAATATATGTATATGAAAACTGAGTAACACAGTTTTGACTAATGTCTATCGTTCAATTTATGGAGTTTTGATTTCACATAACAGAATTCAAACATTCCAAGTGAAATCAATGTTGTCCGCGTGTTAATCGTATAGGTGACAAAATAATTAATTTTATTTACCTATATTTAACATATACTTCATCCATTTTTTTTATAAGTTGTTCTATAATCTTGCATGTAGATTAAGAAAAACATAAATTTCTTATATTTTTTAGATAAAAACATCATTGATTATTTATACAACCACAAATCAACAAATGAAAAAGTAGAAGACATATTATCATTGATCATACTACATTAATTGTTAATAAATTTTACACAGAAAAACATCGTATAATTTGAAACAAAAAATTTCCTCTAAAACAACTTACTGCTATAAAAGAAAACGGAGTGAGTATAACGTGTCATATATCTAATATCAAAATTTCGTTATATACTTTGGTTTTTGTTACATTTCTAAACAGCTAAAAAACATATTGGTCTTTGATGATGGAATGCCAAAGCTGACTAAACTTGTACTGAAACAGTAACTTTTTTACCTTTTAAGATCTTCAACGAAATTAAATTTGACTACTAAATAATATAAGAAATTCCAAGTATTCAAAAAAATATCTCATGTAAGTTTTCGAAATGTGTCATTTTAGTAATAATAAAAAAAACACATTGAAATTTTATTTTAAAAAAAAACTAAATGATTATTTATTTACTTGGGATAATATCTAGGTGAAAAACTAAGGTGAATAGTGGAGGGAGAAATAAACAACAGTGGAGGGAGAAAAAAGCAAAAACGGCACGAAATCCATCATCCATATTTGATTCTTTTGATCGGAAACGCTTGTTCGACCTTTTTCAAAAAAAAAAACATTCCCGAGAAAACCGGATTTCGAAATCGGCGACGACGAGATGAAACCATCGGTGGAGTCGTTGGATAATTGGAGAGACTATTTCCGGCGAGGAGATTCCGATATTTTCGGGATCATCAATCACGCCATCATCCTCGCTGCCGCTGATTTCCCAAATGAGTTCAAATCCAGGAGAGAAGGAATCGCCCAGCTTCTATACTCTCGTAATGTGATCCCCCGCTGCATCGGATGTGGTCACGAGGATAATAACCATGGCCGTAATACGGTGGATGAAGAAGATGATACCAAAATGAATAATACTCAGATTGTTGATGAGGTCATGAGGATCAAAGATATCTTGTTGAATAAAGATGATGAGGTTTTGATATCTTTTGCTTGAATATTACAATTAAGAGTTTGTTTTGGAGGAATGATTCTGATTGTTTGTTTTTTTTTTTCTTTTGCAGTCAAACTCTGTGTTACTCCGTTCCCTGAGGAAGCTTGAGTCCATGTCTCTGAGTGTGGACCTTCTCAAGGTTTGTTTCTGGTTGCTGATTTTTTTGGTAATGTATAGTCGAATCTGCTGAGGTTTTGATTGAAGGATTTGCGTTGTTGCAGGATACTGAGATCGGAAAGGCGGTTAATGGCTTGCGGAGACATGGTTGCGATAGGATTAGGGAACTTGCAAAGGCTCTCTTCGCGTATGAGTTTAAATCTTTCTTTTGTGTGTGTTTTATACTCTCTTATTTGTGATGTGCATTAAGGTTTTGGTAAAATAGAATCAACTAAAGTATTTTTATTGGGATGCAAACTAGCTGCCTTAATCTGTAATTGGCATCGGTTGATCATTAGGGAGCTGCTCTTGTGCACTTTATGTCCCCTCGAATATAAGTAATGTGTTTTTTTATGTATGGGATGCTCAGAGAGTGGAAGGAGCTGGTGGACCAGTGGATGAACAGCACGAATGAAATTGTTGGTAATACCTTTCTCCTCGTCTTCCTTAGTCACTGTGAGGAGCTTTTTCTTTTGTCAAAGGTTCACAATACTTGGATCATGCAGGTGATGAAGGGACGCCAGAGTCTGCAATTTATTCGGTAGTTGATGACGCAGAAGCCTTTCCTTCTCCTCCCCATGATTTAGACTTTTTTGCTCCTGAACCTACTGGATTTGAACTCTCTCAGGTCTGTAAACATATCTTTCCCTCCCCTCATATTTAATTTGTGCATAAGTCAGATGTTAGCCTGACAAGTTCCTTTTCTCGTCTTTGTTTCCTTATGTATTGGACTACTTGAAGATCTTAGATGGCTTGGACTGCGATGGGAGTGAGTTTGTATACTCCTTGCTACTCTTTTCTCTACTTTGAAACTCTTCCTAACCTCAGTGGGATGTTTTCAGATCCTCGTCACAGTGTGGAACCTAAAAGAAAACCGCAAAGTAGCACGATGAGGAGACCCGAGGGTACGCATGAAGCCAATGTGGTTGAGAGGTACAATAAGAATCAACAGAAGAGGAGAGAAGAAGTTGATGTTAGACCTATGAAGCCCTCAGCCACCGTCTTTGATGAGCCTAGAAGCGGTCCAAGGAAACCGATTGTTATTGCTGAGCAGAAGCGGAGACTTGCTGGATCACAACAAGATGTAAGTGTATGGGTTAATAAAGCTTTGATGTTTGATTCTTCTTAAGGTTCTAATAGCAATCTCTTTGTTCTATAAGAAGCTCAAAACTCTGGATCCAGACGCAAAGTTTGAGTTTGCAAAGAGGAAACTCCAAGAGAGCTACCAACAACATGATAAGGGTTAGTCTTTCTCTTCAAAAGTGATTTTCAGTATATCCACTCTTTTCTACATACTTGATTCCCATTGTGTTTTGTTTTCTACAGCCAAAAGACAGAGGACGATACAAGTACTGGAAGAGATCCCAAAGCAAAATAAAAAAGCCCATAAACCGCTACTCAAGAGACCCGTGCGAAGGTAGTTCCATTTTCCTTCGGATGATCTTTTTCTATACAGTTACTATGATGACCAGTCAGAGCTTACTGTAGAAAACAAAAGTGCACTTTGACAGATCCAACATAAACTTTTTAGGACACATATCTTCTGTCTCTTTTTTTTTTCCTTATTTTATTGGTACTTCCGGTCCAATGAATATTCGGTTTGGTCCGGTTTTGTGACAAGTGTGAATCTCATTTTGAAAAGGCAAAAGGGTTACATTTTATATTGTTTTAGCCTACGTTACATTTTATGACACACTGCCTTGGAACTTCAAGTCCACTTGTTTCTCTTGTTGTGACCCACCAAAAACATCCCCTAGAAACTTTGCAACAACAGATATGAACTCGTCTGGCTTTTCCTCTTGTGGAAGATGCCCACATTTCTTAATCACTTCGAACACCGATCCAGGGATGGCTCGTGAAAGCCTCTCTGCGTTCCATGCTGGCACAATCCGGTCCGTATCTCCGGTGACAATCAGAACTGAGAAGGTGTCATCATGTTTAATGAGAACATTTGGTCTAACGAAAATTGCAGGTTTGTTGAAAAGAAAAGAGATGTTACCAGGGCATTTGATTTCTTGAAACCTTTTCGACATTGGAGGTTTCTTCTCTGAGCCATTGTTATCCGTTAATGTAGCCACCGTGAATTCCACAAGAGCTTTGTCCCATCCCTTTGCTTTTAGAGGCTGTTCTTATGCAACAAAATACAAATCAACATGACAATGCAGAAAGAAATAAACAAACCGGAGAAGTGGAGGAACATCACCTTTGTATAGCCCTGAACGACGTGATCAGTCACTTGTTTTGAGTCATACCAAGCGTTTCTAACAGCTGTTACTCCAAACTTATTGATTGCCATTCTCACCTAATGACAAAAACAAATCAAGTAAGATCCTTTTGAGGTACTCTAGAGGCATATCTAGTGAAGCCAAGAAAGTCAAAGCGGTACCAGCATGACTCCAAGATATGATCTGAGGAAAGCTGCTAAAGCTTTCTTGTAGAGAGAATTCAGCATACTCGCCATTCCTGTTAGGGCTCTCGAAATTGCTCCTATGATGACTTTGCTAAGCTCCACTAGAGCCCCTAGAAACTTGCTCCTGGGACCTTTTTCGCCAGGGTTATTATCTCCAGCAGCAGTTGTGTTCACAGGACGAGGAGCGAATATAGCTGGAGCGACGAGAATGAGTGCAGCAACACGTTCAGGAGCTTCAAAGTAAGAATCAACTGCTACAAGGCAACCTGCAGAGTGCCTACAACATAGGAAAAAAGGTTAAAGACTCAGCTTTTGGTGTATGAAACCAAGTAGTAACTTACCCTACAAGAATGGCCTTCTCGGCAGCAAGAAAATCGATGAAATACAACGTGGTCAGCACTGAATACACCATGGAGTACGGATTCAACGGTTTTGCGTCATTGGTAACACCACTAAACGGGTGAAGAATCCGAGAAGTCAATCCAAACGCGGGTCTATCAAAGGCTAGAACTTTCGAACGGACAAGGCGAGCTAAAGGCTTCATGACTCTGTTCCAGGAGAACACAGAAGCGCCAAAGCCGTGCAACAGAATCATTGGGAACTCGACTTTTGAGGTTCCTTGAGCATCGACGCTTGTGATGGGAACATCATCAGAGAGTGACTGTGGATCGAACACTTTGTGGTGTATGTTAACACCTTGAAACTCACAGAAACAGCTGTCTGGATCAGCTAAGTTCATTGGATCCTGCTCTGTTTCAGCTATTGTCTCCTCTTTAGTCTGAGCTCCACCATCAATAAATTGATCTGAAAATACATTTTTAATTAGGAAAATTAATCAAAGAGACCGAAAATGCTTCAAAATTAGCAGAAAGTATGAATCTTTTAGGTAAGTCCACGAACAGAGAGCCAGTCATCAGTCCAAAGTATAGACTTTTTTTCAGATAAACTTTGATAAGAATCTCATGAGTAAAGAAGTAAGAAACAATCTTTTTGATGTGTTTAGAGTTTAGACCTGGGGAGCCAGAGAGAGAAGGAGAAGCAGCATTGGAGACGATGAAACGCTTCCCCGGACGGCGAAAGGATTGGCCGGAGATTAGGCAAGAAGACATCTGAAAGTTGGTTCTAGTGGAATCTAAACTAAGCTTTGCATTGAAAGATGATAAGGAAGAGAAAGTTATGATACTCTGCTTTGGTTGGTGTAAGAAGAAGATGCATTTGGTGTTTAATAAATTCATGGTTGGCTCGTAACTAAGAGACAGATGATAAAGTAAAGTACAAAAGCTTGAGTTTTATAATGTTTTCCAGATTGTGTTCGGTCTCTCTCTTTTTTATAAGTAAAAAATAAAAAAACTGTGAATTGCTGAGTTCTGATTCCGACAACTATCACTGGACGAAGAAGAGGACCGTAACGTAAAAAGCCCACTCTCACCTCCGTTCTGACGCCACGTGGGTATAATACGGGACAATTATTTTTCATCCATTTTGATCAAAGACCACAAAGGCAGTGTTCATTTATTGTTATCCACAAGAAACTAGAAACTGAGAAGGGAACACGGCATAACATGTCGGTCCGGGTTTGGTTTACAAACCGGTTGCCAGTTTAACACAGGGTATAAACTTTTTCAAAGGTTCACACGCAAAACAGGAAAAGCATTTATGCAAAAGAAGCTCTACGGTTCTTAGCCCCTCCACTGATCCTTCTTGTTCCTGATTTCTCTGAGCGTATCGATCGGTGATTTGCAACCAAGCTTCCCCTGATATGGGACAAGGTCAAGATCGATATCAGCTTAACAGAACAGTTATATAACTTGATAAAAAAAATTTGAATACACAAACACCAAGATCAAATAATTTTGGCATTGTTCAAGAATGGGATAGTGACCTGTATCTCTGAGTTATTAACACGCATAAACGGGTTTGTTTCGAGCTCTTCCTCTAGTGTTGAAGGGATTGTGGGAAGATTTGCTTGGCGCTGTTGACGGGCCCATGACAGCTTCTGTTGTATCTTCTCGTTGTTTGGTTCCACAGTTAAAGCGAACTCCAAGTTCTTCACCGTGTACTGAGGAATGAATCATAAAGATATGTATAAAGGGTTTTAATCAGTTTATAGAGGCATCGAACTCAAAAATACGATATTATTTTGTTGTTACCTCGTGGCCGCAGTAAACCTGGGTGGGTTTAGGTAGTGAAGCCAGAGTCACACACAAAGACTGATGCATCTGTTCAGCTGTCCCTTCAAAAAACTTCCCACAGCCAGCAACGAACTGTATAGCATCCAAGTAAACACAGTATTTATAAGGAGTCATTAACAGAGACATAAGACAAATCTGTAGCGGAAAAAATAAAGCATCAGTAGTAAGAAGTGCTAATGATAATCATGGAACAAGAGTAAACTAACAAGTGTATCTCCAGTGAACACAGCTGGGGTTTCTCCATCTTTGCCAGTGACATAGTAACTAATGTGACCCTTGGTGTGACTGAAACATGCATCAAATATATCAGAAGGTACCAACTAAGATCGAAATTAAAATAAATGCAGCCTAAGTTCATAAAAAGGAAAACAGTAGTACCAAGGGGTGTGAAGAGCTAATATGTTAACATCAGGACCCAAAGACAAGGTGTCACCGTTATCGACCGCATCAGTGCATCCCTTGACCTTATCCAGAGAACCTCCGTAGACTTTGATTCCAGGCACCAACTGCTTCATCTTCTCGTTGCCACCAGCATGATCCCTT
The DNA here is from genome assembly GCA_026261945.1 of Hirschfeldia incana. Taxonomy (NCBI): domain Eukaryota; kingdom Viridiplantae; phylum Streptophyta; class Magnoliopsida; order Brassicales; family Brassicaceae; genus Hirschfeldia; species Hirschfeldia incana. The sequence goes on from JABCMI010000005.1 coordinate 814,116, forward strand.
CCAAGGAAAACATCAAACCCAACAGTCAGAGAATGGTAAAAATGTGAAACATTTTCCCTACAAACCCACCCAATTTCATCACAGGCTAAGAGATCAATCAGAAAGCTGAGAGATTTAAACGAAATCTTAACTCCTTGAGCCAATTGAAACCAACAGAATCTCAATTCAAAAATGAATGAAACGTTGATAAAGTTACCGACTTTATGTAAAACAGAGTGAAGTGAGAGTTACAACTTACCAGTGATGATGAGTGGTGAGTACGAACTTGATATTGGCACTGTGCTGCTCAGCTGACTGAATCACCTTCTCCGGATCAACTGGATCCACAACCGCCGCGTCTCCCGTGCTCTCATCGATTATCCTGTTAAAATCGAGAAAAAAATGATGTTGAGCCGAATCAGAAACAAAGGAACTAAGAAATTGGATACGAAATCGCTTACAGATAGGCGTAGTTGTCATCTAGACAAGGGACGTGGAAGATCTTCATCGTCTTCTTCGGTTGATTCGATCGTCCTAGCCTCAAAAGGTTTACTCCTTTGAAGTATAATATCATCAGAGAAGAAGCGGTTAACCGATTCGGTATGTACTATTCGAATCGAATCAAAACAAACCAAAATTTAAATTGAACCGAACCAAAATCGTAATTGTTAACCGGTTTGTTTATTTTTAGGTTTAGTTTAGTTCTCAGGTGAATTGTTATTGTCGACGGAAGAAGTGAAGAAAAAAAAAAAAGAGATGGGGAAGCAGCCGGTGAAGTTGAAGGCGGTGGTATACGCGCTATCGCCGTTTCAGCAGAAGATAATGACCGGACTATGGAAGGATCTCCCTGAGAAGATCCACCACAAGGTCTCCGAGAATTGGATCAGCGCCACTCTCCTCCTCACTCCCGTCCTGGGAACTTACTGGTAACCCTCTCTCTCTTCTCCATCGATATCAAAGATCTGTCTGTTGTTCCAGATTGTGTATGTTTTGGTTTGTTCCTTTTCTATGATTGGTCTCCATGACTTGTTCTGCAGGCTTTGATTTGTTCGTTTCCTATGATTGGTCTCCATGACTTTTACCCTAACCTTTGTTGCTTTCATACTTTGTCTGATTCACTCTTCCGTTGCTTATTAACCTTTCTTTGTATTATAAACAAATGAAACTAGGTATGCTCAGAACTTCCAGGAACAGGAGAAACAGGAGCACAGGTTCTGAAACATGAAGAAGCCCCACTCTACTACACCTATTTGACGAGTTTAGTCGGAAGCCATTTCCTGTAATAGTGAATCTTCTTCTGAGTCAGTTGTTGTCTGAAACTCGCTATTTGCAAATAAATGTTTTAGTTCGTGACAATCACTATTGATCTGCATCTTTCTTGATATTATATAGACAACGTTTGCTTCCCTATAAAGCTTTTTTTTTTTTACAATCATGTCCATATACTGCACGCTGATATTTGACAAAAGAAGAAAAAAAAAATGCAAACGAAAGAGAATGACAAGGTTTAACATTTGATGCGTGTGGACCAAGACGGCTCCTCCTCTCAACAGTTGTATCCACATTCCTTCGCGTCAGGTCCAATAAATCTAGAGGTAAAGGGATCAACTCGAATCCACAACAAGGAGAAGATGGACGAAAGAAGGACAGACCAGACCACAATAACAGTCGGAGTCCGGTTCTGTCTTCCCATCAAACCCTTGAGGAACGGGTACAAGTGAACAATCACCCAAAGCGCAAAGAAGAGCTTACCAAAAAGAGGTCCCCAAGCCTGATACCCACTGTTGAGCGCGTAAGAGATACCCGCAACCACTCCCACGAGGTTTACAATGAGCAGAGTCGTCGGCGGGATCAGAAGCGTCGTCCATTTGATCAGGTAAAGCTCGGCTGAGTCGCCGTCTTCATCCGAGGCTTTCGATGTGACCGTGAAGTTGGTGTCTATACCGGCGAGCACTTTGAGTAGACCTTGGACGACTGCAAACAAGTGAGCTGAAACACCACCGATGACCCAAAACTGCTCGTTTCTCCACCACTCGTCTATACCCACTCCACTCCACCTCATTTCCAGTAGACCCGTTGCGAAAATCGAAAGAAAGAGAGAAAGAAACCATATGCTTGCCAAGTTACTTATCTACAGCCATTTGAACACCATTGCTTAGGACGTTTGAGATATGAATAAAGATTAAAGATAAGAGTGAAGCAAACCTCAGGGATGATGAACTGGTTGGTGAAGAGACAAACGGCAGGTAATGTGCAATACATGAGGAGAGGAATGGATGTGATTGGGTAGACTGTGGTGTTGACATATGCAAACCTCTCAAGAATCTTCAGTCTCCCTCCATAACCATACCATATTGGACAATGACGGCTAAAGAGAATCTCTATTGAACCTAGAGCCCACCTAAGCACTTGGTTCAATCTGTCAGAAAGATTGATTGGAGCAGATCCTTTGAATGCAGGTAGTTTAGGCATACAGTATATCGACCTCCAGCCACGTGCATGCATTTTGAACCCGGTGAGAATATCTTCTGTAACAGAACCATAGATCCACCCAATCTGAAGAATCACAGACAGAACATTAACAGATTAGAAAAAATCAAAGAAGCAACAAAGAAGCTTTGCAAGAGTGTGGGAAAGTACCTCACTTCCCCACTCTGTTGTGTCCTCGTATCCGCAGCTAATGACATGGATAGCTTCTTTAAGAAGGTTTTCTGGAGTAGCATAGAGAGGAACGCCTCCATTTTCCAGTAGTGTTGAAGCAACAAAAATATCTGATTGTCCAAACCGCTTCTCCAGTCTCATTTGAGACATCAGCAGAGTCTTGTCATCATCTAAACTAGGAACTGGTTTTGCAAAATTTGATACAGTTCAAGAGATGTGTAAATCGCAAAACCAGCATGTTAGTATAACAGGGAACTGAAACAGAAGGAGAAACAAGTTTACCTTCAATTCCCTCTTCTATATCACCAAGGGTGAATACAGGAACGGTTGACTCAGAGTGCTTGTCAGAACCCTTTTTAGATTTTGAATCCTTCTTTCTAGATACTCCACAAAGTTTAGAGAATGCACTTGCTCTCTTGTGTTTCGGTTTAACTGGAGGTTCATAACCATATAATGCAGTTCTGTTGAAAACACAGCCAGTTCCCACATATACAGGTCCTTGGATCCCATCTAAGCCTCTCAAATTTATCTGAAGATCACCATATCACATAATGCTAATGTTGATGAATTTTTTTGCTAAGATGATGTAAATTTTGGAAAGTGAAACTTACATCAAAGAATACGGTATTACGGTTAGCATATCTATCATTCTTGTCAATGCCATCAAATCTCTGAGGGAACTGGACATAACAAACTTGCTTCCCAATTTCAGGGTCCATTAGGAAGCACATTGCTTCTCTTAAGGCCTTGCTGTTATTTATGTAATGATCACAATCAAGATTCAGTAAGAAAGGCCCATTCGTTAGGACTGCTGAAACTCTAACCTGTCCATGTGAATAGAGTAGAGTACTGTTCAACAGATGTCAAAGTAGAAAAGTAAAAAAGAAACATTCATTGATGAGAAACTTACAAGTGCATTCATAGCACCAGCCTTTTTGTGATGCAGGAAACCTGGTCTCTTCTCTCTAGAAACATAGACCAAACGTGGAAGCTCGTTGCCTTCTGCATCAAGTCCACCATTTTGCCCTAAGAAAACCTGCATGCAATCAACAAATTTGATACTCACTTCTAGTATCCAAAGGGAAATGCAGAGATACCTACAAGATCATGCATTATTCTGTCTTACCTGGATCATTCCTGGATGATCCCTTGTGTTGTTTCCAGGCCATGGTGTACCATCTTGCATAACCCAACCTTCTCCAGGGACTTTCTGAGCCTTGGAAACAAGTGCATTTATTCTGATCTTGAATCTCTCATACTCCCTCTACAAAATATACAACACATGATAAAAAACAGCATTGCCAAAAAGGTAAAATACATACAAACCAACTTATACCTTCATAGCTCTGCGGTCTTTGACAAATGATGGATGAACTTTATCCTTCAGGTAATCAACTTTCAAAGCAAAGTACCATTCCGGTGCACGAGGCTCAATACTATACTTCTTGCAGAAAGGTACCCATTTTCTAGCAAACTCTGATGTCTCCGCTAGTGACTCAAACGATAACATGGCAGCACCATCGTCAGAAACGTAACAAGACACCTTATCCACCGGGTAATCAACCGCCATGATAGAGAGTACTGTATTGGCTGTCACCAGAGGTGGCTCCTTTAAAGGGTCAACAGTGCTCACAAAAATGTCCACAGCTGCTAACTGTGACGGTTCACCTGCACGGTCGTACCTAAGAGAGAGTCTATCGAGGTATGTTTCACGGTTAACAGGGAACCACTTGGGGAACTGATCAAGAACCCAAGATATAGCAAACCAAATCTCACATATCACTGATACTAGCCATAGACCAAACGCATTTGGCACTGGGTTTGTGACACGGTAATGTAAGAATAGACATAGAATTATGAGCCTCAGTGTTATAACCAATCTGTAAGGGTTTATCTGTGATGATCGAATCGATATTTTCCTTGAAAGTGGCTGCCTCGCCGCTTCGTCACTCCTGCACCATATTAAGAAAACATTATTCAACACATCACTTAAGGAACCAAAAGAGAGATATATAGAAAAGAAACTGGTACTCACAGCAAAGCCTCATCAATGGAGACATTAGTGGTGGCATCAAGATCAAATGCACCCCTTTCAGAAGCAGATTGAGATCTCGCAGGACTGAATGCGTTCTCCTGCTTCATTTTCCAGCCGTCAACTCTTTCCTTCCAGGCTGCATTGCGCAATCCGGTTACACCAAGATCTCTAACAGGATCCACAATCCTTCTGCTTGCTGCAAGGGACTTTCCACCAGCTATAGTGGAAGATACTGATTGTCCTTCAAGTGAAGCAGCAGAAGACTGTCCAGAAACCTATTAATAATTAAGCAAAAAGACAAACTTAAACATTTAACTCAAGCTGGATGTGATGTTAGTTCCACAATGTGTTACCTCTTGTCTACTAGCGAGACGAGTATTGAGATTTGGAGGGACCTCTATGTCAGAATCAGAGTTCTCAATCTCTTTCCCTTCCCCACGTGTAAGACGCCATCCAAGCATCCCCTCTGACATCCTCTCCGTCTGTGAGTTTTCTGTATAACTAAACTCACTAGCGTCTTCACCAGTGAAGCAATCCTCGTCTTTATCTCCAGGAATGGCAGGACTACCTAGACTCAATAGCAATGATACAAACTTTCAAGTTCAAAGAAGATAAGCAAACACTAAAGAAGAATCGAAGTGTATACCTTTGTGTCTCTTGTATATGGTCTTGCATTGAGCACAACACTGGTCTCCATATTTTCTTTCATACTCATAGCAAGGTCTACAAACTGAGAACGAGCAGACATCACACGCCACGAAGAGATCTCCATTCTCAGTTCTTCCAATGCTTTCAGTACATATCTGACAAGTCTTCTCTTCACCAGCGTTACTCATCAGCTTTCACGTTTCTCCTACGTAATGTATGAGTAAGACACACACATACACACACGCGCGCTCTCAGTCTCTTCTCTCTGTGTGCATTCATTCACTCTTGTACAAGTAGATATTTATAGAGGAGAATTGGCTTTGCTTGCAAGCTGCTGCGACCACTCTACATTGTCACCTTCACACTGTCTTCTTCTCTACTTAATTACACTCTTTTTCTTCTTTTACTCCACTTACCATCTCTTAAAATCGGTTGACATATTAACCGGAATTAAATGGTGAAATTGTTATCACGAGTTTAAAACTCATTTGATTGTGTAAAGACTCTAAAAACCATTAAAAATCCAAATTAATACTAACATTAATTAAATTGAGTTTTCGTGACGCAAGATAAAAATTGAACATAACCATTGGTAAGTAAAGTGCTATATATCATTTGATTAAACATATTCCAGGATTATTAAATATTTTATCAAACCGGTCAACAACAAACATAATCCCTTGTTCTTAAATATGTTTAGATAGAACCAACAGAAACGGCAGCTTTGATGAGTAAACCAAAGAGCACAAAAGGGTTAGAGAAGAAAGGTGAATGGTCACTGTCCACTTCGTACGCTTCTCTCGGTGGCCACCGCTTCATCATCGCCTCCTGCTGCTCCGGTTTAATCACCCGATCGTGCAAAGTCTTGATGTACACGCGAGGCACGTACTCCTCCACTTCTTGTTCTTTCTCTTCTTCTTCAACTTTTGTTGTCGTTAGCGCCAGAAGGGGACCTGGTCTCATTAGTAACGCAGCCAACGCACATTCCTTGAATATATTCATAAACAAAAACAGAGAGCATAAGGACAAAAGTCATGAATTGTGGATAAAATTATTTAATTTGAAATATCAAGAAACCTGTTGTGGACTCATGTGGTAAAGGAGCTTTCGTTGGAACTCCTGTTTGATAAGGGCACTGGTCGGAGGATTCTCGGTTCCTAAACCGAAACCAAGCTCATAGACATCACCGTGTTCTGATAGCTCAGGTACTCCCTGTGACAAAAACAATAAAACGTCACTCACAAGTTACCTTCATTTTATAAGATTTTTTTTATTACATCTTTCAAATCTTTATCGGTCTGAAACCCTAATCTGAGCATTGTAGCTGCGATATAAACAGCTAAAGAGATCTTCTTAGGGAATTTATGAATCGAGCTTGTTACGCTAAGCCCTCCTGCACTGTGACCAACAAGTATCACCTAATGACAAACACAAAACAGAGAAAACAGAGTGAGTTTGCTTCGGATTTAAGAAAAGAGTGTGTTTATGTGTGTGTGTGGGACCTGTTCTTGTTCGGGCAAAGAGGAGAGGAAGTCGATGAGTGGTTGGTTGTATTGGTCGAAGGAAGTTAGAGAATCAGCAGAGGTAGGATCGATGCCTGAGGATTTGAGGTCGATGCAAGTGACGGTGAAGCCAGAGACTTCCATGAGACACTTGATTTTGTACCAGCACCATGATCCTAAGCTTATGCCGTGTATAAGGACAAAGTGTGGTGGTTTCGTTCTTGGTTTTGAAACTAGGGTTTCTTCTTGATTCTCCTGCGCCATCGATCACGCCGGAGATTTGATAAGATTTTCTTCAGCTAAGTGCTGTGGGTGTTTTCTTTGGGGTCTTTGTCACATATGTCAAGCGCATATATAGTGGTGGAAGATATATATTTGCTTCTCCCATTCCATTTTAGTGTGATTTTCTTCTTATTATAGCGTTTTTAATATTTATCAACAATTATTTTATTCTTATGAAATGATCAATATACACGTTTATTGCACTTCGTATAGTTGAGGTAGTCAATATGAGTAATAATTGTCTCTGCTGACTAAATTCTTACAGTTGGTTATATGTGTGTTTATTCGCACTGGTTATACGTTTTTTTTATAATGGTATAGTCATAGATAATAATCATCCTTAAGAGATTTACATAATATAGATATAAATCTAGTATCTGATAGCTGTTTTCGATTATATACTAATCGTTATTACAAAATGTTACCTAGATTCAGGTGTATATCACGTGTTAGACATATTGTATATGGTAACGACCCGTGCTAGGATTCATTTTTATTTGATTAAAATTTATAACTAATTATGTAGGACAGCTGGTTTTTTCTCGGTCAAGTTTCTAACGTAAAAACAATAACGTTCGTTGACCAGTTCAATGGCTCGTTACTAAAAAGAAAGATTAGTTCTTGTTGGACGTATGTTAATGATCAGTAAAGTTAGAAAAACAATAACGTTCGCTGACCAGTTCAATGGCTCGTTGATTACCTCCCACGTCAAAAACTCTAATTTTTTTGACTTGTTGAACGTATGTTAATGATCAGTAAAGTTAGAAAAACGTACATGTCATGATATCTATACGTAGAACTATCAGGTTATAAATGAAAAGAATTGCGACTTTTGAACAAAAATAAAGGCAATCAATTAGGTGCAAATAATTAACCACTGATTGAGAAGGTGGAAAAGGAGATATGTCACAAACAAAGATGAAGATATCACCTCCTTTTCAACGAGTAACGAAAGCGTCTTTCTTTCTGTATTCCTTTTTTCAATATCTCCTTAACTTTCGGTTTATTTTGTACCGCTACATATTTATATTTTTTTCAACTTTTATGCTAGACAAATCAACGTGTGATTGTGAATGAAAATGACATACATGACTTATGGTCAGAATTCAAGTTGTGATATTCCAGTATGCAATATATATTCCGTATTATGAGGTTTTCCTATACATCTTTTAACTCTTTCTCCGCTAACCAGTTTTAAGGAATTCTTAACCAATAAACGTGTAGTCTTCAAACACCGGATAATCCGCCTAAGCAAACGTTACAAAATCCAAAATATAATTTCTTGATTAGAAAATACAAAATCTCCGCTTACGTATACATTCATAATTTCAACATAATAGTGAACACATGTTTTCTTGAATGTTTTTACGTGCATTCAACTGCAGTACATACTTTTGATATTTAGAGGAGCGTGGGGGAAATGCCGTAAGTGTGTGAGGTGACATTTGAAATGGCCTGAACTGAGACATGTGCAAAAAGAAAGCCTTTACCAATTGTCAGAGTCTTTGTGGACGAGAGAATCAAATTCATTATGATCATGAAACTTTCTTTTTCTTTGTGGTAGACATTAGAATGAATGTACAGCAAAAATCAATTTATATTTGTTTCGGTAAATAAGACGATTGCCACTAATTTCTCACTCCTTAACCATCATCGATCAGGCTTTATATTTAGGGCAAACTCAAAAGTGGAGAGAAAAGAGCGAACGAGATGATTGTGCATGCGTTTTCTGTTTGATTAGAAACTAACTCAAGTAAAATGTCAACTAAACATAAGTATATAATACATGCAGACATATAGATCAGGAGATAGTGGAAAAAGCAATGTCACTTTGTTTCAAAGTTCTTTAGTGTATACTGACGCGCATATCTTTTCTTCTACAACTGTTCAATCATTGAGAAGTATACTACATAGTTGAACAGTTGTTTTATATAATAACAAATAAAGATAGTTACATTCAAAATTTACATCTCCTTTGTATTTAAAACTAGTTTAAAACTTTAAGACATAATATATACTACTAATTAAGAAAGTAGATGAAGAAAGTGTACACAAACAATAGTCAATGGGGGGACGACCCATAGCATTTTCGGTCAACTGTGCATGCGTTTTCTGTTTGATTATAATCTTCTCTCTTTCTCTTTTTTCCTTTGTTGCAACTAGCAACCAACAACCATGTTAATCGTGGTGAGTCTGGAAAGGCTCAAAAACTTTGGACTGAAAACACAAATTTCTTTAAAAAAACTTAGTAAGTATATATCTATCTAGAGAGATTCGAACTTGTTATCTATAGCCTAAAACGTTCATGGGCCTTTTTGAACTAATTATCATTTAACATGGGCCGTTTTTTGTTGAAATATGTGACAGTCAGAGCTTTGATTTCTATTTGTTACTGTGGCTTTTTAGGGTTTGAAAATTTGAATGGGAACAAGACCGCCAATGTTATCATGTTCACACTGTCTAGTTCCATCGAAACTCGTAACCCTAATTTTCAAATCCTCTTTCATACTGTTTCCCCTGTAGTTGATAAACCAACGTTTCTCCAAATCCAGGTCAGGTCAATGTAAACCTCTTCCTCTCCTCATTCTCTCTCGCTCTTTCTTTTAAAGAGAATCAGAGGAGATATCATCCACTTCGTCTGATTAGGGTTCGTCAAATCTACTATATTCTCATTCATAAACGATTTTTGAAACTGTTCTTCTCATGTTACAATTTCCTCTTTTCGTATGTTAGATGGATCCTTACACAGAAACTGGATCAGTGAATGTTGAATTTGATTCATCCTCGTGGCCACATTCTTCCAAGACATTACCAGAACTATTAACAGGTACTGTCTTTGTTTCACCCCCCCTTGTCATATAATTGGTTACTGCTTTATGTTTGTTTCTGTGTATACAAACATTTTTTGCATCTACAGAGATATGTTATAAAGCTCAAAGAATGCTCAAGCTGATTAAAGATGGTCAACCTGAGCCGACAGAGAGTTTTCTTACCTTATATCAGTCTCTTGGTGAGACTTACAACCTTTTGAACCAAGAGCTTCTCAACGGCCTTCTCAAAGTTGGTTTTAAACCATCATCATCTTCTGACCACAACATTGCCTCAGCTCCGGATTTCAGCTCTTTTAGATCTGATAGCTCTCATTCTCTGGAGTTTGATCTGGTGTCAGGAGTCTCTTACTCATCTCTCAAGCACCACCACGAGCTCTCACCAAGGAGGAGATATCCTGGAAAGGAGCCGAGTTTGAAACCAAATGACGAAGCTGAGAAGAAGGACCAGTCTGCATATTCGCTTGCTGATATCTTCAGTGACGAGCTTAGAACCGCACTGAAAGATCTAGAAGAGAGAAACAGACTGGTGGGTGAGTTAGAGAGCAAGCTATCTGATTCAAGCGACAAAATCAAGACTCTAGAACGCGAGCTCGACGAGTGTCATGAGCTTCTAGAGGTATCGGAAGTCGAGGTTTCGAAGCTGAACGAAATGTTGAGTGAGCGAAAGACCGAGAAAGCCGACGATGGTGTTGCTGATGACTTGATGTTAGATAGCCTGAGAGCAGAGCTGAGGTCGAGAGATGTTCAGATCGAGCAAATGGAGGAGTATTTGAACCAGGTGTGTGTCAAAGACACTGAACTTGTGTCTGACGAGTCGAGAACCGACAAGAATGTCGTGGAAGAGTTGAAAAGCAGAGTTGAAGAGCTCGAGAATCAAGTGGAGAAGCAGAGAGATGTGATATCAGAAAGAGAGGAAGAGAAACGGGAAGCTATAAGAGAGCTTTGTTTCTCTCTCGATCATTACAAGAGCAGGTACATTGAACTTGTAGTATCACTTTCAGGCAATAACTAACAAGGTTTTTTATTATGATCTAATTTCATAATATAAAAGTCGCATTTAGCTTATGACTAGTTCAAGTCAAGGAAGTTAACAAGCAAATTATATAAATTTTCCAATATGATTACCACACCATAGTTTTTTTTACTGTTTTTATAAACAATTTAATAAGAAAAAAAGAGTTAATCAGTTAATCACTAATATGATAACCACACAATAATTAGAAGAAAGAAAAACAAGTCAAACAAATCTAATCAGCTTTCTAAGGATCACCATGCAATGCAAGACATACATGATTATTCTATCTATAAATTAGACTTCATTTTAGATAAATTTCAACCATAAGACTACTAAACGTAATTTAAAAAAAATATATATATTCATAATTCTGTATCGTAAAATATAACAAGAACAATGTCTTCATCACAACTTGCTATCTTTTGCATCATTATGATTACCTTATGTCCTTTTCATGAATGTATGTGTTTTTTTTTTTCCTTCTGAAATACATTATAAAGATGAATGTTTTCAAGATTACAAGCTCCTTGAGCCATATACTAGTGATTACACTAGTTTTTTTTTGTTCATTTCTTTATTATCATTGCAATCACATCAAAATAATGTTGTTACTTTTCTTGTTTATATAGTCGTTAATGGCCGAGGTCTTAAAGCAAAGGGCCCTCCCCCATATTGCCAGGAACTCAAAAATTGCGCCCTCCAATTTAGCAAATGCTTTAAATGTCACAACGGGCCTAATAGTGGAAGTATATTCGAAACCAAAACAAGATGTAGTGCTGCGTGCAAGCCATAATTTATCTGGAGACATGCAAATAACATTGAATAAACGTGAACATGCAAATAGCACTGAATAAACGTGTATTTTATTGTCTAATTTATCTAATTTTGTTTTCCATTTTAATAACACAACAATTTTGATCTGCACGAGTGTGCGGGTATTTTCTTTAAATTTTTATATCATAATTGTTTTAGAAATATTTTCTTTAGTTAATTTTAAGCTTTAGACATTTCTTTTTGTTTAAAATTGATTTAGTACATACATTTATTAATTCGTAAAAGATAAAGAAACTCAAAAATAAGTTCTTCAAAAAAAATAGTTCATTAAATATAGTACCAGGGGCATTGAAGTGTAAATACAAAATCAAAGATATTTTTATTTTGTACTCCTCTTAATAGATTAGATGCTTATTTTTAGTACAACAAAACAAATTAATGCTCAAGTAAATGGTAAAAGTGACAAGTTAACAAGCAAAGTGACAAGTTTGTTAAAGCTTAGTCTATGTTTTGACTCCAAAAGTGTTGGGCTTAGTCTCTCCTGCAATATGTAGGGGTGGGCAAAATTAGACACATAGTTGTTCTACATCGGTAGTTGGAAAGGATCCTTACTAATATATAAAATAGATGAGTCACTCCCCTAATTGTCAATTGGTTTTAGGTTAGAAGCCCATCTAACTTAACATGGTATCAGAGTCCGATCCACGCAATCCAACCCGATCCATATCGATCCAGCCCAAAGTTGGTCCATCGATCATTGTCCGAGCATTCCGAGATTGACACTCAAAGAACCATCATCTCGAGGGGGCGTATTAGACACATAGTTGTTCCACATCGGTAGTTGGAAATGATCCTTACTAATATATAAGATAGATGAGTCACTCCCCTAATTGCCAATTGGTTTTAGGTTGGAAACCCATCTAGCTTAACAGGCAAAATACTTGTAAATATTGATTCAAGCTGTTATTCGTTTCAATTCGATCCGAAAAATCTGGATATTTGTAACTTAACGAATCGAATCAAATACTAAAATTCAATATCCGTCGAAGACGAAACAAATCACAAATACTAATACTTTTAGAAATGGATATCCGATCTGATCCGTTATATATATATATATATATATATATATATGTATGCATGTTTATAAAATTGTATAATATATAAACTTTTGTATCTATATAGTTTTTATAATGTTTTTATTCACTAAATTAAATATTTAGTTATCAAAAATTTGAAATAATGCACCTTTTAAAAAAATTGTAATGAAATATTATTATTTTATATCAAATTTTCTTATTTTTCTTTGTTTTTATTCTTTTTATTTTTTTAATTATTTTTTACGGATCGAATCGGATATCCGACAAAAATCTGGAAATTTGTGGATATCCAGAACACCAAATATCTAAAAATTTACGGATCGGATCAAATCGAAAAATCGATTATTCATTCTCCGAATATCCGCTTCATGCCACCCCTTTTGACTCCAGAGAGAACTACGGTTCTGCTGGCTTTGCGTATCAAAAACGTATCCCATCCCTGAATCTCTTTAATGATGAATAAAGTTAAGTGTGAAAAAAAAAGACAAGTTAACAAGCAAATTGTATAAATAATTTATTGTGTTTAGACTGTAGACAAGGCATCTGTCACGGAGTAGAGAAAATTAATTTAGTTGAGCAGTGAAACCATCTTTATATTTTTTTTTTTTATCAACAAACCATCTTTATATATTCATCCTTGATATCGTCTTTTAGTTACATAATACTACACAATGGTAAACTAGAAGAAACCCAAACTAGTGAAAACTATAAAGGAAGACGAGTAAAAAGCATATTTTCAAAATCACCGAAGTTAAAGCTCAGGGATCTTTATCCTTGAATAAGCTCCACGAGAATTTGCTCATAACATTTTCGTCAACTAACTTGTATTGATGAGACAGTTGCCTGTGAATCAACCCGCAACACTTGTCTACTTTGCTTTGATAGTTGCTGTACAAAGCTGGTATTGTTACAGATAAGATGGTCCCTGTCCACACCACAAAACCACTGAGTTTTGAAACAGCAAATACTTGTGGTAAACCATTTAATAAAACAAGAACAGCAAGCAAATCAAATGGGGTAAGTTACTAACCGATATAAACAAGAGTGCAGAAGGAAATATAGCTACCAATGGCAGAGAGAAGCCACAGACAAATCACCACCTGCTACGCAGAGAAACAGTCAAGACTATTGTTAACACATCTAATAAAGCCCAATGTGAAAGGGGTTTGGCTTGATAACCTTGAAGAAGAGGCGAAAATCGTTGCCAACTGTAACATCATGAGCCATTACAAGCAAGTGGTTGAGTTTTACACGTAAGGAAGCTGCAGTACTATTAACCATTTCCTCGGATAGAACAAGCTCTGGTAACGAATCCGCCTGTCTGCTTATACAGGTAGAGAGATCAGTCACATAAACAGCAAACTAATTACAGACTATATCGTGGTGAGAACTAGTGCGCACCTGTTCCTAAAAGCAGAAACCTGAGCATGGACGAATGATATTATAATCCCAATAAGTAACACATCCGAAGAAACAGATAAGATAGGCAATCCAGAAAGCTCGAAAGTAAGCCAAGCTGCGGTCGATAAAACGATAACCCCCAAGGAATGGTTTCTTCTCCTCCATAAGAGCAAGTCAGCAGCTGCATGATGATCAAAGAACAAAGCCATTACATTTTAAAAAAAAAAGTTCTAAGAAGTTCACAAAACAGTGACCTTTCTTTGCTTTTCTAGCCAAGAGATCGAAATCCATCTAAGTCTTTAATCATTCAAAAGATCCAGCATTAACCTAAACTTTCACGGTGATACAGAGTGTACAGTGAAATCAGAAACCCTAAACCCTAATTCTCTATCCGAAAACAACCCAAAATTGAAAAATACAGAGAAAAGGACTCGCCTTTGCCACCGCCCATGAACTGATGAACCGTAACTTGCCGACCCAGCAATCGATAATCCGACGTGGATCCTCCTCCTTCATTTCTTCCCTCGGAATCACCTTCGATGTCACTCGAACTGTCCATCGGAGATTCTGGGATATAGAAAAGGAAAGTAGATTTGATCGGAGAATGACGAAAGAGGAACCAAATTCAACTTCTCCGCTTCTAGTCAAACTTTCTTCATTTCTTTACACTTTCCTCTCTCGACTCGTCGTCGTCGTCATCGTCATCATGATCAAATCATACTATATTCTTTCCTCGAATACTTTTAAGCTGTCAGAATATTAAAAGAAAAAAAAAGAAAACAATTACGTAAGGCCTTGGGCTCACTAGCCCAATATCTCGGCCCATAACTTTACAGCGACAAACATATAATAACAACAATACTTGTCATGTCTATGAGACAAGCAGTGACTAGTAACCAAAAACGTAAGGCCTTTGGGCTCACTAGCCCAATATATCGGCCCAAAATTTTACGGCGACAAACCCATAATAACCCACAATACGTGTATGTCAATGAGACAAGCAGTGACTTAGTAACCCACGAACGGAAGCATTTCATCATCTAGAATCCAACAATGGCGATTCGTTCTGTAGCGAGTAGAAGAACCCTAGCCGGTCTAAAGGAGACGTCTTCTAAGCTTCTGGGATTCAGAGGAATCCAGACTTTTACGCTTCCTGATCTCTCTTATGACTACAGCGCGTTGGAGCCGGCGATTAGCGGCGAGATTATGCAGATTCATCACCAGAAGCATCACCAGACGTACGTCACTAATTACAACAATGCCCTCGAGCAGCTTGATCAGGCCGTGAGCAAGGGAGATGCTTCCACTGTCGTCAAGCTGCACAGCGCCATCAAGTTCAACGGCGGAGGTGTTTTTTTGACTTTTTTTCTTTATTTTTCCGATCTCGGTTTTGTTGTGTTCGGTCGGGATGTTTTTAATTGGTTTGATTGCAGATTAGGGTAGTATTAAAGTTGCGAGCTTTTTAAGTTTTGATTAGTTGAGTTGACTAAAGTTTTGATTTTTTTCATCGCTGTTCTTAATTTTCCTTAAGAAACAATCCGGTTTTTCTTGTTTTTCGATCTCTGTTTGATTGTGTTCGGTCGGGATGTTTTTAATTGGTCGGATTGCAGATAAGGGTAGTATTAAAGTTGCGGTCTTTTTGAGTTTTGATTTTTATGTTTGTTCTTGAAGTTTCCTCAAGAAGCAATAGGGGAAAGGAATGTTTTTTTTTTTGTAGTAGAGAATGAAACTCAATGGTGTTTCATATTTTATTGTTTCAGGTCATGTGAACCACTCGATTTTCTGGAAGAATCTTGCCCCTGTTAACGTGAGTTTGTGTGTAAGAGTTTCTTTCTGTTTATTACTGTTAACTGTTTTGTGCTTAATGGTGTGTGTGTGTGTGTTTAAACGTATAACAGCAAGGTGGTGGAGAGCCACCGAAGGGAGCACTTGGTGGAGCTATTGATACTCACTTTGGCTCTCTTGAAGGTTTGGTGAAAAAGATGAGTGCTGAAGGTGCTGCTCTTCAAGGCTCAGGATGGGTGGTTCGTATTTTTTTTTTCAACATTTTAATGTCATTTGATCATATTGTTTGGCTTTGGTGCTTCACTTATTACCATGGTTATTGACTCTTGATTGATTTAGTGGCTCGGTCTAGACAAAGAGCTTAAGAAGCTTGTGGTTGACACAACCGCCAATCAGGTAATATTTTCATGATATCGATATTGTTCAAAAGGTTTTTAGATTTTTCCGGGATCTTGATATTATATATATATGGTTTGATGGATCTAATGAACAAGAATCTGTTTGGTATCATCAGGATCCACTTGTGACAAAAGGAGGGAGCTTTGTTCCTCTGGTGGGTATAGATGTTTGGGAGCATGCCTACTACTTGCAGGTAACAACAACACTTGTTATCCTTTAAAAGCAGTGAGTTAGCTTATAGGATTTACGAATTTAATCAAGTATTTTAATCACTATTTTAATTCTTGCAGTACAAGAATGTGAGGCCGGATTATCTGAAGAACGTGTGGAAAGTGATCAACTGGAAATACGCAAGCGAAGTTTATGACCAGGAATGCAAGTGAGTTCGTTACAGCCTACAGGATAACATCATAAAGAGAGGACACAGTTCCCCGGCTCCGGCTTTGTTTTTATAAGGTTGTCTGAAACAAAACTTTACAATGTCTCTCTTTGTTCTTTTGAGTTGGCTCAATGTGTGGTTGCAATAATACACGTTTTCCAAAAGAGTTTCCAAGAATAAAATTTTCTGCGATGTTTATATTCTTTTTGCTCTTAGCATTTGTGATAAACTTTCAAATTGAAACTCCCACAAATACCAGAGAGCTCATCGCCACATTCAAATCGTAAGAGTTCGTTTTCTCGACGTAGTTGTAATCAATCAAAAGATGGAAAGCAAAACTGTAGTTTTTAAGTATCTTGCTCAGTACTGGTGTAAATATCTTCAACACAAGCCGTTTTTTACGTAGTAACGTAGAGGTGCATCTCTCGAACATAAGCATTAAATGTGATTTTATGAAGTAATCTTTGGTCGTGATGAACGAAGTCGGGTTGTGTGATAGTAGGAAGATGTTGCAGCTAATACTTTCGTTAGTAATGATTTGTGTTTACACTACAAGAAAACAGCGACATTCCGAGAGAATTCCGAGGGCAAATGATGGTCCTCGGAATTTTCTGAGGAAAAACCGAGGACATTTCGAAGAAACCCGATTTCTGGGTTTCCTCGGAATGTCCTCGGAAATTTATGAGGAAATTCCGAGGAAACACCATTTCCTCGGAAATTTCCGAGGACATACCGAGGAAGTGATGTCCGTGGGAAAAAACCGACGGATATTTCTTCAATTCCGAGAACTTTTTGTAGCCGTTAGAGAGCCGTTGGGAGAGCCGTTGTGTGATTTCAAATATTCCGAGGAAATACCGAGGAAATGTGAACTTTCCTCGGAATTCCGCCAGTATGTCGGTAGGAATTCTTCTATAAATACAGCCATCCCTCCTCCTCTTCATTCACCCCATTTCTTCTTCTTCTCTCCTAGTATCACAAATTTTAGATCAAAAAAACATGTCTTCTTCAAATTATTTTCGTTCTTGGATCGATCGACCTCATTTGGATCCGGAGACGAGATTGCTTACGGAAGAATACCAACAAGGTTTAACCGAATTCATGGCGTTATATCGCCGACAACCGGAAGCAGAAACAGGTAAGTTAAGATGTCCTTGCTCTAATTGTAAAAATAGAAAAGTTATTAAAGAGTGGGATGTTTGAACTCATTTATTTTTGAATGGGTTTACACGAAGTTACAAAATTTGGTATCATCATGGGGAAACTGGTTATGAACTTGGTAGTACTAGCGAACCTCAGCCGGCGGTTAGATTAGAAGAACCAATTAGAACGGATTTAGATTATGGTGTAGGTACTGAGCAGATGGTAAATGATCATTTTAGAGGGGAAGATTTACCCAATGCAGAAGCTAGGAGATTTTATGATATGTTGGATGCTGGAAAGCAACCTTTGTATGAAGGTTGCAGAGATGGTCATTCAGCTTTATCATCTGCTACAAGACTGATGGGCATTAAGACCGATTATAACTTGGCTGAAGTCTGTGTGGATGCGATAGCTGATTTTGTAAAAGGTATTCTACCTGAGGATAATGTAGCTCCAGGTTCATACTACGAGGTGCAGAAACTCGTATCCGGTGTTAGTTTACCGTATGAAGTAATAGATGTATGCAGCGATAACTGCATGATTTATTGGAGGGCGGATGAGCAGCGGATTACATGCAAATTTTGTGGGAAGCGTCGTTACAAAGATACGAGTGGAAGAGTTCCAGTGCCATATAAGAGGATGTGGTATTTGCCTTTGAAGGAAAGGTTGCAGAGGTTGTATCTTTCGGAACGCACAGCGCAACGAATGAGATGGCATGCGGAGCACTCAACAGATGGTGAGATTAGACATCCTTCTGATGCAAAAGCGTGGAAGCATTTCCAATCATTGTATCCCGACTTTGCATATGAGAGAAGAAATGTCTACCTTGGATTATGTACTGATGGTTTCAGCCCGTATGGGAAGAGTGGAAGACAATATTCTCTATGGCCAGTCATTGTTACACCATATAACTTACCCCCAAACTTGTGCTTGCGACGAGAGTTTTTGTTTCTCTCCATTCTCGTTCCCGGGCCAGAGCATCCTAAGAGATCACTTGATGTGTTTCTTCAGCCACTAATATATGAGTTGCAACAACTATGGGCTCACGGTGTTGAAACATACGATATTTCGTGTAAAGAAAACTTTCAAATGCGGGCAGTACTAATGTGGACAATAAGTGATTTTCCAGCATATGGTATGTTATCTGGATGGACAACGCATGGGAGGCTATCATGTCCATATTGTCAAGATGACACAGATGCTTTCCAACTAAAGAACGGAAGAAAAACGTGTTGGTTTGACTGTCACAGACGATTCCTACCACATGATCATCCATACCGTCGGAGTAAGAATTTGTTTAGGAAGAACAAACAGGTGTTTGATGGTCCACCTGAGGAAGTTAGTGGAGAAGGTTTGAAGACACAACTAAGAGATTACGGTGCAGAAAGGACCCCAGACGTTGGTGGACATGAGCATTTTCCGGTAGATGCTGTTGGAGATCTACATAACTGGCACAAAAAAAGTATTTTCTTTGATTTGCCATACTGGGAGCATCATCTGCTAAGGCATAATTTAGATGTCATGCATATTGAGAAGAACTTTTTTGACAATCTCATGAACACGATCCTTAACGTTAAAGGTAAAACAAAGGATAATTTGAAGTCAAGACTGGATTTAGTCGATATATGTGCTCGTGCAGAACTTCATGTTGATGAGAATGGTAGGGCTCCTTTTCCCATATACCGATTGGATGGAGAGGGAAAAGATGCTTTCTTTGATTGGATATCAAACGATGTGGAGTTTCCGGATGGTTACGCATCTAATTTGCGTAATTGTATCGACAGAAAGGAAGGAAAGTTTATTGGCTTGAAAAGTCACGATTGCCATGTGATGATGCAGCGCCTCCTTCCTTTTGCCTTCAAAGAACTATTACCACGAAAAGTTCATGAAGCAGTTGCAGGGATAAGTGCTTTCTTCCGCGATTTATGCAGCAGATCAGTGACTCTTGAAGGTATTACAAATTTGAAGACTAACATAGCCGTGATTCAGTGCAACCTTGAGAAGATATTTCCTCCCTCATTTTTTGATGTTATGGAGCATCTTGTTATTCACCTGGCAAGAGAATTGGAACTTGGTGGTCCTGTGCAGTATAGATGGATGTATCTGTATGAACGGTATATGTTCCATTTGAAGAAGATGGTGAAAAATTTTAGTAGGGTGGAAGGTTCTATAGTCGCACAGATGATCAATGAAGAGATTTCAAACTTTGCCGAGTACTACTTTCCAGCAGAAGTTCATACCAAAAACAGAAGACCTGCTCGGCATGATGATAGAGGCGAACGGGCAACATATCATGTTAAGGTTCCAGACATTTTCACAGATATTGGACGACTTAGCGGAAAACCAAAGGACCGTCGACTTACTGACCAGGAGCGTAGTCATTTGCAAACATATTTGCTCACCAACTGCGAAGATGTTCTTCCATATGAGAGGTAAGTTTACTACTAATTTAAATTTTTTTAACAAATAAACATTTAAATTTTAATTAATAATATTATTGTTATCATATGTACAGGATTTTCATGGCAGAAAAGCGGTTCGAACATAGATACGCCACAGAGACGGAACTTGAAGAAATGAAGCAGAGAGAATTTGCTGGATGGATGTTTACTTATGTGAGTGCTTTAAACTTCATAAAATTTAATTTTTCACATTTTTATACTAATTCATATGTGCTATTACACAGGTGTCTGCTGGTTTGGCCAGAGGTAAAATATTTGACGATTGGATACGCGATATGGTGGTTGGCCCAATATGTGTTGTGAAGTCATATCCGAGATTTTGTACTCGAGGATATTCATTCACAACTGAAAAGAGGAGACGTTCGCGTACGACCTATGATGCTGGTGTTTGTTCTGCATCAGGAGATGATGTATACTACGGACACATACAAGAGATTATGGAAATCAAGTATTTGGGCATGCTTGGATTGCGATGTACTGTTTTCTATTGTGATTGGCACGACAACACTCCAGATCGAGGTGTGACAACAGATGCATTTGGTGTTACATCAGTACATTCGAGGCGGAAGCTGCAATATTATGATCCTTTCATTCTTGCTTCTCAGGCCGATCAGGTAAGTGAATGTAAATTATTCAGAATGATTGATCATAATTTATATTTTTACTAATAATTTTTTTAATGTTACAGGTTTGTTATATCAAGTACCCCCGGGTAAGAAACAGAGATGATCCATGGGTTACAGTAACAAGAGTTAACCCGAGAGGCCGAGTTCATGGAAGTTCTGAGCTGGAAGACCCACTACAACCAATCACAGCCGGTAACTTAAGTGCAGGAGAAGATGTAGCAGAAGGTGTTCTTGTAGTCGATTTGACCGACTTCGCAGAAGAAGCCGTCGTTCATGCAGAAGATGAACCGGTTATTGGAGAGTTTCACCAAGATCCAGATTCCGATTCATCTGGTGATGATGGCTCGGAATCAGAGTAGTTTTTTTTTTTTTTTTTAAAAAAAATTTAGAAAAACCGAGGAAATACCGAGGGCCACTAGGGTTTCCTCGGTATTTACCTCTAGATTTAGGGATTTGATTATTTTGTGTTGTTCCTCGGTATTTCCTCGGAAAATACCGAGGAAATACCGAGGATATCCGGGATTTTCTCGGAAAATACCGAGGAAATACCGAGGAAGGCAATGATTTTCAATACTTTCCTCGGTATGTCCTCGGTATTTTCCGAGGAAATCCCGAGGAACTGAGTTTAGGGAACCGTAAACAACGTTTTACGGATTGAATAACATGTATATAGCCTTCATTAAGTGTCTTAACCATATTATGAAGTCATACTTAGGTGTTTTACACAATAACAAACACTTTTTACGATTGCTTGAACGAAAACCACACAGCATAAGATAAACACTTATACACTTTAACAAACGTGAAACGAGATACTTACAATCATTTCTGATATTTTGTTTTTTTATGGTTTATGTTCATCTATACAAAGAATCCTCAATGGTATGCGTTAAATTTGAATAAGAAATGAAAATCGGGAAAAAAAATTGGAATTTGAAACCCCAAATACTTGTTTCCTCGGAATGTCCTCGGTATTTTCCGAGGAAATTCCGAGGAAGCTGTGGTCCTAGGAATTTTTTTATTCACCCGGGAAACCCCTAACCGCCAAACATTTCATGAAATATCGAATATTCCAATACCGAGGGAATTCCGAGGACCTATTAAAAAAAACCGAGGGAATTCCGACGGAAATAGTCCGTCGGACCCCTCATAAATTAGGGTAACCGCGATCTTCTTCCCCATTTCTCTCTTCCTCTCCTCTCTTCCTCTACGCGGCTCCTCCTTCTCCTCCATCGATTTCCGGCGATTCCCACCGTTTCTTTCCTCCATTTCTTTGCCAAATCTCTTCCCAATCATGTAAGAACTCTATATCTCTCTCTTTTCTTCCAAAATTGTGATTGATTAGGAATGATGGGATTAGAATTTCGGATTTTAGGGTGTTAGATGATAGTTTAGGATTGCATGAGTAGTTTAAGTTAGGATTGTGGGTTTGATTGTTGTTTTTCATTGATTTGAAATGGTTTTTTTTTTGGTTAAAATTCTAAACGTTTTTCTATTTTTAAAACGTTTTTTGATTTTTTAAAAACAATTTTCTAATTTTAAAAACGTTTTTTAAGTTTCCAGTAATAATAAAACGTTTTTAAAATTTTTTTAAAATTTTTTAAAAACTTTTATCTATTTTTTAAAGCAATTTATTAATTTTTTATACTCATATATATATATATATATATATATATATATATATATATATATATATATATATATATATATATATATATATATAAATCATGTAATCTAATAAATTATAATTTTTTCTTAATTTTAAATGTATTAAAACTTTTTTAAATATATTAAAACTTTTTTTAAATATATTAAAACTTTTTTTTAAATTTTTTTCAAACTTATATTTATTTTTTTAAACAATTTATTAATTTTTTATACTCATATATATAAATCATGTAATCTAATAAATTATAATTTTTTTTTAATTTTAAATATATTAAAACTATTTTTCTTATATTAAAACTTTTTTAAATATATTAAAACTTTTTTTAAATATATTAAAACTTTTTTTTAAAATTTTTTCAAACTTATTTCTATTTTTTTAAACAATTTATTAATTTTTTATACTCATATATATAAATCATGTAATCTAATAAATTATAATTTTTTTTTAATTTTAAATATATTAAAACTATTTTTCTTATATTAAAACTTTTTTAAATATATTAAAACTTTTTTTAAATATATTAAAACTTTTTTTATAATTTTTTCAAACTTATTTCTATTTTTTAAACAATTTATTAATTTTTTATACTCATATAAATAAATCATGTAATCTAATAAATTATAAATTTTTCTTAATTTTAAATATATTAAAACTTTTTTTAAATATATTAAAACTTTTTTTTAAATTTTTTTCAAACTTATTTCTATTTTTTTTAAGAATTTATTAATTTTTTATACTCAGGTCTTATGACGATGATCAGACCCCGCCTCCTCGACAGCGTCGTGGTCGTGGCTCGGGGAGTGTCTCCGTTCAGGATTCCCAATCGCCCCGCAGCTCGCACCAAACATCTCCCTCTCCCTTTCCCGAAGCTCCTACTGGCTCCGGTGCTGCACCCCCTATTCCTCCGACTTATGTGGGTCCTCCGGAACTGGTGAGGGTTGCGGAGTATGTTCGACAGCCGGGTCGTGAGCGGCTGCCGTTTCTCACTCCGTATCCATCTGGACGGCATCAAACATGGTTCGACCGATCCGCGAACGGGATCAGCACATGGCTCAACCATATGATGTACTCGTCTTTGGACGAGGGACATCCGACTTTCTCGGACTTCCCTACCTGGAAGAAAGTCCTGTGGTTTCAACAATTTGCGGTAAATTTCTCAATTTTTTTTTTTTTTTTTATTTTTATTCTTAATATAATTTTTCTACTAATTATGTATTTTTTGCAGCAAGAGTTCAACTGGAATCCCGACCTTACGACGTTCATCTATTACCACTTCGTCCATAAAGTCATGACGAACTACTCGTATCAAATGCACGAGTGGAAGAAGAAGTGGCAAAAAGACAAGGTTTTTTTACTATTTTAAATATTTCTTAAATTTATTATTAAATTTTTTAACTTATCTAACAATTTTTTTTATAAAGGTCCCAAAGTCGATGAACATGACGGTCTGGGCGGATTTCTGTGTTCATTGGAGTAAGGATGAGACGAAAGCTACTTCTTCCACCAACTCCACGAACCGCAAAAGCGAGCGTCAAGGGAAGGGCGTCTTCAAGCACAACTTGGGTGCTCAGTCTCAAGCAACTCTCAGGGATCGCATGGTAATTTCATTCGTTTCTTTTTCAAATTTTATAAGTTTCAAATTTTTATTAATTTCTTCTAATTACTAATTTTTTGTTTAATTTATATTGATATCAAGGTGGAAGCAAATGACGGTCAGCCGGTTGATGATTTCGCCCTAATGAAGAGGGCGTATACCAACCAGAAGACCGGCGAGATTGATGATGGTCTTGCGAGAGATGTGGTCAACCTCATCAGCACTCAGCTTGAAGAAGCAGCGTCTCAGCTTCCAACCGACGACGACGATTCCACGGGTACCCAGTTGCCTCAGGCTCGGATCAACGAAATCGTTCAATCGGTAAGTTTTTTTTTTATAAAATTTCATTTCATGCATCTTAGCTATTGTTTAACTTTGTCAACCTATTGTTTAACTTTGTCAATTTTCTATTTCAGACGGTTCCAAAGAGGAAGGGACGTTTGTTCGGTTTGTCTCGTCGGGCCCAGTCAGTTGCATCTTCAGCCGCACCACCGCCTTTTGTTGATACCGAAGTACTCCTTGGTCAGCTGCAAGACAAGGATACTCGCATATCTGCGTTGGAGAACAAAATGGCGACTCAACAAGAGAGGTTCGAGGCTCAGCAAGCGGACTTCGAGGCACAGAAGAAGCTGAACGAGCAGATGATGGAGATGATGAGGACGTTGCACCCGAACGTGACCTTCCCGACTCTGCAGAACCCGAACCCCCAAAACCCAAACCCCAACTAGTAGTTTTTTTTTCTTACAACTTTCGAATGTTTTTTTATTTGTAATAATTTGAATTTGAATTTGAATTTTATATTTTCGAAATTAAATTTTAGAATTTTAATTTTCTATTTTCGAAATTTAATTTTTAAATTTTATATTTTCGATTTTAAATTTCTAATTTTCATTTTTTAAAAAAAATTAATTTTTTCCAAAATTCCGAGGAAACAGTCCCTCGGAATATTCCGAGGACTCTTTCCCTCGGAAAATTCCGAGGGACTGTTTCCGACGAATATAGTCCTCGGAATTTTCCGAGGGAAAGAGTTCTCGGAATATTCCGAGGGACTGTTTCCTCGGAATATTCCGTGGGACAGTTTCCTCGGAATGTTTCTCGGTTTCTAATCCGTAATCCGATGATCCGTTTCCTCGGAAAGTCCTCGGTATATACCGACGACCCGTCCGACGAAATGTCGTGCTCGGTATGTCCTCGGAACTGTTGTTCCTCGGAATTGCCTCGGAAATTTCCGAGGAAATTCCGAGGACTTGCTAAATACCGAGGCCATTATTCCGAGGGAAGATATGCTCGGTATATCGTCGGAATACCGTTATTCCGAGGACATTCCGACGATTTTTTCCCTCGGTATTGGCCTGTTTTCTTGTAGTGTTACCATAAAAACGCGTTTAAGACAATTTACATATTGTGCACTAACTTCGTTCTTTACGCCTTGGGTCCCCTTATGATTTTATATTACATAATTTACATTACAAGATTTGAGCTCTTTTCGTGGAACCAACATACAGCTGCCCCGAAGCTTACATAATACTATTAAGTTAAATGTTATGTTTGGTTCAACTTATATGCGCGTTTATTAACGACCTTCCTAGTCTAATAATCACATGAAATGTAAAGCTGATTAGTATTTATCAAAAAGTATTTGATAGATCCATACAAGATTACAATATAACACTCTTGATCATTTCAATTAAAAAAAAAAGACCAGACAGAATCTAGCTAAAACTCTCTACTGTAATATCTGAATTTAACATTTACAAGATTTTCTATTCAAAAGTATTGTCAAAGAATAGGAAAAGAATAATTCGGACAGAAAAAAAAAATCATCAAGATCAGACAAAGAACATCATCGAATTAAGTCTTGACGTCATGACTTTTCTTGCTGGGCCCAGACGCTGGACGACCACCTTTGGGAAGAGCATTCAACACCAACGAGCCAAACTTTCCGGCGAATACTTCAGGCATAAAAGAATATTCTGTTTTTATCTCCACCGCCTCGCCTCCGCAGCCCACCACCGCCTTGGTATCAGGAGTTATCTCTCCGGATACGATGACCGGAAGAAACTCTCCTGGTAAGACTCTTGCCGTCGATAGAGAGACCGAGATCATGAGGAGGAGAATCAGCAAAGATCTGCAGCTTTTCACCATTTTTACAAAAATCTGTTGTGGGTGAAAGAGATTTTGTTGTTGTTGTTGTAATGAGTCTGCTTTGTTTGAGATATGAAGTAGATGAAAGATCAAAGAGAGTGTTTGGCGCATATATAGAGAAGAGTGTTTGAGCAGAGAAAAGTCAATGAGAGTTGGAATAACTTACGCGGCAAGTGTCGGGGACTCGACAAATTGAGTAGAAAAATGAAGCAGCCCTTCCGAGTTCACGGTCCAACTATAATATCATTTTATTATTATTTGTTTATTTTGAGTTTTAGCCTTTTTTAAAAATTATAAATAAACGTATGATAGCAAATTAAGCATACAATAAATGATTCGGTTAACAATTTAAACTAGTTAATAAACGCAAAAAGGGTCTAGGAATGCATATAAGCTCATATTAACGAAGTTTTTATAGTGCATGTTTTATATTGAAAGTTTGAATAACATTCACGAGTTTCACCACCAGTTGTTATACTAACAGGAATATGGGACCGTATATTTTGTCGTACAGTCATTTTCATATGAGTAAGAAGTAGGGGTGGATATTTTTTCCTTTAAATTTGATTCGATTCGTTATCCGTTGCTATTCGATCCGAAAATTCCGGATATCCGTAAGCTTTTGAAGCAAAGCTAGTACTAAAATTTATTGGCCGTTAAAATCGAAGCAAATCACAAATATTAAAATTTTGGGAAGCGAATATCCAATCCGATCCGTCAATATATAAATACATATATATTTTGATTTAAAGTTTTAAATGTATAAATTATATAATTATTATTCTAACATATAATTTGACAGATTATAATCACATTATTACTTATATAAAAGTATTACATAAAATGAAAATAAAACATTGATGACAATTATAATCTTTTCTTAAGTTTTGTGTTATTATAATTGTTAACTAAGTTTAAAAATTTACAAAATATGTAAATTCCTTATTTCTTTTAACTTTTTTATCTTTTATATCGTACAAATTTTTTTTTCCAAAACAAATTTGTATCAAATTTTTAAGATTATTTGTATCAATAAAAAAATGAGATATCCGTAAGTATCCGCGAATATCCGCAAATATCTATTTATTATCCGGATATTCGTTTTTCCGAATATCAATATTTTACCGAAGCAAAACAAATCGAAAAATTAGATATCTGTAACATTCGAAGCAAATCAAAAATACTTTAAAAACCCGGATATTCGATTCGTATCCAGTCTTAGTAAAAACAATAGTAGTAAAGGTCTTCAAAAGTATTTGTCCAGTTAAATCAATGCAACATATATTAAATAAAAACAAATTAAAAGGAGATAATCATGCACTTTATTTCATGAATGGCGTATCCAACTACTACCATTAAAGGCCGAGGCACCGGCACTTTTGACCGCGTCCTTCTTCTTGTTCCCCAAGCCTCCCCCCACACGATCACTCTCACCGTCACACGCATCAAGTACACATATACATGCTGACACATGCACTGACACTGTGACACATATTACTAACGTCATTAACGTGTGTGTGAACATTTAATTTTTGTCTCCTTCATTAGCTCAGCCAAATTTGAACTTTGGTTGCAGATAAAACGAATGTCATTTATTGGATATTGCGGTGGAATTTTGTTGACTTTATGGGCTTTTTGATAAAGTTATTTGACTTTATGGTTGCTCTTGCTCAAGATATAGTTAAAATATGACCTTTTGAGCGTAGAAAGCAGACAAATTTACATAATTACATTGATAGATTCTGAAACCAAGTTTGTATGCGGTCGTTGGTCCAAAAAGCAAATGTAGCATGGGTCCAAAGGCCAAGAGTATAGAAACCCCAAGATTAATTCATGTCAGAAACAGCACACTTATATACATGAGCCAATGTCTGCTATATGGAAATTCTCCCAATAGTCCATCAATAATTTTGTTGAAAAAGTGTTATGATCACTATAAAATACTTCATTAAAATCCAGAATAACGTGTGAATTTTGGTAAACTTAAGAACATTTAGTGAAAAGTCTTGAGACCAATACCCCATCCTCATGATTTTTAAACCATGAGAAGAAAAGAACCACAGGGGTTCATGATACAACAAGGTATTTTAACTAGCAGTCGAGGTTTTGTAGCTTTACAATATACAAAAAGTAGGTTTTTTTATTTAAATTCCGAAGCCATACATAAGCTCTACAGATCTTCAGGTTCCACGGAGGGCCCGAACACGTTCTTGAATCAATTTCCTTTCCCAGTCTGCAACGTCCTCGAATGCGTTCTCAGGGAGATTCTCAAATGGCTCTTTCCACGGATCGTTCTTGGCCAGATCATATGTAGCCCCACGTATAGCTCCTTTGTTAGGCCCACATGGACGCTTTGACACCAATGCATCATAAGCCGTCTTCAGCTGTTTTTAAACAAACCGAATCAGATCATTAAAATGTCTTTCTTGGAAGCAAAGCTGAGTGAAAGAATAGTAATAACTTACGTTCATGTCACAGAACCAATACATATAAGCAATAGAAACCGCAGGAGCTCTTCCCAATCCGGCCGTGCAATGCACGTAAACTCTCCCTTTACCTTCTGACACCGCCCATTCCAGAGACGACACAGCTTTCGGAAGCTGGCTTCTTAACGAAAGTGGATCAAAGTCTTTAGCCTAATACAATCATAAACAATAAATAGTCTAGCATTCATATACGATTTCCACAGGTTGAAAACATTGGGAAATGTTACTTACGGGCCTCCTCATGTGACGGATCCCAAGCTCTTTACATCTTTTGACGATGGAGTCAAGATCGATTCCCCAATAGTCAATGTCCTTGTCTTGTTGCAAGTTAAGTATGTAAGCAACGTTCTCTTCTCGTTTCAAGTGATCTATGTCCTCAACCTTCTGTGGCTGCGACCCAACGATCAGTTCCTCTCTTATCAATGTATAGTTCATGCCTTAAGAGATCAAAGACCCCAAAAAAAACAATCTTAGAAACTTTCTTACATCTAAAAGTTGCAACCTTTGAATTTCACATTTGAAACCCAGAGTCAAAAGGAACAGTATTTAGTGCTAATAAACACGAAACTAACTAGATCTTGTCTGAAAGTCTGGATTTTTTTTGGGGGGGAATATAGATATGTACCGAGATCATGATGATACTCATATGGGCTTCTCATCAGTCTCTTCATAGCTGTGTTGTAATCCTCCATCTTGTTCTTGGAGCTGAGAGAAACCCCATTGGCTCCTGGATTCTCCTCAACTCCGTTACTCCCTGAGATTTTGCAGGAAACTCCGAGGTTTCTGGGGAATCTCCTTGGATCGATCGATGGTTTAGTAATCGAATTGAGCCGATGAGATTTACCATTTTCTTTGAAGTGACTCGTGAGGGAGAAATTACAGATCTTGCTTCCGACGACACTCATCGTTTCCTTCTCTCTTACTCACTCTCTATCACTTGCTTCTCTGTGACTGTGATGCGACATTGGTATCTGCAGCGGAATATCACGTTTTGCAATATTGGTCACACACCTTTCGCACGGACGAAAACGACGTTTTTTTTACTGGGCATGTTTATTTGTTGGGCCTTCATTAGATTAAAGCCCATTAGATAAAGCCCTGATTAACATGTAAATTTATATCCCTCTTGATTCACAGGTTGAAAATCTTAAAGGCGCGTTTGCTTTAGTTAGAAGAGTTAACAGTAAGTGAAATGTGTGTATCGAACCTTAATCTGAATCTATCCAATTTTGTGTGTTTTTGCGATGGTACATGATATGGTGCCAGTCTTAGGAAACAAGATCAAGAAGATGGAAGTGAGTAGACAAGTCATTTTGGTTCTGGCAAATATTGAGGTGCTAGGCTTTTGTTACCATCTTTTTGTGTTTAGATTATCTGGAAAGTGTACTTTTGTTGTCTATTCAGTTGACCTTTTTTTTGATTCCTACCTTGGGTTCTTGCTTTTTTTCTTCGTTTTCTCTATTGAACCTGACATTGACCGAGGTTACTTCCTTCACGGTGAAGCTCTTGCTAGATTTGAGTTGTGATTATATACTTAACACTAGTATTCATAGAGAAATTTTTGATTTGGTTACCATTCCAAAAACTCAAGCTCACTGGTATTTATTATAATTTTCTTAACATGAAAAGTCTTGTTGATATTGAAAAATGTTTTCTTTATCCCCCCCCCCTCCATTTTTACAATTTTCCATTTTAAAATCTACAAGAAAAATAAATAAACAATTCACTCAGACACTCACTTGTACAAATCAATAGTAACAAAAATTCGAAACATAAGAAGAAAAAAAAAAGGAAAAAGGTCAAAAAACTAAACGGACGTATGAGTCTCGCTAATTTTGGCAACTACACTGTTGCTATCCTCCTCTTCAACTTTCCTTTTCAGTAACCCTAATCTCACCATCCCTTCCTCTCCCCAATCCCACAGATGCAACACGATATACGTCCCAATCCCTCCGATCAACCCGTACGCCACCGAGTACGTCAACGGCATCATAATCATCGTCACGAACGCCGGAATCGCCTCCCTCATATCCCCCCAATCGATCTCCGTCACCGACTTCATCATCATCACCCCCACCAGTATCAGCGGCGGCCCGACCGCCCACGCCGGAATCGAAGCCAGCAGCGGCGTGAAGAACATCGCGAGGAAGAAATAAACCGCCACCGTGATCGCCGTCATCCCCGTCCTCCCTCCCTCCCGTATCCCCGTCGACGACTCGATGAAAACCGTCACCGGAGACGTCCCTAAGAGCGATCCGATCACGATCGCCGACGCGTCGGACATGAACGCGAAGTACTGCCCGGGGAAATCTCCCCTCTCGTCGACGAATCCGGCGAATCTCGCCATGGAGTAGAGCGTCCCCGTCGTGTCAAGAATGTCCACGTAGAGGAAAGTCACTAACGCTTCCCAGAAATGCCCTTTGCTCATCCCCGAGAAGCTCAAAGCTCCCGCCGTGTGTTTGATGACGTGGACGTCAACGACTTTTTTGAAATACTCGTGGGCCGCGTCTCCAGCCGTTGTGTTGGGAAACGCCGTTACCTCGGTGTTACGGAACCAAGAAACGGCCGTTACGAACACGATCCCGTATATCATCGCTCCTTTCACGTTCTTCACTAAACAATAAGCGATGATCACGAACCCGACCATCCCCAGCCAGAAGGTAGGACTCTCCATGCGTCCGTGGAGGCACATGATATCTCCCGAAACCGCTCCTCCTGCGATCAAACTGACGGTTCCGTCAGCGGACGTTATGACGGGAGCTAACGAGGCTCTTGACGAGGTTGGACACGCGGCTAGTGTGACGAGAGTGGAAGGGCTGTAACCGACTAAACCGAGTCCCTGATTGTTCTGTAAACCGATGAAGGCGAGGAAGAGCCCGATTCCGGCTGAGGAGCTGATTCTGACCGGTTTAGGGACGAGTTTCGCTAATTTAGCTCTGAAGCCTATGGCGGAGATGAAGAGGAATATTAATCCCTCGATGAAAACCGCGGCGAGAGCGGTTTGGTACGAGATTGAACCGGATCCGTGGAAACCGACGACGGTGTAAGCGAAGTAGGCGTTTGTTCCCATCCCCGGAGCTAAGGCTAGAGGGAGATTCGCCATCAGCCCCATGATCACGCACCCGATCAGAGAAGCCGCCACGGTGGCGACGATCAGATCCTTTCGAATTCCTTCAACGCACGCTGCGTAACCGGGATTAACCGGGTCGAATTTACATGTTACGTCCGGTTGGATCAGTCGGAGACCCGGTCCGGTACACTGGGAAGGTGGGATCGTCGGGTTGGAGCAGAGTGGGACGCAGTCGGAAACAGAGCATGTGCCGCCGGAGTCGGATAAGATGGAGGCGTTCACGGCGAGGATGTAAGCCATGGTGAGGAAAGTCGCCGTGCCGGCGCGGAGCTCCGTCGTGAAAGTTGAATTCCGTTCGGAGAGTTTGAAGTGTTTGCCAACTCGGCTTGAACCGACGTAAGTGTTGAGTCGGTTTAGTAGCTTGGGCTTGGGTCTGGTACTAGAAGGTAGTTCTTGCTCCATTTTAGAAAAGAGATCACAGGAGAAATGCAAAATACAAAACTTTTTTTTTTGCTTTCCTGGTTTTGTACTTTAGTGAAGCGAACAGGGTGCTTATATATATATAAGTATATATTATCACTGTATATATGAGAGAGAGAGAGAGCTAGTTTATGGATATGATTAGAGAAAGAAGAAAGATTCTAGTAAGATGAAGGGGATCTTTAGAAGAGAAGTATCTTCTCATGCAACCATGTGTCCACGTTTCTTCGTTATGCCCCCTTTGTTTTAGTTTTGTAATATAATCTTTTTACTGTTGATTTTTTGGGGATTAGAAATGTATATATTATTTTATACATAAAGATAATTTTTATTTGTTTATATTTCATGCATATTATTCTATACTATTTAATTATTAATTTAAATATTCTTAACTAATAGTTTAATTTTACTAATGTTAGTTAATAAAAATATTAATTAAAAATAAAGAATATTTTTTTTTGGACAGAAATATCTAGATTTTTTTCAAAACCGAGAGAAATATTTTAAGATAATAAACTAAATTTATATCTTAAATGCATCTGTTTTTGCCATTATCTATTTTAAAAAACAAAACTAATATTAATCTAGTAAACTGATTTTTTAGGAGGTTTAGTATCGTTTAAAAAGTATACAAAAACACATAAATTATTTAATTGTGAATTTTTATATAAAAAAAATATATTGGCGAAAGGAAATTAGTATATATCTATTTTATTTTATTAAGAAGTGTTTTAAGACAAGTGTGTGTCTAACGTTTTTATGTGACTGAATACGTATTCAAAATAAGTGTATCACATTCTTCTTCTTTTTTGTCGTCACATTCTTCTTCTTTTTTTGTAACCGATATTTTGAATACGTACTGAGTCGGCAATATGTGGTGTGAACTGAACAAGTTGAATGTAAACTGCGTATTAAAATAGTAGAAAAAAATAGTAGAAACTTACCTGGTTGCGTAATTAGTCAAATACTTAGTTTTTTTTGTTGGTAATATACGGTTACGTTTGAAGTTTGAATTATAATATTATACAATTCTTCGGATTATGTGCATATTCTTTTTATAATTGTGTGTGTTGCAAGTTGAGTCATCTGCCTTGATCTCGTGTACTGTGGTAGATTGGTGAATTCCATCACTTATCTTTTGTTCGTTTTTTTTTAAATATGTGAAGAGTGCGTAAGCCTTTTTTTTTTGAGAAAAAGAGTGCGTTAGCTTTTGCGGTATAAAATTAACAAAACTAATAAAGTATCGACTAATATGAACTATCTTTTTAATTAAAGGGTGTTTAAAAACGTCTAATGGTGGTTATTCGTGTATAGATGGCAAAATGATGTATTCCAATAATCTCAAACATGAATGTGTGTTTAGTACTGTAAATTTTAATGATCACCCACCTGAAAGTTAGGTCTGTGTCTTGGATGAACCAAAGTTTAACCATTTTCTTTAACAAACAAAAAATTTAATGATCACCGTGACAAAAAAAAAAGTGAATTTTAATGATCAAATCAAAAAGAACACAAATTAAACGAGAAAATACTATGGCTCGGCCATTGTCTGAGCTTGTGTTTATTCTTTTTTTCTGGTTGTATAGAAAATCAACACGGTTCAACATGATCAACTCTGGCCATTATATATTTGATTAGTTTATTAAAATGATTACGTTGTGTGTATGCATATGTGCAACTACGGCTAAAAGAGGAAACGTTAAAAACTTGGCTACAAAAACAATTTCAAGTGTGAACAGCTTCTTAACTAACACCTCGTATTTGTTGACCAGCTGACTGTTTTGCATCTCAATTAATGTTTACTAAAATGATATATTACAGAATAAACCGTTGATTGCTATTTTTCTTCAATAAAATGTACAACGACTTGTTGACAAAAAAAAAATGTACAACGACTTTGTACAATATGAATAAAGTTTATACTATAAGAAGAACTGAACATTTGTTTTTTAAGTGGATGGTTGTTTTAGTCAATTTTAACTCAATTTGTTGATGCGAAGTCAAATATATCGGCAATAATCGAGTAGCTTGTAGGGATTATTTAAGGGGATAATACGGTATCTAAAATAAAATGTCATAAAATACGCTAAAATTCTAGTGAATCCCCGAAAATGCATAATAAACTAAAAGATTTCCATCTTAACTTTTGTGTAGCAGCATACACAATTACCATATTTACATTGTAACAGTGAAACATTCACATCATTCGTACAAACCAGTGAAAGTGTGACACAGACTACATATCCATCGTCTTAAATTTAAAATCACTACGAGTTAAATTATTATTTTCAAATAACTGCATGGTATGATATGTATTGCCTCGAAATAACATTCATGGGCATGATCTTTTTTTCTTGGCCAAACGTGGGCATGATCTACATTGGTCAAGAATCAAGATATTAGAAAACAAATTTTGGAGCAGTACATATAATTTTATTTTTTCAATAGCACGTGGACATGAATACAGAGGTACATTACTATTTATCAATAAATGATTTGTCGATTTATGTTTGTATTATCAATTATCAACATCAATAAATGGTTTTTATAGTACGTCAGGGAAAAAATAACTACACATATATAGGGGAATTGATTTTAGTACGTGTAGTTACTTCTACACCAGGTTAAGTAAATCCTATAATACTTGAAATTTTGATCATGAAGTAGATGGAACGAAGACATATATTGAACGAGTGAAATTAATATGAAGATTTGGAGGTCGAGTATCGTGTCGGGACCATTCATTTATGTATCTTTGTTACGAGTGCCATGCTATTTATTGTTTGGGTCTGAATCAATCACTATATAGTTTCTTAGTCTTAGGCCACAGTAGTTTTTTTGTACTCTCAAATCTACTTCATATAAATTGTCTTACAATTCGTCAAGAGACAAAGGTTCTAGCATTGGCAATCCTGATTATAAATCACTACTTACCATTTCAAAAGATGAGACAGATAACGTCGGGTTAATCAAAGATCAAGTTGTAATATAATTGGATCTGTAGTCGCCCTTGAGGCTTTATATTTTAAGAAGATGTCCACAGATGCAACCATACCAAATCAACTAGAAGATGGTGTGTGCATAGAAAGTGTTCAAAACCAAGGCATGTTCTACTACAGGTTCAAGGAAACGAATACAAAATATGTCTAACTCAGTACATCGTGAAATAAACGACGAGAAATTAAAAAGATGGACGCATACATAAACCTAGGTGAGTATTACGGTAATTTGGTGTCAGATGACAAGCAAGTGATTGTATATACCTATTTTATGTGTACTTTACATGTAGTATATTAGTGGACTATAAGATGCATACATTTTGTTGTGTACCTATTCTAGTTAGTAGTTATACTTTTTTACATGTAATAGATGTTCAAAAATCAAATGTTATTTCGCCTTGTTAACCTCCTCACAAGTCGGACTTCTTATTGCAACACAGATATATATTTGAATATAAGCCTAGACTTACTAGAGACTCTATAAACCCTAGACTTACTATAGAAGTTGATCAAAAAAAAAAAAGACTTAATATAGAATGTTTTAAATACTTCGTTTCTACCATCTCAGGTTACATTTGAATATGCATGTACACATTTCTTTACTCAAGTAAAATAGAAGTAATACTACTGGTATTTGATTTGTGAAGTTATTATCAATTATTGGAATATGGATTGGTGGTGGTCGACTTCACGTGAGGAGATGCCCTCATTCGGCAGTCATTTTGCTTTTGGAGTTATAAATTTGCAATTAATAAATGCATTTCAACTACTTGACAACCATTTCAATGTTTTTTTTGGTAAAAGTTCAAACATTTTTATGTTTCTCGTATCATAATTCAACGGCTCCACCTTGTCTGATTATATCTCGTCCACACAACTTAAAGGTTGGTTTCGGTTGTACTATTTATTAAAACAAAAAACAGAAAATCGGCTTACCAGCTGGAATAAAAATAAATCGGTAGTATGTTTAAAAATTCGCTGACGAGTTATGGCTTTTTAGTAGAAAGCACTCGATTTAAAGTTTTATTATCTAAAGATATGTCAGTGAAATTATTTGGGAGATGGAATATTGTAATCCAGAACCAAGAGACCATTAGGGTCTCGCATATACCACCTCTGTAACACCCCCGAACCATTCTAGGTATAGGTCGAACCACCGGCCAACAATCAAACAAGAACATGACCGACGGCTGACTTTCTACCAAGGTCCGAGAGCGCTACATGACGGGTTAGGGGCGTTCCAGCCTTGTCACAAAAAGTGCAATTCGTGACTTGGCCAGTTCGCCCGCTAACACGTCCCGTCAGATCGAAGCCTAAGGCTTCTCAACCCGTACTCCGACCTGGCGTTGTGTTAGCTTGGACAAAGCTAATATCAGAAACAACAAGGCATTTACATAAAACATCGATTTATTTATCTTATATCATATTCGGTTCACAACACACAAAATATTATAAGCGTAGTGGCATGCCATAGAGCAAAAGATACATACTTATAGTCTGAAAACGTCGCAAGCAAAAAGATGCAAAATCTACACCAGCCCGCCTAGCTTCCCGCGACCGCTACAAACTACTGGTCACCTGAAAACAACAACGAGTGAGGGGTGAGTAATCTAGTATTACTCAGTGAGTTACAATCCCCAACTAAACAAATACAACCCCTCGCTATCCCACCCCAAACAATCTAAAGCGAGAGGTTCACCTAAAAGCATATCAGAAATAGCAGCAATAATATAACCGAAATCTAAAACCCGTAGTAAAATAATACGAGTAAAATATCGATACTATAATATAGTCTTTGTAAATTGATATCCCAATAAACTAGGGTTTACCAAATCCCTTTATAAATTATATAACTATAACTCGGGCCCTGGTGACGTTAGGTTCCTCCTTCACTATCGGCAATATCCTAACTTCCCACCACACAGGCCAGGAAGAAGGAACTTTCAACCGACCGCGGCCCACAGTCCATCGGGTCACCGCGCGACAGCCCACAGTCCATCGGGTCACTGCCACATTACACCGTCGTGTAATCACTCAGCCCTAGGCCATGACCCCGTCTCTCTGAGTCTTCCCGATCCAGCGAATAAGGGGTTTCCTTGAACCCGCTGGGTACGAGGTCTGAAGGAACACTAACTCACCCCTACACATGCCTAGCAATGTGGGTTACACAATGCTGTCGGCCAATACAAAACAAATACCAAAACCCGGTAATATAACCAAGGTTTCACACAATCACCACAACCAAACACAATCAAATATATTCTAGAATCTAGCATAAAGACTAATTCCAGAATATCTAACTATCCACAACCTAGCGATATCATCTAAGCAATCATAAATTGCTAACCAATCAACCTAACCATTAGCATGCTACTACGATTCTCAATCAATAACTAAGCATGCTACTAACTCAATCAATCTAACCATTACTATCAACTAATCAAACCATTACTCAGTTTAGACCTGGCCTCCTGCCATGATCCAACTTCCAAGTAATGGGAACCTGCATAAAAACAGCTTAGCAAACAATTGATTATAACTCACAGTTTTTGGTTGACCGTGGCCTTGACCCCGAACCCGTCTTCTGCGTTCCGAACCCTTTCTTGACCTTCACAAGTAGATCCACTTCTGAACTGATCTTGAGTCGAGCAGAACCTCTCTTAGATGTAGACTCGAATCGAGCAGAATAACTGTTCTCGAAAACTGCCGAAAAAAACTCAAAAATGATCGAAACTCGAACTTTCTTTCTCTAGATTTCTCTCTCACGTTTTCTCTGAGTTTCAGGTTTGCTGGATGGTTTGAAATGAGCTGGGGTCGTGGGGTTTATATAGGATTCAACAACCAATCAGAAACAAGCCGTGTGGCAGCCCGTGTGTCGCTTCGCATGGCTCCGGACGCATGCGTCGCGACACCTCGTGCTCCACATGTCTGATGGCATGACCAGGATGTCCTGCAGAGTGACACCATGCCATCCAGATGTCTCATCCACGTCCTGAAATCATCCAGTTTGACACTCAGCGCACACATGTCGCTCAGCATGCTCCGTTCGCAGGTTTCGCGGCACCTCGTGCTTCTGGGTGTCAATCAGCATGCTGTGCTTTCCTGGGCTTCAACACCTCCTGCTTCCCTTGCCACATACCATGCCAGGAAGGTTAGATCACGTCCTTATCTCACAGATAAGGCCACCTCGAGCTTCTCGGTCCGTTCGACTGATTTCGATCCTTCCGGTGAATTTTCGTCCCGTGATCAGTCCCGAATATTTTTCTACGCCCGTTCTGATGAGATAAATATTTTTAATAAACTCCAAGTGATCCTGACCTTGACGGAAAAATATTTCCCGAGCCTTCGGCTTCCTCGAAAAATCGATAATACCGAAATTAGGGTTTTCGCCCAACTTCGGGTTTTCCCGTCATGCTTCGATTCCGTCGTGCTTACTTCCCGTCGTGCTTACTTCCCGTCCTGCTTCCAACTTATAATATCTCCCAAATGATATTTTATTGATAGATACAAAGTTTTGGAGAAAACTTCGTTGCTAAGAAAACGTCGGGTTCTGAAACGTCGAGCTTCTAAACCGTCGTGCTTCCAAAAATGTTATGCTTCCAAAACATCCTTCTGATCAACCTAACACTTTTCTAAACATGGTCCAGCAGCTTAAGGTTCACTCATGATCAATTCTTCGACCATCCATTGCCCGCGGTACGACCACTAAATAATAATACTTTTTTTTTTTTTAACGGGTTTCTACATTCTTCCCCCCTTAACAGAATTCGTCCTCGAATTCTAAGCCTCTGAGGGGCCTCCTTCCTCCATCACAACATCTTCTCGAAAAAACTCAGGGTGGTCGACCTTAAATCTCTCTTCATCCTCCCAAGTAACATGAATCCTGTTTCGTCTCCCCCAGAAAACTTGTACTTGAGCAATCTCACGATTCTTGAGTCTTCTAATAAGCCTTTCTCCCAATCGAATTGGTCCTTCTGGATATGTAAGATCTGACCTTAGCTCCTCGATTCTCTCCGGCTCTACAGAACTTGGATCTCGTATATGTCTCCGAAGCATGGAGACATGAAACACTGGATGTAGATGCATATCTTCAGGCAGATCCAAATGGTAAGCTACCTCACCAACTCTCCCGATTATCTTGTACGGACCAATGAACCTGACCGCGAGTTTCCCAACCTTTCCAAATCTGTCCTTCCCTTTCTGTGCTGTAACCTTCAAATAGACCCAATCTCCTATCTGAAATGTTACCTCTCTCCTTGACTGGTCTGCGTACTTCTTCTGACGGTCCTGAGCCTTCTTCATGTTGGTCTTAATCGTCTCCAGCTTTACCGTAGTCTCTTGAACGATCGGCGATCCAAACATTCTTCTTTCTCCCACTTCCGTCCAACACAAAGGTGTCTTGCATGGTCTTCCATACAAAGCTTCGTAAGGTGACATCCCTATGCTCGCATGATAACTGTTGTTGTATGAGAACTCCACCAACGGTAAATGCTTCTCCCAACTTCCTGCCCAATCGAGAATACACATCCGAAGCATGTCCTCGATTGTTCGAATAGTTCTCTCCGTTTGGCCATCTGTTTCTGGATGAAACGCCGTGCTTCTAAACAATTTCGTCCCCAAGGCTTCCTGTAATGCTTCCCAAAATGCTGCGGTGAACCTAGGGTCACGATCTGAGACGATGTCTGAAGGTACTCCATGTAACTTCACGATTTCGTTGATGTACAGCTCGGCCAGTACTTCAACTTTATCCGTATCCCGCATAGATAACAAGTGTGTGACCTTGGTTAACCTATCCACAATCACCCAGATTGAGTTGTTCGATCTACCTGGAGCAGTGGGTAAACCGGTAATGAAATCCATGGAAATCGAGTCCCATTTCCACTGTGGTACCGGAAGACTCTGCAATAGTCCTCCTGGAACTTGGTTCTCAACTTTGACTTGCTGACATGTTGCAAACTGCGCAACCCATTGTGCTACCGATCTCTTCATGCCCGGCCAATGATAGTATCTTCTCACGTCTCGGTACATCTTCGAACTTCCAGGATGGATACTAAGTAAAGAATGGTGTGCGACCCTTAGTATCTCATCTCTCAGCCCTTGTCCTTTTGGGACCGTGATCCTCCCATTAATAAGCAAAGTTCCATCATCCGCCAAGTGGTAGCCAGCACTATTTGGTCCATCTTGCCCTCTAAGTTCTTCAGCAATCTTCTGTAGCTTCTCGTCTTTAAGTTGCTCTCTCGAATCTTCTGAATCAAACTGGCTTGATTCACTGCTTGTATTCCCAATGGTTCACTTGTCTGTCCTTCCAATGCGACCAACTTCACTTGCTTCAACTCTTGATTCAACAGCTCCACTTCCTTCTCTAAATCTGCATCCATCTTCCTTCGACTTAAGGCATCCGCCACAACATTCGCTTTACCAGGATGGTAACGAATCTTCAGGTCATAGTCAGCTACAAACTCCATCCATCTACGCTGGCGGAGGTTGAGATCTGGCTGAGTGAAAAGGTATTTGAGACTTTGGTGGTCTGTGTATACCTCCACTTCTTCCCCGTACAAGTATGATCTCCAAATTCGTAAAGCAAACACCACTGCCGCTAACTCCAAGTCGTGTGTGCTGTAGTTATCTTCATGCTTCCGTAGTTGTCGCGAGGCATATGCAATGACTCTCCCATCTTGCATAAGAACACAACCCAGCCCAACTCGTGAAGCATCCGTGTAAACCGTGTAAGGTTTTCCTTGCTCGGGCAAAGCTAACACCGGTGCGGTGGTGAGAGCTTCCTTCAACGTCTTGAATGCATTCTCTGTTGCTTCCACCCAAAGGAAAGGTACTCCTTTACCGGTCAGTTTAGTTAAGGGCTTTGCAATGGAGGAAAAGTCCTTAACAAACTTCCGATAATAGCCCGCGAGTCCGAGAAAACTTCTCACTTCCGTCACTGTGGTAGGTCTAGGCCATTCTCGTATGGCTTGAACCTTCTATGGATCAGGAGCCACGCCCTCTCCTGATACTATATGACCAAGAAACCCAATCTCTCTCTTCCAAAACGAACACTTGCTGAACTTGGCAAATAGCTTCTGGTCTCGCAATCTCTCCATAACTAGTCTCAGATGCTCTTTGTGCTCCTCCTCACTTCTCGAATACACCAGGATGTCGTCAATGAAGATGATCACGAACTTGTCAAGGTAGTCATGAAACACTTCATTCATCAAACGCATGAAAGCTGCAGGGGCGTTGGTGAGACCAAAGGGCATAACCACGAACTCATACTGCCCATACCTCGTCTGAAATGCTGTCTTCATAGTATCTGACTCAGCAATGGGAATTTGATGATACCCTGATGCCAAATCAATCTTCGAAAACCAACTTGCTCCTTTAAGTTGATCCAACAGCTCGTCTATCCTCGGAAGAGGATACTTGTCTTTGATGGTGATGTTGTTGATACCGCGGTAATCGATACACAACCTCATGCTTCCGTCTTTCTTCTTCACAAATAAAACAGGAGCTCCCCAAGGTGAGGAACTTGATCGGATGAATCCCTTCTCTAATAGATCTTCCAATTGTTTCTTTAGCTCAGCTAACTCTGCTGGTGCCATCCGATACGGTGCCTTAGCAATAGGTCTTGCTTCAGGCTCCAAGGTAATGGTAAAGGGATTACTCCGAGGTGGAGGTAATTCCTTTAGCGGTGCAAATACATCCTCAAACTCCTTGACCACGTCTATGTCTTCAATCTTAACTTCATCGTCAGTGACTCCACCACTAACTGATAAAGTTACCAAATACACTTCCCCGTCTTGAAACAAATCCTGAACTCTCAATGCTGCTATCAGTGACACGGTCATACTAGGACTGATTCCATAGTATACCATCTC
This sequence comes from Hirschfeldia incana, assembly GCA_026261945.1. Classification (NCBI taxonomy): domain Eukaryota; kingdom Viridiplantae; phylum Streptophyta; class Magnoliopsida; order Brassicales; family Brassicaceae; genus Hirschfeldia; species Hirschfeldia incana. The sequence continues at coordinate 856,447 of JABCMI010000005.1, forward strand.
TGGACGCTTGCCTCTGCCAAACAACAATCTCCCTTTCCCACAATCAATCTGAACTTCGTATCTCGATAACCAGTCCATTCCAAGGATGACTTCGTACCCTTCCAAAGGCACAACTAGCAAATCTGCCACGAACTCTTTCTCTTTAATAACCATTGGAACATTCTTGATACACTGATCTGCTTGAAGGGTTCGGTCCGCAGGGGTCAAGACTGCCACGCTTACCCTGTCAGCCACAAAACAATCCCAAAACTGGGCAGCTACTTCAAGGGTCACAAAGCTATGTGTTGCCCCCGAGTCGAACAATACATGAGTGGGTTTACCAGCAACATGTATGGTTCCTGCCACAGTAACTCAATCAACAATATCTCAATCACAACATCTCAATCACAAGAATACTAATCAAGGCTAACACAATCACAATCAAAATATTTCTAAACGCGCAACCTAACGATCAAGCAATATAACCAGAATCCTAACTAAATTTCATACACTAAAAGAGGAGGTTGAACACCCACTATACCTGTAATGGGACCGTGGGAAGGTCCTGCATTGTCACGACTCTCTATTTCTAAAGCATAAAACTCTACCTCCTAGGTTTTGCTTCTTTGGTGCTGGCTCAATTGCTGGACGGCTAGGAGGAGCTCGGATCGCGAGAGGGGTCGCAGGGATTGGCTTGTTTGGACATGACGAAGCATAATGGCCCTTCCTTCCGCAAGAGAAACAAGTCACATCCTCGATCCTTATCTGTGGATAACCCTGCTGGTTACCCCGCTGGTTGTTCCGCTGATTGTTGGGACAAGCTCTTGATATGTGTCCCGGCTGACCACATGTGTAACAGACTCCAGAGTTACTACGATAATTGCCTTGGCCTCCAAATCCTCGCCCTTTGCCTTTGTTAAACCTTTGACCTTTGAAATTTGACCTTTCTCCTTGGTTGAACTTGGGGTGTCTCCCCGAATATTGTGTAACCATCTTTTCTGTCTCTACCGCAGTCTCAACGTTAACAGCCTTCTCCACCAGATCGGATAAGCTGTTAAAGTTGCTTCCAGCTAAACGACTTCCAATCTCCGGCTTTAATCCGTACATAAAGTTACGGATCATCGTTCCTTCATCTTCACGTCCATCAAAAACATGCTGTCTCAATCTTGTGAACTCAGAATCATAACTCCTCACTGGCCTATCTCCTTGGACAAGGTTCATAAACTGACGCTCCAACCGATGTTTTGCTTCAGGAGGAAAGTACTTCCTTTCGAACTCTCCCTTGAATGATTCCCATGATGTGATAGTGTGTCCATGCTGCCTCTCTATGCTGTCCCACCATCCGGTTGCATCTCCTTCAAGATAGTACACTGCAATCTTCTTCATATATTCTTTTGGGCACTCCATGGCTTCAAAATTCTTCTCCATCATAGTAATCCACTTGAGAGCTTCAATAGGATCTGATCCTCCCTTGTATCTGTAGGATCCGATGTTCTTCATGGTAGATAACAGCTTGGAAACTTCAGGGGTATCAGTATGTGTGCTTCGGTTAGTAAGTGCCTGGGTCATCACGTCGTGCAACAGCTTCAAAGTGTTTTCTGCTCCTTGATCTTGTGGTCTCTCTGTGGCACGGTTCTGATCTGTCCTCGGGTTTGATTGAGCGGATTGATCTTGCTGATGTCTCTGCTCCTGATTATGACTTGGACTAACGCTCGCCAAACTGGCCTCCCTTGTAACTCTGGTCGGGTTACCATACACCGGAAAAGATCTTGTTCTCTGCAGAGGGCTCCTATCGTGTCCAAACATTTCACTAACGCCATTTCCATTCTCTTGCTCTGATCTGTAACCCAATCCTCTCCTTGTTGAGACCCTACCCTCTCCCCAAATCCGATCTCGTCCATCATCACCTATCCCGCGATTAGCCATCTGCACACACATAAAAGGGTAAGTCCTATTCCTAATTAAACCTAATGCGGGAAGCGGCTGGTTTCCTAAAACATCTTTTTGCGACTCTTTTGACTCGATAAAACATTGAAAACACTTGTGTCACGCATGGACGTAACCATGCTCTGATACCACCTCTGTAACACCCCCGAACCATTCTAGGTATAGGTCGAACCACCGGCCAACAATCAAACAAGAACATGACCGACGGCTGACTTTCTACCAAGGTCCGAGAGCGCTACATGATGGGTTAGGGGCGTTCCAGCCTTGTCACAAAAAGTGCAATTCGTGACTTGGCCAGTTCGCCCGCTAACACGTCCCGTCAGATCGAAGCCTAAGGCTTCTCAACCCGTACTCCGACCTGGCGTTGTGTTAGCTTGGACAAAGCTAATATCAGAAACAACAAGGCATTTACATAAAACATCGATTTATTTATCTTATATCATATTCGGTTCACAACACACAAAATATTATAAGCGTAGTGGCATGCCATAGAGCAAAAGATACATACTTATAGTCTGAAAACGTCGCAAGCAAAAAGATGCAAAATCTACACCAGCCCGCCTAGCTTCCCGCGACCGCTACAAACTACTGGTCACCTGAAAACAACAACGAGTGAGGGGTGAGTAATCTAGTATTACTCAGTGAGTTACAATCCCCAACTAAACAAATACAACCCCTCGCTATCCCACCCCAAACAATCTAAAGCGAGAGGTTCACCTAAAAGCATATCAGAAATAGCAGCAATAATATAACCGAAATCTAAAACCCGTAGTAAAATAATACGAGTAAAATATCGATACTATAATATAGTCTTTGTAAATTGATATCCCAATAAACTAGGGTTTACCAAATCCCTTTATAAATTATATAACTATAACTCGGGCCCTGGTGACGTTAGGTTCCTCCTTCACTATCGGCAATATCCTAACTTCCCACCACACAGGCCAGGAAGAAGGAACTTTCAACCGACCGCGGCCCACAGTCCATCGGGTCACCGCGCGACAGCCCACAGTCCATCGGGTCACTGCCACATTACACCGTCGTGTAATCACTCAGCCCTAGGCCATGACCCCGTCTCTCTGAGTCTTCCCGATCCAGCGAATAAGGGGTTTCCTTGAACCCGCTGGGTACGAGGTCTGAAGGAACACTAACTCACCCCTACACATGCCTAGCAATGTGGGTTACACAATGCTGTCGGCCAATACAAAACAAATACCAAAACCCGGTAATATAACCAAGGTTTCACACAATCACCACAACCAAACACAATCAAATATATTCTAGAATCTAGCATAAAGACTAATTCCAGAATATCTAACTATCCACAACCTAGCGATATCATCTAAGCAATCATAAATTGCTAACCAATCAACCTAACCATTAGCATGCTACTACGATTCTCAATCAATAACTAAGCATGCTACTAACTCAATCAATCTAACCATTACTATCAACTAATCAAACCATTACTCAGTTTAGACCTGGCCTCCTGCCATGATCCAACTTCCAAGTAATGGGAACCTGCATAAAAACAGCTTAGCAAACAATTGATTATAACTCACAGTTTTTGGTTGACCGTGGCCTTGACCCCGAACCCGTCTTCTGCGTTCCGAACCCTTTCTTGACCTTCACAAGTAGATCCACTTCTGAACTGATCTTGAGTCGAGCAGAACCTCTCTTAGATGTAGACTCGAATCGAGCAGAATAACTGTTCTCGAAAACTGCCGAAAAAGACTCAAAAATGATCGAAACTCGAACTTTCTTTCTCTAGATTTCTCTCTCACGTTTTCTCTGAGTTTCAGGTTTGCTGGATGGTTTGAAATGAGCTGGGGTCGTGGGGTTTATATAGGATTCAACAACCAATCAGAAACAAGCCGTGTGGCAGCCCGTGTGTCGCTTCGCATGGCTCCGGACGCATGCGTCGCGACACCTCGTGCTCCACATGTCTGATGGCATGACCAGGATGTCCTGCAGAGTGACACCATGCCATCCAGATGTCTCATCCACGTCCTGAAATCATCCAGTTTGACACTCAGCGCACACATGTCGCTCAGCATGCTCCGTTCGCAGGTTTCGCGGCACCTCGTGCTTCTGGGTGTCAATCAGCATGCTGTGCTTTCCTGGGCTTCAACACCTCCTGCTTCCCTTGCCACATACCATGCCAGGAAGGTTAGATCACGTCCTTATCTCACAGATAAGGCCACCTCGAGCTTCTCGGTCCGTTCGACTGATTTCGATCCTTCCGGTGAATTTTCGTCCCGTGATCAGTCCCGAATATTTTTCTACGCCCGTTCTGATGAGATAAATATTTTTAATAAACTCCAAGTGATCCTGACCTTGACGGAAAAATATTTCCCGAGCCTTCGGCTTCCTCGAAAAATCGATAATACCGAAATTAGGGTTTTCGCCCAACTTCGGGTTTTCCCGTCATGCTTCGATTCCGTCGTGCTTACTTCCCGTCGTGCTTACTTCCCGTCCTGCTTCCAACTTATAATATCTCCCAAATGATATTTTATTGATAGATACAAAGTTTTGGAGAAAACTTCGTTGCTAAGAAAACGTCGGGTTCTGAAACGTCGAGCTTCTAAACCGTCGTGCTTCCAAAAATGTTATGCTTCCAAAACATCCTTCTGATCAACCTAACACTTTTCTAAACATGGTCCAGCAGCTTAAGGTTCACTCATGATCAATTCTTCGACCATCCATTGCCCGCGGTACGACCACTAAATAATAATACTTTTTTTTTTTTTAACGGGTTTCTACAGAAGGTGTGATCGTTCTTTGTGAATCAGAATCATTCTTTACAGACATTGATCGATACTAAGACAAGACACTAGAGATAAGAGATGTTTTATATACAAAAAAAGAGAGATATATGTGTAAGTGATACACTCAATACTAATATTATTATTATAAGAATTGATTCCTCATAGTTTAATTTATAGCCATGTATATATCATTTAGAACCTATCAATCTCTGTCTACCATTTTGTCTTTAATTAGTAATCATTTTTTTGTAAAAAATTATTTAGTAATCATTTGTTGGGTAATAATTTATAGCAGCTAATTAGAAAAATAACGTGTTACGGCCCCAACGTTTTGGGTGCATGACAGTATATATGAGACACACAAATATGCAATATCCGTATTCTTTTCTTTGTTTTTTGGTAACAATCGTATTCTCTTGTAAGTTTTAGCACAAAAAAAAACTACCTTCTCTTTGTTTTAAGTTTTTCAGTTGCAGGCTATTTTTGTCGATTATTTCTGCTGCACCAATGATAGATTATTGTATGACTTTCGTGTCAAAGATTCAAATACATATTGTATAAAACATTAACAAATTAAGTCCAGAAAGCAAAACATTTATAAACCGACCACCCATACTTAATATAGTTTTTGGGTCGGTAAAAAGGAACACACTTGGACATGTTTCCACTTTGCATCCAACTTACAAATATATTTATTTTCTTTCAGTTTTTTTTCTATTGGATAAGTAACAAAATAGATCTTAAATAATGGGTCCTTCCTCCAAAATAAATCATACAGCAGTGTATCTTTCTTGGAAGGAATTGTATGTCTTATTTTTGAAACAAAAAAAAAACTATATGCACACACAAAAAAAAGATAAATAGAAATTAAGAAAATAAGAAATGGATTGAATGAAAGTTTCATGGAAAAGTATCGTTCGACCACTCTTTTTGCGCTGTCAGATTTTGGTTCGCTTCCACATGATTTCGACAACCAACAAGGCACTACCATATGAATCTTCTTCACTTACTAATTATTTTCTTTTTTGAAACCATCTACGCTTACTAATTTTCAATCAATTATCTATAAATATACTAGTGTTGTATCTTACCCTTAGTTTTTGATTTGTATAGTTAACTACAAAATGATATCTACTTAGATTTTTATTCAACTAAATATTTTATATATAGAAAGAGGTGTATCAAAACATAACTCAGCATTGGAACTTTTTGTATCAAAATAATAGGATGCACTTGGTGATCTACTGCGCATTCAACTTAATTCACAAGAATCAAAAGTTTCGAAGTTCAGTATCTACATGACCATTTATAGTGTATATAATAAGTATGTGTTTATTAAGTTATCTAGATATTTAAGAGATTATTAGTATATGGTTTATTTCAACCATTACTTGGTAAGTACGATAAGCATATGAAATGATTATAAAATATGTATGATTAGATGCAGTGGATTTGGGAGAGGTTAAGAAAGTTAGATCAGTGGAGGGATTTAACTTTTTAATGATGGAGTTGGCCAAACCAATGTGATTAGTGGCGAAGTGTTGGCCTCTACTTTTTCCACTCTTGTGTTCTCTTATTTCTAAACCCCACTAAAAATGTATTAAAATTGTGTTCTCACTGGCTAATCATTAACATTTTAGTGCATATTTGAAATAAGAAATGATGCAGACAACGAATTTTTTCCAAGACCATTGGCCACACTATTACATAGCTTTGATTCGATTTTTTTTTTTTAATTTATAGCATACGGCTAAAACAAGGTTAAGCTGTTTTAAAAATCGCAATGAATCGATCGTAAGAAAATACTAACTTTTCGAGATTTTGATAATAATCAGGTGTAGACTTTTGTCCCATTTTCTCTAAAGTGTGTAGGCAACACAAGCAACATCTTGTCCTCTTGTGTGTTAGTTGAATTACTTAGTTGACCGAAGATCACTTTCTTTGAAAAGTATATATGTGAATTGTGAAGATCATGAATTTTTAATGCAACATATAAAGAAAAAGACGACCGCAGCACAATAATTCGTTCAAAGATTATCCATCTTCGTTTCACGTAAATTAGTGAAACTCGATCGATCTATTTAGTAGTACTGACATAATTGCACCTAAAGATTATATATATTTGTTCGTAGTGCTTCAAAAAAATATGTTTCGAAAAATATTTCTATATTAGTAAAATGATAGTTTGTTTTCGGAAAATTAAAATGGTTTAAGATTTACTCATTTATAATAACCCCATCAGTTGCCTTAAACAATATGTCGAATTAAATTAACTACTGAAAGTTTTACCTCACATATATTAGCACTATCTTTCGGGTTCTTTAAAAAATATTTTACAGATTTTTAATCATAAAGTATGGCAAAGAAAGGGGACTATTAAGGAAAAAAATAGTTGGATAATCAGCATTTTAATTCATTATTTTTCTATATTATCATTAATGTGTCAAAATCAACATTTTGCTAGCTGGGGTGAAGTGGACCCAAAACTTCTTTTGTACAAATTCGTCCAAAAGTCGCATTACAATCACACCCACTTAATTTAATATGAGAAAAAATTAAGATAATTCAAAGCTAAGATCCAACTGGGTGAATACAAATTTCATATTCCTAACTTTCTTATTTGCACCTCCTTTTTCTCTAAAGTGTGTTTTACAGAAACGTGTCACTAATTTGTTATAACTAAACTGAAGTTAGTCTCATTTATTGGTTTGGGAAAACCACTATATTGAATCTCCTTTTCAGACAAATTTGTTCTTTTGTTGGATGAGAACTTCATATTATTATCCAGATTAAAGATCTATACATGGAACTTGTTTTCTTAAATCAGTTGGATCACTTTAGGGTTTATAAGGAGGATATACATGTCAACACAAGCTTCTTTACGTTTTATACACTACTAGGAATGGATGACTAATTCGAACTAATTTCATAAAGTCAAAACTCTATTGGAATTTATCTGGGGTTATCTGTTTAGTTTGCTTATTATATAAGGAGACAGAACGGAAAAGTATAAAACATCTATAACATTTTTATTTACTTTTTGGCTAGAAAACTAAACTTGAGTTCAACCCAAAACAACCAATTTCAGTCAGCTAAACAATGTTTGAAACTGTTGTTCAGTGCATAAAAGAACAAGTTAACAAGAAAGCCTAATAGCTAATGACAGTTGGGACATTAGAAATCTAATCATTATAAGTTTAAGCTATGCATAATGGAACAAGGATAAGAAGTCTCTCAAAGAACATTCTGATTATGATTAGTACAAAACATAAAAAAGAGACCCCACTTTTCTTTTAGTTTTATATCCCTGCCAATAAAATGCCGAAATGAATTAAATACATTCATTATTAGCCTATTCATTATTAAACAATTAAAATCTTAATCTAAAATACAGATATACTTTATAAAAGTCATGTGTTTTGTGCGATTCTGAGGAGTACAATTAATAGGGCACATGTCAATCAAATTCGCAATTTGGATCAAAGGCCCTTTTAGGTTTTACTCGTAACTAATCAAAATGCTCCATTTATCCAATTCACAAAAGGTCACTCTCTTTATTATTTATTCTCTAACTATTCTCTTGTATATCCGACCTAATATATATGCTGCTTCGGCCATTATAAATAATTTTGTTAGAAATTAGGAAAATTTTAAGATTCTGTAAGCCATAATGATAATCTTTCACACCATGGAGACAGAGCAGCTAGCAAGAGAGGACTAGAACTGCATAAAGCCACTTGGAGCAAAAAGTTAATATCTTTCTATAGAGAGCATCCTGTTGAATACAATTGAGTTATAAAAACAGTTTTAAATGGTTACTGTAAACTATCAAATGTACTTATAGATTAGATAAAGTTATACATCTTTTTCAGCATATGATATGGCTGTTCTTAAGGCATTACCGAGACAGAAATGTGAGTATATTTGTTTCAGCTTTCATCACTTCGCCTCAACAGTCATTGTTCTAGTTTTTGTCTTTTACTTTAAAGGTATCTGATTCGTTTCAACAGCCCACCACCACTGATGCTATTATCACCAAAGCTCCCAAGAATGTTTTCTTGGGTCCACTTTCTCTAGACAAACCAAAATGGAACAATGCAACGAGATATAAACATCGATCTTGAAAAAATATCTACATACCAGAGAAACTGTGATATCTAAGCTCGCCATTTCACTCAATTAAATACGGTTTTTACATCTAGTATTAAGCATATAAACCATAACACAAAGAACTTAAGGGTATCTTCGGAACCTAACCTAACAACTATATACCACGATCCAATAATGACTTTAGAATATGGTATCAATGGTTAGCTTTCTTTTGGGAGGCGATTTTTCTATGATTTGCTTCTCGTGTTCCATGAATGTAGAGCCTTTGTTTGCAAATAATCTTCTCAGGTTTATCACTGATAGCTCGTAGAAGTTTCCAACAGCAAGATCAGCCTGAACTAGATCATACCTGCATTTTTTTAAAATAAAGTTAGATGCTGGAAATGCTTTTGTTCCTTACAAAGAGCAAACTTGATACTTACGCTCTGTGAGCACCAATTAATCCAATCGCCATCATAGTACAGTTGTGAGCTGCTGTTATACCCCTTGGATCATCCTCAAACACAACACATTTTGATGGTTTTCTATCCAACTGCACCAAAGTTAGAAACTATTCAACAACATTGTATCATAAATTTGGTTAGTATTCACATTTGAATCAATAAATGTATACCTTCACAGCAGCGGAAAGAAATCTATGAGCTATAGACTCCATACCATCTTCCTCAGACACTACTGCCTGAAACGGAGGAAGAAGACAAGCGTCAGCAGATATGTATCTGATTAAAAAAGTAAAATGATTCTCTAAAGCTATTTGTTACTGGCCTGGAAATAGTTTTGAAGTCCCATCTTTTCAAGAGCACTGATCATGTTCTTTCGATCAAGGTTTGAGACAACAGCACAGGGAATGCGAGCATTTGTGACAGCCTCGAGCCAATCCTTGAGTCCTTCCTTTGGTTCTGTGAGCTGATAATATCCATAACGAAATAAAACTCAGGGAACCAACATGCATTTCTAATAATACAGAGATTGATAAAGAAAGTACTTACTCTGAGAAGATTATCATAGTATATTTCAGATAGCCTGAGTTTCAATCCATCGATCTTGCTTTGCGTCTCTTCCCAAAACAACACCTGAAACATTTGGAATCTTATGAATCTAGAGGAAACAATTCAATGTACATATCAAAGAATGGATTGAATACACAAGAAAAAAACAACTGGGAAGAGAAATCACAAACCTTACTAAGCACATGGTCAGCGCCGGCATAAAGCATCAGCCTTTGAATGTCATTCCCTTCCGCAATTTCTTTTCCTGCCAAACAATTCAATGTCCATATTTAATTAGAGAACTAAACTGTTTAATTTAACTATAAGAATGATATACTTGCTGTCTGTGAAGTTTAAAACATACTAGCAAAAGAGCCAGCCAACACACCAGATTATCTCAATAAGAACAATTCATCTTTCAGATAAAAAAACAATTCATCTTTCAGAACTCTAGATAAACTAGACAACATTATACTGCAATGACCATCCAAAGTGAATTGTTGTTTAAGAAAAGAAAAAAACATTTTCATTTTACATTTGCAAAGTGTAAAAGCAAAAGGACGCAAAACACTAAAAAGAATTTTGATTATAACAGTAAAGGTTGCGAGTTTATTTGGAGGAGAACACTCTTCTATAACACTTAAACGTCAAAAGAAAACGCAAATCAAACAATCACAGCCTAAATGAAGATAGCCTAATGTTGAGTTCATTGAAATATTTGGATTATCTCCAGACATTCCTCAAAAAGGCAAGAGAATTACTAAACAGATATTGCACGATATCTCTTTCCACTCACGTAAATGCAAAAAGAAAATAGATTATAATTGGGGTAAAAAACAAAAGCAGGAGAGGTTAAAGCTTACCTTCTTCGGCAGCTAGCTGCTTCCAAGCATCCAACTTCAAACCTCGAGTATCAGCCTACAAAATTTGAACCACAAATGGCAAAAATGAGATAACTCCAACTTCAGAATCCAAAACTAGTAAAGCATGGACCATGCAGCTATCATCTTCTAAAAGGCAATGAGTCGCTACCTCAAAGATTATCCTCGTGCCATACAATACAAGAAGAAAAAAGCATATCTAAAAAACCAAACCCAAAACTAGTATGGCATGCAAATTCTATGTACAACTTTTGAGATATACCAAATAAGAGGGCAGCATCATTGAAACAAACTAAAGACCAATTGTTATACAAGACAAAACCTCATACTCCACCAGGAGAGGAAGCTATCATTCATAGCTAAAGTACTTCCACTAACTAACTTGCAAAACATAAAGATGGGAGTCAAAAAAAATTTACCACAACATTGTCCCAAGAAAAAATAAGACCATAGGCTTCATCTGGTTTCATAGCGTAACGTATCCTTTGAAGAAAACCATCTTGCAGTTTCTCATTCCAGAAATCCTACTCACACGCAAGCAAAAAAAAGGTAATCGATCACATGTTAGCTACAAAACAAGCCTTCCATGAGAAAAGACACACAAACATATAAATAGCTCTTTACCACATCGACTTTAAGAGGACCGTCCTGTCTAAAAGTCTCAAACCCTTCTCCATACTCAGCTCCAATCGCCTATTAATCCCAACAAATAAAGTCATCAACTTTACCCTCTTCTCACAACTTATCAAAAAAAGCCACAAGAGAACTCACCTCTTGCATAAAGAGTTTGTTTGGCTTGAAAGGAAACCCATCAACGTCGCCGTTTTGAGCAGACCCAGAAGACAAACAACTCCTTACTACCATGCGCTGCTGCTTCACCAGCTTTGTATCTTTGGGTGCCTGATTAAACCAAAAAGGCCAAAACTTTAAATCCCTTCACATCGATTACAAATGAAAAGCCTCAAACTTTAGATGCTTATATACACACACCAGTAAGCTGAGATTCGAGGAGAGATTAGAGCGAGGGAGGCGAAGAGACGGTTCGGAGGAGATGAGCAGAGACGAAGGGCGAGTACTGCAAGAGCAGTCCATGATGATTGGTTTGGGTTTCTTCTAAATCACGAGGAGATGGAGAAAGAGGTTGATTGGATTGAATATAATCAAGGGTTTGCCAATACGGAAGTATCGAAAAGCCCTTTGGTTCTGGTTCATACGTTTGGAGCCAAGACGACAACAACAACGTCTGCTTCTTCTGGTGAAGAGAGACGGAGGAATGATACACACAAACAACACATTATCCAGTGGAACAGCATTAATCTATTTTAACAACAACAAAAATCATGATTTGGGCCCTTGTAGGCCCATGACCACAGAATTCGTAGTTTGTTTAGTTGGCCCATAAACATCTCTGCTCGATTGGCCTGTTAACACCCTTGTTTGTATTGTATTTGATAATTTGATACCGTGTAGTGTTTGTAGGAAACAACTTTTTTAGGTTTTCTTCTTTTGCAGTGTTTTCTTCATATGAAGTAATCAAGACTGTAGCAATCTAGTAATGGACATATAAACATAATCATAGCACAAATAATTTTCTAATAATAGACATAACGTTATTTTAATATAGATTTCTGTTCTCAAAATCATTATTGAAATATATAGCATTTTGGTAAGTATGAAAATCTCATTCAAGGGACTTTTCATTATTATTTCTCTCATATTTTTGTCAGTAATTTTAGTTAAATTGGTAAAGACTTTATGGACAAATAAACTAATAAAAATACTTTGTGAGAGATTTTATGATGCACATAAGTACACACCAAATATATATAACCATACAAAATCCCATCCCAATATCAATTGTACATTTCCTTCAAGTTAACCATACATCAAATGATGACTAACTTGCCACTAACCATGATTTACTAACACATATATAACTGATATCTGATAAGTTAGCAAACTTAACAATATTTTGTTATTGATTATCTCTCACATGAAAATGAAAATTTCCAACGTTCTCATTTTCTTTTGCCACATATCTCTCATAGTTTGTAAGTATTATTGATCTTGTAGACGATAACATTCATACGAGATTTTTCCGATGTTGTTAAATCTAAATAGTTAAGCAGTATATAACTCAATTCAACACTGCTTAATAACATTTACTATCTAATACAATATTAGTAAACAACTTCATCTTAGTCTGAACTTTAAACACTGTAGATCAGTCATTCTCAAGTATTAGCATGGTGGAGAAATGTGAAAATGCGTTCCAAACCGTAGCCATCTCGCATGTGATACAGCAAGAGAAATCTCCACATGTTGTGCATCAGCAAGAAGTTTTTTGATATATATGAGATGATTGCACTTGGTCATATTATCGCAGTGGTGGACCCAAGTTTATATTTTAAGGGTGTCATTAATTAGGTTTTGGCCAGCTAAAATTTAAAATGAATGAATATTTTTTAAAAGAGGGACAAAATGGAATATTGTATTCGGGTTGAACAATTAAAAGTGGGTTAGACATGGTGGATACTTACCAAATGAGCTACAAAATTTTCAATAATGATAAACAAACTTGCAAAACTATAGATTTAACCTGTTGTAGCTGGACCCGCTTTGTTCAAGGTGGGTTAGCAGCTGAAGAATGTTGTGTATGTGTTTGATTATTTTTTGAATTTTTTTTGTCATTGCTAAATTCATCCATAAAGTATATGGACCTTTCATAAAATCATAGATAAATGAATATTTATACCTGATTACAAACTCGTAACAAACCGTGACAAAAAAAAGACCCTGCATCTAAAACCATTAAAAAGTATTTTTTGTGCATTATCAATTGGTTCGATTCTGACAATTATACAATAGTAAAACATCACACTACTTGAGAATCTCGGTGTAGTCGAGATCATCTTAATAAACTTAATGATTTAGGATTAGTTCAGAGCTTTGAAAGATGGGAAGACTTTTAATTAAGTACCGTATTTGTGTAGTACCAATGTGAAAAACGTATCGTGTAGAATGTGTGTATTACAGTAAAGTATTAAACTCGTATTAAGTTTTTTTTAATTCGATTAAAAAAATGTAAAATGACGTCCAGACTGGCGGGCTGTGATCAACGCTAAAGTTAACTGCTACCAAAGAAAAAGAATCTCTGAGTATTCTTCCTCTTCTCCTTCTTCTTCCTCAACGACTAATCTCATCTTCAATTCAATTCCACTCCTTTTTAGGATTTACGCGCTTATTTTTTCCTTCTTCAAAGCTTCCTATTTGAAAATTCACCAGCTCAGTTTCCCCGGGGGTTTCCTGGGTAATTGCATCTGATTCGAATTTTTAACCATTTTAAAATTCGAGTTTCCCAATTAGGGTTTTGATTCTTTACTCTCCTTTTCCATTCAAAGCTGAAGGCTTTTTGTTGTTCTCTATGTAACTGAGAGAAGAAGCTTCACCAACAAGTCGAATCTTTATCCCCTTGAGAAAAAAAAAATAAAAAAATCTCTTCTTTCTAGGGTTTTTTTATATTCTTCCCCAAATGTTTAACCTTTGAGCTAAGCTTTCTCCGAGATCCAGAAGATGGGATCCAAACCCGAGATCGACGAACCCTCCAACCCCTCTTCTCTCAAAAAAAGCAACCCCCTTTGCCCTCTCGACGTCTCATCCTCCTCCTCCTCCAGAAGAACCCTCATCGATGGCAACAAACCCAAATCCTGGTCCTCCTCCGTCCTCCCTTCCCCCTCCGCCAAACTCATGAAACTCGCCGCCCAAAAAGACGAGCTCTCCCGCTCCGTCAAAACCTCCTCCATCCGCGAACGAATCAGCGGCGTCCTCCACCGCAAAATCGACTGGACCTCCCTCCTCACCATGGGCAAATCCTGGATCCGAAACCCTATCAACATGGCCCTCTTCCTCTGGATCCTCGTCGTCGCCGTCTCCGGAGCCATCCTCTTCATGGTCATGACCGGCATGCTCAACCGCGCCTTACCCAAGAAATCCGACAGGGACGCCTGGTTCGAAGTCAACAACCAGATCCTCAACGGCCTCTTCACCCTCATGTGTCTTTACCAGCATCCCAAAAGGTTTTACCACTTGGTGCTTTTATGCAGGTGGGGCCGTGATGACGTGGCGAAGCTTCGGAAGGTTTATTGTAAAAACGGGAGTTATAAGCCGCACGAGTGGATGCATATGATGGTTGTTGTGCTTTTGCTTCATTTGAATTGTTTCGCTCAGTACGCGCTTTGTGGGCTTAACGTTGGGTTTAGGAGGTCCGATAGGCCTCCTATTGGTGTTGCTGTGTGTATCTCTGTTGCTATTGGTGCTCCTGCTGCTGCGGGGCTGTACACTATGCTTAGTCCGTTGGGGAAAGATTATGATGATAGTGATGAGGAGGAGGAGGAGGAGGAGAATCAGCTCCGGGAGTGTGAAGAAGGGTCTGTGAATCGGAGGGTTAGTTTAGAGAGGAGGTATTCGTTTGCTTCTAATGGGAACAGGTTGGTTCCCGTGAGTGATCCTCAGTGGAGCGGTGGGGTTTTGGATATTTGGGATGATATCTCGTTGGCTTATCTTTCTCTGTTTTGTACTTTCTGTGTGTTTGGATGGAACATGGAGAGAGTTGGGTTTGGGAACATGTATGTCCACATAGCGACGTTTATTCTGTTTTGCTTGGCGCCTTTCTTTATATTCAACTTAGCTGCTGTTAACATTGATAACGAGATGGTTAGGGAGGCGCTTGGAGTGTCTGGGATCCTGCTTTGTGTGTTTGGTTTGCTCTATGGGGGATTCTGGAGGATCCAGATGAGGAAGAGGTTCAAGCTGCCGAGTTACAAGTTCTGCTTTGGGAACGCTGCTGTTTCGGATTGTACGCTTTGGCTGTGCTGTTGTTGGTGCTCCTTGGCTCAGGAGGTTAGGACTGTGGACTCTTATGAGATTGTGGAGGACAAGTTATGTCAGAGAGCGCCGGCGCAGCAGCAAGCGAAGAGTTTGTTGGTGTCTCCTCTGCCGAGGGAAAACGGTGCTGTGTTTGATCCCAAGGTTGTTGGTCTAGGGAGCTCGCCGAGGGAGATGAGCGGGGCTAACACTCCGAGCAGGTTTTGGAAAGATGTGCATAGTCCTAATGTACAGACACCTAGAGAGAATGATGAAGGTAAAAGCAGCGAGGTTGTTCTGACTCCACCATCTCCTCTGTCTATACACAGAGAAGCTTGATTGTTTCGGTGCATTACAATGTTTGATGGAAACCGGTTTTGTCATTTGAGTTGTGTAGTACCCATGTCTGTTTCCGGTTAAAAAACTTGCTTGTAATGTAAATTCGTCAGCTACGGCCACATTTCTATAAGATTTGAGTTTTTATGCGCGTCTATGTGTGCTGATGCCTTTGCTTGCTAGCTTTGCTTTTTTTACTTGCCTGTTCTCGTGAAAATGAATCCTATTTTAACCCAAGATATTTTCCGGTTTGGTATAAGGCTTTGATGTTCGGTTTAGCAAATAGAGAGATTGAAACTGAAAGTGCATATATAATATGGCCCATTATACAATAACCGACACATAACAAAACCGAAAAACCCAAATAGTTTTTCTTTTGTAAGTAAAGAGTGGAGTCAGAAATCTCACTCTGCCTCTCTAGAATTCTGCCGTGAAATATTATCTCCAACTAGAGTTTATACTCGCGCTACGCGCGAATTTGTTTAAATAACTTAGTTTAATTTTATAATAAATAACAAAATTAATCAAAATAAATTAATATTGAGTGAAAATATATTAAAATATATTTTACTTTACCACATATAATGAATATAAAACCACATTACTTAAAATGATTACTTTTTAGCTTTATATTAGTTTGAATATTTGAATGTAGAAACTGTGTTTAAAAAAAATTTCATTAAATATGATTTTAAATATTTTATAAAATATTTTTTATAATAAGCTGCTAATACAGTACTAAAAATATTATATTCATACAATTTTTGTACTAAAATATAAAAAATTAGTCTATCTCCGTAATATTTAATGTATTTAACAATGTTATAAAACAGTTTTGTGATTGTTGTATATTTATTTTGTGCATAAATGTACTTGAAATATTTTTATTTTTTAAATGCAAGTGATAATTTGGAATTTATATTTAAAAATTGATAATTTATTTTTGATGAACTTTAACTAACATTTTTAAATAGTTTTTCAGATTATTGAAAAACATAATATATATATGATTGAATTTTAAAAATATTTTATTTACTCTAAAATATAATATTTAGACTTGTGAAACTTATATCATAAATAAGATTTCTTAATTTATTCCAGTATTTAAGATTTTTAAATTTTAAGAACATATTAAATATTAATTTATGATGATAAATAATATCTTTTTGTCTTGGTTTTATCACATAGTTTGATAATTTCTTTTGTAGTTGCTAACTGTCAACAAAACTTTTTATTGTAGTCTTGACATTTTTCTTAATTTTTATAATTTCGTAAATTTTATAGTTTTTATTTTGTTGATTAACATTCTTAGATACTATATTATTTTGTTGGTTAATTGATATTAAATATTCTTCGTGTTGTTCTTTTATGTTTTCGTTCAGGCTTCAATTTATGGTTGATATACCATAGAAGTATTATTAAAATTTCTACTAACTGTTTTGACGCGTTTTTGGACTCTTTTAAATAAAAATTATTTTAAAAATATATTTTATAAACGTATATTTTTATCAGTGGATCAGATTTTATAAGTTAAAATGAAAAGATTAGAAGTATACACAACTTAGATGAATGATAACGTTTTTACCACTTCCAAATCGGTGGAAGAGTTTTTGTTCTTCATCTTATTCACTTGTATTTTCAATTGTTATTTCCTTTAACCATCATGATATGTAACAAATCTTCTCATAGTTTTGTACTCACGACGGAAAAGTTGAATAGCATCGACTGGCTTTAAACTATACACCTCGTTTTAACTCATATGAAGCTATAACCATTGCATGTCCATGCTTCATGAGAACTCATGGGAAGAGGATATGATGATAAATTTATAACTCTTTTTTCTTCTTATCTTCTTAAATCTTAAGTTTCTTTTTTTATGGAGAGCTAAATTTCTTTATCTGGTCCCACTTATTTAAATTTGAAAGCTCAGAAAGTTGGCTAGTTTTTTTCTCGGTAGCCAATTGATATGAATAGTATGAAGTGGTCGCAATTACAGATGTCAAAATAGATATCACTGTTGCATCAGTTCCAAACTATTGGATCCCAAGACACCAAAATTAGCACAGGAAAATTGATTGGCAAAGCTACTGAATCGTCATATAATCTAATTCTTCTTCCAATAAAAAATTAAGAAAAACCTAGGTTTATACTCTCATATATATTAATCTAGTTGTATATAATTAATATAGCTTTTATCCAGTAGCCAATAGATCTGAATATGTTGAAGTGGTCGCAATTGCAGATATCAAAATAGATATCACTATTGCATCGGTTTTGAATTACATGATTCCAAGATACCAAAATTGTCACCGACAAATTGATTGGTGAAACAGCTGAATCATCATATAGACTCTAAGTGGTAACCATCAAAGGAAAAATAAGAATGAATAGAAAAAAAATGGATATGAATGAAACTATGAGAAAGATGAATGATTATTCTTTATCAAATTTAGTAAGAAATAATTTTGTACTGTAATTTCTACAATAAAATGAATGAAAAAAATGGAAAGGAAAATTATTCCTTATAAATGCAAAAATTTCTTAGGAATATTAATGAATTTATTTTTCATATTCATTCATTGGTTACCATTCATAGCCATAATCCAATCCGTCTTTTAATAAGACATCAAGAAAAACCTAGGTTTATACTCTCTTATCTATTAATTTAGTTGTGTATACTAAGTTAATTTTATGATGTTTTGTCATTATAACCTTTTAATATTAATTTCCTATTTTATTTTGAAAGAAAAAGCACTTTGGATTTGTAATTATTAAGTGTCTAATTTCATGTTAGTATTACTATTTAATTTTTACGATTACATTTTACTATAAAAGTTACCATTTGTTAAGTAAGTTTTCAAGTGTTAATATTTATTTTTTAGTTTTCCTTATTCTATACCATTTTTTATACTGAAAATATGTATTAATAAAATATTGACATTTTAAAAATACTAAATTAGTAAAATTATTTATCATATTGTAAATAGTGTTTTTAATTCTTAAGTAGATATTATTGATAACCTATAGCCTCACTTTCTGTATAATATAGAGTTTTATGTTTTTTTTTATTTTGACTATTTTAATATTAATTTATCATTTCCTTTTGGAGTAAAAAAATGCTTTGTATTTATTATAATTAAGAGGTGTAGTTTTATGTTAATATTGTTATATTATTTTAAATTTTACATTTTCTATAATAGTTACCACTTATAAGGTAAGTTATCAAATTTTAATATTTATTTTTAGTGTACTTTGTTCTATAGCAATTTACATTTTATATTTAGAGGAAATTATTATGGATATATTGAAATTTCAAAAAATATTAAATTAAGATAACCATTTGTAATATATTAATTGATATTTTAAATTTCATTGTGTATACTTTAGTGACTTATAGATTCATTTTTTATATATACTTTACTATAACTTTTATTAATTTATAATCTCAACTTATATATAATGTATGTTATTTGTAATATTTTCAATAGAATATAGCGAAAATTTTGAGGTGTAGTTTTATCTTAATTTTAAAAAATTTTAAGTAATTTGTCAAATAATACTTATTTCGTTTTACTTTTAGTTGTTTTTGGAAATATATATATATTTTGAAAATTAATAAATTATCATATTAATTATTATATTCTTAATTATGTATTTTAAATTTCGAAATTATATATATATATATATATATATATATATATATATATATATATATATATATATATATATATATATATATATATATTGATTTAATATATGTATAATGTTTTGATTTTTGTTAGTTTTCTTTATTCGATATTGATTTGTATTTTATTATGAAATAAATTATTTTTTTTGGAAATATTGACATTTTTAAAATAATTATGTAAAATAACGATTTGTAGTATTTTGATTGGTGGTTTTAAATCCTATGTAGACGCTCTCAATGGCTTATAGCCTCAACTTTTATATAGTACTCCCTCTGTTTTTAAAAGATAGTAGTTCTAGAATTTTCACATATATTAAGAAAATTCATTAATTTTGATTGTAAATGCATTGTTTTTTGCAAATGACAATTTTCAATAACTTTTAGCCAATAAAAATTCAATAAACACCATTAATATTTTTGAAACTTACAATTTTTCATAAAAGCATACATTGAAAAAGTAAAACTACTATCTTTTTGAAACAAAATTTTTTCCTAGAACAATCATCTTTAAGGAACGGAGGGAGTATAGATTAACGGAGTGGGCTTCCACAACCATCATCAACTCGAATTATTGTGTTTTTCTTTTATTTTTATCTTGCATGTCTATTTTACTATGTCGTGTCTTTTTTTTTGGACTTTTGGTTTCGGGGTGGGAAAATTCTATAGTTTCACTGTTGCCGACATTGACTTTGGAAGGTGGAGGATTTCTCAGCCATACGTCGCTAGCTTTCCATTTGTTGATCCTTCTCTGAAAAGTGTGGTTATCTAATTTGTGTTCCTGAATTATCTGCTAGTTTTTTGTCGGATGAGATCTCGAATAGATCAATTGATTTTCCCCGACATGAAGCGACGGCGAAGACGACATAGGTTCTGGTTTTAATCCTGTGATTGGCAGTTTGGAAGCTCTCGATGAGATCCTGACGTTGTTCGATGGATGCTCTTCATAGAAAAGAATTTAGCCAGAGATGGTGTTTGCGAGGATTCCGATGTAATTTACCAGTGAAACGCCGCTTGTGATTATCGGCGTGGAGAAAGCGATAGTGATTTGACGCTCGTGTTTTTTTCGCAGTTGAGATTTGAACATGTGTTTTTTTGGCGTGTCGATAGTGGTTCAGTGCGTCAATTTGGGTGTGGGTTTTAACCGTTTGGATTTTGTCTATTTTGTGTTAGTGTAGTTTAGTTTTGTATGAACCTTGTTGTGATATTTTTCAGATTTGATCGAGTTAGACATTAATTCTTAATAAAATAGTAGACAGTAAAAAAAGAAAAAAAAAAAAAAAGAGTGCAGTCATCAAGTAGCATTTTTTTGGTAAACTCATCAAATAGCATTTGATTATATGATGTTAAAAATTATTTTTTAGATTGATTAGTCATGTGTTTTCTATGTTGTGTATAAAGTATATACTAATCCAAAGTCCAAACGTAACAGAATCGAATAAAATCAAACTAAAATCATCTTGGCACGTTTGCTAGTCTGGTCTACAGGCTTGATGGAATACATAAGAGATCTCACATATCTTATAAGATCTGTAATGGTGTTCTCCATCTGCTTTAGAAAAGATTCCATTAACTTCAACAAAAAAAGAAAAATATATATATAATGTCATAAATTGTCATTTTAGATTGAGTTCACTATCATTGTGCAATATATGAATTAGGCGTCGCTGTCAGAAGAGTCGTTTTCGTTGAGAACCACTTCAGAATTCCACTAACGTATAATTAACTAATTTGTTCGTGTAATCAACTTTCTTTTGTAATCAACTTGCTGTATAGTTCAAGATTTATTATTTTAAAAGCTTTGCCTTCGTGTTCCTTTTAAAACTCGAATAATTTATATGATGTAGGGCTTTCCGCAATTGATTTGAGGCCATTATAAATGTTTGATGACCCTTTGAACATTTTTAACGTATAAATGTATTGCAACGAGTAACCGGACGTGTCATGGTCACATATGGCCACTCTGCTTTACTTGAACACTTTGAATGACATGTGTGATGGTGATTGTGCATTACACTGCCGTTGAAACTTCTGTTATTGGATGGCGGGGCCAACACACACTAGTTGAACAGAGGTTTCTTTGCAGATTTCTTAATCACTCTACCAATCATTTATCACATTAATAGTAATCATTTCTGTTAAATGAATAATTATCCGTGAAAATTCACCCAAAACTATGTGTATGCATAATTATCAACAATTTAATTAATTCTAATTTGGGTTTAAATAGACATTTCCTTCTTAAATCAACCAAAGTCAAGATATTTAGTTATTTACCACTAGCATTCAGTTAACCTATTAATTTATTCACCTAATTACACGGTAAGATCAAACATTGGCTGACTCGACTTTTAAAGGAACTTTATAGCCGGACCCCACAAACCATACTAACCCAATCATATGACGACACGTGACGAAACAGTGCTAAATATCCGAGAACTTTAAAAATAGGATGGGATGCAGAGAATCAAATCTCAGCCCCATAGCCTACGGGCTACGGCTATATAAATCCCAGATTCATCACAAACCATTCGAATAAACTTAATCTTCGTTCTTCTCCTAATTCAAGTTTATCTTTTAATCCCAAAAAAACTCTTCAAGAACTGGATACTCTGGCGGATTCTGAGACCAAGAACCGAGACGTGGTTCTGAAACTGTATGACGCCCTGAGATCTCGCGACGTCGAATCCGTCCACAAGACCCTGACACCGGACCTCGACTACTGGTTCCACGGCCCTCCGCCGCACCAGTTTTTGATGCGCACGCTCACCGGCGTCTCTCCGCCGTTCCAATTCTCGCCTCTCTCCGTCGTCTCCTTCGGATCCACCGTCATCGCCGAGGGCTGCGACGCCGCCACCTCCATCTCCTGGATCCACGCCTGGACCGTGTCGCATGGGGTGATCACTCAGGTGAGGGAGTACTCGAACACTTCGCTCACGGTCACGAGGATCGGTGGTAACGTCGTCTCCGCCGGACGCTCTGCTGCTGAGATCAAGCCGTCGCATTGTCCTTCGGTGTGGGAGAGCAAATTCTCGGGTCGGGCTGGGAAATCGGTTCCGGGTCTGGTTCTTGCGATTTGAGGATTTGTTGTTACAGCCACGTCAGGGGATTAATAATAACTAAATAAAGGCTGGTGATTACGTGTCGGTGTCTGGTTGGTTTGTTGTTTATGGGTTGAAAGGATTTTGTGCGGTTGAGACGCGGTGTGGGCTTAACGCTAACGGTCGCGTTTTGGTTGTCGCTAGTTCTTCTTTTGGCTTTTGTTTTCTTATTATTTGCTTTTAAATCGTGTCTTTTGTGTTTTAGTGCGTACAAGCATGGTGAAACCCATGTTGACTTGTGCCGTTGTGTCCGATGTAACTTTTGGCTATGTTATAATAAAGTGCTTTTGGGATCTTATTATATTCGTTAAACGTTATATAATACGAGGTTATGTGTTCTGCATTTTGTTGACAAACAATAATACAAAGCTGCCCATTTCGCCATTTGGGCTCATCTCTCTGAGTGGATAAGCTGTTGAATTTGTGTGCATGCATAGCCTTACTGTTGATTCAATTTTATCATGGAGTTGAGTTTATATCGATAAACATTCTACAACCGTTAGACCTCAAAAACATTATATAACAACAATTACTGGAGATGTTAAAACTAGTGTCCTCATAATATTTAATGTTTCTCTCATTGTTCTGTTTTGTTTTACACAGGAGATGAATTAAAATCCTAAACAAACTGTATACTGTGAAAAAACAAACAAACTGTATACTGTGAAAAAACAAACAAACTGTATATCCATTTGGTAATAGAAGGGGCTTTTCGAATCTTATAATATTCGTTAAACGTTTCTATAGAATTTGAAGTTCTGCATCAGCATATAAGTTATCAAAAAAAAATTATGATAGATGTTGCAGAAAATAAAAACTGTATATTCGTTAAACTTTTTATAGAATTTGAAATTCTACATCAGCATGTTTAAGTTATCAAACAAAAAAATTATGATATGTTGACAGAAAATAAAAGCTGTCTATTTAGCTCACACCTCTGTGCGGATTAGCTGTGAATTTGCTTATGTAGAGCTCTACTTGTTATTTGTTTGACTGACTAACAAGTTGAGTTTCTAGCATATTTCGAACTTGTTAAATATCATATAAAAAAGTTTCTTACTAATACACCCGTAACAATGTATCTCTCATTGTTCCACATATGGTTCTATAATATTTTATAGTGATTACGTACGCTAGACTTCGATTTACTTAGGGAGTTTGATGTCTCGGTATAACTATGAACCAAGTTTACCGACTAATATAGGTTTTGAAAATTGTTATGATTTTAACAACGTTTGCATATAGTGAAACATATAACGTTTATTATATGTAACCGTGGACGCAACCAATAACAAAAAAAAAAATTTGTGAAAGAGAAAGGTTCAAAGGAAGCAACGAGGAAGGTCTCTCATGCGTCTTTTTGTGGATGTCGACACGCACTTATTTATCTTTTGGCGTCATTAGGTCAAAATGGTGTGACGATAAAATGATATTAACAGAACTAATAAAGCAAAGCAAATTGACTGGAAGATAAAACCAAGAAAAGTCATTCGTTATTTAATTTGATTGTGATAACAGGACACAAATATTGACATCCATTGAACTGGTTGTGTCCTGGATAATGTCCCCCATGTCCAAAAAGGACAATATATATGGTTTGGAAATGTGTGTTATCTCCCTTCAAATACTCAGTTTCTATATATATATATTTTTTTTTTTTTTGGGCAAATACTCAGTTTCTATTATAATTCCAATTCACGACAGCTAACAATTACGGATTCATAATATTCGTATTGGATACATAAGTGACTTCTATCAATTTGATGTATACATATATATATATATATATATATATATATATATAAGTGAACAAATGTGTTTTGAACTGAAGCATAATTACTAATTTACAACCCATTTTCTGATCTTATTTTGAACAAGAATGTACATTAGAAACCAGCTAACGTAAGTTAAAAAGAAACAACAGAATTTGGCAAGAAATTTGGTTATATTAGGCCATTAAGAACCCTTGAGCCGCTCTAATGACATATACCGATTTTCTTAAAACTGAATTTTAGGCATGCATGCGTTTCTAAAGTCATATACGTTGACATACAAAAAATGGGTTATAGATGAATGCGTAGATTACGCAGCCAACTTTTGCTAAGAAATATATTTGTGATCACTAAATACCACGTTGTCTACCCGTTTTCTATAAGTTGTTTCATCATAACCGAACCAAATTTAATATACATGACATGTGATGATTCCTCTACTATACAGTTAAGTAATTTAGTAGGAATTTGTAGAGGTAATTTAATGAAGTCTGTGTGTGTGACCTTGGTGCGAAACAGGCCTATCATATTGTCTCTAATAAAGAAGAAAAAAGAAACACCCCATACTGCAGTGTATTAAACTGTTAATAAATTCAACGGTCTCCTTTGATGATGGTCTAACATGATGCCCCTGCAAACTGCAACGTCTTTCTTGATTCGCTGAACGATATTACCGAAACGCCCCTATAGGTTTTCTATTTTAGTATCAGATGCCAAAACTCAAAAGGGCATAACCGTCTCGTAAAGATTTCTATTTCGCGCCAGTTTTTGCTTGTCTAGGAAAACTTAGCAGCGTTACTCTGTTCCACTCTACTATCTTCTTTTTTCTAAGTCCTCATCAACTTTCTCAGTCAACATTGAAAGAACCCTAGACCTTTAGCTTTAACATTCAATCTCTCTTAAAAAATGTCCTGATGATCTTCATGCATTTCTGAGCTGAAGTCTGCAGGAAGTGCTGTCTCTGAAGATCCTGGATCTGCTTCCTTCTTCTCTCTCGCAGGATCGTTCGTTCAGGTAAAGAATCGTGTGATCTATCAGATCTACCATGAACTTAGGATTTGTTTGCTTACTGAGCGCTTCTAGTCTTATGTATGTATGAGATCTTTTGATCTTTGCTCAACTTAGGAGCGGATAGTAGCGGATCTATAAATTTTCTTACATCGGAAACATTACTATAAACTTTGAACTAGTCAGATACATTTCCATGGAATTTAAGCTAAATACTTTTTAAAAAAATTAAGATTTTGAACTAATTTATCTAAAGAAAATAAAAATTTTAGTCCGGGGTACATGAGCATGTTCGTTGTAACATGATTCTTGTGTTAATTAAGCTAAACGCTTTTGATTCTCTCTGTTACAGGTGAGAAGCAATGGGTGCAGGGAGGAAAACGGAGACCTATAAGCAGGAAGATGTCCAAAACCTATATGGAACCATGTCTGTAAGGAAACTCCAAAAGGGAGATCTCTGCGGGGTTATATTCGGATGCAAGTTCAGCACCATCAAAGAGTGTCTCTCTAAGAACTTGTTTGGTTAGTTTAAACTTTTAAAAAACCCCTAATCTTTTGTGACGAACTATGTGTTTGGAACTGATTTTTTTTGTGACTCAGGCTTACCAGGCCCTCACATGGCTTACATCAAAAACATCGAACCTGGTCTGACGCTGTTCCTGTTCAACTACAGTGACAGAACACTTCACGGAGTCTTCGAAGCTGCGAGTGAAGGAAAGCTGAACATTGATCCCAACGCCTGGTCTCATAACGGGACGGATCCTAGTCCCTACCCTGCTCAGGTAAAGGTACGAGTCCGAGTGAAGTGTGAGCCTTTGGTTGAGGAAACGTTTGGACCAGTGATTGCTGATAATTACAAGGATGAGAAGATCTTTTGGTTTGAGCTTGATCGTATTCAGACAAACAAGCTGCTCCGTTTGTTTAAACCATCGCCAATTGTAAGGGCACCACCACCATCAACATCCAAATATGCTGTTGCATCATCATCTAGAAAGGCTATTCCGGCTGCTTCTCTTGTGGAGATAGGTGACTCAGGAGGAGCACCGCGTGTTGATAAGTGGAGCAGTCTTTTCAAATCTTCAGAGAACAAAGGACAAGACTCATCAAAAGATGGAGTTGTAGTCAATCTTGGAAAGGCTAAAGAATGTGAGGAAGTAGCTCAAAAACCAGTGTCATGGTCTGGTCCATCTTACTCATCAGTTCTGAGAAATGCGATCAGTACTGAATCTTCAGCTCGACATGAACCTTCATCTAAAGCAAGTGAAGGAGTCGTGTCCTCACGCCAAGCTGAAGATGTAGTAGTGAACAACAACACTTGGGATCAACAAAGTTTCCAACCAGCACATAATGGGACTTCTGCTGCGGCTAAGAATGTAACAGAACCTAGCAAGGGAAAATCTGTTCAAGATACATATTCAGAGATTGACTGGGATGCTGCACCAAACTTTCAAGCCCATCTGAAAGGACTCAACATGATTTTGGAGGATAAGGATCGTTACAGTGAGGGTAACACAGGATTTGCTTCTTCTTCTATGATGGAGAATCATTGGGAAGATGAGAGGGTGTCTTGGGAATATGAGGAAGAGAATAATATAGATAAATCATCTTGTGGTGGGTCCTCGTACTTTACGGCCATGTCAGGAGACGCATTTGAGGACGATGGAGAAGAGAAAGAAAAGCTTTGTATGGATGTTTTGAGTGAGGTAATTAGTTTGATGTGCCTCTTACTCTCTTCTCCAATGGAAATATTTATGTAACTATCTTTTTTGTCTTTTTTGTTTTTTTTGGTGTGGTAGATATGGGCTGAAGTGAAGGAGATGAAGCAAACTCAGATGAAACAAGCTGAGTACATGATCTCCTTGCAAATGGAGCTGGTAAAAAAATACAACTTTGCAAAACTTGTAAATTTGTTCCTTTTGTTTCATGAGCTTCGAATACTAGTCCTTTATTTTGGTGTGGGATTTCTTGCAGCTTGAGTCAAGAAAAGAGATACTTCGACTGAAAGGGCTATATGGAAGTTCCTAAGCAAGCATATGGTAACAACAGTTAATGATGGAGTTCGCAAGTCCCTCTATCTAATGATAAAAATTGAAGGAAAAATGAAGTTTGAATTATTTTTAGGTGCAAAACAATGTTTTGGTGTGTTGAACCTTGTCGTTGACTTGACTCTCTTGTTGTGAATTCTTCTGACCTGGTGTGCTTTCAGTTTCGACTTTTTAACTTCCGAGTAATATGTAGAAATAATTGACCGGTTGTCGACTTGTTAGGTTGTTTATAGTGCTGCTGCAGTTGGACTTGACTTTTTCTACTAGTAGAGGGAGAATATAAAACTGGTTTAATCAAATTGACCGGTTACATTACTTGGTCGAATGGATTGGTCGGGCCATGTAGATTCATATACAGAATGATACCGGCCTTGAAGAGATGAGGCCGATAATAGCTGAAGCCCAACAGGCTTTTTAAGTACGCCGGCAATTACGTAGACGCTTTGTCATAGATCCTGGCCGTGTCAACAGCATTAAAGAGAGCCACGTGGCGTCCATGCAGAACTGTAAGTTTGACCAGATTCCGGTTGATGACGTCTTCACATTCTAATATGTGGTTTGCACGATTTTGATCATATATATTCAAGTGAATCGACTGACATCCCATAAAACTAGGGCTGGGAAATATCCATAAATTTTGATTGGATTCGTTATTCGTTTCGATTCGATTCGAAAAATACGGATATTCGTAATTTTACAAATAAAAACAAATACTAAAATTCAATATCAGTAAAAAACGAAGTAAAACACAAATATTAAAATTTTGGGAAGCAGATATCCGATCCGATCCGCAATATATACGTACATGTATATTTTGATTATATTTAAAGTATATATATATAAAATTATATAATTATTATTCTGACATATGATTTGACAGATTTTATTTACATTATTACTTATATAAAAGTAGTACATAAAAAGAAAAAAATATTTTATGATAATTATATTTTTTTTAAGTTTTGTGTTATTATAATTGTTAACTAAGTTTAAAATTTTATAAAACATGTAGATTTACTAATTCTTTTAATTTTTATCTTATAACGTAAAAATAGATTATACAAAACAAATCTGCATCGAAATTTTAAAATTATTTGTATTAATCAAAACATATGAGATTTCAGTAAGTACTCGCAAATATTCGCAAATATCTAATTATTTTGGATATCCGTTTTTTCGAATATTCATATTTTTCCAAAGCAAAGCAAATACAAAAATTAAATATCTGTAACATACGAAACAAATCACAATTACCTTCAAAAATTCAGATATTCGTGCCCATGCCTATTCAAAACTAACTATAACATTGTCAGATAAAATGAATTGAATTAAATATGTATTTATGTGTTTATCAACTATGCTAAGAAATTCGATTGCTTACCCGTATTAAGAGCGTGTCTTTAGTGGTAAGGATTGTGACACGTGTCATACAGCTGGGACACGCGAATAGTCTCCCATTAAATATCAGAATTATCCAGAGGTCTATAAATACACCATCGACCACTTCTTTTGAAAAAGTTTAAATCTGAAAGAGAAAAGAGAGAGAGAGAGAGACAGTAGAACGAACGCGCAGAAGATATAAAAACTACAAATCGATACGCGAACAACCGCAGCGGAAAAAAGGAAAAAGTGATTTGTCTTCCATTGAACAAGAGATTCGACTCCGAACTTTGAAGTTATCAATCCCAATAAGTAAGTCGAGATTTTCGATTCAGATTTCTAGGGTTTAGGCGTATTCTGTTGCACGTTTTCTCTTAACTGTGGGTGGCTTTACTAGCATCGTTCACTAGCTTGGTCCCCACGATTCGGTGATTAAAAAAAAATTGGAAAAATTCAATTTCGACTTTTTCCTTCTTTTTCCTATAAATAAGAAAAGACAAAACAAACTTGGTGTGCAAGGAAAACATCCTTGGTGGCTAAGTAGTTTCCGTGTCTTTAAATAATTATAAATCCTCTGCGATTTGGTCGTCTTCCTGTTCTAGAATCCTTTACTTTTGAGACTTGAGAGAGTTTTCTGAGCCCTAAGCTTTTTTTTTGGTCTCTTGTAGATTTAAGGAGAAGAAGAAGATGGCCGTTTATAATCAAACAGGAACCCAAACAATAACAATATCAAGGAAGAGGAAATCAAGGGCTAGAGCAGACGGTACAACAGTAGCCGATAGAATAAAGAAGTGGAAAGAGTACAACGACTTTCTCCATGCTTCCTCTATAAAACAAGGAGAGAAACCTAAACGGAAAGCTCCTGCTAAAGGGTCTAAGAAAGGTTGTATGAAAGGTAAAGGTGGACCGGAGAACTCTCATTCAAGTTTCAGAGGAGTTAGACAGAGGACTTGGGGTAAATGGGTTGCAGAGATCCGGGAGCCTAATAAAGTAAGCAGGCTTTGGCTCGGCACTTTCCCTACCGCTGAAGAAGCTGCTTGTGCTTATGATGAAGCTGCTACGGCTATGTACGGTCCCTTGGCTCGGCTTAACTTCCCTCAGCAGTGTGTTGGCTCTGAGTTTACTAGTACGTCAGGTCAGAGTGAGGTGTGTACGGTTGAGGATAAGGCTGTTCTTGGTGGTGATGTTTGTGTGAAGCAAGAGGATACTGATTGTAAATCTAGACCAGTAAGTCAGACTTTAGAAGTATATGGTGATACTAAGCCGGACAATGCGAATACAAGGATGAATGTGTTTGATGAGGATTATTGGAGCATACTATCCAACGGATCAGAGAAACCGAAGGAGGAAGAAGTGATACAGCCGCAGCCACAACAGGAGTTAGATATGCTTACAGTTGCGGATTATGGTTGGCCTAGTGATGTGCAAAACGAGCAGAGTTTTTGGGATCTGGATGATTCTTTTAATATTGATGAACTCCTTGGTGATATGGATGTAAGCCTGTTACCCGGCCACGATCCTTGCCAAACCCAAAACCAGGCACAGGTACACCCTGGTGGTTATGATTCACATCCTCAGCCACACAATAGTCATGAGTTCTTTGACTTCAATTCTCTGGATTTTTGAGAGCTCTGAGGCAATGAATGGTCTGCAAGACTGCAATAGAATCTCTAGATTTGATCGTATAGTAGCAAAAATAAATGGGCGTTTATGATTTTTTTTTTTTGTTTTCACATTGAAAAATATACTTACTGTACTTTCTAGTTTTTACTTTAGATCAACAAGTGTTCAAGTTTAATATAAGATAACAGAGAGGAACTCTTTCATCCTCTCCCTATAACAAGAGTGTTACATAATTAACAGAAAAGAAAAACCATAACTTACAAAAAATCACGAATCTTAAAAAATAAAATAAAAAAGAATCAAGGATAAAATAACTTAGCAAAGAGAAGCTCGTTCCAAGTATCTTGAAGACCAGGCAAGCACCAGTGTATACAGTCTGAGTAGCTAACCGGATTAGCTAGCTGCTCTTTCGTCAGCTGGATGAATGAGTTTGATGAAGATTATTGGAGCAGACTATCAAACGGATTAGAGAAACCGAAGGAGGAAGAAGAAGTGATACAGCCGCAGCGACAACAGGAGTTAGATATGCTTACAGTTGCGGATTATGGTTGGACTAGTGATGTGCAAAACGAGCAGGGTTTTTGGGATCTGGATGATTCTTTTAATATTGATGAACTCCTTGGTGATATGGATTTAAGCCTGACCGGTCATGATCCTTGCCAAACCCAAAACCAGGTACAGGTACAGGTACACCCTGAAGGTTATGATTCACAGCCTCTTCAGCTGAAGCCACACAATAGTCATGAGTTCTTTGACTTCAGTTCTCTGGATTTTTGAGAGCTCTGAGGCAGATGAACAGTCTGCAGGACTGCAATAGAATCTCCAGATTTGATCATATAATAATAATAGCAACAAAAATAGAGTGTTAGCGATTTGATTTTACCGCGAAAATATAGTAACTTTCTAGTCTTTGCTCTTTCAATAAGTGTTCAATCTCATCTACTGAGTTTAATAAGTGTTACAATAGGGGAACTTTAACCCTCATCTATAGATAACAGGAGGGGAACTCTTTCACCCTCTTCGTATAACAAGAGTGTTACACAATTAACAGAAAAAAAAGAAACATAACTTACAAAAAGTTACATAATTAACAGAAAAGACTTACAAAAATAAATCTCCAATCTTAAGAAAAAGAATCAAGGATAAAATAACTTAGCAAAGAGAAGCTCGTTCCAAGTATCTTGAAGACCAGGCAAGCACCAGTGTATACAGTCTGAGTAGCTAACCGGATTAGCTAGCTGCTCTTTCGTCAACGGGCTCCACTGCTTCTTGTAAATCGACGTGTGCGCGTCTTTCCTATACCCCGAGAGCTGTGTGATGTTCAGTACCGTCACCGGAAAGTCCTTCCTCCCGTCTAGTTCCTCTCCGATCACTTTCATCAACGTTCTGCTGCAGTCTGATGGCCAGTGGTCCACGTCTTGGATCGGTGTTGTTTGATTGTAACAGTTCTTCCCTTGCTCCCCTCCCCAGTCCTCGCTCCTGATCACGGAGTAAGAAAAAAATCAAACCTTTGGATTCAAAAAGAGGTTATTGAGCTAGTTTCTAGATGACTAACTAGTAAAAGTGACCGACTTGTAATGAGTAGGGGACATGGTAGCAAAGAAGACTCTTGTCTTCAAAGGATCCATATTCTTCTTCACCCATTTAACCATAGTTTTTAGCGCCATACGATAAGCATCTTCGCTCTCCATCTCGACGATCCTCTTCTTCTCATCCTTGAACGAACCTTCCCTTCAATATTAACAAAATGCAATAAACAAATCAAAATCACTAAGAATCTGAGCAAAGTTTCTAAATCTCATGGATTAGTGATAGTACATACAAGATCTTCATCTTGAAGCCAGTCCTCCACCACAAGTAGGTATTGAACACAACAATGTCAGCTCCACGCCAGTGCCTACCGTGTATGTTAATCGAATCTTTCCTCACAATCCGATCCGAAACTCTATGAACAGTAGCGTTATCCGAGTTCGATTCGAGAAGAAACGGTGCCCAGTAGAACTCGATCGTCGCGTTGTAATCCTACATACATACAAAAAGAACCGATCAGTAGCAGTTTCAAGAACGTTTCCACAAGATCAAAAGAGTGTTTCACCTTGAGAGAGAAGACTGTGAGGGAACCAAAGGTATCCATTGATTTCGAACTCTCAGGGATCTGCGAATTGAGAAGACATACGAGAGAGACGTACATCCCTCTGTTTAAGGAGTCTCCGACGAACATCATCTTCTTCCCTCTTAGACTCTCAAGCATCATCTTCGCATCGAACCTAACCAACAGATCTGAAGATCAAACAGCTAATAATTGAATCTAAATTTGGAAAGAGAGAGAGAGAGACTGACGAGGGGAGAGAGCAGGAGTCAGGCTGCCATCTCCACGAATCGTAGTCAGTATCGAGACGGCCATGCGTGCGGCACGTGAGCTGCGGCTGGATGTACGGACACTCCGATTCTTTGTATAACGGCCGCGTTGACTTGTCTTTGACCCAATTCCCTCTGTACACATCGCATCCTTCCGGTGTCTTCCCTACAGAAAATGCCGGAGGTGGAGTAGGAGGCGGAGGAGGAGGAGGAGGAGGAGATGGTGTCGGTGGTGGTGGAGGAGGAGAAGGAGGAATCGGAAGCGGAGGATCGTTCACTTGTTGGAGGATCGTTGTCGGGGAGTGGAGGGAGCGGCGGGAGAAGGAGAGGAAATCGTGGCCGTAGATGAAGGCGGCGAGGAGGATGAAAGCGAGGACGGTGTAGAAGAAGTGGGTGAGACGGCGTTTTCTACGGAGAGACCAAGACGGTGACAGTAACGACGTCATTTTTCTCTTCATTTTTTAATGAATTGTGTACATTTTCTATGAAAAGTTTCTTTTCTTTTTGGTTAACTTTTGAAAATGAAAAGTTTTGGTTTCACTAAAGATGTAATCTGGAGTATACTCTACTTTATAATCAAAGCTAATTCTCTAATGTTTTGCCAGCTTTTTTTCTTGATTATTCTTTTTTAATCAAGTGTGCTCTTGCACGATCCAGTACCAAACACATGTTGTTTCCCATAAGATGTCACGACTGTTTATATTTTATTCGGAGTACAGAAAGTGTTTAGGTAGGAGTATTAAATTAGATTAAGGCTGTCCCTAATGGGAACTTTTGTCCCTGGACTCCTCAGGCTTTTTGTATGTTCATCTGCCTTAATTGCCGTCTTGAATTTTGTGATTATGGTGAATGATCGTTAACTTCATATCTGAAACAACCTACTCAAGTTGGATTAAGAAAAGGGCATTTCTAAAACGTGAACTATTTTACATTGGAGATAAATATAGATAATCTAATTATGATGAACAGGTTCAGGATTCCATCTAACAGAAATCTTGGTTATCTGTTGAGTTTGTTCATTATTTTTTTTACCGTATCTCATGTTCAAACAACTTTGTTCTGATAATATTTTTGTCTGCAGGTACATTGTCACTGTTCTGGGCAAACTTGAATGGCAAGATCAGTTGAATGAGAAGGACCACCCTTTATTTGACTTGTGCAATGGAATACTCATGAAGAAAGAACTATACATTTAGGTTGTTTTCCGTTTGATCAGTTTCTTCACTCTCAGTTTTCTATAGGACTTGCATGTCATTTGAATGGGTGATGTCTACATGGGCATTGATGTTTTTGGTGATGGGCAATGGACTTTATGTTTCAGAAACTCTTGAGAAAACCAATAATTTGTCTACAATTTCCCCTCATCGATGTCATTGATGTCTTTGGTCGCTCCTTTTCTAATTTGTTAATACTATTCTTGATATTCTGATGAGAAACTATATATAAGAGCATAATTATCCCGGTTTCTCTAGGAAGTTTCTGTAAGAAAAAGTAGCCTATGGTTCCACTAACTTAACGAAACCCATGACAAAAGGCGCCAGTTCAAAATCGTTTGATGTGAGTTTTTTTACTGTTCTCGGGTTCCACCGATACACGATGGTCCGCGATTGGTGTATCTTTATTTTTTATTTAGTTATTTTTTATTCTTTTTAAATCCGGAAAAAGTAAAAAAAATATTTAAAGAAACCCTATTGGTCTAAGGTGTATTGGCTATGATTTATGTTCTTTTATCAAACTCTCGTATATCCAAGGCTTTGATTACCATGTTTCACTCCAAGGTCACCAGTTATAAGATGCTCCATGGTACGACATTTCTGCCAAAATCTTCTGGTTCTATATAAAGAAACCGAGAAGCACGAGGGTATTCATCGGCATCTCTCACGTATCGGCCTATTACGTCTCAGAACTAGTTGTAGAATCGGATGTGAAAGGAGTCAACTCCGTGGTTCAACCATGTGCCGAAGATGGTTATGGAGGAGAAGGCTGGACGATTCAAAAGGC
This sequence comes from Hirschfeldia incana, assembly GCA_026261945.1. Lineage (NCBI taxonomy): Eukaryota > Viridiplantae > Streptophyta > Magnoliopsida > Brassicales > Brassicaceae > Hirschfeldia > Hirschfeldia incana. Next base: position 891,293 of record JABCMI010000005.1, read on the forward strand.
TGGACAATTCCCTAACCTTCTGATGGATTCCGAAGGTCTCTCGTTCGAAGGTGTGCCAATAGGTTGCTTGACGCCAAAACCTGAAACTGTGAAACGATATTCATTGTATGAATTAGGATAATCTTTACTTAGACAATTTACAATTTTTTTCAAAACTCTATTCACAGGATTTTCTTATTATCATACGTTTGATAATTTACACGATGATAATGCAGGCACAAGCCTATTCTAAAGACACCACGCGTCTGCCACAAGCCAAGTCTTGTCTTTCCACGTGTCAGACTAACATAAAGTCACGTCACCCCCTCCCTACGCCATCGCAGTCTCTTAAAACCACTCTCTCTCTCTCAGCACCGTTTTGCTAGCTCCGACGTTTTACATATAAGTTTCTATCTTTTTACTCTCTCTCTCTCTAGATCTTGGTATACGAATTACTTAAGATGTTGCTTAAGGCTTCTCCCGCGCTTTCTATCTTGACCTCCGGCGGCGTTGGAGATCTCTTTCCTCCGCCGAATGCTCTGTTTCCTGTGATCCCATGCCGTGGATCAAGGTTGTCTGTTCGTGCGGCGAAAGGAACGAGCTCAAAGTCGTTAACCGGAGTTGTGTTCGAGCCTTTTGAAGAAGTGAAGAAAGACATGGATCTGCTCGTTCCCACCACACCTATGGCTTCTCTCGCACGTCACAGATTCTCGGACGAATCTGAAGCTGCGATCAACGAACAGATCAAGTAACTGCTCTTGTGTTTGTTTTTGTCTTAATCATTTCTCTAACTTTAATAATGATCTCTTATCATGGTGTATTTTGTTGTGTATACTTGTTTAATACGTGATGATGTGTCTGCATCTTAACATATCTTTATTTGTGTTACATAGTGTGGAGTACAATGTCTCCTACATCTATCATGCCCTGTATGCCTACTTTGACAGAGATAATGTTGGTTTGAAAGGTTTCGCCAAGTGAGTTTCTTTAATCCTAAGTACTATTTTTTTTGTTTCTAGGGTTCCTTTCTGCGTGATGATCATCCTTTTGTTGTTGTTGTTGTTGTTATTGGTTTCACTGATAGTTTCTTCAAAGATTCGTCTGTGGAAGAACGAGGTCACGCTGAGAAGTTTATGGAGTACCAGGTAGGCCGGCTTTCAACAATCTATCAGATTTAGTATGGACCTTTACTAGTGTGTGTTTGTTTGTAATTTTTAATGGATTTGATCTTCAGAACAAGCGTGGTGGGAGAGTGAAGCTGCAGTCTATTTTGATGCCATTCTCTGAGTTTGATCACGAGGAGAAAGGAGATGCATTATATGGTAAGGTGTAGCGGAAGTTTTGATAATTTTTAAACATCTTAGTAAGCCTTGTGTATATGCATCTATGCGCTTGATGATTCTGGCTCTCTTTTTTTTTTAATTATTACTAAGCTATGGAGCTTGCACTATCTTTGGAGAAACTTACCAATGAAAAGCTGCTCAAGTTGCAAAGTGTAAGATTTTTTCATTGCTCCATCAATTGTAATTACTGAGTACTATCTTATAGCCTTGAGACAAAAAAAAAAGAGATGAATATTATATCCTCTCTTGTGTGTTACAAAAAAAAAAAAGAAAAAAAAAAAAAAAAAAACCTCTCTTGTGTTTGATCATACAGGTGGGTGTGAAAAACAACGATGTTCAGCTGGTTGATTTTGTCGAATCTGAGTTTCTAGGAGAGCAGGTAGATTAAAAAAACACAAGTTTGTACGTTCATCATTACTTAGAAAGTACATGATCGTCTGATAAAAACGTAAAACAGGTCGAAGCTATCAAGAAAATCTCCGAGTATGTTGCCCAGCTAAGAAGAATTGGAAAGGGTCATGGTAAGTCCCCTTAAATATTCATTATCATCTTTGAATAAATTGCAATTTCACTTTCTTTTTGGGTGTTTGATTAAATAACTGGTGCAGGGGTGTGGCATTTTGACCAAATGCTTCTGGATGACCAAGTGCTTGTGCACGGGGGTTAAAGGAAGGAGAGTTGCATGCAGCTCTTGTTGATTCTGGTTTGGTGATAATGTTTTTCCTTGTGCTATACGGCACTGTTCTCTTTTTTATAACGAGGTCTTTATGGATAATAATAGTAGTCTCTCTTTATTTCTTTCGTTCCTATCTTTTGTTTAAAAGAACGTGGAGTGTTGTTAAATTTAAATGTAAGTAGTAGTAGTAGTCTGAGAATAAATGTAAAAGTCCGCTGCTTTAATGTGACTGACGCAATAGTTACAGCTTTTGCATACTGAAACGACGTAGCAAGTAGTAGTCTGAGAATTAAATGTAAAAGTCCACAGCTTTAATGTGACATTGTAACTGACGTAATAGTTACAACTTTTGAATACTGAAACGACGTAGCAAGTAGTAGTAGGTTGAGAATAAATGTAAAAACTCCACTGGTTTAGTGCGACTTGTCGCAATAGTTACAACTTTTGCTTACTATAACGGCGCAGAATTAGAACAAGTGACAGTGATTATTGATTCTCTTAAAGAAGATTATTGATTCTCTTAAAAAAATTACCTAGTGGCTTTGTAACAGTATATTTGTCTCTTCTTTTAAAGTCCACAAACAGAGCTTAAATGGAGATAAGAATAAGTTAAAAAATGTATTCATCAATGGAAAATGCTTCCTCACCTACCAATCCACACTTTTTCCAGCCTCTTCTTCCTGGTTTTCAAAGCCACCTTGTAAATCTCTATCTCAGTCTCTTTATATATCTGAACACACATGAGTCTGTTTGATGTTTATATGAGTTTCTTTCTTTGCAGAACATTCCCATAGCTTTCTACTCAAAGCACATAAAGAGAACAACCGACGAGGGCAATGCCAATGCGGTGGTGGTAAAGCTGAGATCGGACGCTTCTGATTTAACCTGGGAAGTTAAGATGGACGGTCGGAGACTCACCCGAGGCTGGCAAGAGTTCACCACCAGTCATGATCTCCGGGTCGGTGATATAGTCATCTTTAGACATGATGGAGATTTGTTGTTCCATGTCACAACTTTTGGGCCCAGTTGTTGTGAGATACGATACCATGACGTTGTCTTTCAAATATCCGCCGGTACGTACGATCTCAAGTACTACTTGAACTCGGTTGACTCTTAAGATTTTGCTTAAATTATTTATTTCAAATACTGAAACAGATTCAGATAAAGAGATGAATCAAGAAACAAGAGAAGCAGTCTCTCCATCAGATAAATCTTGTTTTGTAGCTCGAGTCACCCCGTCTAACCTAAGAAAAGATGCATTGGTGAATTTTTTTAAAGGCATCTCTATTCTCTAACCATTTCTACTTTAGAGAATAAAAAAAAGAGATGTAGTTTTCTCTAATGTATTCTTCTGTAATACAGATTTGCTAAATTTTTCTCTTCAAATAGAAATGCTATATTATTTTCTATATATCCTTTTCAATAGAAAAATACATTGGAACAAAAACTTTATCTTTATAGTTTTTCATCTATAATAAAGATTTTAAATAGTGATGAGTTAGAATGGTATACAAACTTTTTTTTATATCTAAATAATTTACTCTTTGATAAACTTTACAGTTTCTTCCAAGAGGCTTTTCAAGATCTAATGGTTTGATGAATTGTGACTGCGAGATCATTCTACTGAATGAACATGGGAAACAATGGACTGCGTTGCTGAGTTACTACAAAACAAAGGAGGATGTTTACCTCAGACGCGGCTGGAGAAACTTCTGCCACGAAAATCAGAAAAGATCTAACTGTGTATTGACTTTCAAGCTTGTACAAGCAGGTACAAAACCTGTTCTCAAGTTGTGTTCGTCCATGTACAACCGAGACTGTATCCGAGGCAGATTCTTGACGCTAACTCTCACACATTACAATTTCAAGCGCAGTAAACTGGTAAGTGAGTAAAATTTTCATCAGTCATTTCAAACATTATAGCAGAGTTGTTGTAATGTTTTCGGGTCGTTATGGCAGTGTCTACCAGCGACATTTTTGAAGGCGAATGGTATCACAAGCGCAATAAAGATCATTCTCGTGGACAGATACGGTATCAAAAGGACAACGAGTCTTAAACCTGATAACAACTATGGAAGAATGAGACTGGGAAAAGGGTGGAGAGAGTTCTGTGAAGCTAGTGGAGTGAAGGCTGGTGATTCCATTAAGCTTGAACTCTTCGAGGAAGAAGAAGAAGAAGAAGAAGACACATCTGCCACATATCTACTTAAGTTCTGCACCAAAGTCTGAAACCCTCTCTTGCTTATGTTAATATCTACTTGCAATGTGTATGGGTTTCTATTGTCTGCAGGTTTGTAACATGCAAGGCTTTATGGACCATAGTAGTTTTTGTTTCTTTTCTATGTTTTGTTTAATAGAACGCTCGTGAGTGTTAATAATACAAGTCCTAGTCTAAGAATAAATGTGAAGACCAGTGTTAGTAATAATGTAAGTCATAGTCTAAGTCCAGCTGCTCAATTTGCGACAATAGTTACGGCACTCTTCTACTATCTTTTATAGTAAAGTCTCCAAGTTTAGTAGGAGAACAGTGCTTCTTTTCTTTGTTTTTTGTTTAACCCTTGTGACTTGTGAGTGAGTTACACTTTTATGTCAATGATGCAAGTCGTAGGCTCGTAGCTAAGCATAACGTACTATCGTTATTTTTTTTGCAGGATCTGCAATTTCTTGGGTTATAGGTACTTTTAAGAATTTGAATAACTTTTTTTCTAATTTTGAAGGTCTATATTTATATACATAATTTAAAAAAAATCAAAGACGAGACCATTGTTGTCGTACCACCGAAACAGAGCAAAATTAGAGAATACGAATCGACATCAAAGCTTTGAGCTTTATTGAAAACATAAATAAAAAAACACTCGAAAATATATCAGCTTGCTCACCTATAGGGGAGTCAGAGGCGTGTCGTTTTGACATAACAACAATGGCGTGTCTTACAGAACCAAATGTTTTTTCTCTTTTAAATCTAAAACAAAGAGGAAAAAGAAAAGATACCAAAGCTAAAGAGAAAAAATAAGCTCATCGTCAATGGCAAATGCTTCAGCTTCGTCACCGATCAAACCACACTTTTTCCAGCCTCTTCTTCACAGTTTTCAAAGCCTCGTCGTAACCTCTATCTTTCTCTCTGAATATACATGCGTCTGTTTTTTTCTCTCTGTTTCTCTGAGTTTCTTTCATTTCAGAACATTTCCATGACTTTCTACTCAAAGCACATAAGGGGCACAACAAACGAGGACGATGCGGTGGTAAAACTAACATCAGACGCTTCAGATAAAACCTGGGAAGTGAAGATGAACGGTCGGATACTCACGCATGGCTGGCAAAATTTCGCCAACTTTCATGGTCTCCGAGTCGGGGACATAGTTATTTTCAGATGTGATGGAGACTTGTTGTTCCACGTCACGTCTTTTGGACCTAGTTGCTGTCAGATTCTATATAATGATGATGTCATACAAATATCCTCTGGTATGAGATTAATTACTTTAAACTCAGTTTACTTCTGTTTTAGATTTCTTATTTGTAAAGTTGAAACAGATTCAGATTCGGAGAAGTATCATCAAGACCACAAAAGAGAAGCAGGATCTCCATCATCAGATAACTCCTGTTTTGTAGCTCGTGTTACCTCCTCGAATCTAAGTAGAGATATGCTGGTGAGAGCTGCTTTTTTATTTACTTTAACCTTTTTTTTTAACCTAAATAATATATAAACTTTGCAGTTTATACCAAAAGGCTTTGCAAGGTCTAATAGTTTGATGGATCGCAAGTGCGAGATCATTTTATTGAATGAAGATGGGAAACCGTGGAACCTGTTCCTTACTAACCACAAACCACATGGTCATGTATACGTCAGAACCGGCTGGAGAAGATTCTGCCGCCAAAATCGAAAAAGAGCAAACGAGTTATTGACTTTCAAACTTGTACAAGCAGGTGCAAAACCTGTTCTCCAGTTGTGTTCGTCCATGCACAACCGAGACTCTCTCCGAGCTTCATCATCAACAAGCCAAGACAACAGATTCTTGACGCTAACTCTCACACCATACAGTCTCAGGAAGTCTAAACTGGTAAATTTTCCATCAGTCATTTCAGCATATTTGTAGCAGAGGTGTGTTGTAATGTTTTTTCGAGTTCTTTTATTTGTAGTGTCTACCGGGGAAATTTGTGTGGTTGAATCGCATGGAGAACGCAAGGAAGATAACTCTTGTGGATAGATACGGTGTCAAAAGGATAACTAGTCTTAAACCTGATAACAACTATGGAGCAATGATAATGGGGAAAGGGTGGAGAGAGTTCTGTAAAGCTAATGGAGTGAAGGCTGGTGAGTCTTTTAAGCTGGAACTCATCAAGGAAGAAGAAGAAGCTACTCATGTGCTTAAGTTCTGCACCAAAGTCTGAAACTCTCTCTCTGAGTTTTCTTTGCTTATGTAATATCTACTTGCAATGTGTATGGTTTTTTGCCTTTCGGCTGGCTTGTTGGGATGATCCAAGGAAAGCAAATACCTTGTTGTTCCTTGGAAGTTCATTGGCATTCAATTTTTTTTTTTTTTTTGTTAATCTCCTCAAAAGCTTCTTTGGGGGCAACTCAGATTTATCATACTTAAGTATTGAGAACCTTCCAAGTTCTAGCAAGATTTGGCTTCATCTACGTTTCTGCTCTTCACCAATTTTCTAATGCTTTTTAGACATGATAAGAAGCATTCTCTGAACCCTTAGTGAGGTTAGGTTATGTTCGCTAATTTTGGACATAAAGTATTTTCATCAGTTTGTTTTATAGAGTTGATTGCTGTAACTAATTGTAAGTATATAATCAAATCCAAACCATATCATAGCTCTTTCTTTTTACTACTTCCCTAGTAAAAATCTGTGTTTAGCTCATGTTATGCTCTAGCTTTTTGTTTAGTTTACAAGGTTTCAGACTTTTAGCAATGTCATAAGTCATACATAACCAGTGGAGCTTTCTTTTTTTTTTTGAACACAAATTTCATTCGACTAACTTCCTTCCGTACAAATACAAGAGGGATTATCCATCCTCTTAAATAAAAAACATAAACTGCAATAACAATCCATATTAAGAAAGATAGATCTTCATAGAAAGATGACAGCGAATTCAAGACAAAGCTTGGATGTGTTGATAGAGCATTCCCGATAAAATCGAGCAGCTGGACCATAGTCACATAATGTGACGTTGAAGGCCAACCCTCACCTGCGAGACAACACATGGTAATCTCGGTTGCATCTTTTGGCCCCGTATAGACCGCTACATAAGATAACAAACCGGTGGTAAAGCTTAAACCGATTCTCGGCAACGAGACCGAAGAAACATCTTCTTTCACAAGACAAATGTCAGAGCGGAATAAATCCCATCTTGATGAGTCAACAGATAAAATTTTCTTCAAAAGATGATATGTCATTATAAGCAAATTAAAAGCCCCGGTGAATCCACCAGAAATCCTTATCAAAATAGCCAATACCAATACCACATTTGTAAGTAAAAACAGTACCGTAGTTTTCAGATTTGGATGGCAACCAGTGGAGCTTTCAAAACCCTTATTGTCAACTAATTAAACTAAAATTATATTTTGCTAACTATATCATCCGTAACGACATCGTTTAATGACTTGCTTGACAAGGAGGATTGAATGAACCCTCTGGACAGTTACATAAAAGACTTCTTCTAGCCGTCGTCAAATTCTATTTCTCGATTTGACCGAGAACCCGGAATCGAACTCTCTCTGTGTCCCATGGCGAACCCGACGGTCAATCTCGACCCGAATTCACCAACCCCAGAACCAGAATACGAACTGGAAGAAACACAAGAACTAAACAGCGACGAAGGAGGAGAACTAGAAGAGGAAGAGAAAGAGGAAGACGACGATGATACAGTATCGAATCCTCAAACGCGCGAGGGCCAATCCAATGCGACGGAATCGCTCTTCCGTCGTATGAGATCCGCTCCTGTACCCGTGCGCGTTCACGACGTGATCGTCAAAGGAAACGAGAAGACCAAAGACCACATCATCGAGGCGGAAGTGGAAGCCGTGATCAGGGAGGCGAACACGCTGCAGGAGCTTCTCGAAGCTTCTAGGGTTGCCAATTCGAATCTCCGAGCGCTGGATATCTTCGATTCCGTCAACATTACGCTCGATTCCGGTCCTCCGGAGCTTCCCGGTACGACCAATGTGGTTATCGAAGTCGTCGAGAGCAAGCACCCTCTCACCGGCCAAATCGGCGCCTACACTAGAGCTGAGGTATTTTGCTCTAATCCAATTTTAAAATCCGGTTTAGTAAAGCTAATTATTCTGGATTAGACCCGGTCTAGCTGTTAACATTATTAATTTAATTATAAAATTATTTTTTTGAATTATAAAAATTACATATAAGAATTAGACAAATTTATGGATTTTAACTAACATTATTGTTAATTTTAACATATTTAGATTAATTTCCTTCAATTTAAAACAGTTTAAACCAATTGCATAAATCCGTTTCGGTTATGGCCGAACCGATTCTTTGGATCATTGCTTTGATCACAAGAATTGACTTTGCTGTGTTTCAGTTGAGTTGTGTTCCTTTAGAGTTATTAAGTTTGTTGACTTCTTGAAGCTGTTTTCTTTCCTTAGATATACTTGTGTGCGGTCTTATTTGATAAAGTTGTAGACTTGGACATGAATGTGATGATACTCTTGTTGTAGGCTAAGTCATCAAGCGTTGAAGCATCATTGAAGTACAAGAACATTTTCGGGTACGGAGATATATGGGACGGGTCTATGGTCTATGGATTTGACAGCTCTGCTGAGGTTGGCATGGGGATGTATTTGCCGAGGTTCAAAGGACTTTCTACTCCTTTTAGCTCCCGTCTTTACCTCTCGACTCAGGACTGGCTCGAGTTTTCTTCTTATAAAGAGCGGTCTCTCGGACTTTCACTCGGTCTTCTCTCAAGCAAGTATCACGAGCTTGTCTACACTGTCGCATGGCGTAACTTGATAGACCCGTCTCGGTTGGCTTCGGAATCGATAAGGAGGCAGCTGGGACATAGTTTGCTTTCTGCGTTGAAGTATACCTTTAAGTATGACCAGAGAGACTCTTACTTGAGGCCGACGAGTGGATACGCTTTCACATCTACTTCTCAGATTGGTGGTCTTGCTCCTGATAGCCGTAGCCTACGGTTTTTGAAGCAGGAGATTGATCTTCGGTGTGCTGTTCCTTTTGGGTTTTACAAAACTGCTCTAAACTTCGGTGTGTCCGGGGGTGTCACGTTTCCGTGGGGGAGCGGGTACCGGAACAGAGCTTCCTCTGTTGCGGAGAGGTTCTTCTTGGGTGGAAACTCATCGCCTGTGTGCTCTTTGGGCGGGCCATCAGCGCTGTGGGGGTTCAATACGAGAGGACTCGGTCCCAGCGAGCCGAGGAGGAAAGGCGATGTTGAAAGAGATTTTGTTGGAGGAGATGCTGCGGTGACTGCGTTTGCGGATCTCTCGTTTGATTTGCCGTTGAGGTGGTTGAGAGAGAGAGGAGTCCACGGGCATGTGTTTGCCTGTGCGGGGAACACGGCGAAGCTAACGGAGAATGGGTTTAGAAACTTGAGTGCTCCAAAGTTGTTGGAGACGTTTAGAACTTCGGTTGGTGCTGGGATCGTGTTACCAGTTACTCTCTTCCGTGTGGAGGTTTGGTTCTTATCACAACTCTCCTTTCTGTTCAAATGAAAGTAATATGATTAATGCCATCCATTTTTTTGTTTTGTTTTTGTTATGAGACCAGATTAACTACTGCCATATATTGAAGAAACAAGAACACGATCGAGCCAAGTCTGGGTTTTTCCTGACATTCTCGGCCTGAAGAATTTTATTTGGAGAAAGGTACTGCTCAATATGATAGGTGGCCCTTTTTTGAATTTTATATAGGCCGTACCGCAATGCCTGGCAGATTCATTGGTTTTAAGCAGATTTTATTTATTGTTGAATCTCATAAAGTTTCGAAAGAGTTGATTGTTTTGCCATGTTAGCCTCATTTTGGATTAACGAAGAATAAGACAATAGATTATATGTTCTACTATACTTCTCTTAAAACTTTGATGCTTGTTTTATTTGTTTTCGTTCAACCCTGTTGAGGTACTAAAAGTTTAGTAGTTATCGCAATATTTATTTTTAAACAAGGAATGTCAATTCAAGTTTGATCTTTTGAAAAACATTCACCATCAAAACTAAAGACTTATGTTGGCATAAGCACTTAGACTGCATGGGTATGATCGGGAAACAGTTGTTATATAGAGCAAAATAAGATACTCGTAAACATTTCTTTGGAAATTTCCTGGAATTAATTTACCAATTCAGGGTAAATCTAAATATTTTAGCATCTCTTTCAGTTTACCTTAGTACTGAGATGCCAGAGATTTAGATTTGGTTTTCTTTGGTTTCTTCTCCCACTCTTGTTTGCTCTATGCATGTAGAGTACGGAGGTATTGGTGGGATTTTTAAAATGTAAACAATACTACTTGTAGATTCCTAATTATTGCCCAAACCATGTGTATAAGGACTAATTTCTCAATAAGGATAAGGAGAATAAGATAGTCGTAAATATTTCTTGTTTGGATTGGAAATTTCTTGGAATTAACGTACTCGGAGACCAAACTCTGGAAATAATACGCTTTCGACGTCAAGTGTGACTCAAGCAGAGTGGATTTTCTTTGTAGTTTCCCATTTTTGTTTTATGGGATAAAGACAGTCCATTATTGCGTATATAATAGATAGACGGGCATGGAAGCATGTTATACCATCTAACATTTTCCTTCTTATATTTTCTTGCTCTTTCATTCATTATAGTTACTCGAGAAAGATCAACAAGCTAAAAAAATGAAAGGCTATTGGAACTTGATGAATATTCCTATTACTCTTTCTTTTCTTTTCTTCTTCGTTTATAATTTTGAGGGCGTGTTTGCGGCTCCTACTATCCACTTGTGTCGTCCGGAACAAAGGGATGCACTACTCACTTTCAAAAACGAGTTAGAGGTTCTGAACTCTTCCTTTGTCTACAATTGTCTTATCAATGGTAGTCTAGTAAAACCTCATCGGAAGACGGACTCATGGGTTAGTAACAACGACTGTTGTAACTGGAAAGGTATCACTTGCAACTCCAAGTCCGGTGAAGTGATTGCGCTAAACCTTAGTTGCAGCTACCTTCATGGGAGGTTTAATTCCTATAGCAGTCTTCAAAACCTTCATTCTCTAACCACTCTAGACCTTTCATTTAATGTTTTGAGTGGTCGAATCATGCCCTCTATTGGAAATCTTTCTAAACTCACCTCTCTTGACCTTTCTTCTAATCGTTTTTCGGGTCAGATTCCATCTTCCATTGAAAACCTTTCTCATATTACTTCGCTCGACTTTTCTTTTAACAGTTTCGTTGGCCAAATTCCTTCTTCTTTTGGAAATTTAAACCAGCTGACCGCGTTGGATGTTAGTTCTAACGCGTTCACTGGAACCATTCCTTCTTCTCTCTTCGAAATTCCTTCTTTGGAGCATGTTCGTTTGGAAAATAACCAACTAAATGGCACTCTAAACTTTGGAAATATATCATCATCTAAGCTACAAGAGCTATACCTTAAGGATAACAACTTGGTGGGTAAGATACCTTCTTCCATATGTGATTTGCGCTACCTAATCGCCCTTGATTTATCTAGCAATAACTTCACTGGTTTAATCCCTCGTTGCATGGGAAACCCCAAGTGTACTCTATTAGATCTAAACCTTCGTCAGAATCATCTTCATGGAGATCTTCCAAAGAATGTATGTAAAAGTTTAAGATCGCTTGACCTCAGTCATAACCAGCTGACGGGAAAGCTTCCAAGATCTTGGATCAGTTTATCTAATCTTCAAGTTCTGAAAGTGGAAAGCAACAAAATCAACGATACATTTCCGTCTTGGTTGAGTTCTCTACCGGAGCTAAAAGTTCTTGTATTATGCTCTAATGCATTCCATGGACCAGTACATCAAGCTTCTTTCACTAAGTTGCAAATCATCGACATAGCACATAACCACTTCAATGGAACTTTGCCATCAGACTACTTTGTGAAATGGGATGCTATGTCATCATCACGTGGGACAAATGAAGATGAGTCTATCGAAAAATACGTGGGAGATCTCTTTTACCAAGATTCAATGGTTTTGAGGAATAAAGGCGTAGAGATGGATATAGCACGTATTCACAAAATCTTGAGAGCACTTGACTTTTCAGGAAACAAACTTGAAGGAGAGATCCCAAGTTCCATCGGTCTATTGAAAGAGCTCCAAGTTCTCAGTTTGTCGAACAATGTTTTCACTGGCCACATCCCTTCATCTATGGGGAACCTGACATCTCTCGAGTCGCTGGACGTTTCCCAAAACCAGCTTTCAGGAGAGATTCCGCAAGAGCTAGGGAGTCTCTCTTACCTTGCGTACATGAATTTTTCTCATAACCAGCTTTCAGGTCTGGTACCAGGAGGCACTCAGTTTAGAAGACAGAACTGCACTTCCTTTGAGGATAACAAGGGACTTTTTGGCCCTTCTCTTGATGAAAATTGCATAGATATTCACACCACGCGAACATCGCATGAACAGTATGAAACATTGGAACCAGAGGTAGAGGTTTTGAGCTGGACAGCAGCTGTAATAGGAGCCGTACCTGGTATTGTCTTTGGCTTCACGATTGGATACATACTTTTTGCTTACAAGCCAGAATGGTTCATGAACCCTTTTGGCTTGTAGAGGAAAGGAACATAGAACATGAAGAAGCAGAATCAGGCGGTTGAATAGAGGAATCTATTGAGAAAAGATAATTTACAAGGAGAATGGAGAAGTGTGTGTGTGTGTGTGTGGTGATAAGTTATAGTTATTTCTCTGTGTATAAGGGAGTTAGATGCTGCGAAGGTTTTATTACGTAATTGACAATTTGTTAGAGTTGTGGTTAACAATTTGTCAAAACTACAGTACTTGTTTGCATATTTGTCATACTCATTTACAAAGGTTAAAAGATTTCAAGTTTCTTTGGTTTTGTTAAGTTGTTATCCTCATTTTGTGTACTGACTCATTTACAAAGGTTGGATGTTCATCAAGATTGTTTGGACTGTTTAAAATAAATGTTTGAGTTAACAAACTGAAAATGAAGCTTTTTGGATTGATAATTCTTGTGATGGGTATATTTTCAATGATAATGAATGATGAATAGAGGAGGAATAGAAAGAATGAAATTGGATCGTGAAGAGGTCGGTGCCTCGGTGGTGCCGTGGTGGTAGTGGTGGGCTTCTCATTCTCTCATTTATCTTGTCAAACGTCTTGTCTTCTCCATTTCCACACTCCAGATTCTTTGTGCAACTTGTGATTTATTCGCTTAAATATGCACATACTATATACTCTCTGATATACATACCAAGTAATGTGAAATCTGATATCATATTTTAATATAATGACTTTTTCATATAACCAAAGTCTTGCTTCTCTTTGTTTTTAGTGCCCACAATCTCAAACAACTGATTAGTTACTTTCAGTCGCTCTCTATATCACGTTATCCTTTGATTTTGCACCATTATACTCAAATATCAATACCAAAATCTCAAAGGTAAACCAGTAACATGATTATGATTTCTGACCTACGAGCTTGAACTCCAACCCACAAGCCAATCATGTAAATTAGCAAAAAAAAAAAATCAAATCCAACACAAATGATGAATTGGCCCATGCCTTGTCCCATTATGTTCCCTTCTCAATCACTACAACAACACTCTTCTCCACACAAAAAGATGTTTAAAAAGAATCCAAATAATATATAAAGGAAGCACCAGATAAAACTTAGGATAAACCATAGCCTAACATTTACCACCCACAAAAAAGAGAGAGCAAAGGTTTTGAGATGAGAGGGCATGAGCCACGATCAAGCTCCTCTTGTGCAGCTTGCAAGCTCCTGAAGAGAAGATGCACACCCACTTGCATCTTTGCACCTCATTTCCGTTCGAGCGACCAGATGACTTTTGCAAAAGTCCATAAAGTATTTGGAGCCAGCAACGTCAGTAAGCTTCTCAGCGAGGTTCCTGAGGAACAGAGACAAGAGACCGTCAACTCCTTGGCTTATGAAGCTGACGTTCGTCTCAAGGATCCTGTTTACGGTTGTATTGGAGCCATAGCTTCTCTGCAGAAGAAAATGCTTGAGCTTCAGCATGATATAGCCGTTGCTCGCAACCGACTACTTGCCCATAATAATGCTGGTGGTGGTGTCAACAACAACAACAACAACAACCTCGTGTTGTCGTCCCCTTTGGATGATTCTTCTTCTCAGCTTGCTGCTTTTCTTGATCTTGTACCTTCATATAGTGACTTGATGTTGCTTGATGGGTCTGGTCTTGATGCTTACTTGTTTGATATTGGACCGCCTCCTTTTGTATAGGCCTCTCTTATCTCTTTTATCATATGTATTTGCACTTGCTTATGAGTCATCTTCACTAATGTATTAATAATCCTAATATGCAAAAATCTTTTGCTTACTTCATTATTTGTATAAAAAAACTCAGATTAAACTCAAATGAAACAATCTTATGCAAAATGAGAAAACTAACTAAGGTACATGATGACCCTTGGAAGGTCAGTGTCCTTACCAGTTTTGGACCAAGTAGTAGGCCATGATGAGTAAAGTGAGTTTTTTTCTTTAAGATGCAGAGCCATTGTAAGTCAGGTTTAAAGAGGAGGGCACATGCTAATGTCAGCCCCCAATTTTACCAAACATGAAGCATTGATAGATGTGGTTCTGAGATTTTCCTTTTGAAGGCTTCAATAATACAAGACTCATGTGTCACTTCTTGTCCATCAGGTCACAAGAGTCTTGTCCTTGAGATTCTAGATTGATGCAAAGTCACATAAGCAAAAAGCCAAAATCAATAGCGTGTGGTGGGTTTGATCGAATGATGTATTGTTGTCTTGGAGCTCAATCTGTGTTAAGTCTATATAGCCATTCCAGAAAACTTGATTAATCAAAAAGAGTAATTGCACATCAAAGGAAAGCTATTAGGAAGATGATACACAAAGCCATCATACATTAATACTTCACAAGAGTACATCTTGATATGTCAGATTACTACACGAGTTTCTTTCACCAATCTGCATTGCTATCAATGTATCCTACAATGGTTGAGAAGTAAAAAAAAAAAGAAAGCACTGATCTAACTTGAAACCTATGGATTAAGAATGATAACAGTTTCTAGGAGCTCTCTCAGATCCAACCATCGCTCCTTTTGCTTCACCATAGTATTAGCTTCTCCACAATCTAATACTACAACTTCTTACCTGTATAACAACAAGGCACACTTTATGATGAAAAATAATATAAACCTTAAGAAACATAATCAAGAGTAGTAGATACCGTAAAGATATGGTTCCAAATCAACAATCTGAAGCTCAGAAGCTTACATAATGTTTCAATGTTTAAAACCACATAAAAATCAAAACTTTACCATATACACAAAGAAAGTTTATATCTTTTACCTGAAGCAGCAGCTCTACGTTTCGCAAGCTTAGACTTCTCAAGCTCCATCTGCATATCCATCAACATGTTCATACGTTGTAACTCGAGCTCCTTTGCAGCTTCCATCCTCTGCTTCTCCAACTCAATCATCATCCCCTGCTTCGCACTTTCGATCCTCTCGTACACCTCACCTAACTTCAGAATCGCTCTCGCCAGCTCCCTACACGACGATCCTTCACCTTCCCCTCCACTCCGATCTACCACACCTTCCACTCGCCGATGCTTCCTCGCCACAAACCCCCAATCACCCACGTCATCATCATCGTCGTCATCGTCGTCATCAAGAGAGCTTCCGCTCGAAACAGATCCCACCGGTTTCGTCACCGGCGATCTGAAAACTCCGGCGGAGCCGGTGGATTTCTTCGCGGCGACGGGGCCGATGAGGAAATCGAGCCTCTCGAAGAAGCACCAGGAGGACGGAGAAGGCTTCGCCTTCTCCGTCTTGTACTTCTTCTTCAACGTGTCGATCCGGTTCTTGCACTGCACGTCGGTCTTCGGCCTGCCGCTGCCGCCGTGGCGGGCGTTGACGGCGTCGGCGACTTCTTTCCAGTCGTTCTGACGGAGGTTTCCGCGGCTGAGGTGGACGTACCGGTCTCCCCAGGCTTCGATCAGCGTCGCCGTCGCGTCCTCGCTCCACCAGTCCTCGCGTCCCGGAGGTACGCGGTGAGAGGAGCCTCCGCCGCCGCCGCTCTGCGATTGGGACTTTGATTGATTCTCCGGCGTCGTCTCCATTCCGAGGAGGGAGAAAGGGTAACGAGAGCGGAGGAGGAGAAGGAGAGGCTTAGAGATAAGGATAGGAGAGGCAGAGAGAAATCGGATTTTATGATTGGTTGATTACCGGCGGTGACGTCATCAACGGCGATTATCGTTTTCTTAACCGAACTAATCTCTAACCCGTACATCGAATTGAACCGGTTTGGTCCTAAGTTGGGTCCCACCCACTAGTATGGTCAATTTTGTCAAGCTGTGTTCAATGCGTAGTTAAATGCTCTGATTAAACTACCTTAATTAAACTCATAGACTTGATTGGTTTTAACGGTTTTGGGTTTCGACTGTTGTTGCTGTTATTAGTTGATGGATTAGGTGTTGACAAAAAAAAAAGTTGATGGATTAGGTCCATTTATCAAATACTCCTTCCGTTTCGAATTAGAAGCAAAAGTTTCACTTCAAAATAATTATCGTTTTAAGATTTCATTGTAAAATTTATTGATTTTTTATATTAATCTATTTTTTATTGGTTAAAATCTGGTTAGGTGTATTGTTAATGATGTTTTTATCTAATAAATATACAAAATTAAATGCTTTATTAATTTGTTTGCCGAAGCGTAGAATGATAAGTAAAGTGAAACACAGGGAGTATAAAATACTAATCAATGTTATTGAATAATAAGCAACACAAAAAAAGAATAATATTTGATTGTTCTAAACCTAGTGTTTTTGTCTTTGAACTCGAACTTAGAGAGAGAGAAGAAGAGGATGCCGTATGGATTTGTTTGTGAAAGTAGTTGTTGTGTTATTCATAATCAAGCAAAGCTCCTCCTTATATATGGAGAGGATAGCCGACCTAATACATTAACTAAGCAACGTGGGACTCTCTTAACAAGTAGAGAAGTCGGCTAAGATTAAATGAATAACTAAGGTCCAATCCACATAAGGATGGCCGATTACAATAAATAATAGAATTAGGTTAAGGCTCGGTTAAGGCATTCCTAAACCTCGGTTTACAACACTCCCCCTGAAGGCCATAACCGTCTAGAGTTCATAATGCGTTTGGGATACTGCCACGTTAAAACCTTTCCATGGTAAACCCAAAACCCAAAGTGGTAAAAGGGAACCCATGAATAGGAAAAAGAGTACAACCGCATTACTCCCCCTGAAGTGAACATCACTGAAGGTCTCTCAGTGAACGCATACCAATCTGCAGCATAAGCTTCCTGAGTGTACACGTTGGTAATGCCTTGGTGAAGAGGTCGGCTGAATTCTCACTAGACCGGACTTGGAGTACCTTGACCTCTCCTTCTTTCTGAAGATCGTGGGTGAAGAAGAACTTGGGGAGAACGTGCTTGGTCTTGTCACCCTTGATGTATCTTTCCTTGAGTTGAGCTATGCAGGCCGCATTGTCTTCATAGATAATGGTCAGACCATCTTTGCCGTCCGTGATCCCACATGCTGTCCGGATGTGATGTGTCATGAGTCTCAACCACACACACTCTCTACTTGCTTCATGAATTGCCAATATCTCCGAATGGTTGGATGAGGTTGCGGAAATAGTCTGCTTGACTGATCTCCATGAAATGGCCGTGCCTCCATATGTGAAAACATAGCCGGTTTGAGACTTAGCACAATGTGGGTCGGAATTGTAACCTGCATCAGCAAAACCAACCAAATCTCCTTTGTTTTGGTTAGCATAAAACAATCTTACATCCTTAGTCCCTTGAAGGTACCTTAGGACGTGTTTAATCCCACTCCAGTGCCTCATGGTCGGACATGAACTATACCTAGACAGTAGGCTCACTGCAAAGGCTATGTCCGGCCTAGTATGGGTAGTTAGGTACATTAAGGCACCAATGGCACTGAGGTAAGGATACTCTGAGCCGAGGACCTCTTCATCCTTAGCCTTAGCTCTAAACAGGTCAGTATCCAAACCTAGGGATCTTACGACCATGGGGCTACTAAGTGGATGACACTTATCCATACTGAACCTTTTAAGAATATTTTCAGTATAGGTCTTTTGGTGAACAAGGATTCCATCCTTAAGATGTTCAATCTGTAGTCCCATGCAAAATTTGGTCTTACCCAAATCTTTCATCTCAAATTCTTTCTTGAGATACTCAACTGTTTGAGAAATTTCTTTGGCCGTTCCAAGTATGTTTAAATCATCAACATACACGACTATGATCATATAGCCTTGGCCAGATTTCTTAATGAATATACATGGGCTTACTTGATCATTCTTGTAGCCTTCTTTCAATAAGTACTCACTCAATCTGTTGTACCACATACGACCAGATTGCTTCAGTCCGTATAAAACTCTGTTAAGCTTGATGCAATGTTGTTCTCGAGAGCCTTTAGCATTCTTAGGTATTTCAATACCTTCTGGTACTTTCATGTATATGTCATTGTCCAGTGGTCCATAAAGATATGCGGTTACTACATCCATTAACCGTAAATCTAGATTTTCTCTTATGGCCAGACTTATAAGGAATCTGAATGTGGTTGCATCCACTACAGGAGAATAAGTCTCCTCATAATCGATTCATGGTCTCTGTGAGAATCCTTGTGCAACAAGTCGGGTCTTGTACCTCACAACTTCACCATTCTCATTTCTCTTCCTCACAAAGACCCATTTGTATCCCACTGGTTTTATATCATGTGGTGTTAGGACTATCTTTCCGAAAACACCTCTCTTCTTAAAAGAGTTCAATTCCACGTTTATGGCTTCTTTCCACTTAAGCCAATCCTTTTGTTGCATGCATTCATAAATGGACGTGGGTTCATGATCCTCATCATCAATAAGTTCAAGTGCTACTTCATAAGAAAATATATCACTGATGTCGACATCTTTTCGATTCCATTGTTTTCCAG
This sequence comes from Hirschfeldia incana, assembly GCA_026261945.1. NCBI lineage: Eukaryota > Viridiplantae > Streptophyta > Magnoliopsida > Brassicales > Brassicaceae > Hirschfeldia > Hirschfeldia incana. The sequence goes on from JABCMI010000005.1 coordinate 910,409, forward strand.
ACAAGACATAATTTATGGAGATCTCATTGTTATCAGAAACTTCAGTACCATGTTGCAAGGCGTCCCGAGCAACATCTTTTGGTACGTCCGGACCAATGTCCTGGTCAGGGACTTCGGGTGTGACCACGACTCGGGTAGGGTCGGTCACGACCATGTCTTGTGGTTCTTCCTCGGACCTTGCACCTTTCTTAGTTTTCCGAGGCTTTTTATCCAAAGAACCAATGGGTCTACCACGTTTTAGACGTGCCCTGGAATCTGTAGCAACTTGATTGTGTCCTTTAGGAACATCAATTTGTATTGGTGCATTAGCAGCTAGTATGTATGACTTGGTCATTCTATTTGGGTCAGCAAAAGAATCATGCAATTTTTTGGCTAACTCTTGAAGATGTATAATCTTTTGAACTTCAAGGTCACATGCTTGAGTTCGAGGATCTTGCCATGTTTCGGATGTACTATTCCATGTAATTTCCTTTACCAGCTTATTATTATATCCTCCCATTGTAGAATATTCAGATTCCACAAAGTGACAACGTGCGTACCTAACCTTAAACAAGTCACCCGTGGTCGGCTCAAGGTACTTTATGATTGAAGGGGAATCATATCCCACATATATTTACATCCTTCTTTGAGCTCCCATCTTTGTTCTTTGTGGTGGAGCAATTGGATAATAAACGGCACATCCAAAAGTCTTAAGATGGGAGATGTCCGGCTCTCGACCCATTAGAAGTTGGGATGGTGAATACTTGTGCTCACTAGATGGTCTGATGCGTATCAGTTCTGCAGCATGCAGTACTGCATGTCCCTAAGCCGTGACAGGAAGATTGCTTTTCATGAGTAAAGGTCTAGCTATCATCTGGATCCTTTTGATAAAGGACTCGGCTAGACCGTTCTGTGTATGGACATGTGCCACGGAGTGTTCAACTGTCACCCCCATGGACATATAGTACTCATAAAAGGCTTGGGAAGTGAATTCACCAGCATTATCAAGACATATAGTCTTCAAAGGAAAGTCTGGAAAGTGTGTTCTCAATCTGATGATTTGAGCAAGTAATCTAGCTAAGGCTAGATTTCGTGTGGATAATAGACACACATGGGACCATCTTGTGGACGCATCAATAAGTACCATGAAGTACCTAAACGTCCCACTTGGTGGGTGTATTGGTCCACAGATGTCACCTTGTATCCTTTCCAGATAACCAATGGTTTCCTTTGTCACTTTGACTGGTGATGGTCGAATAATGAGTTTTCCTTGTGCACAAGGTACACACGTATGGATCTTAGGAACAACTCGTCTACCTTTAAGATTATGACCATTTGAGTTTTGGTTAAGTCTACGCATCATGGATGTTCCAGGATGCCCTAACCGGTCGTGCCACAATTTGAAATTCTCTTTGAATTCCTTACTTATTACGGTATTGGCTTCGACCACACTGATCTGAGTATGGTAAAGACCAGTTGAGATAGCTGGTATGGTTTCCAAGACCTTCTTATGGCCTTGGTCCAATTCATAAATGTTTAGGAATTCTTTGGTTCCTTCTCTAACAGTCTCAATATGAACACCATTCTTGCAAATGTCTTTAAAACTCAGGAGACTTCTCTTAGATTTTGGAGAGTACAATGCCTCATCTATTTCTAGATGTGTTCTGTTTGGTAACATGACATAGGCTTTGCCGTGGCCCTTAATGAGTGATGATACACCAGCTATTGTGTTTACATTGGCATATTTCAATGTTAATTCAACAAAGAATTTCTTATCCCTTAAAATCGTGTGGCTTGATCCACTATCAACCACAAGTGTGTCCATACTTCCTTTCATTCTAGACAATAAAAATTAATCAATCATTCATATTATTATTGAAAAATGAAAGCAATACATAGTTTATTTTGAAAATATCAAAAGCAAAAGCACAAAATCTATAAAGCCTAAAAAAAAACAAAAGCAATCAAACACAAAACGTTTGTTGCATTACATCATTTAACTTGGTCATCTTCCAGCAAGTTCAGAAGGTCTGAAGTCTCATAATCCATGAGATCATCTTTGTCATGATCAAAATCGTCCTCACCATCCTTATACACCATATGTGCTTCCGGATTCTTGCATTTGAGACTCCCTTGATAGAGATCCACCAGATGTTTGGCAGTACGGCAACTCTTTGTCCAATGATTCAGCATTCCACATCTGTGACATGGAGAGCTTCCAGGATTTTGTGGCTTTGAAGATGTCCCATTGCCTTTGTCTTTACCACGTCCATTGCTGGACTGGTTCGGACGGTCATAAGGGGTGTTACGCCCTTTGCCATAGCCACCACGTACACGTCTTCGCCCATGACCTCCACGGCCACGTCCTCTTCCATATGAGGAACCGCGGCCCTTTTGGTCATAACGGACATGGTTGGCTTCAGCATCATCTTGAGGCTCATTTGAGGTATGATGTGCCTCATGGACTGGCTTAGTTCCAGGTGGTCTAAGCTCACTGTTCTTCATGAGAAGCTCGTTGTTCTTTTCCGCAAGCAACATACATGAGATGAGCTCACTGTAGGTCTTAAAAACCTTCTGTCTGTACTGTTGCTGAAGCATCATGTTATCTTGCGGCATGGTCTGGAAAGTCTTTTCCAACAACAGCTCATCAGAGATATTATCGCCACATAGCCTCAATTTTGAGACTATCCGGAACAAGGCTGAGTTGTACTCATCCACGGTCCGGTAATCCTGAAATCTGAGATGGGTCCATTCATAGTTGGCACCCGGAAGAATCAGAGTTTTTCTGGTGTTTGTATCTCATCTTAAGCTCGTTCCACAACTCGTATGGATCAGCCACTGTGAGGTATTGAGACTTCAAACTCTCTTCAATGTGATGTCGGATCAACATGAGAGTTTTAGAGTTCTCTCTCTTATTGGCATTGTTTCCCTCAACAATGCAATGCTCAAGGCCTTTGGCTCCAAGAGAAATCTCGACATCTAGTGCCCATTGCAAGTAATTGTCACACCTCACACTTAGAGGTGCAAAGTCCAAGTTTGCTATTTTGGCCATCTGAAAACAAAGATCAGATTGTTTAGGTCTTTAAAAATTTCATGTCTGGATCTCTGAAATCTTAGATTTGAAATTTGGTTTGAAAACCTCTTTAAAAATGAGATGGACGAATGCATGGTCTCGCCGTACCGCGTGGTACGCTTCATCGATCCATGCGGGTTTAATGGTCTAGTAGTACCATTCAGCACTCATCATCGACCCAAAACTGGTCGTGATCTCTTCGCACTGTGGTGCGAGTCATTGATCATTGCGGATCACCATGGATCATCGCGGACCATTGCTGATGATCAACGTGAATCATCGGAATCATCGCGGATGATCACCGAGAATCATCGTGAATCACCGCACCCGATCACCATGGATCATTGCGGATCACCGGGAATTATCGTAGGCGATCACCGTGATCATCGATGATCACGGGTGATGGTCTAGTTGCACCGTATGGTGAACATCATCAACCCTTGGTAATTTTTAAGTTTTATTATTAATTCTTATCATGATCTAACCACACTATGGTGCAGATCATCAATCAAAGAAGTAAAGGACATTGGCCTTATGTTTGTTTGGACATATAACGTGTCATCCTTAAAAGGGGTATCGTTTGTTGTCCATACAAAGCAATATGTAATACTATAGAAACATTAGTCTTATGTTTTGCTTGACATGTAGCGTATCATCCTTTAGAAGGGGTATCACTTGTTGTCTTACAAAACAATCGACCATGTAACCATATTTTAAGGTTTTGGGGTTTTAGGATCTGAATCTTATGGTTTAGGGTTGTAAGACTCGGATCTGATCATATATGATCGGTTTATAGTTTTCTAATTTTAGAAGTTGGTTTAGAGGTTTAATTTTGGAAAACCCGGTTAGGTTACACAAATTAGGTCTAACTTATTTTCTTTTATTTTAAAACAAGAACTTTAAAAATCAACCTTTTAAAATAATGGAAATCGGATCAAGCTATAAGAGATTTAAAAGATTTGGAAAATATTTGGAAAAGATTTGGAAATATCTTTGCTTGATCCGCAAGGTAAAGATTTAGGGCTTTCGGATTTACCTTATTTTCAGCCGTTTTTCTCCTTGGCTTCTCTCTTAGAAACCTTGAATAAACAACCAAAGAATGAAAGAGGTCGTATCAAGATCTGAAAGAATGAAACTTATGGAAAAGTTTAGAAAAGGAAAGATGGTTGGCGGCTGCTAGGGTTTTGGGGCTGAGCTCCTGTCGGTTGATCTGAGAGCTGGGTCGTGCTGATAACGTGTTCTAAACCTAGTGTTCTTGTCTCTGAACTCGAACTTAGAAAGAGAGAAGAAGAGGATGCCGTATGGCTTTGTTTGTGAAAGTAGTTATTGTGTTATTCATAATCAAGCAAAGCTCCTCCTTATATATGGAGAGGATAGCCGACCTAATACATTAGCTAAGCAATGTGGGACTCTCTTAACAAGTAGAGAAGTCGGCTAAGATTAAATGAATAACTAAGGCCCAATCCACATAAGGATGGCCGATTACAATAAATAATAGAAATCGGTTAAGGTTCGGTTAAGGCATTCCTAAACCTCGGTTTACAACATTGATATATTTATATATTTGTGTATTCGTGTGTGAGTGGATCATGTACCGTGCGTACATGATCTAGGAGAGTTTGGAAGTGAAAAATTAAAGATGGTGGGGTGTACCGTGTAATTAAAGGAAATAAGTGAGTAGGCTAAGAGTTAGGTAAAGGTAAAGAGAGATCGTCCAAAAACGTGTTAGGCTATCATAGACTACAGTGTATATGTTTCGTGCCGTGTCTTGTCTACATGTCCTTTGTGCTCATTCACACCAATTAATATGCCACTCCATGCCTAATCACTACTTATAGAAGTGATGTTAGTTGAAACGTTGCTTTAGTTTGCAAATAGTTGTAATGGAGTTACCAGTTTCAATAATTGTTGCTAACCCATCAAAATCCATATACATCATCATTCATCAATAGAGTATTTTCTACGAGGAACAAATTTTTTTGACACTCTTTGGATACGATCCTGTAGTTGTAATCGTAACCATACGGTTTGCAACTAATCAAATCCCATAATAAAAATGTTTACTAAGCAATAAAAAAAATTGTTTTCAAGTGTAGCTAAGAAGAATCCAAAGGATCACTAGGATTATGATCAAATTACATGTTTCGGTTCTATTAAACATTATAACTTTTTCCAACCAACAAATGATTCACTCTACCAAATTTATTCAATCTTTCGATGCAGTCTATCATTCCTCTTGAATCTTCAAACTGATTCTTGAAGACGTATAACACGTCACATTTATTTCAATCACACATCTAACATGCCTACTACACGTAATTGTACTTGTTCAAAACTCCAAATAAGTGCTAAGTATAGCTCTATAGGTAAAGAACTAGAAAAGATGAGATGTTGTAAGTTAATCAGAGTGTCCTAGCTAACATATATGTGTATATATATATATATATTTACAGTCATACTTTTGTAATGTAACTATACTGGTCTTATGTCTAATGTATTATTCCATTGGTATCTTGCTACCATTTGACAACCGAGCAAACAGAAACGTGCATGGCGCCTACTGTTTTTCTAATTAACTTGGTTCCCAAAGCACTTTAAGAACCTAAACTATTTTAAAGCCCACTTTCCTCCAAACTTGACTCTGATTAATATTCTCTGGCCTTATTATTACTAAAAATATCAACGAATCGTGAAAACAACCACGTGACTAACATTAACTGTGTCTATATATAGTAGAGATGTGCATTTACAAAATAAAGCGACCATAAACATCATCAGTCGCCAGCCGGGAAATGACGTCATCATCACCCTCTCCAAGAGCCTCAATGCTTCTGTACTGGCACGAGAACCAGTACGACGACCGGAACTTCCAGATTCACGGCCGTACGGTTTTCTTCGTCACGGCTCTGTTCTCCGTCGTCCTCTTCTTCGCCTTACTCACTCTCTACATCCACCGGAGCTGCCTCGTTCGCGATCCCACCAACCTCCACGCGCCGTCTCCTCCGTTTACGCCGTACATATGTGGAGGTCTCGACCCGGCGGAGATAAGAAGTTTGCCGGTGGTGCTCTGTCGGAGAGAAGCCGGGGAGGAAGAGAGGGAGTGTTGTATATGCCTCGGTGGGCTGGAAGAAGGAGAGAAGATGAAAGTGCTTCCTCTGTGTCGCCATTGTTACCACTGCGAATGTGTGGACCGGTGGCTTATGACCGAGTCGAGCTGTCCGCTGTGCCGAGTCTCGATCAGCGTCGACTCGTCCGTGTCGCTGCCAGTGCATGGGACTGAAACGACGACGTGTTGAGTGATAGTGATTTTAAGATATTTGTAGTTTTGTTTTGTCATGGGGTTGAGTAAGGAGATATTTTTAATACACAGACAGACAGGAATAGCAATGGTTATAGTTTCTCTGGAAAAAAGAAGATTTTTATGTAAATGTCTACTAGGTAGTTTTCCCGTGCTCATGCACGGGTATAAATATTGATAAAGTAAATATATATTATAATATTTTATTGCTATTTAATTCTAATTTAAAATTAATTTATAATTTTATGCATAATTTATATTATAATATTATATTAATTTAATTAGACATATGATTTTAGATATGTTATATCTACTTTGGTTTGTTGTTTTTACAGTCGATTTACTTATCATTTGAATATATTGAATTGCATCTATTTCTATTAATTTAACTATAATATTTTTAATTTTAATTATATTAAAATTTTGGTTAATTTTCTTATTTGCATTTAGGTTGGTTGTTGTCTTAGATATGTAAATTATAACAGTTGGTTAATACTTTATTTTTATTTGTTAATGTGTTTTGAGTAATATTATAATTTATAGTTATAAAATAAATTATTGTTATTATAAAATTATGTTTTATTATTATAGTTAAATTTTTGATTAGATATAAGTTGGATTAGTTGAATCACTCATGTTGTGAGTATATTAAGTTACATATATTCTTCAAATCGAAACTGAAGTATAATTAGTTTTATTATAATTAAACCAAATCAAATTATTTTTTTTATCGTTTAAATGTGCATGTATTTTAATAGTGTGTATAAAATTATTTTTTTGGTTTTCTTAATGATATTAAAAAAATGATGATCTATAGGAAGTTACATACATATATCAATATTACAATAACTAAAATATTTTTATAAATTCTATATAATTTTATGCCTTTTGATTATGGTTATATTAAGTTCCACAAACATAATAACATAAAATTTAAAATCAAATTTCATATTGAGAAATATATATTTTAATAATGTAAAATATAATATTTTTTGTTTTCTTAATATCTCTTAAAATAAGCAGTAATAATTGTGTGTGTATTTGAGAAAGCATATTATATAAGTAAATTATAGTTTATAGATATTTTTGCTGTGTTTAAAAAATATTATACTCAACTAAATATAATAAATACAAATAACATTTCAACATGACTAATTTTAAACTGTTTTAGTCAATAAAACATATATCAGTCTATGTTACTTAATTATATTATATAATCATCTAAAAAATAGATAGATATATAAAAATATTTATGTTACTTTGAAAATATATATTGTTACTATAAAAAATGTATTTATTATGTTATTTTAAAATATTTTTAAATAGAATAATACTATTTTGTGAACTTTCCTTTTAATGAAATTATATTATTTATACATATATATATTTTTTTAAATTCGTTTTGTAAACTTTATATATATTTCCTTTTTTATTAGATATGTTTTTGGGAAAATATTAAAAAGGAATTTAAGTAAAATCAATAACCTTATTTAAATTAATATTTTTTCATTAAGGGTATCAAAGTAATCAACCATCGTGAGAGTTAACGTGAGCGCGACACATAGGAAACTGACTTCTCAAATAATATTATAGAGATATCAAGTGATTGTGAAGTTTTTATCACTTCATCCTCTGCAGATATTTTTTAATGTTTATGATTAAGGTCTTTATTGTGTAGATATTTTTCTTGGTTTTTATTGACTGCTTTGTTGCATTCGTGTAGATTAATAGTCACATCTATCTAAAGATCCGTGTTAGAGCCTCAACCCCTGCATAATCAAAGTATTGACTGCTTTGTTGCATTCATTTGGTTCAGTTTTTTTCTTCAAATCGAAGAAATTGGGGAAACAGACTTGTGCCTGACAATGTATTTACGTTTTTCAATGTTTTTTTTTGTAAATCAAAGACAAGCCAACAAGTAAAATCAAAGTCAAAACAAACACAGAAATTCATAAAACTCAAGAAGTTTATAAAATGTTGACAATGGTAAAAATGGCCTTAAACCAAAAATGACTCTTCTAAAGACCCCAAAGAATATTATTACAAACGAAAGTGTACCGAGATTATTATCCACACATACCCTATAAAATCAAAGAAAGGAAACATTGAGTACGAGAAACAGTAACAGTCCTGTAGTAGACGAATACCACCGTGGTAGAAGATGAGTTTGTTTCCGATAGTCTTAGTAGCCGCCCATCGGTGGCATTCCATATGGTGGCATTGGTGGCATTCCGGGCATCCCTCCCATCTGTGGTGGCGGACCGTAACCGCCTCCCATCCCTGGACCTCCTCCTCCCATTCCTGGCATCGGTGGTGCAGGTAGAGCCAGTGGCAATAATTGAGCGTACATGTTCTGTTTTCATAACAAAACCAAAGATATAAGCAAGTTTTACGATTTGTTTTAGCACTGTTAGGATATAGCTGAAATAAGTAGTACCTGTTGGGACATGACATCCTTCTCTTCCTGCTCTTTGGCCTTCACTTCTTTCTGTGCCTCTAGCTTGTCCTTGATTAGTTCATCCACTTTCCCAGAGTATTCTCGAATAAACTGCCATTTAAAAAAAAGGAAAAGGAGAAATCGATCACATATAGCGTCTACATGGTTCCTATCTCGTTTTGAGTGATTTGTGGAGGATAAATCACCTGGAGGAGATACGGGAAAGCAAAGTCAAGCATATTGTTGATCCAAGCATGTTCCAGAGCTACATCTGGTCGGATTAAGTCATAACACACAAAGAGACATGTGGCAAAGCATTCCTTCTTCCCCTGTAGAAATTTAAAAAAAAGGAGGATTTTCTTAATTTCATCTTATGTTTTACCGCATACCGAAAAGCTAGAGAATATATTAATGGCTTTTGATGTAACCGTGCTTGAAACACATCTATGTATACCTGTTCAATGAAGTAAACCAGAAGTTGTTCTGCGAGGTCATGGTCGCCGGATTGCGAAGCAGTTTCCATACAGTCCTTGTACATGTTATCTTTCTTCGACAACGCAATTGATTGCTTCCATCTGCCAGCTTTCTTGTAGATATACGCAGCCACACGTCTCATTTCGACGAGCTCGTGTTTCTCGATCTGTTCGCACCATACACGTAAAGATTAATTAAAAATTATACGAAGGAAGATGTGAGACGTATACTCGCTCGATATAGACAAATTTGAAGTCTTACCTTTTGTGCGAGGCCTATCTGGTCGAAGCTGTCATGCAAATCAATAGACTCGCGCAACCTGTCGTAGTCTTCTTCTTCTACGTATATCTCATTCAGAGCTTCATTTACAGCAGAAACATTGTTGCTCTGAACTGCAACCATGTACGGCTTGATAAGGCGCAGCTGACCAGCCTGGGATCAGGAAGAAGAATATCATCAGAAACCAATCATTATTAAGCCACTGTTGATAAGCTTTAAAGGGCAAAAATAAAACAAAAGGGTCAGCCTCTAACCTTGCGCATGATATCCACCACACGTGTGTGATCTAACCGCAGAGCAAGCACATTGAGAAGATCGTTGATGATATCAGGGTGCTCTTGCAAGTAGAAGTGAACGGCCTTGTAGTAAAGCTCCACATTCGCAACCTTGGCGACAATGTCTTTGAATTGCATGTGCTCCCATGCTTCAGGGGAATGGTTCATGACAGTAGTTGCAGCATTATCAAACTCATCGTATTGAATGTACAGATATGTAAGTTCCTGCCAATGCTGTTGCTCATCACAGGCTCGTATAAGCTTGGGAATATTGAGACGAGTCGAGAACAGCTTGATGTGTTCCATAAGCTTCTCATAACGATATCTGGCGTACAGTACACCCAACTCGGTGAAGATCCCCATGTGAGCCCGTTCCAGGCCAAGTCCACTCTCCATAAGTGAGATTAATTCATTGAAGCATCCTCTGTTCTGGTAGTACTCGCTTACTTCTTCCAGGTCATCCACCTGTATGATAATGTTAAGTCCACATATTTGAGCCAACCGGAATTCTTCTGCATCAACACAAGCAAAGCAGACTTCCTTCCATGTCTTTGCACTGTTCGCTTTCCTTGCAGCATCAACAGCACCTTGGAACTGCTGCAACTTCACAAGTGTGACGGCTAGCTTGCCCCAGTTCGATATGAACGCATAAATTATTTTCGCAGCCTCATACAAAGCTTCATCATACAGGCGATCGCCCACTTGTTGTAGGTTAGCAACGTTTGGCATCAGAATAAATTCCTCTATCTCACCCAACCTTTCAATCTTTGCATAAGCATATATGAGCTCACTATCAACCTTGGGTTCCTTCACCTTCTGTCTAACCATAAGAAGGTATCTGACCAGGTCATCATAGACATTAGCATCCTCAGTAGCACGTATGACCTCCAAGAAATGAGTGGCATCATCAGCTCGAATAAAAGACTCAATTGCATCACTGACTAAACCATCCCTGAGTTGAGCCTTGGCGACTTGGCTCCAAACAGAATCTTCTTCTACCCGGAAAGCAAACTCAACAGCACGCTCAATGCTTCTGACGTTATCCAGCAATACGTTGACAGCCTGGACATTTAAGTTAAACTTTTTGAAAATTGCAAATGCTTCTTCATACAATTCGGCATCGACCGCCACTTCTCCAACAGCCGGACCATCAAAGTTATCCAGCCTGTTGATGTAATCCATAACTCTAGACGGATCTGCCTTGATAGCTGTCAGTATAAGCAGATTTTGCAGATTGAAGTTTCCGCTGAAGGCAGAATTTTGAAGCACAATCTTTTCAAGAAGCTCGATAAGCTCGTGTGGCAGATCAGCAGTCATGAATGCTTTAACAGCTGCAGAAACTTGCTCTGGGCTCTTGCTTTCAGGTAAAGCAGTAGAAACAACTTGGTCAATAAGTTGTCTTCTATACTCATTTTCTTCCAGAAGAACCTTATCCCAGAGGTCACCATCCATTCTCTCCACTACATACCTGAAGTAGAAAAGCCGTGCATAAGCTAACCACAGGCGAACCACTGTGGAATAAGAAGTTTGGTTGGTAGTAAATCGAATACCTGGCTTGTAACTTGAACAGAGAGTTCTTGTTGGTGACATTGATGAGCTCCTCATCACATTGTCCTCTTCTGTATGCCACAACAGCCAGGGTGGGATCACGTTTTTCACAGTATTTACCCACCACCTTAGAGTCGTAGTAAGGGTTGGTGGTCAGGAAATGCTCAGGGTTGTTGTTACTGTCTATGATAATTTTACCCAAGGCATTATGGACATGCACATCTTGGCTTCCCTCGCTAACTAGATGCTCCAAGAACTGAGTGAGGAGACGGAGTCGATTTCTGAAAACACATACATATTAGCTTTAAGAACAAAGGGGGACATATGAACGGAAACAAAGATGACTAAAGAGATTCGCACCTCTTCTCGCATTCCTCAACAAGGGGCTCAACAGGAAGCAATGAACGAACAGAAAGAATGAGGCCTTTTATAAAATCTTCAGGGCATTCGTCATCAAGCAACTGCCCCACAACTAAGGGAGCATTCCCAGGGTTCACCTGCGGAAAGAATCACAATATGATTATTTAATACGTAAAATGCAAAACTCCCACTCATTAACAGTAGTCTCAAGAAACTCCATACCTTCTGCACGTAACCTTCAATGTAACGAAGCATGTTGTTTGTGTACAGGTAATGAGTAAGATCAGGCACAAAGCCAAAACGGTCGCAGACATTTATCAAAGGCCGGGCATCAGGAAGCTTAGCTTCCATCAAGAAGTTCTTCGTCTTTTCAGCATCATAAAAGTTTGACTCTCTAGTTACACGCTCAACTTCCTTAATTTGACCCGTCTTGGCAGCTGCCTCAATGTACTTGAAGTGAATCTCAGGATCCTCACTATCGCACAGAAACAAAACATTGTTTATCATCAGAACTCTAACACAAGTATTTTGCTTATAACCAGGAACAGCAGTATCGGATAAATCACCTCATACTCAGATATGAACCTAGGAAAAAGTATAGCCCTTCATAAGATTTGAACTGCTCAAAGAGTTTAATGCACGAATCAACACCAAGTTGCTCACAATACTCCTTGCAAGCCTGCAATGACATGGATATGTCAGTGTCACATTAAACAATAAAAATTCATATCATACCACAGCACAGCACTTACCTGAACTATTATCTGAAGGTTGCCTCTCAGGTTGACCAGTAGAAGATCCTTCATGCATTCCATAGCCCATTCGCTAGAAAGAGTACCGAAAAACTCGACAAGAGCCTGCATTTTGAGTAGAGATATGTTCAACAACTCGACCATTCAGGAGTTTAGCAACCAACTTATTAGTAAAAAGGTAGTACCTGGGGCTCAATCGCATGTGTGTTCACAATTACACGTTTGATATCAGGTAACTCCGAGTAATGCTGCACAACGCAAAAGGAAAAGAAGTTAGGGATAATAAAAGATACTACATCTATTAGGCCAGCAAAAAAAAAAGTAAACATCGAGCAACAACCTTTAAAGATTGGATATAGAGTCCAGCCTTTTCACAAAGCTGAGCAACACGAGGGCGGTCATAGTGGCTAAACATCCCATTTGCTAAAATTGCATCAGCCACATTGGGAAAGGTTACCAAATTGATCTCCAGAACCTAAGTTGACAGTGGAATAAAAGCTATGAGAAAGGAATAAGAATAGGAAAAGTACAGCTACATACAATGTGGGAACTCTTTTCAACCTTCGTTTGAAGAAAAGCATGCTCAGGTAAATTTGGCTTCAGAACATCCAGAAGGAAAGCAGTCGCTTCACGGATCAGGTTTCTCTGTATATGCACAAGTAAATTAATACATGATAATTCTCTTGTAGTGAGCTATATTAATTGTTGTATTCAAAAATATTTACCAACCTGAAGGAAAAGATCAGTGATGGTGTTGTAGTCAACTGGACAGCCTCCTTCCATTTGGGACATCATTAAAGCAAAATTAACTGCTCCCTGCATAATAAACAACATCAGGTTAAAATTAATCAATCGAAATTTTACTTCTTCGAGACTCTTCTTGTGCATACGCAGAGAGCATCCAGTAAACCTGGTTTTCAAGGGGTGTTATGATGCAAGTATAAAAAATGTACTGACCTGGGGATCCGTACGGAGAATGGTTTGCAAAAGAAACATGTAATCAGGTGTGTACCCAACCTAAATTCACAATATGAAACAATAGTACATTATCAGCACAATTAACTGGTAACCATTACTTGGGAGGGGAAATCTTTTGAACTTATATATTACCTGCTTTGAGTAAATCAATATTTTGTCAAACTCCCTTCGCTCTGCAAAAGCTGCTACAACTTTGGGAGTAGCTCGAGCTTTGATGTATATTTTCAGAGCAAGGTCATTATCTACAGTCTGGAACAGAATAGATTATCGTTACAAGATGCTAACGGAGACAATAAAGGACAATAATAAATTTATGATTACCTTGACCAGGTCTCCAAGTTCTTCACTGCATTCCAACTTATCCTCTGCCAACCAGTTTTCCAAGAGGTTCTTCTTGTTTTGATTCACAACAAGCCGAGAAAGTTCCAAAGACTCATATGAATTGAGCTTCCCTCTAGTCAAAAGGGTTCCAAAATACTGTAACAAAGGAGGAGTTTGCCCTGCTTGTACTGGAACACTCTGCAAAATAGAATAGTGCGATGTTGTAGTTTTAGATTGGTGCTACTTACGTCTAACAACAGATAGCATGTCCACAGAGGATTACTTGCTTAAATATGGAGCAAATACCTGGAATTTAGCCACCGTATCAGGTGTCCGTAGAATCCCCTGAGGAGATTCAGCAGCAAGCTCGGCAGCCTCTTTGTACTTTGTTTGAGCAAATAACTCTTGGAACCGCTGGACAACCTACAACATTCAAACTGAATATGAGATATTGAACACCAACGAATGACTCCTTTTGTCCATATGGCTTTCGTTAACTTCAATTACTTCAGTAACAGAACAGATCCACACACATGAACCAAGGTAAACATCACATACCAAATTTTCTGCACCAGGGAGGTTTCCTCTTTTAGCCAGGTTAACAGCAAGTTCCAAATTGTTCAACTGTTATACAAAATCAAAGAGTTCTTAACGTGTTATGAAGAAATAGATTAATTGTATTGAGAAAAAACGGGGAAAAAGTAAGCATACTTGACCGCTGATAAAAGGTATTATCGTAGCCTCATTTACTGTAGCCAGGAGAACTTGTCCTCGCCTATTGATGGCATAGAAACCCCCAAGTGAAGAAGCTTCAGAAGTCAAGAAAATTGGGTCGGGGCTTATCCGGTTTCTGTAGATGGCAGAAGCCGTCTCTAAATCGTATACGAACAACAGGCCAAGCTTGGTGATGACGTATATCAAGTTAAATTTGTGAGACACCTGTAAGGAGGGAAAATGGTGTCATAAAACTTTCACCGGAAACTCACTGAAGTTAACTGAACTTCTAACGCAACTACAAACCTGCATGGCTACAGGAAAATCATCAGCAAAATCTGGGGGGAAGAAGAGATCTGCCTGCTTCTTTGAGAATGATGGTTTTCCTGCAAAAAGAAATTGCCCAATTTAGAGATCAGCCACCAATTAAAAACGTAATCAAATAGGCTAATAACCATGAACAGATAGAGCAGCTGAGGAAGCTAACCTGGTTGGGCGCCAAGCTCGATGACATGCAATTTTGATGTTACCTGTCCAGCGTTAAAGCTCTTGCTTGCAAAAGATATAAGAATAGAAGGATTCTCATTCCCAGGGACCTAGCATTAATAACGTTGCTTGTCATACTACAGTTGAAGATCAGACCACGGAATGAACTCAAAAGAACCGAATAGTTCACCTTAAACTGGGCAAATGAAGCAGCATGTGCTTCAAGAGCCTGGCTACGCTGTTGATCCACAGAGAAAAGCTGCATATTCCCTTTTACCAGTTGTGGTCTCTACAGAAAATAATAGTGAAAAGACCCAGTCAAGAATATATACAATGACGGCCATTATAATTTCTTCATCAAACCTAATATGCGTCGCAGTAATCCTACCTCAGGAGAGCCAGGGGCAATTCCAATCAACACCAACCACTTCTCATTAGGAGAGCACTTATAGTTAATAATTTGATTGTTGGCCAAATTGGCTGTCCTATCAAACATCTTAACTGGCTCAGAATCACCTGAAAATATCGGAGCAAAATGAGAAACAACATATACGAGATATGAAGAAGATGAAGGTAAGTTAAAGAGATAAAACCTTCAATGGACCAATGATACACGGAAGTTTGTGTAACCAGCCCCAACATCTTTGGTGTAATCCATTTCCAGAAAGAAACCTATAAAACATGGGTGGTTAATATCCAAAAGTAAATTTTAGATCTGTAAAATCCGAGTCTGATAAAGTGTACAGCATGAAAGATAATCGAGTAACAAAGAGTTTGTTTCAACGCTCACCTGCTCGGGCATCTGATATGATTTCAACTTTGCTTTCGCTTCAATGTTAAAAATCTGCAGATGGTCCTGCGTAGTTCCTGGAACTTGAGCTATATACAAATTAAGGGAAAAAGTGAGCAACAAAGGAAGAAACAAGGAATAGCTAATATACAGAGCTAATCGGAACAACACAACCATGAGAACTCTACGCTGAAATCTACATTAAACATACTATATTACCCAAGTCCGGAACAAGAGTATAGAGCCGAAAATATGACTGCTTTAATATAATAATTTCTCTATCAAATGACGCATCGCAACGTTCACGTACCGATTTACACTTAATATCACGTGGTTTTATAAAAAAATTCCAATAATATTGAGCGCAAAAAAAAAATCAAAAATCAAAAGCTAGCAAAGCGTTGGAGTTATCAATGACAATCCCAAGAAGAAGAAAAAACGTCAAAAGGAAGCTATTCTAGGTACACAAGGTTTAGTAACGGAAGGAAACGGTCAAAAATACCTTTCAAGGCAAGGATCCTCGAGTTAGGGTTCATAAGAGCAGAATCAGCAGTAATAGGTCTCCTCAAAGGCTGCATCGGCATATTCATATCGATAATCACAACGCTGTTCTGAGGCGCCGTCTCTCGCACACATATATACTTATCAGACTCCATAGTAACATTCGTAAACGTGATGAACTGCTGATTGATCCCAATGCTCGGAAGCTGTCAAATAAATAAAAAGATAGCGTCAAGCCGTGTAGTTTCAAGAACTTATTAACAAAGATCCGAGTGAATCAGCACATTGGGACTACACAAAAAGCTTGAAATCCAGATCTGAGCGAATATTGGGGGAAATCTGATCAGATAACATGCAAATACACGAGCTATATCGATCCGAAACGATCGAGGAGAAATTGGAATCGGTGATTCAGAGATTGCAACTTATAGAAACATCTTAATCCTAGCTCGATTTCGAAGAGATGTTACTAAAAATGGAGACGGGGACTCACCGTTAGGACCTCCTTCATCGTGATGGGGGCGTTGGCTGCCGCCATGTTTGACCTCAGATCGCGGGGGTCGGAATCAGATCCAAGGCCGGGACGGGACCGTCAACGGCCAGGAGAGGGAGAGTACCTGAAGAAGATTTGAAATCGATGTCAGATCTGAGAGGTAAGTGAAGGATAAAGGTGAAGAAGGAGAAGAGAGAGACTCACTTTTTTTCTTCTTAGGTAGTAAGTAATAACAAACAGCGATCCAATCGAAACTCACTCGTCGAATATAGGGGAGAGAACCAAAGGAGACGACGTGCTTATAACCGGGTCAAATCGGGTCGATATTGATCCGTGACAATCCGTGGATCGGGTTTTGGGAATTTTATGCGTTGTACGCGGAAAAGTAAAATAAAGTCGATCGAAAATCATATCGGTAGCTCGGGCTATAGCCCAATTATGTAGACGAATAAAAAGCAAAGGCCCATTTACAAGCTCATAGAATTTGTCAGATTTTCCTTGTACTATTTTGAGATTATCAATCATTTTTCTTTTGTTTACAGCTAATAAAACATCGTGATTGCTTTTCTTTCATATCTCAGGAATCGTCCGGATGTTTGAATACCGAAGAACAATTGACAGGGATTTTTATGAACGTCTTGGCTTGGTATATGGATTTTTATTTTTTTATACATTGGGAGATAAGATGCAATTATGGAATTGGGAAACCAAACTAAGCAAGTCTATACTATCTTACTTTACGATTTCAGGTAAAGAAGACGACCATGCGTGATATTCTTCGTTGGCTTGGTCTTTGATGCTGTCAACAATAAATATTTTGTAGTTGTGATTGCACTGACGCGGTATTTAGTGTACAAGACGGGCCTTCGTGACATGTTCGGAGCAAAGTTGTTTTACAAAAAAAAATGTTCGGAGCAAAGTTTGTGTTTAGTAAATGATATGCTGTTATCCTCTATATGGTTGTCACTTGTCAATTGTCATGTTGCTCTATGTTTACACTTTATGCTGTGAACAAAACAGAAACAATAATCATAAGCTATGGTTGTGACTAATGATATTTGGCTCTTTTTCTTCATTTATATTTTTGGATTTTGCAAAGAAGTGAGTGTTGAGTAATGATTTTTTTTTTCAAATTCATTTAACTTTACAGTTTTTTTTTCAACATCTATAATTATAATTCGAGGTGGAGATGATCTGATAACAATAACCAATGTAATCATTATGATATGCTTTCACTATCCTATCTAATGCATATGCTGTTTTGTTTCTAGAACGAAGATGCTAAACAGTAGAAAAGTCTACAAATCTACTCTTCAGTTTTGATAGTTCATTTAACTTGAAAGTTTGTGGGCACTATTTGTATTTTAATAAATGACATACTTTTAGACATTCGTTCGTGGAGGTTTCTTTTAAGTATAGATCGGCAATTGAATTTTTTTTCTTAATAATTACACGTGTTCAAGCTGCCGAGCTAGGGACAATTAGTAGAATAAAGGTAACAAGACAAACCCTAGCTTCCGATCATGCCGACGAACCATCTGTGATCCGTCTCTGCGCAGGTAGATCGACGATCCGAAAAATCTACATCACTTGTTACTTGTATCACGGTCACAATTTCTCGACGGTAACGTTCTCTGATTTTCGCATGAAATTAAACTCGCGAGTGTAGGGTTTTGATGCATTCGCCCGAGCAAAAAACAAAACCATTTTTTTTGATTTTTTGGTCATTTGAGATTGTAGAGTCAAGGGAGCAGGAATGACAGATACCCTAATTCGAGTAACAGGAACCCTTCTAGGGTGTTGCGTAGGTATGGAGAGTGTGCAAGATTCAGTTCACTTAGTTTTGCATCGAGGAATCAAATAAATCAGCGTGTGATTTTTTATATTTTTGTATAAATGAAAGGTTATATTGTACAACGTGCCTGGGTATCAGATCTTGAGAATAAGCGGCAAGAGGTAAACACAGAACAAAAGCAAAAAAAAAAACAATTGAATGACACGTAACAGTTGATATAACCTTCACCATCTCATTTGTGTGTGTGTTTATTTTTTTCAGCTTGTGAGGGAGTCTTTTTGGTACTACGGGGGACCTGAAGATCTAAGGGAAAAGATGTGGTCTGACTTTAAGGTGGTAAAGATGTGGTCTGATGTAAAGAAGAAGATGTCCTCTATTCCAGAGGGAGTAAAGATGTTGTCTGATCTAGGGGATAAGGCTTGTTCTGAACTAAGGGAGAAGACGTTGTCTGATCCAGGGGAAATGATGTGGTCTGATCTTAAGGATGAAGATAGGGTCTGATCGAAAATCCTAAACATCTCCAACCTTCGATGATCATCGTGTGGAATCTGAAATAGTATTTGGTTTCGTTTTATGAACTACTTGCGTCTTGACATCTTGTTTATTCGGCCAACAAGTAATGTCATATTGGTTCTTAACGATCGAGATCATTACTGTAAAACCCAACAAAAGAAAGAAGAAAACTGGGGGTAAAGCCCAACAACAATATTGGCACATAGAAGAGAAAGCTAAGCCTCTATATGTTTGTGAGCGAATTATGCCGGAGATTTTTAAATCAAAGATCCCTGGAAGACTTGGCTTATGGCCCATACTCACAAAGTCGCTACTTATATAATGATGATTTCCAGTTCGTGTATCCAGCATAATTAATAATCTATAGTCACTAGCTAACAAGTATAAAAGTCGCTCAAAGAAAAAACTAAACTATTGCAAGGAGTGGACAAGTCAGTGAATAGAATTGAGGACACTAAACTATTGCATCAATACATCATTCATCCAAATGGTTGCTATAATATGTTTTTTTCTTAATGATATTAGTCATATTACTGTGCCAATGGAGCAGCGCAATACAGAGACAATCACTGATTCCCATTAGGCAATCACTGAACCATTGTCTTTACAATTACATACTAAACCAAGAAAACAACATCGCCAAAATAAAATCAACTCCACTTTTAGCTATTTGACTACAGTGACTACTATTGACATTACTGCGAGTCTCCATCAAAATAAAAGCAGCCACATCGGTGTAGAAGTATAAAAACATAGAAACGTAGTTGACTCAAATTATCAAAAAGATGGCTTCTTCGCCGAAATAACTCTCTACTTTTTTCTGTCTAACCATGTTTATAGTCATTTAAAAAGTGTGCCTCAATTCAAAAGGTTTATTCATGTTTGTTATATATTATTTTTATAGGTCATGAAACATATGCCTCGTTGTTTTTCTTTCTTCCACTTCATCGCTTTAAAAAAGAAAAAGATCAACTAAATAAAAATACGCGTTGAATAATAAGCATATGTGGTCAAAATTCGAAACTTCCCCACACGAAAACAGAACCCCCTTTGAGGTGAATCTAGTTGCATATATATCTAATCTGATTCACAACCTCAGAAAGGAACCAGAGGTAGTAAGAGAGAGAAGTCGAGAGACGACAAGCAACAAGAAGCACAAGTTCACACCTTTCCCTCTCTCTCTCTCTTAGCTCAAGTGGTGGAAGATCGATAATCGATAGATATATAACCAATCTCTCATTACATTATCCCTTCCTTACACTCTTCTCTTTCTCCTAACCTCCCATTTAATAACAGAGAGAGAGAGAAAAAAGAGTCTTTTCTCTTTCTTCTGCGAGAGAGAGAGAAACAGAGGTCTGGTGGTAATGGCGAACTTGGTCTTGTCAGAATGTGGGATAAGACCACTCCCCAGAATCTACACCACACCCAGATCCACTCCCCTCTCTCACAACAAACCCACCTCCTTCAAATTCAGACAATCCTCTTCTTCTCCCCGGTTTCGTCTCAATTCACGAAACTGGGCGTTGAATGTGAGCACCACGCCTCTAACAGTAGACTCGTCTCCTCCTCCAATCGAGGAGGAAGAACCCAAAACGCAGAGATTCGACCCGGGCGCGCCTCCTCCGTTCAACTTAGCTGACATCAGAGCGGCGATACCTAAGCATTGCTGGGTTAAGAATCCATGGAAGTCCATGAGCTACGTCGTCAGAGACGTTGCGATCGTGTTTGCGTTGGCTGCTGGAGCTGCTTACCTCAACAATTGGGTGGTTTGGCCTCTCTATTGGTTTGCTCAAGGAACCATGTTCTGGGCTCTCTTTGTTCTTGGCCATGACTGGTAAATAACAATAAAAAAAAAGTCTTGTCTTTTTGTTGAGTAGACTCTGATTTGGTCAACTTTGGATGATTCCCACTTTTCAATTGTGAACCAATTGAATCAAACAATCTTGTCTTTATATCTGTATATCAAACTGTCATCATCATGTTGCTTGTGGACAAACTTTATAGATGTTATTACTCTCTTCTCTAATTTGTCAAAAACATTTTTTTTTTTGCTTTGCTTTGTTGGTTTCAGTGGACATGGTAGCTTCTCAAATGATCCGAGGTTGAACAGTGTGGTGGGTCACCTTCTTCATTCCTCTATTCTAGTCCCTTACCACGGCTGGTTAGTTTTGCTTTCTCTTAGAAGCATCTTGCAGATTTATTTGTCTTCTTCTTCTTCATGTTTAAAGTATATGACTTTGAATGATCTGCAGGAGAATTAGCCACAGAACTCACCACCAGAACCATGGACATGTTGAGAACGACGAATCTTGGCATCCTGTAAGTTGGTTAACATAGCTTTTTTTGGTGTCTCATTAGATGAAGTTTGTATTTATTACTGTTTCTGTAACTGCAGATGTCTGAGAAAATCTACAAGAGTTTGGACAAACCTACTCGGTTCTTTAGATTTACACTGCCTCTCGTCATGCTCGCTTACCCTTTCTACTTGGTACGAAAAGTCGGCTGTTTGTTACTTTAGCTTAAGCTAACACACATCAAGTAAAAAAAAGCTTATGTTTTCTTCAATATGTTTCAGTGGGCAAGAAGTCCAGGGAAGAAGGGTTCTCATTACCATCCAGACAGCGACTTGTTCCTCCCTAAAGAGAGGAATGATGTCCTTACTTCTACTGCTTGTTGGACTGCAATGGCTGCTCTGCTTGTCTGTCTCAACTTCGTGATGGGTCCAATGCAAATGCTCAAGCTTTATGTAGTTCCTTACTGGGTAATGCGTCTCTGTTACTCCTCTGTTTCGGGTTAAGCAATTTGCGTATTGTTTCCTTTTGCCTTAGCTGACACTTGTTGCTATGTCAAAATACAGATAAATGTGATGTGGTTGGACTTTGTGACTTATCTGCATCACCATGGTCATGAAGATAAGCTCCCTTGGTACCGTGGGAAGGTAAAAATGATGCATAGCCTCTGGTCTTTCTTTGGAGACACACCATGCTATCTTTCTCTTTAAGGTTTGTCTAAAGTCTCATGTTTCTCTCGCAAACAGGAATGGAGTTACTTGAGAGGAGGACTTACAACATTGGACCGTGACTACGGACTGATCAACAACATTCATCACGACATTGGAACTCATGTGATACATCATCTTTTCCCTCAGATCCCACATTATCATCTAGTGGAAGCAGTAAGTAACTGAAACAAAAGACTTTAAAAACGGTTGTTTGGTTGTTTTGGTGTGTTCATTGCTGCAGAAGCTTAAAAACTTATCTCTGTGTGTGTGTTTGGTTGCTCTGTTTCTCCTTTGCAGACAGAAGCAGCTAAACCAGTATTAGGGAAGTATTACAGGGAGCCTGATAAGTCTGGACCTTTGCCATTGCATTTGCTGGGAATCTTAGCAAAAAGTATTAAAGAAGATCATTTTGTGAGCGATGAAGGAGATGTTGTATACTATGAAGCAGACCCTAATCTCTATGGACAGATCAAGGTAACAGCAGAATGAAATGAAGCAGGCAAAGTGAGAGAGAGAGAGAGAAGCTGTCAGATTTATCTATTTCTGACTAGCTGATTTTTTTTGCTTATTAATGTCAATTCATTGTGTTACCATTATCTCTAAATACAATCAGATGGAAACCCCAACTTTGTTTTCAATACTTAGAAGCTATATATAAAGATACCTTGCATTGTCATTAGATTCACCATTCTCAAGGTTTTTGTATTTGAATGATTAAACCAAACATTATTCAGTTTGGTTGGTTTTGTATTTTAAGGTTAGTTTCAATTATAATTTCATTCATGCCGTAAAAGTGTAACTACTATTACCACACTCAAAGTGAAGATTCGCTTTTGACAACCAATAGTATACAGCAGAGCTCTGAACATATCTTATTCCTTTTATGGAACCTCATGGAAGTAGCACATGTTGTTCGCCTTTGGGTAGTTGTAGTGAAAAACATAGGACTACTAAGATTCACCAATAGTTGCTAGGTGAATCTTTGAGCTTGATCAGCCACAAAAAAAAAACAATCCAAATATAGCGAGATACTTCTAAACTTGTTGATGAATGTATTAGTACGCTGGATATAAAATTATAAATAGTGTGATCATCATCATATCATACTTGAGAGTTTAACATAAAGACATGATTCATATTCATACACACAAGCCAGAGAGATTCTCTTACAATAACATCACTAACTACATAACAGGAGCAAAAAAGCTCGACACAGATGCAAGGCTTAAAAGAGATAACTAGGATTTCCTGTCCGAAAACATCTTGTCTTTTAGACCAGACAACCTTCCTTCCATATTCTGAAACCACGTCTTCTCCCTTAGTTCCTTTAGTTCAGGCCACATTTTTTCTGTTAGATCTTCTGTTTTCACAGTAGACCACCAAAAGAAGTACCTAAATTGCTGGGGAAAGAAACAAAGAGATGGTGAAATAAAATAAAGCAATAATGGTCTGTCACAAGAATTGCTTTTCTTGATTTTTGTTTCATACCTTTTGCCGCTCTTCCTCGAGAGAGGTTATAAATATCTCCAAATATAATATAACCTTAATACAAGAAAAAAAAATGTCAGTTGCACAATAGAATGATGAAACAATAAAATTTGTCTCTCTGTATCCACCATACCTAGGCCAGCTCCTAGAGTCAGCCCTGAAGCTCTAGTTATCAACCTCCTCGCTCCCTTGATCACTACAATCACAACAAAAAGAAAGAAAAACAAAAATATATATATACCTCCAGTTATATTCCTAGAGAAAACCCATGACTGCTCCCGAATCTTATCAAGCAAAGTTACCATTAATATTACGGGATGAATATGAATTGTGGCGAGATCCCGTAGAGTAATTGCTGCACTGTAAAAGCTTTCACCTCTTTAGAAAAAACAAACAAACAAACAAAGGAGACCAAAAAGAGACGAGAATCAAAAGGGCCGATCTACCAGCACAGTCATGGATCTAAGATTGTTCAGCGGCATCTGATCTGAAGGGTCGTCTCTGATTTGTGCTATGTTGCACCGGACGGATACGAGGACAGAAACAGAAAACGGCAAAATTTTAAAATTATGGGTACATATATATACTAGTAAAAATATAAAATATATATAAACAACAAAATTACATAGTGAATCTAACGTAATTAAGTATAATTTACTATAATATGTTTATTTTGCCAAAAAAAAAGAAACTATAGAAAATAAGCTTTAGTCTGTTTCCAAGCCAAAGGTTGTTCCTTTGACTCTGATATAAGTGTTTTGGTGAAAGTGAAAGTTGTTGGTAAAAAAAAACAGTGAAAGTTAAAACACAATTAACACAAGTATTAGGTACCGTGAAAACTAGTCTTATTCAACAAGTAAGTTCTCTAACCGTCCCCAAGACGTACCAGTGACTGGGTGTCCCCGTCAAGTACACATCCCCGAAACGTTTACGGTACCGGCACCTAAACAGACTATTATTTTATATCAAAGAACTCTTTTTCACATCTATGCGTCTCCTGTTACTATCTACCTGTTACTGTTTTTCTAAAATTTCTTTTGTTTTTTGGATTATAGTTTGTCTGACCTGATTTTTATTTATGTATGATCTAATATTTGCATTGTTTTATAACTGCTCGTAAGTTTAGATTGCTACAGATTCAATGTTTCTTTGATTTGTATTTTTACCGTTTCCATTATTAATGTCAATAACCTTTGCTATCTATATAATGTGATTTTTGTATTGCCAACATTATTATTATCCTTGTGACCAAAGGACCTTTTTACATATCTAAATGCATAAGCATTTTAGTTAGTTTTCAGATTTTAATTTGTTTGACTTCGTTTGATTTATATATGATATATACTAGGATTTTCCTTGTTTTTTTTATATGTCTATTAATTTTGATTACTTCAGATTTTAATTTCAATGCTTAAAATAGTCAATTGTTTCGTGTGTTTATGTATTTGGGTATTCAGTCCAATTGGGCCATGTTTCTATTCATTTGTTGTTGTGCAACGCACAGTGAAATTGATTTTACTCAATCAATCAAAGTTTCAATCCCTAATTTTTATCCTCAATCTTAGTATAATGGTTTTCTCTTTTCAATTTTTTTCAATGGTTCAGCTTTTTGCAATGAAGAAGGTCAGAAAGAGGAAGAGCAAGCCAAAGCGCAAACTTGTTTAGCTACATCTCTTTGGCCGCTATTCCTTGCTATGAAGCTTACTCGATTGCTACTCGAATCATGTATTATTATCCTTCAGAGTTGATTAGGTTCTTTTCTGCTCCAGGGGATGAAGAAAATGACTCATTCAGTTTGGTGAAATTGGCCAACAAGCTAGAGGTAACTCAGACATTTACTTGATTGTCCATTTTTTGTGCGTTTAATTGCCTACAATGTGTTTTAATTGCATGCGTTTGTTTATGTAGATCTCTTGTTCACTGACTTTCAACGGGGTTGAAAGCGAGCCTCAATTTTGACCCCTATAAAGCAAATGTTAAGTTTGTTGGAAACGATGAACATGCATCTGAAAGTTTCTCCATTGGATTGAAATACAAAATTCTAAATGCTCAGCTCAAGTATGGTGTCGACAACATTGTAAGTTTTATTTAATCTCCAGCTTCAAATGAGATCATCAGTTGATGTGGGTGGCCTAATGTTAATTTCACCACAAGCTTTGGTTTGTTCTAAATCTTCCAAAGCATAGAATTTTCTTCAAGTTGATTTCTGATAAGTTTACAGCTTCTTTCAACTGGTTAGTGAATATATTTTTATTGATCTATGATGCCTCTTAATTATATCTGCTTTAATAGTACTATTTTTTTCAGTTGCATATAGCTATAATAAGGTTGATCTACTAAAAATATATTTAGTTTACAGCTTCTTTCAACTGGTTAGTGAATATATTTTTATTGATCTATGATGCCTCTTAATTATATCTGCTTTAATAGTACTATTTTTTTTTCAGGTGCATATAGCTATAATAAGGTTGATCTACTAAAAATATATTTTCACCAATCTGTCATGACTCTGCATATGCTGCTGAACTGTCTCGCCAAAGATCCACCAACACCAGCAGGACTAGCATTGGTTATGAGCATAGGTTTGGATCAGAAGTGTTGGTGAAATCAAGAGTTGATATCAATGGGTCGGTGGCTGGACTATTTTAGTACAAGTGGAGCCCAAGAACGTTTTACAGGTTTTCAGCAGGAGTTGGCAGTAATCCGGGGATCAGTCTTGGTCTTATTTGTTCTTTTACCGTTTGAAGCAAAGCCTTGCAAAAGAATCTTGTTAACATGTTGAGGGTTCTCTTATATTTTTAATATATGATGATTTGACATGAGAATCTAATCTTTTGCTGACGAATAGTAGTGTTTTTATCTTTGAAGACAATGACAATGGTGATGATTGGTTCGATTGTGGTTGTAAAAGTTTATATGTAAAAATTTAGTTATATGTAAGTCGGTTGTAGCTGTAAAGTTATTACTGTAGATTTTTTGCAGAGATGTTTATTGTAGTTAAATTTGTTGTACCTGTAAGATATATGTTGTGGATATTTTAAAATAGAATATGTGGTGTATATATAAAATAATTGTTTTTATCAACTAAAATAATTTATATTTATGATTTTCATATATTATGAACGTTTACAGTTATTTAAAATATGATATGTAGATAATATTTTATGTTATTTAAAATATTTCAATAATTTTGAGAACACCCGGAATTAAAATAAAATATTTTATAGATGGTTTTACTATGATTATCTAATTTATTTGATGTTATATATAGTTTTTTCATTTTAAAGTTTCTACATCATATAAAACAAAAAGATGTGAGTTTTTTGCCTAAAATACATAAGAAAAAAATTGATTTTTTTTTGCTATAGCTTTAAAAATAAACTAAAACACGATTGATAAAAGTTAATAGAAATTTGTTGTAGCATTTGACTAACAAAAATAAAGTTACAACATGATTAGTAAAATTTAGTGATTTAAAAATAAATAAAAGAGATAATATCTAACTAATCAATGCCAGTGAGTCTTTTTCGTATTTGGTTTAACAATGAGTCTGTTTCTATTGCCTTAAACTTATGAGGGCGTAAACGGAAATGAGCCGGTTTCTTATTTTCATTTTATCTAAGCGTATTTTATCATTCATTTAGGGAGATGTATTAGATTGAGGGTTTTAGGTGATTTGTATTAATTGACAAATTCATTGTTATTCAAACATAAATTTAAAAAACTCATTTAAAATCTACTGTTATTGAACTTGACATTTTATAAAGTACTCTGAAATCTACTATTATTGAAAATATTTTAAGTTTTGAAGTTTTCAAGTTTTCAAATGATTTTAGAGTGTTTGGGTGAAGTTTCTTAGTTAAAAAATTAAAACTCAAATCACACAGTTTTAGGTGAGATTCTATAATTGTTTAACCAAAATCATTTAAATCTCTGCAATTTATTGAAATCATCTTAAACTTCGTTAAAAATCAAATCACTTTAAACTTTAGATTGAATACATCCCCTAAAGTCTTTTGTAGTTAATCAACTCCCAGTCAGGTCTTACCAAAACAATCAACTCCCACTCCCAGTCAGATTCTTTGTGATTCTACTGATTCGTATTGTTGTTTCTTGTGTTATACCTCCACTGCAACTTCTTTACATTTTCAGGTATGTTTCTTGAGTCGCAACGAACAGTATCCTTACCCGGATCAAATTCATTCTCGAGTGTGCTCTTTTTGTTGATCTGGGGCTCACAACATGATACGAGATCATTGGAACCGAGCTTGTCCAGCACAGCGGTGTAGAGAATGACTTGTACTCTGTCTTCCCCTGCGCCCATTGAACCTTAGGCTCCTCTAAAACAGACACAGTCTTTTCTTCTTCCTCCGACTGTTCTCGTTCTTAGGGTAGAGGGTTCTTTTGGCTGCTCATAGTCGTGCTTGTTGTGGCTGAGTAATTAAAATTCAGGTCTATGATGATCTGTGTCTGATGTTCCTTGATATGAATCGTTTGATTGGCTTGATCAGGCTCTTCTAGGTTGTTAGAAAACTTGGTGAAAAGGGTTTTGAATATGACAAGTCTCTTGTTGGGTTTAGGTTTAGAAAATTATTTATTCACACTGGTTCTTCTTTAGTTTCGTCGTTTTTTTCCAAACCAACCCGCTTTTCGATCGGACCCGACAAGAACCGGCGCCAGAACGGACCGGACCCGTGACTCGGCTTCTTTGTCGGATCACGTGGCACTAGCTTGAGCGGGAAGGAAGCGAACTGTTGAGAGAGAGAGAGGCAGTGAGCGCCGTTGAAGTATTGGCGCTAATGGAGGCGCCGGAGATTGAACGGAAAGTTGTGGTGGTTCCGGTGATGGGGTCCTGACTCCTGTCTGAGGGTCGGTTCTGTCGGGAAAGAAGATTTTGATCCATTGAGAACTGGCCGGACATTGCAGAAAGAGTGACCGAGGTTGTCACGAAAGCGTCCGACTCGAACTCCTACATCGTATCGCCGCTGTCTCCGTTTCTTACTTGTGGAAGAAGGAAGAGGTGAACTTGGAAACTATGCAGCTACTAGAACGACACCGTTTAGTTTGAGTCTAGTGGGAACCAAGTGGTGAAGATAATGAAATGAGTTTACATTTTTAGGAGGTTTATTCTGTTGGTAATTATGTTTATTATAATTACTAAAGCCTGTAAATAAATTTTTATTTTTATTTTTGTCAACAAATATTTTTTTAATTTTAAATAGTAAAAACGAAACTTTTGACAGGAGATTGTAAATATTATTTTTTGACAATGGTGGCATTAACTAATTTACAAATACCTTTGTTTATGACAAAGAACACCATCATTCAGTTAAGTTAAATGATTGTTTTCGCTATGAGGAAGTTGACAGTTTTTCGTAAACGTGCTCTTACAATTTTGTTAATACTTATTAATTTTCTGTATTCGCCTTTATGGATTCAACGAAAATCTGAAGACGGTATACAAAGATTTATGTTTAGTAAACAAGAGCCCAAAAAGTTGGATAACTAGTCATTATTGTTATTTTATGTACTTCCAATCATATGGCTGAACGCTACTCGTTCCATTTTTTTTTGTCGGCAACCCATCTAAGTTAAATCAACTAGAGGCAGACGGGTCGAGTCTCCGAGGAGCTCTTCCGCTGTCCGAATCTGATCTATATGTAAAAAGATATATCTTCTGTTTCTTGCTTCTTTCGCTAGAGCGTCTGCTCGACCATTTTGACTCCGAAGAATATGAATCAGGTTCACATTCCTAAAAACCTCATGTAGTCTCTCGGCCTCCTCCATCTCTACCGCGAATGCTGGCCAGTCCGTTGGGTTCGTAGCCATATCCACGAAGTCTGAACAGTCTGTTTCGAACCGCACCGAAATTATCCTCATGTCTCTCGTACATGAGGGCTACCCATTCCAGAAACGGACACTTGAAATGAAGCCAATGTTATATGGAAAATATATGCACTACACTGAATACTGATGAATGTGTAATTGACTTTCCTAGAGTAATTTGTTGCAAGTGATTTGATAGCTCGAGCTAGGTTCCAACAACAGTATGCCGCAAAAAGCGTATGCAAAAGAGAAGCGGTACATATTTATATGTCCAAAATCAAAAGAAGCATTTTAAATTGAGATTCTTGAAAATTCTTGCTATTATAATTAGAAGCTAAAGTAGTGACTTAATATTACGTATTCACTATGCCACATTCTGAAATGCAAATTAGATCAATATTTTTTTTTTTGCTAACCGAGTATCCTGACCCCATTGTGGTGGTCCAGACTAGAAACCGAAACAACCAAAGACGTTACCAGGACGTCACCATGTGGGTTGCCGTGAACGGTCTTCGGTCTCGGGCGCTGGAGTTCCGCATGTAAATTCTCCAGTGGCCGGGTTTCGAACCCGGATGGCAGAACTCACAGCCGTGAACCTTTTACCACCTGAGTTAGAAGTCCTGGTTAAAATTTTATGACCGTTATTACTATATCATTGCAATCTTCTCTTTGTTTTTTTCAGAAAATGTGGAAAAGATATGTTCAGATCTCAAGGTAGTAAAGATGTGTATTTATCTTGATGTGGTGAACATGAGGTATGATCGACGGGAGAAGATTAACCATGTTGAAGCTTAATTGTAGAGTAGTGGTCAGGTCGGACACAAATTTTGCTTTTGGTCGTTGTGGTCGGACTCTATTATGGATTTCTGACTAAGTTTTTGACTCAAGTTCTCAAGACGGGGAGTTTCTGCGCCACCTTCCTCAAACTTTTTTTTTGTCCAAAACAAAGTTTAAGTAGTCATGAAACATTCAAGGAATATTTATTTGTTAAATAGTTCATAAAAAAAACCATCACATGGTTTTTATCATGAAACATATTCTCTTTTCTTTTTTCAATAAAGAAACTAGTCCCGTTTCTCTTTCTTGCAGTTTCTCTCTCTAAAAAGGCCTTAAGTAAATGAGATCCTACCAAAAGGAAAAGTCCAAACTAGGAGAAAAAAACATAACAAGATCAATGAAATAAGTTCATACTTGTCCGGGAAAAAAAGTTCGCCGGGTTCGCCCTAATATTCTCTCCCTGTCCCGATAATCGAGGAGCCGCCTCAACGTTTTCTTTCCGACGCCGGTAGAGCCATGGCTCGCCGGCGTCGGACGCTTCAACCTCCATCCCGTCTCCTCTCCTTTCCTGATCGCTCAAGCTCAAGATCTCGTGTTTCGTCCGCCGTTCGTATTACCGTTCGTGATTCCGGGGGTTCCCGGATACATCTCACCTCCGCCGCGCAACGACATCAAATCCATCCCTCTACTGGTCCGGCTCTGTTAGGAGTCAGATCTGTAAGGCTCACCCCTCCGCCCCTCCCTATGACGTTTCCCCGGCTAGGTAGCCTCCTCCGACATTCGCCTTCCATACCGCCGCAAGCCAAACTTCAAATCTTAACGTCCAACATTTATAAATCCAGAGTTCGTGGGGATCCACAATCTTTAACTCGGATTTTAGATCGGGAAACTGGTCGGTTGGTTTGTTTGTGTTCGCATCTTGTCTCTTCCATCTCCACCGGCGTTGGCTCTCCTACACCGTTCGCCCCTCCATCATCACCACCTCCACCATGTCGTTTGAACAGCGGCTCCGCTTTGTTCAGCCGTCAAAATAGTAACTTGTTCCATTTATCGGTGGATTCACCGAGACCATCACTATCGCCCCCTGCCTCTTGGTTAAGGAGTGCTCTCCCTCCGTTATTGCGGTGGTGTCCTTCCATATCTATAACCGTCTTGCTATCTTGTGAAGCGGTCCGTTCGGGGCCTGAAGATGCAGCGGGATTCGTTTTGACGAGTTTCCGAAGTGCGGATTGGATGTTAACATCACAATATAAGGTGACTATTTCTCTGCTGTCCGACTATGTCGTGAAGGCTACATTGACGCATTCAAACACTGTTTTGAGTTCGCTGTCATCATATTCGTTTGAAGAACTATCCTTTTTATCTTTTGATGTTGTAGTTTCTGCTTTCAATCAAAGTGGATGGACCATTCCCTCTATAGTTTGTATTCAGTCGAGTTGAGTTTAATGAAAAAGCTGTGTTTCAAAAAAAAAAGTTCATACTTGTCCATCACAAAATTTACCCACACGAACCTGTCATGTTAGTTATGCCTTAGCCCGATCAAGTTACCACATATTGTGTTAATGAGTAAAGTCCCACATCGATAGTTGGAAAAATCTATCTATATAAATTAGACTTTTCTCTCTTCTTGTGACATGTGGAAGGAAGATTTGTTGACATGTGTCTTTTTTTTATTTACATTTTTAGGTCATTATTTTTTGGATTATACAATTTGGCTCACCACTTTTTAATTATGCACTATCTAATCTTTTATACACTAATCTTTATCATTTGAATTTTGATAATCTATTTCATTGGTCACAAAAATGCAAGATGAATAAAAAATAATTAAAATAATATAAATATAGTTTAAATATTTAATTTATTGGCAACTAAAAAATAACATAAGTTGTCAATATTTAATTTTAATTTTTACTTCCTATTATTTTATTTACAAATTATATATGTATTTACTACTAACTAAACTAAGAAAAAATATATTAGAGCAAAATATAATCTAAAGATAAAATTTTCATAATCATATAGAAAAAATGTAAAAAAAAACTAACTCAATAAAACTCTAAAACTGAAAAGATATCAAGAACGAAGACTAACTTTTTATTACTTTATCGTAGAGTCTCTTGGCTATAAGAAGCAGAAGTCAGAAAATAGTAGAAAATAAATTATGAGACAAAGCAATATACCGAAGACAAAAGAGCGCAATTAAGGACATACTCATAGAACTAATAAATTGGGTTATAGGAAGAAAAATCAACGGAAGATCAAAAGAACAACCACCAGTTAATAAGCACCTCACAAACTAAACAAACACAAACAAAACGTACATGCCAGCGAAAAACCACAAATAGAAGGGACCAAAGCACCAAGAAACTAAATCCACACACTTATAGTAAAAGAAACTGGGGAGGAAGAGAAACAACATGAGGAAGGGAGAATGGAAGCCAGTCACCAAAAAACCAGAGCCCAATCTTGAGATACATAAACAAACTTCCAAACCTACAAAACATAGACAAAGAAAAACACTATCCAAACCTGCAGTGGCAAACATAACGAAAGAGAGAGCCATAAGAGATGCGAGCAGCGATGAAAGCTGAAACGAGATGAGAAAACGGAGAGGAGAGGGTAAGACAAAATGAAATCAGAAAACCGTGGAACCACCCTCGAACTATGAAAAAGAGTATATAAGGCAAATCATCAAAAATCAAATCTTTAAAACCAAGAAATGCAGGGACCGTCAACGGTAAGCCAAAGACGAGGAAAACAACATCAAAGACGATCAGAATTTGATCCAACCTAAGGAGATACAGTTCTTAACATAAGCCAAAATCTAAGGAAGAAGAGAATCAGTCAATATTGACCAGAATAATCTACAAGTACCATGAAAAACAACCACACAACTAGTAACTTATAAACCTGATTTATAACAAATACCAGATAATCTCACAGAAAAATGTGATGTAGAACAAGACCATGGAGGTGAGTCTTTTCCTGTGATGATGAAAAACACATCACACCGGAAAGGTAAATGAAATACATAGATTGTGACAGTTCAATATCAAAATATGGAAAGAAAGCAAAGACATCTTAGGCCATGTTTATCGGAAGGACCAAAAAAAAGTCTTTTGGATTTTTATTTTTTTTTTCTTTTTTTGTTTTCCTGATTTAAAAAAAAAAAATCATCCAATTGCGGGCCGCCACGTTTCAGTGGGGCCCGCATAAAATGAAGGACAGCATATCGGACATCTCTTAATTACGGACAAAAAAGGAAAGTCTGGGACTTTTGGAGGCGGGGTCCACACAAGGACAGGTTGACGGACCTGCGATAAATATGGCCTTAAAAGAATAGTTTTCAAATAATTAAAAAATAAAATACAGACTTTTTAATGCTAAAACTTTTAATCTTAGAATCAACAAATGTCTAAATATTTTTCTCTCTTATTCTGCTACTTGGCGGGCGGGTTTTGCGACACATGTGTGAAATTTAACATCTAACGTTGCTTTTCTGTTTCTTTAACTTAAAAACTTCTTGTTGTATTTATGCCTAATATAAATATTGTAACCACACTTTATTTTATGCTAATATAAATATTGTAAAGTAAGATGAGATCCGTAACAAAATTAATATAAATGAGGCTCGGTAATCCAAGCCCAGAAAATTGAACGGCTGATGAGGTATCTCAAGACCACCATGAGAGATGAAGGCGTCGTAAACAGAAATCATCGCCGTAATTGAAACTCCCATTGCTCGACCTCCGAAAACAATCTCCATGCAGTCTCCACTTCGTCTTCTTCTGAATCTCTCATTCCTTATCCATGACTCAACTTATGAGAACATTCTTCTTACAATCTTCGTTTCGTCTTCTTCTAAATATACCAAAGCCTAAGATTAACTTTAGACATCCATCGTATCTCCAAACGTATTGGTGCATATTGGGATTTTTTGTTCTAATTGAGTCCTCAAAGCCCAAATTCATTCTGATACTCTCGGTTTAAACGTGTAAATCATCCATGTTATAGTTTTAATGTAAACTCACCCGCCCGTAAGGCGGGCCAACCACTAGTAATTAAATAATATATAAAGGGTTAAGGCCAATCCATTTATTGCCAATTGGTTTTAAGTGGAAGCCCAAGAAACTTATCATGGTATCAGAGCAAGCGATCCTGTGGACCAAAGTTAAATTAAAAAATCCACCCGATGTGGGCCACTCCGTGGATGGTCATTCCCACAGTTGTCCACGCATGTGCGTGAGGGGGAGTGTTAATGAATAAAGTCCTACATCGGTAGTTGGAGAAATAATTAAGTAATATATAAAAGGTTCAATCCACTAATTGCCAATTGATTTTAAGTAGAAGCCCAAGAAACTTCACATGGTATCAGAGCAGGCGATTCTGTGAACCAAAGTTAAATTAAATCAGAGCCACCCGATGTGGGCCACTCTGTGGATGGTCATTCCCACAGATGCACGCATGTGCGTGAGGGGGAGTTTAATTAGTAAAGTCCTCCATCAGTAGTTGGAGAAATAATTAAGTAATATATAAAGGGTTATAGTCAATCCACTAATTGCCAATTAGTTTTAAGTGGAAGCCCAAGAAACTTGACATATTCTTTATGAATCATGCTTAATATTTATTATATCAAACATGTTATTAGTTTGTGTATTTTAGTTGATGCTTTGCTGCGTGTTTTAAAAATTATTCTACATCTTTTCCTTTTAAAATTAATTAATTTCCAGAAAATTGCTGTTACAGTTTGTGCTTGGCTACCTATGTACATGTGCCTTCAAATTCAGTGAATCATGTTTCCATTATTGGGAAGTCGGCCTTCTATTTAGGGAACAAACATGCATGGTCAACCGACCATCTATTAATACGAGTTTTGCCATTGTACGTATATCAAAATCGTCTCTCCTTCTTAAGGATTACACGTAATTTTTAAACTCCACTTAAATGCAATGCCGTCCCGAAATTTTTTGTGGCCTAAAGCAAATTCATGTGGTAGCATATATTTAGTTTTAAATATATTATGGTCCAAAATATATTTAATATTTCTTTTTAAAACATAAAATGATATCGTGGTTTAGATATAGTCATATAGATACAAAATTCAGATGAGTATTAATTAGATTATAGTATCTATTTTTATAATTTAAAATCACTAGTTTATTTGAACTATTATCATTTTTAGTAACACAAAGAGAAAAAAATAGAACACAAAAGAATAACAAATTAGTTATGCAAACTAAAAGAGGAACACACATGTCAAAATAGAAAAAAAAAAGTTGAGAAAACATTACAGTCCAACATGTTTAACTTTGAAGATGCAAGACTCCTACTGAATAATGTTTTAACCTAAGTAAGTAACAACTATATATAGTCATCATTCAAAAAAATTGTGGCTTCGAAATTATAAATTACTTTGTGGCCTAAAGCTCCAGCTTCACCAGCCTTATGGCAGGGTCCTGCTTAAATGTTCTAACAAGTAATCTCGAACTAGAGAATATTGAAACAATATGGTTGGCAAAGGAATAAAGTTTGGTTGGTGTGTTGAATACACAACAGGCGCGTAGTGAATATTCCTAGGGCGAATAACTTGCTTTTGTGTGACAGAAAGTTAATCATCATTTACACTCATGAATTCTTGTGTATAGTGTGTTTTTCTCAAAAGAACAATAATTATCAACCGCATTGTGCCACAGCTCACGGACGCTCATCGTCCGATGCTAACATATAATAAAGGCCACCGTCCACTTACAATGTAAGGAAAATTTACATATGCAGATTCATTTAGCAGAGATGGAAAAGTGACACTTATACGTTAACGTTATAGTGACACTTAGGTGTCGACTGGTTTTCCCGCTGCCACCCGCAAACGCAGCTTTTGCGGTTGGTAGCGGTTGTTGGCGTTTTGCAACAATCACTCAAACTGCTTTAAACCGCTTTAAACCGTTTCAAATCGCTTCAAACCTCATAAATTCAAAAGCTGGTTCCAGCTAGCGTTTGCGGTTGCGGGCGTTTGCGGGAGGGTAAAAAAATTTTTTTTTTTTCAAAAACAATATAAATACAAAAATAAAAATATTCAATAAAAATTTTAAATTAAAATTATTAAAATTCTAGAATATATCTATTATATTTCAATTAATACTATAAAATTTAAAAATAAAAGTTTTTTTTATAATTTTTAAAATTTCAAAATTATAACTTTCTAAATATAACTTTGATATTTATTATAATTTTATGATTTTTGGTATTTTTCTAATTATAGAAAATATAAATATTATTAATTTATTTTTCAACCGCTGGTTAACCAGTCATAAGTATCCCGCAAACGCACAAATTTTTAACCGCAGTACCAGTCGTTCAAATCGCTTAAAACCGCTAGAAGTCGCAACCACCCGCATCCGCAAACTTCCGCAACCGCAACCGCAACCGCTGCGGTTGAACCAGTCAGACCCTTATACGTTAACGTTATCCAATGTTAAAATTGGTGTAACCGTGTAAGTGGCACCTAGACGCTTCTCTAGGCGCTTCTCTAGACAACATGCATAGCC
Organism: Hirschfeldia incana; assembly: GCA_026261945.1. Taxonomy (NCBI): domain Eukaryota; kingdom Viridiplantae; phylum Streptophyta; class Magnoliopsida; order Brassicales; family Brassicaceae; genus Hirschfeldia; species Hirschfeldia incana. Next base: position 947,115 of record JABCMI010000005.1, read on the forward strand.
GAAACCATTTTTAAAAATTATGATTTTTAGCGTCTTAAATTTATGTGATTCAAATCAGTTTAAACCGTTCTAAATCGATAAAATTTGTCTAAATTGATATGAATTGGTTTAAATATGTTTAATCAAGTAATAATGTTAATACATATCCACAGTTTACTGAGTTTCAAAACGACAATATCCACAGTTTATTCTTATTTTGATTTTTTGTATATCTAATTGTTATAATTCATCAAAATAATTTTACACTTATATTTTAATAAAATGTGATATAAATATAGAATATCTATTCTATTAATTCTTCTGTATGACCAGTTGAGATATATGTTGTGTCCAACTAGATTCATTTATTATTCAATTTATATATGTGTTTCTTTAAATATTTTTTATCCTATTATCTATAACCATAATTGTTTTTTACGTTGAATACGTATTGAGTAACCTCCACTTTAATTTCAAAATAATCGAGATCCCCTTCTCTCGATAGCTAAAAAGTAATGTCTACTGGCTTTAATCCTATAACTTAATGCGTCCAATTAAATTCAGTGGTTTCGATGAACAAAACATTGTTGGGGTGATATTAAAATACAAATATATTAGTTTGTGAATATAATCGCATCCTCTTTCTCTTACTTGATTTGTTAATTTCATGTTCGTTACCTTTTCAAGTTCCCAGACTTATTTTCACTTGACTGTAATTTTTGATTATATGGTTGAGTAAACCCAGAAAACTACCCAATAAAAAACACTTCAACTCCGATGAAGATGATGATATGATTTCAGAACGACGTCGTCCTATTTTAGACCTAATATGATGTCATTTAAGCCCAATACATAAACACTATATTAGTTATTACATTATATATAACATTTTTTTTGAAACCTTACATTATATAACTTGCATGAGAAAAAACACGCCATGTGCCCACTAGGTTTTCTAAATGAAATTCAGTTGACAAAAAAAAGGAGAAAAAAAAACACGCTCTTAAGCAGGTCCATATATATATATATATATACTATATTAGTTATTAGGTTAAGCTTAAAACATTTAAAACCTAATTAGGCTACACATGAAAGGCACAATTTTTTAAAAATTTATAATCCATCTATTAAGCAGCGATCTATTTATACATGTTTAGTCCAGCTAATTATTGTTAACTTCCTGTGTTTAATCTATAACCTCATTTTTGCTTCCTATAGTCTAGGAAGCAAAAAGTCTCATTTATACTAAATATATGAGTTAAAACTGTAGTATAAATTAAAATTCACAAAATAATGTAGAATAATGGCAGTTAATTTTATATTTGCTAATAATTATATATATATATATATATTAATAATTTTATATTAAAAGGCAGGTTCTCTAATAATAATAAAGTACAAATAGTACTTTTAAGATTTAACCATTTCAAGACTCATTATTATTTATATAATAATTATTATTTATTTTAGTTTGATATTTATTAAATTAAACCACTAAGGTAAAATCAAGTTGAAATAACAAATTATTAAATCAACAAAACCACTATGAGGATCTAAATTATCTCAAGTCCTTAAGAAATAGTTTCATTTAAAATAAAAATTAAATCATATAAACTAAATTTAATAAAATTATAGAAGAAGTTGAAAACACTCAAAATAAATTTTATCACTACGGAGCGGGTTAGAATATTTTTTTCTATTAAAAATAAAACCAGTGTGACATAAGTTAAACAACCGGTTAAATAAACAGAACATAATACAGTTAGAATTATTTGGAGTCTTTAAAAATTTAGTCATATTTTAAATAACAAAAATAAGTCATAGAAATAAATTAAAGATAAATTTCATAACTTAATAAAATATAAAATTTATTTAAAATCTCAATTTTTATTATGTAAAATAATTTTTTCAACAAAAAATACACCCGTCCTTTTAATGGCGGGTCAAAATCTAATATATTTTATTAAAACACAAGTGTGACCAGTTGATAACGTAACTATAATTATATACGAAATTAAATCATCTCAATTTTATTTTTTATTTTTTAATTTAATCTATCTATTTAATTACATTTTTATTACTAAAAAATTGTAACAATATTTAAGTAACATATTAATGTGTTAAAAAAATATTTAAATCTTATATTAACGTGTTAAAGGCTATGGCACAAATGTATAGTTTAACAATATAATAAAATAGAAACAAATATTAAAATACTTTACTAATCATTTTTTAAAAAATTACGCAAATATGATCACAGATAAAACACAAATATAATTACAAAAATACATATATGAAACAAGGAAAGACAAAAATATAAAAAAAAAATTGATTTCAAATAATATAATAAAAATATATTATTCTTAGCTCAATTTCGATGATGTTAAAATTGACTTAAAATATATTTTTAATAGAAATAAATATTCATATAAACTCATTTAGTTTAACGGGTTTTAAATAGGTTATTTGTTTTAAAAAATTAGATGTAATTATATTTAATTTATTGAAGACCATCTTAAACAATATATATATATATATATATATATATATCTGTGTGTGTGTGTTGAAGAATATATTAAAATTATTTTTTTTAAACATAAACAAAAAAATGTTCCGTTTATAGTGCAGGTTGGGTTTGATATTCATTTTCTGATATAACACTTTAAAAACCGTTTGAGTATATAGGTCATGTCTAATAAAATATGAGATTTTTATTTTTGGATCAATTCAAAATCTGTTTTTGGTACAAATATTCTTTGACTAATTATGTTAGGTAACTACTAATAAAATATAATGTGATTCAAATTTTAGGAATAAAATTTAAAATAACTTCTGAAATGAATATTGTATACGTGTATAGTTATGCAACTTGATAAATTTAATAGAATAGATCAAAAATTATATTAAATTAAATTAATATTAATATTAAACATAAATGTAAAAAACACAAACACAAAAATTAAATTTCTCAAAAAAAAATTTAAAACACAAATATTTTTGTTAAATTGCTCGAACAAATATAAAAATTATAATTTTCAAAACATAAATATGATTATAAAAACATAAATATAAAGTATGATTATACAAACACACAAATATATAAATTATATTTGGTAAAAAATTTAAAATCAAAAAATATATCGAATCTCTAGTTGAATTGTTAAAGGCTCGTCTATAATAATTTGATCAGTCTATAATAATTTGATCAACCGCTAGTTATCTATAAATCGCCTTAGTTACTGCCAAACAATTTCTTAAAGTGTTTACTTTGTAATATTCTACAAGGAAACAATATCATTGCAGAAAATCGATAACCACTTAAAAGCGTACTATTCTATTTTGAGCATGATCTCCATATTAGCTCACATGTCCAATAGAAGGACAACATATATATAGGAGTCATGTGATATGAAGAGGCATGGCATGCTCATTATTCATAGTTCAGACCCTCCAAATCAGCACCTTGTGCGGCGAGGGGCTTGAGAAAAGGCATGAGGTTTTCTGCTAGCTGTGCAAGCAGTTTGAAGTGGCTTCTCTCCAGCTTGATTGAACAAGTTCATATCAGATTCATTTTGCATGAGGATGTGAAGGAAAAGAAATGGAGATTACTACAACATAGAGATAAGGTAGACGTCAAAAGAGAAAAAAAATGTTTTTCACCATGAAACAATCTAGGGAACGAACGTTTAGCAAAAAAAAAAAAAAACAATCTAGGGAACATAAAGGGTATGGTGATTCTGGCGTGCGCAATGGTTAGATTAAGAACTCTTCCCAGTTCAGCGTTCGTGTCGGGAATGTGAACCCTATCTGGACATATAGAACTCGTCAGCTAAATTACAAAGCCACGAGCAATACAGTTATGTACCAATACTAGTTTTTTTTTTTGAATTATATAAGGGTATCCTGGTCCCTACAGAAGTGGGTCCAGACTAGCCACATGTTTGCAGCCTATATTATCGGCTTATGTGTTGGTCCCGACGATGCCGAAATGTTAATTTCCCAGTGGCTAGCAGGATTTGAACCCGGATCCGTATTGGAGCCGAAGCTCCCTTAAGTACCACTAAGCCGTCGCTTGGTTTACCAATACTAGTTTACATTATTCGGAGCTTATAAAAGAAACTACTGTAACTATTTACGTATAATGATAAAATATCTACCAAGTTTTACAAACAGCAACTGAACAAAGAACTCAAAACAAACATGCTATACACGTTCCATGTCATTTTCTATCTTTTAATACCATGTAGTAGAAAACATTTATTCACATGTTATACACGTTCCATAAGTTAACAAACACATGGCCGCAATCCCATGGACTCAACTCCGGATTCCCTCGTCGGTTACGAATTTTGGTTTTCATCGTCGGTTACGGTTTCTTCAGTTAATTTCGACAAAGAACTAAAATGTCTATTCAATATTCACAAAACCACGAGGGAAAAACTCAAGATCTTTTATTTTTTTATTTTGTTAACCCACAGATTTTCCCTTCGTGGTTTTCTCGTTCTATGTCTCTAACCACGCACTCTATAAATAGATAACAATGCTTCACAACTTAACATGCACAAGTAAACGAACACGAGCAATATCAATAACTCAAAACAGAAGAAATATGAATAACCAAGACAGAATCATGATCGAGAAGGAGACCACCAACAAGATCGAGATCAAGACCAAGAACGGCCTCAACAACCAAGAACAAGAAGTAAGAATGGACAACATGAGCGACCTAGACAAAACCACGAAAGGCCTCGGTGAAAAGTGGCCAGAACCAATCATCCGAGTGCAGTCCCTGGCCGAGAGCAACCTCACCACCGTCCCCGACCGTTTCATCAAGCCGCCGTCTCAACGCCCTAATGAAACCATTGCTATCAACCACCAACCGGAAACTGCCGCCATAAATATCCCGGTCATAGACCTAAGTAGCATCTTATCCGGCAACCAAGAGGACAAGGAGAGGATCTCGGAGGCATGCCGTGAGTTTGGGTTCTTTCAGGTAATAAAATGAAATTTGATGTTTCACTTTTGTTTTCGTTTTGATTACAGTATTTTACGTGCTTGAAAAATGCTTTTTCGGTTCAGTATAATTAAAATATAAACAATTACTAAATTTATAAATAATATATATATTCTTCATAATACATATTGGCTTTAGTGTATCTATATGATAACTATAGAAAATCACGAGGTTTCATTTTTTTATTGCACCAAAATCAGTTTTGGTTCAGTATAAGAATATGACTGATCGACTTGGTTCGGTTTATATACACACACACGGTCCTATTTTAAGGTGATCAACCATGGGGTGAGACCGGAGCTGATGGCCGTCGCTAGAGAAGCTTGGAGAAGCTTCTTCCATCTGCCTGTAGAAACTAAAGAAGCTTATTCAAACTCCCCAATCACCTATGAAGGTTATGGAAGCAGATTGGGTGTGGAAAAAGGAGCACTTCTTGATTGGAATGATTATTACTTTCTCAATTTTCTTCCTCTTGGCTTGAAGGATCTCAACAAATGGCCTTCTTTACCATCAAACATTAGGTAATTGATTAAGTTTCCCGTATTCTCTTGTTTCCTTATGGGTTTTGCTTATACAATAACGAAAATTTTGTTTGATATGAAAATTGAGAACTTGTAGCAAGTACACTTGATCTTTCAACTTAGTTACATTCAGATTTGGTCAATTTATCCAGATCCGAAAACTCGAACGAGAAATAGATCATTATTTTCGCCATAAATAATCAATGATCATTATTTCACCCTGATTTTTTGATCAATTTCAAGACCCATTCCGAGTTGATGACTCCAGTCCTAGTTACCTTTTCATTAAATAATCGTCATTTATGGCGAAGTCGTATAAATTGATATTGGACTTTTTTCCTGCAATATTAAATATTAAAAGAAGACTATCATTATGACAACTAGTTGGGCGTTGTGTTTTTCTGTTTTAAAAACATGTCTATAATGGATATTATAGAGAAGTGGTGGACGAGTACGGTGAAGAACTAGTGAAGCTAGGCGAGAGACTTATGAGGATATTATCGTCAAACTTGGGAGTAAAGAAAGAACAACTTCAAGAAGCATTTGGTGGAGAAGATTTTGGTGCATGTATGAGGGTTAACTATTACCCGAAATGTCCTCGACCAGAGCTTGCCCTCGGCCTCTCCCCTCATTCCGATCCCGGTGGCATTACAATCCTCTTGCCGGACGATCAAGTCGCCGGCCTTCAAGTCCGTCACGGTGACACGTGGATTACCGTCAATGCTCTCCCCAACGCTTTTGTCGTCAATCTAGGCGATCAAATGCAGGTAACCCTATTTTTTCTTTTAACGTTTTTGCTTTACTTTTTTCTCTTTTTATTGCGTGAGGTCTACGTTTTCTTCATTTTTGGTGGATTTTGTTCCTTTGTCTTTTCCCATTTATTTACAAACCACAAATATATACTTCGTAAAACAAATTAGTTACGAATATTTTGCAAAAAAAAAATTAAAGCTACGAATATGAATAGAATGTTGACAAAAGGGTGCAAATTATGTTTTTAGACGGCAGTTGGTAAAAGAGAATAATCCTAGTTATAGTCCCACGTTTTCGACATGTCCTACAAAGTATTAATATGACAATCAGTTTCAACTTTATGCCAATTGTAATACTTTTTCAAAAATTAATACAATGACTTATGTCACTTTCATCACATCGGACGATTTATATAAGATAATATTTTTAAAGTAAACAAATTGAAACTATTTGAATAGTCTCGAGTAGTTTTTCAAAGCGCATTCACAAATCGAGCATATTGAGGAGGATGGTCGTGGCTCTCACGTTGAAAATACTTTCTAATTAAACGCAATTTATGTACGATGTAAATATACTATCATAAAACACAATTCTCTTGTAAAATTGACAGATACTAAGCAATTCGATTTACAAGAGTTCGGAGCATCGAGTGATCGTGAACTCGCACAAAGAACGGGTTTCACTTGCATTCTTCTATAACCCTAAGAGTGACATTCTTATCAAACCACTGGAACAACTTGTCAGCTCTACAAATCCTCCATTATATCCTCCCATGTCCTTTGATCAGTATAGACTCTTCATTCGAACTCAAGGTCCACGTGGCAAAATCTACGTTGAGTCACATGTTTCTACTCGTTAATGGATATATATATACTTCACCATATGTCAGATAAAGAGACAAGAAACGTAAGCCCTTTCTTATGCAACTCAAATCCTAGTGCAATACATTAATATTTATCCGAGCAATGTGTAAACTGAAGGATCTATCATCTGAATAGGTTATTTGGTGATGACATCGAAGCTATGGAATATCAAAAAGAGACTGGCAGATGCTAATGATCGTCGGATATATATCGATACATTGGAGATCAGAATAAATCAATAAAAATACCTAAAATACTATCGTTGTTTAAAAATAGTTCTTGTGATTTGGATAATTGTGGTTGCTTTGTATTTTCACTTTTATTGTATTATAAGAATATATAATATCAATTAATGTGGTATTTTATATAGTTTATCATTATCCTGTAATTGCTCTCTTTCCAACAATGGTTACCTAGCTTATTCATATTTAATTAGCCAGTAATAGTCACCAAATGAAAGAAAAGTATTTTTATATTTGAAGAAATTGACTTCAAATTTTTGTTTTGAATATAATTTTATATTAATTTTCTTAGAAATAAAGAATTGACTGAAAGACTTGACTGATTATGGATCATATATGGTGAAGATTTGAAAATTGAAATTGGGATGCCCCAAACTAGTTGGACGTTTTGTTTTTCTGTTATAGTGAATACTATGGAGGAGTGATGGATGACTACGGTGAAGAACTAGTGAATATGTTCAACAACAAAAAATAACTAACTAGTGATGTTAAGTTAGGCGGGAGATATATTATTATCAAATTTGAGATTAAAAGAACAGCTTCAAAAAGCATTTGGTGGAGAAGACGTAGGCGCGTGCGGCATGCATGATATGGTTTAATACCACGAGAGCTTGCCATTCGTCTCTCCCTTATTGTGATCCCGGCGGTTTCTTGGTTTCTCCACGTGTGGCTAAGCCGAATCTCACTTCTTTTCATCGGCTAACGAACCTTTTGATGCTCGACCCTCTAGCCGGAAGATCAAGTCACTGGCCTTCATGTCCGTCTTGGTGACGCGTGGATTACCGTCAAATTCAGGTAACCCAAATTTTCTTTTACCGTTTTCTCCTAATTTATTACGTAAGGTCTAAGTGTATTTCTTCTTGGTTTTTTAAGATCTGTTTTCCGTTGTGTATTTCCATTATTTACAAATTACAACATATATTTCAGAAACCAAAACAGCTCCGAGTATGAATAGAATGTTGACAAAAGACTACAAATTTTGTTTGTATATATATATGGCAGTTGGTAAAAGATGATAATCCTAGTTATAGTCCCACGTTTTCGACATGTCGTACAACATATTAATATGACAATCAGTTTCAACTTTATGCCAAAACTTTGAAAACATACATAGTAGTAACTTTTTTCGGAAAAGTTGTGATGACTCGGTTCACTTTCATAACATCAAACGGGGTATGGGGTCAGGGGCGGTCCTGAGCATAGCCAAGTGAGACATTGAGCTAGAGTCCCCGTTTTTTTTTTTAAAAATACATTGGAAAAGACCCCCGATTTTGTAAAAAAAAAAAATTAAAACTTTTACTGGATTGTCTAAGATCCTCGACAGCTCAGGAACGTCCCTGTATGGGGTGATTGTTTAAATAAACAGATTGTAACTACTTGAATAGTCATTAACCCAAAAATCAACAACTATTCGAGTACATTTTGAAAGCGCACTCACAAATCGAGCATGTTGAGGAGGATGGTCATGGCTAGCACGTTTGATGAAGTTGAAATGCAATGTTCATAATGTGTATATATTAGTCTTCTTTAGACCAATCTGTAAACTGAAAAATGCATCTTCTGAATAGGTTATTTGGTGAGGATATCGAAGTTATGAAATGTCAAATAGATACTAAAAGATTATGATGATCAAGGAAATATATTTGGAGATCAAAACGAATCAACAAAAGTACCTAAAATTCTATCATAGATTACCGTTCATACATTTTGGATATTTCGTGGTTGCTATATATTTACAGTTTTATTATATATAATGATATACTAGATTTTGACCCCGGGTTTCAAATCACGGGATATTTTTTCGATGTATACTATATATAATTAGATTTTTTCTTTATTTAAAGTAGGTCTAGACATAAAATCCATGATCCAAAGTTCGAACCAAACTCCAAATAAAAAATCTGATCCCATACCAGATATAGAATACAAAAATAGCAAAATGGTTTTTATAAAGTGGTATAAAACATATCTGAATCCGATATGTTATTAGCCAGATCCAAAAACTGAAAATTGATCCCAAAAACCTATCCGAAAATCGAACTTAATCACAAATTATTTAAAACATAAATATGTACTTCGAATATTCAATTTTATATTTATTTTGAGATGATATATTAAAATAAGTACTTAAATTTTAATTTTTTACTTTAAATATCAATTTTATATATGTAAGTATTTATTTTATATGTTTTTATTTTAATTTTTTTATTCAACTTCCGATATATCCAAACCGAACCAATATAATCTGAATCCAAAGGATATGGTTACTTTATGGTTTTAGGATGATACAAATTATAACAAAACCAAATTGCTATATCCAAAACCTGATCCACATTTACAAATTTACCAGAATGAGACATGGGATATGATATAAATGAGAACTAAAACTCAAACTATTCAACCCGTATCCCAATGGATATCTGAAAGTGTATGCCTAACTTAAAATGTGTTTTGTGTTTTGTTAAAATAGTTTTATATTTATTAAATATTTTACATATTTGTTGAAATAACCTGTAAAACTATACTTATAAAAATATCTAATAACAACATGTTCCATCATATCACAAAATATTAATAGTATCTAACTATTAATATTTATTTTATCAAATATATATATATATATATATATATATGTATAATTTTAATATTATTATGTATATGGTGAGAGTTTTGAATAGGGCTAGGACAGATCCGGATATCCAGGAAAATTGGGGTATCCGGATCCGGATTCGCCGAATCTATGAAATTAATATCTGGATCCAGATTCGAGGTTTTCAGGTATCCGGATTCCGGATATCCGTCTATATATTATACTCTCTGCGGATATCCGGATTAGGATCCGAATTCGTAACAATAATTAATAAAAGAAAAAAAAATATTTATAAAAATATTAAAATTCTAAAATACTATATAAATTAAATATTTTATACATGATTTATAAATATAAATATGAATATAATATTTAAAAATGAAAATATAGTATTATAAAACTAATTATATGAACAAATATTAATATATCAAATATAATTATTGATAAAATTAAAAATTTAATATATTTTAAAATACAAATCCGGATATCCAGACTTTAATTTTTGATATCCGGATCCGGATTTGGTTTTGACGGATCCTTGATTTTACTATCCGGATTAGGATCTGGACGCTTCAAATATCTTATTTTCAAAGCGGTTCCGGAGCGGATATCAAATCAAATTTGGATCTCGGATATTAAGTCTCATACCTAGTTTTGAATAGGTTGTTTCTTGCATTTGGGTTGAAGCACAATTGTATATATATATATATATATATATATATGAATTAGTATGTAAACATAATTCTTTTAATATTAAGAAATATAATCTAATGTTAATATAAAGTGAATTTTTTGTTTAAAAAAACAATAGATTAGTTATTTAGTTCTTTAATTTTTGGCTAAGGTATATATGTAATAACAATTAAGTTAAATATAAGTAGAAATGATAGGAATTTTTTTTGATAAAACTGTTAGTTGGTATTAAATACTATTTTTAATTTTGATCTACTTATTTATGTTAAAAATAGATATTCAGTGTTTTCATATACAATCCGGACCTGTAGTTGAACCAGTAAACCCGATGATCTGTATATGATCTGGTTCAAATTTAATTAAAAAAATTGTTGATTAACACGTGACTTAATCATGGTTGACCCATTAAAAATCTAGAGAAAACTGGTAATATTTATAATATTAGTTTTTATATAATTTTAATTGTACAAAAAGTTGAAAACTATTATATTTTGATGATTTTTTTACTATTACAAAAACTATTATATTTTGATGATTTTTTTTACTATTACAAAATTGAAGAACATGTATTAGAGAAAACCAGAATTTATTTACAGGAAAATATTAATTTTTCTGTTATTTATATTGTTACTTATTCCCAACGGAAGTTGTTGTAAAAAAAAGCAATATATCGTTGGGATTTAATATCTGGAAAAAGGATTATATTGTGATCAGTTAAAACTGTTGAGATTCAACATATACCTTTTATCAAAATCACAGGTGGTTATGGATTCAGCTATTGTATTTACTTAAAATAATTGTACTATTTCCACTCTGTTTTGAATTTGTTTCACGTATCTAGTTTATATATATTGTTATAATTTTCTAAAACTCGTATATTCATAAACAAAAGTCACTGTTTTAATGAAAACTGGCTGAGCATATCATTTATGATGGTTGCAGGATCTAATATACAGATGAATTCAAAGCGCCATTGAACAATTATGAAGAATTCAAAGCTTTGGGTTAATGGAATATTGTTTCCATATATCCAATGTTAAAATAATTTTATACGATGGGTGTATGCCTATAAGTAATGATGCGAACATACAGTATCTGGTAAAAAAATACAATATGGATACCATCGATTTGGTGATAGGATGAGTAGATATAGTTTTTACACGAATATCAAAATGTATATAGTTTTATTTGAACTGTGTAATATATATATATATGATTAATAAGTGGTTGACAACTTGACATCATAATTTAGTGTAATCGTTATTATAGGAAAGATATTTTAATATAGTTGGACTGAAACAACTTTTTTTTTATAGTCCAAAAAATAATCAGTAAATATCGTTTCTGTTTTAATAGTATTGATATAAAGTCAGTAGAATACCTAAATTCTATCATAGTTCATCGTTATCCTGTATGTTCTCTTTCTCTTTTTCCAACAACGATTACCTAATCCATATTTACTGCTAAGGGTTATATTTTATTGGCCAGTAATTGATTATCAAAATGACAAAATGTATTGTTATATTCGAAAGACTTGACTGATAGACTTGACTGAAAGACTTGACTGAAAGATTTGACCGAGAGTCTGAGAGATACATATTATTTTGTTAGTAGATGAAAACTATTGTTAAACCTTTATTACATGATAATGTTATGACCATTGTTGAAGCATACTAATGGATGATCATGGTTCCTCTGGTCATACCAATAATGAAGTTCATTGGTACTAGTTTAAGTGTAACGATTAAGCAACTAAGGTACTCGATATTGTTTTTCTATAAATATTGGCATTACATACCCCAAATGATGAACATGTGAACGCAATGAATATCACGTATGTAGTTGTTTTAATTTCTGTATATAATAAACAATTCGTGTTGACTATAATGTAAAATCTTGTTAGATCCGATATAAGTTCTTCATAGTATTTTATAGTTTGGAGTTGAGGAGGGCTTATAATGATTAATGAATACCGGTTAACAAAATTATAAGAATTGATTGGACGCTACAACACACAACGAAAATCTGTGTATCCTGTGGATGTGGCGAGCCACATGCTGGCTGGCTTACCGCTCTCATACATGCATCTTCTTTCGCTACTATTAATATATAAACACGCAGGATTATAAATCAAACTAATAGAGGGGTTATTATATTGATGATTTAGATTGACACGGAAGTCCAGCCACAGTTTAATTATTTGATTCAATTAATTTTTTTAGTAAGTGTATAGGTTGAAACAATCAACAATTTGACTGCAGGTTTAGATATTTTTTATTGAAGATAACACATGATTAGTAGTTTTGGGTTGGGTGTGATTGGAAACAAGTACTGTTATCAGACAGTCAGTCACGAACTGACTATCGTATCCTTCTTTCTCAAGAACCTTCTTAACTAGTATAATTTTCTATCGTTCACAGTTCTTTTTTACTGCTGTCTCTATTCCTTTTTAGATCTTAGTCGTGTTACCTGAAAACACATAAGAAACCAGTTTAAAATCATTATGATAGACCCATCACTACTTTTTTTGTTTTTGTTTTTCACAACATACAGTATATGAGCTAAACAAAATGCCATGAGGCATGAGCATATTGTATCTATTGGGCTTTGGGCAATTATGGGCTTTGATCGAAGCTTGTTTTTTCGGATATTTGTTCCAGTTATGATTGTTATCTGTTCTTCTAACTGTTAACACTTCACAACTACAAAACTAAATGTTTTTTTACAACTCATTAACTTACAAAAGCACTCTACAATCATTCCACTTTGAAGATTAAAGAGATCGCATATACAAAACCCATGACACTTTTGATGGAACAATACAAGTTTTTCATTATATGAATAATAATAATACTCAAAACAGTTGCTACTCTCAACTTCTTGAAAATCGCTTTCTGGAGATCTAAAGAGATAGAGAGAGAGTTCTGTATGCTTTTAAACGGTTAAAGAAACAACAACAACAAGAAAAAAAAAGAGAGAAGAAAAAGGTGGTTGATTAATATATCATTAAGACATAGAGAACCAGAGTCTGTGTGGGAGGTGTTTTCATCATCACTGTCTTCCTTTCTTTGCACAGCAAGGCGGGCATTTATACTGCTTGATGCTCTCTGCTTTGGTTGGAGTGATCTTCACGCATTTTCCGTGGTACCAACGCTCACAAACATCACAGCAAATCCAGAACTCATCCTGTGTGTAATTGCCGCCACAGATTCCGCAGAGAGTGTCTCCATGCTCGTCTTCTTCTTCATCTTCTTCATCATCATCCTCGTAGCTCCCTTCCATCAGTTTTGGTGTTGTGCTCTTTGGCTGCCCTTCTATTGATCTCTGCAGCGAACCCCATTTTTTGTTATTTTTAAGAACAGGAGCCCAAAAATCTTAAAGTATCAAAAGGAAAGGAAGGGTTTCTATCTCAGTGTACCTTAGTGCCGTTTCTGGATTTGCTTCCAGAATCCGAGCTTGGTTTGTTGTCTTTGATGGGTTTCCTACCAGTCACTACATCGAAGAGAGTTGGGAGATCGTTGATCAGACTGAATAACCGCTTCCTGCATATTGAAAAAATATTATGTCTACAAAACCCCATGAGACTAAAGGGAAGAGATGGCTACAACATTGCTAGGGAAAAAGAATCAAAGTAAGTTTAGATTCTCTATCCTCAGAAATAAAGTCTACAACGAGATTCTACTAGTCCACAGAAGATAACAAAAAGAACTAAAATGATAGAAACTATTAATTTAGAAGAACTTCATGTACAATAATAAACTAGTAGTGACAAGATAATAAGTTTTCTTCTAGTAGAAATATATAACAATGAAATGATCTATATCTAGTACTAACAAGATGAAACTTTCACTTTCACATATGCTTCTTCAACGAATTTCTTGGGAATCCAATGCACCAGTTTGTTAGTTACTAAGATAAGTTCAAGCCACATGAAAAAATAGCCTAATAAACAAAACAGCAAGATCCACACACATCAAAGGGGCAAACAGCAATCGAAGAGAATCTCATTCCAAAACAAACTCAATTGATTATTACAAAAGTTTCGGTTTTTTCTTATTATACTTAAAATAGATTCAAGTCAGGGATACAAGAACCAAGAAACATAACAAGAAATAACAGTGGGTTTCATACCTCTCGTTGCGGTTAAGGCGAGCACCAAAGTAGAAAGAAACAGAGAGCAACCAACAATCACTATGAACAGCAACAAGAGAGAGCCAGTCTTTCCTCTGCATACCATCTCTAGCGAAATTGATACCGAGAGCAGGCTCAGGTAGCTCAGGAGGAACTTCCTCCGCCGGCAGATTCACTTCCCACGACTCGTTCGGGTGTCCGTACAAACAAAGATTCTCCTTTTCTATAACACAAAATTCAAGAAAAGAAAAATCATTTTTTTTTTTAAAAAAAGGAGAGAACTTTATTGAGCTTGAATGGTAGAGAGAGCTTTGAATTTACCCGGATCGCATTGAGAGTAGAAATCATCAACATCTGGCAAAACAATTCAAACAAATTAGGGGAAAATCCAGGAACTTTCGAGAGAGAGAAAGAGGGTTTGGTTTGAGACCTTTAGTTAGAGCACGGAGAAGAGCGGAGCGACGAGAGTTGTAATCCTTAAAGATCTCTTCTACCGTGCGAGGGTTTGAGGAAACGGCTGCCATAGATGTCTCTGTACAGAGATTAAGACAAAAACACGAGTTTTTTTCTTTTTTTTTTTTGAATGTGCAAAAAAAGAACGTGTATAAGATCAGTTGCTTAGTTGAGAAAGATCGAGGTCGGCATCAATTGTTTTTCTGATGCGTTCGGACACGGAGAGAGAGAAAAGAGAGAGTTCAGAAAGAGATAGAGGAAAATAAAAGTTTCTTAATTTTTGTTAGGTTGCGTCAGCGAAAAGGTTTTGGTAATTGAAGAAGATGCGTCGCTTTAGGTTAAAGGGCTTCTGTTTAATCCAGAGACCTTTATTGGGCCGTATTTTTAACTAATTCAGTTTTAGGCCCGATATTATCAGTCTTCTAGTTAAAACTTTTTGAATATACCTTATTTTCTTATAAACATATTCAATTAGTTCTCATTTTTTTTATATATACTGTATGTGTATGTGTAATGTATGTGTTTGCCAGAAACAAAGAGAATTCTTATGTCAATTACATAAATAGTTTTCTCCTAATTTTCGAATACTAATGTTATAAAAGTGATGGTGAGGTTAGTCAATAAATAAGTCTACCAACTGCCTTTTGACCAAGTAATGGAATTCAACTTTCAACTTTGTAGACTTTTTCTTCTCTAGTCCAAACTTTTGCCTCTCTAGTAATCGATATAAGCTTAAGATTCAAGAAACAACTCGAGCACAAAACTTCGAGCCTTTTGATTCCTATAAGAGTACTGTTCAGAGAAAGAATAAACGTAAAAGCTTTGACAAAAAAACAAACAGTAATAGGTAATAAACGTTTCAGAAGAGAAATAATAAACAATCTAAAAGAAAAAAAAAACACCATTTTGGAATCGAAAATAGCCAAGGCAAGGCAACAACAATACATCATAGTAAATGTCTTCTTCTTGTTGTTGATGTGTTGTAATGTTTAATCCCATTGTTCTTCCCAGAAGTACGTCCACTCTGAAGAGTTGACCGTGCTTTTGCCATCTGCTGAAACAAGATCGTAAGAAGAGTCGTCAGAGAATTCAGTTGGCATCGATTTCCAGTGAAGCGAAGGTGTCCATTCCGCTTCTTTGATCACTCTCAGGATCTCTGCAGCCACCAGTTTGCTTCCTTGCGCTGACAAATGAATCCCATCTCTGTAACCAAAAACATTAATTTTAATTCTTTCAAAGATCTATAATATGTTTTCCAGAGCAAAAAAAAGTTGTTATGGATGCTAAAATAACTTACGTGAAGCAAACGGTTTCCCAGTCATCTGCTTTCTGAAGAGTATAGAAGAGATCAACTACTTGTAAGCCTAGCTCTTGGCACAGCTCCACACAGGCGTCTGAATAAGTCTTGCAGAGCTCGTTTGTGCGGATCACCTCACTCAAGTATGGGCTTTTGAGAGAAAAAAATTGAAAATATTAATTTAGGTCAGGAGAAAGAAAATAAAGGAAGCAACAAAGAGAGATGGTGGAAAAATCCAGGGAAGTTACCTTTGGTTCTGACGAACTTTGGCCTCGTCCACTGGAGGACAACTAAGGAATATGATACGAGTTGAGTCAGAAAGGCTCTGATCAAACAGAAACATAGTTGATTAGATGCTGAGGATGACATTATGAGAGATTCAGTGGTCAGCTGTGGTCTCCATAGGAAAGAAATTACTACTTGAAAAGGCATTCAAACATAACAAAAGATTAAGAAACAATTGTAATTAGGTAAGGAACCTGAAGATGAAGAGCGATATTCTTCATGTTATCAACGTATTGAGTAAGTGGCACGTGAGGTCCTAGACCAGAAGGGTGAGGCGCCATTGAGTCGTTTCCTCCAAAATAGACAATTACTAGAGAAGGTTGTACCTCAGCATCCTGCATTCATCTTACAAGTTACATATACTATGCTTGCCAAGTATGCCAACACTGTGGAAGATAACATAAAGCATTGTACGCTAATAGTTTTTATTACAAACTTAACTCTTCCTACCAAAATGTAAATGATTGGAAAATGCAGTCTTACGCCATTGTAAAATAAGAGAACACAGCTTAACAATTAGAGACAACGAAAACCAAGCAAACAAAAGACATCACCCCTGGCAACAAATGCAGAGTCTAATATGCTTAACCAAGAATATGTAACTAAAATAGAAACTTTTGGGATCCTTTTGAGAATTTTAATGGAAACTTTTGAACTAAAGTTTCCAACGAATTCTTACTAGGTAAATACTAAGATTTAAGTTCAACATTCTTATATGAATGATCCATCACAATATCTATGAGTATAAAGAAAGCCAAGGATCCAAAGGAATCTATATACAATTCTCACGAGAGAAGTAAATACCTTGGGGAACACTTGGTCCACAACTTCCAAAGCACGACTTGAGTTCCACCCATAATATCCTCGCAGTATGATGTCGGCCTATTACACATTAGTTCACCGTAGATAAAAAAAAAAGTCACAACGAGCCGGCCACATTAATAAATAAATATCTCCACATTTCTGACATTAACTAATTCCAGAAAAGAGAACCAAAACATAAAGTCATGATCATCTTCCAAGAACGAATGAGTTAAATTCAGAAAACCGAAAACAAATCTCAAATAACATATGTATATTGATATAGGTGATCCACACTACTAATCACACGTATGATGAAATACCAAAAAGTATTGGTTTCAAAAGAGTGATCATCACAGGAGAGAACGAGATATACCTTACGAGCATAGACCTCGGAGAGAATGGCGCCCCAACCTCCATGGCCGAAGCTCATCTGAACGATGGAGGATCCAAACAGAACGATCTGAGGCCGCGACGGTCCAACCATTGTCTCTCACGCTCAAATGCAACAAACCACACGTGTCTTTCTCTCTCTTCACAGCAGCTGAAAACTCGCTAGTTTCTTCTCTCCACTCTGCAGATGGTTCCGGCCGCTAAGAGATCTACCTCTCTCTCTCTCTCTGTATCGATCTTGCGCACTGTTTGTTATAAAGGTCCCGAGTTAAATGCGCGAACGTCTTATTATTATTCTCTCTCTTTTTTTTTTTAAGAAAAACAAAAAATATATATATATATACAGAGAAATTAAAAAACAACAAAAAAACAAACAAAACAAAAATCTAGTTATATCCTCAGCAAGTCATGACTCATGACTGTTATTTCCTTTTATAGGCCTGTTTTTGTCTGTTAACCACAACATTCAACTAAAAATATATATACACTGTAATTATTACTTTTTCTTTTGTATGTTTGAAGCTACAAAAAGAAAAATTATGGGAAAGGTTTTATGTTTTGAAGTACGGTTGTTTATGAATTTCTCTTGTTTCCTTTGGGAAGAAAAGTCAGTAGAGTACAAGTGGAGAAAAATTAATGACCAGTCATTCAAATGATATGGTTTGTCACTTTGTTGGTTGGTAAGTAAAGGAGCACCAAATATATAGATCAACCACATTTTCGGACACCTTCATTCAATGCTCCAACTCTTTTATCTTCTTTATTATATGACCAACTAATCTGTAAATATGTACTTATATTGGACGTTAAGCATATACTTAGCATCTATTATATTGGTCGTCAAAGTTCCAGGAATATGATAATTCACAAGTGAAATGAAATAGATTTCAGTTTTTTGTTACTCAAAAGACGAACTGGAGATACACTTTTGCTTCTTCTTTAGCTAATGTCGTAATTGTTTCTTCTGACCGAACAAACACTATAATGTCCAGGTTGTGAAGTGAAGTCGTTTAAATAAATCTAAGAAGAAGACTAGAAAAAACTAACTCAGCAACTCAAAAATCGAGTGCCCCGGGTTTAGATGATGATCCTGAGCAGCTCCCAGATGTGCCGTACGATGTTCCACTGGATCCGTCTACAGGGGCTTGATTCAGACACTCCAGAGCCAAGAATCTTCTCTTCTTCAAGCTCATTGAGAAGGTATGTGCCTCCAGAATTACAGGCACCTGTTCCATTAAACAAATTCCAGACAAATAAACCAATGTTTTGGATAACTTGATTGGGGTAGAAATTTGGACGTCATAAAACATTTCTCGATTGAAAACGTTTCGAGTTTGACTTGGCGGAACTCAAAATGGGCCTTTTTTAACATAACCGCTAACGGGTTCTAGGGGTAAATAACATGTCTACACTGAGAAGATACCTGTGTGTTGATACGCGCAACCTTGTGTACGTTGAGGAATCCATTTATGTCCTTGTAGCCAGTGAGAAGTTTCTCCAGATCCTTGTCACCATCTGTAAAAAAGGTGAGGGCACATGTCAAAAAGAACGACAATAATTTAGTAACGAATAAGCAGATCAAGGGAACACACCTGGGATAGCTTTGATAGAGAGTAAGGTATCCGCCATGTGCTGCAGTCTTATTGAGGAAGACGGGGAGAGCATGGAGGGCGGGAAAGTAACAATGGCGACGGCATTTGAAACCATCAGCATACTTTTCAGCAATCTTATGAAGGAAAGCATGTCTGATTCCTGTGTTTTGACAGAAATAATAAATCAGAAAAAAAACAGCACGATGTTAGAACAACATGACCCTGGTACAAGATACATTGTTGAATATAAAAAAAAATAGGCAGAAGTTATAAAAAGCCCTTCGACTTTAAGTTACCTTGTCAGAATACTCACACAGGGGAGAGCAGAATGACTGGATTGCGATGCGGCCAATGGATGCAATGTTACTGCTGTTTCTGTGGAAATCATCACACAAATTCTTAAGAATAAAGTATAGGCTTCTTAACATAGCCAGAAAAAAATATAATATGGATTTTTATGCTAGAGAGAAGTAATTGACACATCACATAAGAAAGAGATGACACACAACCTCGGAAATTTTGATAAAAAGGTAGAACAGTAGTCCTGAGCAACAGAAAGATCGGAAGAATCTAGAAGACTGACACAATCTATCGGCCTGCCGGCAAGAAACTGCCTCTCCAAAGGCTTTCTCATATCAAAGTCATTGGAGTAATCATCTGATCCATAATTAGATTTTTTTTAAAAGAGTTAGCTTTCCACAGAATGATATTAGCTTACTAGTAGCTCAAATGTATTCGAGAATGACACGTATGGAATTTTATATAGCTGCTGAACTAACTAGACTACCAATAGCATTCTTCTGGTTTTCCATATACTTGCGATACTGCCAAGCAATCCTCAAGCTCTCTCCCTACAATATAGACAACCAGTACCCAACTTGTAACTACTTCTTTCATATCATTGCCAAAAACAGACAGAACGAAGGTACAAAAAAGAAAGAAGCACCTGATCAGGTTCGGGGACGGTCGGTTTATCTTCTTTGGTTGATCCAGGGTTCGGCAAAGTACCAAGAAACCCTCTGGGATCTTTGGAAGGACTAGCGTAAAGAAGCGGTTGACTGTTAACAAGCCCCTGAGACATAAAAGTCCTCAGCAGATCCATATGATGCGGTGCTTCGGGATCTTCCATCACCATCACTAAGCTTCCCAAAGGATACCCACCACCTAATATCCCTGTAAAACAAACAAAAACAAAAACAATCCTTTTTTTTTAAAACCAAAAACAGAGTTTCTCACATCCTCAAAATGTAGACTTTGTAATAAAGAGAGGAGGAAAACTTCACTGTCGAGATCACGAATCCCGGTAGATACGAAAGTAGTGCCGTTAGGACCGCATTTGAGACCAGGTGTTTGTGGGGATGAGGCGACTGATATGTTGCGAGAGAAGCTGCTGGTACGAACGTTGGGTGCAGCCATAGCAGAATATCAAAGTAATCAACACACAAGGACCCTCGCTCCCACGTTTGATAAAATCTATCAATCCACAAACCAATTGATAAAAAGCTGGTTAGTAAATTCCTCTACGATACACGAACAAAGTTCAATACTTTAAAAAAAAAAATTCACTCAGACATTTAATCGAACATCTAACCTGCAGCTTATACTAGAACCGTACAGAGAGACTCACTCACCCATAGTCAAAAGAATAAATAAGTGAACTAGAAAGTGATGAAACTGACAATGGATTGTTTTGTTTTGTTACCTTTTTTCTGCTGGTTGTTTTTTTTGATGGAAGTCAGAATGTATCACGCCTAATAAGTTCAGATGCGGTTGTGTCAGACGTGGACTCTTGTCTGGGTTCCCGAGCGGCGGCTTAAGACCGGTGATTAGAGAGCCAACTAAAGACTCTGTGTGATCCAGAGGGTTTAGGGCTCCTTCAAATTAGGGGAAAATTGAAAAAAAGAAAAAAACTAAACGGACTTTCGATTAAAAAAAGAAAGAGTAATCATCTTTTATGTATGTATGATGTTCAATGGTGATAATAATACACATGCGATCAAAGTACATTCCATAAAATCTAGTAGCAATATGAAACTGAAAATAATTAGTTCTTCGTAATTCGCATAAGAAATTAGTTTTTTCGCATATTCCCAGGCCAAGACTGGGCCAGGTCCACGAGGTGAGCATATTTATCTAAAATAAGTAAAAAAACGAACACTGAGTTATCTCCATTTTATAGTTTCCTTTTCTTTCTTTTTATATATGTAATTGGCACCCAAATTGAATTGGACCGTAATTAAATAAATGATCGCTCCAATTCAATCAAACACAATCTCGTTGTTGATTTCTATAAAGATCGGTTCCTAATCAATCTCCACTACTACTAGATTTTTTGATCGGAGAAAGAAAAAAAAAAATGGGGAGATTGTTCTTGGTGAATTTGGAAGGAAAGTCTTACAGTTGTAGGCACTGTAAGACTAGCATCGCTCTCTGCGATGATGTCGTCTCCAAGGTTTTGTCCCGAAATCTCAAAATTCTCGATTTTTACTGCTTAATCTGGTTTGTTAATTGCGATTCATATCACTGATGATCAATCATATTCAAATCAAGTAATCAGATGATCTCAATTGATTGGGTTGAGAGAATCGTGTCGTTGCTTCTAGGCATTGTATTTGACTATTAATTGATGATCAAAGCTCCGATTACTCAAACAGTTCATCACTAGATCAATCGATGATTCAAATATTTTTTTAGTCTCTTTCTCTCCAATTTGTCTATGTGTGATCTTGTGACATTGTCTCAATACACATTTACTGATGATTTAATTGGTCTCATGTTGCGTTTATATCCTAAAAATGGAATGGTTTACTTCATTCTAGTTGCCTATGGTTTACACATTGTAGGAGACTACTACTGACAACATGTATTGTTTTGCTTTGGTTTTTTAACAGTCGTTTCAATCCCGTCATGGGAAAGCTTACCTCTTCAGTAAGGTGTAAGTTTTCTACTTCAGTGTTTGGTTTTTGATTTCTTGGAAATGGACTTACTCTATTAGGGTGGAAAGCTGGATATTGCATGTTTACTAGTAGTGGAATTTTTGTGTGTGTGTGGACAGAGCGAATGTGTATGCTGGGAAGAAGGAAGATAGGATGATGATGACTGGGATGCACACTGTTGTCGATATTTACTGCGTCAAATGCGGCTCTTATGTTGGTTGGAGATATGTAAGTGCCCATCGAAATGATTCTTGAAAGCTAATCTAATGTTTCTTTGTTATCAACCTTTTGTTTTATTTCTTTTCTATTCAGGAGTTTGCTTTTGAGAAGAACCAAAAGTACAAGGAAGGCAAATCTGTTCTCGAAAGGTCTCTCTACTTCTCTGATTCATCTTAACCCCTGGTTTTTGGTTTTGTTTGAATTGAGATGATGTATTTGTTTCATAATCATTGACAGGTACAAGGTTTGTGGTCCGGATGGGAACAATTACTGGGTGGCAGCTCAAGAAGTTGAAGCCGGAGAAAGTGATACTGATGAATGAATGATATGCTTCTTCTTCTCAATAACTCATTATCTGATTTGTAAATTCTTCTCTCCTCCTCTTTCATTCTTTTCAGTGTCTTCCTTCTCTTTTTCTCATTTTGTGAACCGTCCAGATTCCATTAGGACTCCTTCGGAGAATCAACTGTTTGTGTTGCAACTACTTGTGGAACACATGCAAATTATAATATCTCTCATTATCTTACTTTCCAAAGTTCTTTGCTACATTGAATAGCAGAGTGTACATTCCTGTTCAGACTCCGATTCAGTTTGGACTTGTCCCAAGTTTTGACACAATTAACCAAACTCACTTTGGTTTAACGCATATTAACATTCTATAATTTGGGGAACTGTTTCACTTTATTTTGCTGAGAAAACATGACAAGATGGAGAAACATGAACAACACTGAGATTCGGTGATGTAGTATAACCATTATTAATGTTACAATAGGGTATCAAGTGATCCGAATCAAGCTTTTACTGCTACTGTAGTTCATACAACATTCTCTCCGAGAGCTCGGCTCCCACGACTTTCCGGTAACTGATGAACATCGATTCCACTTGTTCACGAACTGCCATGTTCATGATCCGTAGTAAATCCTTCAAAAAAAAGTTTTTAACGAAGATTTAGGAACTTGATGATCTGATAAGAAACATGAGTGGAGGAGTAGTGAACTAGTGATAGTGATATTACCTTGTATCGAAGCCTAGCTCCATTAAGACTGATAAGTATATTGTTAATGTCAATGCCGTTTCTACTAGAATCTGAGTCTGAGTCTTCATTAGAGTTGTTCATCTCCATATCTTTACGTTCACTCGTGGACTTCGCTAGTGTTTCAGAAGCTTGAGGTGCAGGTGATAAAAAAGCTTTAGTGAAATCAGACAATACCGAATACGGCTTTTTATCAAGTAGAGGCTTTGCTACTTCAAATGGAACCCACCTGAGAACAGAACACAAGAAACTCATTTACATCTCTCTTTCTCAAAAGTGACAACAAGTAACAAGAGTTTAGTAGTAACTTACTGGTAACGGAGAGGGCATAGAAGCTCAGAAGGACGATAGGCTGCTTTATATCTCATCTTGTTGCAAGAATGTATGTAATAACCAAGATAGTAATGCTCAAGAGTAGAGCAGTGAGCTTGGTTCTGCTTCACCCAATCTATCTCTTGCAGGGCTGAGTAGTTTCCAAGAGACAAGGATGCGAAATCCGGATCCCAGAACAGGTATTTACTAGACAAACATTTTGGAAGAATGTCGATTACTCCCACAGCAATCAGACGTCCATCAACTCTGTACTGTTGATGGTAAGAACCAAAGCCACAAGGAGGAACGTTTTCATCATCATCACCATCAACTTCAATCAACGGAGTGTCAACCAAAAACCTTGTGTATGACTTTCTTGAGATGCTATCTGGCTCGTCGTTGTGAACTATCAGTTGATAACGTTTGTATAGTTTATACTCCTCCGGATCGAAACTCGACCTTTTTAAATGTATCTCCAGCTTCCTCTTGCTTACCTGAAGGTTGTTGGAAGAAGACTTTGCTGTTGTTGTTGTTGTAGCAGAGATGAGGCTTTCACCTTGTTCTCTTTCTGCGGAGGTAGCCGAAAAGAAGTTGATGTGGCCTTTGCATACCTTAATAGCCAAGCCAGTGAACTCTCCCACCTTGTTCATTTCACTTAACAACTTCTCAGAAATAGTCTCCGGTGATAATATGTTGCTTCCCTCGCCATTCTGAGATGTTTGTTTTAGTGCAGCTACAATTGGAAAAGCAATGTTGCTAGTGTACAAGAGTTCTTCTGACCCTTCAGCTAGTTTCTTCCTTTTAGCAGAGAGAACTTTCTTCACCGACGATTTGGGAAGCTGGATATTAGAAGGAAGCTCCCCACTCTGTATGCATCTTTGAACCGCGTTATCAATTAGCTCAGACAGATCTTTCAGTATTGGCTCCACTTCATTGTTTTGTTCTCTTTTGCCAGAACCAAGTGACTTTCTCACCGGCTCTGAAACTGAAACAACTGGATCTTCTGTTCTCTCTCTCGGCTTCAGATCTAGCTCACCGTCCAAGAACCTTTGTATAAACAGCATCACAGAAACAGCCAAAAAGAGAGAGATATTTTATCATTCAGAGAGAACGTTGAAGAAGTTCAAAATGAACTTTTAACAGATAAAACTGACACAAATTCAACAAGAGAAATATCTAAAAGGAGAAGCGGTGCATCTAAAGTACAATACCTTTCGAGTCTTCTACGGACTCGTTGCTGCTCCTTAGAGGGAACAAAATCACTGGCTCTCAAGCGGATAGTGTAAGAAGGGCAACAAGTTTTAGCCATCTCAGGTTTGTAAAGGTAGCAGCCAGACCGTCTCCATCCACGGTCGAGAAGCGCTACTCAAAAGAAGCAACACACATCAATAATGTCCACTAAGCTCAGAAAATATCAAAATGATAAAAACTAAGAACATTCAAAGCTAAATCATCATCAAAATCAAAACTTTATATCAACCCTACGAATCAAAACATGGATGCAACAAACCTTGGTAATCATAAACTGTGAGTCTCTCTGTCCACAACCCTGCAATGGAGAGATAGAGACTAAGAAACATACGCAAAGGTCACATCTTTATCGATCAGATCATAATTGTAAGTATAAGTGATGCTCAACGACTCGATCAAATTAAGGAAATTTCAAATTGAATTGAGAGGGAACGAACCGTGAGAGATACTGGAAGGGGTAGGGGATTTACAGTAGCCGCATGTGGTTGTATTGCGCCCACAATCAGCGACGATGCTCTCTCCACCACGGCTGCTACTCGCCTTCGACGACATGATCCGAGTGATTCCGACACGATTAAACCGATGAGATTACGACACAATTAAAGCTCTTCCCGGAGAAGACAGAACTGGAAGAAGATTGAAACTCGGTTTCTCCAAGAGAATAAATGCGTCAACGCCGTGCGATTTTTACCAATGTAAAACGCCACGAAGTTTCCTTCGTAGTATAGAAAATGTCACGCGTGTTTTTTTTTTATAATTTGTTTATAGAATTCATACATGATGAACTAAATAAATATAGTTCATTATGAGTTTGACTATAGTTTTAGATTCAGGTCAGCAGCCTTTTTAACAAAATATAACTTTTTGGCTCAAATGTTAAAGAGATTTAAACGTATTTATGTGAGATTAAATCGAATAATATGTGTTCGGAACCACTTACTAGACGATGAAGCTATTAAAGCATCAAACAGGTACTTCTTCAAATGAGGACGTTATAAAGGCTGCATTCCATCTAGGGGCTCTGGAAATCAAGTTTCGGGACACCAGTCACACCACCAAAACTGCATCTTTTGTGAATAACCGGTTAAACCAAAAAACGGTGTGTTGAGCTAGTAGTTTGGTGCTTGGAGTCGGTTTTATTGTGATCCTAATTCGATTTCTGTTGGGAATGCGGTTTACGCCATGTTTTGGTATTACCGACTGTTATGCACGGTCTGAGGTGATTAGTCGGATCGGATCAACTCCTCAATTATCCAAAAATGGTCAAACCAAGATATTATTTTATTTTTGCATTTCCATATATTCCCGTGATTTATTTAGAAGTTGCTGTGAATTGCATATATAGTTGGTTGGCAGGAAAAAAATTTATAAAATGTTTGAATTGTTCGGAGATTTTCGTATGAATAAACAAGTTCAAAAATTACAAGAATTAACGCGTTTAAGCAAGATTGTCTAAACAAAGTTTTATAATGAGTTTTCTAATCATCGATCTTTTCTAAAGAGAATAGATTGTCCAAGATTTCCGTGGTTGTCGAATTGTAGTCACATTTTTGTAAGGTTCTAACTGGTTTTCAGTGAACATTATTCGCTTTTAATTAAGGTTCTAACTGGAATGAAGCATTAGCAATTTAGCATACACCTTACGTTACTTTCAATCCTTTGCCACCTTACTTTCCAGATTTGGGTATTACCAAATCTGAAGGAGTTTGTGAATTCGCAACTATGAATAGAGCGTATATGATTCGCAATAGGATCTCCTCTAAAGCAATTCATGGTTTGCTTTGTCGTTGGTTAGGCTCGTGTGATTGTATTTTATGGCAAACGTTGAAGCGTCACAAACTTTTGCTTTAGTTGTTTTATAGTTTTCAACTCTTTTCTTTATTGAGCTTGTAAATTACTCCTTTTTGTGAGATAGCACATCAAACCAAAAAAAAAACATTCTCAAAAACTGAAAAAGTTTGGATCCAAGTATATTTTACGCTAGTAACGAGTTCGTAAAACCTTTCAAATTTGTGCGTGTCTAAGTTTAAGTCTAGTTTAAATAAAGTTGTCGGTTTTCCAATTCCGCCAGAAATACATCGATTAGTTTTCCTCAAGAAGCTTAATTTAGGTTCACGTGACTTTAATCTTCATATATATAAATAATCTAGAATCCTTCGTGTTATGCAACACTTACTAAGTAGTAACCACTGAAATCCGAATACAGTTATACCACGCTACAAGATATTCCAAACTTTGTAGACTAAAATATTAGGAAATGCAAAGTTACACGTTAGGCGTTATTAACATAGTAATTTGTTTTAAGATTTGGTTTTAGTTAGAACTTTTGATAAGTAATGGGGAAAATATTTAGTCCTATTGAAAATCTATTTATATAATACTAGAACATTGACCTGGTAGTTAGAGCCACAACACCTGCCAAGAATTAGTACCCAAACTGATGTCGTGCCAATATTTATTACTAATGTTATCTAAGAACAAATTCAGTTTTCTTTTTAGATTCAGATATTAAAATATATCTAAGTTCATCGTAATTGTGCATGGAACATCATAGGGAATTGAATGTGAGTGGGCATTCCAATGTGAGACCGTCTTCAACTTTTTTGACTCGGATAAGAACGCAATTCTCGCTATGTGAGAAGTTTATTTTCCTATAGAATAGTGAAAACGTATAGTAGTAGAAGACATGTTTTTCTTGAACTTATCTTATATGGAAGAAATGTTTCACTAGTTATATCAACTAAGTCGTCTATTTAGATATAATAGAATTTGAAATAAAATATACCTGCAGTTGGGAATTTACTTTTCTAAAATAATTTTCTCAGCTATTATTTGGTAGTTGTTTCTCATTACTATAACGGAGTAGAAGTTTTTGCTCAAAAAGTTTCCTCGCCAGTTACTTAAATCAAGATTGCTGTCCACTAAGGGCTAAACAACTTACACAGGTGTGATTGCACTAACACAACAGGGTTGATTGGTTGCTCTCTCAATAATGGTTAATACTAGTAATACAAATTAATTTATTTTAGAAACCAGTGTTGCTTTTTGAGGTTCCCAAAACTTGGAACCCGGACTTGTGTTTAAAAAACAAAACACTATGCAAACTAGCGAATGCTCATAATAAGGTCAAGCATATACAGCTAAGAAATATTGTACTATTAGATACAAGTATGAAATTGACCCAAAAATGATAAAAGTATGAAATGTTTTGAAATATATGAGTTTTGTATACAAGAGTATTGAGGATTCTAATCCAGACATGCAGATCGATCTATCTAAACCTTTGTGCAAAACTCATAACTTTTCTTTGCCTCCAGATCCAGTAATTGCTCGGGCGCATAACTTTGCTTTGGAGTAAACTCTTGCTATCATGAATGTAATCGTATTAATGGTTTGACCAAAAAAAAATAAAGATGTAAATTTCCGTTTAAAGAGTAGCTAATTTGTCTGCTCAAACAAAACGAAAAACGAATAGCTAACTTTATACTTATGATGTCCATTAAAAAAGCTTGATGTAGGTTAACTGGCCGGATGATTCCAAGTAACATCAAGCCATGTGAACTTTGACTTTGACACCAAATTTCTCTATTTGAAAAAAAAATAGAAAAACAAAATGCAAATTCATATGCAAGAGAGACAAAGATATTTGTAAGTACTGTTATGTTGTTTAGTGAAGAGTTACTTTGTTTCTAAAAACAATGTTTGGTTTTATTCACATTGTCATTTTATTCCTTGGACCATTTTCTTCTTGCTTCGCATCCCGTGCATGTCTCCTCTAAATCACCACCACTGATACATTTCTATATACACATGAAAATAAATAAGCGGCAGTCAAAAAGAAAAATAAGCGAAATGAGATTTATTCGAATTTTCCTTATTTGTTTTTTTTTTCTGTTTGTTAAATCCTTTTCTATTTAGTTAAAAGTGATTTCAAATTTTCTATCAAAACAACTAAAAAGGTAAATTTATTGCATTTAACTTTTAAAAAGAAAAGAAATATCTGATAACCATTATAATTTGTATAGTTATATTTTCTTGTGTATATAAGACCAAGATTTTGAATTTCCTGCCATCTGCAGTTGCCGACCGAGCTCCCTCAAGCGTCACATCTTTGTGTAAAACAAAATACAAAACTACCGTTAGATGAGACTGAAGTGTCACATCTTTTGTGAAAGACAAAATATAAAACTACTGTAATAAATTTCTGAGTCAAACTGTTCACACAGTGTCACGTTATGATTATTCTTTATCATATGATGGTCATGTTTGCTGGTATTGATCAATAATAACGATCAACGATTGCAAGTTTGCAACTTACTATATGGTTTATAGTGTTTATTATAAAATCTTCAGCAACGACTAAATCTCACTCCGCTTATTTTAGTATTTGTTTTGGTAAAATGTTAATATTTATACTATTTTTGAATTTTTCACATTGTTGTAGTTGTTGTAGACAACTTATTATGCAGATTGAAAACAACACAACACAACACAACAATTATTTTAGTAATTGCTGATTCAGAAATATATATGATGAACACATTGTTTTTCCAGTCTTATTGATTAAAGTCTGATCTCAAACCCGAAAGCCAGTTCGAATTTTCACCTTCAGTCTAGAATGAAGTATCTGAGGTCGTTATTTTATTTCAATCGTTGGCATAGTATATCAGATACAAAAAGTTAAACTATGGCACAGTATATCTATACGTGTATACGTGGTAACATGGGACAGAGGCCAAGATAGGTTAGGACTTAGGATAAAGAAAACGATCAAATCTGCAAGGATCAGTCTCTCCCAAATCCCAAGAAAAAACAAAGCATGCAGTTCGTAATAAACATTTCATCATAAAACGACACATAACTCGAAAACCTCTCCCTCCCGACAATTTACCAATTTATTTATCTTTTAACTTGAACACCATTACTAGATCTCCGCATTTATATATGAGTATACAACAAGCCCTAAAACGTAAACACTTGATTAAGGATTATATCTGAAAATGTCTTTCCCCCCGAAAGTTCGTAGCGTACGTGGCAACAACGGAGGAGGAGGAGGGACGGGGACTAAGTGCGGGAGGTGGAACCCGACGGTGGAGCAGTTGAAGGTATTGACTGACTTGTTCCGAGCTGGTCTTAGAACTCCGACCACTGATCAGATTCAGAAGATCTCTACGGAGCTAAGTTTCTACGGCAAGATCGAGAGTAAGAATGTTTTCTATTGGTTCCAAAACCATAAGGCTAGAGAGAGGCAAAAACGCCGAAAAATCTCCATTGATTTCGATCATCATCATCAACATCAAGAAAATGACTACATCTCTCATCATCATCGTCAGGCATCAACTCGAGGTAATAATCTCAATCATGCCTTATGATTTTCTGGCATTTTTCTCTAGTATTTAAATTTCTCTAGCTAGTTGTTTCTGATAATATATAAAATGTATATAGTATGTAAGGACGATTGGTACTGATTGTAGATGTTTTTGAAATAAACGAAGACGAGGAGGAGAGGGTAATAGAGACGCTACAACTCTTTCCGGTGAATCCGTTCCAAGACCCCAAAGTGGAGAAAATGAGAAGCAGAGTCAATAACCAGTACCGTGAATACATACGAGAGACCAACACCCCCACGTTTCCTTCGTACTCATCATGTGGAGCTGAGATGGAACATCCATCTCCGTTGGAACTTCGATTAAGCTTTCTTTAAATTAGTGACCACCTAAATATTGTCTTGAAATCAATAAAATTAAACAAGAAGACATGTTAGGACATCTTTATGTATTTTGAATTATGACTCAAAATATCCAATGTATGAATTATGACAAGTCTAATTAAGCATCAGTTACTTGTTAATTTCCGTTTGTTTGAAAGTATATCACAACAATTAATATTATGAAAGCTATTACAGAATTTTTGACTTCAGAAATTATAGAGGTCCGAAAAAGATTTCAACTAAATGCATCGTTCTATTCTCCTGATGTATTCAGGAGAAGATAGTTTACAAATAAATTAATCGTGGAAGAATTGTTTCCGATCATAAAGTAAGCACTTCAAACAGTAGAATCCTCATTAGTCTATTGATTAATTAAAAGTTAATGAATATTTCTATACCAAAAAATTAAAATGTTAAATAATCAATTATATAGTTTAATAGAAAAAAACTAAATTAAATTTTCAAATAGGGCAATTGTCTAAAATAACACTTTTTGAAATTTATATCACAAAAATGACACCAGAGAATGAAAGTCACAAAAATGACATTCATTAATGGGCAAAATGTCTCTAATATCCTTGTTTTAAAATTAATTAAACAAAAAAAACAAAATCAGAACGGTCTCTCTCGCACGACGCTACGGATCCTTCTTCTCCATCTCTTCGACGCCACGGCGGCGACCTCGCCGTTGACATCATCGGATTTATTCACTCCCCGACGACATCGCCGTTGAGATGTCGACCCAATTGCAAATAAAAAAAACTAGGGTTTAACATATAAAGGCTTCCTCTTGACGCGCAGCTGTAACGATCTCATCGAGATAGACAGTGAAGAAACTCTAAAAACACTTCAAGATGGGGCGTATGCATTCCAGAGGGTTCGTCAAAGTTCTTATCATTCTTCATATCTGTTTCCTTTTGTGAATTCTTATCTCATCTTCTTATTCTCATTTTGTGTGATGTAGAAAGGGGATCTCTGCATCTGCTTTGCCGTACAAGCGTTTAGTAAATTTTGAATTGTTTTTTGGTCGTCAAGCATTCTGACTTTTTATATTTTGTTCAGCACTAAGTTCCTTACAGAAGATGGCCTATTTGACAAGATAATTCCTCAGAAAGGACTGATATAGAGCACGCATATTGGGTATCTTTGTCGTATGTTTACTAATCTGTTTCAGAAATTGCTCCTTTGGTTTCAGTAGATGCTTCAGTAGTTTACTCTGTTACCATTTCTTCTCATGATCCTGCAATTAATAGTGATCACAATCACTTCTAGGCAAACGTTTAGCAAAAAGTTCGCCCAACAAGGTTCCCCCAGCCTCTTCCCCGGCAAAGGGAAAAAAGAAAATTATCCAGACTTCCTTGCCATGGACGGAAAAGTACAGACCGAAGGCTCCAAATGAGATTGTTGGGAATCAGTCATTGGTATGTGTAGAGATTGCTTTATGTTTCTTTTGTTCAATGACATGAAAATGCTGATCTTTTGTCAAATTGATTGCAGGTTACTCAGCTTCACAACTGGCTGTCCCATTGGCATGAACAATTTGGGGGTACTGGAGGTAAAGGAAAGGGGAAGAAAATTAAATGATGCTGCTGCCAAGAAGGCTGTACTTTTGAGCGGAACACCTGGTATTGGAAAAACAACATCAGCAAAGTTGGTTAGTCAGATGCTTGGTTTCCAGGCAGTTGAGGTGAGTTCATATTTATTTCAGTTCATTGGTTAATGATCAGTTTTCGTGCACATTCCTTGCTTAAAAGATATACTTTGCGCTTTCTATTTAGGTTAATGCTAGTGACAGTAGGGGAAAGGCGAACTCCAACATTGCCAAAGGAATTGGTGGTAGCAATGCAAATACTGTAAAAGAACTTGTCAATAATGAAGCCATAGCTTCTAACGTTGATAGGTATGTTGTTTGTTTTTACTCCTATCAGTGTAACTAGTCCTAGATGCTTGTATTTTTTTCCTGACTTGGAGGAAGATTTTTTCTCCCGAAGACTGTTCTAATCATGGATGAAGTAGATGGAATGTCTGCAGGCGACAGAGGAGGTGTTGCGGACCTCATTGCTAGCATTAAAATATCAAAGATTCCTATCATCTGCATTTTGATCAATGCGTTGGTTCTTTTTCTTATTAATTTGTTGATTAAAGATTCTTGAATATGCTTTTTTTTGCAGCGAGTCTACCACTGCCTCCACTCTTGTTGCTTAGAGAGCATGAAGTGTATGGATTGAAATTGTTGGTTGTTTCTATTCGTATCAACTGGAGTTGTTTTCTCATTTTCGTTTCAGTGTTTGTTTTTTCAAGTTACAATTGTGGTTTTGATGATTTCAAGGAAAATAACCTTTTTAATTATTTTCTCAAGAGTTTCTAAGTATTAAAAAAATACAAAACCGAATATGCCATCAGTTGCAGTAAAAAACATGCATATTATCTAGGATAGCTTTTGGAACTTTCAGGATGAGTTTCCAGAAAATAAAATGGGTGTGTTTTTTTTCATAAGTTTGTTTTTAAAGAAAATCAAAAGCGTGTAAGAAATGGTAGACAATCCTTGTTCTGGACGGTTATCAAGAATTAAAACTTAATCTTCCAGAACAACCAAAATAAAACAACATAGTCAAAATCTATAAGAAAAATTATTGGCTATAGAACTCACCAAATATAGTTCATTATCTACAAAACATAGAACAAATATCTAACAGAAAACATGAAAATTGCAACTTGAAGCATTTTCAGCGATTCTATCAAAAAAGTGTTAAATGTGGTATCATTAAAAAAAATGCATGTTATCTAGGATAGCTTGTGGAACTTTCAGGATGGGTTTCCAGAAAATAAAATGAGTGTGTTTTCTTTTATAAGTCTGTTCTCAAAGAAAATCAAAAGTGTGTAAGGAGTGTTAGACAGTCCTTGTTCTGGATGGTTATCCAGAATTGCAACTTAATCTTCCAGAACAACCAAAATAAAACAACATAGTAAAAATCTATAAGAAAATCCATTGGCTATAGAACTCACCAAATATAATTCATTGTCTACAAAACATAGAACATATATCTAACAGAGAACATGTAAATCAGATAGCTTGAAGCATTTTCAGCAATTCTATCAAGAAAGTGTTAAATGTGGTATCATTAAAAAGACACACATGTTATCTAGGATAGCTAGTGAAACTTTCGGGATGGATTTCCAGAAAATAAAATGAGTGTGTTTTCTTGCATAAATCTGTTTTCAAAGAAGATCAAAAGCGTGTAAGGAATATTAGATAGTCTTTGTTCTGGATGGTTATCCTGAATTGCAACTTAATCTTCCAGAACAGCCAAATAAATAATATAGTCAAAATCTAAAAGAAAATTCATTGGCTATAGAACTCACCAAATATAGTTCATTGTCAAAGAACATATATCTAACAGAGAACATGGAAATATGATAGTTTGAAGCATTTTCAGCAATTATATCAAGAAAATGTTAAATGTGGTATCATTAAAAACACATGCATGTTATCTAAGATAGCTTGTGAAACTTTCAGGATGGGTTTCCAGAAAATAAAATGAGTGTGTTTTTTTGTATAAATCTGTTTTCAAAGAAAATCAAAAGCGTGTAAGGGGTGTTAGACAGTCCTTGTTCTAGATGGTTAACATGAATTGCAAATTAATCTTCCAGAACAACAAAAATAAAACAACATAGTCAAAATCTATAAGAAAATTCATTGGCTATAGAACTCACCAAAAATAGTTCATTGTCTAAAAAACATAGAACATATATCTAACAGGGAACATGGAAATAAGATAGCTTGAAGCATTTTCAGCAATTCTATCAAGAAAATGTAAAATGTGGTATCATTAAAAACACATGCATGTTATCTAGGATAGCTTGTGGAACTTTCAGAATGAGTTTCCAGAAAATAAAATGAGTGTGTTTTCTTGCATAAATTTGTTTTTAAAGAAAATCAAAAGCGTGCAAGAAATGTTAGATAGTCCTTGTTCTGGATGGTTATCTTGAATTGCAACTTAATCGTCCAGAACAACCAAAATAAAACAACATAATCAAAATCTATAAAAAAATTCATTGGCTATAGAACTCACCAATATAGTTCATTGTCTACAAAATAGAGAACATATATCTAACAGAGAACATGGAAATATGATAGTTTGAAGCATTTTCAGCAATTATATCAAGAAAATGTTAAATTTAGTATCATTAAAAACACATGCATGTTATCTAGGATAGCTTGTGGAACTTTCAGGATGAGTTTACAGAAAATAAAATGAGTGTGTTTTCTTGCATAAGTCTGTTTTTAAAGAAAATCAAAAGCGTGTAAAGAATGTTAGACAGTCCTTGTTCTGGATGGTTATCCTGAATTGCAACATAATCTTTCAGAACAACCAACATATAACAACATATTCAAAATCTATAAGAAAATTCAGTGGCTATAAAACTCAGCAAATATAGTTCACTGAATAAAGAACACATATCTAACATAGAATATGGAAATACGATAGCTTGAAGTTTTTTCAGCAATTTTATCAAGAAAATGTTAAATGTTGTATCATTATAAACACACAGATGTTATATTGGATAGCTTGTGGAACTTTCAGCATTAGTTTCCAAAAAATTAATTGAGTGTAAGAAATGTTAGACAATCTTTGTTCTAGATGACTATCTTGAATTGAAACATTTTCCAGAATAACCAAAATAAAACAACATAGTCAAAACCTATAAGAAAATTTATTGGCTATAGAAATCACCAAATAGAGTTCATTGTCATCAAAACAGAGAATACATATCAAAACAGAGAACATGAAAATATGAAAGTTTGAAGCATTTTCCGTAATTATATCAAGAAAGTGTTAACTGTAGTATCATTATAAAACACACATGTTATCTTTGACAACTTGTGAAACATTCAGGATGAGTTTTTTAATCAAGAAGGTTTTAAATGTGATATCATATAAACACACACATGTTATCTCGGAAAGCTTTTGGCATTTTCAGGATGGGTTTCCAGAAAAATAAAATGATCTTGAATATATGTGATAGCTTGAAGCATTTTCAGCAATTCTATCAAGAAGGTGTTAAATATGATATCATTATAAACACATACATGTTAAGGCGGATAGCTTAGCACATGGTGCGAGGCAACATACGTCGTTTACTGTCCATATGGATACAGAGCAACCAGTTTGGTTTACAGAGTCCACATGAGTCTGTAATCTTGTTGACAAAAAAAAATATAAACACACACATGCTATCTTGGATAGCTTTTAGCACTTTCAGGATGGGTTTTCAGTAAAATGTGTGTTTACTTGCATAAGTATGTTTTCGAAGAGAATCAAAAGCATGTAAAGAATGTTAAACAATCATTGTTCAGGATAGCTATCCTAATTTAAAATTTAATCTTAAAAAAAAAACAGAATCAAATTCTATAAGAAAATTCATTAGCTATGAAAATCATTAAATATAGTTAGTTGTGTACAAAACAGAGAACACATATCAAACATAGAACATGGAAATATGATAGTTTGATGCATTTTCAGCAATTATGTCAAGAAGGTGTTAAATGTGGTATCACATATCAAACATAGAACATGGAAATATGTTAGCTTGATGCATTTTCAGCAATTATGTCAAGAAGGTGTTAAATGTGGTATCATTATAAACACACACATGTTATCTCGGATAGCTTTTGGCACTTTCAGGATGAGTTTCCAGAAAAATAAATCAGTGTTTTTTCTTGCATATTTCTGTTTTCGAAGAGAATCAAAAGCGTGTAAGGAATGTTAGACAATCATTGTTCAGGATTGCTATCCTAAATTAGAATTTTATCTTCCAAAAAAAACATAATCAAATTATATAAAAAAATTCATTAGCTATGGAAATTACAAAACATAGTTAATTGATTACAAAACAGAGAACACATATTAAACATAGAACATGGAAATATAATAGCTTGAAGCATTTTCAGCAATTATATCTAGAAGGTTTTAAATGTGAACTCATTATAAACACACACATGTTATCTTGGATAGCTTTTGGCACTTTCATGATGGGTTTTCGGAAAAATAAAATCAGTATGTTTTCTTGCATACGTCTTTTTTTGAAGAGAATCAAAAGCATGTAAAGAATGTTAGACAATCTTTGTTCAGGACGGCTATCCTAAATTGAAATTTAATATTCCAAAAAAAAACATAATCAAATTCTATAAGAAAATTCATTAGCTATGGAAATCATCAAATATAGTTAACTGTGTACAAAACAGAGAACACATATCAAACATAGAACATGGAAATATGATAGCTTAAAGCATTTTCAGCAATTTTGTCAAGAAGGTGTTAAATGTGGTATCATTATAAACACACACATGTTATCTCGGATAGCTTTTGGCATTTTCATGATGAGTTTCCAGAAAAATAAATTAGTGTATTTTCTTGCATAAATCTGTTTTCGAAGAGAATCAAAAGCGTGTAAGAAATGTTAGACAATCATTGTTCAGGATGGCTATCCTAAATTGGAATTTAATCTTCGAAAAAAACATAATCAAATTATATAAAAAATTCATTAGATATAGAAATCACCAAATATAGTTAATTGTCTACAAAACAGAGAACACATATCAAAAATAGAACATGGAAATATAATAGCTTGAAGCATTTTCAGCAATTCTATCAAGAAGATGTTAAATGTGATATCATTATAAACACACACATGTTATCTTGGATAGGTTTAGACACTTTCATGATGAGTTTCCTGAAAAATAAAACCAGTGTGTTTTCTTGCATAAATCTGTTTTCGAAGAGAATCAAAAGCATATAAAGAATGTTAGACAATCCTTGTTCAGGATGATTATCCTAAATTAGAATTTAATCTTCCAAAAAAAACATAATCAAATTCTATAAAAAAATTCATTAGCTATAGAAATCACCAAATATAGTTAATTGTCTACAAAACAGAGAACACATATCAAACATAGAACATTGAAATATGATAGCTTGAAGCATTTTCAATATTTTTAATCAAGAAGGTTTTAAATGTGATATCACATAAACACACACATGTTATCTCGGAAAGCTTTTGGCATTTTCAGGATGGGTTTCCAGAAAAATAAAATGATCTTGAATATCCAAGACTCGAGAAGTTTGTCTAGTTTGATTCATCCCTGCATTTTCCTAGTCTATTAACACATTTAATATGCCTTTTAACATGGAAAGTAAATCACATCTTTAAGCAATTGTAGCACCAGTCTCCACTTTCATTTACTTTTCGTGGTTCTCATTAATTATAACACGAGTCTCCACTTTAATTTTCTTTACTTCTTATGTTCGGAAAAGTACCTCAAATTTTTTTATCTCTACAAAAATCAAACACAACACAACCATAAAATGGTATAAGATCAAAATGAAACTCACATATGCTAATGATAATTAAATGAGTTTATATACAGAAGAACATATCTTTAGTCTTTAGAACACATGTTTCTTCTCCAAATTCACAAGTATGGTACTTCATTTCTAAAGATAAACAAGCTTGCTAGCTGAGATGATTCTTGTCGATGGTGCCAACCCATTCTACATCACTTGCATAGATCCACCATTAGTGGAGGTTGAAGCTAACATTCCTAGGAAATGTCTTCCTGATACAGAGAGTTAAAAGGATACGTATGTATGAGTTGTGACATGGTGCTTAATCATTCAGAAACGAATAACCATAGTGTTCACTATTATACCTATACGTGTTGATGATAGATTGTTAAAATTCATTTTAGATAGACACAATCCCACTCAAACATCATCTGTAGCAAGCTATGGTGTGAAGAAATGGATTTTATAATCTTAAAAATTATTTTCTTGAAGAGAACAAATTTTGCAAGGACAATGGTTGTTGTCACAGCGATCTTAGCCATATGGTAGAATCCAACACTCGACAAAAACAAAAACAGAGTACGTTCTCTTTAGATCCACCAAAGGATCAAGTCTTGAGCTATGAATATTGATGCAAGATTGAGGTATGAACCTGTTGTGTTTCAGGCTGCGATTGGCGAGACCAGAAGCAAAGGCCATGACAGCTCCAAGAGAGAAAAGAGAGGAGAAAGGTGTGGTCTTTGACGGGGGAGATATAGGAAGCAACAAGAGAAATTTGAAGAAAGCTAGAAGAATCCAAACAACAGCATAGTGAATCAACATTAGAAAGATTGGAAAGTTGAATCCAACTCTTCCCATCACCTGCAAAACCAAAGTTTAATAACAGAGAGATAGCCTGTAACAACAAGGCTACAAAATCAGGCCATTGATCTCGTCGTCAATACACATTTAAGAAAGAGAGATTCAAGGAAACAGGTGATCAATCGAAGGATATCATAATCAGAAATTCATGTCGATAGCTGGGAAAATGGATAGTAGAAACGAACCGGTAAAACAGGAAGAGGTTGAGACGTGAATCAAAGATGAAGGACGACGAGATGACGGCGGAGCCTTTCAAGCGGAACAGTGATGCCGGATCTGACGTCAGAAACAACGTCGGAGACGATGGTGGAGTGATGGCGGATCCGACGCCAGAAACAACGTCGGAGACGACGGTGGAGAAAATTGGAGGCTGCTTTGTTTTTTTTTATGTAATTCAATATAATTAAGATAAAAGAAGGAGGGTAACATGGACATTAGCCATCTAAATGAAACTTATTTTTGTGACTTTGAATCTTGAGTGCTACTTTGGGAAGAAAAACTTGGTTTAGTGTCATTTGAGTCATTTTCTCTTTCAAATATTATCTGACCTGAGTCCTCATAAAATATAATTACTAGTTATGTTTTATCATTATAATAATTTTAAAGTTGTATAAATAATAAATCAGCCCAAAAACACTTTAAACTGTTACTGGGTGACAAAATCAATTTACATGTACAACTAAACCGGTCCAATATCATAAACTAAAAGATTTTAAGAAATACAAAATATTCGGGTCGTAAACATTATTGCGTGGTCGCATCCCCAGTAGATATGAGCTTTACAAAGGCCCATTATTTTGTTCGCGCTTCATAAAATAGAAGAGAGGAGAGTTGGTTTAAGAAGTTTTCGTGGAGAAGAAGCAAACTCAAGCTCCCTCGGAGAGAAAGCCTAAAAGACACAACCATCAGTACCTTGGAAACTGAGGTTCTTCATGTTTCTCCCCATCGTTGATTCTTACCCTCATAATAGTATAGTTTAATAGGAGGAACATCTATCTTTATGGTGGAGGAAGTTAAAATTATTCGAACAATCTAGCTTCTAGCTCTGGTGGTAGAGAGTTTACAGCAGTGAGTACCGTTATCTGGGTTCGAATTCCGTAACTGGGAAATTAATATTTCGACATCGCTAAAGACAGAAGACCGACACGTGGTAATACGTAACTAATCTAGACCACATATGTGGAGTTAGGATACCTCTGTATAATTAAAAAAAATTTATTCGAACTGTAAATTAGGTTACTGACTGCTCTGAAGGGATTAGATGCAACCCCCCCCCCCCCTTCATTAAATTATGAGATCCTATAACCTTTTATTCCTAGATTGAGTTCCATTTTTCAAACTTTTTTTTTCGTAAACTACATTTTTCAAACTTGTTATCGTCTTTTCAATCTATTGCTCTGCTAGGATTGTTCAGATCATTAAATTCCTTTTTGAAAATCTGCAGGACGTATTCAACTTGCTTGTGAATGAGTTGGTTAAGGCCATTGCAAGTTTGCTTCTTCCATAAGGTGGTCATTTTCTGTCATGAAAATAGAAAACTTAAAAAGAGAGGAGAATGCATTTTACTGGAAACTAAAGTTTTAAATACTGACGCATGCTTCGTGAAAGGGAAATCATGATAAGCAGGAAAAGAAATGAAATTATGAAATCAAGAACGTGCTTTGTTACGCAATATTTGCTTTTAAGCCTACTTTTGAAGGAACATTCGTTTTTTTCTTGATAAGTGTTGTGCTTATTTAAACTAAAGTCTACAATTAAACAAATATTTTTGTTTGTTTGCATACAATTTGATTTAATATGCTCATGATTAGGATTAGCCTTAGGTCGCAAAGCTTCTCGACAACCCTCGTACTGATTAATTGTTTTAATGTTCTCCATGATGTTATTATAATCACACAGGCCCTTTGTGCATAACTGCATATGCCGTTGGTATAGTAATACATGCAACATCTACATGTAAAAGATGGTTTCTTTCAGCGCGGGTAGTGTGTTCATACTTGGACATACATGAAATTACAGTTTTCAAAAAAAATAATGCATTAAAAAATACACGATTATTATATCTTAAAGGTAATATAACGATTCTTTAAAATTGGTCCTATACTTTTGCTACGGAAAAGATCTAACAAATCGTCATTTCAATTTAAATCCATTTGTTTAATTTTCTTCATGTTATCATCACAAATCTTAGTCATCAAATAGTGGATATACACACTCCCATATATTATATATGTGCCAAATAGTGTATATTGTACAGTATTTATTAATGCATGTATGACATAAGAACATTGAACGTTTTTGAGATTGGTATACATCAGTGTAAGGCATGTAGATCCCATCGAGGCGACCAGATCGAAAGTGACAAAATAACTAAAGGTTGGCAAAAGAAATAAAGCCACAAAGTTGCGAGAGGAAAAGAACAACTTTATTTTCTTTATCCGAAACAGGACTAGCAAATTGCAAGGCCATATCACAATTGATGATCAAGATTCATCTAAAATTGAAGATATGTAAATCAACTAATTCGACTTCTTTGGTGTGACTGGTGATAAATTAATTTGCTTGATTAAGTTTAGTCATTAATGTTTTATATAATCGCCTAGCTTCGTCGTCTAAATCCTTTACTAATTTCAGCTATACATAGAACAATAGGTATTTTATCACTTAGAACATTCATAATAGTTTTGTTTCAGATACTATAGAATGATCATTTTAAAGATATGAGAACTGGTTTTAAGCCCTTTATCAAAAAAAATGAGAACTGGAAGTATTAATAACTCAACTTTCATGATAAATCTTATAATATTATACAGCATGATTTAGTTAACTTTAGTTCTTTTTAGTTATGTTGATCACTTAAATGATTAACTTTGAAGGTGAATGCTGATAATTTCTAAATGATTATCCAACATTCAAATCATCTTATGTAGCCTTATATAATATAGACAGCTTCGTTTAAAAAAAACAAAATTAAAATATGGATCATATCCTTTTAAGCACAAAAAATATGGATCATATATTATCGTAGGCAGTCAGTGCATATCACTATGTTTTAACGTTATTCATACGTGGTTGAGATTTTCATTTTATATGATTGCATGTCATTTAAAATCAATTTTGTTTCAAGTCGCATAACTAATTATGTGACGAGAACTCTTAGTAGTATTTTTTCTTTTTGTAACTAACTCATAGTAGTATTTTGGAGTTCAGATTTGACATGAAATTCATCACAAACAAGGAGACGCGCATGAAAATAAACCAGTTTTTTTTGTAACCTTTTTCAGTTGTTTTATAGTATTTTGTACATATTTTATAGTATTTAACAAAAATAGAAAAGGAAAGTAGATATCCATACTACAGTTCTTGATTTGAACAATAGGTTTGCTGAATATGGTCAGAAACTTTAATTATTTGGGATTGTCTTTCGTTGTATTCTCTAGTAATTTGATTGGGACAACAACTATTTTCTTTTAAACAGCATAAGTTTTATTTCTATTTTTTTTGTCGAAGGTCTAATAGGTACACATTTATTTTCAAATTTCAAAACTAAAATAAAAACCATAGGTCTTTCAAGTGATTTCTTATTTCATTTATATTTGTTTTACCTTAAATTTTACAAAGAGAACTTTTCTAAAATGGTGTAATGAAATATAATTTTACTAAGTCTACAGAGGTTAAGTTATCAAGGGTATTTCTAATCTCAATCTATTTTTTACTATCAAATGAAGTAAAATAGAGTATGAAGTACAACATGCTGCAAACAAATTTTATATTTCACTACATGATAAAGTTTACTCCATTTATAGAGTAATCTATTTTTTGTTAGTTCATTATTTTATTATGGAATGAAAAATAGATTTTGGTTGGAGTATTTGTATTCAATATCTCATTTCACTCTATTTTGAAAAAACAAATGGATTTTTTTACATTGGAGGTGCTCTAAATATTTTATCCTTGAAATGGCTTTTCAAACTACTAAGCATGGTAAAAAACTTCTTAGAACAATATGCTGCAAACAAATTTTATAAAATAGAGTATGAAGTACAACATGGCTGCAAACAAATTTTATATTTCACTACATAATAAAGTTTACTCCATTTATAGAGTAATCTATTTTTTGTTAGTTCATTATTTTATTATGGAATGAAAAATAGAATTTGGTTGGAGTATTTGTATTCAATATCTCATTTCACACTATTTTGAAGAAACAAATTGATTTTTTTTACATTGGAGGTGCTCTAAATATTTTATTCCTTAA
This sequence comes from Hirschfeldia incana, assembly GCA_026261945.1. Classification (NCBI taxonomy): domain Eukaryota; kingdom Viridiplantae; phylum Streptophyta; class Magnoliopsida; order Brassicales; family Brassicaceae; genus Hirschfeldia; species Hirschfeldia incana. The sequence continues at coordinate 990,648 of JABCMI010000005.1, forward strand.
AATGGCTTTTCAAACTACTAAGCATGGTAAAAAACTTCTTAGAACAACATGGTAAATACTTTAGATCATTTTCTTAAGCTTATGTTTGTAGCACACAACAATATATTTTCTAATAATATTCAGGTGATAATATTGTAAATCATTTTGTATCCAAATGATACCATTCTATTTAATTCTGAATATATATGGGGAGGCAAAGGGGTTGGTGTAATAGATGAGAAGAACGAGATTCTTTGGTCAGAAGTGGAAAGCAGACTCAGCCTCTTTTGAATACTCAAATCAATTGTTTATACCTTCCACCTACACTCAACTCAACATTTCCAACTATATCATATTTCCCAAATTAATTTGTAATTTTATGTAACTATAATATTCGGATGAATCTGTGATCTTGTTACTTTAATTATAGTCATTTCCCTCATACAAACATAACCACAAACAATAAACTTTGAACAAATCTCTTATTTTATGTGTGGTGCTGGATCTTCCTAGACTTGATATCTTGGCATTGATTTCGTCCAAAACTTTTTTTATTGAATATAGTCTATCAAATACAATAACACAAAAAATGATATGATACATCACACTAAAACAAACTCTTAAAACACACATCTAAACCATTAGAAAATATAATTTTTCAGATACAACTTAAAAAAAAAACAATACAGTATATTAATATCAGAATGATATTGTTAAGCGTTTTTCAGAATCAAAAATGTTTTCCATCATCACACCGGGTTGTAGTCAGTCATTGCGTAACAACTATATTTAATGGAGCAGGAAACATCGATGTCTTAATTTAATAGGGATTTCGTAAACACAAACACACACTGACGCACATACACAGTCACATTTCATGTGTAGAAAACAAGATTATGACACAACAACATAGATAAACTTGGGTTTTTCATTTCAGTTTTACAACACAACATCATTAGAATTTTGGGTTGGTGATTTTATCTTACTTCAAGCTCCGGCACTGAATGCACTAGCTGCAGAAAAGTTAAAAGCAGCATCAAAGGGAGCTGATGATGGAGAGAAAAGATTCGGACTAATACACATTAGTCCCTCATCGGCTTTATCTTTTTCGATAAACCCTAAATCGGGGAGGATATCTCTGTGACCAGAGAAGGAACGGTTGAGATTGGCATTTAGAAGATTGACGGTTGTGATGTCATGGATGCTTGGCCGGCGCTTATCCTTGGCTCCTGAGAGTTGTCTCTGGTAATACTTTTGGGCATGGCTTGCCACTTGCGTTGGGGTCTTGGACACCACGAAGTTTCTCGATATGTTTCTCCAATCTCCTTTCCCATACTTGAGAAGCCCTAGCAAGAATCTCCTGGAGAGAACGAGAAACAGAGCAATCAATGTAAGCCCTAATAAAACAGGGTAATAACTTGTATCACAAGTAACAAAGGAAGATTGACTTGTTCAAGAAGAAACCAATATAGGGCAAAGAGTCTACTAACCTGTGTTCTTCCTCTGTCCAAGGGACTCCTTTCTTCCGATCGTGATCAGATCCTCTAGCTCCATTAGGTCGCTTTCGACACGTGTCTTGCGCAAACCCTAAGGGAGAAGAAGGGGAAGGGTAACCAGGAATGGGGACACGTCCTTCTTCAATATCGAAAACGTCGTCTTCAAGCTTACTGTATTGCTTCATAACATCAAAAGCAGTCTTTCCAGGGATCATGGACGCAATATTGAACCAGCGATCGGGAGAGTCTTCAGGGTATATCGCAAGGGCTCGTTCGAACATCTTGTTCTCATCTTTAGTCCAGATGCTGCTCGAGCTCACCATATCTTGACCCACAAACCGGTAGTCAGAGTCAGAGATAGGCACGTGGGAGAGTGGATTCAGAGTCTCCATAGCTAAGAAAGAAAAAAAAAGTTTAAACTACAAACACATCTCGAAAAAGTCCATTATGTGTGTATGTGTGTGAGGAAGACTGATGAATGATTTGTGGTATGTCTTAGGAAAATATGGAAGCTTATATTTATATAAAGAATTTAATGAATAATATATTAGGAATCAAAGTGGGAAAAATGACAAAAGGGAAGGTAAAATCAAGAACCATATACTGAAGGAATCAAGAACCTGATTTGGGTAAGAGATTTCAAGCATATGAAGCCGACGCTCGAATCTGGAATAGACTCAAAGCTTTGAAGAATCAATGAGAATCTGCAAAAGTAGGTCGTCTAAGGAAGACAAAAGACAGCAAAGCCACAAGATGAGAATAATGAGAAGTTGAAGCTGTGATGATGAATGAGAAGAGTCGGACTCAGAAACTGAAGACTCAATTATAAAGGACAAGGAGGAAGAGTATTATAGAAAGAGTCACTATTAATTTGGGGGGCACTGAGGAGAAAAAGGATAGGCTCTTTTGTTTTTTGTTTTAATAAGTGAAATTTGGCATATTCTGAATGGAGAAAAAGTGAATGGTTACCACTCGGATTCTTGCGGTTCATTAGCAAAGATTGTTGATTTATTGAAATGATTTTGGTAATAAATTAGTCGGAATAACACGACAAATTTATTCTATCGTCACTCTTTCTTCTGCTCCGGTCCGGTCCACACACGGGTTGGATTGACTATGTAACGTATTTGACAAGTTTAGTTTTTAATTATTTAAATAGTAATGGGGTAAGCATACCAGCGCCTGTAGCTCAGTGGATAGAGCGTCTGTTTCCTAAGCAGAAGGCCGTAGGTTCGACCCCTACCTGGCGCGGATTATTTTCTTTTTGTATACTAGTTTATGGCCTTATGAGTAGCAGTGCATCTATCTATGTCGGCCAAGATTTTTTTTATATGACAAACTAAATAGTTAAACCTCCACTAGCTCTCCATTTAAAGTCTTTTTTACTTGTTTGATGTGTGTAGACAAGTTACAGATTACTTTCCTTAACAGAAAAATCCAAGAAACTCAACCACCTTTTTTCTATTACAGGTCTACCATTACAAAGTTTAATCTAAACAAAAAGATTATATCCATGAAACGGAACAACTATGGTTACTGGTTAGTTTGATACTAATTAAACTAGCAATGCAACTTGTAAGCTAAGTATTAATATATACCAAATTTTAACTAACTTGAAACACTGAAATCAAAAGAAGTCTTGAAATCGCATTTCTGTGCCAATGGCAATATATCATAAATACTTTTTGTACAAACTTAACAACAACAAAGAGAAAGAAAATATGCAAAAGACCTGGATAAGTCTTAACTTTCCAGGCTATTGACTCTTTTCATAAATGTACAAATAGCCAAACAATTACTCAAAGCTCAACAGATCTCTTTTAGCATTTTGGAAGATCACTTGGAGGCGGTGGAAGCTTTTCGTTAGAGCCTTTGCCGTCTTCCACAAGAAACGCCATTTTAAGCCCCCAAGAAGTGTGCACTTCCAAGTGGCAATGGAAGAACCAAACACCTACCAAATTCAAAATTAGTTTGTATTCAAACTTGAGTTTTCAACTTAAAACCAATTTTGTATTCGATCTTTTATATATTAGTTCATTATTTCTAAGTACCGATTTTAAATTTTCACTAATTCATTAGCAATATACTTTTATTACCTGGATTGTCTGCTATAAACCTAATGGCTGTCCATCCTGCAGTAGGGACATTAACAGTGTTCCTCTCCACCGGATCAACAAGATTAAACTTCTTAGGATCCATCAACGGATCAAAGTTCCCTAATCCCTTACCAACCACAAAGAAGTTCGATCCATGCAGATGCGTGGGATGGCTCTCCGGTGCTATAACACTTGTCCCTTGGATAATAATCTGTACCGTTGCGTTAAACTCAAGTCTATAGACTTGTGTTCCGTTCTTTGTCTGAAGATTACTCAACGGTATACTGTTATTACCGCCGGTGTAGTCAAACGGCGTCAAGGGTCTCCCCGGAAAATCATCAGTGAAAACGCCTTGGCTTTTGTTGAAGTAATGTGATTGAAGCAAAGCCATCGTTGGCATCACAAAGGTAACGTTGTTGATGTCAGCAACAGTCTTGGTTCCGTTAATACACGTGGAACATGGGTTTACACCAACTCCTATAGCGAATAACAGCGAGTGATCGATCTTTAAAGGAACGTTCGTCGGATAGTTGCGCGAGTTTAGGCTTCTTAGAGTGTCTGAGAAGTTTTGAGCGATGCTTGTAGCGTTTATGGGAGGAGTCTTGGACACAGTTAAAGATTTTGTTGTTGTGTTTTTGTAACGCAAAAAGGCGGTTGCTGTTGCGTTGTTAACGGGGACAACGGTGTCCATGAAGGGAGAAATGGTCATTAAGAAGTTTCCTGTGGGATGATTAGCGGTCAAGATTGCGTTTGCTGTTTGGCCTGGACCTAAGAAAAGCGTTTCGGTGTTAAACGGTTTAGTGTAGGATGCGTCTGCTTCGACGACGGTTAAGTTGTGTCGTGCGATCTTGAAGAAGAGCTCGTCGTTAACTGCAGCATTTATGATCCTTAAGAGGTAACTCTTCCCGGTTTCAACGTGTATTGTGTATCCTGCGGTCAAAGACAAACAAACCAAAATAAGCTAACCGAACTAAACCAAATAGCCAAAATGTCCAGCCTAGTACATACCATGAGAGTTGTTGCAACCAGTGATTGGACCGGTTAGTCCATTAATGGTGTGAGCGTCTGAGAGATTTGGTGGTAAACCGGATTGTGTTGATTGTTTAATCACATCTTCAACATCTGACTTCCACCATTCACCTGAAAAATTCATCTCATAAAATAAAAAGTTGATTGAAAACCACAAAAAGTGAAGATAAATTATATTTTATAAAAAAAATATTAGATGAATTTATATTGTTATGATTTAGATGTAAATAAACAATATACTATAAGAATTATGATTTTTTCTTTAAAAAGTTGTTTAGTAACATTAATAAGAATATTAAATAGTACGTAATAGTTTATTTTGAATAGGGTCTCCAAGATCTCATGACCAGCTCTGCTAATAATTAACTAGTTATATAAAGCTAACCGAGGACTATGGTTTTCTCGGTATGAGGCCGAGGAAACGGGTAAGGTACACCGCGTTTCGGAAGAATGACTATAGCACCGTGGACCGTAGCTCTAAGCCACGAGATATGAGCATGCCATAGAAGCGTTCCTCGTTGACCCGTGAGCGTGAAGTTGTAGACAAAAGTTCCTCCTGGCTGGACCGGACATTGTGTTATATAGGCCGGGCCATCGGACCATCCTGTCCTTAACTGTTTCACACCATGCCTGAAAAAAAAAACCCAAAATGGAGAGATATGTCAAGATTTGTTTAAGCAACTTGAATACATGGAGTCACTCACTCTTTTTGAGTTTGTACCTACCAGTGGATAGTCACGTTGTAGCTGACGTTGTTCGTGAGGTTAACGATCACATTATCGTCTTCTCTTGCGTATAGAGTTGGTCCAGGGAACTTGCCGTTAATGGTAACTATTGGTTTGGTTGAACAGAGCTTGGTCATGTTCTTCATCACTACCTGTCCCATAAAAGTTCTAGGTGGGTTACTTACTTGTTGTCCAAGAAGAGTAGCAAATATGTAAATACTTACATTGAACTTGAAGTGACGAATGTTTGCCTCAGCCAAATACAGCAAAGAGAGAAACACAAGAAGGAAAATTCGAGCACAAGAATAAGCCATTCTCTCTCTCTCTCTCTCTCTCTCAGCCTTTGCTTGGAACTGAAGTTGTGACGACCAACCTATGCAGCTATAAATGAAGGCTGTGTAGATCAGTGACTTGATCTTGTAGTCATTTTCTAGGTTTCATTATTGAGATTTTATTCCCTTCAAAATTACATAAAGAAGAGAAAGCTACATAGACAATAGGTAGGATAATAACACTTTGAATCTTACCAAAAATAATCACACTTTGAAGTTTACCTCTTACCTGAAATGGAGACAAGCGTACTTTTGTTGTGACTCACGTTACCAGAGTGTTAACAATTCACAAGTTGCTTTCCATGGTGGATCGATCCAAAAACTAGTTCTTATGATATTGTCAAGTGCCAACTGTCATTACATCTCTTCGCTTAGATTAGAATCTACCTAATATGTAAGATTCTTGTCAACTTACTCTAAACACTCAGATTTTCAAGTCAAAACCTAATAAATAGGAAACAATGATTTAATATCTTAAAGACTCAAACTGTTGAAAAGAGATTTATTCTAGGTTATTCCCTCCATGTCTTAGATACTATCAACAAGCATTAGAAAAAGGAAGGGAAACTGTTTTACTGAACTTAATCACACATAAAGCAACAAGTTTAGCAGTTAAAAGAGGATCTTAGGCAGCAACGGTAGGACTACCAGCCGCAAGACTGAGCAGCCAAGACATAACTCAAACTTGGTTTCTTCAGCTGCAATATCTCTATAGTCTTTCCTCAGAAACAAATCCAACTCAAACAAGTAGAGATCACTGCCTTGCTCAACCTCTTCCAAGGAGTCCAAACGCTCAATGCATTCACCAATTGTATACTCATAGTGCTTAGCTGACGCCAATGGACTCTCTCTTATCCTCTTGGCCTCTGACGGGGGTACATCTTCTTCATGAGACATGCGTCTCTTCTTGCTCTTGCATTTGCTAGAACCACCTCCATCATCCCCCCCCCCCCCCCCATATCTATGTTAATGCCTTCAAAGATAACCTTTTGTTTCTCAAGGAACAATGGATGACTCAACCGATTAATCCAAGCATCAGGATTCACCTGTGACAAATCCAAATCAATGTTATTTATAAATAAGCCTTAAGATTTCAGAAACATCACAAAGACATAGTCTTTATACCTGCAAATAGTTGGCCCAGTCTTCATCACTAGCATCGGTAAGTGTTGGACTTAAAATCCCATTTCATATCAGTACATTTGAACAAGGTAACGCCATATTTTCCACTGATAAACCAAGTTACAAATCAGAGTTGGAGCGAGTCAAAGCTCTATAACCTTACTTTTCATAGATACATGAACTGATGCACATATATACAATAGGCCTTTATCATTGTGTGGCTTGACCTGTACAGGCTTTGACCAATAATAGTCAGAATCCTTTGGAAAAGATTCAAGTGTAATGGGTTTGGCAAGGCAAGACATTGTTGCAGAAGAATAATACTAGTCTTGTCTGTTCTCATTTGTCTTGAATAATCTTGATCAACAAAAGGTAAAGCCAATTGTAAATATGTTTGAAATGGAAGAAAATGGTAACACTGACTTGAGATGCACAATCCAGTGGACCTAACAGAACATAAGTTGGATTCAGACAGGTGAAAGAAAAAGCCTTTTGTCTTTTCCATTAATTAATTAGTGTTTGTAAATGTTGATATCACAAAACTAGATTGTAAAAGAATCGACAAAAATAAGAACAACTAAACCTACGACCAAAGCTGTAGAAAACACAACACAAAAAAAAGAGTAAAGAAGGGGGAAAAAAATCTTTGATGGCTGTTGGTACTCTGATCCTTCGATGCTTGGTCCCAAGATGCTTGCTGTGTAAAGGTTTCTTGTTCACAGCAAAAGAAACTTACTTTGGTGTTTACCTGAACCGAGGACCTAACAAATAAAAAACGAATGTTTTTCATTTCTCATTTGCTTCGTTTCTTGGCTTCACTGTAGAGAATAACTCCACAGACAGTGAGCGAGTAACCCAACATTCCAGTCACTGAGACAGGATTCTTGAATATTAGGATCGAAACCACCACCGCTACTGCACCTTTGGCGTTTCCTAGCACCTGTCATATAGAAGTTCAGGATTCACTTAATAACGTTTAAAGAAGAAGTGGTAACGTATAGAAGAGATGAGTTTGTACCTGCAGAGTCAGAGCGCTGGTGTGTTTGGTGACTAAGAAATTGGTCAAGTTCACGAAATAAGCGAGCGCGGAATTGAAAAGCAGATACCAAACGATTCTAAAATCGTCTCTGGCAAGTGCGATTGTGATGCCGACAACGTTCTTCTCCATGATAAGGGTGGCAGGAAGAAGGAACACAACAGCTATGGGAGCCATGTAAAGGAGAAGATTCATGGAGTTTAGCTTCTCCCTTCAAAAACAAAATTTCAGTAAAACCCTTTCAGCATCATCACTCTCTTAACAATACGGACTCATAAAAGATAAAATGTAGCGGATATATTGTCTCTTACCCTTCTGAAGAAAGCAAAATTCCTTGAAGAACTGACTTGAGCGCTCTCGCAGCTGTGGCTGCAATGCACATAATGAATCCAAAGAGGTGGAAACTTGGCTCACCCTGACCAAATACAGGAAAATTAAGAAAAAATCAGGCAGAGTCAACTCAATCCAGATAGCAAATCTCCGAACGAAATCAAATAGATAGACTAAGCATATTCTGCATATAAGAACAAGAACTTCTCTTCTACTTAAAACTTTTGCGCAGCATATAAAGTTCACATTCTGAAATGATTGAGAATTTGATACAAAGTAAGGAAGTTAACAACAACTCAGCAGCTACGTGCTCAGAGCAATCCCAAAGCTTTCCTAAGATGAAATTTATAAACTAAAGATTTCTAACAACATCCAAATATGAATGAAACCAATCAGATTCAAGCAACTCCTAAAGCACATTCAAACAGTAAAGCTACAGACTTTAATCCTCAGTTTCAAACAATGCAATTATTAGGATCAGAACCCAATCTCAATACTCACTCACAAACCCAATCAAAAGTTTTAATTTATTTACTTTGAAGTAAGAAAAGAAAATAATTAAATTTACCCCACTGGCAATGACAACACCGGTAACAACAGGGAGGAGCGTGACATAAGTCAACCAAGCCTCCCTCTTGAACGTTATCAAATACGCAAACACCGCAGTAAAAAACGGCGTCGTCGCGCCAATCGCCTGGTTAAACGAAACCGGAAGAAACCGGAGCGATATGTTCCCGAAAACCACCGACACGCAGAAAACTAGACTCAGGGCCGCGATCTTGAGGAACTGGACGCGGGATCGGATCGTCTGCATAGGGACCATCTTCATCCACGCGATGGCCACGTAGCTGAGGAGGGAGCAGGCCGTCATGTGGCACATGGTCAGGAAGATCGGGTACTTGAACCCGTAGTTGCTCAGCAGGTACTTGTTCAGCAGCAGTACTCCGATGTTTGACGAGTACCACGACGCCACCAGCCCGATTGTGAAGAACCGGCCGTTGGAATCCGCCGCCGTCTTCATTCGAAATTGATTCGATTGGATTGTTGATTAGGTTCGGAAAAACTGCGATTGGAGAGTGAAGAAGGAGGAGGAGAAGAGAGGTTTTTGTATTGGTTAAAGCTGCAGAAACAACAACGCTTCTTCTTCTTCTTCGACTCGTCTCTAATGTAATATTTTTATATGCTTTCTCACTGGATACCAGTTTCCGTGGTATTTAATTCTTTCAATAAATGCATTCATAACTATACTACTTTTTTATTTCAAAAAAGAATTGTTTAATTGATGACTCGAATACTAATCAAAGTGTCATGGATCATATGTGTATGAACCAAGGAAAGGAACCTCTGACTTTTACTACTAGTTTTTTTTATTACTTCTTCCACTGTAGTAATGTCATTATGTCAGTAGTGTCAAATAGAAATACTATAATTAATAACATGTTGAGTTTATTCTACAAGAATTGTAGGTTCATTCTCAAGGATTCGGTAAAAATATATAAACTCGCTAAACATTGTATGGTGGCTGCTCATGCACTAAAAATCATCACCATCTTGTTGAAATGCAAGACCAAAATATAGATGGTTTCAGATAAGTAGTTGAAATGTCAATTGTTCGATTTTCTCATAATTATTATGTTACAGTTTTATTATATTCAGATATTCGTTTATAGTATAATAAGAGTATTATTTTGGTAATATTATACGACTTTGTGGTGAGACACCAGCACCACCTTGTCCACCAAAACGTGTTTTAGGGTCATCAAGTGGAATATCATCCGTCTATGCCACGCATTAGGCACGACCTTTTTTTTGCCTATTGACTTTCACGAAACGCGCTCAATCTTATTATTGTTAAGAACACCACCGACGATGATTCCTCAGAAATAAACCACTAAGAGAATAGCATCAGAGGAGAATTACCAGTGCCATGTCTCCGGAAGACCAACGGATACAAGACGCATTCTACTGGTTTCATGTTTCTCATTAGGACTATTCGATTGGAGTCAATAGACTCTTAACTTATACTTTGATTCATACAACTATACAATTACTTTTTAACGAATCCAACCAAAAGAAAGCTCAAACACAAACTCAGTTAAAACTCATTTGAGTTTTTTTTATTAACCCACCAAAACATGGGCAAAATCCAAGAAGGTTTGATTCTAAAGTATGAACCTAGGTTAAATGACAGACAGGCATAACCCATCAGAAAGAATCAAAACGGACAACAAATAAAGAGTTCTTCATTATATACTCTAATGAGAGAAAGAAAAAGGAAGACAGAACCAGCTGAAAGGAGAGCAGAGCACCCATCTCTTTGGAGGAATCAAAGAGTTATTCTAAAGTCAAAAGTCACACATTCATTCACAGCTTCTGCTCAAGGTAAGAGTCTCGAGGAGAGTTCGATCCCAGATACTCCGAAACATCCGAGACATAGGTTTTCAGCTTGGATGTTGTCCTCGTGAGCCACCCTGCGTTTGCCTGCTCCATCTCCTCCTCCGTCCTCCTCTTCTCCTCATCTTCCAACATGATTATCCTCCTCTTACCCATAAACATCTTCACCAGTTCCACACCTTCCTTCACCACTTCCTCCGGTGGGACCACGAGCGGGTTCTGGCTCACATTCAGTTTGACCAGGCTTTCCAGCGTGCCGAAAGTGTCAGGGAGGGCGTGGATCTGGTTGTTGCTCAAGTCGAGCTCTTGGAGATTTATGAGGTCGCCGAATGAAACGGGGAGCTCGCTGAGATCGCTGAAGTTGCTGCTTAGGTTTAAGTACTCGAGGTTTGTGAGCAGACAGAAAGAATCAGGGAGGCCGTGAAGCTCGTTGAAGTGGGCGTCGAGGTATGTCAGGGATCTCATTTCACCTATGCTGCTCGGGAAGGATCGGATCTTGTTGTATTGGATCATGAGCTTCTCTAGGTTCGTTAGCTCGGAACCGATGTTGGTTGGTAAGTAGGTGAGACGGTTGAAGCTCACGTCCAAGATAACCAAAGACCTGAGAAGTGGTTAATGTTTGATTTTTAAAAAAATCAAAATTTGGGAAAATGAGAGTTATGTATTACGTACCCACAACGACAGATGGAATCAGGCAAGACGGTGAGCTTGTTGGTTGAGACGTTCAGAATTTTCAGTTTGGATAGTAGACCGATAGAGTCTGGTAATGTCTCAAGAAGGTTCCCGGAGACATTTAGTTCAACAAGATCATGCAGTCCCGCTATTGAATCAGGAATAGCCTGTTGGACAGTGGTAAGACAAGTGAACACACAGAAACTGAGCTTTTGGAGAACTCATTATGTATCACTATCAAAATCAAGAAAACTAATGCAGCTCAAGCCATATATTATAACTCATCAGAACAATCAAAGAAAACATATATAGCATTAAGCACCATTCGTTTGCAAAACGTGACGTGAGTTAATCAATAGGTCTTCTTCCCTTAATAAGTAACTTACTGAATTCTCGAAGACGGACAACATCAACGATGGCAGAACCAAATCAAGCAAACAGGTAGAATCTAAACGACATCAGAATAGAAACAGAGATTGCTTGTCAGCCATTGAATAATACTCCCAATAGGTAGAATCTAAACTACGTAAGAAAAAATTTCCTTTAATATGTAACTTACTGAACACAAATATTACACTCGTTATCTTTGACTAAAGAGATTGCTCATCAGCCACTGAATAATACTCCCAATAAATGTACCCTTAAATTACACTAGAGATTATACCCTATAGGATCTTAAACCAAATGCTTTAACATCCAGGCTAAAAACCAGAAACAGACTCAAGACTTACCCATGTAGGCATGTAGCAGAGTATGAATAACATAAGGAATAAGGCATCCATCGTCACTCAATAGAGTAAGGCCAAAATAAAATGCACCTAGTAACCTTGTGATCTCTCACTATCTTTTACTCTTACGCTACACTAAATATAACTATATTAACATGAACAGGCTCAAGACTTACCCTGCACCCAACGTAACAATTTAAGCAGATTGTGATTACATAAGGAACAAGAAAGTAACCTGGAGCTGATTGTTGGAGAGATCAAGAACAAGCAACCCTTGGATCCTCCCAAACGCCTCAGGTAGCAACCTCAGCTTCCTCCCAGACAAATCCACACGCTCCACCGTATTCTCCAGCGCGTGCTTCAGTATCCCCACAACCTCCTCATTAACCTCCACCTCCCCCGTAACGCCATCCTCATTCTTCTCGACAGACTCATAAATCCTCACAAGCCTCTCCTCCGCTTCCTTCAACAGCTTCTCGTACGAGTCGTGAACCTCGTCCAGTTTCAAAATCGACTCGCACCACGTCTTCTCCTTCCCCATCTCTTCCTCCCTCTTCTTCTTCTCCTCATCGTCCTTCTCCTCGTTGATCGCGATGTCGTTAACGGACTCGGATAGAATCCCCTCGATCTCCGAGAGCTTAGCACGTGCCTTGTCTACGGACTCGTGATCGGGTCTGGGGCCTAGGGTGCGGAGGATGGATCGGGTCTGGGCCACGTCGGAGATGGCGTTGGTCATGGAGGCGAGGACGGAGGGATGCGCCAAGCGAGGCATCTGGGTGACGATCTCGATGGAGGAAGGTGGCTGCTCGACATCGAAGGCCGGAGCGGAGGATGAAGGGGAAGATGATTTGGTGGCGGTGAAGGAAGGGAGACGAGACAGGACGTAGGAGAGGACGGGGAACTTGTTAGGGTTGGGATCTGCCGCCATTGTTTGTAGCTTTGTGCGTATGAAAGAGTGGTGATGATTGGATCTTGAATCGGGGGAAAGAACTCGATGAGAATGATAGAAGATGATGCTTCGGTATCAAGCTATCTTTGTGTTTGCCTCTCTCTCTCTGCTGCTGAGTCGCCACGTGTAGGCGAATGTTGCTGACTAGATGTTATCGTTATCAGCAGTATATATTGTATACAATTATCATACTTCAAATCCAAATGCAAAAGGTGAAAGGATAAATATATGTGAAGGTCGCATTTATCTAAAAAATATAAAAGACAAAAAAAAAGAGAATTATCTATTCTGAAAAAAATTTCTTAGAGAACGAAATTTAATATATATTTGGAAGATAAAAATAGAGAAAATAATTTATTGTTTGAAGATTCCAAGTTAAAGTTAGCAATCTTCTCAATCTTTAAATCATGAAAAATTAGGTTGTATACACATAGAATTCACCGAAATTAAGAGAATACCCTATCACTATTGAATTTTTTTTAATACCAAAAGACCCCTATACACCTACAACCTCACTATCTTGTACTTTGAGATTACGTGTCAGAGACTATGAGCTATAACCCCCCTATAACACGCATTGTACTATCATGTTTTCCAAAAAGACTTTAGGGGCAAAAGAAGAGGCACCATTTACATGCTTATTAAAAGTCACACTCTCTCAAACCTCTTTCATTAAACCAAAGAGTTAAAGAACCCATCGATGAGATTATCACCTACCATATACGGAAGAGATTTGAATCCATACGAGACTCTAGATCTGGAAAAAGAAAGACGAAATTCTTCTTTCACAAACGAGTGGGGCTTTGCCGGGGTTCGTGGATGTGGCTCAGCTAATATTCATGCCGGATTCATCAGATTATAGACATTGTCCCACATGCAGACCCGATGGTTTTGGTTGAGTTAGATAGAGAATTGGGGTCTGGGTTCAATGACTCTGAAGCAGAAGAAGAACAAAAGCGAGAAGTCATACTGTGTCCGCTCGTATTTGATCCAGCACATGCTAGAGAGCTAAATGAAGAAGCGTGAGTATTTACAAGCATAAACCTCTCGAAAATCTGTGAGTGCTAATAATATTTTTTCAGTATCCAGTAGTAGTAGCCATAAAGTGACTATGTTAAAGTAATAGTTCCTAAAGTGCAGATTTTTTTCTTAAGTTTACCATTAAGATATGAAGTAGATGCTACCTAATAATATTTTAGTTTTAATCATTTCAGTTAGCATCTGCAAATATCTTTAAACATTCTGTAGTAGAGAATAAGGTTTTATGTGGATGTTATCTTCGAATATAACGTCTAAGATTTCAGTAGATTCCACATATGAACCGGTAAAACAGTTAGTTGTATTTTTACGTTCTATAGTACAGAATAAGGTTCTATGTGGATGTTATCTTCGAATATAACATATAAGATTTTCAGTAGATTCCACATATGAACCGGTAAAATAGTTAGTTATCTTTAAATGTTCTATAGTAGAGGATAAGGTTTTATGTGGATGTTATCTTCGAATATAACGTCTAAGATTTTCAGTAGATTCCACATATTAACTGATTAAATAAAAGTTTACGTGTTTGTATTACTATACAGTAACCAAAACTTTTACTGTTTCTTAAACTGATAATCAGTTTTTTTTTTGTATTTCCCATTCAGAGGTGACTTCCATGAGAGGTTACTAATCACCCCCAGGCGGCCTGGCCTGGGATGATGAATTCGAGGACGAGGCTGTGGACAACCTTGTTCGGATACTCCAAGACGGTCACGCATTGACGAAATGTATGTTTGGTGGAGGCCTAACCGCAGCTGATCTGTCACATATGAGAGCAGAGAAGAAGCAATAAAGAAAAGGAGGCCAAAGAGAAGAAAGACGGAGAGGGCCATGGTGACTCACTTGAAACGGATGCATGTGATGTCGGCGACCATAACCACATTGCAAACCTTTGTTGTAACTTACTCTTCTTATACTCGTCTGCCACCAAAATATTCTATTGTGTTACGCCATTGAGTAACTGCTAATAGACAATTTGTTGAAGAAGCTGTCTAACTATAGATGTTAACCTAGTCTAACATGTATTGATTGCTATTTATTTCCTTATCAGCCAACAATAAAGCACCAATTGTGGAACTTGTTAGGCCTGCAACTAGAACAAACGAATTCCCAACTGACTATCTTTCATGTCAAAAGCTGCCAAGAATTGTTTCAGTACCAAGTAACAATCTTTGGTCTAAATTGCTTCGGAAGGCACTTGATAAATCCAAGTGTTAATACTATGACAATATTTTGCATACGAATCTAACTTATGATCATAAACTATAATATTATATAATAGTCGTTAACAGTTTTCCTTGCGTCCAACCAAAATACACAATTATATAGTAAGCGTTAACTTATGTTGGTAACTTATAATATTATATGATAACCTATAAGCTATCTTCCCTGATTTTTCTGAAGATTTTGAAGTGTATCTTCAGAAGGAGTGCTTGGGGTAGAAGATAGCTAGGGACCTACATCTAAATAGATACCTAGATTGTACTTAGAAGAATCAAGCTAAATCTAACTTGCTCAATCTCTCACTTACGTGTCTTTCCACTAGGGATAAAAAAGTCATGGGGTAGCAAAGTATATACAGTAACCAAGGGTTTTTTTTTTGTTTGGGTAGTTACCTAATTTGTGATCTATTATGGTATTTTTAGCCAATAATCTCTTAAATCATATATGATTATAGTACAGTTTCATCCAAAACAAATTGCGATATATATGATTTTCAAAATAATATTTATTTACATAAATCAAAATTTATTTTATATTTTAAACATTTTTTTTAAAAAACAAATATATATCCTGACGTGCAAGTTTAATTCTAGTTACAAGTTAAAGTTACCAATCTTCTCAATCTTTAAATCATACTCTCTTTATATATTTAAAGTTATACCACACCAGTTACAAAAATACTAACTTTTATTGAATATATATATATATATATATATATATATATATCTCATCTTATTATATAAAGTTTGGTTTTCAAAGTTATTAATTAACATGATCGCGACACATGGCAATTAAAACTTTAAGATTGTGACATGTATTAATCTATCCTATAACTAAAAATCTTAATATAAATACTATTAATATTAATTTTCCATTAAAAAAATCTAAACAGAAGATAATTGTAAAAGATTATTTGTAGTAATTTCCCTTCTAATTATTTTACATGTGTTTAAATATATAATGATTAAAATATATGTACTTCTATAGTAAAAACGAATTTTGAATAATCTAATTGTAAAAATTATTTAATATAATTTTTCAGAATTTTTCCTTTTTTAGAATCCTAAATAAAAAATTATTTACAATTAAGATTGTAATTTTCCTTTTAATATTTTTACATGTTTTCAAATATCTAATGATTAAAAATAATGTACTTATATAGTAAAAGCGAATTTTTAATAATCTATTTGCAAAAATTATTTAATATATTTTTTAGAATTTTTCCTTTTTGAGAATCATAAACAAAAAAAATTATTTACAATTAAATTTATATATAATTTGGTTTTTCAAAATTGTTAATTAACATGATTTTGACTCTGTGACACATGACAGTTATATATTTAATATTTCGATATGTGTTCAACTATCTCATAACTAAAATATATATATATATATATATATATATATATATATATATATATATATATATATATATTCCTTTACTAAAATTATAAAATTATTTTATATGTTTAAACCCTAATGGATCTATCACATAGTGGACTATAAATAGGCCAAGACTCTAGACTATATTCTAACGGTTTAGGTCTGGTTGCTAGACATCTACAACATGATATTCATAACACTCCCCCTTGGATGCCAGAACCGTCTAGAGCAATTTTAACCGTCTAGATATGAGCCAGTTGCGTTGCAACGGGTTTTGTTTGATGTTTTAATTTAATAAAAAACATAAAATAATAAACTATTATATTCTAGTTTTTTGGTTGATTTTTGCATATGTTATGTGAGATTTATTTTATAGGTAAAAGAAACTGTTACACATAAATTTAATTTAATATATTTATTTTAAAATCACGGTTTATAGATGAATCATTATCAAATTTGTACTTAGATTAAAGAAAAAACTATACATTTTCCTAAGAAAAAAAATTGAAAGTCAAATAGCGCCAATCGAGTCAACGATATCATCAGACGATTATGTAATAATTTTAATGTTTTATTGAATAAGTTTTAAATTTTTTATTGTGCTAGGATTTGTTTTAAAGTAAACACATTCTATTTAATAAATCTTATTTTTATTTACAATTTTTATTTTGAAAATACTATTTAATACTCTTTTACATTTTTGTTTAGGATGTGGAAAAAGAAAATTATTATATAAACTTTAACAATTTATCGTATCTATAGAATTTCAAAAAAAAAAAAACAAATTGATATTAAATAATTATTTCTAGCTACTAATAAATAATTTTAAAATTACTATTTTTACAGTTTGTATCAATACTAATTTTACACTTTTTTCATTAGCTGTATAATTTTTAGTATCATGTTCATCATCAAATTCTCTCTTAAAATATTATCAAATATTGTTTTTACAATTTTCATTTGGTTATGACTTAAAAATATGATTCAAATATCCCTTCATTAAGATTTTTTTAAAAAGAAAAACAACTATCAGATATTCCTTTACAGTTTTTAAGACTTTTTAAAAAGAAATCAGTATTAAATAATATTTTACAATTCTATTTTGTCTAGGATTAAGAAAAATATAATTACTATCAAATAATTATTTCCAGTTAATATTAACTATTTTTAAAAGTTCTCATTTTCAAGATTAGGCTTTTTCAATATCAGTAATATTTTTACAAATTTTCTTGTTAATTAAAAGTCTTTAGTATCTTATTTATCATTATTTTTTCAAAGTAAAAATTATTATTAAGTAGAATTCTACAATTCTGTTTGGTCAAGATTTTTTTTTAAAAAAGACTTATTTGGTAAAGATTAAAAAGAAAAAAAATTATAAATCTCTTTTATTTATGATTTTAGGAAAAAAAATATTTACAAAATTTAAAATTTAACATTTTAAAAGAAAAAAAATGAGGTGTAAAAAGAATAATTAGGTTTATATTTTTAAAAGGACAATTTCAATCGAATAGGATTTGTTAAGATTAAAATGACTATTATTTTTAAAAAAATCATTTTATTATACAATTACAAATTAATATTTTTATTTCTTTATAGTTATATATTCTTCATGATTTTAGGAAAGGAAAAAATATAGTATTGAATAAATTATTTGTGCAACTCGGTTTTGGTTTAGTTTTGTTAAAATTAAAATAACTATTTCCCTTTTAAAATTTTTTTTTATTATGTCAATTATTTTTTGGTTTATGACCTTTTTAGTTATGATTTGAATAATGGAAAATTAGCAAAAAATAGAGTTTTTACGTTTCCCAGATTTGAAAATTGATTTTCCTTAAACTTAAACAAATTAAAAAATAATATAAAATAGTATTTTCCATTTTTTAGGTTTAGATTTTAAAAAGGATAATTATAATTCGTTTTTGGAATAGTTTTTTGATAAAATTAAAATTACTAAGACATTTTTGAAAAATCGTTTTATGTTAATAAAAATTATTAAAAATCGTTTTATTATAATAAGATTATCTTTTTTTTGTTTTGACATTTTATTTTTTTTTTAAAAATTTCTTAGTTTTAATAATAGTTTTAAAAAGATTTTATAAAGGAAAATTAGCATAAAATAGTCTTTTCAATTTTTTTAGGTTTATACTTTAAAAGGGATAATTACACTTTGGTTTTGGAATATATACTATGACTTTTTATTAAAATCTTTGTATTTTAATAAAAATTATTAAAAATCATTTTATTATAATCATTTTTTTTCCTTTTTAACATTTTTATTTCAAAATATTGTTTTATTTTAATAATAACTTAAAATTTACATTTAAAAATAAAAAGATATGAGGTGTAAAATGAATAATTAGGTTTATATTTTAAAAAGGACAATTCCAATCGAATAGGTTTTGTTTACTTAATGATAATCTTTTTCATCTGATGTTTTTACTAAGCTGATCTTATCATTATATATCTTCTTTAATTCATCTTTGCGGTTCGAGTAGGCCTACCATCACCTACGGGTAGGCTGGGTGGACCATTTCCGGTTTGGTTCATTTCGATTCAATTCCTGATTTGGTACCCCAAAAAAAAGTATGTCAAGGGGTTGTAAGTCGTAACATGTTGTCCAAAAAAAAGGGTCGTGACTTGTTCCTTTAACCAGTGGCTCTGAATCTCTGATGGTTTAATGTATGTGTTTGTATCTACATTTTCGACGTCTTGATTGGGTTTTATGTTAAAAGATCTCCTTTTGTTTTTCACCAAGTATTGTTACGTTGTATTCGTTCCAAAAAAAATGTTACTATGCATTTGCGAAAGCACGTAACCAACAGTAAATCACATTTAGTATAGGATTTGATTATTAAATGCAACTGTGTTTAACACCTATCATAATCTAATTTAAGCAAAACGTTATGGTTTAAGAATTACAGCGGATACCAGAGGAAGATTTAGTCATTTAATTATCTTGTTAATGCCTGTACCGAGACCATATATATGATCTACTAAGCAATACACACCTACAATACAGTAAGAGTTCTCGACTCTAAAATGGCTTTTAGTTTTAGAAGACAGTAATTCTAGAGGGCTAATACGCAATGGATAGAAGAAGACTTGTTGACTATTTTTCAAAGGTTACAAATAAACGTACCAATGATAAAAAAGCTGTCGAGAGACCGATACAATGATTAAAACAAGAGATTCGTTCTCACTAGAGTTCAAAAAATGATTATAAAATTATATAACTTAGAAAGCCTTATTTTATATATATATATATATATATATTTAAGGATGTCAAGGATAAATCAAGCCAAACCAAACCATACCCAAATGGTTTTATGCTTATACGGGTAATAGATAAAATCAATTCATTTAACAAATGAATTGGATCACTCAATAACTCATTTATTTTAATGAGTTAATGGTTTTTAATGGTTAACCCATGAATCAAGTAAACACAAAAGAGAGCGTTGCAACATTGATTTGAGAAACGTTCATGTCTTACCGGCAAGTCATGTGGTTGCAGCCCTGAGCACAGCTGGATATCTTGCATCAACCGGAAAGAATCGATGCATTGTTATATCATCTGGATATCTTTCATCAACCGGAAGAATCTGAAACTCTTCACAGCTCATAGAATCATGCCACGGAACACCACAGTCCACACACACGAACCTCTCACAGAGTGGACACTTCACACAAGAGCTATGCTCTGACTGACTACATGAGCTTGCGCTTGCCCTTCCTGGTGAAAGACACTCAGGAGGGTCTAACAGAAAAGAACAGTTGGGATAAGGGCAGTAGATCTTCCCACTGTTGGTACCACGCATGCTTGCTTCCTCGAATGATCTGAAAGATGAGACAGGAAGAAACGGTTTGCACTCTGCTGAGGAGAGATGATGCCTTGCATTGCAATTTTCTTTTTTTTTGGATATAAATGAATGATTCACTTTAGAATATAACATCTATAAATTAATACTTGATATTATATTTATAATATACTGTTATAAATTATTGAAGCATAAATACTAACCGAAAGTTACGTGAGAAAATAAATTTATCTATGCTACTAAGAAAATTGGTTTTGCTATTGTAACTCATGCTACTAAAGAATTTAAACCAAAGAAAAGATCTATACAACATGATTATTGAAGCAGGAATCCTAATCGAAAGTTATGTGGGAAAATATATTTTTATTCATAGACAAACATATGCAAGATGACATTTCAAACTGAAAATATCTATTCCATATATGGTTTGCTATTTAATGACTGGCAACAAGAATTTAGGTCAAAATTCAAAAAAAAATTGTCTATATTTGTCAAGTCCAGTTTTACAATTATACGCAGTCCTATAATAAATCACTATAACTATAGAGTTTAAAATTTTTAAAACATAACGACAATAGTTTTCTACAAAATATTATGTATCAAGAAGTTTTTAATAATATATCATATATATAGAAAAAGAGGTTAAAATCACACTGGGTGTGATTGAAAAATCACTTTGGCGAGAATATATGAGCGATATACATTTTTACTCTCATTTCAACTTTTAGTGTACCAATCAGGTGGAAAACATTTTAAACTCTTTTACTCTAACTACTGTTTAGAAAGCGCAAAACTGACTGTTTTTTTTTCTCTTTGGTTTTCTTTTCAATGTCTACTTTCCAGCCTACTTCTATTGATTCTCCGTTCGCAATTTCTACCCTTCCTAAAAGTAAAAGTCGTTCTTCCTCTTCGTCATCCTCACTAAATTCTCTGTACGAAATAGAATATATTCCGGAAGACCAGTTACCCGAAACCACTCTTCCTTTAGTAAATCCTTATGAATATTTTTATTTTAACTTTTATTAATATTTCTTGACATGTTTTTAATTTAAAAGTTTAGTAAGTCCTGATTGGTTGTTGGTTAGGTTTGCATTAGTAAATGATGTGTAAGATAATAATGTTTGTTTTTGGTAATGTTTTGCGCGAGAAGTCTAATGTATGAGGTGAACTGGGGGAGAAACTATACTGATATGAGTAATTTTGTTTGCATCTGAACTCTGAAACTTGACATATTCTAGGTAAATATTTCATTATCAGCTATAATCTTTACTAAAATATATATATATATAATTAAAAAATTATTTACAATTAAGATTGTAATTTTCCTTCTAATATTTTTACATGTTTTCAAATATCTAATGATTAAAAATAATGTACTTATATAGTAAAAGCGAATTTTTAATAATCTATTTGCAAAAATTATTTAATATATTTTTTAGAATTTTTCCTTTTTGAGAATCATAAACAAAAAAAATTATTTACAATTAAATTTATATATAGTTTGGTTTTTCAAAATTGTTAATTAACATGATTTTGACTATGTGACACATGACAGTTATATATTTAATATTTCGATATGTGTTCAACTATCTCATAACTAAAATATATATATATATATATATATCTTATTATATAAAACTAAGTTTTCAAAGTTACTAATTAACACGATCGCGACACATGACAATCTTATTATTTAAGATTGTGACATGTGTAAAAAAAAGGTCTCTTATAATGCTAATTTTCCTTTATTAAAATCCCAATTAAAAAAGTTAAAACATCATAATGCTAATTTTTCTTTACAAAAATCATAATTAAAAAAAAATTAAAACAAAAAAAAAGAATTTTATCTTATTATAAATCTTTTTAGAGTTATTATTAAAATAAAACGATTTTTTAAAATAAAAATGTCAAAACGAAAAAAAGAAAACTTATTAAATAAAAAAAAATTTAATAATAAAAAGATGTTTAATAATTTTAATTTAAATAAAACATTTTTTTCGAAAAAGTCATAGTAATTTTAGTTTTCATTTTAACAAAACCTATTTCGAAACCAAATTGTAATTATCCTATTTAAAATATAAACCTAAAAAAATGGAAAAGACTATTTTAAGCTAATTTGTCCTTTATAATTTTTTTTAATTATTTTTAACATTAAACGATTTTTTAATACTAATTAACACGATCGCGACACAAGGCAATCTTATTATTTAAAATTGTGACATGTGTAAAAAAAAGGTCTCTCATAATGCTAATTTTTCTTTATTAAAATCCTAATTAAAAAAGTTAAAACATCATAAAGCTAATTTTTCTTTACAAAAATTGTAATTAAAAAAAAGTTAAAACAAAAAAAAAAGAATTTTATCTTATTATAAATCTTTTTAAAGTTATTATTAAAATAAAACAATTTTTTAAAAATAAAAATGTCAAAACAAAAAAAAAGAAAACTTCTTAAATAAACAATTTTAAATAATAAAATTTTAATAATTTTAATTTAAATAAAACATTTTTTCAAAAATGTCATAGTAACTTTAGTTTTAATTTTAACAAAACCTATTCTGAAACCAAATTGTAATTATCCTATTTAAAATATAAACCTAAAGAAATGGAAAAGACTATTTTATGCTAATTTGTCCTTTATAAGTATTTTTTTATTATTTTTAAAATTAAACATTTTTTAATAATAAAACGATGTTTAATAATTTTTTATAATAAAACGATGTTTAATAATTTTAATTTTAATAAACATTTTTTTCAAAAAAATCATAGTAATTTCAGTTTTAATTTTAACAAAACCTATTCCAAAACCCAATTGTAATTATCCTATTTAAAATATAAACCTAAAAAATGGAAAAGACTATTTTATGCGAATTTGTCCTTTATAATTTTTTTTTAATTATTTTTAAAATTAAACGATTTTTTAAAAATAAAAATGTCCAAACAAAAAAAACTTATTAAAGTAAAACGATTTACTAAAAAGTCATAGTAATTTTAATTTTACCAAAAACTATTTCAAAACTAAATTGTGATTATCCTTTTTAAAAGATAAACCTAAGAAAATGGAAAAGACTATTTTATGTTAATTGTCTTATATAATAAAAATAAGATAAGTGTTAAATTTTTTTTATTAAAATAGTAATAGTAATTAAAAAGATCATAACCCAAGAGGAACTATGATTATTCACACATATATATAGAACTAAGTTCTTTCATATTTTATAACAAAGTTAAATTCAATATTCTTTTCTTCTTAAAAAATTATGGTTGATCGTGATCATGCTTCTGAGTTCTGTCTTTTGTTTGATCGATTCTTAAGAAATTGTAGAATAATTATTTAATTATACAAAAAGTAAATAAGGAAAATATCTGAAAAAATATAAAGACAAATTTGTATTTGTTAATTAAATAAATTATAATATCATGTTTATCACCAGATTCTTTTAAAAGAGAAAATTACCATATAAATTTAATAAGGAAAATTTGTATTTGATAAGAGAAGATTTTTAAAGTAATTTTAAAATTGTTTAATACTATTTTTCACTTTTTATTTTAAAATTTGAAACTAAAAAAATTGTCAAATAATTTATTTAATACTAATTTTGCTTTTTTAATTTCTAAAGAAAATATAATTGTAAAAAATATTTGATAGTAGTTGTCTTTCTCTATAATCATGAACAGAAGAAAATTGTAAAAGAGTGTTTAATAGTAGTTTTACTTCTTCAAATCCTAATCAAAAGAAATATTTGTAGAATACTTATTGCAAATATATTTTTATGAATAATCAAATTTCTTATTTAAATAGTTAATTTCCTTTTAAGAAAACTCACAAACCAAAATAATCTACAGTAAGAAAATAAAATTGTAAAAAATATTTGATAGTAGTTGTTCTTCTCTGTAATCTTGAACAGAAGAAAATTGTAAAATATTGTTTAATAGTTGTTTTTATTTCTTCAAATCCTAATCAAAAAATATTTGTAGAATAATAAATTCAAATAATTTTTTTATAAATAGTCAACTTTCTTATTTAAATAGTTAATTTTCTTTTTAAGAAATCATAAACCCTAAAGAAACTACAATTATTCACATCAAATATAAGATTACTTATAAGGTTACTAATTATTGAAGCATAAATCTTAACTGAAGATACATGGAAAAATAGATTTCTTCATACTACTAACAAAATTGGTTATATTATTGTAGGTCAACTATTAAAGAATTTAAATCAAAGACATATGTAATTGAAACAGAAAATGAATTTTTATTCCTAGACCTATGCAAGATGGTATTTCAAACTGAAAATATCTATTCCATGTATGAGTTAGCTATCTAATGTCAACAAGAGTAAATGTTGAAAATTAAAAGAGGGTTGTCTATATTTGTCAAGTCATGTTTTACAGTTATAGGCCACACTATCAAAAATCACTATAACTACAGAGCATTAGATTTTTTAAAACATAACGACAATGATTTTCTACAAAATATTATATATTAAGAAATTTTCAGTAATATATGATATATAGAAAAATAAGTTAAAATCACACTATTGATGCTAAATCAATCAAATTTGATATTTTATCTAGCAATATATTTGATATTTAACTGACTATTAATAATACATATTGATTGATGTTGTGTAACATTAGTCTTAAACAATATAGAGAGAGTTCACAGTTTTATATGTTTTAATTAACTATAACTAATATTTTTTTGAAAAATAACTAAAAGTGAAGTATTTGTTAAAAAAACAAAGAAAAAATAATAAACTGTTTAAAACACTGTGATTATTGAAACAAAAATATGAATCAAAATTTATGGAAGACAGCATATTACTATTCTTAAAATAAGTCATCAATATAATGAAAAATCCAAGAACTATCGTGAAATAGATTTTTATCCTTTTTATGTTCGCCAAAAATCATTAGACTGGTTTTATTATAATGCTGAATCTGAAATATGTAATCTTTAGATTTTTACCAATGGTGATATGTTTGACACCAGCATCAGTGAAGTTTGGATACTTGACTGTTGCGTTGTTGTTGTTGTGTACCATGCATTTAAGAACCCTTTTTACATATGTAATTGACTCAATTGGTGTTATTTGACTTTCAATCTTACAAATTTGATAGTAATTCGTGTATGAACCATGATATATAAAATACATGTATTAATTTAAACTTATGTAGAACAATTGTTTTTAACTATAAAATAAATCTTCACAACTTATGTAAAAAACAATCATAAAATATAATAAAATAGTTTATTATTTTATGTTTTTATTAAATTAAAATATCGAAAAAACCGTTGCAACGCAACGGGCTCATATCTAGTTTATAATAAAACAATAATGACACAAAAACTTATTCAGCTAATAGAAAATAATAATGCATAATATAACTGCTCACAAACATCAAATTACGTTTAGTATTTGCATTTATACTTGAAAACATCATTTAAACTAAAACAAAAAAATGTCACTTAAAATAAAATGGAAAATACTATATAAGTATTACTCTTGTTTGTCCATTTAAATTAGTTTAAGTATTTTTTTAGAGAAAAGTATCAGATAGAAATATAAATACATTTTTAAGAGAGTGTCATTTATCTAATTTGCACCATCAATAGACAAACTCTTCAATCGAATTGATCTTCTATTTTTTTTGGTTTTCTTCGACTTTGATGCACGAGGTATTCACAATAAATATTAATTTTGCTTAGATCACCTATTCTTTGGATTTTACATATAATATTTTTTTCAGTTGAGATAACAATAATTAGTGTTAAGAAATCATTTATCTAAAAAGAATCGATAGAGAAATTATTGGAGATGATACCGACCATTTGCCAACTTCGAAAGCTCATGTTGGTCTCTCTCGGCTAAAAACCCATTTAACCATTTTGGACTCATATAACCACCAGTTCAGTGCATACTAATATTTATTTGGTTGGAGTAGTTTAGTTAGAGAATCTGAGTCGAGTATATATTTGAGTAAAAGCAAGTCGTGATCAAAAACTACAATAAGCAAATGCCAAAGTCAACCACTTTTGGAGTTATGTAGCAAGAACAGTCATTGCTTTGTCATCTAATGTTCTAAAACATTGACTTCCTTTTGTTTAATTTGATCAACAAACCCATTTTTTGGATTTTTTTTTGTTTAATTCATTTCTGGTACAGCTCACACTGCAAATAACAGAGTAAGTAGCAAATTCATCTTGGGATGCCAATTTGAATTTGAGTTTTATTGGCCATCATCATTAACATACAAATTATGAATCGGATTTAGTGCATCAAACATAATCAAAAGGAAAGAAACAAAAAACAAAGGCCAAATCTTCCAAAAAGCCTTCAAATGATTTTTTTTTTTTTATCAAAAGAACACACAAAGAACAAAATAACTAAAATAAATTTATTAAAAAGGTAAAATGACATATTTAATAAAATATTTTGATCATTTTAACCTTTGTATGCTATACCTGTAATAAACAAATTTAACAGTATCCTAGGGAATTTTTCAAATAAAACTTTGTTTTCTTTTTTTTCATAAGAAAAAAACTGTGTTTATTCTTTAAAATTGTCTAAAAGTAAGATGTAGGGTTTTCCTAAATGAGTATAAGCTGGTTACATCTTACCTGTATATTATTTGTTCTATAAATTTAGAAACAAAAATTCCAAACTAAACACATTCACATGTTATGAAAGATTGGTAACCATGAACAATTGAACATGTAACATGTTTTATTTAAGGTAATAAACACGAAGCAGTTTGATTACCCCACATGCGTTTGGTAATTCTTTAACAAAATAGACATAAAATAGTACTATTAAGATGGACTCAGCATGATGACGTATTTCGATGACGTAATATGTCGTCATCTTAGTGTGCTAGTGGTACAGCACTTCTCTATAATAGTCAAACCTGCTAGAAGCAGAACAAAGCAGAGAGAAACACAGCAACAAAAAAATGGTTATTAGAGAAAAAAACCCAGTGATCTTTCTCTTTACATTCCCTCTACAAGGCCACTTAAACCCAAATTTTCAGCTTGCTAACATCCTATTCAACAGAGGCTTCTCCATCACTGTGATTCACACTGAGTTCAACGCTCCAAACCCTTCCAACTTCCCTCACTTCACTTTTGTTTCCATTCCCGACGGTTTGTCTGAATCCGAAGCCTCAAATCCCGACGTCATCGAGCTTCTCCATGACCTCAACTCCAAGTGTGTTGCTCCTTTTGGTGATTGCTTGAAGAAGCTTTTGTCTCAAGAACCAACGGCTGCTTGTGTGATTGTAGACGCTCTTTGGTACTTCACTGATGGTTTAACCGAGAAGTTCGGTATACCGAGGATGGTTCTCAGGACGGTTAACCTCTCAGCTTTTGTTGCTTTCTCGAAGTTCCATGTCTTACGAGAAAAAGGGTATCTTTCTCTGCAAGGTATGTCTCAAATCAAGATTTGTTATCCCTAGGTTGCTTGACTTTTGTTGACTTTTAATTTTTTTTGTCTCTTTTGGCAGAGACTCAAGCTGACTTACAAGTTCCGGAGCTTCCACATCTAAGAATGAAAGACCTTCCATGGTTCCAGACCGAAGATCCAAGATCAGGTGATAAGTTAAAGACAGGTGTGCTGAAGTCACTAAAGTCTTCCTCAGGAATCATATTCAACGCCATTCAAGATCTTGAACCAGAACAGCTGAAACAATCCCTCAAAGAGTTCCCGGTTCCGCACTTCTGCGTCGGACCCTTCCACAAGCGCGTCTCACTTTCATCGAGCAGCTTACTCACACAAGACATGACCTGTCTCTCCTGGCTAGACAAGCAAGAACCCAACTCCGTGATCTACGTAAGTCTTGGAAGCATTGCTTCGATAGACGAATCCGAGTTCTTGGAGATTGCTTGGGGTCTAAGAAACAGCAACCAGCCTTTTCTATGGGTGGTTAGACCCGGTTTGATCCGGGGCACGGAGTGGATTGAGAATCTCCCTAATGGGTTTATCGAAAGCCTTGAGGGTAAAGGTAAGATCGTGAAATGGGCACCTCAGATAGAGGTTTTAGCTCACCGTGCAACCGGAGGGTTCTTGACGCATTGTGGATGGAACTCGACGATTGAGAGCATATGTGAAGGTGTACCGTTGATATGCAAACCTTCTTTTGGGGACCAGAGGGTGAATGCAAGGTACATTAGTGATGTTTGGAGGATTGGTTTGCATTTGGAGAACAAGATTGAGAGATTGGTGATCGAGAAAGCTGTTAGAACACTGATGAAGAGTTCACAAGGAGAAGAGATCCGTAAGAGGATCATGCCCATGAAGGAAACTGCTGAGAAATGTCTTGAGCCTGGAGGTTCATCGTTTCGGAATCTTGATAAGTTAATTGCTTATATATTGTCTTTTTAATGTCCACCTCCTTGTTTGCTTTGTTTAAATTTGATATGTACTCCAAAAATAAGAATTTGTTACATATCAATGATAATTGTTTCTATAACTTTAGCACACCATTTTTTTAGTATTAATAAAATTTTCATTAATTAATAACTATTGTCAGAACATGATTTAATCAATATGGGCAGCAAACAAAAAGAACCATCAAAAGAATACAATGATTAGAATACTAAACCGGTTAGTATCAAGTACTCCCAGCGATAAAGTCAGCAAGAACCATACGTCTTTCTGTAGACAAGAGTCCGTAGAATCAAAATATTCTTTCAAGTTAAAAACAGAAGTTCAAACAACCGGCTAAAGAAAATTGAAAAGCAGTCCAGATCAAAACCACAAGACACTCTAAAAAATGAAACCATCGTATAAGGAAGGGTTGGAGAGAGACGCGTTGACTGCCAACCTTTATTTAGGAAGCAATAGAGACAACGCCTATTGTTACGGAGATACATCAGGAGCCACGAGAAGGAAAGCAATGAAACTACCCATAGAGATGAAATGATAGACCAATTAATACTCAATCACCGATTCACCCACGACATGAAGGAAAGACAGATCATAAGAGCCAAAGCTCCCCATCCTTAGCCGGAGACTTCGAGAAAAACTTCCATATTAATTACACTATCTAATTTGCAATTCGAGACTCATTGGACGAAATTTACTAACTATTTCTTAAATCCATGTTCAATCTTAACAAAAGAATATAAGTGCATGCTTATGTGATTAACAGCCAATTAGATGTCCATATCATATATATACATACATATGGCAACGCCGATTCTTGATTAATCTTCTGGAATATTCTTATTCTCGTAACTTTATGGATGACAATGGAGTCGAATTCACCGTCTCTAAGATGTATAAGGAAACTTAAGAATTATATCAATAACAAATATATATATATATCATCTATATATTAAAAGAGCAGCATTTTAACAATAATTATTTTAATTTTGATGTAATTAAAAAAAACTCCAATTGACACATGTCAGTCAATTAGCATACTAATTGAGAAGTTGAATGATCCAACTTAATTCATTTTTTTATTTCCTTAAATAAAACATACAGAATTACCATAAATGATTAATATATATATATATATAACAACTAATGATTTTAATAATAAAGATTTGATAAAAATTTATATCTCCTCCATCATTTTTTTTAATTTTGCATTATTAAAATAAATTAAACAATAAAATTAGCTATAAATTTAAAATTTAGATTTTTGCGTATATGTTCTATTTTGAATTACAAAACTACAATAAATGACTAAAATATTAAAATTATTATGTTAAATATAATGAACAAAGGTTTAACATTTCTATTATAAAAAATACACATGATTTTAAAATCATATGAGTAAAAAATATCATTTAATAAGAAAAAATATATGTTATAAAAAATAATAAACAAATATATATATATATATAGATTAAAATATATACACTATAAGATTACATAATATTTTACTATTAAGACATTCAATGAATTTTCAAGAACATTTATTATTTATAAATTTATTAATCTTTTCACAGTGAAAATTTTGTTATCAATGATTTAAATATTCTGTTATAAAAGGATATGAATGATCATAGAACTGTATGATTATGATGTCTCATTTATCAAATAGCTATATAAAATATACACTATTCTTAGAAAAATAGGTTGGTCAATCTTAACTTATATTACACTTTTTATTAAACTAACTATCTTATTAATAAATAACGTACAAAAAACAATCTTGCACTTTCCTTAAATAAAAATTACGAAATTACATAATATGATTAACGTATATATAAAAGTTAATTATCATGAATAATAAATATTTGATCACAATTTTGTATCCTAGTTCTTTTTATTTTTTTATATTATAAAAGATATTAAACAATCACATGAACTATATAATAAAAACATTTGAATTTTTTCTTATATGTTATATTTTGAATTTTCTAAAACATCTATAAATTATTAAAATTTGAAGATCCCACTTTGAAAATTTTGTGATCAATAGATTAATTTGCTTTGTTATATTAAGATATAAATGATCATAAAATTGTATTAATATGAAATTTTTCTAATAAATATTCAAATTTGATGAATAACAATTAGTTGAAATTCTTTACAACAATTTATTTTAACAGTAACTAAATTGAAGTAGAGATTATCAACATGAGGCAGTGGCGGAGCCACAACTTGAGGACATGGGTCACTTGACCCACATAAATCTACGCAAAAACTTTTTTTTACTAGAAAAACTGAGAAATATCATAAAAATTAGACAATTGACCCATGTAATATATGTTTGTTATAAAATTGACCCTCCTAAAATTCTTGGCTGCCTCCGCCGCTGACATGAGGTAGATAGCGGACTGGAACATGTGCTTTGACGATGGCAACAGCATTTGAGTTACATACCTGGATCCATGATGCTGCAGAGTGAATGTCCGAAGGTGGAAGGTGCCAAACTGAAGAAGCAAACGGCAGCCAGAGAGCAGAGGAGTACTCACACTCGAAAAAAGATGGTAAGTGTGTTTTTCTTGTGCGGCAGTGAGCTATCAGTCTAGTATTATGAATTTATGATCAAGTACGTCATATATTTTTTTTCAAAGTACGTCATATTTATCTTGTGGATACAGGTTTTAGTCAGTTTACTAGTTGTGTTTCAAAAAAAAAAAGTCAGTTTACTAGTTAGTGTTAAAAATAAAATATTTACCACCGTGTCCGAAACCGACATATGATTCGTATACCACATCCAAACCGAAACTAAATCAAACCAAATCAAACCAGACCAATTCAACATACCCGAACTGAATCGTATCAAGCCGAAAGAGTTCCGGTTATCTTTCCTCTTTTTTCCGTTTATGTTTGCTTTGGCTAGTCATATCAGTTTCATCACACAGCGGAGAAGAAGAGTTCCCGCATTGTTCAGATTCAGAGAGTCCTCAACGACGATCGTTGAAATCGGAAAGTCAAAAGAAAGTCAATGAGTACGAGAGACTTGGTGGAGCCTTCGTGGCGTCTTCTCGCAGCGAGCGGCGGGGACACCGTCAAGCTCTTCGACGTCTCCGCCGGCGCCGAGTCTTGCGATGATCCCTGCGTTTTGAGCTACACTCCGACGCCTCGATCCGTCGTCAATTCCGTAAAATGGAACCATACGAGTAAGCAAAAACCCTTAGATTAGGAACTTTAAGCGAGAGATAGTGACGGCTGCTTCTCTTAGGGCTTTATTATAATTCACACTTTTAAGGAAGAAAAAAAAAGCAGAATCTAGGTTTTAAATCGTGATATCTGTTTTCACTTGGTGATCTAATTGATTTGGTCTAGTGGTGCTAACGTTATGCTTGGGGTGCAGATATGGTTGTAGCGAGCGTGGGTGAAGATAGAAAGATATCTCTGTGGCAGAAGAATGGGAAGACCTTAGGAACTGTGCCTGTTACTGGGAAGAACAGCAGTGACATCAACGAGGTTACTACTTTTTCTTAGATGGATTTTGGCTCATTAGATTCTGATTCACCAATTATATCTTCACGCATCTCATATTCAACGATTGCAACACTCATTTTGATTGCAACACTCATAAAGTATAATGTAACTAGTGGAGAAGGTCATTCCCTTTGTCATTTTAAAAGATGTTAATCTATGTCTTTGTGCTTGTGTGATGATATTATTCAGGAATGTTTGTCAGCCATTAGCTTCAGCAAAGGGTCTAGGTTTATATGTTCTGGAGGGACTGGTCAAACTGTAAAGATATGGGATCTGCAACAGAAGCTTTGTGTTAAAAATATGAAGGGTCATACGAGTACAATAACGGGTGTGATGTTCAATTGCAAAGACGAGCATGTGGCGTCTATCAGTGTTGGTGGGGATGTGATCGTCCACAACCTTGCATCTGGAGCAAGAACTTCTGAACTCAAAGATCCAAACGGGCAGGTTGTTTGGTTAGTATATGCATGCTTTCATTTCTAGTTTGAGAGCTTTTTGTTCGTGGAACTAATTGGCTTTTTGGTCAAAAGCAGATATTGAA
This sequence comes from Hirschfeldia incana, assembly GCA_026261945.1. Lineage (NCBI taxonomy): Eukaryota > Viridiplantae > Streptophyta > Magnoliopsida > Brassicales > Brassicaceae > Hirschfeldia > Hirschfeldia incana. Next base: position 1,023,451 of record JABCMI010000005.1, read on the forward strand.
GGTTCTCGATTATTCGAGGTTCAGTCGACACCTTCTGATTACTGCCGGTGATGATGGGACTGTGCATCTCTGGGACACTACTGGTCGTAACCCAAAGGTTTGCTCTCTTAACGTGTGTTCCATGTGGGAAATAATATATTACAAATTGCCCCCCTCTTGTTTCTTACTGGAATGAGTTAATCTTCCCAGTTATGGAATGAGAGATTCTTTGTTCTTCATGATTGGGCAAAGTTGCTGTCTTCTTTTTTAACTTAGAAAAAAAACTACATGATATGTACATCTTCATAATACTTTGCTTGTCGTATATATACCGGACCATACTACTCAATTCCGCATGCTCCAAGTCAGATGATATTTGCTTTATATATTCCCCTAAATTTTGCTTGCTGAATCAATGGAATTTAATTTTCACAGATGACCTGGTTGAAGCAGCATTCTGCACCAACCGCTGGTGTTTCTTTCTCTCCATCAGATGACAAGGTTAATGAATCCTTATGAATGGTTTACTTGCTTATACATGAAGAAGACAGATAAATTTATTTTGTATATATTCTTGTACATGTGGATAAGTCACGACTTACATAAGCCTTTTTGCTCTTACTTATGGAGTTTATCTACGGTTTGACAGATTATTGCTAGTGTGGGGCTAGACAAAAAGCTTTACACTTACGACTCTGGTACCAGAAGACCTTCGTCCTGCACTCCATATGAATCACCTTTCTCTTCGTTGGCGTTTGGAGATAATGGTCACATACTGGCAGCTGGAACGGGTAACGGGAGAATAGTATTCTACGACGTACGTAAAATGCCGCAACCTGTCACTGTCCTGCACGCGTACAGCAGTTCAGAGGTCAATACATTTTTTACCTTGGTGCATTCTTCTAAGCACTTTACGGTTTTACTATGGTTGCATGGATGCCACATGTTGCACTTATTAGTTGCAACAGAAACAAGTTTTTGGTAAAGATGACATATTCTAAGCTTTCTACTTTGGATTGCAAACCGAACTAAGCTTCTGCTGTTATTGATCAGGCTGTTACAAGTTTATCCTGGCAAACTTCAAAACCAGTGATTGTGAATGAAAGAAACTGCACGCCTGAGATGGCTCTTTTTGGTGGTACTGTGGAAGATTCAGTTGTCATTCCAGACCCCTCTCCTGCAACGACATCTTCAGCTTCACATTCCACGGTGTTGCCAGGTTCTCATGGAGTTGCCGCTAGTACGTCAAATCCATCATCAGCAGAAGAGACGCCGAAAAGAAATCATCTATGGCGGCCTGGTGGATCACGGATCAGGCTACAAGCACACCGTGCAAGTGATAGTTCCAACGATGGTATGGACATATTTTCCCCAGTCGTTGGCGTACAATCTGTTGAGAAATGGTCTGATGCCGAAGGATTGAAAAGGGATCATTTAGTGCTTGACAAGAAGTCATTTCCTTCATCGAGCAGAGGAGGCTTTCCGTTTGGAGACAACGGAAACAAAGACTGGCAACTGGGTTCCACTTCTACACAGGTTTGTGTTACTTCATCTTTCCACTACGATCTGGTCTCAGAACTCAGTTTTATTTGAGCCTCCAGGAATTGTATGGTTTAGCTGAATACTAGAAGAAGAATCAGTATGCTTCCGTCGTATTATTTATCCTTCATGTCTGCTCATCAGATGTTTAATCTTCTGTTCTTCGTATGTACTATATACAGGAGGACACAAGGGCTGCCTTTTCTCCATTTGGATCAACTCCCACACCGTTATCGAAAAGCGAATTCCCGGCTGTGACACCTCCAGAAGCCTGGGGTGGCGACAAGTTTAGCCACTTGGCTGCTAATGACAGATTTTCTGAAAAGTTCAGTCACCTGAATCCGCCTTTCCGTCCCGGAGTCTCCAGCTCAGGCGCTAGTACATCTGGATCAATGTATTCTGGTTCCAGAGATTTCCCTTTGCTTGGTCAGAACCAAACGAGCCTTGCGAACGTTAGCGTTAGTTCAGAGTTCCCTGGCGTAAGAGACTTCAACTCAAAGGTGTCCGAGAAACCCTCAACGCTTGCAGACAACTTCCCATCCAGCCCGTTGTTAAACAGAGGCATCGCAGCTCCGAGGAACATTGACTCATTGATGCTATCACCGATAACTCGTAAAACTTTCGCTGAGAGAATCGGCACCACTTCGTCCTTCAGCGACGGAGCCTTTCTCTCGTCTGGTTCGCCTAAGATAAAGAAAACAGGAGCCGAGACCAGAGAAGAAGTTCTGAATACTCTGTTGCAAAGACCTGAGAAACTGGGTGCGGCGGATGCAGGAGGCCTTCCGGTTATGAATGTATAAAAACTCCTAGAAAGTTTCACGAAACATTTTATGCTTGACCAGTCTTTTAACTTAACCGATATTTTTTTGGTAACTGTGTATTTAGGGAGGAGGAGGAAGCTTGCAACCTGAGAACAACTTCACGCTTCAGCTATTTCAAAGAACACTTGAAGGAACACTGGATAATTTGAAGAACTCAGTCCACGACGATATGAGGAACCTGCACATAGAGATATTGAGACAATTCCACATGCATGAGGTAAAACGTTTGAGTTTAGCAACAGACCTTCTTAATCAGTATATTTTAATTTAAGATTAAAATGTTTCTGGTCTTTAATGAGTGGTGGGGGTGAAAACAGATGGAGATGTCGACGGCGTTAAACTCGGTGCTGGAGAACCAAGCAGAGCTCATGAAAGAGATTAAACTGTTACGGAAAGAGAACCAACAGCTTCGCCAAATGCTTTAGAGACCGAAAAAGGAACGAGGGGTATAATATGAGTGCGACCATTTTAAGGTTAATGGATTCGAATTGATTTTGTGTAGAAAACAAAGAGTTTTTTTTGTTTGATCAAGTCCAGGAGAAAGATCAAATGATACTATTTCACTTTTTTCAACTGAACCGTTACATCCTAATCTGTAATTCTCTAGCAGACATGTGATTGCGAAAGTGCTAACGGTGGACAACTGTATCCACTGATGTATATAACTCTGCTAAGTGCTAACAAAACTAAGGAGTTTTCTCATGTCTATCTCTACTCTAGTAAACATCTTGCTACAGTTTGTTTCTCTTTTGCTCAATCGTTTGTTACAAAATTCGGTGAAATGAGGGAAGAGAACAAGTCGTCTGGGTGGTGTAGTCGGTTATCACGCTAGTCTCACACACTAGAGGTCCCCGGTTCGAAGCCGGGCTCAGACAATCTTTTTTCTTTTGCCGCGTTTTTGTCATTTGTATCCAATCCGATGCTGACACGTCATTATCTGTTACACACTATGTTTAACTTCGCACGCGTTGGCAAACGTGTGCGTTGATATCACTTTACCTTCGAAGTAAACATCCCCTGATCGAAATTTGAGAATCAATCGAAAAGAAAAACACTCATCAAACCCTAATTTTCCATCTTTCTTCGGAGCAGATTGTTAATTGTATCTTCTTGTGTGGCAATAGAGAGAGAGGGATGGATTGGGATAGCGTAGCAGCGGGGGATGTGATAGAGGCGCTAAGAGAGGTGGAGTGGTCGACGAGTCCTCGTTCCTTGGCGGAGTTCTTCTCCAGATTCGCCTTCCCTCGCTCTTTCTCTAAATGGATGAGCCGCCTCAAATGCAATCTCTACTAGTAAATCTCTTTCCCTCTCCCTTTCTTTCTATAAACGTATTCTTGTTTGCAATTGATTTTGATTTCCAATTGATTTTTCTTGTTGCAGCTATAGGACGAATTACTTCATCCTCTTGATCTTCGTTCTAGGTATGTTCAAAGCCTCTTGAACCTTTTTTTTTATTTTAATAAGGCTCTGATTGAGAAATCTGATTAATGATCCTTCTTGAGCTGTTCAGGTCTTGCACTTATCACCCGTCCTCTTGCCATTATTGGTACTGCTCTTACTGCCTTAAGCTTAGCTTTCCTAAACGACAGGTGAGTTTTAATTTGTCCTTGGTTTCTATTTTTATATCCTTGCACAGAATTTCATTGGTTGCTTTCTGTTGGTGTTGGTCAGCATCTATTGAATGTTTTAGGAAAGGGACTCTCTATAGTTAAGTTATTAGCCCTTCAATATGACTGTGGATAGTATTACATTCCAATAGATTATGACGTTAAGTCTTTTTCTATAAGAGCTGTAAGCTTCTCTGTGATGATTTTGTTGTTTTTAGCTTTGACCCTAGGATTTGTATGTTTTTGGTTCCTTGGCATTCATCCATTGAATGCTCAATGCGTTGTGGTATTTTTTTGGCTCGCTTTTGGCAGCTTTGCAGCTACTTTCAATGAAAAGGCTATCCGGACCATAAGGCAATTCTCTCCACATTTAGCTGCTAAGATGAGGCCTCCCCACATGTTAGTTCTCTTTTTTTTTAGTTTCATCTCCATGGGAGTTTTTACTTGAGAATTTTTTCTTTAATAATACTTGGAACGCTTTTGTAGGCCTGTCATTCGTGGGCGATCTGCGTCTAGAAAGACGGTCTATGTTTGTGGCCAACCACGTTTGGTGTTCGTCTTGCTTGGATTAACTGGTACTTTAATATACTCAAATATCTCTCAAGTCATATAAACCCTCCTCTTGATAGCCAAACTTATCCAGAGTATTGGTTTTTTCGTTATGTAGCCAGCTTTGTGCTGTGGTTTACTTCCTGCGGTTTGTTATGGGTCCTCTATGCACTTGCCACTGCCCTTCTCCGTAAGTTTTTAATCTTCCAGTGCTTTCTCCTCTTGTCTTTTCTCTGGTTTTAAACCTCCCAAATTGATTTGTTTTTTCTCTACAATTCCCATAGTGATCATGCTTCATGCAAGCCTAAGAACTCCGAACCTCAAGGCACGCTTGAACACATTCCGTGAGGAGTTCAGGGCTGTGTGGCGTAACTACAGTGAACTTTAAGTCAACAACAAGAAGCTTTCAAGCTTGAAGGCTGAACCAAGCAGCGGATATTAAAGTTTCAAGTAAGGGCATAAGTTGCAAATCACTTCGTTATGTGCGTGAATAACAACATTCGCCAGTTATTCTTATCTTTTTAGTTAGCTAGTAATTGTAAAGCCACTTTGTCTGGTTTAGTTGAGTAGAAGAATCACAGGGTTGGTTTGATAAATCGCAGACAAGAACTAATAGTGTTGTGTGCTCTTAAGGTTCATTGTAGTGCTGCTGCTGCTCTCAACTCCAAGTCTGTGTATCCATGGTTCTTACTCTTTCAGTGTTTTACATTGTGTTAGTGATTCATCTTTTCAATACCTTCTTTTGCTTCTTCCACTCAGATTTTTAGCTTCTTGAGATAGAGTAGAATAGTGCATCGTTATCGTATAAATGCGTGGTATTGCTTGTGGACAAAGTGACGGCAAAACATAACATAAACAACTTTTACGAAGAAAGCCCAAATCTGTGACCAAAGAAAAAAAAAAGGAAATCCCAAAAAGTTGCTGTTGACGGTCTTCGAACACGTGACCTCATGTACTTTTCCCATATTATCTTATTTAAACTCAAAACGGTGCGTTTCAGACGAAGACGGTTACCTGAAGCAACACAGATGAGATAATAGACGAAACCCTAAAGATCGATAGCTCCTCCCTCCTCCAGTTTTAGATTTACATCGTGAGAGCAATAGACGGCGCATCCAATTCGAAAGCGAAGAAGACAATGACGATCGATTCGCAGCAGAAAACGAGCAAGTTCAAATGGGGAGAGATGGACGAAGACGACGACCTCGACTTCCTCCTCCCTCCGAAGCAAGTGATCGGCCCCGACGAGAACGGACTAAAAACGGTGATCGAGTACAAGTTCAACGACGAAGGCAACAAGGTCAAAATCACCACCAAGTCGCGCGTCCGCAAGCTAGCTTCCGCGAGGCTGAACAAACGCGCCATGGAGAGGAGGAGCTGGCCTAAGTTCGGAGACGCGGCGAACGAGGAAGCCGGTAGCAATCTCACCATGGTTTCTACCGAAGAGATCGTCTTGGAACGACCTAGGGCTCCTGGTAATGTTTTATTCGCTAAAGATTCGTTCGTTTTAAAGATTCTCATTTAGGTTGATGGATCAGTCACCAAAAAATTATTGTTAAATGTTAGTTAGGCTAAATAGGTTAGGGTACTGCTAAGCTTTCTTGAAATGTTTTTTTTACTTTGTTGCTTTTGGATCTAATGTGTATGTGTGATGTTTCTTTCAGGTGCCAAAGCAGAAGAATCAACGGGAGACAGTTTGGGTAAACCTGGTGCAGTCCTCATGGTTTGCAGGATATGCCACAAGAAAGGTGATCACTGGACTTCCAAGTGTCCTTACAAGGATCTAGCTGCACCGTCCGATGTCTTTGTTGACAAGCCACCCACGGGGGAAACATCCGCTGCGCCTGCATCTGGCAAGCCCGCTTACGTCCCTCCCAGCATGAGACAAGGTGCGGACAGAAACGCTACTGGTTCGGACATGAGGAGGAGGAACGATGAGAACTCTGTGCGTGTTACCAACTTGTCTGAAGACACCCGCGAGCCTGATTTGATGGAGCTCTTCCATCCGTTTGGAGCTGTCACGCGTGTCTACGTGGCGATTGATCAGAAGACTGGTGTGAGCAGAGGGTTTGGTTTCGTTAATTTCGTGAGCAGAGAAGACGCTCAGAGAGCGATTAACAAGTTGAATGGTTATGGTTATGATAACCTCATCCTCAGGGTTGAGTGGGCTACTCCAAGACCCGCCCAGTAAATCTCTTCTTTTTTTTTTGGTTCCTTCGAAAACTCGAGAGTTTTTATAATCGTATTTTCTGCTGGGTGGATTCTTGTTTATCTATCCGGTTTGTTTGTTGGTTTTGTTTGAATTAGGTGAGAAGATGTTATATTTATCTTTGATACAGAAGGCATGTCTTGAGAGTATCCAAAAGGTTTCAAAGCAATCTTAATATAGATGCAGGAACGAAGGTGTTCTTGTCTCACTTTTGAGTTCATGCAATAATCAATGTTAACACATACTATATGCAAAACAAAAGAAATTAGAAGAGGAAAGTAGAAAGAGTGATGTATGTAAACACATCAAAATGTTAATTAGCATGTTAACAGGAACAAAAAACAGTAATGCATTCTGTGGTACTTGCATTGTGTCAGAGGTATTTAAAGATACTATTCAACAGTTTGACACCGAATATTTCACCTTTGTGTGTGTCGTCATACTTTATTACTTGCATCTTCGGCTAATATCGTCAAAAGACTGAACAAGTTGTGATAAACACATAAACATCCTAATGGAGCACGCGATGTGTCATCTGCCCTTCTTCAATAAGCTAGCGTTAACCTAATGAACAAGAGTCAAAGACTTTAATAAGAGACAAGATGAGACACTATTAGAGTCATGGTTTAGTTTGGTTTAATCATATGCAATGTATTCAATTGGTTTACTCATTCCGGTTTACCAATGTCTATATAAAGACGAAGCATTGTAACTGAAACTGTTTAACGAGAATAAGAAATCATTTGATCGTAACAAACTCTTCTTGTCTCTCTCTTTTTTTTCTAGATCCTTGCTCAAGTAAGATGGTACCAGAGCGTTGAATTGAAATTCAACAAGTACGATCCGAGCTTTCATCTTCATCGGGCTCATCGTTTCCGTCTCATCGATCTCACGATGGTCACCTTACGTCGTTCTACACGGAGAGTCGTTCGCACTAATGGATCAGCTGCAAAATCAGCAAATCCAGCTCGAGCTTCTTCATCGAACACCGTTCCTACGGAATCCGTTCAAGATCCACCTATTCTGGTGTCGATCCCGACGATTCCACCATTATCACGAACTCCGATCTCTTCTTTTCCAGTTATACCGCCGATCTCATCATCAGACTCTCTCGCCTTCGGCGGAATCCAATTTTCACCATACTTCCTTGCTAATGGTGATAATAACCCAATTTTCACCATACTTCCTTGCTAATGGTGATAATCCATGAACTTCTCTCATCATAGAGGTACTCGACGGAACTAACTATAATACTTGGAGTATTGCGATTACTATTGCATTAGATGCGAAGAATAAAATTGCGTTTGTTGATGGTTCCCTGCCTCGACTAGCTGAATCGCATCTTCATTATAAAATTTGATCGAGATGCAATAGTTTGGTGAAGCCCTGGATCTTGAATTCTGTTACGAAACCAATTTATGGAAGTATCTTGCGTTTTAACGATGCATCTGAGATATGGAAGGATCTGATGACGAAATTTCACATCACAAACCTCCCGAGCTCTTATCAGTTAACTCAACAGATGTGGTCTTTGCAACAAGGTTCATTGGATTTATCTTCTTATTATACGAAGCTTAAAACGCTTTGAATGATCTTGATGGAGCTGAATGCGTACAAACTTGTCAATCGTGTGCTTGCTGCAAAGCTATGGCTACAAAGGTAGAGCAAACAAAGGTCATTAAGTTCCTTGCTGGTCTCAATGATTCTTATGCGAATGCTCAAGATCAGATTATCATGAAGAAGCATATCCCTGTTTTTTCGGAGGTTTACAATTTGCTTGATCAGGATTTCAATCAACGCAGCATTGCTCCTCTACAAAATGCAAGTGCTTTTCATGTCGCTTCTTCAGATGCAACTCCGGTTTCTGTTAATGTTGTGCATACTCCTAAGCAACCGCGTTTAGTGTGTTCTCACTGTGGTTATAATGGACATACTATTGACAAGTGTTACAAGATTCATGGCTATCCACAAACTTTCAAACACAGGAAGAATTCTAATGTTGAGAAGCAAAGCAACACTGAGAAACAAACCAATCCTGTCAAGCCAGTAGTGGCTCAGTTGGCTATTAATGACTCCAACCATGCTGATGATACCTCTCTTGTTATCAACACTCTATCAAAAGATCAGATACATAGTGTTATTGATTATTTCAACACTCAACTTCAACCGAGTCAAGTCAACTACGCCCCTACATCACTGCATTACCCGATATGGCCTTCTCTTCTTCCACTATTGGTTTTGTTGGGATTCTCCGCGCCACGGATAATGTTCTATCTTCTGTATATCATGGATTATTGACAGTTGTGCTACACACCATGTCTCACATGATCGTACTCTGTTCGAAAGTTTTTCTGATTCTAGAAACAGATCAGTCACACTTCCTACATGTAAAAATATTAACATCAAAGGCATTGGTCAGATCAGACTAAATGAGTATCTTTTACTCAACAATGTTCTTTTCATACCTGATTTCCGTTTGAATTTACTGAGTATAAGTCAGCTCACTAAGAATTTGGGATGTCAATTTACTTTTGATCAAAGCTCTTGTCTCATACATGATCCTATCAAGGGATTGATGATTGGTCAGGGTGAGGAAATAGCTAATCTATATGTTATGGATGGAGCTTTCATCATAGATAATGTTATTGTTGACAATTCTTTATGGCATAATAGACTGGGTCATCCCTCTGTGGACAGAATTGATTTGGTTGCTGATGTACTTGGAATCAAACAAAAGAATAAAGGCCCTTTTCATTGTTCTATTTGTCCTTTAGCTAAACAAAAACATATCCCTTAAGTTTCACACAACAACATTCGAACTACTGCATTTGAGCTTCTTCACATAGATATTTGGGGGCCATTTTCTGAGCCAACACCAGAGGGTTATAGATACTTTCTGACTATTGTGGATGATCATACCAGAGTCACTTGGATTTATCTTCTTCGCACAAAGTCAGAAGTTCTACAAGTATTCCCGGATTTCATTACAATGGTGGAGAAACAATATAATGCTCATGTCAAAGGTATCAGGTCTGATAATGCTCCTGAGCTGAAGTTCAGTTCTCTTTTGTAAAGAAAGGCATTGTGGCTTATCATTCTTGTCCTGAGACTCCACAGCAAAACTCTGTCGTTGAAAGGAAACACCAACACATTTTAAATGTGGCACGCTCTCTAATGTTTCAGTCTCATTTACCTCTACAATATTGGGGAGATTGTGTGTTGACAGCTGTGTTCCTTATCAACAGACTTCCAACACCTCTCCTCGATAACAAATCTCCTTTCCAAGTTTTAACTCATCACCTGCCGAATTATAAAGACTTGAGAGTCTTTGGATGTTTAGTTTACTGCTCTACATCACCCAAGAATCGACATAAGTTCCAACCAAGGGCCAAACCTTGTGCTTTTCTTGGATATCCGGCGGGTTACAAAGGGTATAAACTCTTGGATCTGGAGACAGAGACTGTTATCATATCACGCAATGTTGTATTTCATGAAGACATCTTCGTTTCAACATGCTGGTGATATGAAGAATGATTTTTTCTCCATTTTGAATCATGTAACTGTAGTAACTCCTTGTGATCATGTAGATATCACTACTGCAAAAGAATCTCAAGCAGTAGCTGATTCTCATGATATTGTAGATGTTGTTCCTGCAGTTGAGAGGGATCTCCTGCAGTGGTGAATGACATTCTTCCACAGAGTTCTACAGCAGGACCTTCAAATATGGACAAACGTAAAGGCAAGTCTCCGGTTTACTTACATGATTACTATTGTAATCTGACGGAAACATACATTCCTTATCCTTTGGCTTCATACATTTCTATGGATAAGCTATCTGAAGGTTACAAGTCTTACATATGTGCTATTGCTCATCATCCCGAACCATCTTCTTTCACTCAAGCCAAAAAATTTGATGAATGGCTACAAGCGATGAATGAAGAGTTATTTGCTCTGGAATCAACTCATACGTGGGACATTGTTTCTCTACCTTCTGATAAGCACGCCATTGGATGCAAATGGGTCTATAAAGTCAAGCTTAATGCTGATGGGACTCTAGACGGTATAAATCTAGCCTTGTAGCTAAAGGCTACACAGGGCAAGAGAGGATTGATTACGTTGAAACGTTTTTTCCTGTTGCTAAAATGACTACAGTTAAAACTCGTATTGTTGTAGCTGCAGCTAAGAAATGGCATTTGAAACAACTGGATATCTCCAACGCTTTCCTTAATGGTGAACTCACGGAGGAAATTTACATGAAGCTTCCTCCTGGTTATACACCAAAGCCAGGAGTTGTCTTGCCTCCTAATGCCGTCTGTCGTCTTAATAAGTCATTATATGGCTTAAAGCAGGCTTCTCGCCAATGGTTTCTGAAGTTCAGTGCCACTCTCACTCTTCTTGGTTTTCAACAGTCTCATTCAGATCATACTCTGTTTATTTGTCGGATTGAATGTCGATATACTGCAGTATTAGTTTATGTAGATGATACCATAATTGCTTCTACAACTGATGAAGATGTTGTCTCTGTTACAACATCTTTGTCAAATCACTTCAAGCTTCGTGACCTTGGCCCTCTTTGGTATTTCTTGGGTCTCGGAATTGCTCGTAGATAACAGTTGGAAAAAAATTATTAAGACAAACTATTTCATTACAATTTGGGCGATGTTGAAAATAAGCATTAAGTGAATATTTTAACTTCTAAGAGAATTAGAATCCTCAGATGCGGTGAATATTTAGATATAGTCATATAGATGCTCCCATATATATATATATATATATATATATATATATATATATATATATATATATATATATATATATATATGTGTATGTATGTAAAAGTATATAAAAGTGACTGATAAATATATAAATATGCCATAATTAACATTAAAAGATTTTTTTGTTCAAATAGCACATGAAAGATAAAATTATTAAAATATTAATATTAACTAAAATAAAATAGGCATAGATATTAATTTTTTTAATCATTTAAAGATAATCAAATTTTATCCGTAAACAATAAAAATAATACATATACAATTGGACATGCTGCAATTTATTTTTTGGTGTATTATGTTTTACCTTAGTCCAATCAGTTTTTAACATTAATCCTTTATAGATCAACAAATATTTTACAGTTAGGCCTGCAGTAAAAAATGAAAAGCCTGAGATTCTAAAATGTGTACACATTCGTAACAAAAAACTATAGTTATGTACTTACCCTCAACCATTGACGATTGAAAGGGGCTTTGGGTTTCGTTCACAAAAGTTAATCTTCCGCTCGATTCTTTCGAATCACCGAAAGATCTTTATATTTTCTTTATGTTACGATTACTGGTTTTAGACACAATTAATCTATTTTCTTTCATGTTCGTTTTATAATCTATACTATATAAAAGTTGAGGCTATAAGCCATTGAGAGCGTCCACGTAGGATTTAAAACCACCAATAGTATTTTGACACATCATTATATTAGTTTATTATTTTTAGAAAATATTAATATTTCCAAAACTATATTAAAAACATATTTAACATTCTATATATAACTTAAAATAAAATAAATAGATATTAACATTTTACAAATTGCTTTAAAACGTTGATTATTATAGTAAAATAGAAAACCAAAAATAAAAAGGCTATATAAAAATATGATAAATCAGATTAAATGTTAACAGAAAATAGAAGTTTTCTAAAATATTAATATTTCTAAAATTATATTAAAAACGAAATAAATATTCTATATATAACTTAAAGTAAAATAAATAAATATTAACACTTTACAACTTGCTTTAAAACATTAATTATTATAGTAAAATGGAAAATCAAAAATAAAAAGCTATATATAACTCAAAACCACCAATAAAAATATGAGAAATCAGATTAAATGTTAAAAGAAAAAAAATGAAAATTACAGAGTCAAAACATATCTTGAAATATTATTTAACTTGTTAATAAAAATAAATATCTAATAAAGTAGACTGATAAAAAAATAAAAATATTTTTTTTAAAATGTCATGATTTCCAGATTTATGTATATTAACATAAAATAGATTAATGAAAAAATGGAAAACTTATGTTAAAGGAGATAACAGAAACTAAAACATTTAAAAGGAAAATTAACTAAATATATAAATTAAGAAAATTTCCAACATATGAAGTATTTGAGGACTATAAATAATTGTCTAAAGTTTTAAAGTTTTCATGATTTACTTTGAGAACGAGAGAGATATTGAAAAGAGATATATACACAATAGTTGCTTCTGTTACTTCTTTGGTTTTCGATGATCTTAGGAAATATTTTAATAAGAATGAAGTTCTTGCTAGAGTACTTTACTTTTGGGAATGACGTAACATCAACAAGGGTAGTTTGTTTATAGGTCTCGAGCTATTGCTTATTGATCAAAAGATATAATATTTTGTTATTTAGACTTCTCAATTTAAAATTTAATAAGCACAACATTGTTTGTTTCACACAAATTTATACAGAAAACAACAATCCACACTTTCATTCCAGCTAATCAAATAGCATGCTATGACTTCTCACAAGTTCTATAAGTGTAATCTATAAGATTAAGAATTTCTTAGTCATTGGCAACAAAACAAGTTACAAGATGACTTCTCACAAGTTCTTAATTCAAATAATAATATTAACAAAATTGAAAGCTGATATAAATAGAAAATCAATTGCCAAATATTAATATTAACAAAATATTACATTTGCTATTTTGTATAATAAATCCAAATTATATTTGGGGTCAAAATAAAATATTATGCCATTATAAATATAGTTAAAGTAACAAAATTACATCTAAAACAACTTACAATGTATAAAGCAAAAAACCTAATATCATTTAAATTAAATAAATTATTAGTGTGCTTATAAGTAAATTATGATAGTGTAAGCCATTTAGACCGTCTACACAAATTTAAAACCATCAATCAAAACATATCAAAATTGTTTAAAAAGTTTATGTTTCTAAAATGTCTAATTCTAGACTTATATACTATATAAAAATTGAGGTTATAAGCCTTTAAAGACGTTAACGTAAGATTTAAAAAGACCAATCGTATTTTTACACATCATTATATTAGTTTATTATTTTTATAAAATATTAATATTTTCAAAATTATATTAAAAACGAAAATTATATTATATATATAAATTGAAGTAAAAAATAAAGATTAACATTTTACAACTTGCTTTAAAACGTTAATTGTTACAGTAAAATGGAAAATCAAAAATAAAAGGCTATATAAAACTTAAAACCACTAATAAAAATATGACATATCAGATTAAATGTTAACAGAAAATAAAAGTTTTCTAAAATATTTATATTTCCAAAATTATTTTTAAAACGAAATTAATATTATATATATATATAACTTAAAGTAAAATAAATAAATATTAACATTTTACAACTTGCTTTAAAACATTACTTGTTATATTAAAATGGAAAATAAAAATAAAAAACTAGATATAATTCAAAACCACCAATAAAAATATGAAAAATCAGATAAAATGTTAAAAAAAAGAAAAATTACAAAGTCAAAACATATCATAAATTACTATTTAACCTGTCAATAACAATATAGATTATCTAATAAAGTAGGCTGATATAAAAAAATAGATTTTAAAATGTCTTGATTTCCAAATTTATGTATATTAACATAAAATAGACAAATGAAAAAACAATGGAAAACGTATGTTAAAGGAGATAAAAAAAACTAAAACATCCACACAGGATTTAAACCACTGGTTCTATTAACAAAATTAACAAAAATCGTTATTATACATGAATATATTAAAAAATCAATTATTTGTAACAAAAAAAACTGTTTATTTCATAATAAAATACAAATCAATTCGAATAAGGAAAAATAACATAAGTAAAAATGTTATACAAATATTATCCCAATATGTATAATAATTTTGAAATTTAACATAAATAATTAAGAATATAAAAATTTATATGACAATTCATCATTGTTATTTTCAAAATGTTAATATTTTGCAAAAAAAAATAAAACGAAATTAGTATTATATATAATTAAACTAAAAAAATTATTAACATTTGACAAGTTACTTAATTTTTTTCATTTTTGTGGTAAAGTAGAAAATCAAAAGCCAATAGTAATATTAACAAAACTATTACATTTTCTATTTTGTATAATAAATCTAAATTACATTTTAGGCCAAAATAAAATAGTAAACCATTGTAAAAGTAGTTAAAGTATCAAAAACATCTAAAAACACTTACAATGTACAACATAAAAATATCTAATATAATTTAAATTACATAAATTATTAGTGTGATTATAAGTAATTATGATGGTATATGCCATTTAGGTTGTCTACATTATATTTAAAAGTATCAATCAAAATATGTCAAATAAATAATAAATTTATACTGTATAATAATAAATTATTTTAAAAAATATCTATATTAAAAAGTAATTTATTTCATAATAAAATACAAATCAATATCAAATAAAGAAAACTAACAACGCAATTTCATTAGAAATCAAAAATTTAAAACAATCAATTCAAATATGAAAATTAATTATTATAATAAATTTGACTTTATATAAAGAAGTTCAGGCTACAAGCTATTTAGGGTGTTCATATAAGATTTAAAAAAAAACAATCAAAATAAGAAAATTGATTATTATATCTTCTAAAAAATGTTAATATTTTCAAAAGACGAAAAAATAAAACATTTATATTATATATTATTAAACTAATAAAAAGTATGAAAAATTTACAGGTTAGTTAAAAATACCAACTCTTATAATAAATAAAAATCAAAATAAAACAGTAATATTAACAAAAGTATTACGTTAGAATTTTTTTATAATAAATTTAAAGTGCATTTTATGCCAAAATAAAATAGTAATTTAATTTTAAAATGGTTAAAGTAATAAAAATATTTAACATATTTTCAGTGTATAAAATATGAAATTTCATAATATCATTTAAATTACATAAAATATTACTTTGCTTCTAAATAAGTGTCAAAATTTCAACATATCATTAAATAATTTATTATATACCAAAATTGTGGTTATAAAAATGGATTATAGATAAAATAATAAAATCTATGATAAAACACTATATTTTCAGTTATATTAAGTGAGCAACATATTAGGTAAAAATATGATAAATATATTTAAAAATATATTATGAATTTCTATGCATCGAGAATTTTACATAATATTAAAAAGATAAAAGTATAAACTTTAAACATTATGAATACATTAATAACTATTATTTATACATTTGTCAATTCAAACAATAAATAGCTAAGAACTAAATATTTTTAAAAGAATAATTTGATAAACAAACATAAATTAAGAACAGAAGATCAAATTTTAAATAAATTTTGTCACAAAAATATGTATATAAATTTCTATTTAAATAACTTATAATTATTATAGAGTATAAACTAATTATTAATGCAGACTCGCGCGTAGCGCGAGTATAAAATCTAGTCTAATCTTTATAAAGAACCGGGTTGAAGTTTATCCTTTTTGGTGTTCAAGAATCAAGAATTGGAAGTTCGGCCTTGTAGTATGTCCTATTTTACATAGTGTTTCCATATTACATAACTAATCAATCTATTTGATTCTTTTTATCGTTTTGTTTCTCGTCAGGTTTTCGTTATGGGCACACATGGCGACGATTCCTTGCATGGAAAACATTGTCAGTAAGTTTCATATCATTCTCACAAACATTCATATTCTATTTTTCCACTTGCAGTGTTTTATTCAGTGCATAGTCTCCAATCCTCAAGCCGTGACATCAACATGTCATTCTTGGAGTGCTGTTATCAAATTCAAATAATTCATTACAATGTAACAAATTTATTTGCAAAAATAGTAGAAAATTTTTACAGAGTAAAAGAAAAACAGTTAAACTTACATTGATTTAAAATAACCTATAGACCACCAGCAGTTAAACATTCAGCATGTAAAAGTAATAGACTCTGTCAAATTGATATATGAAAACATTATTAACCTACGCTAGTATCAAGTAAGACCATTTCAATGGGTAGACCACCATAAGCCAGCTGAATATTGTTTCCAGAGACGAATATAGTCTTCACTTTGATCTTCCACGTGGACTTGGAAAATATCAGAGACCGGACTGGAACTGGTCATTGATTAGCTTTGCGTTTTCTTATCAAAGCTTTGCGTTTTCTTAGTTTGAAGTTTTAGTGATACGAAAACGATTATACTGGTGGTTCTTTTATATAGTGAGGGTGAGGGGTGCAAAGATATTTATGATTTGAACATTTGAGTATCAAAGTTTTAGGATTGTGAATTGAAAATTTTTCCTTTTACTACAATAACGTCCACGAATATTCATCAATACTGATTGTTTATACACTTCTCCAAGCAAAAATAAGTAATAGAAATAAATTATTATAATTACCATATATACAACATTACAAATATATATCAAT
Organism: Hirschfeldia incana; assembly: GCA_026261945.1. Classification (NCBI taxonomy): domain Eukaryota; kingdom Viridiplantae; phylum Streptophyta; class Magnoliopsida; order Brassicales; family Brassicaceae; genus Hirschfeldia; species Hirschfeldia incana. Next base: position 1,040,615 of record JABCMI010000005.1, read on the forward strand.
ATGCTTTATTTAATTAGTATAACTATAACTTTTGAAAGAATGTATAGCAACCCAAAAAACATATATGGTATATGTTGATAAAGAAATACTTAATTATTCACCTCTTGTCCAAGTAATAATAAGTTATAATTTTAATATTTTGACCAAAAAAATAAAATAATAATAAGTTCTAACCAGTTATGATGTCCGTCCAAACAAATATATTACTTATACTTTCTTATTAAATTAGTCAATCGCAATTGGGTTTACATTGGTTACATTTGAAAATTAACAACCATATCGAAACTTGAAATATAAGTATCAACTTTTCCAGCAAAAGAATAAGAACACTAACGTAAAATAAATTTTGTTCACTTTGGAGTTCTTTATTACTTTATTAAGTGTATGATGGTGAGATAAATATTTACACAGTTCATATGGAACTTCTTCTACTAAGAACGTAAAAACATAAGCCTATACGATATATATAATTTGATTATAGTGATACAGGTTACTTTATATATAGACGTGATCAATAATGCAAAAGCGTATACAATGACAACAAATGCAAAAGTCATTTCAACAACCTTACTTCATATATCATAAGAGAGAATTCGAATTGGGATTTCTAACTTGATCTACGTAAGCCCTTATATAAAGTTAGTAGTACCACTGGAGTTACAGTGGCTTCCTTTGAGGTTAACACGACCACATTGACAGTGCTGCCAATACCTTTTATCATATTGTAGATGTTAGGTACACATTAGGAGTTTAGGAAACGTTAAAGTAGTAACTCAAGCCTCAAACTTGTATCTCAGTTTAATTTTCAGTGTTTTTCTAAATCAGAAAAAGATCTTATGTTGACAGATAGCACAATTGCATCCAACTCTAACGGGGGCCATGAAGTGGGGCACATGCAAGCTCCCTCTTACTAACTGACTCAAATTAGAATGCATATGTGATGTTTGTGTTGTGTTTTAAGACCGAATGGCATAAGAGCTCCATTCCGTGATAACTTTTATTTTTTTCTGAAACAGATAAAAGCACTGGAATTCCAAGTGATAGAGTTAACCAATATCACGACAATGACCAATCATACAGCATACTATATTCCTACGTTACTTAGCATGTTAGAGACGTTCGAGCAAGAAGAAACCTCGTCGAGAATTAATATCATATACTTTCAATGACATCCGAAATAGAAAAGTAACATTAATCATTTAATGGGCAATTTTTTTAGCTTTCATTCTATGAGTGCCACATATGCGTTTTAGAAAATAAAAGCTTCTCAATGAAATACGTCACACTCTCTGCAAATCTTATTTAAGAAACTATTAAAAGTGTTTCTCCTTTAATATATAGAGAATAGGCTTGTGTACCAATAGTTAAGTTTTTGGTAATTTTTTTGTTAAGATTGTTAACATGTTCCATGTACATCAACCCAAAGTCGTACCATTTTAGATAGTGGTCTCACCATAAAATCTATAAAGACTATAACATGTACGCAGTTATCTTTCCGGCCAACAATGAAAAATACTTCTCAAACATATTACAACCGCCGACCACATATTAACATAACATAAAATATTCACCAAATAATACAAATTTACAACCTCCAACCACATATAAATTTTCATAATAAACTCTGATCCATATAAGGACCGAAGGTGAAAAGCATATATAAACCGAACTTATAAGTTCAGAATTTTATACGGTACTAGACAAATTATAAGATTAAAAAAATGTTATAAGATAATTTCCTTACAAATTAAAATATTTTAAAAATATTTTTTTCTTATAAACTTATTATATTAACTTGATTTAATATAATAATTAAAGTTTTCAAGATCGCGACACATAATAATTATATATTTAGGATTATAACATGTTTTAATTAACAATTTTTCTTTTAAAAAAAATAAAACAAAAGAATTCTAAAACTTAGTTTTCTTCTTATTGTAATATAATTTCCTTACAAATTTAAATATTTTAAAAACATTTATTTTCTTACAAACTTATTATATTAACTTGATTTTCAAAGTTTTCAAGATCGCGACACATGATAATTATATATTTAGGATTATAACATGTTTTAACTAACAATTTTTCTTTTAAAATAAATAAAACAAAAGAATTCAAAATTTTAGTTTTTTTCTTATTATATAAAGCTTGATTCTTCAAAGTTATTAATTAACAAGATCGTGATACATGTCAATTTTATATTTAAAATTATGATATGTGTTAAATAAAATTTTATTTAAAAATTAAACCAAAAGAATTTTAAAAGTTAGTTTTCCATTTTTTCAAAAAGTTTTAAACAAAAAAATGTAAGAAGCAAATATTTCCATATAAATAATTATTTAATAATATTTTTAAACGTGGGTTTAAAATAATTATAACATTAAAAAAAATGTTGTAATTTAATTTCCTTACAAGTTAAATATTTTAAAAATATTTTTTTATTACAATCCTATTATATAAAACTTGATTCTTTAAAAGTTTTCAAGATCGCAACACATGACAATTATATATTTATGATTATAACATGTGTTAATTAACACTTTTTCTTTAAAAAAAAATTAAACCAAAAGAATTCTAAAACTTAATTTCCTTTTTTTTAAAAGTCTTAAATAGTTATTTATTTATTTATTTATAGTATTTTGTTTTTTTAAAACATTGTTTTAAGCTAATTATAAGATACAAAAAATATTGTAAGATAATTTTGCTAGAGATTAAAATATATTTTTCTTCTATATATGTAATAGTATTTTTCATGTTTAAAATTGTTAAACCAAAGTGAATTGTAACATTTAGTATAAGTTAAATATAAAAGTACTGGGTTAAAAATTTACAAAACCAATAATTTTCATTTAATAGTAGTATTTCTTTTTTCAAGAACATTATTCTCAAGGTCGAATAAAATATATGGATTTAATTTAATTACAAAATCTGTAAATATTTGTTTATGAAAAGAATTTTCTTAGTAAAAAGATAATTACAAGATAAGCTTTTTGTTATATAATGTTCGAGACCCAAATCTACTAATATGCATAATCATGCACATGGTAATTATATATTTAAGATTATCATATGAGTCAAATAACATTTTTTTAAACTTAAACCAAGAGAATTTAAATAGTTTGTTTTATTTTTATAAAAGTAGTAAAGAAAACAAAAGTAAAAGAAAAATATATATTTCTATATAAATAATTATTAGTAAAGTACTTTTTTAAATGTGGGTTTAAGATAATTAAAAAATACAAAATATTTTTCCAAGATAATTTTTGCTGCAAATTAAAATATTTAATAAAAAAAAATCGCATAAATATTTTAATATTATTTTTCATCTTAAAAAATATTAAACCAAAGAGAACTGTAAATACTATAAGTTTACTTTAATTGTGGTAATCCTTTGTACATAATATTATTTGCAAGGTTAAATAAAAAATGGGTTTAAAATAAATACGAATATAAGTTTATTTTAATTGTAGTATTGCTTTTATAAAGAACCTTATTTTGAAGGTTAAATAAAATACATTACTTTAAAATAATTTCAAATTCAGTAGACATTTCTTTAATAGAAATAATTTCCTTATAAACAAAGTAATTACAAGGTTAGATTTTACTTGCAAATATTTATGTGACTTTCCTTATAAATATACAATTAGTAGATAATTAATTTCCTTTTTACAAAATTATAAAATTAAGAAATTTATAGAATTTTTATCTTATTATATAAAGTTTGGTTCTTCCATGTTACTAATTAACAAGATCTTAGCACATGGTATTAAATTTAATATAATGACATGTCTTACGAAATTCATAAATGTGTAATAATTTAATGTTTGATAGTAGTTTTCTTTTTTTGAATCCTATAATATTGTAAAATCTGTATTAAACTAATTTTCCTTTTTAATGAATCCTCATTTACCTTTTTAAAATCATGAACAAAAAAAGAATTATAAAACAAAAACAGTAGTTTAAAAATATTTAAAAAACAAATTTTATAAATCCTGATTTCTGATTGCTTACAAATATTTATAAAATAAAAACTTCTTAGATAAATTTATAATATATGAATGTTATATTCTCCTTGTTTTATACTATTTTAAATTAACATATGTCTCTCTTTTTTCATTCTCTTAATATATTTTCAATTTTTTTTGCCATTACTATTCTTTGTATTATTTTTTATTTGGTAGCAAATTAGTGATATCTTTCTTCATGAATAGTCGTAAGAAAATTAGGATGTTTTCATGTTTGGGTTTATATGTGTTTGTTTATAAGGGAACAAGATACATATTTGATATTTTTCTGAGTTTGGTCCCTAAAAATTTATTATTATTACTAAAAACCTAATTGATCTTTATATGTGTTCAGTAAAAAAAAGATTATGCATTATTTTTTTTACATTTTCTGGTTTATTATTCAATATTTTTAGTATAGTTCATTTTAGTTAAGTCCTTATAGTGGAAGGTAGCATCAAGACACAATAAACTCAGAAAATAACTAATATGAATTAGTTTAATAAAAAAATTCTATTGTTATTATAAAGTAAGACGCAAATTATTTGAAAAAAATAAGTTAATAAAATATTAAATTAAGAGAATAAGAATGTGTATGAAGTTCTCTTCATCTCGATATTCAACTTTCCAATATTATATATATATATATATGTATATATATTACAAACAAATGAAAAACTTAGACGTGTGTTATACTAGATTCATATTTCCAATATTTATATGAAAATGTACATATGTATATAGTGTTAGGGAGAGATTCAATATAAAACAACCCAACAAACGCAGCATAACTAGATGACCCAAATTAAAATAATCAGTAAAAACTTATACTACAAAATATAAAATATAATCTATTTAAAATATCTCAATAATCATATTAAACACTTAATAAAACGCAACAATACTAAGTTTGGATCTCTTAACAACAAACAATTTCAACATAAAAAAAAATTGATAAAAATTAAAAACAAACTTATGAAAATGATTTAGACGTAATATAAATTAAACTTTTCAATATTTTGGTTGAATTAAACTTTTCTTTATATCTTTTTCTTTTGGTCAGGGGAACATAATTCTATATAAAGGGATTTAGGACCAATGGTGACGACTACCCTCATCTGCCCTAACCGATCCTCCTTCTCCCGACAGACGAAACCCTATCCGATTAGTTCAGTTATGTCATCCGAACCAGGTAGAAGCTCTCTATATATCTCTCTCTGTGAATACATGTGTTTGAATTATAGATTGTTTTATGCGTTACATAAAAAAAGTGAAAACCTTATATATAGTTTTCAATAGCAATAGTTTGTTATCCTCTCTATACCATTGATAATTTTTTGACGACCCATGTTCTCGGACATTGTGGTCAGAGGACGTGATGTTCTCTTAAGGTTTACTTACAAGTCCATTTAATTGATTTATAACAATTTATTTATTTTGATTTTGAAATCCATAATTCTCAAATCTAGCTGTCTGAATTTGGAAATCATTGGATTTATGGAAGATTTCTAAATATATAGAGGATCTATAAATCCATTAAATTACTAGAACCAATAACCCCTAGTTAGTGTATATATGTGTGTGTGTGATATGTGATTGAGGGAAAAAAAAGGAAAAAAAACGTAACCAACCAAAGCATGTCAACAACCGACACGATTTAGGTATAAAGGGATTTAGGACCAATGGTGACAACTCTCCTTTGCCGTAACTGATCCTCCTTCTCGCGACTACGAAACCCTATCCGATTATCGCTGCTAAAGTTAAGTTATGTCATCCGAACCAGGTAGAAGCTCTCTCTATCTCTCTGTGAATATGTGTGTTTGAATTATAGATTGTTTTATGCGTTACCTAAAAAAAGTGAAAACCTTTTTCTCGCAGACTACTACTGCACGAGTGTGTCGCGTGTGTTCTGGGACGCGGTGGATTTCCCTTTTCCTAAGGGTCTTGCTCCTGAAACGATTTATCACGGAATGAAATCAATTCATGAGGAGGAGATGGGTTGTGTTAACCATTCTTTGTCAATCGTGGCTTATGTTGGTGATTCGGAAACCTTCCCGGATAAATCAGCCTATGAGAAAGCCGGGATTAACATTGTTACTCAACCAGGTGAGTTATATACTAATCTCTACATTATAAGATAATTAAAAATGGTTTTTGGTATAATAATAATAATACTAATTCTCTAACATGGTACGTTCTTTTCAGAAAGGCATCGTTTTATGTTACGGGACATGGCATGGTGGGATGCGGATATGGATTTCCTCCCAAATTTTCGCTTTGAGAACATTACTTTTATGGCAATCTTAAGTCAGATTGAACCGAGTTTTCTCCTTCTTCTCAAAGGCCTGAGAAGTGTAGGCTACAAGGTTCGCTTAGCAGTCCCTGATGAAGATGCCTCCCTATCATCAGCACCCGAGCTGCTAGATAATACTGTTAGGTTCAAATCTCTTTACAAAAGCCTATTACAAGCTACTGAAACCACAATGACAAGAGAGGTCGTCCCTCTGTTGTATCCTCCCATCCAAACCACTCCCCCGCCTCTATATTATCCTCCCATGCAAACCACCACACCGCCCTCTCCTCCCTGCGAACCCAATCCCCAGATATACATTTCACGTTGCCCAGGTGTCTTCTTGGACCTTCCGGAATCCCTCCTGTTGGCTTGTGATCCTTGTTATTTTAGTAGCTACATTAGAAAGTCGTTGTGTTTCGATGGTGAGTTTTCAATCATGGCTTACGTGGTTGATACGGAAACCTCATTCCCGGAAGGATGGGTTGATGCTTTTACAAGATTCGGAATCACCATCATTCCCCAACAAGGTGAGAGAATTAATCAACTCTTACATGGTTTAAATATTTATATACCATGTATATGTATCTCTAATAAATCTATAATTTTTTCTGCAGCGGATCTACGTGCTCGAGCTCATAAAATGTCACTGGACATTGTTTTGTGGGCGTTGGATAATCCTGCCACCTATTTCCAACCAAGAGATTTGTTGGTTTTCTCTGGAAATGTCAATGAAGGAACAGATTTCCACAATGTTCTTGAAGCTTTGCGTGATAGATATTACAATGTTCATGTTTTACCTCCACCACATCTCGAAACTTATTCCCCTCATCATCCCCATCCCTTAATGTCTTTTGACCATTGGCCGAAAGAGGAGATTGTTGGTTTTTCCCATGGACTAGCTTCTTTGCTTAAGCAAAATTTAAAAGGTAAGCTCTATCTCTGCCTCCTCCTATATAACCTCAATCAAGTTTTAATTCATGATCTAACTGTTCCCCTTTTCTCTCTCTCTCTCTCTCTCAGTGTGCGGGGCTCGCGTCTTCTGGGATGTCCAGGGTTTCCCAACTGATTTATCGGTTATCCTTCCAGCTCTTCGCAGAAAAGGTTATCGTGGCAAGGTGCTTTTAATTCCTTACCTTGACATGGATTATCAAGGAGATGAGGTCTTTACGTATGATGGCTTTATCTGTGTTCCCAGTATCAAAGTCCAAGGTGAGTGATTGTGTGTGTGTGTGAGAGTTCCTTGCAGTCCATATCTGCCTTGATATATATAACTGTATATTGATATTTATTTTTATTTTTCCAGGGGATAAGTACACAAAAGTTGCTAGGATGTTGTTGGATATACTTTTCTGGGCAATGAACCTTGATAATCATGCGCGGAATCTGATTTTTATCTCACAGCCTTCAAAGGACATCGACATCGTTGTTCATGCCTTGGAACGCAGGTTTTTCAATGTCATCTTTAAACCCTCCAACGAGGTCGCCAGCTTTGAGTCGCTTTGCAAAAGCCCACCACACCCTAACTTCCAGATCCCCCTAAAGCCACCATATCGGACGCTCACCAACATTAGCATAGATCGGAAATGTAAGTTATATTCTCTTGTCCGCGAAATTTCTATTTTATTTTGCTGGCTGACTGATTCTTTTGTTAACTGTGTTGTGTTTTGTCAGCGTGTCCGGTCTTCATCCTCTGGTTGCTAGACACTTGCCCATCTAAGCTATCAGATTTCTGCAACCTATTCAATTTGACTCTTGGGCTTAATGGCTATGGGAGTTATGAGTCACTGAGAGCGTATGTAGAAAAGGGAAAGACTTCTGATGAAGTGATCAAGGTCAGCAGGGAGACAGATCTTCAGGTGAGACTCACGCCTGAAGGTGACGAATTTGGGAAAATCAATGTGATGTTAATGGACATGATTAATTGGACGTATGCTGGTGGCCCCTATAACTTTTTGGTTGTCTCCTCCAAACCTTTTAGAGATGTCTTGTGCGACAGTGTCTCTGAAGATCTTAAAAGGAGAGGATGCCATGTTCTCTTTGAAACGGTTGATTATATGCTCACGTTTGGAAGCACTCTATGGTCTGCAAAAAGCTTAACAGATTCAAGTTTCAGTGGCCGCTCACAAGCGTTTTCTTAAGTAGCATTGCCTCTTCATTTTCCTTTTGGTTTGTTAGAACTCTTGTTAATGTAATCAAATGATTCCGTGTCTTTCATCATATTATATCAACTCGTGCAACTCCAATTCCAAATTTTAGCTAATGGTTTTATGCCCAACTTAAAAAGATGAGAAGCTTTACACCCTCGAGTATGACGATGAGAGAAGAATTCAGAACTTAGATTGATGTTTTAGTAAGAACTAGTATATACCCCGTGCATACGCACGGTTATGATTTTGTTAACTAATAAAACAAACTTCTAGTTATATATACGTAACAACTTATATAACCCTATTAAAAATTAAAAATTATATACGATAACTTTGGCTCTCACAAAGAGATGAGCATACATAAAAACGTAACACAATATCATTGATGAAATGAAAACTATAAAAATTAGGATTTATTTAAATAATTACTTTTATTTTTATCTATCTTATTAAAAGTAAAATACATTTTAGAGTTGTTTGGAAACAAAAATAGTAGTAAAAAAATATAATGATGTTTGGAAATATAGATAACATTACACTAAAGAAAAAAATAATGGGTTTAACTTGATTCATAGATCATTATAACCCAAAATACAATTAATATTTATTTTTAGGTTTTATATGATTGTTATTAATTTGTTAAAGAAAATTATTAGAATTATTTATATTTTCAATTTAAGGGTTTTTTAATAAATAAAGAGCAAAATATATCTATATAATATATATATTTTGTATTGTAACTTTCTGTTTTCATATATTTTAAATATCTTCCCCAAATTTTCTTTAAATATAAGATATATAATTTGACAAATATATTATAATTATTAGTTATTCATTCATGAGTTATTCTGTGTATTTAAGAATGATGCATTAAAAATATTAATTACACAATGTATATATATTTGTAAAATTTTTACTACATTGTTTAAGATTTGCATTATTTTACTGACATAAAATACGCAGCATAAACAATAAAAATAGTAAAACTGAAACTGTAAAATTTTAAATTTCTAAAATTTATATATACTAAGTTTATATTGTAAAACATGCATCCGCACAGTTGTGCGGGTCAAGATCTAGTATCTATTAAGCTTGAGCTTAGTGGCGAAAAAAATATATGTAAATTTCTTCTTCTTTTTTTTTTAACTATTATTACTCTGACATTGACTTTGATGAAATGTGAAAAAAAATCGCAAACAAATCTCATTTCTCTTCTGTTTTTCTGAATTTTGTATAATTTTTTTTTGATAAATCTTTAACATTGTTCATGTAACAACTTTGCTCCTTGCCAATACAAACATGGAAAAGAAAACTCGGCATACTAATAAATACTCAACTAAAAATAAAATCAAATTAAAATAGTGCTTTAAAATAGATATTACTACACATCTCAGCGCAAATTGAGTTGGTCTTCTTGACTACGGATCATAATTCTCTATATATTAAAAGAGAAGTATTTTTAAGATTTTCTTTAATTAACTCTAAGTGATTTTCACTATAATGCATGAGAAGACTCTATTCCATATTTTGTACATGTGTCAGTCTGTGAGTTTTTTTTTTTAAAAAAAAATCACATTTATTGTCAAAATTTATTTCCTTTATTGTTTATATTACTTAAAACTTTCACGACTAATTTTGTTTCATAGCTTTGTGTAGGCAAATAAAAGCTCACGACCTATGTTTCACGATGGGTAATTACTGAAGTTCAAAGACCCTATCAACTTCGTGCTAGCAGCAATCAAAGCTTTTACTGAAGTAGAGGATTTTGCCCTTGAAGCCGAAGAGCTCAAAAAATTTTTAGGTTTTTTCTCAGCAATGGAAAACTTAGGCTTCTTCCTTCATCCAAGCTGCTTTGTGTCGACATTCAAGAAGGAAAAACACTGAGCTGAGACAAATTGAAAAAAAAAGAGGAAGGCGAGATTGGTTATGACGTGAGTATGATGCTGCCAAGGAGGAAGACGAGAGAACTCCTGTGTTTACAAGAACATAGTCTTCTTCTAAACTATGTTCTACGATATTTGGAAGGGCGGAAACTCGATTACGCAGACATGTTCCATCTCACAGTGCAACCTTCTAGGTTACGCAAGCCTCATGTGTTACCCAAGTTACCTCTTCCCCTTAGGTTTTCTTGCTGCTCCACACGTTTTTCTCTGTTTTTAAATCTCTGTTATGTTTCTCCAGAGATACATTAGAGACGTTTGGCTGAACTGAAAGCATAGCTAAGATTTTATTTGCTAAAATGGCGATAGCAATAATTGAAGATCAAACCTGAGGAGATGAACAAGTTGAAAACCCTGAGCCCGACCATGTTATTGGTCTGACTCCACATTCAGATTCTACACGAGTCACCATCCTTTTGCAGATTAATGAAGTCGAAGGCCTTCAAAGCAAGAAGAATGGCATGTGGGTTTCTGTCAAACCTCTCCCTAATGCTTTCGTTGTCAATGTTGGAGACATGATAGAGGTAAGCTTTATGGACAAGATAGAGAGATCAGATGGTATATATATTGTTGTTAATATGGTTTGTCTCTGTAGATTGCTACAAATGGGACCAACTGAAGAATAGAGCATCATGGGGGTAGTGAACTCAAGGAGAAGATTTTTATTGAGGCATTTCACAATATAGGAACGGGTAAAGAAGTTGGTCCTCTGAGAAGACTTGTGGAGAGGCATAAGGCTTTATTTTTCAGAAGTATGACCACTGATGAGTAAAATGTTTGTTCTCACGTGAGCGTGGTGGAAAAGCTTACATTGATGTTATGAGAATCTAAAGATTCACTGCCTTGAGACCAAAGAAAACTATGTCTTCTTGCGTTGTTCCTCTTGTATTATATATATATATACAATAGTATGTATACTCTTCTCTGTTTTCATGCAGAAAATCAATAAGACTATTCTTTTTTTACAATCGTATATTCATATATAGAAGGTTGGATCTGAGATGGGGCTGTTCAATATGGTAAAACCAAACTGTACCGATAGAACCGAATCGAAATAGAAAACATGGTTTGGTTTTGGTATATACCATACAAACTGAATGTATATGATTTTATAAAACCGTAGGATTTGGATATGTTTAGGAGGTTTATAACCGAATAAACCGAACAAAATCGATCAAAAGTAGAAACATATAAATATGTATATATTTTATATCAATGTATGAAAATCTATTTGTTATCTAAGTTATTTCTTTGCTAATAACTATACTATATTTCTTGCAGTAATAAAGCATCCCTAATTTGTAAAATACTTGAACTATAATTAAGTAACAATTTATTTTCTTAGTCTTTTATTTTGATATTTTTTCTTTATTTTAGTATTGATTAAATTGAAGTGAATATTATAAATTTGATGAACAACTGTTAGTGAAAAAATATCACAACTTTTTTCTTATCTATAAACGAATAGAGTTCGTGTTCAATTGAAGAAGCATGACTTGATGAACATTAAATATTTAGAAAAATTTTCTTTCATGCTTTTATTTTGTTTTTTTCAAAATTTATAGCTATTTTTTAATTCTAGATTGATTATTTTATTAGATGGTAGAAGCTTTCTTACTTTTCATTCTTTTATTTAAACATATAATATTTTTAATAAATTATTGTGTTGACAACATGACTCTTGTGTCAAGACAGCAAAGAACATTTACTGGAGGATCTGTCTTGTGGGAAATGTACCTCACGATCACACGACCAAGTATCACATTTGCGGTGAATAAACTTTGTCAGTTTTGCTCTGCTCCGAAGTCCTCTCATCTCAAAGCAGCTTATCGTGTTTTGAATTACTTGAAAGGCTCTATTGGACTGGGTTTATTCTACTCTTCGACTAATGATCTTGTCTTCACTGTCTTCACGGATGCTGACTGGAATTCGTGCAAAGATAGTCGGCGTTCCACAAGTGGATTTTGTATGTTTCTTGGTCAGTCTTTGATTTCTTAGAAATCAAAGAAGCAAGATACAGTTTCTCATTCCTTCGTCAAATCTGAGTATGGAGCTATGAGTTATGCGGTTCGTGAAGTTCAATGGCTCGTCAATATGCTCCGTGAGTTTGAAGCACCTTAGCTAGCTTCTGTGTCATTCTTTTGTGATTCCACTGCAGCTATTCATATAGCAAATTGTTAGAATAAATATAAAGGCAATCCAAGTCTCACATCGGATATTAGACAGAATAAAGTCTAATATATATAGCAGGTCCAATCTCACTTAATATGAGGCTTTTTGGGAGTAACACCCCAAGAACAAATCCGTGAGAGGCTTGGGCCCAAAGCCCAAAGCGGACAATATCATATTAAGCGAGGGATTGGACATCAGGTGACGGACGTTTGGCTCTAGTTGAGCGTCTGGCCTCCAGCACGGGCATCCGATCTGGCTCTAGTAGAGCATCTGGTCCAGTAGTGCGTCTGGTCCGTCACAACACAAATAATGCAGTTTTTCGTGAACGAACCAAGCATTTGAAATCAGATTGCCACAAAGTCCGTGATATGGTTAAGTGTGGATTGATCAAGACACTCCATGTCACTTCTACTAATCAGCTTGCGGATGTTTCACCAAACCTTTACATTCTGGTCTGTTTCATTATCTTATTTGGTAAGATGAGACTTCTGATTTCGTCGCCATCTTAAAAGGGGATATTAGAATCATAGTTTAGTTTAGTTCAGTTTAATCAAATGCAATGTATTCAATTGGTTTACTCATTCCGGTTTACCAATGTATCTATAAAGACGAAGCATTGTAACTGAAACTGTTTAACGAGAATAAAAAATTATTTGATCATAACAAACTCTTCTCGTCTTTTTTTCTTTTCTCTAGATTCTTGCTCAAGTAACAGACACCATCATGATATATTGAGAAGAAAAAAGGTAAAGAATAATTGAGAAAGAGAGGTCAACATCAAATCTTTGAAATCAAATCTCACATTAGACCAAATAGGCACGTGTCGATGTTTGATTGTCACAAGTATGCATAATCTTATCTTAGATTCCACTTGTGTTGTGTCCCTCTCAGTCTCCAACTCTTTTTTTTTTGCCCTTTCGCTCTTTCCACGAACCCAACATGAACAAGGCACCAGCTAAAACCCCATCATTGTGCAATATACAACATTATGCAAGTGCAGTCAAATAGTTTTTGGCTGCGCCTTATCTTTTGATGGTGAGATCTCTTATTTTCAACCAACTGTTTCGTGTTGGATTATAGAGTTGATCTCTTTGTACGTAAAGTCACCCGTGTTTGTGTTTGGTTGTAAAATCACAAAATAGCATCTACTAAGAATCATCATTTAGAAGTTGTTGAATTATATTTAAATTTAATCTTAATGCATAGAACAAAAGGTTGCTCAATCTCTAAACACGTTCATCATCCTAGACACAGGCCCGATTAAATATCTAACAAACTTTCAAAAGATTAGTGCGAAGGTTTAGTTCGTATAGAACATGATTGAATAGAAGAATATTTGATTATTTGACCATCGTGGCACCTGGCAAGTGGCAAGCAATGGACGGTTCATGGTTCATATAATATTTTTTATGCTCAAGTTGATAAAGTTAATCTACAAAAAAATTGAGGATCACTTTTTTTATTTCGGTTCTTCCTTCCAAGTGGATATTAACTAGTCAATTAAACCAAATCCGTTTAATTAATGATTGATTCCAACATTAACTGACATTAAGCATTACAATGCTGCCCAAACAATTTTCTTAATTATCTTACACTAAATTAAACTATGTCATAGATCGTTACTTTTATTTAGATTCCAGCTGACTCTTCTCTAATCCCATAATTAGAATTTTAAATTATCATTGTTGAAAGGATAAAACTCGAGAATCAACATTACTAGTAAACGATTCTTGAACCGCTCCATTTACACAATCGATTTCTTGCTTTATGAATTTTGTATCCACGAATATATTACATAGTCAATATCAACATTCTAACGTACTTAAACGACACACGCTACGATACGATACGATACGCCACGCCACGTTAGTGTGCCATACCAATAAACTTTGATGCTTAAAGATTCGTACCAAACAGGTTTAGATCTAAATCAGCAGTACGAGTCTGTAACCATACTAAACCATATCCAACCGGCTAACATTTAACCATGCAGTAAAAGCACGGTGCAATCAGATTATCTGTTATAACTTTCTCATCCGATTTAAAATCTGTTCATGTGCCCAAGAACGCATTGTTGGGTTAACAAGAGATATGTTTGTGTTCAACTTCCTCTTAACGAACGTAATACACTTTGTTTAACTCTTTACTTGTTACAAATCCATATAATAACATTGCCTAAAAATAATATGGGAAAATAAAAGGAAAATGCGTACTAACTTCTTAATCAGCTCTTTTTCTTCCCCGGCTTGAATTAAGAGCTGTTTAAAAAAACCTTAAACAAGAGAAAACTAAAATAGAAAAAATATTTAAAATGAAGAAAAATTACAATTAGGTATGTAACAATTTTATCTAATCTAATACTCTACTAATTAAATCTAATCAAGACACTTGATTACTATTCCTCCTCTTCCTCAAGTCAACCACCACCACGCTCACGTTATCGGAGCTCTGTCTCGCCAGAGCCAGCTTCGTCAACAGCAACGCCGCGTCCGAACACGCGTTGTGCGCCGTATCAGAGTCTCCTCCATCGGCAGCCGCAGCTGCAGCACCTTGAAGGCACATGCGAGCCACACCGCACGCCGTCTCGTTCGTCACAACGTCCCAGAGTCCATCACTCGCAAGGATCAAGCACTCGTCGTCGTCGGTTCGATCCGTTACCGTTACTTCCGGATCCGGAATCACGTACGGTTTTAAGTAGTTATCACCGATAGCTCTAGACATGGCGAGAACTCCTAGAACCCTAGCTCCGTCCCAGTAGATAACCCGCCCACCCGCTTGTTGGATCCGAATTAATTCATCGGGTCGATCCGGCTGTTACATCAAGATAACAAACTGTTAGCATCTCTGAAAACATTAAATCTAAAGAGATCACGGTAACGGCATCTATATAGCGTCGTTGTAACTAACCTTATGATCTGAAGAGAGAGGGATGGCTACACCGTTACGGCACAGCACGGCGCGAGAGTCTCCGCAATTAGAGACGACGATCTTCTCCGGCGTGACTAAAGACACGACGGCGGTGGATCCGACGGCGTCGCACTGAGGAGACTGCAACTCGCACCTGCATGAGCTCTTCACGCTCCGGCTCGCACCACCGTTAGAATCTCGCTGGCTAACTTCTCTATCCATCTTCTGGAAGCTCTTCGCCATCGTCTCCTTCCACACGTCGTCTTCCTCTCCGGCGCCGGACATAGCTTCGACGTCCTTCTTCACTATCTCATGCAACCGCTCTCTGCACTTCTCCGCGACGTGAGAGCAGCCGTGGCCGTCGAACACGCCGTAGAAGTGGAGATCCTCGGAGTTTCTCTGGATCAGCGAGTGGTGAACCGAGACGGCGTCTTCCATGTCTCTTCTCCTTCCGCAAACCGACGTCGTCCCGATCTTAGGTGCATCGGGGACGAATGAGCTCTCTGCTTCCGTCGTGGAAGTCCAAATCGTATTTGAATTCTTAACCGCCTTGTTCCTATCACTACGTACATTCGATTCCAGATCTTGATTTCCCGGTGTCTCGCGTTTCTGCCGCTTACGGGAGCTCTCGAGCGGAGGAGCGACGATCTTGATCGAAGGGAGTAGATCTATCCTCCGTCTAAGAGAAGCTCGAGTAGTTGAATCAACCGTAACCGTCGGTTCACTGTCTCCAACAACACCGCAGCAAATCCCAGCCATTTGATCTCAGTAACCACCACAATAAGCAACTTCAATAACAAATCAAAATCAACAAACAATTCTCAGATACAATCACTCTAAGATGAGAGGAGAGAAATAGAGAGAGAGAGATATTGAGCGTTAAGAAATGCAATGGGATTTTAAAAAGGAAAGGTTTGATTTAAAAAGGAAAGGGAGAAAAAGAAAAGTTTTTTTTTTTTTTGCGCATGGAAGGGTAACACGTAATTAACGGGCAGGGGGCGTGAATGAAAGCTTAAATGAGTTGCTGACCGTCACCCCCCATCAACGGGCAGCATCCGACACGTACCGTTTGGTGTGACGTTTCCATTTCCTGGTACCTAGATACAATCTCTGCCGTCCATTCTTCTTTTTTTTCTTTTTTCGGATCTATACACGTGTTCCCGAACGCCGTTAACGTGGCCCAATCAGAGGACGACACGGCTTAACGGTAACGACCGGCCTTTCTTGACACGCATGTGGTCCACCCCTTCGTTTTGTTCTTTTTCTTTTCGTTTGTTTGGTTTATTAAAATACAGAAAATATGCTGTTAATTTAATAAGTAGAGTCAGAGGTCAAAAATAATGGAAGAGTGACAATCTTGTTCTAAAATACTCGAGCTGCTTATTTATCAACTTTTTTCATAAAATAATCCTGAACCAATAATCACTGTGTTATACATGTAACAAAGTCTTTAGTAGTAGAACATTATATACTATTTCGATAAATATTCTCTTTTACAGTATTAGTATTAGATTTAATCGGATAGCTGTTTTATGACATAATTTTATATGGACAATACTATTAGTAGTTCAAATAATCGAAAATAAGTATGATTCCATAGATAAACGAAGAATTGGATACCCAAAAAAAACGGCAATGAGTTAATATCACAGTTTGCAACAAAAACATGCATTCTAAAATGATCAAAATTTAGATTTAGTACTTTTCAATTTCGTATGCTTGAAAATCTTATATTTATATTTGATGGGTTAGTTCAAGAGGCACCGAGTTACCTCTTAGTCATTTAGTTCTGACATTTACAAATTCATAATTATTAACTCGAAAATAAATATAACTATAAGATTAATATACATAGATCACATATGCAGGATTGATAATACTCTGCCTGCATATATTTCAGTTCATTCCCACGCATTCTCCAAGCAGATGCAGCCCTAATTATATCTGATTTATTTCAGAATACGTGCTTCTATATTTTTCGACAAATAAAATTATATATCAATAAAGAAAATGTTTGAGATAATTATTTATCGATAAAGAAAATGCTTGAGATATTTTGGTTTCGTACAGATCATTGATCAATTAGGTTTTTGTTTTCTTGTATTTTGTTTATGATTTCTCCTATGTGCTTAGTCGATAGTGTTGGATAATCGACACGTAGTAATGTTCGTCTCCCACTTGTGCTTAGATTTCAACTCGCATCACTGATTCACTTTCACGAAGAGGTGCATGCGACCACGTCTATATAATAATATTCGTCGTCGAATTCTTGTTTATTACGAAGAAAAAATCTGAAAATATATATTATGTACTAGATTCAAGAAGATACATACGCATATTTTTATATTATAAGATTGATATATCAGCAAGCTATTCAAAATACCTTAAGCTTTGTCAGAATGAAAGAAAAGATGGATCTTTTTCAAAAAAAAAAAAAAAAAAATCATAATATTACATGCAACACTGCGATCATTTTCTGTTGTGTTTATTATCTTTGTTGTTGCAATTATCTACATAATATGAGATCGACCAGTCATTTGTTGGGGAAACTGAAAACACATAATGCTCAGAAGTTTTAAGTTTTTATGGTGATGAAGAGCAAATAAAATTTTTAAATTGCAGTCCACTGCCTATAACCCAAACATCTAAAAAGCATATATTGATTTATATCAATTCATAAATACCAAACGAAAAAATACAACAAATGATATCATCAACTTTGCATCAACAGAACTTGCTGAAAATACTCAGCTTACGCGAATACAGTGGTCTGCTGAACAAATCAGCCAGTTGTGATTTTCCTTCCACGTGAAAACATTTTTAAAAATTTATTCAACTGGTTAAGTCTTTAGTGATTATCAGATTCACGTACGTTAATGTTTTCAATCAATCCTCTGATTTTGATCAGAGAGAAGTAGTCACACACTTGGAAGAAAAAAAATCTAACGCAAGCGAAAACAAGGCACGCGACGAAATCGCGGGTGGAAGAGAAGATGTCACTAGTACTCCTTCGCATTTTATGCTTTGGGCAAGTTGTGGGGCATGATATGCTGCATCTGCACCACACTAACTCCCTCGCATCCAGCTGTGACCAGACTTGAATGTGTCTACGTGAGCCCGTGAGAAAGTGCGAAACACGCGCCTTTCGCTGGGACCCAAACTCAGTCTGAAACTGACTCCTGCCTGCTCAAAGTATCTTGTTTTTATCTTTTTAAGATTTTTCTGTAGCCTCCGAGACGAGGCCTGAGCGACACGTTTACATTCTGACGTGGATGCTGTAAGATGCTTCCTCGGTGACTTCTCCATGACTCGAATTCGGCGCTTATCCACGTTTCAATTAATTACACGCATATACTTTGCTATATGTTGTTTTTCGTATTTATCTTTTAGACCTCGTAATACTTATTTGTTATATATACAGTCATATTGTTTTGATTCTCATATTATAACCCATAATTTATAAGATAATTCCAATTCGGATCCCTTCAAGAATTATGAAACTTTTTAATTTTACCACAAATTTGATACCATTTTTTATATTAATATTTAATGAATAAATAGTTCCACAGATGCCTTATTTTCTTTTTTGGCGTTAAATTATTTTTTTCTGTCCAACAATATTTTAAAACTAATGTTTGCTCCCTTCCCAAATATAGTTTTATTTTCATATTTTTCTTATTTCACAAACATATTTCTGTCTAAATTTTCATTATACTGTTTTTAATCAATATTAAAAATATAATGTTTAAGAATCTGACTAAAAATATTCAAATTATCAAAATGCTATTGTTGGATAGTTATTGAAAACATATAATCATTTTAATTATAAATATAAATATTTATTATATTCTTAATATATGCATTTTTATTTTAAGAAAAAATATTGTAAAAACAAACTAAGTATAAAAGACAAATTTAACTGAAGTTTAACTATAACTGGTTGTTAGATAATAATATCAACAAAAATTAATAAAATAATAAATTGTATTAAAAATACAGAAAATAGCCGTAGTTTCTATAACTTGGGTAAATTTTAGTTTCTAGCAGAAAAAAAAAGAAGAAAAAGTCCTTCTCTTGTATGGATTCCGTGAGAGCACACAATAATATAGTAGTAGAATACTGAATTTCTGAATGATATTTTTTACAAAAAAAGCAAGGAGATTGTAACACATGTCCTCTTTTGGTCTCAAGGAGCAGGTCTAATTTCACCAAAGCTTAAGGGACAGCAGGAAAGCACGACAACCCACTTGTACTACAACACGTTGCAAGTTTTAGCTGTCACAAGACAGACCTACCGCTACCGGCACGTGACGGTCAAAGGAAAGGCGTGTGGCCAGACCTGTAAGAAGAGATCACCGGGACTAACCTAACACATCGCGAAAATCGACCGGTCTCGCTCGACACGTTTGCATGTTTTTCTTGTTCATTTGATAACTCTTTTGTTTCTTTTTGTATTAATCAATAAGTACAAAGAGTTGGCCAGTTAGGTTGATTACATTAAATATTTGAATTAGGAGACTAAACTATTTGTACTAATTTGTACACGTAACCTTACTTAATTGTCTTGGAAACTTCTTTCCATATATGAATATATGATGATTCACCAGAAGGAATACGGCACTTCGTCCTAT
The DNA here is from genome assembly GCA_026261945.1 of Hirschfeldia incana. NCBI lineage: Eukaryota > Viridiplantae > Streptophyta > Magnoliopsida > Brassicales > Brassicaceae > Hirschfeldia > Hirschfeldia incana. The sequence continues at coordinate 1,060,709 of JABCMI010000005.1, forward strand.
GCATTATTATATGATTAGTTTAACTAATTTTAGTCTAATGCCAGATAACATCTGATTGGCCGTCCATTTTTTTTGTATTTTATGTTATATTTCATACTTTAATCGTCGTTAAACTTCAGGATGATTACGTCGATGTTCTAAAAACTTAAATTACTCTGCTTGTTAAACATGTTAACAAGAGACTACGAAATGCACAGCCAAATTCCCTAGGCATGAAATCTACCGAAAGTTACTTAAAGCACAGCTGTGCCTGCCGTATTGTATATTTTGATCCTCTGAAGATATACTAAATATAAAACTGTTAGCTATTTAATTAATTGCGTCTACTTTGACATTTGTATAGCAATAATATTATACATAATAACATCGTCGTGGAATCAGCATGCACCACCGTGACATTTTCCCAACATGCAAGCATTCAGTATACTATATCATCAATAATTTTCTAGTATTATTCTCTTTTTCAATCGAATTAAACTCCAGAACCTTGGACAACGGGCCCTACCACATTCACTATGGATTCTACAGAGATCAATCATGCGATATATAAAGAATCGAGAAATTGTTTACCTTCAGACCAAAAATGCACCAAAACAACCAAGTTTATTCGGCCATTGGTTTCTAATTTCTATCACTTTAATCTCATATCGATAAGATATGTATTTTCTAGTCATCGGTTTAATCGAACGCAATAAACGTTGACAGAAAAGATTGTAACCCAAATCAAAACGTAAAATAAGACTTCACGAAAAAAAACTTCACAAGGTAATCTAAAACCTTAAAGATACGTATGAAAACATGCAAATAAATTCTAGCTTATATACTCTAAAAAATATATAAATGGAAGATTTTCTAGGTATTATTTAGCCAAAAGCCTAATTTCCTTGGTTTGGGTTCAAGACTGTAAGATGATGCAGCCGGAGCCCAGAGTCATTGTTATCATCATGTTTACGATACACCATGACCCAAGTGCTATTTGGCAAATCCAATTTTAGAGAGCGACCCTTAGTAAGGCCCAGATAATGTGACCCAATATTATTTCTTTTTACATGTTTTCAACTTTTCATGTTTCACCCATCCTTTGGACAAAATAGAAACCGTAAAGCAGCACCAACTTTATGGATTTAGAAACACAACCATATCTTTTGTGACAATTAAAAGAAAGAAAGTTCGCAACTTACTATAACTTAACATTCTCGAAACTGTGATGAACTAACCATAAGTTATAGGGTTTAGATTTGAGTTCCAAATGGAAATAGCATGTGATGTGGGCAGAATTAGGGGTGGGCAAAATATTCGTAAAATTTGTTTCGATTCGTTATTCGCTTTGATCCGATCCGAAAAATCTGGATATCCGTAACTTTATAAATCGAAACAAATATTAAAATTCAATATCCGTCAAAAACAAGAGCGGACCCACGTTGATGGGTACGGGGTCACGTGCCCTCGACTAATTATATACAAGTTGCGTTTCCTTGTACTAAGATTTTGCGCAAGTATCTCAGTGGTCTCAATAGATATTTGCGGATATCTGATCCGATCCGGTAATATATAATACATGTATATTTTGATTATATTCAAAGTTCTATATGTATAAAATTATATAATTATTATTCTAAAATATGATTTGACGAATTTTATTCACATTATTACTTATATAAAAGTAATACATAAAAGAAAGAAAATTTTTTTATGATAATTATATTTTCTTTTTAAGTTTTGTGTTATTATAATTGTTAGCTAAGTTTATTTTTTTATAAAATATATAGATTTACTAATTATTTTAATTTTTATCTTATATATCATGTAAAAATATATTATACAAAACACATATGCATCGAAATTTTAAGATTATTTGTATTAATCAAAACATATGAGATATTCGTGAGTATTCGCAAATATCCGCAAATATCTATTTATTTTCCGAATATATATTTTTCTGAATATCCGTATTTCTCCGAAGCAAAGCAAATACAAAAATTAAATATCCGTAACATACAAAGCAAATCACAAATACTTTCGATAACCTGGATATCCGATCCGTGCTCTGCAGAATTGTATCAATTTTTTAATGTGTTACGTCCGTTACACTCCCATACAACTATTTTCATTCGAACCTCAGCACACTCTAATATATATTGACGTATGGTTAATTCGTTCGGAGTTAAGACTTTTCAAACCCAACCCTATCTTATTTTGGATGCTCTAACTCTTTTATATCTATCTCTTTCACCAGCACAACATAATAAACCATTCCTAGTCGAGCATCCTCGCCATCACCATCTATCTATATAGTTAGTACGGAAACGACGACTTTTTTCCTTTTAGGAACTCTAGTTCTGGACAATTCACAGCGTGGTATTGACATGTGCATCTTATTCTTAATTGATCCCTAATATCATCAATATTGGGATGGTTCATGCATAGTGCATCAAAGCATTGTTTCTGATTACAGATATTATCAATAAGTAGAACATCTCTGAGTTTGAGTTTATCTCATATACTAAGCTCCGTTTCCATGCCTCCTATCAATAGTCCAAATATAGTTCTTTCTATTTATATACTTTTTTCTGTAACGCTTTCCTACTTTTTCTCAACTATACTCTCAATAATTAAAAGCTCTAACCACATTTTATCCATCCCGAAACATTCTGTTTTTCTGTTCGTTTTTATTATAGTTTGAAACTTGATATAAAATCTATGAACGCATATATTCGAAAGTCCTCTTTATCGTTGACTGAGGCTATCTCCGTCATTTGTGTGTTTCAAATCACGTGTCTACCTCTTCTTCCTTTTATGTGTGTTAACCTCAGAGCTGCCACTCTAAAAAAAGGGAAAAAACCAAAATAGCTTCTAAAAATAAAAACAACCTCACCCACCGTCGGGGGTAATTCCGTAAAATCCTAACAGAACTCCATTCCCGCGGCGTAGCAAGAGGGTAGTTCTGTAAATTACGCAATATCCACTCGGTGGAGTTAATTTAACGGTGTCGTTTTCATCTCCTTTCCACCAAAAAACATGAAACTGAATCGCGGCGGTGGAGAGCACGGCCACCACCACCCCCACCACCACGACGCCCTGAAGTTTTCCAGTTTCTTCTTCATGCCGGAGCGGCCACGCGAGTATCTCCTGCTCTTCACACGCTTCTCCGTCCTCACCTGCCTCATCGTCTCCGTCTCTCTCGTCCTCCGCACCACTTTCCTATCCTCCTCCGCGCCGGAATATTCCTCCTCCTACGGTCTCCGTTTCCCCGCCGTCCCGCAGAAAGCCACAGCTCTCCCGCCGACAAGATCCACCGGACCGCTCACCATCTCCCACGTCCAGTTCTGTATCGCCGGAGCAGCCGAGACCTGGCTCGATCGGAGCCAATACACCTCCTTATGGTGGCGAAACGCCACCCGCGGATTCGTCTGGCTCGACAAACCGGTGAAAATCCCTCAAAACAATTCCGATAACCGGTTCTCAATCCCGGTTAAAGTCTCCGATCCAGGATGGACCCGGTTCGGTTTCTCCAGCTCGAAAGCCGCGGTCCGGATCGCGCGCGTGATATGGGACAGCTACCGCCTCAACCTCCCCGACGTTCGGTGGTTCGTGATGGGAGACGACGATACCGTCTTCTTCGCAGATAACCTCGTAAAGGTCCTCGCCAAGTACGACCACGAGCAGATGTGGTACATCGGGGGGAACTCGGAGAGCGTCGAGCAGGACGTGATGCACGCTTACGACATGGCGTTCGGCGGCGGGGGGTTCGCGATCAGCCGGCCGCTCGCGGCGCGTCTGGCGAACGCGATGGACGGCTGTCTCCAGCGGTATTTCTACTTCTACGGTTCGGATCAGAGGATCGCGGCTTGCGTTAGCGAGATCGGCGTCCCGTTCACCGAAGAACGCGGGTTTCACCAGGTGCGTTTTCTGTTTAGGCACGTGTCGGGGTTGCGATTGGTTTGTTTGGTTTAACACGTGTTGACATTGTCTTGATCTCGTTTGTTGGAGCCCGACAAATTCAAAAGGGTTTAGAAATTAGATGCGGAGAAGTGCTTGTGTTAAGTGGATTCTCGCCACGTGGATTTTCTTGACTTGTTTGTGTATGGAGCTAAAGAAATCTCAGTGGTCAAACGTGATAATTAATAATCACTTTAGGTTAGTGCTAATAAAAGCATTTAGGAGTTGATTTATTGAGTAAATTACATGAATGTTGACCTGGAATAAGAAAATTGTGACACATTAGGACTTTTGTCTCTGAAACCTGACGTATATAATACGTTCATCACTTAAATAAATTGAAGTGATAGTTTATGTTTATATGAATACTATCCGACCGTTTTTATTTTTCCTTTGTTTTTTGTTCAATGAATGGTCTTAATTACAGGTGGTCCTATGAATGTTGGAGAAAATTGATTTTTTTATTTATTGGGTTTTTAAAAAATTGGTGGAGCACATGATTCTGTCATGTTAGGATACAAAGCTTTTAATCATGCCTGCTTTGTTTTTAAATCTATTGTTCCAGCCAAAAGCTTGTTGTTAATCATAGTTCTGTTTCTAAGATATTAATGTTTATACCTGAACCGTATATATGTGCGTGTCATCATCACTGCGACACCACATGTAGTGTCCCTCACGGAAAGTTTCAGTTTTAGGTTACTAGTGTCAGGGAAATTCAACATCTGCATGTTCTGTTGTCCAGTCTATTATTTAAAAGAACTATAATATCTACTATTTGTGTTGTTTTTGGACTAACAGTTTGTGCTGTGTTGAAAACAAAATGTATTGGCAGCTTGACATAAGAGGAGATCCATACGGGTTTCTAGCAGCGCATCCATTAGCACCGCTTGTATCGCTGCATCACCTTGTTTACTTAGATCCCATGTTCCCCAACAAAACCCCCATCGAGTCTTTACAAGCCCTTATGAAACCTTACACGTTAGACCCGCATAGAATACTACAACAGGTTCATTGCTACGACCGCAAGCGCCAGTGGTCCATATCCATCTCGTGGGGATACTCCATTCAGATATACACTTACTTCTTGACCGCTAAGGAGCTTGATACGCCGCTGCAGACCTTCAAAACGTGGCGGTCTTCGAGCGATGGGCCTTTCACGTTTAACACACGGCCCTTGAAACCTGACCCGTGTGAGCGTCCCGTGACTTATTTCATGGATGGAGCAGAGGATGTGAGGGGTAGTGGGACGAAGACTTGGTATAGCGTAGGGGATAAGAAGTATGGGCATTGCGGAAAGAGTGAGCATTCTCGGGTGACCAAAGTGAAGAGGATATTGGTGACTTCGATGAAGATGGATCCTGAGTATTGGAACAAGGTTAGTGCTTTTTTGTTTGTTCCATGTTTTGTATTTAATCAGGTTTTGAAGCTTTTATTTATATTTCTTTTTTTCTGTTGTTGACACTTGACAGGCACCACGGAGACAGTGTTGCGAGGTGATGGAAGGGGGAGGAAGAAGAAATGAGAAAGAAATGTCGATAAGGATTAGAAAGTGCAGATCTTCGGAGATGATATGAAAGCAACGTTTTGGTTAGAGAGATACATTTGCACATACGAGACTTCATTTAGATTCAATCATAGTTGCATTCCTAAATATCTGGTACCATGAAGTGATGATTTACTCTTATCAATTCAGTCTGCAAACATGTGTTTCTTTGTATTATTAGTCTAAATAATATCGAATCTCCATAGTTTTACTCATAAAATAAGTCAGGATTTAACCGTTCATAACATTTGTGTGAGGTGTGTATCAAATCTTTTCAAGAGACTTGAACTCGGAAGTAAACTTCAACACACACACACACACGTTTTTAACTAAATTCGAATAATAGTTTTTGTTAAGTATAATGTGTAAATGAATGTTTACAATTCGTTAGGAGATCCATGTTTATAAGGTTCCAAATTCAATAGCTTAATATAATGATTTATAATCCATAGATTCGGCGTTTCCCAGTTGTACAAAAAGGCCATTAGCAGCATATTATGAGATCTGTGTCACTATAGAATAATATTACTACAATCGAACCCAATTCGGACCAGCGTCAAAACGAATCCAAAAAACTAGCATATCTTATGTATATATATATCATAAGTAAGATTGGCCTCTTGTTGTTTAGACATTATACTAAAATCAAACCAACCGAACCAAACCAAATTAACAGTAACTAACCAAAAAAAACAGGTTACCTGATAACAAATAAACGCGTATCGTTTTATTTTATTGTCTTCTGATGGAAGTAGCCGAAGTGTTTCCAACCAAACCTCAGCTAACATTGTTAGAGACGGCGGATAGGAATTTGCATGGTTTTGCTAACACGCAAGTTTATGTCACATATTTTTACAAAAAAATAATAATAAGGCTCGGAAGGCATTGTCCAAGGTAATTGTTATCATTATAACTTAGAAGTCCATGTGATCATGATAACTATACGAAAGAATACTATTAGAACATAATTTTTATTAACTTCTATTATGTTTGTGTGGATGGCAAAATCGAAATGTTTAAGGTTTCACTTTGGCAAATGATCCCCTAGACCAACATAAAATATAATTAAACTAAGATAAACTGAACCAAATAAATATATCGCTTGGGCTTTACATGGTTAGTTTCCCTTCGAGTCGAATTATCATGCATAGACTATATGCTTAAAAACATATATGCTATTCTCATATGATATGATCGGCAACCTAATTATTAATTAATCGTATATTTATCTGTACTATCACGGCCTAATTTTGGTGCATTAGCCATTACTGCCAACAATTTGGACAAAATTGGTTAATTTTAAACCATTCATTTTCTTTTGCCATCCACATGGCATCATTACGTGCACTATTATATTATCAGGAGAAAATAAATAAATGACGTGTAGTATAATCGTATTTTCTTCACAACGTTCTATATATTATATTGACTTATCGAAAAATTTCAACTTTAAAAAACACGTACAGTTACGGTAGGTGCAGTATTGATAAACTGCCATTGCGTTAGAGACGAGTCAGTCCAGACCTTTATAACATAAAACGTTACAATCCTTTTTTCTTCCATCTTCAAACGATAGAGTCAAAACTAACATTCGATCAAACAAACCAAAAGGAAGAGAGGAGAAGAAATATATAATTGGTGATGGAGCAAGCAAGAACGAGTTCGGATTCTGTGGTGTCAGAATTTGAAGGAACAATACTAAAGAGCCAAGATCCATTCTCTTACTTTATGCTCGTTGCTTTCGAAGCATCTGGTCTTATTCGTTTTGCCGTCTTGCTATTTCTCTGGCCCGTAATCACACTCCTTAACGTTTTCAGCTACAAAAACGCCGCCCTCAAGCTCACGATCTTTGTATCCACGGTCGGTTTACGCGAACCGGAGATTGAATCCGTGGCCAGAGCCGTCTTGCCGAAGTTTTACATGGATGACGTAAGCATGGACGCATGGAAGGTTTTCAGCTCGTGCAAGAAGAAAGTCGTGGTGACGAGAATGCCTAGAGTTATGGTGGAGATGTTTGCAAAGGAGCATCTCATAGCCGATGAGGTCATTGGTTCGGAGCTGATCGTGAACCGGTTTGGTTTTGTCACCGGTTTGATACGTGAAGCCGATATCGATCAATCTGTTTTGAGCCGTGTCGCTGATTTGTTTGTCGATGAAAGGCCTCGTATAGGTTTTGCAAGACCGGGCAAGGCGATTCTATCGTTATGTGAGGTAAAGATTGCATCCTTGCATGAAATATATGCAGACAAAAATGCTGGCTACACTATTTTTAAAAACAATTTGATTATTACTACCAAGAAAAAAAAACAATTTGATTATAATATTAAAACTATCGAGAATATTACATAGAGGTAAGAGGATCATACAACAGCATAACAACTACATTTCTGAAATATACTTCCTGTCTCCACCAGAATGTTTTTAGGTTCATTATATAATTTACAAATCTTTGTATATTCTACAGAAGCAAATGCATTTATTTCAATATATTTCTATAAATTGCTACCAAAACTAAAGTTAAATCTTCACATATAGGAGCATATTCATGCACCAATTCCGGAGAACTACAACCACCATAACCAACAACTTGAGCTACGGCCACTTCCGGTGATATTTCACGACGGACGCCTTGTCAAACGGCCAACTCCAGCCACCGCTCTCCTCATCCTCGTTTGGATCCCATTCGGAATCATCCTCGCAGCCATCAGGATCTTTCTTGGATCCATTCTCCCACTATGGGCAACACCGTACGTCTCAAAGATATTCGGCGGCCAGATCATCGTCAAAGGCAAGCCTCCTCAGCCACCATCGCCCGGACACTCCGGCGTTCTCTTCGTGTGCACACACAGAACCCTAATGGACCCGGTGGTATTATCCTACGTGCTCGGACGCAGCATCCCGGCTGTTACTTACTCTATCTCGCGCTTATCCGAGATCTTATCTCCCATCCCAACCGTCCGGTTAACAAGAATCCGAGATGTAGACGCCGCGAAGATCAAACAGCAGCTGTCTAAAGGCGATCTAGTTGTTTGTCCCGAGGGAACCACTTGTCGCGAACCGTTCTTGCTGAGGTTTAGCGCGCTTTTCGCGGAGTTGACGGATAGGATCGTTCCCGTTGCTATGAACTATAGAGTCGGATTCTTCCACGCGACCACGGCGAGAGGATGGAAAGGTTTGGATCCGATTTTCTTCTTCATGAACCCGAGGCCGATTTATGAGGTCACGTTCTTGAACCAGCTTCCGGTAGAGGCTACGTGTTCGTCGGGGAAGAGTCCGCATGACGTGGCGAACTATGTTCAGAGGATCTTGGCGGCTACGTTGGGGTTCGAGTGCACTAACTTCACGAGGAAGGATAAGTATAGGGTTCTTGCGGGGAATGACGGAACGGTGTCCTATCTATCGTTTCTTGACCAGTTGAAGAAGGTGGTGAGCACTTTCGAGCCTTTTCTCCATTGAAATCAAATTTGTAAACTACTATAATCTCCCTTTTTTAGTTTATTTCTCTTGATTTAGTTTTGCTTGTGATTAAAGTCTGGATTGAATTTTGTTTTAATATATGTTTGTGTTTGTATTTTTGTTTATAAATGTTATTCTTTTTCAGATGTGAAACCAACTCCCCATAACTATTGTTGAATAAGTTGGGGATGAATAGTTTTGTTAATGTGAATTAATTGTTGATTTTTTTCCCGAATGTTAATTGATTGCAAGGACTATATTTGTCAATTAATTTATCTATTGAGAGGTTCAATCCATCATATTCCCTCTGTTTTAGGTTTTCTTTTGGCTCAACATCAACTTTTATTTACCAGAAAAGATGAACACAAGATTACAACCACAATCGATTTTAACCCAACATATAAACGACGAGATCTGATAACACCTAGGAACACTAACTTGGTACCTACGCAATCCTCTGTTTTAAGTTATATGTCTTCAAATTCAGTAAAATTTATTATTTTTTTTTATATTTAATTTGAGGTAAATCAATCATTCGAGTCTTATTAGTTTAAGATTCACCTATGTATAGCATTCAAATAGTTTGAATCAGATCCTCAATTATCTTTTTTCTTTTCTTCTAGTATCGAGTAGCTAGCACTCTTTTGTGATGCACAAACTAGCTAATGCATGAAAAGGTTAAGAGTCATCGGGTCATGATTTACCATTTATTTGGCTCTGATTAGAGAGTCACTGAGGACTCAGTCTCATACAATCTCAACGTCATTAAGTTCATAGTCACATTATTATTATTATTATTATTTTTTTGACTGCAAAAGGCATATAGTATTTTGGTGGATTCCTTTTTATCAAGACGTATACGACTATACCAAAATAGTACAGATCTTGATTTACGAAACATTGCTAAAGTACTAATATTGTTATTGGCGCACACACATAATTTCATTTCTGCATAGTAAAATAAAATTCCTCCATAATTTATCTCGGAAAGAAAAAGAAAAAAAAGTAAAAGTAAATAAGAAAGCTTGCTGTAATAAAATAAATAAATAAATAAATAAATAAGTGTTTCGTTTTAATTTTTAAGTTATTTTACTTTACTTTCCATATTTTGATCGTCTTCCTTCCACATCTGCTGAGCTGAATCTGGGTTTGGTAATTTGATCTCTCGCAGCACCTGTGGATTGATTGATTCTCGAAGAAAACATCGGCGAAGCTTTCCCGCGTAATCACTCTCTCTCTTAGCTTTGTTTACTTCATTCATTCTAGATCGTTCTTTCGTTACTACTAGTACTACTACTAGGTCTTGAATCCATCTGCACAGATCTCTGATCTTCAATCCCTGCGTCGATGATCCTTGAGCTATAAAGCTCTGTGTTGTTATCAATTCCAAATCGGATTAGCTTTATCTTCAGCTCTAAGAAGCTTTAAAACGCAGATCTCGTCGTGGTCGGATACTATCTTTTTGCTGATTATCTTCAGGTTACCTTTTTGAGCTCAGCTAGGGTTCGTGTGTGTGTGTACCTCTAGCTTCTTTTCGATTCGTTATATGTATATGGAATTTTACCTGTTGAATCGTAGTTTCTAGGTAATCGAGCATCGAACTTAACTTTAGGGATTGGAATTAAAGCTTAAATATTTGTAATCGTTTCAAGGTGTCAGAGCTTCTGCGTTATAGGATCCCAAATGCTACATCTAGGGACTTACTAATTTAATGCTTCTAAGATTTTTTGGTTTCAGGCCTACTCCATGTGCTGTGTGCCTAGCTCTTTTATGATTTCTATGCTCATTTTTAGCTTTCCTTCTTTAGATGTTTATCGTTTGATTCTTTTGCTTATAAACTACCGCTACTGAAATATTAAAGGTTCTCTCTTGTTTTCTCTTAACTGGTTCAGGTGGGAGCTTTTGATGTCTAAACGTGTTATTGAGGTTCTTCTGGGGTCTGTCTTGCTTTGAATAAAATAAAAAAAAATGAGTTACACGTCTGGGAGTGATGATCGTATGCACCGCCGCAGCTTCTATGACGAATCGTATTCACCAGCTGGTGATAATAATAGCTGCAGAAGCAGAGGGAAAGGAAGTTTTCTGAAGAAAGGACCATGGACCTCAGCTGAAGACGGGATTTTGATTAATTATGTCAGGACGCATGGAGAGGGTAACTGGAGCTCTGTGCAGAAGCACACTGGCCTTGCTCGTTGTGGGAAAAGCTGTCGTCTCAGGTGGGCTAATCATCTCAGGCCGAACTTGAAGAAAGGAGCGTTTAGCCCAGATGAAGAACGGCTCATTGTTCGAATGCACGCCGAGATGGGGAATAAGTGGTCGCATATTGCTGAGCATGTAAGTAGTATAACAAAGACCAGAAGAACATTTTTTTTGTGGTTGCTACTTGATAATAATGGTGTTCATTTCATTTATTGATCTTCTTTCTTTTGCCAGTTGCCTGGTCGAACAGATAATGAGATAAAGAATTATTGGAACACTCGTATCAAGAGGCGACGCCGAGCAGGCTTACCACTTTACCCTCCTGAACTCCATGTTGAAGAAGACCTGCAGTGGAGTGAGGAGTATACCCCGAGCAATCTCACCAGGGCAGATAGAAGAAGAATACGTCAAGATTGCTTGCTGTTGGGGAATTCCAAAGCTGATGTCTTGTTTGATGATCTGAGTTTTGCTACCAGCTATTTACCTGGAGCTTCTGACGTATCAGATCTGTTCGAATGCAACATGCTAGGAACTGGTGGAAGTAGTTCCCCGTACGAAAGCTACATGCCACCGATCTTGCCTTCCCCAAAGCAACTTCATGAATCTGGATCTCTGTTTCCTATGTGCAGCAGTAACATAAAGCAAGAGTTCCCCTCTCCGGAACATTACCAGAACGCTGCTCCACAGAAGAATCCAAGATCTTGCAGTATCTCGCCTTGTGATCCTCCTTACGGAAACCAACATTCACCTGATGTGTTGATGATTCCAAATAGCCATACCTATACGGATGGCATGCTTCTTACTTCTAAGCCCTTGTTTGGGGCAGTGAAGCTGGAGCTCCCTTCATTCCAATATTCAGAAACTAGTGAATTTGATCTGTGGAAGACGACGACACCGTCACCTCCACACTCATCAGATCCTCTTGACTCTGTTGATGCTTATATTCAATCTCCGCCGCCATTGGAGATAGTGGAAGATGAGTCAAACTGTTACTCGTCATGCGACACTGGCCTACTAGATGATATGTTACTTCCCACCAATGCCAAGATTAAAACAAGCGCAAAGCGTAGTTTGGCTCTCCCCGAGATTCCAATTCCCACGCAACTTAGTGCAGGTGAGATCAAAGTCCCTCGTTGATTGGTTTCTTTAGTTTCTGTCTTTGGTGTCTTGTGGCTGAGAGTCTCTTTTGTTTTTCATTTCTGTTGATGATTCTGCAGGGAACGTTGTGAAGACAGAAGAGTATGATCAGGTTTGGGAACAAAAGAGAGTCGTCGATGTAACACGGCCTGATGTTTTACTTGCAGCGAGCTGGCTAGACCAACAAGGCTGTTTCGGGTTTGTTAGAGACTCAAGCAGCATGAGTGATGCACTTGCGCTTCTTCTCTCTGGTGGTGAAGACATTCAAAACAGTTACGTGACTGTTGCGTCATCATCAGGTCAAGCACATCAACAAGGAGTTGGGTCTTGCACATGGACTACTATGCCTCCTGTTTGGTCCTTGTAACAAAGGAAAATGAAACCACATCACAGTTTGATCTTTCTGTAATTCTCATGCTATACTTCAATTCCTTTGAGAACTTGCTGTTTGTTATAGTTGAGACTTGAAACAAGGTTTATAAACTTACGGTTTGTTAAAGTGAGATTTATATGGTTTAGTTTGTAAAATTGATAAATCAAATATTTTAAATCGTATCATAAACTCAAACAATACACTAATTAGGTAAATAAAAGTATTAAGTTTGTGATAGTAGCTTAATAATATATCATGATATCAGAAGCAAATGAATCATTACAGATAATAAAAGGTTCAAGGTCTTGATCTTGCAAAGTAACAGCCCTCAAGAGGATTACAACCCAAAATTCTCATGGAGCTTCCGGTTTAAGATTTAGACTCCGGTTTTCTTGCTTCTGATGATTTCCTTAAGCTCTGCAAACTTCTTCTTGCATTGAATCACCGTCTTCCCAGGTACAGCAGCAGCTACTCTCTCCCATCTTTGGCTTGTCTCCTTGGGGAATGTCTTCAAAGCCTGAACCAAAGCTCTTTCTTGCACAGCAGACCAACCATCTGTGTTTGTGTCTGAACTTCCACTTGCTTCACCGTTGCTGTCTGAGCTTTGACCAGCAACAGGCTCCTTAGAGGGTGTTTTTACTACCTTTGCTGTGGCCGGTAGAGATTCTCCGAGCTCCTCTCTGGTGGAGAGAGGGGAAGCGATTGTAGCAGTGGGTTTCCTCTTCTCGAGGAACGAGTCAAATGCTTTGGAGGAATCTGGTTTTTGGAGAAGAACGGTCTTGGTTGCTTTCAGAATCTCTTCAACGGATCTTCCTGTACCGATGTACTCTGATATAACTTCCCATCTCCGAGATGTTCCCTTTGGGTATTTGATCATTCCTTTCCTCAGCATATCAATCTCTTCCTTGCTCCATGGCTGTTTCTTCTGAGTGCTGCTCTCCAACACAGAAACTCGCTCTGCTCCGCCACCGTTGGTTTTCTCGCTTTCTTTCTCTTTAGAGCTGGCTTCTTCTTGGTCTTTACTATTGTTACTGCACCCTTCTTTGATCACCTTAGCTAGTTCTAACCCTTCTTTGTTTCCCATCTTATCGCATAGACTCTGCAGCTGCTCGAAGTTAAGCGTCATGCATAGATTCTCTATATCTTCCTCTGAGATGTCGAGCAGACGCTGAGTCACCACAGGAGCTGAGAGAGTTCTGAGACGGTTCCTTTCTTTGCGCATGAGCTTCTTCTCCTTCTCCTTAGTCTTCTTCTGCTGCTGTGCAGATTCCACCGCTCGCTTTTCCTCTTCCTCTTTCCGCCTCTTCTCTTCCGCAGCAGCGACAGCAGCTTCCTCCTCCTGTTTCTTCTTAGCCATAAGCTTAGCGTCTTTCTTCTGCTGCTTCTCAGCCTTCTCTTCCTCTTTCCTTTTCACAATCCTCGGGTCCTTTCTATACGCATTGTCGACAAGAGTCCGGATCCTAGCGTGTTCCTCTTTTCTAGCCTTGGCCGTTGCTCTAGCGTTCTCCTTCTCCATCCACCTCCTCTCCTCGCGTGAATCCGCTTGCTCGAGATCATGCTCCTCTTCGTCAGGAAACTCCCTCCAGCTCTTGAAAGCGTACCAGAAGTTGTAGAACCTATCAACGTCCTTGAGCTTCGTGTTCTCATCTCCCAAATCAGGTATACGCTGATTCACCGACCACCTAGCGTTCCTCTTGAAAGCCGGACCAAACACCTTGAAAAAGTCCTGCGGCGCGCAGTCCGTTGGGACCTCGTCATCAAACTCATCTGTGGAGTCGAATATCCTCCTCTTTAATGGATCCATCAGCACCTCATAAGCTTCTTGAATCGACTTGAAGCGAGACTCAATCTCCTCTTTCTTAGCCTCCTTGGCTTCTTCAGTCTCCTCCGCAAGAAGGAGACTAGCCATCTTATCCGGATGATGCTTCAGCGCAGCTTCGCGGTAGCTTTTCCTGATCTGGTCTTCTGTCGCAAGATACCTTAAGTTGCTTAACCCCAACAAAGCATAGTGGTCTTGCTGTTGAGTGCCGGACTTCTTCTTTCCTTTGTTGGAATATGAGTTGAATGAAGGAACGTACTCCTTCTCTTTATCATCTCCAGCTTTCTTATCATCACCTTCGCTGTCTGTAGGTTCCTCTGCACAGCCATGGAGCTTGAGAGCAGCGGAGTGGAAGGCGTGACCAGCAGGTTCGCGGTTTAAAGCCTTCACAGGAAGTGAATTGGAGGAAGCATACAACGGCTTTCCATCCACAAGCTCCTCGGAGTATGTTATTAGCTTAACGGAAGAGACACTTCTCAGGCTCGGCATGATGAAAAATGGTTCAGATTCTGTCACAAAGATTACAGAGATATTGTTAGCATATTAAACGGGTCAGGTCAATATTCATCTACATATGTTAACCTACCAGCAGCAGTAGAGAAAGCTAAACTTGTATATTAGTAAAAGCTATGACTTGAAAAAAGATACACAGGCCAAGCCTCAAATCACAATACCAACAGATTACAAATTCATTTGATCTCTATCAATAAAATATTATCCAAGAAGATATAAACTGGAGAAAAAAAAATTAAAACGCACTATAAAAAGATAAAACAAAAGGTGCACACTAAATTAACTGAAATTCAAGATTGTTTTACATCTACATCATGTTTAACACAAGAAGGAAAAATGCAAAAGCAACATATAAGACAGGACTTGATTGGGGAAGAACAAAGGCCATACAGACAAAATGATGCAAGTAGTACAGATCCAGTAGTAAAATCAAATAAACAAGCTTTGTTACAAATATGTTTTGAACTCTAAACCACAGTGTCTCATATGGTTACTAAGGAAAATGATTGTACACGTTTGTGATTTAGACCCACTTGGAAAGAGGATTAAATAGCTCAACTAGTGCAGTCATAGAAAATAACTAAATCAAGTAATCCAGAGAGTACCGCCATGAAAACCAGATAAGCCCTAAGAATTTCAAATTACAAGGAAGACAAAATAATCTAAGCCCTTGTTATTACAAGACATAGTAATAACAAATCCATTTCTCTAAGGATAGTGGTTTCTCAAATCGACGATTTTAAAAATAGCAGATATAATAAAAAAATATACTTTTTCGACTTAGCACACAACAAGAGATGATCTTTCGATCTGATAACAATCATAACTCGAAAACGACAGTTAAATCTACTTTTTCTTACCAGACACTCCGATCTGTCGGTCGGAAGCCGCTCAAGCGATTACTTTCCGCACGAGCTTCCTCCAACCTGCGGCTGTGAAGGAGAGCGACAATCAGAAAAAAAAAAAAAATCTGCCTTCAAAGGAAATGACGGCGGTAACGATTTGCTGATGGGGGAAGAAAGGGTCTATCAGATTATAACCTGTTTGGTTGTCTGAAAAAAAAAATCTTTTCTTTTCATTTTCACCGTCTCGCAAATAGTTTTGGGCTAGGCCCATTTAACTCAATTATTGGGCCCTACTCCAGTATAGTCTACGTTTTACCAAACTAAGTAATCACCGGCGGAGAAGAAGCAATGGCAACCGGAAGCCTCGTGCGGCGAGTGGCTTCGACGCCGTGGAACGCGCGTCTTCGAGAGCTCGCTTCCCAATCACTCTTCTCCGAATCTCTCACCCTCTACCGTTCCATGCTCCGCTCAGGCTCCTCACCCGACGCATTCTCTTACCCTTTCACTCTCAAGTCATGCGCCGCGCTCTCTCTCCCTACCTCCGGGAAACAGCTCCACTGCCACGTCATCAGATACGGCTGCGTCGCCGAGCCGTTTGTTCTAACCGCTCTCATCTCTATGTACTGCAAATGCGGTTTATTAGATGATGCACGCAAAGTGTTCGACGAAAATACTCAATCGCATCAGCTCAGCGTTTGTTACAACGCTTTGATATCTGGCTACACGGCGAATGCCAAGGTAGCTGATGCTGTGTCTCTGTTTCGGACGATGAAGAGGAGAGGTGTTTCGGTTGATTCGGTTACGATCCTCGGACTCGTCCCTGTCTGCACGGTTCCTGATTACGTCTGGTTCGGGATGTCTCTTCACGGAGAATGTGTTAAACAAGGGATGGACTCTGAGTTAGCAGTTTTGAATAGCTTTATCACTATGTACATGAAATGCGGATCAGTTGAGTCTGGTAGGAGGTTGTTTGATGAAGTTCCCGTGAAAGGTTTGATTACATGGAACGCTGTGATCTCTGGATACGCGCAGAACGGACTAGCTTACGATGTTCTGGAGCTTTACGAGGAGATGAAATCTTCTGGTGTTCGTCCTGATCCTGTGACTTTGGTTAGTGTTCTGTCGTCTTGTGCTCATCTTGGAGCTCAGAAGGTTGGTCAGGAAGTGGAGGTGTTGGTTGAGGCGAGTGGGTTTGCGTCTAATGTGTTTGTTAGCAATGCGTTGATCAGTATGTACGCTAGATGCGGCAACTTGGGGAAGGCAAGGGGTGTTTTCGACGTGATGCCTGTGAGAAGCTTGGTGTCGTGGACCGCGATGATTGGTTGCTATGGGATGCATGGGATGGCTGAGATGGGGGTTAAGCTTTTCGATGAGATGATTAGAAGTGGGATAAGACCTGATAAGACGGTGTTTGTGATGGTTTTGTCTACGTGCAGCCATTCAGGGCTGACGGAGAAAGGTTTGGAGTTGTTTGGTGCGATGAAGAGAGAGTATAAGCTGGAGCCTGGTCCTGAACACTTCGCTTGTGTGGTTGATCTACTCGGGAGAGCTGGTCGATTATATGAAGCCATGGAGTTTATAGAGTCGATGCCTATTGAACCGGACGGTGCTGTTTGGGGAGCTCTGCTGGGTGCCTGTAAAATCCATAAGAATGTTGATATGGCAGAGTTAGCTTTTGCAAAGGTGATTGAGTTTGAACCGATGAACATTGGCTACTATGTATTGATGTCGAATATATATACAGACTCGAATAATCAAGAAGGAATCTGGAGAATACGGGTGATGATGAGAGAGAGGGGATTTAAGAAAGAGCCTGGGTATAGTTACGTGGAACACAAGGGAAGAGTTCATTTGTTTCTGGCTGGCGATAGAAGTCATGAGCAAACAGAGGAAGTCTATAGAATGCTGGACGAGTTAGAGACTTCTGTGATGGAGATGGCGGGAAACACGGACTGTGATAGATGCGGAGAGGTTTCGAGCAGTACGCGTGAGCATAGCGAGAGACTAGCAGTAGCGTTTGCGATCTTAAACACTAGTCCGGGGACAGAGATTCTTGTGATAAAGAACCTGAGGGTTTGTGAAGATTGTCATGTGTTCATCAAGATGGTCAGCAAGATTGTGGATCGTCGGTTTGTTGTAAGAGATGCATCACGGTTCCATTATTTCGAAGATGGACTCTGCTCGTGTAAGGATTACTGGTGATTTTCCAAGAGTCTCAAAAACATGATGCTTGGAAAGTGTACTACAGAGGATGTATATAGAAAATGATTACAGAAGGTTGAAGGCTGCGCTCAACTACAAAAATATTCTTTCAGAAATAAGTTGGTCTTCTACAAAGGGGATGGTTTTCCGAACAATCACCTTCATAGGAGCTCCTGCAAGAAAGAAAGAGATGTGATGAAGAAACCACTAAACCAATGGATCCTTCAGCGTCAAGAGATATATCAACTGAAAATGCACCTTCGTCAGCTTGATCATCTTCAGTACAGACTGCAGCATAATGAGAATCAGCCAACTCCAAAAGGGCAAACTTCCATCCTCCATTGCAAAGACTGTAGGCTCCCTCAGTTCCAGGCTTAGACTGGATTGTGAAGGTATTAAAAGGTGAAGCGGAGAAGCCTTTTCCTAATGCTTTCACATATGCCTCCTGGATGCGCAGATCACCACAACAGTTTCTAAACTTATGAGAAGTAACAATCATTTCACGGCTCAAGTGTTATCTGTTGTTAGTAGAAACTACCTTAAGAGTCCATAGCTTAATAAATTCCTTTCTCTGAACTTCCTTGTCCGGGATAGTTGCCAAAAAGTTCACTTCATCAGCAGAGTAAAATCGTTTTGCGAATGTCAAGACATCATGTTTAATCTTCCTTTCCTTGTCTTCAACATCAATACCAACCTACAACAGGAGTAAACTGCAACCATTCAAATATACAATCATTTCAAGAAACATTGACATAACTAATAAGAAGGCTTACCGGAGCATGCACTGTCACCCCACAAGCAATCAATGAATCTGTGTGGGAGATGTTGAAATGCAATGGCTGAACATTGCAGTTCTTACAATTCTGCCAATCTACCTGTAAGAAATTCAAAAACAAGAACAAATGAATGTTTCGCCCTAACCCCAGACAATGAGTCTACTCCCAAACAAGCATCTCACTCACCTCAGGCTTCCCATACATGTTCTTCTTAAACATCAATGATCGAGGATCGACCGCCTTATTTGTCTGATCTAATAACAAAACGATTACAGTTAATACCACATGTTAAAAACCAATAAGCTCACAGTTTCAAGTAAAGTCTCCAGTGTTACTTTAACCTTAGAGACTAGTTTAACACATCTTATCATATAAAAAGGTTGTGGCTTTTGGAAACTAAGATGATCAGTCAACAAAACAGAACCTCATAGGGGAAACAAGAGAATGTACATACATCTGGCGATGGTGGTTCGAACCAAGGTGCGGGCAAGCAAAGCATTCTTCTTGAGCTCATCGCCACGCATCTGATCAACTCCATCTTTCTCAATTGGCGAGAGAAGTTGAGAGTAACGTTTCAAAAGTGATGTGCTTTCCACTTCATCTGGTAGTATATACCATAGGTGAGTCTCCCTACACGAGTTTAGCTTCCAAACCCAATCAAACCAAACAAGGATCCCAAAACTTATTGATTGACAACTAAAGATCCAAACGTACCTACGAGATGGAAGTTGCAGAGGAATTATCAGTGAAGGCAAATCGATCGAGAAGCTTCGCTGTATCTGAGACATGGCACTGACTCTCATCAGCTCAGGTTAGCAATGTACGGTGAGTCGGTGACGGAGGTTAGATGCATACACCCCTAATCAGCTAGGATTCTGAAACCATAACAGAATCGTACCGAACCAAACCATTGTAAACCGAGAGGTTTTGCTCAATGCTCAAACTTAACTAAACCGAAATTTTGTTTTTGGTTCCGGTTCCGTTTGTTAAATAAACAGAAGACTGTTTTCTAGCCAGCATATGCCTGTTAGAATGAGAGACAAACATGATCAACAACTAAGAAAATCTTGTGAAATAAATTATGGATATTTTTAATTATTCGTTAGAAATATGAAAAGTTTAATTAGTTTTGCTATTACACTTCGTATCCTTAATTAAAGATTTTTGTTTTGATTAAAACCAGTCGCCTATTCTTGTTGACATGTACGAGAAGACTTGAACGTATGTAATTGAGATTTGATCACCTAAGGAAAACCTCACGTTTTAAAAAACAATATATATATAATATATATTTTAAAGATATTTAAATGAGACTTTAGTGTTCCTAATGGTGCTGTTTAAAAAACACTCATGTACATTTGGACAGACCAGCTTGCACATATTGTAAGACCAATCCATTTATATTATTAAAGTTGAATATATTTTGTAGATGTTTAAAAACAAATATAGTATGTTGTTCCAAAAAAAATAATATGTATAGTATTCTAAATGAAAGTTGTTTGGAAACATGAATAATAATATTATACTCTCTTCGTTTTTTAATAAGTGTCATTGTAGAGGAAATTTTTCGTTGCAAAATAAGTTTCGTTATAAATATCTTTATATATTTTAAAGATATTTAAATGAGACTTTAGTGTTGGTGCTGTTTAAAAAACACTCATGTACATTTGGACAGATCAGCTTGCACATATTGTAAGACCAATCCATCTATATTATTAAAGTTGAAGTATATTTTGTAGATGTTTAAAAACAAATATAGTATGTTGTTCCAAAAAAAAACAAGTATAGTATTCTAAATGAAAGTTGTTTGGAAACATGAATAATAATATTATACTATTAATTGTATTTTTATATTTTAGCTAGCTTAATAACTTTATTAATTATATTACCTTAATAATAATACACATTATTAATTATATTACTATAATAATACTGATGCAAATTTTTATTTATTAGTTAATCAATATAAATGTTGTGCTAATTATAAAATCAAAAATGTAAATAACTAAGTTTTATATATGGTTAAATGTTCGATTTAGTTAAAAAAATTATTTTAGTTTCAAATAGTAGAGAATAATGTAACCAAAAACATTATTCAAAACCATGTTTTATGTATAAAATAATAACTTAAATAAAAAAATAAAAATGTGTTACATTTATTGTCACTTAATTGTTCATTTAATATAATTATTTTACTAAATAAACAATATTTTTATCATTTTATAAAATCAGTTAGGCATGAACATCTATACTATTAAAACAAAATACTTCTTATGAATATGTCCCTGACTTTTCCAATTAATTACAAATATTGTATGTATCTTTTTGCAAGCAGTATTTGCAACCAATAAAAGTCATTATTTTGTAATTACATTAAAGAGTATTTAATAATTCAGTTCTTAGCATTTTTTAAAAAATTGTTTCTTAAATATTCACGTCATGTCTTTCCAAAAACACTTTCACTTTATTAATTATTTGAAAGCATTTATCTAATGAAATCTCAAAATAAAATCAAGTTGAAATAACAAATGATTAAATCAACAAAATTATAATACGGGTCTGAATTATCTCAACTTCTTAAAAAAAGTTTCATCTAAAATAAAACTAAATCACATAAACCAAATTTAATAAAATTATAGAAAATATTTTGAAATGCACAAATAATTTTTTCAAATAAGTTTAACTCCGGGCTCAATAAATAAAATCATATTACGGATTAGAATTATCTAGAGTCTTCAAAAATTTAGTCATATTTAAAATAACAAAAATAAGTCATAAAAATTAAAATATATAATTTATCAAAAATCATAATTTTTATTACATAAAATAATTTTTTCAACAAAAAATATATTCATCATTTTCAAAATCGGGTCAAAATCTAGTTTCACGTTACAATTGGTATTAGTTTTTTGGGTCAAAAGTATCGTGTTTTGCAAACAAAACTCTAAAGTTTAATTTAAAAAGACTTGAATTTTTTTAATGTTTTGAACACTAACTTGCATATTATTGCTTAATTATAAGTTGCAAACGGCTGTTCCAGTTGTTGAAACTCTGTTTCTTTGTTATTAATCTGACCTAAGAACAAACGGTTTCTGCCAGTTAATATTTTTCGAAAACTAAACGAAACATATTTTCTTACCGTGTAAACACAACATGAAGTTTAAATTGGCAAATGGCAATCACTATTAATATTCTGGTGAAGATCGACCATTTAATAATTCAATAGTAAACCCCAGCATCATAGCTTTCATAGCATGTCTTAGAGCATATTATAACTATCATCAGTTTCTTCTGACCCAGCAATCCAACACAAAACTTTTTTTTTTTTTGCCAAAAAATTGCTCGCACTCCAACACAAAACTTGTCTACAACAATGGGGTCGAAGATTTCATTTACAAGGAAGACGAGTTTTTAACCGGCTCAAGCAGTGTTGCATGCTAACATATCCGCGAGAATATGTGTATTTTGTAGTTTCTACTCTCCAGAATTTTGATAAGTTAAACAAGCAAATTAAGAGCAAAAACTGTTGAGAACAATTTATAGTTATTACTTATTCGGCACTCAATCGTACTGTATAGGCCACATATTGCATATTTCATGAAGGACCAAGCATGTTACCCACCCTCTTTTTCGTTCTTTCATATTATGAAATTTGAATGTACTAATCGATCGTGACCTACGACAAACTCTATGGGCAGAATAATGCAGTACTGTGAGGTAAATGGGCCCTAACTCTTTTGTATTCTTGGTCCATACGAGAAGACCCAACAAGAAGTTGTCCACGTTAAGCGGTTTGTACTTCGTCCTGCAAGTAAATGTGAAAAGGTAAGTCATATGGGAAAAGGAAACTACACGATGGCAAAGTCGGTTATGTTTTGGTATAAATATGAAGATGCTAATGTCATAGGAGAGATCCGAGAAATCCGAGAGAAACCCTAAAACACAAGAACAAAGAGAAGTTAAGAGAGAGATCAAGAGTAGAAGAAACTAAGAGATATTGTTCGAGTCATGTCTCTAAGAAATAGAGTTTCTTTGATCTTCTTATTCTTTGTTAGTGTCATGTTTTTATACAAGGAGAGCGCTTAGAGCGTTTGTGTAAACCCCTTTGATTGATAGTGGAAGTTGTGGGAGACGGTTCCCACCCCAGAGGTACCGCAAGAGAACTGGGTTAAAAATCTTGTGTCGTTAGTTAGCAATCAAAAGATCGATAAATTCCTAACAAGTGGTATCAGAGCAATCCAGGTTTTGATTGCGGGTGTTAGTGAGATTATGGAGTCGACACATTGAAGGTTGGAGTTCAAAGGGAAACATGACGTTTACGTTTAAGGACGTAAGAGGTTGCTGAAGACTTGAAGACTGATTTCCGCTGCAATCACAAGGTTATTGTGATGTTCGAAGTTTCTGGATACTCAAGGCTGCTAAGAATATGGAATCAAGATTTTGGGAGAGCACATGGAAATAGACAAGATTTTAAGAATAGAGAAGTCAAGATTTTTTGCTGTGAAATCAGGTTGTATCTTGGCTTGCTCTAGTTGTTAAAAGTTTATTCAGCTTGGTGTTCAAGGATGGGTTGATAAAGCAACTGAACTTGCAGATCCATGACTAGGGGACGCCTTAGAAAAAGGGATATGTGTGAAGAAAGATGTGTCGAGGTTTTCTTAAAAATCTAAGATTCAAGAGCAAGGTTAGAGCAGAAGAGTATGGAGGTGAAACATGGAGTCTGCTTGAGGCAAAGTAGGCAGGGAACTTATGAGAAGTTCATATACGATCAGGTCTGATAAAGTTTTCAAGGAGGGTTAAGTGTCAGGGATAAGGATCATAGTTTCAAAAGCTAAAGAAGAACACAAAGGGTGTGTTAGGATTCTGTAAGAAAAGATGCTGGACTAGGGGTGTGTCGAAAGTCTATCTAGCAAGGGTGACAGCTTGATGGCGGGTTCTGTTAAGTGATAACAGCGGTACACAGAGGAGTTCAAGGCAGATTTCATACAGAAGAGTCCGGTTAAACAAGAAGAGTTGAATGGAAAGTTGTATCGAAAGTCTTCCCAACAAGACTGGTTAGGAGGCGTGCTCCATCATGAATGATAGCGGTACAAGATGGATTCAGACTGTGGTTGTTTAACCATAAAGCAAGAATTTTGAAACACAAAAAGGGAAGCTCAAGTAAAACTAAGAGAAAGAAAATCTAGCCTCAAGGTTTAATACTGCTAGTAAGTTTCTGTTTAGCAAGAAGCATGGATCATGGTTTGTATCGAAAGTCTATCTAGCAAGTTTGGAAGCTTGATGGCGTGTTCTGTTAACGTTAATGGCGGTACAAAAAGGAGTCTGATGCTGTGGAGTTTAAACAGAAAAGTATTTTGAATCAGAGATTGTTTCACGGGTTGAAACATATATGATTCAAGGAGGTTACTGCATTTGATTTAAGGGAAATTGGTTCTGAGCTAAACGCACATGAGAGAATCAAAAGGATAAAAAAAAAAAATCAAGATGCAGAGGAAAGATGAGTTAAATCAACATAACAGATTCATGATGGTCATGGAGGAGGCTGTGTGATTGGTTGACTAATAGTAGAGAATCAATGTAGCTACGGGCGTGAGGCAAGCATGATTCTGTTTTGTACTAAATTTAAAGTGCAAAAGAATATAGGTAAAGGGAATTATCTAAAGGACAGAAAAGGGGAGTAGGCTGAGCTGTCACAGTCAAGGTTTAAGGTAATCTTGAAGAATCAGAAGCGGTGAAGTCTTGATTCTGGTCCAGGTGGAGCTAGTCTTTGAAATCTGAAACGGTTTCAAGTTCCGAGTTAAGGTTCTCGGAGAAAAAAAAAACAGAAGGGCATAGGAGATTATGATACAAGGTCTAGAGAGTTGCCTTGATCGTCTTAGAGAGTGGAGGAGGTGAATCAGTTTGCCGGATAAACTGAAAAGAGACGAGGACCAGCAAAGAAGGTGTAAGGGTACACCGGAGGAGCTGGTTGAAACTCAAGTCGAGAGGAGTTTCAGGTTATTATGGGAACTCAAGAGGAAGGAGTGATGAGAGGTTACGTGTGAAAGTTTTGAAGCTAACAATGATGAGATCTTAGCTTCAGGTGGAGTAACTGCAAAAGATTCATGTAGAGGTTGATTCAAAGCTCAGTGCACATGAGATGAATTAACAAGTTGACACAGATGAATCAGAGTTGAAGAATGCATGTTACTTGGAATCTTCGGACAAGGTGAAAGAGATGTAATCTGAAGTCCAATAAGGCATTATTGTCTTCAGGTGGAGCTACGGTCCGGGATATTGGACGACACGTAACACAAGAAGCTCACCATGTGTATTGTAATCATCAGGAGCAGCAGAGAAGTGAGTAGCTGCAGGAAAATCTAAAGAAATTGCTTTCGGAGAAAAATCATGAAGTTTCAAACTCAAGGTCAGAGTTAGTATAAGAGTCATGATGGGTTCTCAAGCGATATTAATCTAGGTTGAGCTGGATTAGGATTTACCTGGTATTACCGGAGCAGTGGAGAAGACAAAGGAGATCGTCTGAGCAGGGAGAAAGCAGAGAACACGGGCTGTTCATATTGGAAGCTGCAGAATCAAGGTGGAAATTTTTTATAATTTCTAAACTTGAAATCTCAGAAATCGACAAGGTTGACTCCTCAAAGTAAAGAGATGAAGAAGATGAGTTGAGAATACCTGAGATTACAAAAGGTAATTAGCGACAGAGGCATCGCAGGAGATGAAAATTTCTGATCATAGAAATTTACATCAGGTTTCACTATCTGAAAAGGGAGGAAAAATCAAAGGGGCTAGGACACGGTTTACTAGTTCTCAAAGACAGGGGAAGAGTTTGTGAGCTTCAACACAAGCAAGCCACAGGAAATGCAGAGACGCTGCATCGTTCAACGCTTTACCGTCCTTTCGTTGGGTCTCGAGTTGAAGGGTCTTAGGGGTTTGCTTCAGATACGTGATGGTGATACGTGATTCACTGTAAGAACCATGAATTCTGGCCAGAAAATTGATGTTGTTCATTCTCAAAGCAAGCAAAAGGCATTCATGGAGGAGAGGCCCGTGAGCGTTGGTAGTGGAGGCAGTTCCTAATGGCGACGGAACCCACTATTGGGTTAGAGTCGATGATCGGAATCATACTGAAGTTAGACGACGAGGTGGAGTGGCCTCCGGAGTTATGACACATGTGATTTGCAGGTTTTGTAAGGGTATGTAAATCAGGCTCCACATCTGTGATTAGAGATTGAAGGTGTTCAATTCATCAGAAGAAAGCTCCAAAAGTTTCTGCAACAGCTGGAACCTCGTCTGAGACACAAAATTGAAAAGTTTCAGAATCGAATTGGGAAAGGAGTTGTCACAGCTTCGTTGTCGTTTTCTTTGTCTGGAAGAAGGTGAAAGAAATAAGTTAAAGAGATTTGGGCCCAAGGTGGAGATTGTGAGGTAAATGGGCCCTAACTCTTTTGTATTCTTGGCCCATACGAGAAGACCCAACAAGAAGTTGTCCACGTTAAGCGGTTTGTACTTCGTCCTGCAAGTAAACGTGAAAAGGTAAGTCATATGGGAAAAAGAAACTACACGATGGCAAAGTCGGTTATGTTTTGGTATAAATATGAAGATGCTAATGTCATAGGAGAGATCCGAGAAATCCGAGAGAAACCCTAAAACACAAGAACAAAGAGAAGTTAAGAGAGAGATCAAGAGTAGAAGAAACTAAGAGATATTGTTCGAGTCATGTCTATAAAAGATAGAGTTTCTTTGATCTTCTTATTCTTTGTTAGTGTCATGTTTTTATACAAGGAGAGCGCTTAGAGCGTTTGTGTAAACCCCTTTGATTGATAGTGAAAGTTGTGGGAGACGGTTCCCACCCCAGAGATACCGCAAGGGAACTGGGTTAAAAATCTTGTGTCGTTAGTTAGCAATCAAAAGATCGATAAATTCCTAACAAGTACGATGGAAAGTAATATTTTTCTAAACTGGAGTTTTTGTGTTCTACGTGATGTAAGGGTCTATGTACGTGGCATGCATGTGACATGTTGATTCTAGTGACTTAAAAACTTCGATGTTTAGGTGCGAAAGCGAAACAAAAGGACACATTTGTTATAGGACTTAGATATCGCTACGAACATTTTTAAAGTTTTTTATATTTTTTCTTTTTTCTAGTTTTCTGATTTTTTAAAAAAATATATTAAATGAGCTACTCCAGAGTATCTTACTAGATGGAAGCTACAAGAGATCCGGCCGATTGATTTCAAACATGGAGATGTGGTGTCTCTTCGCCGTGTTAGGTGGTGCGCCATGGAGTGTCCGACTTCAATCGTCTGCGTGCTTATCTTCTCAAAGACTCAGATTCAGATCTACCATTAATCTAGCGAAAATCAGAAGGTGTATCTGCAGTTTCGATCTGGAAACCTGGAGTTGATGATTACCAGAGACAATATCGCCGGTAGAGAACCCGGAGAGGAGATGACGGTGCTGTTCCAGAGGCTTCGAGTATTTGTCAATGACGTCATCAAACCCATACAATATCAACACGTGGACTAACCAGGATTCTATTCTTATCTCTTTTTGTAATTTGGGTTAGGAACTGGGCTTTAAATGTACTGGGTTTTTCAATCGTTACTGCTTGTAATGTGCTTGGCTTTAAAGCCTTAATATTAATGCACAAAGTCGACAAAAAAAAAAAATATTAAATGAGCTACTCGCGGGCTGCCATGTATTAGCGGGATCCGAAACATAAAAATAAACGCAGTACAAACGTTTGTTAATTAACAAACGTCTTCCCTCAGTTTTACAAAATTTCATGGTCCCCCGCCCCCTTTAAAAACGTAAAATGGGAGGCGATAATCATGCTCTTAAGACATACAATTTTTTTTAGGTTTATAAAAATCTCAACCTAAATTCTTTTCAGTGAAAATGAAAACATTCTACAGTAAAAATGATATTTAAGAAATATACACATAAAAATAGAATTATATATTAGCACAATTAACAAACAAACGGATATTCACCTTAATCAAAGTTTTTTTTGTCAAGCCACCTTAATCAAAAGGTTCTTTTTTATTGCTTTTCTCAGAAGAAATAAAATAAAATTAGAGTAAACCCCTGTTCGAAAACGCGGCGCCGAAGACCGCGTAATCGCCGGAAAGTCGCGTGGCGGACGGGAGCCGCGGCGATTAGACTAAAATCGGCCAAAAACTCGGGTGTTGTGGAAAAACTTCATTTTTCTTCATTTAAACTCTACAGATCGATTTTTTTTTCATAGATTCAACAATATTGACTATAGATCTAACAAAATATTAAAGAAATCACTGTAAAAAAGATAAAAAAAAGAAGCCGCCATTTTTAGGGTTGAAGGACGTTCAGAAGAATAGGAAGATGATGAAAGGTAAATGTCTTTTTCACCCTTCATTAAAGCTGAGATTAAAAAACGACCAAAAAAAGTAGGAAATGAGAGTCGAACCCAGCCCGGTTACGGACAATCCAAAGACGCTGACCATTGGACTACGTTCACTTTCTGGACATTCTATAAATTATCATATATATATACGTATAACTTAAATAAAACTTTAAAAATTCCGCCCCGCGTAGTTTCCGATTAATCCCCGATTTTCTCGTTAGGCGCTAGGCCCAACTCAACCGCCCGACTAGCGTCTAGCGAGTTCTCGAACATTGGAGTAAACTCATCAATTCCATTTAAAAAAAATAAAGATTCACATCCGGGAATATACACATATATTAATACTATACATGCATTCTAACTTTTGGGTCAGAAGATTCGAGTATCAAAAACAAAGTCTTTTTTTTTTTCAAAAAAAACAAAGTCCACGATACAATTAAAAAGGACTATAGTCTTGCTAATCTATGCAAGTATTACCTTAATCTCGCACGGTTTGCCTAAACGAACCCTCGTCAGCACAGACTCTGTTCACACTTATTTGACATAAGCATAAGAAGCTTCGTCACAGTCAGAGATTCAAAAATTGCATACTCGTTAATGTTTTATGTTTACCTCAACTAGCATTTTCTCGTTCGTTTTAGTTGTATCTTGTCTTATGTTCATCGTTATCATGAAAATGATTAGACTTGTGGAATTTATTCGAGTTTTAAAATATTATTGTATTTGTTTTCTATTCGTATCAACTTTGGTCTTTTTCAATTCAACAAGTCACTGATAAGAATTATATAATTTTGTTTTGTTCGCACTTTTGGTATTTTAAAACATTTCCAACTTCACTCCATAATTTACTTTAAAACTAAATTTGAATTGAAAAAACACTTCAATATTTTTTTTATCATGGAAAAAATGCCTCAATCACATTACATTTTCCACTTTATAATGGAGTAAACATGAATTACTCTATAAATAGAATAACATTTTATAACAACAAAAAAAAGCTCTCTTGCCCCCTTGTCGGCGACAGTACGGACACGACGTACGGCTCCGTTATGCTTTGCTTAATGCGACCGACGAGAACAGATCCGGGATGCTCCTGAGCTACTGATTCTACCCATACCCTCTTTGTTACCAGTTTCTAAAGCATTTGGAAGAGATCTGAAAATGTCTTTTTACCAAAATCTTGTTGCTCCTACTCTCCGGAACAATGATATCGATCTAAACTGGTAGTTTCTCTTCTCCTTATCTAGGTCCAAGCTCCTAGAAAGGAAGTCTTGGTGTCTGTTAGGTGTCTTCGTTGGTCACCTTTTGCTGCTCTCTTTTCGCATTCTTTGCTCTCTGCATCTTTCTAGTTCCACCACTCTTGAGTCTTCTCTCATCAGCAATGTCTCTTCACCACCCCTCAAACTTTCATGGAGCCTCTTCGCAGGAACAAGCAGAGGAGGATGACGATTTGGTTATCCTGCCAAATGTTGATAACTCCGAGCTAATCTCACAGTTCAAACTCAGCTTGGTTGGGCGCATCTTCAACACTGAGCGGCGCAGTGTAGAAACTCTCATTTCTCTTCTCCCTCGACCTAGCATATGGGATGTGGAAGGAAGAGTTAGAGGTATGGATCTTGGAAACCACAGGTTCCAGTTTGATTTTGATTCAGAGGCAGACCTTGTTAAAGTCTTGAGCAAGAGGCCATGTCATTTTAACAAATGGGCAATTTCCTTGGAACGCTGGATCCCACACGTCGGAGATACTTTCCCCAATACCATGACCTTCTGGATCAGTGTCATAGGCATCCCTACTCACTTCTGGATGGATCCCATCTTTAAGACTTTAGGAGGAAGGCTGGGTACTGTGGGACCTATTGAAGCTCGATCAGCCAAAGTGGAGGTCACCATCAACATGGATCGGCCTCTGAAGTTTGCCCTCCGTGCTCAGCTACCTTCCGGTGAGATAGTTCCAGTAAAACTTGTTTACTCTAACCTCCATCGCTACTGCAGGCACTGTCGTCTTGTGTCTCATGAACTCGAGTCTTGCCCACAACTTACCGAAGCTGAAAGAAAAGAGAAACTAGCAAGCTTAGAAGCAGACGGAGAAACTATGAATCCTTACAGATTGGATGCTCATAACCAGAGAGATATCTCGAATCGTTCTTTACCTCAAACTTCAAAAGATAGACGCAGTGGGGAGGGTTCTCAAAGGGACACCCGGGATAGCGTTTGGAAACGCATTGACTCCCGGTATGATCCACGAGGTGACCCTCGACCATCTACCAGATATGTTCAACGACAGCTGAAGAAGCCTAGTGACCGTGAACGAGCTTCCCCTCCTCGAGACTCTTATAATAAACGAAGATATGATGAGTCTTTTGTTTCAAGTAAGCAAAGGGAGGCTTCACGCAAGGAAAAAGATAAAGGAAAAGGCAGGGAACCCTCACCTACTAGAAGGACTTCCCGTGACCTTCAAAAGGATGACGCGCACTTTCCAACCTCTGTTGCGACATCTAGTCTCCAGCAACCAGCATTGATTCCCTCAGCTGTTCCAGCCAGACAAGCTACTGTCTCTCCGGAACACACCAGGGAGAGACCCTGGAGGTTAAATCTCCAAAAGAAAGCTTCTACAGACCTGAAACTCAAAGCAAAAATATCAGAACTTGATGAAGTATCAGATGAAGGCAGCGCAGCTAGAAAAAGTTTAAACTTTGTAAACCCCTCAGACCCACCCTCTGTTACTCTTCCTGTTATCCCGTTTCAGGGATCACCAGCCAAAGAAAACCCAAAAAGTTGGTATGAGATGACCTTAGAAGAGGAAGGAACTCTGATTGAAGTGGAAAAGAATCCCCAGGAAAATCAACAGATAACAACTGATGTTGAAAACATGAGCTTACCTCTCACGGAAAGAATTCTAGAAGAAGAAGATTGGTTGGATGATGGGAATAATTTTGGTGATGCAGATGGAAACGATTTTGGAGAGGAAGATACAGATTTGATGGAGGAGGATGATTTGCTTGGAGAGGAGCTTCAGGAAGAGGAAGACAAGCGACCCCTATTTGTGGACCCAAAGTCGCCGACTGCGATATCAATTGGAGATGGAGCTATCTCGGGTGCGATGGCTAGTGTGGCTGTGGATGCAAAAACCAGAACGCCCAGGAAGGTCTCAAACTCTTCAGCCAGACATGACGCAGTACCATCGACGAAGAAGAAGAAAGGAGGGCGTAGCCCTTCCACGGTGGGAGTATCTCTGAAACAACGTAATTTGTTGGCAGGGATTGGGTCTCCTAAGACTTCTGGAGCAGACCATGGGCCTAGTGGAACAAAATCAGGCCCATCTTTTTCTATGGATCAGAAGAAAGCCCGTGGGACAGCAATGCACAAGACAATCAACTCTAAAGTGGCTACCGGCAAGCCACCGAAAGTCCCGTGATGAACACTGTCGCTTGGAATTGTCAAGGAGCTGGTGCTTCTTTGACAAAGGAACATCTCAACGAACTATATCACTGTTTTCTACCTAGGTTTTTATTTTTATCGGAGACAAAAAACAATCGATCCTTTTTACAAGATGTGCAAGTTTCTTTTGGTTATGATCGCGTCTACACTGTTGATCCATGTGGTCGCGGCGGAGGTTTAGCTCTTTTTTACATGGATGATCCAGTTGTTTCTATTTTGTATGCGGATAAACATATGATTGATATCGAATCTACTTTTGAAGGACATGTTATCTATATGACTTTTGTTTATGGTGATCCGGTTATTAAAAATCGTGATATAGTTTGGGAAAGACTAACACGGATGAGTTTAAACCGGAGCCAAGCATGGTTTATGATTGGTGACTTCAACGAGATTACGGGAAATCATGAAAAGAGAGGAGGAAGGAGGAGACCCGATAACACTTTCATCCCTTTCCGTACCATGTTGAATAATTGCGGGATGATAGGCTTTCCATATAAAGGAAATTCTTTCTCGTGGGTTGGAAAAAGACGATCGGGAAAGGTGAAATGTAAACTAGACCGAGCTGTTGCAAATGAAGAATGGCACTCTCTTTTCCCAGCTTCAAACGTCGAGTTCTTAAAGCTTTGGGGATCGGATCATAGACCGGTGTTAGCACGTACACAATCTATATACAGAAGATCGAGGAAGAACTTTAGATTTGATAAAAGATGCTTGGGAAGACCGGGTTTTAAAGAAGCAATTATCTCAGGTTGGGGCCCTTTTAGTGATGTCCAAGATATGGATTTTCACCATAAAGTGGCCTCTTGCCGACGAAATATTATCTCTTGGAAAAAAAATAACCCGACAAATTCGGCAAGATTGATTGAGGAGCTTAAAAATAAGATTGATTTAGCTCAAGAAGATGACCATACTACACTGGAAGAAATGGAAGACCTTAGATCTCGACTTATTAATGCCTTTAGGGAAGAAGATGAATATTGGCAGCAAAAAAGTAGGACGAAATGGCGTAGAGCAGGTGACAGAAATACAAAATTTCACCATGCGACCACAAAACAAAGGCGAGCACGAAACAGAATCATTTGTATCAAAGATAAAGAGGGCAGGATGGTTGAGAGTGATCTTGGAATAGAAAAGGTGGCTGTTGACTATTTTCAAGAACTCTTCTCTACATCAGTACCCACAGACATGGATGCCTCCCTCCGCTATATAAAAAATAAAGTTCCAGCATCCGCAAATGACATTCTGACAGCAGAACCATCAGAGCAGGAAATCAAGAAAGCTCTATTTGATATAAGTCCGGATAAAGCTCCAGGTCCGGATGGCATGACGAGTAGACTTTTTCAGAGATTTTGGCAAGTTATGCAAAAAGACATTATTCGACTAGTGAAAGATTTCTTTGTTGATGGATCCTTTGACCAGAGATTGAACCAGACCAACATTTGCTTGATCCCAAAGAAAGAAAGACCGAGAGAGATGTCGGAGTTTCGTCCTATTAGTCTGTGTAACGTCAGCTACAAGATCATTTCAAAATTGTTATCTAAACGGCTCAAGAGGTTCCTCCCTGATCTTATTTCAGAGACTCAATCAGCTTTCGTAGCACGCCGGCTGATCACAGATAATATTTTGTTAGCACAAGAAAATTTTCATGCTCTTAGGACAAACACCAGGGCTCGAGAAGATTTCATGGCCATTAAGACGGACATGAGTAAAGCATACGACATGATTGAATGGAGTTTTATTCGAACCTTGATGCTTCGACTAGGTTTCGCGGAAAAATTGGTCGACCTTTTGATGTTTTGTGTTACATCAGTTTCCTACCAGGTGATCATTAATGGAGAACCTAGGGGAAAAATCACACCCACGAGAGGATTAAGGCAGGGTGACCCGTTATCCCCCTTCCTCTTCATTTTGTGCACTGAATCTCTGATCTCCCTCCTTCAAGGAGCGGAGGAAGAGAAGCGCATCCTAGGACTGCGTGTTGCCCGAGCCAGCCCCAGGATCTCACACCTCCTATTTGCGGATGATAGCCTATTTTTTTGCAAAGCGGAAGTGAGACAGTGTAAAGAAATTCTTGATATTTTGGAATCCTATGGAAAGGCTTCAGGTCAACAACTTAATGCGTCTAAGTCCTCTATCATTTTTGGGAACAAAGTTGACCTTAATGTTAAGCAAGATATAAAATGTGCTCTGGGGATCACCACTGAAGGAGGAATGGGAAAATATCTTGGAATGCCAGAGCAAATTTGTGGTTCAAAGATGAAAGTTTTTTCATATGTACAAGATCGCCTGAATGGATGTGTTACCTCGTGGTCGGCTAGATTACTCTCGAAAGGAGGTAAAGAGGTGCAAATTAAATCAGTGGCGCAAGCTGTTCCGACTTTTACTATGTCGTGTTACTTGCTTCCACAAGGTATTGTAGAGAAACTAAAGAGTGCTACCTCCAACTTTTGGTGGAGCTCGAGCCAAAACAACCGTGGTATGCACTGGATCGCTTGGGACAAGATTTGTGTCCCACATGAGCATGGTGGACTAGGCTTCTTAGACTTTCATGATTTTAATATTGCGTTATTAGGGAAACAACTTTGGAGATTGATACAGTTCCCAAATTCTTTACTCGCCCGAGTTTTGAGAGGAAGATACTATAATCGATCAAACCCCTTGGAAGATCGTAAAGTCTACTCTCCTTCCTACGGTTGGCGTAGCATTATGGCAGCGAAACCGCTGATAAAATCAGGGATACGGAAGACTATAGGAGCCGGTCTTAACACTTGTGTTTGGACTGAACCATGGATTCCAGACACTCATGCACGTCCACCGAGACCATCGGATCGCATTACTTATAGACACCCAAAGCTTCTTGTTCATTCTTTCATTAAGCGTGATACAAGAGATTGGGATACTAATCTTTTAATGGAGTACTTTCACCCTGAGGATATCCCGCTAATTCTCAAGTTAAGACCAAGTAATACATGGTCTATGGATGGGTATGCGTGGAATTATACCAACTCTGGAGTTTACTCCGTCAAATCAGGATATAACCGACTACAATCAACAAAAGAGAGAGAACCTGAAGATCACATTGCACAACCGAGTATCACTGGTTTACAGAGCCACGTGTGGAGTATACCTGCCCCTGGGAAGATGAGACACTTTATGTGGCAAGCGTTGACAGGATGTATTGCGACGGCTGAGAGACTCACCTATAGACACCTGGGCACTGATAGGAGCTGTCCTAGATGCGGTGACCCTGAGGAAACCATTAACCATCTTCTTTTTGAATGCCCCCCCGCCCTGCAGGTGTGGGCTTTATCGGACTATCCGTCCTTTCCGGGTTACTTCCCGAGTACATCTGTTTATCAGAATATGAGCCTCCTCTTCTGGAGGAAGGAAAACGTGGCCTTTATGGAACCACTTATTGAGACATTTCCGTGGATCTTATGGTATATTTGGAAAGCACGGAATGACAAACTTTTCAATGGAAAAGAAATATCACCGATGGACACCCTTCAGCTGGCAACCGTTGAAGCTGAGTGCTGGAGAAGAGCAAACTTACCCGAGGAAGAAGAGGAGGAGGAGAACATATCTCCCATGCCGGTTACCTCCACTCCCCCTGGGAACCCCCAACGCCCGACTTGTCAAATTGATGCCTCATGGATTGATAATGGCACAGTTAGTGGTTTAGGGTGGTTTTACAAGGATCCAATGGGAGTCGAGAGATTTGGACTACAAGGATGTCGAAAGAGCCTATCACCCCTCCATTCCGAGATGGAAGGACTTATTTGGGCGATGTCATGTTTGAGAGAACTCCAGTGCACTGCAATCCACATGGAGACAGACTGTGCTGCCTTGGTGGAAATGTTAGATAGTCCCACCGACTGGCCGGCCTTTGCTTCGGAGCTTGTGTCTTTCCGTCTCCTCAAAGACGGTTTTTTAGATTTCACCATATCTCACATACCCAGGACTAGGAACGTACGTGCAGATTCTCTTGCCAAGGAGGCAAGAATTAGCGGTACTCTTTTTTCCCATATAGATCAGACCCGGCCGGACAGAGCGTCTCTTCGGAACGTCTCAGACTCGACTACCAATTGATCTACGAAGATGGGAGCTGACAAAAAAAAAAAAAAAAAAAAAAAAAAAAGAATAACATTTTATTTTATTTTGTCTTTCATTCCATTTGTCACTCAGAAATAAAATTAAATTAGAGTAAACTCATCAATTCCATTTATAAAAAAAAAGATTCACATTAGAGATGCTTTTACATTTGTTTTGCTTCTACTAACTCTTTCCTTCTCCTCCTTTGAATTTACCCGATATAAACCTTTTGCTAGTAGTATTAGACAAAAATGTTTGGTCGTCATTGATATGAAAATTACGTAGGTCTCATCGCCAGGCTTTCCTTAAGATGCATTAGAGAATTACAACACCCATCACGCCATCAAACCATTATCACATCAACTTAAATTACGTACTATAAATACATATATTTCATGCTCCGATCCGTGCATTAAGTTTTTTTTTTAGTTATAGCAAAACTACACGTCACAACGTAATGAAACCCTAGATGACTCAAAACTTCCCGAATCCCGACCACCACAAAACACTTTTTTCTCTGCAACAATCTACTAACTTCAACTACTTGGATGTATATCACTCTTTACGATAGGTAATTTAAGTCCGAAATATAAGGATAGAATAGAGTTTATAATTTCTGAGTTATAAACACACACGTATAAGTACTGTATAACACCAACATTACTAGTATCACAGGCTTAGAAATTCACCTTATTTACATAATTAATTTGCGCATTTCAACTGTACAGCTATCTTAACTAAATTAAAGTAAAAACATGATTTTTCAACATCTAAGTTTCGCCCGTATGACATGTTGTTAAGTGGTAGGTGAGACTTGTGAATATGCTATAACACTTTTTTTTGTGTGTTCGAGTCTCCTTTAATACAAAATCAAAGATATAGAATATTTTGGTATGAACTTGGGCTGAGGCAAATAAGCTGAAGCCGTTTATCTGATAGTCGGGAAACAATTGATTCAACTATTCCCTGAGAATAATCGAAAGATATTTCAAACTCGAATCATATAGTATAGTAATTAGTTTATTCTATAGCACTAAGCATATTTTTGTTGGGATCCGCCGGTACATAAAAGTTTTAAACTAAAAGAAAAACATAATGTCTGGATGAATCTTCTATATAATTGGTTTATGGTCTAATCATATAGTATAGTAATTAGTATTTTTTTTAGTGCTACTGGATTTATCACAAGGGCAATGGCACATGGCGTGTTTCATGTATTTTTCTTTTTTTAGTGCTACTGGATTAAATTCCATCTCTCTATAAATTGAAGTGCGAGTTGCAGTTTCAATACACATTTCTAATAATTCACATTTATAAGTACGATAAAGGCTGTTCAAAAAAAAGTACGATAAAGTAAATGGATGCAAGATTCAACGATACCGTTCTTTCCCTGAGGTTTATTTGTCTCTCTAATTCATCACTAACACAGCTAGTATACTTATTTTCTTTGATTTAATTGTTTCAAATATGCACATATCATATATGCTAGACTGCTAGTTAATATTGTAGGTTCATGTCCACACTAACATATGTCAAATATGCACATATGCACATATTATATATGCTAGTTGATATTGTAGGTCCATGTCCACTACTAATAGAGTTTATTTCACTCTAGGTCACTTTATCTGTTTTTATTACACTGAAGGTCAGTTGTTGCTATTGAGGTACTTTTTCATAGTTAAATACATAACTGTCCTCAAAAAGCTTAACTAAATGAGGAGTTTTGGGTAATTCCCCAGTAAACTAGTGTATTGAGCTGGTTATGATTTTTGAATTTTGAATTTGGGCTCGTTACCTTTTATTTCATTAAAGCTGTTATTTATTTACAATTATATTATA
Organism: Hirschfeldia incana; assembly: GCA_026261945.1. Taxonomy (NCBI): domain Eukaryota; kingdom Viridiplantae; phylum Streptophyta; class Magnoliopsida; order Brassicales; family Brassicaceae; genus Hirschfeldia; species Hirschfeldia incana. Next base: position 1,098,268 of record JABCMI010000005.1, read on the forward strand.
ATTTTTTTATCACTTTCTGTAAAAGAGAGAGAGATCGAAGATTTCCAGCGAACGAAAACGCCATGGTGACGGCGGAGGCTGACGGAGAAGAAGATGTCATGGCGACGAAAGCTAGCTGTTAAGGGAAAAGATAAAGGTAGATTTGGGGTGGGGTTGTATACCTTTTTCTTGTTCGGATAAGGTTTCAATTTGGATTTCGATTTCCATTCAATCTCAGACAGTAGCGATTCTGGGTTTTGCGGCTAGGGTTTTCTAATTTAGTGTGGGGTTGTAGATGTCTCTTGATCAGTTTCTGATTTGGTGGATTAGGGTTTCAATTTAGAGATGTGTTTTCCGTTTTAGAAGATTGAAAACCTTTAATTAATTTTAGTATGTGTGTGTTACAGAGATGGTACAAGCAGAGGAGAGATAGCTGTGAACGAGATGGTGAAAGCAGAGGATTTGTGCAAAGATTGAGTTTAAGGCTTCGTAATCGCATTTATACATGTGTACATTGATATGTTAGTGTATACGTGTACAACCAATTTGTAGTGTACATTGCTTTAGGATTGTACATGTGTACAAAGGTTTGTCAGTGTACAAATGTACTACTGTGCGCGTCTTCGTTTATATATGTAGATTTCTTTTGTTTGCATTGGTATGCTGACGTTCATAGCCAAGCTCTGATGTTTCTTGTGTTGTATTCGCAGCTAATCGTGCAGTGATGTAGCTAAACCGAAGTATAAGCACGAAGTTGTTGATAAATTCAGATTTATACACCTTCCAACAACATCCACATCTACAATGCTATAATGTAAATGGCTGCTGAAATGAAGATTTATTAAAATATGACCATACACGTTTGATGTTTCAAAGTTATTTGATAAATTTAGATATGTACAGCCTCCAATAATATCCATATATACACATATTCCACAATATCACTTGTACAAGAAACATATGTAGTATACACATGTACACTTTAAAGTTGACTTGCCTATGTACAAGTACAATGTGAGCATTTTAGATGTAAGTGTTGCATCTTAATTTAGTTCATTTAGATTATTTAAGAGAGATTTTAGTTGTTAATATTTAATTTGCATTAAATTTCATAGATCAGGTTCTGTAATGCATAATTGAAATATTTGAGCCAAAATCAGATAAAAATCTGCAAATCTGCAAATATTTGGGGCAAAATTGTGATTAATCAAAAGCTAAAGAACCAAATTGCAGTAAAGAAAAAGTTTGATGAATTTTGTTTGACGATTGTGTGTTCGTGACTGAACGGACATTGACAGTGAATTAGCCCCTGTGTGATTTGCCGGTGGACGTAAAGGAGGAGAAGAGCACACTGGCAGAGAAGAAGACTCATACGGTGCTCACACAAAAAAAAATTGAAGCATCTTTCTCTTCGTTCTAACCTAGCCGTCAACGTAAAGAGACACGAGCAGCCCAGATTAGTCGCATTTGTTACTCACCACAAAACCAGTTGATCTCGTGACATGTCTAGAAGAAGCTTCACTATTGCCACTATGAAACATCACCATCGGAGTCATCACTCTCACCAGAGGTAGGGTTGAAAATCTTGGACTAATTAACAAAAAAAAATCTTCTTTGATGAACTCACACAAAAGTCGACGATTTGAAAAAGGAGGAGGAGGAAGAAAGATAATAATGTTAATATTAGAATAAAATATGGGCTGTTGAAAATAGGAGAAAGACATGTAGATCGAATGGTTGTGATTAAATGGTAGATATGTATTTTCTCCAGATCTGTTCAATTTAATCTCAGCCATTGAAGCTTTTAGAAAATCAATGGTTGGAGGTTAATCCCGCCAAAAGAGAATCTAGTTAGCTTTTATGTGATTGGATCTGACGAAAAAGAAAGGAAAGAGTTGAAGAAAGTGTCCTAGTAGCCATTTGTGACTTATTGTGTAATAAAAAGATAGAAATGTGACCTGCAGTGTTATTCTTTCCTACTAATATATGTTTATCGCGATGCAGGTATAATGGTGAAAAGAGTGACGATGAATATGCATTTGTAAAAGCTTTACGTATGAGTGGCGGCGATGGAGTCAACAGTTACTCCGCCAACTCTCTTCTTCAGGTTCTTCAGTATTATTTTCCTTTTAGCTTAAATTTTTAAAAAATCAATCTTATTTGGTAAATCAAAAGGAAGTTAATCATTTCATTACCGTGAATACGTAATTTAAAAATATCAACCAATAAAACTTTAGGTGCTTTATACGAAGAAATGATCTAAACTTGCTTATATGAAGGAGATTGTGATTCAATCAAAAGCTTATGTTAAGCTGAACTGATCCGCACGTTTTAATGATCCAAGCCTCGAATTAAATAGAAAAATCTTATAAAATTTTAGACAATTAAGTAATTAACTCATTCATATCATATTGTTGTTGTTTTTTTCTAATAAAATTTTGAGTTTAAATTTAGCAAACGTAAAATATATAACTAAAAACAGCATGAAGCTAATAGAGAAAATACTTCGGTATAGTACTTTACAAAAACATAATTGTAATCTTTCATGTTAAAAATGTATCATGTTCGACTATCTTACTAGGATACTGCGTTTATATCTGACATAGTTTTATGGGCATATACGTCATGTTAGTGCTAGACACAGCTTCTGTTGTAAAACAAAAAGAGGATAAAATAAATGACGGTTCGTAACGAGGTTACTTAATAAACATATAAGAGAATGAGAAAGATACATAAACTCGAATGTTAACGAGAACATAAAATTAAGGAAGTCATCTATTGTCATTAACTATCGTTATAGTCTGAAGTTGGGTCCCAATAAATATTTGAAACAGAACTATAGTCTCGACATTATTTTGTAACAAGTATCTTTCTACTTTTTGGTTCGTAGAGAAGAGTTCTATCAATGGCAAAACCAATATTGGTTAAAAACACAGAAGAGATGATGATGAATTTAAAATTTCCCAACTATGTCAAAGTTGCTGAACTGGGTTGTTCTTCGGGGCCAAACACGTTTTTGGCTATCTCTGAGATCATCAACACCATCAATGTGTTGTGCCAACAATCAAACCAAAAGCCTCCAGAAATCGATTGTTGTCTCAATGATCTTCCAAAAAACGATTTCAACACAACGTTCAAGTTCGTACCCTTCTTTAACAAGGAGCTCATGATCACAAGCCAAGCATCGTGTTTCGTCTATGGAGCACCAGGTTCCTTCTACTCTAGGCTCTTCTCCTGCAACAGCCTCCATTTTATACACTCCTCATACGCTCTCCATTGGCTCTCCAAGGTACTTTTTAGACTCTTTTATAACATTTTCATTACATAAAATTCTGAGTTATTTGATGATTAAATAGCGGAGTTGTGTTTTTATAGGTTCCGGAAAATCTTGAAAATAATAAGGAAAACGTGTACATATCAAACTCAAGTCCACAAAGTGCGTTCAAAGCTTACTTGAATCAATTCCAAATAGATTTCACAATGTTTCTAAGGTTACGTTCTGAAGAAATTGTCTCTAATGGACGGATGGTTCTTAGCTTCATCGGTAGAAACACTCTTAACAATGATGCATTCTACAGAGATTGTTGTCACGTTTGGACACTGCTATCAAAATCTCTTTGTGACCTAGTCTTGGAGGTATATATATATATATGCAAATTGTTCATTAATTATAACCATTATTAATCATAACCTCTTTATTAACAGGGCCTAGTGAGTAACTCAAAATTGGATACATTCAACATGCCATTTTATGATCCCAACGAACAAGAACTCAAACAAGTGATACAAAACGAAGGTTCTTTTGAAATCAATGACTTAGAGACACATGGATTCGATCTTGGCCACTGTAAATGCGACAACGAAGAAGATAACTATGAAGCAGGATACAATGAAGCCAAAGCTGTTAGAGCCGTAACTGAACCAATGCTCGTTGCTCATTTTGGAGAAGATATTATCGATATCTTGTTTGATAAGTATGCTCGCCATGTGACACAACACGCGAGCTGCAGAAACAAAACAAGTGTCACTCTTGTCCTCGCCTTGACTAAGAAGTAATCAGCTTTTGGTGCTTCTATTATTTTACTTTTCCTTATTCCGTTAATAAATTCTAAGACTTGTTCCTCATGTGATGATCATGTAATGCTTGTCCTGGAAAATAGATTGCGATTGTAATATGTTCTATGTGTGATTGTATGATCTCCTTCTCATTATTTGTAATAATCACCAATTAATATAAAATGCATGGCCAATTTGGTGTAACAATAATACTTATGTTTCTATATTTAAAATAGTATTAGGAGATTTCCATAAGAAAAATATTATTTGAAATGTGGTTAAGGTCATAAAATGTTGAAGCATGTACAGTATACTTGCAATATAGTTAAAGAGGACTCTGATGTTGCTTATGCAGGTTAATTACTTTTGAAAGCATTTCAAGAGATATATAGATTTGTGTGTTTAAGAACATTATTAAACATAAACTATTAGCTCAAAGAGCTTTATTGAAATGCAAGGAACAAGAAAGGGGACATTAGCATTGTCACCAAGAGTCTAAAACGATTTGATTGGTTTCATACAAGGGTTTAGTGTGGCTTCTCTTTAACGTCAGCCAAGGTTTCATTGACACAATAACCATATTTATACCAAATCTATCTTGCTAGAAACCCTCAGTACATAGATAATGGGCTTGAATATAGTCCTGAGCTTGAATCCTTCAATAACTTGTCCACACTTATTTGAATGTTAATTAGTCCTGGTAGAGATTTGGCATTTTGCATTTTCAGTAATCAATTATTACTGAAGACAAGTGAAAATTCGTGGAAAGATGCAATGCAAACTCTGCTCTTCTTCCAAGTTATAACCAAAGAAGAGAAGAACGTATCTTTGACATTATATGCAGACATGGAGCATTTCTTGATATACAAGCAACCATCATCAAAAGCAAAATCAAGAAAAATCCAAAAGTTGGATTAAATACAAGAATGAATGAAATCTTCTTTTTTTTTTCATCGCCAAGCTTCAGAAAGCTAAACTCTGTAATTCACAAGTCCTACTATACTACTAGCATTCGACACTGTCCTCTTCTTCTCCCAGCCATTCTGCTTCTTTCCAAACCCTTAATCCCCTATATATTAATCCTGGAACATTACAATATGTTTTGTAGTCACGTGTCATTATTAGGATGATCTTTAGAAATCTTTAGGAAAATAAGTTGGTCCATACAAATATATATTATATTTTTTATTAAACTTTATCGCATTGATTAGTAGTCTTATATTTTTCTAAAATAAAAGCTACGTAAGTTTTTTTCCTTAAATAAAAGCTACGAGATTACTTAATATAATTAATGTATATATGAAAATTTATGATTATAAATCATACAATTTGATAAAAATATTTGTATCCTCTACATGTTTTTAATTTACATTATTAAAAAATTAAAAATCACATTAAGTATATTTTTTTTTAAGAAAATTAGATTTTTCACATATGTTATATTTTGAATTTCTTAAAAACGTCTATAAATTACGAAAAATGGTAAGATGTTATTTTTTAGAACAAAATATGATCCGAATGAAATATTTTGGATATTGAATAATCCAAACCAGATTTATATACTTAAATATATTAATTATTTTCAAAATTTAATATCTAAAAGAATATACAAAATATATAAGATGTTATTAAGTTGTCCAAAATAGTTAAATGATACTAAAAATACCAATACTTCAAATATCTATTGATTTTTTATCCGAATATTGAAGCTAAACCAACTTTATGTTAAGTTTAAGTATTTTAGCTTATATTATACACATTGATACGTTATCAATTTTTTTTCTTTTTATTTTTTGAGAAATTTAAAGTATATATGATTTTTTTAAAATAAATGAGTTATTTGAGTCCAAACCCAAACTAAACCCGCAAATCCGAACCGGATCGCACTCATAAAAATCGAAACATAACTGAACCGAACCAAACTGAACCAAATGGTATCCGAATATCCATCTCAAATCAAATGTAAAAAAAAATAATGATAACAAAATACATTCTAATTGTAATATTTAAATACAACATATTTTAAGAAACTCACTCCGCGCATGGCGCAGATTATCATCTAGTTGTTATTATACTGGCAGCTTTTAATCAGAGAAGACTCTTTTTTTTTTGAAACTCAATATATTACATTCAAGATAAAAGTTAGTTGGGAGCCATCAAGGCATCGTCAACTACTACACGATCGGCACAAAACAGAGCAGACTTAGCAAGTCTATCTGCTAGCGAGTTCATTTCTCGATCGATCAAAGAAAAAGAAAACGACTCGAAGACCGAAACAAAGGATAGAATATCAGCAACAATTCCGTAGATCTCAGGGATGCATATCTCTGAATTTAAAGCTTTAATTAGCTGCGTCGAATCCGACTCGAAGGTCACCGTCCGCTGCGCTTCTCTCCTTCCATGTCGCACCGCTTCCATCATTGCAAGACCATCAGCCTGAAGAGCTGAAGCCACCATGGGAACCCGTTTGTGGTCTGAAACCACCGTCGAACTTGTGAAGATAGCCCATCTGAAACCCGCCATAGAGCCACCAGGGGACCAGGACGCATCAGAGCGAATAACCAGGTCTGTCGTTGGTGGTTGATAGGGGTTATGGGTCCGATGGCTCTTTTGGGGGGTGTCGCTTCTCTGACTTTCAGACCACTCTCGGGCCATCGAAATAGCCTTGGAAAGTGTCGACTCTTCCGGGAGACAAGAAGATCCTTCGAACACAAACTTGTTGCGAGAAATCCATAGGTTCCACAAAATCCAGGGGGCTAAGGAGTTGGTAGTGATACCCGATGGTGGGAGGCAGGGCTTGTTGCAAAGAGATGGCCAGAAGTCAAATAAATCTAGTTCTCCGCTACTTTCCACAGTTGAGACAAAAGGGGCTAGGAGCCAAACTTGTCTCGCATACTGGCACTGGAAGAAGAGATGAGCAATAGATTTCGAGGCTCCGCATCTTTTGCAGCTTGGGTCGATGGGAATATGGCGAGCTGCGAGTCTTTCTCCCACTGGGAGAGCCCCCTTAAAGAGCTTCCAAGAGAAAGTTTTGATCTTTGGGATACACTGAAGTTCCCAAACGCTTCTCTTCCAATTAAAATCTCTGAGCGGAGTCCCTTGCTCGTCCATCTCCTCTCTGTTCACAGCCGTGAAGTATCCGGACTTTGCTGAGTACGCACCTGATTTTGTTCCCAGCCAAATTAACTTGTCCGGAGCCTCGGTTAGACTAGGTCTTATACCTTTAATTATTTCTGCATAATCAGGCACAATTTGTTGCACCTTATCCTCATCCCATCCTCCCTCACTAGGAATCATTAAATCAGACACCTTAAGATAAGCTTGCTGCTCGTTAGGCGGTCCCATAGGTCTCATTTGCTGAGTGGTACACAACCAGGCGTCATTCCACACAGAAATAGATTGTCCATTACCTACAAGCCACCCGAGGTTTTGAACTAGGAGGTCACGACCAACCAGCACACTCCGCCACCCATGTGACATTACAGAGCAGCCAGGGGTTTGGAGGATGCTGCACTCGGGGCTATATTTGCCTAAAAGAACTCGACCCAGCAAGCACGTCGGGTTTTGAAGGAGCCTCCAGCTAGTTTTCGCGAGCAGGGCAGTATTGTAGAGCTTGAAATCTCGGAAGCCCAGCCCACCCAGAGGTTTCGGTTTGGCCATGGAAGACCATGCCACCCACACCATTTTCTTCTTGTTTTCATTGTTATCCCACCAGAAACGCGTTACCGCTGATTGGATCTGTTTACAAAGTGAGTCTGGTAACTCGAAGTAGGACATAGAGTAGGCAGGTACCGCGGTCAAAACACTTTGAATCATAACTACTTTTCCCGCAGAGGAGAGGAATTTGTTCGACCATCTCCTGTTTTTTTGCTTGATCTTATCTATAACTGGTGCGAACAAATCTCGTTTTTTCCTTCCGAAAGCCTCAGGGAGTCCCAAGTATTTCCCTGTTCCACCCTCCTTAGTGATTTGCAGTTCCTCTTTTACCATCTCTTTTAGCTCCGTTGGGGTTCGTCGGGAGAAAGTAATGGCAGACTTCTCTTTACTGATTGATTGCCCTGATGCCATCTCATATTGTCGCAGAATTTTTTTAAGAGCAGAGCAGTTTCCCGTGGTAGTTTCGAGGAAGAACATCGTGTCGTCAGCAAAAAGTAAATGGTTAATCCGAGGGCAAGCACGCGCCACCCTAAGACCCTGGAGGGAACCATCTTCTTGTGCTCTGTTGCATAATCCCGAGAGGACCTCGCTACACAAAATGAATATGTAGGGACAGAGAGGGTCTCCTTGTCGGATACCTCTACTCGGTACTACCTTCCCTCTAGGCAAGCCGTTAATGAGGAAGGAGTATGTAACAGATGAGATGCATTGCATAAGACAGTCTACTAGCCCTCGGTGGAATCCCAACCGAAGAAGTACTTGCTCAATAAAATCTCATTCCAATCGATCATAAGCCTTGCTCATATCAGTTTTAACCGCCATGGCACACCGCTGTTCAGCTTGAGAAGTCTTTAGATAGTGGAGTACCTCGTGAGTGATTAGAACATTGTCACCTATAGCACGATCCGGAACAAAGGCTGACTGATTCTCAGAGATAAGCTTGTTCAGCTCAAGGTTGAATCCGTCTAGTAAGAAGCTTGGAATAGATCTTGTAGTAAACATTGCACAAGGCAATCGGCCGGTAGTCGGAAACCTTTTGCGGGGCAGAGATTTTGGGGATGAGGCGGATATGAGTATCGTTAATGTTCTCCGGAAGTGGCTGACCTCTGAAGAAATCCTGAACCTCCTTGACTATGTCCGGTCCGATGCTTTCCCAATGAGTGTGGAAAAATCCGGCTGAAAACCCATCCGGACCCGGGGATTTATCAGCATTGATTGAGAACGCTGCTTCACGGATCTCTCCCGGGGTCGGTACGGCAGTGAGCAGATCGTTCTCCTCATCCGAGATCATAAGCTTTAGGGCATATCTCACTGTTTCTTCCCATTCTCCCGGGCTGGAGGAGAACAGCCTTTGAAAATATGCATCAATAGTCTGCACTATCTCCTCTTCTTTATGGACCATCACACCATCTTCGCCTTCAATAACCGAGAAGGCATTGGCTCGCTTCCTAGATTTTGTAATTGCGTGGAAAAAACTTGTATTCCTGTCCCCGAGCTTCAGCCATAGAACCCTACTGCGTTGTTTCCAATAATCCTCCTATGCGAGGTAGGCCGCATTCAGCGTAGACTCGATCTCCTGGATCAGCTTAGTGTCATTAATCGGGCTTGCCAAGGCTTTGTCCAGTTCTCGTATTTTTTGTTCAATGACCTTCTGACTGTTTCTTTGTTGAGTTTTATTCCACAGAGAAATAGCACTCCTTGTGGAAGCAAGCTTCTCGCTTACAGACTCTGCTGGATCCCCTAGCCAAGAATCAGTGATAACTTTCTTAGCCTCAGCATTCTTGCAATCGGCGATCGTATCTAAATAAACCTCGACTTCGTCTAGCTCCATTGTCAAAGAAGGTCAGGAGCGGTTTGTGGTCAGAACTCAGATCAGCTTCTAAATATTGACATCGAGTCGTAGGGAAGCTTTCTGCCCACAATGTGTTCGACGCCGCCCTGTCCAATCTACACCGGACCACTTGGTCTCCCCTAATTCCCCGCCATGAGAGGGGATCCCCCGAATGCTGGAGGTCAAAGAGGTCTCCTTCAGAAAAGAAAGTACGAAAGTTGGTGAAAGAACCCTCCGGCCTCTCCGTTCCTCCTTCCTTTTATGCGCTACATAACAGGTCGTTGAAATCGCCTGTAATAAACCAAGCATCCTCCCTCATTAAAGCATTAGATACCAGCTGGTCCCATAACAGAATCCTCTGTTTCTTATCAGTACTACCGTGGACAAACGATGAGTAAAAACTTTTTCCTTCAATGTGAATGAGTGTATCTATTACATTCGCGCTAGAACTTAAAACTTGAAGGTTTAAGCCCTGTTTCCAGAATAACCAAGCCCTCCCGCTCCATGGCCCGTGGGAGCAACTAGATGGTGATGATCATATTGTAGTTTCTCAAATTTTTTCAGAACTACTTCATCGGGGTTTTTTGAGTCCATGATGAAGATGATATCCGGATCAAACTTCTTCGATATCTTCTTCAGTCTCAGAACTGTCCGGGGATTCCCCAAACCCTGACAGTTCCAGCTCAAGATTGCTAAAAAACGAGATTGGACGGATCTTGAAAATCCATCTGTCGCGTAGCAGCTGGAGGTAACATGTTGACTAGAGGGAGGTTCTCAGATGAAGAAGGAGTACTGGTGCGTTGGGAAGCTCGGGGCGTGCCTCTTTTATTTCTAACGACCCTGGTGACCCTCCTCGGTCTGGTTGTATCAGCTCCAGTCCTCTTTTTATCCGTAGGAGGTTTTTCTTGGTTAGCTTTTCTCTTACGCGATGAAGCAATGGGGGAGCAATACCAGCACCTGGTTCTGGTTTCCTGGTCCCTGGTGGCCTTCCTGGCTTCCTCTTTCTGACCTGAGCAATCTCTTGGGCAGGGGCGGTTAGTGCATTTTCCTCTTCAATCAAGGGCCCTAGTCTTTCAGAAACTAGAAGTCGCCCCAACTCAGCGCCGCTTGGGGGGTTTAGATCTTCAGAAAGTGTAATATCTCCATCCATTGGTCCGAGTCTGTCTGCAATGGGGAGTCTCTCAGTTACTTGTGAAGCCTCAATCATGGGTCCCAGTCTAGCAGATAACAGTGTACGCTCCTGGGGTGGGTGTTCCTGAGCGCTCGGTCTACTGTGGGTCACTTCAATCAGAGCTTCCCCGCTTCTGCGCTCTCTGGAGTTTTTTATCATTCGAGCTGCATTACGCTCTATAACTCCCTGTTCCTCAGCTTGTCTGAGTCTTTCCTTCCTAGCAACACTCTCCTGCGGATCCGTGGATGTTGCATATACATTTAGTGTGTCTCTGATTGCTGCAGCAGCAGTGACCACCGTTTTAGGTGGGAGAGCTGGGCTTGACATCAGGAGGGGAACCCCCCTATCAGATGGAAGCTGATGCCAGTGGGAGTGGGAGGAGGCCTCATTGGTTGAAAGGCCTCGATGGTTTGGAGTACGCATTTCATCCTCTCCGTTGGAGCTGGAGTGCGCTCGGCGCTCTCTTGGAGACACGTTTCTGTGGGAATCCCCACATGAAAGTTCTCTGTCGCTTCTGCGATTATCAGTGGAGATTGCAGTTGAAGGAGGCCTTGGTTGCCATTCCCGCCTGTGAGAAAACCGGCCACGATGTTGGAGTTCTTTGTGGTCTCCTCTGTAGCCTGATGGTTCCATAGAACAATTTTTCATAGGGAAGCGAGCGGAAGCGCCACTGTGTGAACGACGGGTGAAGTCCTCCCTTCGTGGTAGTGGTCTTTCCTGGTGATAAGGTCTGTGGCTGACTTCTGAACTCGCTTTGGAGGGAACACTGGTTGCAGCGGCAATACTTTTTGAGGGATCCCCCTGCACCTCTGTGAGTTTCTTACGTTGGTGCTTTGCTTCCAAACAGTCACGGGCTTCGTGATCGAGTTTGTTGCAGAAAGAACAGTGTCTCTCTAGCCGCTCGTATACAAGGGTTACCTTGACTTCCCCGCCCTTGGAGTATTCAATCACTGAGCTCTTAATTAGCGGCAAACGTCCAGGACCCTCATCTGAGCAGAGGTCTCTGTGATTTCTGCTGTTTCGAAGGTGCCAATATCTTCTCCTAAGGTCTGGATCGTTTCTTTCCTCCACAGGTGGATGGGGATACCCTGAACTTTAATCCAAAAGGGGATCATTGCTGGGAAATATGGGTTGATAGTTGGCTCCCATCTCTGTAGGATAACCATCCAACGAGCGTAGTGGTAGGGCTGCTTTTCCAGAACTGTCACCAAATCTGACTCGAGTTCAAACTTAAACTGGAACATACCTAAGCCGAGATCGGCGCCTACTGGTGGTATATCAGCCTTCCAGTGCTCTGTGAAAAAGGGGATAAGGGATCCAACTTTTTGCATAGAAGGGTTTGTCACCCTTCCAATGATTGTCAGAGCAAACTTCTCCCGTTCAGATGTTATATCCGGTTCAGTAACACGGATTCTAGCTTTGCGTGGAGCCGGGAGATGCTCCAGTGCTTTTGATTTTCCTTTCTCAGCTGAAGACAACCGCCTTTGCATTTTGATTCTGGTGCTTTCGTAATCTCTCCTTCTGAGAATCTGGTAGTGTGGAGTTATTGCCAAATGTTGGTCGAATGCTTATCAGGTTTCCAGTAACCACTGGACAAAACAGAAAAACCTTCAGGAACTCTATGCATATGGAGCTGATGAGCGAAATAGATCCCAAAAGTAGTTTTCTTCCTTATCTTGTTGCAGGTTCCTCATCTTCTCCTAGTTCCGGTGAGCTTTCACGGTGGCTGCGGTCCCTCCGACCCGGGTCGGGGGAAGAACCCGGTGGGTTTCGACGCAGTGAAGAGGATTACCTAGCGGGCAGAGACAAAAGGAGGAAGAATTTGAAAAAGTGGTCAGGAATCTAGGAAAAGGTTTTCCAAAACAGGAAAGAAACTGATGGACAAAAGGGAGGAGCCCACTTTCACAAAGTCAAGGACCTTTCTCGCAGGTTGTGCCTGAGAGAGAATTCTATTTTCTTGAGGGCTTTTAATCAGAGAAGACTCTACACCAAGAAATTTTGTAGGTTCTGTATATGCTTCTTCTTCTGCAGACTCTTCTTTGTCTTTCATTTCAACCTCAAAGGTATCCAAAGCTTCCTCATTGTTAGCTTCCATGAGATGACCATTCTCGTCCATAGGACCCGGGTTCGAGGCTTGAACCAACCTATCCTGAGACATTTTTCGTTCTTTAAGCGTCTTTACAATAAGTGTCTTGATAAAGTTCATGACTTGCACAGCATACATCAGAGCCGTGACTCATTTTATTATTCGCCAAAATTTTTAAAGAACCATAAAAAAACACTAACCTGAGTCATGTTAGGTGTGAAAACCATTGCTATGTTCCAAGCATTCATCTTGTTAAGACATTCCACTAATAGGATCGTATTTTATAAATTACGGAAAATTGAATATTGTAAAAATAAAATTGATATAATTATACTAAAGATTAAGAAATGATGATACAACTGCAGATGTGAGATATTATTTTTTTCCTTAACTCAAAATACGTCCCGTAGTGCGATGGTTTGATAACGTAATGAATCCCAGAATACAACTGCAAACAATCTTCTGAATTTGCGTCACTCTATCAGAAGCCTGGCGAAACAGTTTTGTGTGTACTCTCAGACTCAAAAAGAAAATATTAGAGAGGAAAAAAAATATGTGAAGGATTGTATTATGTTTCTGTGTGCAGTTTTCTGTGCACGTTATGCCATAATGGAGTCACTAATGACTAACGTTCACAAACATTAATACAAATAAAGGAAATTTGATTCCCTTGACATTTGATTCAATTACGTTATACTCCCTCCGTTCCTTAAAGATGATTGTTCTAGGAAAAAAAATTGTTTCAAAAAGATAGTAGTTTTACCTTTTCAATATATGCTTTTATGAAAAATTGTAAGTTTCAAAAATATTAATGGTGTTTTTTGAATTTCTATTGGCTAAAAGTTATTGAAAATTGTTATTTGCAAAAAACAATGCATTTACAATCAAAATTAATGAATTTTCTTAATATATGTGAAAATTTTAGAACTACTATCTTTTAAAAACAGAGGGAGTACATATTAGTATTAATGTGGCTTTGACTCAATCAAACCAACAATATACTACAATTGAATTTTATATTTTATATTTTATCAAATATCAAAATATTTTATGAATAAGATTTATAATAAATTAATTAACATAAAGTATAATTAACTTATTAAATCTAAATTCAAATCCCCATATCCAAAGTGCAATATTTGTTAAATCTTATATTTAACCAAATATATAACTTTATAAACTTTTTATGTCACTTACTTTGGACCTCCATTTCTCATTCAACACAACTCTGATTTTGACAAATAAATACATTAACCCAGTGTTCACAGTGACAATTACATCGATCCTATATTCCGGTCATTCTGACAGATATCTCCGTCGAAAAACTCATCGAAAAAATGATCCACACAATTTTGTCAAAAACGAGTTCAACACATCTCACCAACATCAGCCATCAGATTATTGACCAATCTAACAAAGAAGCTTCCGTTGAAGGAAGCATCCTCACGAGCTCCACACAATCATCTTGATCACTTTCAGACTCCATGACTTTTTCTGGTGAGAGAGAGAGAGAGTCCAGCACACCAGTTGGAAGTTCCCTAAACCATGTGTAGTGAGACTGTTGAATTAAAAATTAAAAATTTAACAGTTGAACTCCCACAATGAACATGTTGAAAACATTAAAATTGTTACATGATTCAACTGAGTTGAAACTTTTCAACACGTTGAAACAGAAAAAAATAAGGTCCATAAGTGACATTTTAGTCAATGAGAAAGAGAGATAGTCATATATTTTATATGTTTTATCTTTCTACATTGTTTGTGATTAGTTTTTTTATATAAATAAATTGATTTAGTTTATTTTATATTATATCAACTTTTTTTTTATTTTTCATATTCTACAAATAAAAATTGTTTAATTTAATTTGGATAGAAATAATTTTAAAGCATAATTTTACTACGTTTTAGTAAACTAATTTGATTTTTATTACATGAAAAATATAAAACATGAAATATATTTTAAAATTTATTTATTTTAATTTGATTTTAATTTATTTCTGTTAATATTTAGTTTTTTTTTTATAAAAGTTAATACGTAGATATACAAGTATACAAAAATAAAAAATAAAAAATAATTTTGGAGTAGGGAGTTGAATTTTATCAAGCAAAACTATTGTTGAAATTAAAAAGAATTGATTGTTGAATAATGAGGTGGAAGAAAAAGAAGATGATGTGAATGTTTAAAATGAGAAATGAGGGTGTTGAATTCACAAATATACATCAATGTTATCTGGTATAACACCTTTATTCAACTCTTCTTTTATATGTACTCTTTTGAGCATTCTCACCATTAATCCCGAAGATTCCTTCTACCTAGATATGGTAGGCAACAAATCTATATTATTAAAATTGAAGTACATTTTGGAGATGTTTGGAAACAAGGAGGATATTAGATTAAATGAGATATGTTTGGTAACATGAATTGTAGATATATGTACTTTCTTTTAATTACACATCTAATCATTGTATTTCCAATAAATTAATAATAAATGAGAATTATTTAGAAACATAAATAACATATTTAATATTTTTTTTATTTACACATTTAGCCATTGTTTTTATAATAAATTAAAAAAAATATATTTTCTATATTTCTTTTTATTTACAATTATGTCACTATATTTACAATCCTTTTTATTTACAATTATTTATGGTGGAAATAAAAACACAAACTGAAATATAAATAGTATATTATAGAGACTTCTATAATATAAAAAGTTTTAAAAAGTTATAAATATTATAGGGACCTCTATAATATAAAAAGTTTTAAATACATTACTACCTTATTTAGTTTAGTCAAATATAAAAATTTCAAGAGTTCAGTTTTCAAAAACAAATATCATAAATTAATAACAATTCATAGAAAACCAATGAAAAAATAATTAAAATTTTGAAAATGGATAAAAATATGTCAAGAAGAAAAATATAAAGGCTTATGTTATTAAGAAAAATTGGAAATTTATTATATTACAAAAAATATCTATTTGGATCAGTTTTAAAATATACAAAATGGGCTAATCTAATTACTTAAAAATAATGTTTTGTCTAAAATAATCATAAAATAAAATTTGAAATTTTATATAAATATTTCAGATCAAAATAATAATTTATATTAATCAGTGTAAATTAACTTTAACTTTGGGTTAAATAAATAAAATCATATAACAAATTAGAATTATTTAGAGTCTTCAAAAATTTAGTCGTATTTAAAATAAAAAAAAAATATGTCATAGAAGTAAAATTAAGAGAAATTTCATAAAAGTTAAAATATATAAAATAATAATTTTTATTACGTAAATAATTTTTCAACAAAAAATATACCCACTTCTTTTAAGAGCGGGTCAAAATCTAGTGAATACTTACACCTATTGTCCTAAAACCAGATGCAAGTAGTTTTAAACAATACACATTACAATACCTACCCTTAATCCGCCTCTATTGTACAAATGACTCTGCAGTAGACCCTCAAATGTTTTGAAAAAAACTATATAGAAGTAAATATAAGAATAACCTTACTATAATCTTTTTTTGTCGACTTTTTTTTTTGTCGACAAATAACCTTACTATAATCACTATCACATTCTTAGAAGTTCACCTTATTTACTGAATTGCACATTTCAATCGTAAACCTATCTTAATTGAATTAAAGTCAACAAGAAAACACAATTTTTGAGGAAGAATATTAAATATAATTCGTTTTTATTTATCTAATGCTTAGTATCTTTTATGGCAATAATTTATGTTGTAGTCTAATGAACTCGGATTAAATTTGGTGACATACTATGTTGAGATTTGGTTTATTAATTTGTGATTTGTTGAACAAATCATAAATATAGCATTCTTCATTATTTTCCAAAGTCACACACGTTCTTCTGTTATTAATAAATTTATACATCAAGATAAGTTGTTACAAAAAAAAATACATCAAGATAAGTACTTCCCAACCACTGCATACCAACTCCCACTAGTGTTACATGACTCTCTCTAATTCACAAGTAGACAAGATATTTCTAGTACTCATATCATATCCAATAACTTATTTATTTTATTATAATTAAAACTCTTACCTTAACTCCTTTGGTTTCTTGGATTGGTTTGAGAATCACTCAACAATTTATCACAAGGGCGGGTTGCATGTTTTTTTAGTATGAGTACTTGATTAAGTTCCATCTCTCTATAAATTGAAGAGCAACCTGCGATTTCAACGCACATCTTCTAATAAGATCTCATTGATTTAACTGTTTCAAATATACAATACAAATATACCATAACAGATGGATTCAAGATTCAACGATACCGTTCCTTCCCTGAAGTTTGTCTCTCAAGTTCATCATTACAACACGTAGCACACTTACTTTGATTTAACTGTTTCAAATATACAATACAAATATACATATATGCTAGTTGATGTATGTCAATGTCCACTACGAATCTATGTATATCGGAATGCAGGTATATTGTTGAAAAGAGTGACAGTGAATATGCAGTTGTGAAAGCTTTACATATGAGTGGTGGAGATGGATCCAACAGTTACTCCGCCAATTCTATTCATCAGGTTCTTCTATATTCTTTTCCTTTTAGCTTAATTTTAAAAAATAATCTTATATGGTAAAACAAAAGAAAAAAAATCAATCATTTCATCATGCTGAAAATTGTAATTTTAAACATTAACCAATAAAATTTTAAGGTGCTATATAAGAAGAAAGTATCTAGACATTAACCAACATTTTTAACGAGTATATATCTTTGTACTTTTTGGTTCGCAGAGAAGAGTTCTATCAGTGGCAAAACCAGTCTTGGTAAAAAACATAGAAGAAATGATGAGGAGTTTAAACTTCCCTAGCTATATCAAAGTTGCTGAATTGGGTTGTTCTTCGGGGTCAAACACATTTTTGGCTATCTCAAATATCATCAACACCATCAATGTGTTGTGCCAACAATCAAACCAAAGCTCTCCTGAAATCGATTATTGTCTCAATGATCTTCCAGAAAACGATTTCAACACAACGTTCAAGTTCTTACCCTTCTTCAACAAGGAGCTCATCATCACAAACCACGCATCGTGTTTTGTCTACGGAGCACCAGGTTCCTTCTACTCTAGGCTCTTCGCTCGCAACAGTCTCCATTTTATACACTCCTCATACGCTCTCATTGGCTCTCTAAGGTACTTTTTAGAGTCTGTTAAAACATTTTCATTTACATAAAACTTTTGAGTTTTTTTTGATAATGAAACGGTGGAGTTGTGTATTTATAATTATAGGTTCCAGAAAATCTCGAAAATGATAAGGAAAATGTGTACATAACAAACTCAAGTCCTCAAAGTGCATACAAAGCTTACTTGGATCAGTTCCAACGAGATTTCACAATGTTTCTAAGGTTACGTTCTGAAGAAACTGTCTCTAACGGACGGATGGTTCTTACCTTCATGGGTAGAAACAGTACTCTTAACAATGATCCATTGTATAGAGATTGTTGTCATCTCTGGACACTGCTATCAAAATCTCTCTGGGACCTAGTCTACGAGGTATTTATATACATAATACCAAACTGTTCATTTTTACAACATTTTAAATATGACTATTACTTTTGTCAAAAAAGAAGAAGATTATTATTGTTATTATTATCATTATTTAATCACTTTGTTGAATTTAGACATGGTCCTAATCACAAGAATCTCTTTATATTAAAAGGGTCTAGTGAGTAAATCAAAACTGGATGCATTCAACATCCCATTTTATGATCCGAATGAACAAGAACTCAAGGAAGTGATACAAAACCAAGGCTCTTTCGAAATAAATGACTTAGAGAGTCATAGTAATGCGACAAAGATAACTATGACGCAGGATACAATAGAGCCAAATCCGTAAGAGCCGTTACTGAACCAATGCTCGTTGCTCATTTTGGAGAAGAAATCATCGATGTCTTGTTTGATAAGTTTGCTCTCCATGTAACAAAACATGCGAGCTGCAGAAACAAAACGAGAGTCACTCTTGTCATCGCGTTGACTAAAAAATAATCAGCATTTGCTTGTATATTTACTAATTATTTCCCTTTCTGTTAATAAATTCTAAGACATGCCCTCATGTGATATGATGTGATGCTTTTCCTGGAAAATAGATTGTGATTTGTTATATGTTATACTATATATGTTCTATGTGCGATTGTAAGATCTCTTTCTCAATGTCTGTAAGCTCTGTAATAATCATCAATGATAAAATGCATGGTCAATTTGGTGAAACAATAATACCATGCTTCTACATTTAAAAAATAGTATTAGGAGTTTTCCATAAGAAAAAAATATTATTTGAAATGTGGTTTAGGTCATAATTTTTTTGAAACACAATATACTTGCAGTATAATTAAGGAGGACTCTGATATTGCTAATTACTTTAACCTCGTACAATTTGATAAAGCGAATCTTCGTCAGCGCGCGCGCGCGCGCACACACACTTGTTCACATTTATTCGAAGGTTAACTAATCCTGTCATTGTATCAGTTTGACATTTTGCATTTTCAGTAATTAATTACTGAAAATTTACTCGTCAACGCTGATCACCTCAACTAGTATATTTTGGTCCAACGATTTATTTTTACCCCAACCAGAACTACTTATCTAAATCTGAACGAGAAAACAAAACCGGATCCGAACTATATATAGAAATATCTAAACGAGATTTATGAGTTTACTACTTTGGAGTTTGGTTATAATCCAAACCGAAATCCGAACTAAGATCCAAAGATATTCGAAATTAGTTTAATATGTTTAATGTTTTTATATATGTAAGATGATTTAGATATTTTAGAGTATTCAAAATATTTTTAATTTGTTTTATTTGTTATTTTGAATACCTTTGAGTTATTCAGATAGTTTAACTAATTCTAAATTAAATTTGTAAATAATTTATAAATTTTGAAAAAAATGTCAATTTTTGAGGTTTAAAGATTATATTTTTAGACGATTTCAAATATTGGTTAAAATCCGATCCAAACCAAATTTGGAAGGAACTGAATAGAATCCAACCCGATAATTAGTAAAATCCGAATGAAACTTATGAACATAACACCAAAATTCTAAAAATCTGAAATAACGGAACCGAAACCGGCCGACCCCCGAACGCCCAATGACCATTCCATGAAAGATGCAAACTCTGCCCTTTTTCAAGTGAAAAACTAAGGAAGAGAAGTAAAAAAACGTATCTTTGAGATTATATGCAGTCATGCAGCATTTCTTGATACACAAGCAAAATCATAGAAAACCCAAATGTTGGATCAAAAACATGAAGTCATGAACGAATATTCTTCTTCTTCTTACACCAAGAATCTCTATAGGTTCTGCATATTCTTCTTCTTCTTTGTCTTTCATTTCAACTTCAAAGGTAAAGCTTTCTCATTGTTAGTTTCCATGAGATGCAACTGTCTGCTGCTCTGATCACCGTTCTCGTCCCTAGGACCCGGGTTCGAAGCTAGAACCAACCTATCTCTTGACTCTTTCTGTTCTTTAAGGGTCTTTACAATAAGTGTCTTGAGAAAGTTCGTGACTTGCAAAGAATACATTAGAGCCGTCAGTGGATCCAACATCTACAATCAAAATTCCACACATTTGACTCATTTCACTTACCAAAATCTTAAATAATCATCAGAAAAAAAAGACACTAACCTGAGTCATGTTGGGTGCGAAAACAATAGCAATGTTCCGATCATTCATCCTGTTAACATGTTCCATCTCCACAACATCAGCCATCAGATTGATTGACCAATCTAATAAAGAAGCTTCGGTTGAAGGAAGCATCCTCACAAGCTCCAAACAACCATCTCACTCACCTCTGGCTTCCCCCATACAATTTCTTCAGGGTTGTGGCTTTAGTTAATACCCTTTAATATCCACAAGTTTAAATACCAATAAGCTCACAAATCCAGTGTTCTTTAACCTTTTAGAGACTAGTTAACAGCTTATCATATAGAAATGTCGAGGCTTTAAGAGACTAAGATGATCAATCTTCAAGAAAACTGCAAAAGCTAAACGATTTCATCATGGTATAAGAGAATGGACGTATATCTGGAAATGGTGATTCAAACCAAGGTGCGAGCAAGCAAATCGTTCGATTTTGGCGAGAAATTTCAATTTCTGAATTTTGGTGAGAAAATATGTTTTTCGGTTTTGGTGGAAAAACACGATTTTCTAGTTTTGGCGGGGAAATGCATTTTTCTGTTTTTGGCGTAAATTTTCTGTTTTCCCGGTTTTTGTAGAAAATTGCATTTTTCCGGATTAGCAGAAAATCACATTTCTCTAGTTTTACCGAGAAAATGTGTTTTTGGGTTTTGATAAAAAAAATGTTTTTTTGTGAAGAACCCTCATCGAGATACTCTGTGAAGACTCCCCTCATTTAGGTGAGAATTTTGAGTGAATTTTCACAAATGCAGATAGGTGATCCATCTGAATGTAACATTTTAATGTACAAAACGAACATGGATTTGCTTTACATCTTCACCGAAATAAATCATCCAGATGAGCAAACGAACAACACCAACACTGATTCTCAGGTCCTGTCTAAAAGGAAACCACATTAATTTTAAACCGATTAATTTTGCTTATTAATACTCAAAACTGAACTAAACCGAAATTTTATTTTGGTTCCGGTTCAGGTTCTGTTCGTTAAATAAACCGAAGGCTGTGTCTTCTAGGCATATGTTGTTTTGTATGTCTTGAAGACTCATATTATCAACAACTTAAGAAATCTTATGAAGTAAATAATGGATTTTCTTTTAAAATTTGGTTATATTATTCCTTGTGAAATAAAAATTAAAAATTTAATTAGTATTTTTTTTCACTTTGTATCCTTAATGACTTTTTTAATTTATTTGAATAAAAAAACTCTTTACAGCATGTGTGGCATTTGTTTCTAGATTGTATGCATAAGTTCCAACCAAAGAGAATCTAAATTCCTCAATAGAAAATTAAGTCTGATGCGTGCCAAACCAAGCTACCATGGCATCATCGAAGCGCAATCTCTTCAACGAGTAAGAGAGGAAATTATGTTGCGTACAAGTTTGTCAATGAATTGAACTATACTGTAACATCCCGAGTTGTGATATGTTTAAAGGTTTAAAAAAATTGATTTGGCTACCTATGTCATCAAAGTTGACTTACCTTATCCGGAGCACATCCTGAAAGAATTCCAAAGTTATAAGCGTGCTTGAGCTGGAGTAGTGGAAGGATTGATGACCTATCAGGAAGTGATTTGTAATAGCGCGCGAGTGAGGCCAAAGCACGGCAAAAAGTCGGGTGGTGATTGCAGGGTTAGTAAACATGACTATTGAGCCTTGGATAATTAACGACCAACCGTCGGATGGGATGGGGCCCATGGGCCGAGAGAACGGGCATTGGAGGCCCATTATCAGTGGGCGGTCGGGGGGTTACAAGTGGTATCAGAGCTGGTTAGCCGTCTCAGTTCTGACCTGAGAGGCGTCTTGAGACCTGTCGTGGGGCGCAATGAAGATGTTGCGTTCTTTGAGAAGGGATGAATTGTAACATCCCGAGTTGTGATATGTTTAAAGGCTTAAGAGAATTGATTTGGCTACCTATGTCACCAAAGCTGACTTACCTTTTTCGGAGCACATCCTGAAATCCTGAAAGAACTCCAGAGATAAGCGTGCTTGAGCTGGAGTAGTGGAAGATGGTGACTTATCGGGAAGTGATTTGCGATAGCGTGCGAGTGAGGCCAAATCACGAAAAAAAACCGGGTGGTGATTGCAGGGTCAGTTAACATGACTATTGAACCTTGGATAATTAACGACCGACCGTCGGATGGGATGAAACCCATGGGCCGAGAGAGCGGGCATGGGCGGCCCATTAGCTGTGGGCGGTCGGAGCGTTACATATACTTACAGCACTTTGATGGGATTCTCCATGTCTGCACCTGTTATGTTCCCTCCATATAGAATGGATGGAAGCCTGAACGTATGTGTTTTGTCTCTAACTTCAAATCTCTTTTTTTTGTCAAAAAAGTCTATCTTCTCAAAGCAGAGCATTCACAGTTCTGTCCAGTAACTCACTAACTTGAGTAGTTTCTCCGGGAATATTTTCTGAGAGATTCTGCCAAAACTCCTAGAGTAAGGAGAACAATGCTCTCTCGATTCGATAGTAGCCATACAGAGGGTAAAATTTGCACACCCGGTGCAAGACGATAATGCATCACTATCCAAGAGAAGACAAAGAACTTTGAGGTAACTCTAGGAAACCAAATGATCTTGTGCCAGATTACCATGCAAAAAAAAAATTCATTAATTTGTACGAGAAGACTTGTAAACGTATGTAACTGAGATTGATTACCGACTTTCTCCTCGAGGAAAACATGACGTTTTGAAAAAGATATTTAAATGAGATTTTCGTGTTCCTCATGATGCTGTCAAGGATTACATGTCAATTTGGGACAGATCAGCATGCACATCTTGTAAGACCAATATATTGATAGAATCATATTTTATAAACAAAGGATAATTGAATATTGTAAAGAATAAAATTAATAAAATTATATCAAAGATTAAGAAACGGATGATACAGGAAATACGGACAAGCATCAGGACAGTGTATAAACTTTGAAAAATCCTTCTTGCTCTTTGGTTAGAGGATCCCGGCAAATGAGCGACAGCAGATCAAAGATACTCTGGGGATCCAAAATGAAGGTGGAATGGGTACATACTTAGGAATCCGGAGAATATAAGTGGTTCAAAATGCAGACTATTTGCGTTTCTAAAAGATAAGCTATCACACATGGTGAATGGGTGGACTGGTAGATGGCTATCAAAGGGTGGGAAGGAAGTGCTTATTAAATCGATCTTATTGGCTCTCCCGACCTATGTGATGTCTAGCTTTCTGCTTCCTCTTGAGATCTGTGAAAATTAAACAAGTGCCATTGCACAGTTTTGGTGGAGTTCAAGCCCCCCGAAAAGAGGAATTCACTGGGCAAAATGGGAAAAGATGTGTGCATCTAGAGAGGACGGAGGAATTGGATTCCGTATGATCCATGAATTCAACCTAGCTCTCTTAGCAAAACAGCTGTGGCGGCTCGTCCAGTTTCCAGATTCACTAGTGGCAAGAGTACTGAAAGGGAGATATTACCGTTTAAGCTCGCCATTGAGAATAGGTGCAGTTGATACTCCATCTTATGTGTGGACAAGTATAATAGCAGCGAGAAAACTTCTACTGTTGGGCATTAGGAATAAAGTACATTCAGGATATGAAATCAAGGTGTGGCAGGATCCATGGATTCCGTCAGTACCAGCGAGATCAGCTCGTCCGAGGGCCCCAGTGGTACATCCAGAAATGACAGTGAGTAGTCTCATTAATTTTGAGACGAAGGAGTGGGATAGTCGTCTGTTGGACCAATACGTAGATCAGGGTGACATACCGATGATACAAAGTTTAGCCATAAGCCCAAATCACCGTCGTGATACATTCTGCTGGAGTTATACAAAAAATGGACAATACACAGTCAAGTCTGGATACTGGGTAGCCACAAATATTTTGAAGGAGGAGGAGGGTAATCAAGTCCTGGAACCTAGTATAACTAAATTACAAGCCTTTGCTTGGAAAGTAGACGCTCCACAGAAGATTCGCCATCTAATCTGGCAATTAATCACAGGACATGTCGCGGTTACGAGGAATTTGGTACGAAGGAATATGAGATGTGATAATTATTGTCCGAGATGTGGAGAGTCGGAAGAGACAGCGATCCATGCAATCTTTGAATGCCCACCTGCATTGCAAGCATGGGCGATTTCATCTACACCGTCTAACCCTCAGGTTTTTCCCAGCACCAGCATATATAACAATATGGACTATCTCTTCTGGAGGAAGAATAGTATCATTGAGCCAGAAAATAATATGGATCCATATCCTTGGATTATTTGGTACATCTGGAAAGCTAGGAATGATAAGCTCTTCAGAGGAATAGAGAGGGATCCAACTGAGTTAGTCAGATATGCAGAAGGGGGAATGTAAAGCTTGGCATGATGCAAAAGTGTCTACACCAATAAGCCAAGATGTCCCACAGTAACAAGCCTTAAGCTTGGGGGAAATTTGCATGGTAGATGGTTCATGGACCTCTACCGATCAATTCAGTGGAATAGGATGGGTCTGAAAGGATAGCAAGGGAAACATTCAACTAATGGGAACTAGGAATTTGAAAAGGAGAGAGTCAGCGTTACATTCGGAGCTGGAAGCGCTAAAATGGGCCATGGAGACTATGTTACAACATTTAGACTGTCAGTATTTTGGTACAGATTGCAAGGATCTAATCAAGATGTTGTCAGAACCTCAAGCTTGGTCAAACTTCTCGACAGAACTGGAAATGATTCACGTACTCAAGATGTGCTACTCGGACTTCAAGATATGCTACATACCAAGGACACAAAACTCTATTGCTGATTCTCTAGCTAGGACTGCTCGAACTTTTCATAGATCGCTTTGTTACTTTGGTTGTTCTATTCCGGTCTGGATTCCCAGACCACCTCAAGCTTGAGTAATGAAACAGCCTTTTGATGCCAAAAAAAAAAAAAAAAAAAAAAACTGCAGAGCCGATATGTTATTTTTTTCTTTAATTCAAAATACGTCTTGTAGTGTGACGGTTCGATAACGTAATGTATCCCAGGATACAACTGCAAGCAATCTTCTGATTTGCGTCATTCAAAAAAATAGAAGACAGAAAAATAAAGAATCAAATATTCAGGTGGGAGAATTCTTTTTACTATACTTTTTCATATATACTCCTTCCGTTTTTGAATAAGTGTCACTCTGACACTTTTCACATAGATTAAGAAAGTGGTCGAAATATATGCAAATTGTTATTAATTACACTTCTTTGACTAATAGTATTTGAGATAAATAAAATTATTTATAAAATCAATACAGCTTGCAATTAATTCTCAACTGAAAGTAAATATAATTTGCATTGAAATTGTAAAGTGATATTTTTTGTTTAACAATAAAAAATAACTAGAATAACAATTATTACGAAACAGGTAGAGTATTTTCTGAATGAGAGCACACATGATTTATAGCTCCCAAATCATGAAACGCACATTATGGACGTTATGGAGACTCCAATGGAGTATGGACATTATGGTGAGTCGATTCCCATAACTAATAATGATAACGTTACTCTACGAAACTGATTTTTGTTCAATTGACCATCTATTGACCGGTCAAAAGCAACAAAATAATTTCCATTGGGTAATATAACTTTTATATTTATGATTATAAAAAATCATTATATGAATATGGTTTGCATGAATAAATACTGGATATAAATCCAACAAGAAAATTCAAACCCAAATATTGAAAGTGCACCATTTGCTAATTTGTATATTTAGCCAAATTTAAAAGCTATAAAAGCTTTTATAAACACTCACTTTGAAACTCACTTTCTCATTCAAAACCAATTTCAATTTTGACATATAGGTAAGCTATTTCATAGTGTCTAATATCCGATTATTAACGTCTTTGCTCAGAAACTTATCAAAAATGGTCTAAAATCATGTCGTCAAAAACGAGTTTCAACATATATATTTCATATTGCCATTGGTATTAGTTCTTTTCTTGGGTCAATAATATCATGTTTTATAAACAAAACTCTATAAGTTTTTTTAATCAGGCTTGGATTTTTATGTTTTGGATATTAACTTGCATATTACTGCAAAAAAAAAAAAACTTGTATATTGCACAATAATAAGTTTCAAACGGCTGTTCTAGTCGTTTACACTCAGCTTCTTTGTTATTCATCAGTGGCAGATCATAAATCGTTTTGATCCGGAGCAAAAGTTACATATTAAAGTATAATTTAATAAACCAACAGGGGCAATATTAAAAACTGGAACACAATTACACCAAATTTATAAATATCATAAGGGTCAACTGCCCCATCCAAAATACATGTGGCCTCTCCACTGATAGTAATACTATACATGCATTAACGTTCGTTTTAGGTCAGAGATTTGAGTATCATAGTTCACGATATAATTAAAAAGGACTTCAGTGTTGCTAGTCCATGCAAGTTTTACCTTTATTAATCTCACACGGTTTGACTAAACGAATCCTCGTAAGAAGCTTCGTCACTGTCAGAGATTCTGACCTTGGCACTCTTAAGCTTTGATTACCGGAAAATACTCGTCAATGTTCACCTCAACTAACTTTTTTCTCGTTCGTTTTATTTAAATCTCCTCTTTATTTACATTTTTATTATGAAAATGATTAAACTTAATTTCGCGAGGTTAGCCTAGTGGGTCTTGCGGCTGCAAGTACGGCTCCTGGGTTTGATTCCCGCAGACCATTCCTGGACATTTTAAAGGGCAAAAAAGTCTGGAATTCCAGAGACCTCGAGATGATTAGTCTGGGCCAAGCTTGAGATGACTTATGTTATCAAAAAAAAATTCAAAAAAGAAATGATTAAACTTGTGAAATTTATTCGAGTTTCTTAAATAATATTATATTTGTTTTCTACTAGTATCATTTTTGGTCTTATTCAATTCAACAAGTCACCGCCAAGAGTTGAGTAATTACGTTTTATCGTCTTTTGTGTCTTACATTTGTTTTCTTCTACTTGTTAACTAGGTGTTTTGTCCACACATACAGACAAAATTCTTTTATAGATACTTATTAATAAAAAAAATTAATCCGAGACAATAATAAGAATCTTTTAAACTTTAATTTTTACTTTTATTTATTTTTAAAAAATTATGTTTGGATAACAACATTAATATTTTATTTTAAAATATATTTTTACTTTTACCTATTTTTATTATATTAATTAAAAAATTAACTAACTAAATTAACAAATATATAATTGTTAATATAAAGCGGTAAACAAAATTCTTGGAATTACAAAACCTACAAAATCCCAAAATAAATCAATAGCACAATATTAAATCGAACCCAAAATTACATATTATATTAATCAAAATAAATAAATTATTAATAAATTTATAATTGTATTGTAAAAATAAATGAATAAACTCTCGAACAGATTAACCATGTTGCCAAACAAAAATTTAATATGTGACGTATAAGATGAGAACATTTTCTATCTATTGTTATTTTCATTTTTAAATGCTATAATAGAGAAAAACTATATTTTATTTATATGAGATTACTATTTTCCTATAATAAAATATTTTTTTATTATAAAATAATAACTTTTATTTATTTTGAAATAGCCTTTTAAATTTCAAACTGTAAATAATTCTAACTAAAATGAATTATTTTGGAAAATACAATTTTTATAAATAAATAGTGTCATATTTTTCTTTACATAAATTTCTTTTAAAGAAATTATAATTTAAACAAAGGTATAGTTCTGTGAAACTTTTGAAGAAAATAAAAGTAAGTAGAGTTAATTTTAAAATTTTATAAAAAAAAATAAATTTTGAAAATATTCTCTTATGGAGGCAGATATTTTGAAAATAATTTTAAAAGATAATTCCATTCCTAATAATGTTTTTTAGAAAAATAAAAGCAGATTAATATAAGACTTTCAAAGTAAATAAAAATAAATGTTGTCTTGCAACTAAATAATAAGAATGAAAATTAAAATACCACGAAAAAATTACATTAACAAAACAATATAAATTATTTTTATTGCTTATATACCTATTTAATATTTTTTTAAAAAATATGCCATGATATTACGTTTACAAACAAATATAAATCGATTTTTTATTCTTTTTTATAAAAATGTTTTTCATATTGTAGTATAATGATAAATCTAACTATCATATGTGTATATATACTACTAATTATAAAAGTTAACAAATAAGAAAGAAAGATCTAAATATCACAAAATAAAAACATGAAATTATGTTTTATTTTATCAAAGACGTTTTTTTGATATAATATGAATTTTTATCAGTTGAATAATGAATTATATAACTGTTTATTAAAGATATATTAAAAATTTAATTAGTTTAATTAAAATTATTTATTACAAATAATGAGTAAACCTAAAATCATGGAGAAGTATAGATTGGCTAGAACACGTTTTTTTTTTTTTTTTTTTTGAAACTGTCTAGAACACGTTTTGGGGTTCGAACTTCCTTTAACACAAAATCACGGCTATATGCAATCTTGGCTTGAGCTTTGGTTGATCCGATAAGCCCATATAAGCCGAGGTAGTTTTTTCTTTTTGAAACCATAAGCCGAGGTAGTTTTATCTGATAATCTGGTAATAAATTAATAATTGATTCGACATTTGTTGACATTGGTCGAAAGACATTTTTCTTAACTCGAATCATATAATATGGTAGGCAAATGAGCGTGTTTTTTGGGATATGCATGAGATACGGTATATAAAAAGTAAAGTAAAAGAAAACATAATGTGAGGATTTTTTATATAAAAATTGTTTTTTTTTTCTAGTGTTAAGTATATTTTAGTGGCATTAATTTATAACAAGGGAGGGCAACGGCTTTGCCACACATGGCGTGTTTCATGTATTTATTTTCTTTTTAAGTATGCTACTGGATAAAATTCCATCTCTCTATAAATTGAAGAGCGAGCAGTTTCAACACACATCTTCTAATAATTATCATTAATACGTACGACAGAACAATGGATGATTCAAGATTCAACGATACCGTTCCTTCCCTGAGGTTATTTGTCTCTCTTATTCATCATTACCACACCTTTTTTTTTCATTACCGCACCTAGTACAGTTATTTGCTTTGATTTAATTGTTTCAAATATATATATATACACATATCATATATGCTAGTTAATGTTGTAGGTCCATGTCCACAGCTAATATATGTTTATCGCGATGCAGGTATGATGATGAAAAGAGTGACGATGAATATGCATTTGTGAAAGCTTTATGTATGAGTGGTGGTGATGGAGCCAACAGTTACTCCACCAATTCTCTTTTCCAGGTTTCTTCAGTATTATTTTCCTTCCAGCTTAAATAAAAAGTCAATCTTACTAGGTTAATGAAAAGGAAATCAATCATTTCAAAGCCCTCAGTCAAAAAGAGAATGAAATCAATCATTTCACTATGGTGAATATGTAATTTTAAAATATTAACCAAAAAAATTTTAAGTGTTACTACATTTCTTTTCATATTAAGTATCGTTTAAAGTTTTTACATACGAATTAAAGAAATGTTAAATTTTCTGTTTTATTAAAATTTAACATAGTTTTTTGTTTAGTTTTATTATTTAATAAATTAAAAATAAGGATAAAAAGTTGGAGAATCTATTAAATATGTGCATTGGAAGCGTGTGAAATGATGTTTATAATAAGACAAAATTAGAAGTTATAATAACACTTAATATGAAACGGAAAAAGTATATAAAAAGATACAGTCTAAACTTGTTTATATGAAAGAGATTGTGATTCGATCAAAGTTTTATGTAGCTAAGCTGAACTCCGCGCCATTTAATGATCCGACTATCCGATGCTCGAACTAATAGAATAGTTTAGACAATTAGCTCATTCACATGATCACATCGGAACTCTTTGTTTGTTGTTGTCTAATATAAGTTTGAGTTTAAATTTAGCAAACGTAAAATATATAATTAAAAACAGCTTGAAGCTAATAGAGAAAATACAGCTTCTTGTTAAACAAAAAGAGAATAAAATAAATGACGGTTCATAACGAGGTTACTTAATAAACTTATTAAGAGAATGAGAAAGATACATAAACTCGAACGTTAATGAATACTCTGATATAAAAATGAGGAAATCATCGTTATTATGGTCTGAAGCTGAGTCCCAAAATAGTATTTGAAACAGAACTATGTATAGTCTCGACATATTTCTTTAACAAGTTTCTTTCTACTTTTTGGTTCGTAGAGAAGAGTTATATCAATGTCAAAACCAGTCTTGGTAAAAAACACAGAAGAAATGATGATGAATTTAAAATTTCCAAACAATGTCAAAGTTGCTGAATTAGGTTGTTCTTCGGGGCAAAATACGTTTTTGGCTATCTCTGAGGTCATCAACACCATCAATGTGTTCTGCCAAAACTCTAATCAAAGCCCTCCAGAAATCGTTTGTTGGCTCAATGATCTTCCAGAAAACGATTTCAACACAACTTTCAAGTCGGTACCCTTGTTCATCAAAGAGCTCATGATGACAAACCAAGCATCGTGTTTCGTCTATGGAGCACCAGGTTCCTTCTACTCTAGGCTCTTCTCTCGTAATAGCCTCCATTTTGTTCATTCCTCTTACTCTGTCCATTGGCTCTCCAAGGTAATTTTCTATAAGACTTTGTTATATAACATTTTCATTTGCGTAACTCTTTTGAGTTATAATTGATTAACTAATGGAGTTGTGTGTTTATAATCACAGGTTCCAGAAAAACTCGAGAATGATAAGGAAAATGTGTTTATAACAAATTCAAGTCCTCTAAGTGCATACAAAGCTTACTTGAGTCAGTTCCAACGAGACTTCACAATGTTTCTAAGATTACGTTCTGAAGAGATGGTCTCTAACGGACGAATGGTTCTTAGCTTCATCGGTAGAAACACTCTTAACAGTGATCCATTGTATAGAGATTGTTGTCACATCTGGACACTGCTATCAAAATCTCTATGTGACCTAGTCTTCGAGGTATATAAACATAACACCAAATTGTTCATTTTTTGTCATTTTAGACATTCTTGCATTCATACGATCTTAGAACCAAAAAAAAATACCAAAGACCACTCTACTGTTATTACACATGGTCCTCATCATAGCAAACTCTTTGTTAACAGGGCCACGTGAGTGAATCGAAACTGGATGCATTCAACATGCCATTTTATGATCCGAATGAACAGGAACTCAGAGAAGTGATACACAACGAAGGTTCTTTTGAAATCAATGACTTAGAGACACATGGATTCGATCATAACTATGAAGCAATAGGATACAGTAGAGCCAAATCTGTAAGAGCCGTTACTGAACCAATGCTCGTTGCTCATTTTGGAGAAGATATCATCGATGCCTTGTTTGATAAGTATGATCATCGCCACGTTACACAACACGCGAGCTGCGGAAACGAAACGAGTGTCACTATCGTCATCGCGCTGACTAAAAAATAATCAGCATTTGCTTGAAACAATGGCTTCTATTTACTTATTATTCCCCTTTCCGTTAATAAATTCTCAGACATTCCCTCATGTCATGATGTGATGCCTGGCCTGGAAAATAGATTGTGATTGTTATATGTTTTACTTATATGTTCTATCTTTCTCAATATATGTAAGCTATGTAATAATCATCAATTATACAATGCATATGGTCAATTTGGTGAAACATTAATACTTATATTTCTACATTTAAAACTACTATTAGCCTAGTAAGAGTTTTCCATAAGAGAATCTATTCTATTAATTTTTCTGTACGACCAGTTGATAAAGGTTATATCCAATTATTTATTCCGTTTATTTAGAAACCACCATATTAAAACATCTTTAGTTAAATGTATTTATCCCACTAAATAATTCTAACTACTTTCTACGCTGAATTTTAATTAGTAACCTCCACTATAGTTCCTACAGAATCGAGACCCACTTCCTCTCATAACTAAACAAATAAGCAAACTGTCTATTGTTTTTAATTATATAGCTTTTTTTGGTAAAAAAATTAATCATATAGCTTAACGTGTATAATTAAATTTAGTGGTTTCGATGAACAAAATAATGTTGAATTAATATTTTTTTTATATGATTATCTAAATATATCATGTAACTACATTTGCTAACCACTCTTTTCGTAAAATCCGATACCAACTTTAATTTAAAGTTGTTTGAACCTTTAAAAATCAAGAATATATATATATATATATTATTTATAGTTACTGCAATATTTTTAATAGACTAAAAAATTAGTATATTTAAATTTTAAAATAAATCTTCAATTTGCATTCATAAATTTATGATTAGAAAGTTAATAATAAAATAGTAATAATTAATTTCAGACATATTTACAGAAAAAAAACAAAACAACACTATATATGCGCTTCAAGCACATATCAAGGATCTAATATAGGTCTAACATTTTACCAGACCCGAAGAACCAAACTAGAACGGATCCGAAAATACATGTTTAAATCCGAGTCTATGCTAAAATATTTATTGGATCTTTTTTATGGGGCCCCATGAGTCTCGGTTTGGATCTACGTCCTACAAGAAACCCAATCGGGTATTCGAAATACTCAAAAATTATTATATTAGGTAAATTTGGATGATTGTGTGTATTTTGGATATTTCAGATATTTTTTTAAGTTTCGGGTTCAGGTTTTTAGCTATAATTTCAGGTTTCGGGTAAATCTTAGATTTCCAAAAAAAATAATTTGGGTGTTCGAGTAAAATTTGAGATACCTTTCCGATTTTCAGATCTGATTTTGGGTAAGTTTCAAATATATTTTCTCCAGGTATTTTTAGGATTTGCAGGTACTTTTCAAATTTTCAAATTCAGTTTGGATATGTCAGGTCTTTTTCGGGTCCTATATACCCAAATCAACCTGAATCCAAAATAAAACTGAAATTACGAGTGTTTTACAGATATTAGAATTATATACCTGAACCGACAAGAGTTTGACAAGATCCGGGCCGAGCAGACCTGAAAAACTATAGATATCTATATGGATCTAAATTTTCAGGAACCGAAGGATGCAGACTCAATAAGACCTTATCCGAAGACTGGATGCCTAAGCTCAATCTGAATAGATAAATATGATTACAAAAAGTGGATTTATAATTATACAGAAACGAGTGTATGCCGGCCAACTTTAAATTACTGTTATTTCTACAGTAAATCAAATAGATTTTGATTAAGATTTATACACATATATGACTACTAAAAAATATGATTAAGAAAAAAACACAAGTATTACAATTAAATATCTAGAAAAAGTCAAACGAAAAATATACATGTCTTTTTGAAAAGGCGGGTCAGAATCTAGATTCTGAAGACATGAATGTTCTCAAATATTTTTAAAAAATAGTTTTATTTAAAATAAAAAATCATATAAAATTTTTAAAATACACAAAAGCATATTTTATCAATACATAACGGATCTATGACAAAAAACAATAGTTTAAAAATATTAAACTTTTTATTTAAGTTAAAATACTAAAAATAAAATCACTGTGAAATAATTCACAAGTTTAACAGCAGGTTAATAAAAAAATCATAAAACGGGTCAGAATTATTTGGAGTCTTCAAAATTTTGGTCATATTTAAAATAACAAAAATAATTCATACAATAATTTTAGATAAATTTTATAAAATTCTTAACAAAATTTAATTTATCAAGGATAAAAAATATTCATGACATAAAATTATTTTTTTCAATAAAAAAATATATCCGCCCTCTGGAGGGCATGTCAAATTTTGAAATTGTCTTTTATCATATTTGTTCCAGATGAAGAGAAAAAATATGGAAAAATGTGACAAAGAAGCTTCACATAAAGAACGTCATTTTTGTAATGTCTCAACAAAGAAGACAAATCAAACTTCACAATATCAAGATTGGATGTAAATTAATAGAGAGAACAAAGATAAAAGAATGAGTAACATGTTTACAAACTCCAAACAAAGTGAATTGGATTATATGCATTTTCTTTTAAACTGTAATAAAAACTCGACCAACTACACAGATTTACGAACTGTTAATGGAGTTTTGTATCCAACTTTTGAAGATGCTTATAATGCTCTTTTTTTTAACTACTATTTTTTCTTTAGAGGTTTTTTATTTCTTTGTAATCTTTCGTCCAATAATAATTTCATTTTGATGTTCAAAATAAGAAGCCTAATCATTTTGAGAAAAAAAATACACAAGTAAAATTAGAAATAAAAATAAATATTTGCCCAAAACACACATATCTGATACACAAATATATATATATATATACATATATATATATATAATAACAAAAAAAGCATACGCTTAGAAATGTATTTCAAAAAACATATAAAACAAAACATATACCCGTCCTCTCAAAATCTAGTTATTATTTGAAATCTGGTTTATCCCGCAACCTTCGAAAACTCTTTCTACATTTTATCAAACTTGTCTTAAGTGTCTCTATCTCTCTATTGAATTGTTCTAGATATCTCTAGTAGGATCGGCCATCGTTTATCCGATGTTGCTCTTGTACTCGATTAAGAATATGAATGAAATGTTACAAAAAAAATTGTGGTTTAGGTATAAAATTTTGAAACATAGTATAATTGCAATATAATTACAGAAGACTCTGATGTTGCTAATGCAGGTTAATAACTGAAACTATACTCGTCATCGTTGATCGCCTCAAGTAGCATAATTTCTGTTCATATATATTATAAAAACACAAATATATATATATATATATATATATATATATATATATATATATATATATATATATATATATATATATATATATTATTTTTTTTAATGTAAAAAAAAATATACCCGTCCTTTTAAAGAAAAAAGTTATATAATTTGTTATATCTTTTAATAAAACATCTACTTAAGTTTATAAATAAAATGTGGGAAATTAAACTTTTGTCATATATATAAAACTATAAAAATATTACATATTGCAAACTTTATGAATAACAATTAAAAACTAATTTTTTAACCATATATGACACAAATACCTGCTTCCGATACTTGATTTATTTAATATACTTAAAAAATTATATGTTCTATTAAATTCATATCATACAAAAATATGATTATATAAATACATAATTCTATTATATGAGGCAAAAGATTTAAAAATAAAAAATATATCTGCTCTCTTGAATGCGGGTCAATCTCTAGTTAATACTTATATTTCTACATTTAAAACTACTATTAGCCTAGTAAGAGGTTTCCATAAGAGAATTATTATTTGAAATCTGGTTTATCCCGCAACCTTCGAAAACTCTTTCTACATTTTATCAAACTTGTCTTAAGTGTCTCAATCTCTCTATTGAACTGTTCTAGATATCTCTAGTAGGATCGGCCATCGTTTATCCGATGTTGCTCTTGTACTCGATTAAGAATATGAATGAAATATGTTGTGTTACAAAAAAAAATTGTGGTTTAGGTATAAAATTTTTAAACATAGTATAATTGCAATATAATTACAGAAGACTCTGATGTTGCTAATGCAGGTTAATAACTGAAACTATACTCGTCATCGTTGATCGCCTCAAATAGCATATTTTCTGTTCATTTGAAAATTTGAAGTTATGTAAATTCCATCAAGGAAATTAAGATGCATCCTAAACTCCTAGTAGTTTGAATAGTATGGTATTAGTTCTCTGTAGTATTTCCATGTTCAAACACAAGTTAAATAACCATCTCAGAGAAGAAAAGGACTAAAATCTATTCCACATTTATAATAGTTTTACATTCATTCATCTACACACCTGTAGTTTTATCCTTGTGAGTTGTGTTAGGGTTGTGACATGAACTACCTCTTGTGTGATGAGGACAAGTGATGATTCCTGAAAAAAATGCAAACTCTGCTCTCTTTCAAGTTATAACCTAAGGAGGAGAAGCAAAAAAAAACTTATCTTTGACATTATATGCAGACACGCAGCATTTCTTGATACACAAGCAACCATCATCAAAACAAAAATCAAGAGCGTCCCCAAAGTTGGATCAAAAACAAGAATGAATGTAATCTTTCTTTTTTCACCGCCAAGCCTCAAAAAGCTCAACTCTGTAATTCACACGTCCCACAATACTACTAGCATTCTTCAGCTTCCTTTTCTCCCAACCTTTCTGTTTTTGACTAAAACCTCCATTATTGTTAATCAGAGATGGCTTTACACCAAGAATCTCTCTAGGTTCCGCATATTCTTCTTCTTCTGCAGACTCTTCTTTGTCTTTCATTTCAACCTCTACAGCTTCCTCCTTGTTAGCTTCCATGAGATGCACCAACTGTCTGCTACTCTGATCACCATTCTCGTCCCTAGGACCCGGGTTCGAAGCTGGAACCAACCTATCTCGAGACTCTTTCCGTTCTTTAAGCGTCTTCACAATAAGTGTCTTGAGAAAGTTCATGACTTGCACAGCGTACATTAGAGCCGTCAACGGATCCAACATCTGCAATCAAACACATTTAACTCATTTTTTTTTTTTGATCAAAACACATTTAACTCATTTTATATGCCAAAACAGTCTTTTAAAGAGTCATCACTAAAAAACACAAACCTGAGTCATGTTAGGTGCGAAAACCATAGCTATGTTCCTTGCATTCATCTTGTTAAGATGTTCCATCTCCACAACATCAGCCATCAGATTGATTGACCAATCCAACAAAGAAGCTTCTGTCGAAGGAAGCATCCTCACAAGCTCCACACACTCATCCTCACTTTCAGACTCCATCACTTTCTCTGGTGAGAGTGAATCCAACACACCAGTGGGAAGCTCCCTAAACCAAGCCTATAAGTAGAAAAGACAAGTAAGAAACAACAAGATAAAGAGAGAATAATAAGATTCAAGTATAGATTACCTTAATGAGACTAGCCAAGCAATGTACATCAATGTTATCTGGTACAACACCTCTGTTCAACTCTTCTCTTATGTACTCCTCTTGAGCATTCTCACCATTAATCCTGAATATTCCTTCTACCCTTAAACCGCCTCTACTGTACAAGTGACTCTGCATCATCAAGAGTATTGTAGGCACAACGTTCCCTCTATTATCATAAGACAGCTGCATTGACTCTGTCGAGACTCCAAACACCTTTGCACTGCAATTTAACATTCACTCCATAAGACATTGCACTTATCAAGAGTTAAAACAAAAAGCAAAACTCACCTTGCACTAGGAGCACGTCTAGGGACTTCAGGTTCAAACTCAACAGGCAAGCCAAGGAAGCCATGGAAACGATCGAACGTGACATGAGCCACGTGTCTGACATCAGTAGGGACACCAATCTCCATCGAACAAAGATTCTCTTCTTCACCAACGCACCCACCAATCACAGACCTTCTGATAGCAGAAGCAAGAATCTCTAATGCGGATGAAAGCTCGAATCTTTCTCTCTCTTTCTCGCTTCTTTCTTCTTCCTCTCGAGGAGGAATGTTAAAAAGAGAATGTGGGTCTCTGTTACCATCATTGCCTAGGCAGGAGCTTGGAGGTGAAGGGAAGTGGCATGATTGGGTCGATTTTAGTACTCTCGCCATTCTTATCCTCTTAAAAAAAAATCAAGACTTGGAGTGATGGGTACTCTCTCTCTAGAGGGAAAGAAGAGTGAAGGTGGTCAAACTCAGAGGCTATTAAAGAAAACAGTTAACCTAGAAAAGGAGATTAGTAAATGGGTAATTAATGATGGCTGTTGGGGAATAGTAGTAATGGGTGGAAGCTTGAAAGATTAAAGCTTTTGGGTACTAAGCGACGCGTAGAGTTGAATTCAAGAAAGGGTTTTTTTTTTAGTTGGTGGTGGGTTGCAATTATCACTTCAATCTTTCTTCTACACAGAGAGAAGAGAGAGACTGGTGGAGTTAGGTGAGAGAAGATGATGAAGGGCTAACGAGGAAGATGAAGGTCCGAGCTGTCTTTTATGTATCTTCTTTATTAATATACTATAGTATTGTTTTGCTGTTGCCTCAGGTCCAAAAAAGAATATCAAGCAGAAGTACTAGCTTTTTGTTTCCATGTGAAAATATCAAATTTAAATTGTTCAATACATCGTCAGACAATGGTTAGACGTCTTATGAAGATTAATGGTTAGGCGGATGCATAAGCTTAAACCCAATTTTTCTAACACTTAATTTACTAAATATCTTTTGATCAAAAAATTATTTACTAAATATCTTAAGCTTTGACAATTATTTACTCCTTTTTGTCAATGGTTCAATTTTACAGTAGATTCTTTTTTGTCAAGAAAATTTTACAGTGGAATCGGTTGAGAAGAAACAGTATTAATATTTTCTACAGTGAGACCAGCTTTGTGTATTTTTTGTTGATTGATAAGGTATGTAATCATAATTTGAAGAAATCCAAATAGCATGGTGATTGGTGAAGTTTCTTTTTAACAACTTGCATCCAGTGTGAATCTTTAGTTACTTGCAATGGTCGGTATGGTCCACGAGTTTGGATAAAATACTTTTGTTACCGTTGTAGGGAAGCCGTCTCCAAGACTTTTTACCTCTTCCCCATAACTAAACTAAAGAGAAAGGTGCAAAAGAAAAAAAAAAGGAAAA
This sequence comes from Hirschfeldia incana, assembly GCA_026261945.1. NCBI lineage: Eukaryota > Viridiplantae > Streptophyta > Magnoliopsida > Brassicales > Brassicaceae > Hirschfeldia > Hirschfeldia incana. The sequence continues at coordinate 1,137,211 of JABCMI010000005.1, forward strand.
GAATAGTGAGATTGGTGAAAGTTCTTTTTGGATTAGTTGTTGTAGAGGTCCAAATTATATTATCTATGAGTTGGAGATTCCCGACCATAGACACAGACAGTAATACCTACTTCCCTTTCGATCAAAAAAAAATAATACCTACTTCCCAAATCGTAGCAGATGACTTGCAACAGAAGTTTAGAAGAATTTTGTAGACAAAACACAAAATACCTACTTTCCTACCAATAAAGTACATATGAGTCATGATAGTTCGTGGTAGATGTGACTTATAAGTTTGTTGTTCATTTATTAAAAAAACGAGAAAAAGAATGAAAACTTGGAATTAGACCACCACCACACCCACGTGTGCCGACGACCTATGTGCCGAACATTCCGTTGTATCATTGTATGTTGTTGCTGTTAGATTCGAAATGTATCATTTGTATGTTACGTGTTGTTGCTGTTTGATTGGAAATGTATCATTTCATTCTCATTTGCCTTGCAACAAGGCTTCGTGGGGCACATGTCTTCCTTTATTCCTTTCACTTTCACTTCTTAAAGCAGCTTTCAATCAAATAGAGGAGCCAAACGGCAATAATTATCATCTCGCTCCAAAATATTGTGGAAAGAAAAAAAAGATTGGTATAGCAATAAAGCACGTTGCAATGACCGTTTGGAGCTTATTTACCCAAAACCTAAATCCGCACAACAAAGGGCTTTTACTTTGTGTGAGGTTTGGCCCAATCAAACTTGACTTTTTCTCCATGTCTGCTTTGTTGTTATTTCTTTTGTAAAATGGTGTAGCAATGCTTACAAAAAAAGCTTTGGCTGCAGGAACTAAATATCAAAACTACATGGAACATAGAACCAACCTAGATAGACTCGTTTAACCTGGCGTAACTCATAACTCAAGGACAGTAATTACTACAAAAAAATCTTCAGAACAAAGGAAGGAGTTCACAAAGAAGAAGAAAACATCATCATGTCAAACTTCTTCCAGATCGATTCAGCTGATAGTCTACTAATTAAGTTCCAATACAGAGAGTCAAAACACAGTTAAAATACAAGTAGCTGATTACCGATAGTGCAAAGTGATAAAAAAAAACAAAAAAAAGCTAAGATCTTCCAACTGGTTCAAGAGCTTCAACGGTGACAATGCTGTTTCCTCTTATCACCTGCGTCCAAGAATCATGGAATATGATCAAAAGAAGACAAATGATCAAAAGACTACTACAACTCTTAAGAGATCCATGTGTGTTTTAAAGAAGAGTCCGAGAAACGTACCACCATGCCAATGTCGGTTTTGTCATCACCATTGACTTCAACAGTGTTATCGACAACAAGATTCATGAACTGGTCAAACCCACGGAGAGTTCCAACCACCATTCTGTTAGCATTCAGCTTAACTACAATTGGGAGAGAGTAAGAAAGTAAATTAGACCATACCAAAGTTACAATAAGATGAGGACGAGAAACAACAAGACCAAATGATCTTATCTCTATGATATACAATTTGCAACATGTTAAGCAAATAGCTATGAATGTTGATGTGTATATGGTTAAATATAAGTATTAATTACACCGATGAAACAATCACAACACTGAACCAGACGAAGCATACGAACGCAAGATCTATGCTAAACTTATAGCATTGTTTAATACATTAACTAATGCACAAAATCACACAATCAATCAAAATATACATCACGAAATTTGCTCAGCGAGTTGCAAGCGAACTTAAGCAAGAGATTCGGTGAAAAAAATTGAAACGCTCTAAACGTGGGAAGAAGAGATTAGACTTACTTTGGAGCTTCTTGTCCATGTACCTGTAATCACACCAAAATCAAGACGAATATAATCAGAATCACGAAGAAGAAGTGAAAGCTGGATGAAACCAAAGCATCCGGTGGTTTAAATTACAAAGAGAAGAGGTTGAAAATCTAGAGGAGAACAAGTGGCGAAGGGAACTTACTTCTTGAGATCCGGAGGCTGGCCTGATCGACTCATGATTGCAGAATCGGCGAAGACGATGGAAAAAGGAGAGATTAGGGTTTTACTCAGCTCAGCTCAGCTCACTCGATTGATTGATTCCAGTGAGAATAAGAAAAAAAAAATCTGACGTCGGTCTGCAAAAAAACGGTGTCGTTTAAGGCCCAGTGTTATTGGTGAGGCCCAAAAAAAGCATTTCACCTGATCAAACAAAAATTTGGGGGTGTTCCGAGAATCGAACTCGGGACCTCTCGCACCCGAAGCGAGAATCATACCACTAGACCAAACACCCAAGTTGTTCATATCATGATATAAATCGTTAATTGGATTCTCACATCCCGTATGTTTAAAGGAAGCTAGCCAATAAATCCAATTTGCAATAAAAAGACTGCGTAGAATCCTCTTTATTTCTTGGTCAAAACGTAGCACATATGGGCAAAGGAACATTGAGATAGGTTTGAATAAATAAAACGAGAGAAGAGAAAAGGCAAAACATAACGTAATTTAGTCGCTATTACTCTTTCTCATTCCCAAAACACCAAATGCAAAAGTTACAACGTAGAAGAAAGACACATATTATAACGTTTTCGAAGCAACATGAAAAGATAAATTGTAACGAGACGGAACTAAACTGGAAGTGTGTACCCAAGAAACTACCAGAGTCAAGGGTACAACTGAGCAATGATGAGTAGGCTCATGGAGAAATCAAAGTCTTCTTCCTCTGCGTCCACCCTTTCTACGTGTACTGTCGGTGGGAATTGGAGTCACATCCTCTGCAAACAAACACATTCAAGCAAAGATTACTCTTAAACCAAAACGCACAACTGTCTGAACTTAAAAGAGAGAGAGTGTTTCAGTTTCTCTGTTACCTATACGACCAATCTTCATGCCAGAACGAGCAAGGGCTCTGAGAGCAGACTGAGCACCAGGGCCTGGAGTCTTGGTTTTGTTTCCTCCGGTGGCACGGAGTTTCACGTGCATGGCTGTGATGCCGAGCTCCTATGGCATTAGAGGTCATATTAATTATTATTCAGAAGGTGAAAATATAATCAAGAAGCTCAAATGAAGAAAATTTCTCTGACCTTGCATCTCTGAGCAACGTCTTGAGCAGCAAGCATAGCAGCATAAGGAGATGACTCGTCACGGTCAGCCTTCACCTTCATCCCACCGGTGATACGAACGAGAGTTTCTCTTCCCGAAAGATCAGTCACATGCTGCAAGAGAATGGACAGCAAAAGTCAAATATACTGGTGCATTATACTATAGGTGCAGCGAAAATCTAAAGAGGAAAAGCTTACAATGAAAGTGTCATTGAAAGAAGCAAAGATGTGAACAACACCGAAAACTTGCTCTCCGTCACGAACAGCAGGTCCGAGTGTGACAGTTTCTTCCTTGGGCTCTCTGGTCTTTCTCCTCGACTAATAAAAGAAACAAAAACGGATATGAGTAACATCTAATAGTAAACTAATCTAACTTCAACGCACATCACAACTCTACATATAGATTCAGAAACTCACAATCACGTGTCAATCCCAACACTAAAATACGAAGAGAAGAATCTACGGGTATCTAGCAGGATAATCTAAGCGGAATTCTAAGAAATGGTCTCATCGCAGAGTTCGGATCCTAACTAGTTTCTCCATTAGTCATGGGAGAGAAAGAGCTTACCATGATCAACAATGGATGAAGAGAGACGAAATGCTAGGGCTTTTGGATGCTCTTCTCTTCTCTGGAAGCTGTGGCAGTGACATAAACAGTCGGCGCTACAAATCAACTTTATAGATTAGGGTTACATCGAAACCCAATGTGTCAATAGACGTGATTACCCTCCCCTCGTGGCTTCGTTGCCACGTCGTCGTTTTCGTCATTTTTGCGAAATTGTTTTTCTCTTTAAATATCTTCCAAGATAATTCGTCGTTTGGTTTATGCAGCCTTGGAGTGAAGGCTCTGATCAAAAAAAAATTCAACACTTTCTTGACTTGCAGATGTTTTATAGCTTTATAAAAGATCTTTGTTTTAAACCTCAACAGACGAAGATGATGTTAATGCAAATTTAGTGTGAACAGAGATTGTTTTCCACATATATCATCTACAATCTTCAGATCAAATTTCACCCATACATATTACACAACACCAAAACATTCAGTCCGTAGGGAATAATGATACTCTCAAAAGGTAAAAGAAAACATTTACACATCAGAAGAGGGGTCTATAAACATTGCAGAGTTTTGCCAGGACTTAAACAGCACAACGTTCTGGTTTCGAATATCTCTTGAACACGGCTTGTAGCTTGCTATCCTCAGTAGAAACTTGGCTGGAGACACCAAAGCGACATAAACAAAGTTTTTTAGAAATCTTACTATATTTCTTTGATCTTGAGTAATTTTCCAAATTTTATGTTTTTTATTACTTGATCTTCTTTACCTAATTATATTTTAACGTTGACATATTTAACCAAAAAAACATTTTTACAACATGTACGACTTTAAATAGAGTTTGTTTTTGATAAAGCTAGGATAAAAGGTAAGTCAAAGTGATGATCATCATCAAGAGAACATGTTTCCATGGCTTTCTCGTAAGCTCGTGCACTCATTGTTTGCATACTCGAAAGGTGATTCCTGACTCGTTCGTTCTTCACCATTACTGCACTCGTTCCATAGGTAGTATAGAGATTTCTTAAAAACGTACTGGAAAAGAAACCTCTGAATGTTGGTTGTTTCATATCTGGTCATTAAGAGACAAATGATCCCATACCATTCGCTTGCCACATATAGCATTTTCGAGTAAAGTTATGCAAGACTTTCCGGAGTGAGGACATGCATAGATCAAATGGTTTTAATCGTTGCTGGGCACTACTTGCAAAATCCGTTGTACCAGTCAACCCTTGGATGCTCTGTCGCGGGTACATACGAGTGCTGTAAGGAGAACAAACTCCTTCGATCCAACCAACCTTTGGATGCTCTGTTCTGATTAAGTTCCATGTTCATCAGTTGATTTAGTGTTGAACCAAATAATACTAATACTTGTTATCCTTGAGACCTTAAACGTACGCATTGTTCCCATACCACATTATGGTATACTAGGAAAATTTCGTTTGGAAAATCATTGTAATCTAGACTTATGCTGAATTTACTAATCAGTTGGGCTTAATCTTTAGGTTCGTGGCCATAGTATATACCCAGATAATAACAATGTGTTGTCTTTAGACCAGCAATCTTAACAAAATTAGTCTGTCCTCTTCTTTAAATGACGACTACGAAATACTTCAGCTGTACATATAATGTTCTTCATAAGAAGAGTGAATACTTCTATCAGCTGGTCGAAAACACTAGTATCGGACAACAAAATAAAGAAAAAACATATTGCTTTTCAAAATCTGGGAAAATATTGGAAGGAATGGCAACGTCAGATAAAAATTGCCAAATTTAGTGTTGTGTGCTCATAATGAAACCATTCACACATCTAATTGAATCATCATTCAAAAATACCATTCCTTCAATACAAAACAGAGAAGACGACAGCTAAGTCATATTAATAATAGCCAATTTAAGTTATTGAGCCCAGCATGAAGAAATTCTCGATCAGCGCATATAACTGAACCCTCATCCTAGTAAACTATATAACAGAGTTATATTACTGTTTAAAGAATCCGAATAAGATCAAAGATGAAAACAATATTGGGTTTAAAATCTGGAAAAAAAATATTGGGAGGAATGGAAGTGTCAGATAAAAATTGCCAAATTTAGTGTTGTGTGCTCATTATGAAACCATTCGCACATCTAATTGAATCATCATTCACAATCCATTCCTCTGATTTCAAATCGAATAAGACAATCGTAAAGAGAAAAATAACAAAAGAAAATGACGGCAAAGTCAGATTAATAATCGCCAAATTAAGTTTTTAAGCTCAGCGTGGAGAATTTGAATTCTCCACTCGCACATCTAATTGAATCATCATCCTCGCCGTTTCGACATCAAAAGAAAACACCAAATGAATTTCAGAAATACTTTCACAGATAGCAAACAAAACCATGAAATAACAAGACTGAACCCTAAACTACAGAGAAGGAACCCTAGAAGACGGCTACACAATTATATGTGCTAGGAGTTGATCCGCGAGAATATATATACGCAGGGAGAGTCTTGTTGGAATCACGCTTAAACCCTTATCGGGCTCAATTTTAGGCCCCATGGGCTTTTTAAATTGAGTAAACAACAATGCTATGAGCCCGTTGCGTTGCAACGGGTTTTGTTTGATGTTTTAGTTTAATATGAAAATATAAAATAATAGATATTATTATAGTTTTATGATTATTCTTAAATATGATGTGTGATATTTATTTTATAAATAAAAAATTGTTTTCACACATAAATTCAAGTTAACATTTATATTTTATAATCATGATGCGTAGATAAATGTTACAAATTTTGTACTTGGGATTAAAGAATATACTGTACCTAAACGTTTTAACTTAACACAACTCAAAATAATATTTATTTAAGAATTAATATTAAATAAATTTTTAAAATTCTCTCTGATCAGAATTTTATAAAAAGAAAAACAAATCTCATTTGGTTTAAAAATGAAAGAAATATGTCACATAATGGTATTTTTTTATTGCCACATTCACAATCTAATTTTTTAATTGACATATATAACAATTATATCCGGTGAAATAGTAGAAGTTATTTTTTGTTTATAATATTTTAACACAAATTTTCAATTAAAAATAAATCTGTAATTATATTGAAAATAAGATTACCTATAGAGTTTTATTTTATTTAGTGTTTTTAAAAAGGATAATTTAAAGGTTATTTTTATAATCAGATAATATTTTTTATGTAAATACTATTTTGTTTTCCAAAGATAATATGTGGAAGCTTAAACCTAAATTAGATGTGAAATAGTTGTAGTTATATTTGGTTATAAGATTTAACATGCAAATATCTATTGAAAATGGAAAGTTTGTTATTTGTAAGAAATAATAAGTATAATTTTAAGATTTTCTTTTGTTAAGCCTTTTTAAAATGTATATTATTTTATACTATATCTAAACATTTTAACTCAACACAACTCAAAATAACAAAATGAAAAGTAAAAAAAAATGAAAGTCAAATACAGTCAATGATAACATTATACACATTTTTATATACTAATTTAATGCTTTACTAAATAAGTTTTAAAAGTTTATTTTGCTAGGATACTTTAAAAAAAGAAAATATTATATTTTATAATCTCCTTTTTATTTACAGTAAAAAATAAATAAAAATAAAATATTCTTTTACATTTTTTAAAAATAAATTAGAAAAAGAAAATCTTTCTTATAACCTATTATAGTTATCTATCTATTCTTTAGAATTTCAGAAAAAAAATTATTATCAATATATATTTTTATCATAAATTTTTATCAGTTTTATAATTCTCACTATATATGTTTAATTATATTAATTAGCAACTTTGAAGAGCCAAACTCAATATAATATTTTACAATTATATCTTCATTAGAATTTTAAAAAAAGAAATTACTATTGAATAAACTATTTTCAGATCTTTTTTGTTTATGATATTTTAGAAAGGAAAACTTCTACAAAAATTTCTACAAAGTAATTTAAAATTTTTCTTTTTACTATCAAATAAATTTTAAATTTATTTTCTATAAAAACTCATTTTTATTATCAAATAATATTTTGCAATTATATTTTATTTAGGAATTAAAAATGGAAAATTAATATAAATAATATTTCTGATTATTTTTTAAACATATTAACACATTTCATAATCTTAAATATTTATATCTTCATTAGGATTTTGAAAAGGAAATTAGTATTAAATAAACTATTTTCAGATCTTTTTTGTTTATGATATTTTAAAAAGGAAAATTTCTACAAAACTTACTACAAAATAATTTTAAAATTTTCTTTTCTTTAATATTAAATAAAATTTTAATTTACCTTTTTCTATAAATTTTTTTATTATCAAATAATATATTACAATTATCTTTTATTTAGGATTTAAAAATGGAAAACTACTATGAATAGTATTTATAATTTTATTTTTTAAACATTTTAACACATGTCATAATCTTAAATATACAACTTGTAAGTGTCATGATCATGTTAATTTTTAAATTTGAAAAACTAAGCTTTATATAATAAGATAGGAAAATAGGAAAATCAATGTTAAAGGATAATTACGAAAATAATTATTTTAGTTTAGTATATAGGATTTGTATAAATGAAATTTACAATTTTTAAAAAATCTATACAAATTTTTTTTAAGAATATTATCTTTTCTTTATATATTAGAAGATAGGAAAATCAATGTAAAAGGATAATTATGAAAATAATTATCTTAATAAGATTGAGTAGGAAAATAGGAAAACTTTTCATATTATTTGTTTATGTTATTTTTAAAAGATATTTTTCTACAAAACTTACTACGAAATAATTTTAAAATTTTCTTTTTTACTATTAAATAAAATTTTAATTTGCCTTTTTTATAAAACTTGTTTTTACAATCAAATAATATATTGCAATTATCTTTAATTTAAGATTTAAAACTGGAAAACTACTATAAATAATATTTATAATTATTTAAGATATATTTCAATTTATCTTTTATTTAAGAGAATTTTCTACAAAACTTACTACGAAATATTTTTAAAATTTTCTTTTTACTATTAAATAAAATTTTAATTTACCTTTTTTATAAAACTTGTTTTTATTATCAAACTTGTTTCTACAAAAGTTACTATTTTTAAAAGATCTATACGAATTTTTTTAAGAAATTATCTTTTCTTTATATAATAAGATAGGAAAATCAATGTAAAAGGATAATTATGAAAATAATTATCTTAATAAGATGGAGTAGGAAAATAGAAAAAATTATCTTTAACTTTATATAATAAGATAGAAAAATAGGAAAATCAATCTTATTATATAAATGTTAAATACATTGCACACATATCGCAATCTAAAATATATAACCGCCATGTGTCGCGATCGTGTTAATTAGTAACTTTGAAAACTAAGCTTTATATAATAAGATGAGGAAAATAAGCCCCGAGCCTAATAACAATTAGATTTGTTCCTTGTCCGTGAGGTTACCATCTCCTTAGATCAAGCTTGAGGCTAAACGCTAATAGATATTATTGGAATTCAACAATTTGGACAACGTCGTTTAGGTTTTTGTTTCCAATAAAGACAAAACAAAAAAGATAAGACACAACATCAAAATTCACTAATGATGAATAAAAACATTTTTTTACATGATACAAAGCTTTACAAAGGAAGAGAAGAACACAAGTTTTCTTCAAGATCTTATCACAGGTTTATGATAACCTCATCTTCTTCACACTTCATCTCTCTCCTCTCCCTCTCTTTTCCCATGCGAATCCAGTTAGTAGATCACAAACAACACAACGTATCTGTTACCAATCGTCATCCAGGCTAGCCCTGTGAAAACACATGACGGTGCATATGAATATGAAGAACGATGTGAACTCTATCAGCATTGCGCCCGTCTCGATCATTCCTGCATGCCTTAATATGATTGGAATCGCCAGGCTTCCTACGGTTGATGCTCCTGTCAAGAACTTCGCTGCATCTATCCACCTGCGTTTTTAACAAGAAGCAAATTCAGTGATTTAATGATGTTTTGTAATTTTTGAACTAGTGTTGAAGGCTATAGTTATAACTGACCCTCCACCATCTCGACTAATTAGGAATTGGGTTGAGCCTCCTCCAAAGAACATGCATGGCATAGGCACAACCACATACATGAGTGCTGACAGCATTGGCCACCAGTTGCCATATATCGCGCAAGCCTGACCATTAGACACACACAAAAAAAAGGTTACACTCTCGAATGACTAGAGTTTGCGTTACTCAGCAAATGTTACAATCGAGTAAGAATGGAATCATATGATGAACTTATCAAATATTTAAAATCTGACAAAACTTGCTTCTTGAAACTGAATTGCAAAAGAAAAACTAGACCAAAATAAGGACCTGATATGAGTTCCGGAAGGAAGTTTGTTTGGGTGTGGAGAAGTTGTTCAGAAAGTGAAAAGTTCCTAAAGCTACTATATGTATCCGAGTAGAGGTTGCAGTTTAATTATTCATTCAGCTTTAGAATAAACTAAAATCTACGTTTGTTAGCAGCGCAAGCCTGACCATTAGACACACAACAAAAAAGAAGGTAACTGCTATTTTGTCTCGCATATGACTAGAGTTTGTGTTACTACCCATCAAATGATACAATCCAGTAAGAATGGAATAATATAGCTACTATATTTATCTGAATAGAGGTTGTAGTTGAATTATTCATTCAGCTTAGAATAAACTAAAGTCTTACGTTTTATTACCATGGGAAGGTGACAAGGGTAACGATTCTAAATATTTCGAATTGGTTTTTGAAGTCCAAAGCTAGCTAATCAACATACAAGCGAGTAAAGCTCAAAAAAAACTTTGAAATATGCAGGACACCAGACGGTTCAAATGTTGCAAGCCCTATAAATCACAGCTCTACTTATACATTCACCTCGTAAGATCACATCAAGAAGTAAGGAGTGATATAAGAAGAGTGATCTAAGCCTTAGTTTGCAGAACTGAAGCTAATACGTCATGATATCGAACAACCAGTACGTAATAATTAGAATATTATATGTAACCATACCAGGATCTGTAGGAGGATACTGGATGAAAACATGAAGGCAAGTCCAGCAAGTCTGTATATCGAAAAAAAAATATATATATATTTATAAGATCACGAGATAAATTTGACTCGGAAGTATGTAACGACGAAGTTAACATAAGAGCTTCGAGTTCTTAAACTTACACTGTGCCCAAAACATCAATTTGAGCATTCCAGAATATCCCATCAGGAAAATGAAAAAAAAAAACAAATTAGCAAAACAATCTGAGTAAATCAAAGACTCAGATACAAACACGAAGCAAGTATAAATTGAACGAAAGGGGGAGAACCGTATAGAATCCGATTCGGTTTTGTGAGAGAGGTTAATTTTTACCTTCGATAGTCATCGCCATGTTGGCGACTGAATTGAAGTGATGATAAACGGAGATCGATTCTTGATGATCGCCGGTGACTAAAGCGACGGTGAGATTTCGATGTTACCCAGAGAGAGAAGGAAGGAAATAGACTCGACGATTGGCAGCAAAACCGAAACACAATTTCTAACCCAAGTCCCAAACCAAGACCGGATAAATTTGGTTTTCTTTCATTGATTGGTTCTATTCCTACTTCTGCATTGTTTTTGTTGTTATAATTGGGTTTCAGTTCGTATGATTGTTTCAGCTAATGAACATTTACGTAGCTACTTGATCATGATATTCGATTTTGATATTGTGATATTTGATTTTGAATTAGTATAAGGGAGATTAGACAAATGATTTATTCCTATCAGGGTGTAAAACTATCTATCCTTTTTTTTCCAACATGTAACTCTTACCAATGTTTATGAAAGCCCTTTAACAAAAAAAAAAAAAAAAAAAAAAACTCTTACCAATGTGTAGCTTGGTGTCACTCCTCCGTTGCTGTGGTATTATTCACAGTGTGTATAAATCATGATACAATATCAGTTGTCAGGATTGTTGGAATCCAAACTTTAGCAATAATACTGTTATGTTTTTAGTTAAAGACATTTTCGTGGGTTTAAATTGGAATGACGACACTTTACAACATCAACATCAACACAAACCAATTGTTATCATTGGTTCCTACATTACGTATGGTGTTTGAACAAAAAAAAAACATTACATATGGTGTTGTTTTAAAAGTCTTTTGTTTTGTTCTTTTCTTAGCTCAACTTTTATTTTCATTCGCCAATTCGTGGTAGTGAAATTACAGACTTACAAGATGTTTACTCTACATACGATATCAAGATCTAATATCACTTAAGAATACTTAGAAGGATTCTGTGCTACCCGAATCAATCCGATATTGTATTTTTCACCATTGTGAGAACAAGATCATCCGAAGTCTTTTGTTTTGTTCATGCAGCAAAATAAGTCTCTTTGGATAATCGGCAAATAAATATCACAATGTTTTTAAACTTTTAACCAAAACAAAACAGCATGGTCCAGTTCTATTATTATTCCACACTGATTTGACATGTAGGCTGCAAACCACTAGGAGACAAAAGTGATCGCTAAACCAAAGTAAGAAGAACGCAAACGCAAGTGGGCCGACACAATCCTAACTATTTTGACGCGCCCACTTGTGCGCACCTTCTCTGTTCATTGCCCACTCTTTTTGCACGCGAACAGTAATTTTCTTACAATTTTAGGAATTTAACCACAGCAATTACTCAAAAATAAAAAATAAAATAATAACAAAGCCACGAGAGAGAGGAGGACGTTGCCTCCTGTCAGCTGTCTCGGACCGACCTCATACCTTCGCTCTGTCTCTTGTCCCCCCGAGCTCAGAGCCCGACGCCGTCGCCGCCTCCGTTCAATTTACGGCCAAGAAAGCATCTCCACCGATTTGGTTCGGCCTCACGAGAGCTATAAAGCCCTAAGTTTCGCTACTTACTGTTTTCACGGAGGAGCGAGCGCGGAGATCAACCTCTCTTATGCATACTCTCCTCCGTCATCATTCCTCCTTCTCTCCTTCTTTATCTGCTCGATTTCGTCTCTAGCGGCTACTAACCTTTCATCACTAGAGTCATACAAGTTCATCTCTTCTCTCGCTCACGATCCGTAAGTTTTCTTTTGTTAAACCCTAATAATGGTCAGTTTAAATCTTGGATTCTTGGGGTTTTTGTATCTGAATGTGATGGGTTGGGGCTGATACTGTTAAAGATCAAACCTTTAACTTCATTGCAACTTCATTTTTTATGTAAAGGTAGCAATTTTTCTTCTTGGTTATTGTTTCCTTGAAGGTAAATAGGCTCAAGAAATGGTTGGGAGAGAGGATAATACTGAGAGGGAGAGGTCACCAGTTGTTGTGGAGAATGGTTTTGCCAACGGGTCTCGTTCTTCTCCCACCACAGATGTTTTGTCTCCAAAGGCGACTCAAGGGAATAATAATGATACGCTTTCCTATGCCAACATTCTCCGGGCGAGGAACAAGTTTGCCGACGCGCTTGCTCTCTACGAGACTATGCTTGAGAAAGATTGCAAGAACGTTGAAGCTCACATTGGGAAAGGGATATGCTTGCAGACGCAGAACAAAGGGAATCTCGCTTTTGATTGTTTTTCCGAAGCGATTAGATTGGATCCGCATAATGCTTGTGCCCTTACTCACTGTGGTATACTTCATAAAGAAGAAGGGAGGCTCGTTGAAGCTGCTGAGGTTTTGATATTAGCTTTTGCCTCTATCTATCCTGAATGCTAACTAGGACAGTCTGTAACTTAAAATGGTTATGTACTTTGTATACAGTCCTACCAGAAAGCACTGATGGCAGACGCATCATACAAGCCAGCAGCGGAGTGTTTAGCCATTGTTTTGACCGACCTTGGAACTAGCCTGAAGCTGGCTGGGAATACGCAGGAGGGAATTCAAAAGTATTATGAAGCCCTTAAGATTGACCCTCACTATGCTGTAAATTTTTTGATCCTCTACTTTTTTACTCTCTGGAACCATTTAACTGCTCCTCTAATCTATAGCGCTAAAACTTCGTAATGCAGCCTGCATATTACAACTTAGGTGTTGTGTACTCCGAAATGATGCAATATGACAGTGCGTTGGGCTGCTACGAGAAGGCTGCACTTGAGAGGCCTATGTATGCTGAAGCATATTGTAACATGGGTGTCATCTATAAGAACCGTGGTGACTTGGAGATGGCAATCACTTGTTATGAGAGGTAACATATCTGTTATCTCGTTGCTAAATATTAGTTGTTGTTTGAGTGCTTTGTTAAAAGTACATGGCACTGATTTTTTTTTTCTGCCATTAGATGTCTAGCTGTATCTCCAAACTTTGAGATTGCGAAGAATAATATGGCCATAGCTCTTACAGATCTAGGAACAAAGGTAATAGTCCTTAACTTCTTCTAGAAAATTCTTTATAAACTTCTTTTGTATAGCTTTGGCAGAAATGCTTTTATGATCGGTGAGTAGCTGTGAGCACATCTGAGTTAACTATAATATTTCAGGTTAAACTTGAAGGCGATGTGAGCCAGGGAGTGGCATATTACAAGAAGGCTCTGTATCATAACTGGCACTATGCAGATGCTATGTATAACCTTGGGGTCGCTTATGGTGAAATGCTGAAGTTTGACATGGTATTTAGTTTGTAATTTATTCATTTCTGTAAGTTAGTAATTGTGTGCTGTTTATCAAACCTCCGCACGTAGATTCGTAATTACTAGAATGAGAGGTGGAGCTAAATAATGAACTATGTCCGTGGTCATGATTGTGTTTTCTATGTGCAGGCGATTGTCTTCTATGAGCTTGCTTTCCACTTCAATCCACATTGTGCTGAGGCTTGCAACAATTTGGGAGTACTTTACAAAGACCGTGACAACCTTGATAAAGCCGTGGAGTGTTATCAGGTAGAGAATTTACTTATGCGAAATTATTTCATTGTTTATTGTGGCTAACAATACTCTCAACCTTGTAGATGGCTCTGTCAATCAAACCAAATTTTGCACAGTCGCTTAATAACCTTGGTGTCGTCTACACAGTTCAGGTTTGATATTAGATTATTAACTGTGGCTTAATGTTTTCTTATTTCTTAATGAACCTATACAGTCAATAGAATACTTTTTTCTCTGATTCTACAGGGGAAAATGGATGCTGCTGCCAGCATGATCGAAAAGGCAATCATCGCAAATCCCACTTATGCAGAAGCTTTTAACAACTTAGGTTTGATTCCTCTCTTCTGTCCTGTTCCTTACGTGAGACCACTGCTTGTAAATTATATTCCTTGATGAGTTTTAGATTTAATGTTTTTCTTTTCCTACTTTACTGGAGCTAAGTGGCGTTTAGTTTCGGTTTTGACCAGTTTCATTGTGCGATTCAAATGTAGGTGTTCTTTACAGAGACGCTGGAAATATAACGGCAGCTATTGATGCTTATGAGGAATGCCTTAAGATAGATCCAGATTCTCGCAATGCTGGCCAGGTAAGTTCCCTACCTTGGCGTGCTCTTCTTGATATGACGTTGAAAGGTATATGCGTGTGAAACCTACCTTTCCGTTATGTAGAACCGATTGCTCGCGATGAACTACATAAATGAAGGACTCGATGACAAACTATTTGAGGCTCACAGGTTAGAACACATAGTTTGAGTAGTTTAGATGTCTGCTCTGTTGCTTTTATGGGACTTACAGTGAGAAACTCTTATGAACACAGAGACTGGGGTTGGCGCTTCACAAGATTAAACTCACAGTACACTTC
This sequence comes from Hirschfeldia incana, assembly GCA_026261945.1. Lineage (NCBI taxonomy): Eukaryota > Viridiplantae > Streptophyta > Magnoliopsida > Brassicales > Brassicaceae > Hirschfeldia > Hirschfeldia incana. The sequence goes on from JABCMI010000005.1 coordinate 1,152,540, forward strand.
GTGGGACAATCCTAAAGATCCAGAGCGACCTATCACCATCGGATACATCTCCCCGGATTTCTTCACGCATTCAGTATCTTATTTCATTGAAGCGCCCCTCACGCATCATGATTACACAAAGTACAAAGTCGTGGTGTATTCAGCAGTAGTTAAGGTATGGTTTTTCTTGAAAAAGCTTCTCCATATATGAATATATATTTTATGTAAAAGCAATTCATTTCCTTGTTTTCCCGTTTTGATCAAATCCTTTCTCTCTCATGGTTTTACAGGCAGATGCAAAAACATACAGGTTCAGGGATAAAGTGTTGAAGAAAGGTGGAGTTTGGAAAGATATATACGGAATAGATGAGAAAAAGATTGCAAGTATGGTCCGAGAAGACAAAATCGACATTTTGGTAGAGCTCACTGGCCATACAGCGAACAACAAGTTGGGAACATTGGCCTGCAGACCAGCACCTGTTCAGGTGAGAAAAATATTAAAAAATTGTTTTTCAGATTTTTTGTTTTCTTGGCGACTTTCCGTTTCAAGTTTGCTTTATCTTTGGTTTTAATATCAGGTCACTTGGATCGGCTATCCAAATACTACTGGTTTGCCCACTGTTGATTACAGAATTACTGATTCGTTGGCTGATCCACCAGATACCAAACAGAAGTACGTTCTTGTTCATAACAGAACGGTATTCTTGAGTGATCCAAATAGAAGCCTTAGTATATCTTCTTGTTTATGTATTAGACAGGTAGAGGAGCTGGTTAGGCTTCCGGAGTGTTTTCTTTGCTATACTCCATCCCCAGAGGCTGGACCTGTTTGTCCAACACCCGCTCTTTCCAATGGCTTTGTCACATTTGGTAGTTTCAACAATCTCGCAAAGGTTAGATATTCTTTTTTTGGATCATACACACTAACCAACTTTCCCATAGTATCTCTTTTAATGGGTTTATCTCTGCGTTTCTGGAATCAGATCACTCCTAAGGTGCTGCAAGTGTGGGCTAGGATACTCTGTGCGGTTCCTAATTCTCGTCTGGTGGTCAAATGCAAACCTTTCTGCTGCGATAGCATTAGGCAGAGGTTTCTCACGACGCTGGAGCAGCTTGGGTTAGAATCTAAGCGCGTTGATCTCTTGCCCTTGATTCTTTTCAACCACGACCATATGCAAGCTTATTCCTTAATGGATATAAGGTCAGTTTTGATACGTCGTACTACTGAAAAAACGCTGATGTGAATATAATTTACATATGAATATGATTCACATTTTTATACAGTTTGGATACATTCCCTTATGCTGGAACCACCACTACCTGTGAATCTCTGTACATGGGAGTTCCATGTGTTACAATGGCTGGTTCAGTACATGCTCATAATGTTGGTGTCAGTCTTCTCAGTAAAGTTGGTAAGTTCTTGGTTAAAGTTTGGTTTCTTTCGTACTTGGGACATTGTGTTTAGCTAATGCAATCGTTTCTTTGATTCAGGTTTAGGACACTTGGTTGCTAAAAATGAGGATGAGTATGTGCAGTTATCTGTTGATTTAGCTTCTGATGTCACCGCTCTTTCAAAACTGAGGATGAATCTCCGGGACCTAATGGCTGGATCTTCTGTTTGTAACGGTCCTTCCTTTGCTGTTGCTCTTGAATCTGCATACAGAAATATGTGGAGGAAGTACTGCAGAGGTGAAGTACCTTCCTTAAAGCGAATGGAAATGCTGCAGAAAGAGGTCCAAGAAGATCCATTGATCTCAAAAGACTCGGGATCACCGAGACTCAGCTTTACTGGAGAAGCCACTCCTTCTCTCAAGGCCAATGGTTCTGCTCCTGTACCTTCCTCTTTACCAACCCAATCCTCGTAGCTCTCAAAGAGAATGGACTCGACTAGATAACAGGAATGCCAGAGACACCGGCTTAACCAAGCTGCTTTAATGCGAGAACTATATGTACTCATATGAGTGAAGATGTGAAAGAGAGAGTCCATGAGATCACTTCCAAGACTATAGGAACTAGACTCTTAGATCACTGCTTGTGTAGTAGAAAAAAACAGTAAAAACACTCTCTTTTCTTTGTCCGGTTATTCCTACCAACTATTAGTTTAGCTTTTGACAACGATTCTTGGGAAGTCTAATAGGTAGGTGGATGTGGATTTGAAGTATTTCGTCTCATTTGAGAGATCAAGTTGTTGTATCAATTAGGCTTTAAGGCTTTTTTAGATTGTTTGTTTTCTTGTGTTGAGTAAAGGAATCATATGACAGTACATATCGTTTTATCAGTGACTAAACTATTTCATTAAATCTAAAGATCCTGTTAAATAGTTGGCATGAAAGGATGAGACAAGTGAAGACCATAAACATTATGAACACATTTTTGACTTTGTATTATTATTGTTTACTTATGTTGACCAACTCCATATCTCTTTGTTTATTTAGTGTGGAGACAGTAAAAAGCAAGCAAACTACTCTTCATTATCCACTTCTTCTGCTCCACCAAAACACTAAACTTCCTATAAAAACACTCAACCCCATTAACTCTCCTTCACCACCAAAGCATCAAACAACACAAAAGATTAGTCTAAAGCAACCAAATCAAAAGAGACATGAAGAACGAATCTACATTCATTGATGTTCCTGCAGAGTCCAGCTCAGCAATGAAAGGGAAAGCTCCTCTAATCGGTGTAGCTAAAGACCACACCACAAGTGGCTCAGGTGGATACAACAGAGGTATCTCAATCTTCGACTTCCTCCTACGTTTAGCTGCCATTGTTGCAGCATCAGTGGCCGCTGGAACGATGTTTACTAGCGACGAGACTCTTCCATTCTTCACACAGTTCTTACAGTTCGAAGCTGGCTACGATGATCTACCTACTTTCCAGTAACGACTTTTATCAGTTATGTAACTTCCTTGTGGAGCAAGTCACCTGATTAGGTCATGTCTTTTTTTCAGGTTCTTTGTGATTACCATGTCCTTGGTTTCAGGATACATAGTCCTCTCACTTCCTATCTCCGTAGTCACCATCGTTCGCCCTCTCGCCGCCGCTCCAAGACTCCTCTTGCTTGTTCTTGACACTGTATACATACTCAAAAACACTTCCAATACTATTATTACATGTATGAGACCAAAGCACTAATAATGATGCGTTTTATATTATTGTGGTTGGTGGACAGGCGATTATGGGGCTGACCATGGCGGCTGCATCATCGGCGGCAGCGATATCTTATGTAGCACACAACGGAAACCAGAACACGAACTGGCTTCCCATTTGCCAACAGTTTGGTGACTTCTGTCAGAAAACCAGCGGAGCTATTGTCTCCTCCTTTGTCGCCGTTGTATTCTTCATGATCCTGGTTGTCCTCTCCGGCGTCGCTCTCAAAAGGCACTAATCAATAAACTCTTATAAAATGTGTTAATTACTGTAAGACTATTGTCATGGACTCGTGTGTGTATATTATTCATCCTCCCTTTGTTAATGTTGTATTAATCTTTAAAAAAAATGAAAGTGTGACTGTAGCTCTGGTTTTGTGAAGGGAAAAAATGAAATGGTTTTCTCAGATTATCGTCTCCTTTATCTTACATTATATACTTAGAAATATGTCAACTTATAGTGTTATACTATTGTTTTTGTGCGAGTATTTCTATAAATCCGGATAATCCCAGATTAATCGAAAAGAATAAATATTTGTTTTCGTTAACCTGTCGTAGTCGCGTACGTATATTTTTTATTTTCGGATATGCTGGGTAAAGATAATGCTACGAGTAGTAGCAAAGAAATATCCAACGTGGCGTTCTTTTAAATGGATCGTCACGCAGTTATTTTAGTCGACCGTCACGCAGTCTTAACAAGGATAAAGAGTCTTCCGCGTGCCACGTCACCTCCTCGTTTTATTCTTCATCTTCTTCCTCGTTTTCTCGTCAATCTTCACCAGTTCCTCTGACCAACCAAAAATCGTGAAAATATTTCTTTTTCCCGCTGGTTTTTTGAGTAAAAATTTCATGTAGATGGCAGCTAAACTACATCAGCCTCGTCTTGTATCGTCTAGGTAAATCAATCCCCACTCTTCAATTTTCTTATCCCTTATAAGTGTTCGCTTATTAATTAATACCTTTCGCGATTGTTCTTGAGGATGATCCTCCGCGTATTTCGTTTATACCTTACCTTAGTGAAGAAAAATGTTGCGGAGAGAGGTATTTGAACCCGTGACCTCACGGTTTATGAGCCTTGCGAGCTGATTGGTTTTTAGGATTTTAAAATTAGAGGTTAGGGAAGAAGTCAAGTCTTGGTGCTTTAGGGTTTCTAGTTTAATCACTAGCCAGAAAGGGAAAGTGAAATTGATTCTTAGTTCTTCCAAGGAATCTGATTGTTCTCAATCGGTGATTGCTTATTGCTGAATCTTGTTCTTCTGCAGCTCTTCAACTCCATGTCAGCCGCGGATCTCCATTGTATCTTTCGTATCCTGCAAAAAGGCGGTGCAGTTATCGAATTGCTTGAGCAGTCCTAAGAGGAGCCAATTGTTTGTGAGATATGGTTTTCTAGAAAGGAGTAGGAATGGTTTGCTTAATAAGAAGAAGAAAGCACGGAGGCCTTTTCTCCTGGCTTCTGCTGAAGATGGAGTAGCTGTTAACGGAAGTTCGCAGTCGGATATTGGGGAGGTGAGGGCGAAGCTCGCGGGATCGTTGCAAGAGGAGAGCTACTGTAACGGACTCATCCAGTCTCTGCACGATGCTGCGAGAACTCTTGAGTTTGCTGTCAAGGAGAAGATTACTCCTCCTAGGTTTTCGTGGTTTGCTGCTACTTGGCTGGGAGCTGATAGAAATGATTGGTTGAAGACTCTTTCCTATCAGGTTTGCGCCTTTTTTGTTACGTTTTCCTATTTTACCACTGAGCCATTATGATGTGTTCATTAGTTTAAATCATCATTGGAATTGAAAACAATGTGTTTTTTTTTTTATCAATGTTTTGTCCTCAGTGTGTTCAGTTTGTCTTACATAACTTGATTTACAGGCTTCTCTGTACTCCTTACTACAAGCTGTAATTGAGATTTCATCGAGAGGAAATAACAGAGACGAGGATGTTAATGTCTTCGTTCAGAGGAGGTACTGTGTGATTATCCTTTTTCTACTCTGGCATCTCAGCTGCTTCCTTTTCAAGAGATTATATGTCTTACTGTTGTGGTAGATAGTTAATTATTTTAGCTATTCATGCAATGTCTAAGTTGGCTTTCTGATTCTTACAATCTTTTCCAGCTGAGCATTCTAATGAATCTCAACATGGCCATGTTAACTAGCGAACACAAACTCTCTAGTCTTTGCAGCACAATTAACAATAAGATTCTGTGAGATTTTAGATTGCTTTTTGGTATTTTTTTTTCTTGCATACCCATCTATGTTGGAAATCTTACTGGAAATGGCCCGTGCTATCTATAATTTGACCTTTGAATTCTTTTTTAGTTTCTTATGTTCTAAATTTTGGCGTTTTACAGTTTATCACGCCAAGCTGCTCCCCTTGAGAAGATGATGCGGGATACTCTATCATCTAAACATCCTGAAGCTTATGAATGGTTTTGGTCTGAGCAAGTTCCTTCCGTAGTGACATCTTTTGTGAATTATATTGAGGCGGATCAACGCTTTCTTGCCGCCACTTCTTTGTATGTTTTCTCTTTTAAATCTCCTTTTCTGTTAAACTTGCTCGAATCTTACTTCATATTAGTAAGTTATATAGAACACTAGTTTGACTGTAGAGTTCTGATGAAGTGACGGTGCTTTATGGTTTATTCCAGCTATACTAAAGGAAAGTCCTCCGCTGCAAGTAATGAGATTGAGGTGTCACTTCTCATGCTTGTGCTCAATTCCATTGCAGCAATCACGAAACTTGGCCCGGCAAAGTTTTCCTGCCCGCCCTTCTGTTCTTCGCTTCCAGACACAACCGGAAGATTGATGGAAAAAGTTGTAGACTTCGTTCCACTTCCTCAAGCGTATCATTCAATCAAAAGCATAGGCCTACAAAGAGAATTTCTTGCTCATTTTGGTCCTCGGGCAGCACTGGGCAGAGTAAAAGGTGACTTTTCTACAGATGAAGTTGTTTTCTGGGTCGATCTTATACAGAAACAACTGCAGCGGGCTATAGATCGGGAAAAAATATGGTCAAGGTTAACAACTTCAGAAAGTATAGAGGTAAAAATTAGAGGACACACCTAAGCAGCTTTTCGTTTTTTTGCAGTTGTCATATGAGTTCTTAAATGTTCGACTATCAGGAAAAAAAAAATTGTCTAACTTACTCTACTTTTTGAACATGAGAAAGAGACGCAAACAATTAATAAATTGAAGGGAAACTGCTACATGATCTAAGATAAAGTGACGCTTATAGAAACATAAAGCTTATTGAAAGACTTTAGTTTATAGAGTTTTTCAAGTAAAAATTCAAGTTTGTCTCTAGTTTGTCTCTAGTTATTGAAGGACTTTAGTTTATAGAGTTTATTGTGTTGAAAGATTTATGGCAGTATACTTGTATATAGTTCTTCTGGGGTTAATTGGGACCTGTCGGTTCCTCGCAGGTTTTGGAGAGAGATCTAGCCATTTTTGGATTCTTCATTGCCTTAGGCAGGAGCACGCAGTCCTATTTAGCTGCAAATGGTTTTGATTCTCTTGAGAACCCTTTGGAAGACATTGTTAGGTAACTGTCATTGTTTCACTCTCTTTCCATTCTCACTATAAGTTTGTGTTTGCTTATCACAGTCTTGATTCATACTCGTTCAACCTCTTTATTTCAGGCATCTCATTGGGGGCAGCGTCCTGTACTATCCACAACTTTCAGCCATCAGTTCATACCAACTGTATGTAGAGGTAGGCATAATCAAATAATCGGTGGAAATCGTCCGCCAACCATTTTGATGTCTTATCATGGAACTGTTGTTATATAGGTTGTTTGCGAAGAACTAGAATGGATTCCTTTCTATCCAAACAGTACTGGTGCACAGCCTCCGAAACAATCACACGGGCATAGGAGCAAACCAGAAGGGCCACCTAATTACGAAGTTATTCCCCAAGTGCTGGATGTTTGTTCTTATTGGCTGCAGAGCTTCATTAAACATAGTAAATGGCCAGAGAACCCTTCTAATGTCAAGGCAGCCAAGTTCCTATCCAAGGGGTATTTGACATAGTCTACTCAATATTTGGATCATAGATGAAATAGTAAGGAACCTTGTTGACTTTGTTTCTTAATGTATAGGCACAAGAGTGTGACTCGGTGCAGGGAAGAACTGGCGATATCAAAGTAAGATAACGAAAACCCCCACTCTCTGTTCTATGCACTCATGCCTGCATTTGGATAATTTATTCTCCTGCATTGTACTAATACTAGAGAATGAATAATAGTTGTACTACCTGCGAGAAAAATACGTCAAGCAAGATTTTAAGCTTCTTGGATACCTACAATTTTGCTGTAGTATCAATTAATTGTGTGGAAAACACCCCTTAACTTTTGGGGCCTGCCTTTATCAGTTACTATGATTCAGTAGACCGTAAGCATTTGAATAATACTCGATGGAAGTAACATAAACCAGTTCTTACAGGAATGCGTCATCAGCTGTTAGAGAGTCGGACTCGTTTGACAAGGTTGGTCTTCTATCAATTGTTTTTTTTGGGAAGGACCACTATACTCTGTACACTACTTGGATCTGATTCCATTTAAAGTGTTGTCGTATCGAATACAATATATATACTAACAGTACATAGTCCCCAGGCCCTAGAAAGTGTAGATGAAGCCCTCGTGAGATTAGAAAACCTGCTAAAGGAGTTGTATGTATCCAACTCATCGTCTGGAAAGGAACAAATAAAAGCCGCTTGCTCTGACCTTGAGAAAATACGGAAGCTTAAAAAAGAGGCTGAGTTTTTGGAGGCAACTTTCAGAGCCAAAACAGCTTCCCTGCAACAGGTTGTTATATCTCATTTGTCATTTTGTTTGGTTCTGTCGAGTATACATATCTGAATGCTACGGTTGCCAGATGGACCAAAATAGATTATTGTATCCCTCTTTTAAGCGGTGTAGCATCAGTGGAAGAATTACAGAGTGCATGTTGTGTGTTCTAAATCGTGATGAAACTAATACCGCATATGGTTAACTCAGGGAGGTGACAAAAATGATTCTCGGGAATCCTACGAGGTACAAAAACGGTATTTTAAAGGGAAAGACACAAAGAATGCAATTAGTTCTGAAGATGAAGGCAAAAGGTATGTCATGTATTGCTTGGTATTATTCCTCTTCACGTCTACCTTGTTAGTTTGAACGATATAAGCGTGAATACTCTTTTTCCACTCTGGTAACAATGACGGATTTATTGTTTCCTCTGCATTAGTATGAGTCGTGGATTCTGGAGATTCTTTGAACGGCCTCCAAAGAGTAATCCTGATCCTGAGTTATCTGTAAGCATCCTGAAATCTTTTGATTATTCTTCTGCAAAGAACTCTCTGTTGTGTCTTGTCATATAAAACTATTTGATTTTCCTTGAAATAAGGAGATGATGCATCTAAAGTCCACCCATTTCTACCACCACTTATTAAGGTTTCTGGAACTGTTTTCACATATGCAGGGGAGTGATATTTCGGGGAAATCCAGTGGAGACTTACTTCGCATGGACTCGGAACCAAATGAAATTAGTCGATTTGAAATCCTAAGGAACGAACTGATAGAACTGGAAATGCGGGTTAAAAGAAGCACCGCTCAGTCAATAGATGATGAGGTTAGTAAACCGCTGCTGCTGCAACAGTCTTTTAAGTTAAAATTCTCGTTTAGAAAATGAACTTATTTCCTCCAAGTTTGATTAAAATACAGAGAATCAAAACGGAAAATGAATGTCATCTTTACCATTTGGTGAGTTTCAGTTGGATTAGCTGAGAATTATAAGTGGATAGTGGAAATTCTCTTCATGGAAACCATCGTTTTAGAAACTATTACGTTCATGATTAAGCTTCTCAACATGGTAGAAAATGACACATCAGCTCCTTTTTAGTCAACCGAAATGTTGGGTCTTAAGTCTATGTATCACTGGTACAAGCTTAGAAGTATTTCTTCATATTCTGCAGGAAAAAATCTCTGAAGATCCTCCTCAACCAAGCAGTAGACCAACAGGCGGTCAATTGGTACAAATTTCAAAGAAGGAAAACATGATCGAGAAAACTCTTCACAAGCTAAGAGAAACCACTACGGTATCAAATATCTCCCTTAAAGACTAAAGCTATATGGCACGTTCAGTTTCATTTGGTCATTTTCTTTTCCTCTGTCAGCTTTGTTAACTTTTTTTTTTCCATTTACAGGACGTGTGGCAAGGTACTCAGCTTCTTGCCACTGATACAGCAGCTGCTATGAAGCTACTTCGGCGGTCTCTCATTGGTGATGAATTAACACAAAAAGAAAAGAAAGCTTTGCGCAGAACCATGACTGACTTGGCATCAGTCATTCCCATCGGTATTCTGATGCTTCTTCCTGTAAGTCAAAAACAAACCTCACCGACAAGTTTATATTCACTATTTTACTATTCTGATCATGTTTATACTCTTTGTCCGAGTTACCCCAAGTTACATCTTTAGTTAGTTACTTTGTACAAAACTGTGAAGCTGAACCTCTTGCAATGTTAATGAGTAAGCTATTCTGAACAGGTTACAGCGGTTGGTCACGCAGCTATGCTGGCTGCAATTCAGAGATATGTCCCAGGCCTGGTACGCACACCTTCTCTTCATAATCCATCAGAACTCAATAAACCTTTTCTTTGAATCAGTATTGATAGTATCCTCTTCATTCAGATTCCTTCCACATACGGGCCAGAAAGGTTGAACCTATTGAGACAGCTCGAGAAAGTCAAGGAACTGCAAACAAACGAAACTGAGCCCGAAGAAAGCATCGAGAAAATAGCATATGACTAGAATACTTGTTTACTTCATTTCATTTTGTTCGGTAATTCATTACCAATAGCTGCGCATAGAGGGTCTCATTCCATGTATCAGGTACACCGGGTAAGCACCAGTGACTGCAATCTTGAGGAGCATCTTCAGGAGTTCCTGGCTCTCGATACCGCGAAGGATGAGCATCTTTCCTGAACTCGGTCAGATATGTAATGTTCATAAACTTAACCTTGCTATGTTCATATCCCATTCCTTGTATTTACTTCAGAGATATAACTGTTGTGGATAGGGTCAGGTTCCATCTTTGTTATATCAGTCTCTGGCTCTGTATCTGCATCACACAAACCACCCAAGTTCCATGTCCCATACCTGCAACACCCAAAAAAAATATTTAACAAAACCTAGATTCTAGAGACTTGTTTGATTCACCCTCATAGATTGTTCTGAAACAAGACCTGTAATGCACAGGAGAAAAGCTTCTGAAGAAGCCATGAACTACTCTCAAAATTTAGCTCTTCTAAAATCCATGACTTCAAAGTCTTCAAAGACTTCGCAAATCCCTCCATTACACTCATTGTCTTGTTCAATTTACCTCCCTCCTGAAAATAGCAACCTCTGCAACAACAACGACCAATAAAACCCGTTTTGTCTTCAGAATGATGAACTCAAACATGAAGATTCTTACGCTCCAAGTCTAAAGGTTTTGTCTTCGTTCCACCAATGTCCTGTGTTGAAGATGAGAACATCAGACCCGACCCATCTTTTCGACTGCCAGTTAAACTCGTAACCCTAACCGTCATTTTTACATCTTCCGGTGAGTTCTCAGGTGGCCTAGCAACCACGACCAGAAACCGTGTTCTATGATATTCAGCCGTTACGCTTTGTTCCGGAAACCGCATGGAAAGGAAACCCTTGTGCTTGCTTATAGGGCTCCCGTTTACTTGCGAGAGCATACACAAAAAGATATTCCCATTGGTTTCTTCCGATGGAATCTCCGACGAACACAATCCTCCCGTTCCTACTCCTCTCCAGAAAGTCTCTCGCGTTGAATCTGTAAACGTTTCACACCAAATACACCAAGTCGCCATAAAGGAAGTAAACAAAAAATGTGGAAGTTGTTTTTAACTTGATTATTTGTATTCAGTCCAGAGTTATACCTTGAGTTCCAAGCAAGAAAATTACATAGAAGAGTGTGACAACATACCGTGGAAGATCGCAGCCGTGTTGTTGCCATCGCCATTGTCGGAAACTAGAATCTTTTCTTCCGTTATCCAGACAACGAAAACCAGGATCTAGAAACCGACAATCTTCCCCTTAAGACGTTTCGTGCATGTCACGTTTTTGTCTACGAACCAATTTTCCGTGAGAAATAGTCGCATACATTGTTGTTTGTTTGTTCACTCGTTAAGGTTTTCGATGATGAAGAGATAAGAATCGTAAACAGAGATGATGCTGGAAGCCGGCAAGATCGACGAATATAACGGAGATTATTAGGAAACTGATGAGAAGAGAGATCCCCATGAAAATATGTTTCTTGACCTTGAAGTTTGAGAAGAAAGGAGATGAAGATAGAGGGAAGAGTTGCTTCAGAGAAATTGATTCTTGATGATGATCCATGTCCGCATAACATTCGATGATTTTCTCTTTTCTTTGTAAAGGAGAAAGGAGATTCCGTAAATTGACTCTGAAATTGAAAATTACGTATGCAACCTTCTTTTGCCAGAGGTAAGTTTCAGTAACGCAATAACTCGTAGTTACCTATCCATTCATGCATGTGACACCCAAATCTATTAATAATAGGAATTCTGATTAATTCTAAGGGATGTGTGTTTTTATAGGTATCTCAAATCTTGTGAAAAGTTGCGATTGTTCGTTAAAAAGTTGTGTCTTTTCTTTATGAAAAGATGCGACTACTTAAAATGTTGTGTCTCTTCTTCGATAAAAATTGCAACTGTTTAAATTGAAAAGGGTGTGTGTTTTTATAGGTAGATTAAATCTTGCGAAAAATTGCGATTGTTCGTTAAAAAGTTGTGTCTCTTCTTTATGAAAAGATGCGATTACTTAAAAGGTTGTGTCTCTTCTTCGATAAAAGGTGCAACTGTTTAAATTAAAAGGGTGTGTGTTTTTATAGGTAGCTTAAATCTTATGAAAAGTTGCGATTGTTCGTTAAAAAGTTGTGTCTTTTCTTTATGAAAAGATGCGACTACGTAAAATGTTGTGTCTCTTCTTTGATAAAGCTGTAACTGTTTAAATTGAAAAGATGTGACTTTTCAAAGAGATCTTTTCAAAATCTATAAATAGTCTATGTTTATATACTTCTGAAAGTAAAATTTTCGCTAATCTAATTGATAGTAAAATGGTGAAAAGAAATAGTTCTATGAAGTTACTTGGTTACAATTTTTTTGAAGATGTTCAAATGGAACGTTGTCAACAAAAAATATTAAGAGTTTTACGTGTTTGGATGGCCACAAGTCCTAAACGGAACAATGGAATTATTAGTCTTAATTTTCTTCTACTAGATGAAAATGTTTGCTTGTATGTCGTTGTTATCTTAAGAGAAGTAGATGTTAGTAATAGCAATCTCAATTAATGTGAAGAGTTGTATTTTTAATTTAAGAGTTGTGAAAAATGTCACAAAAGTTGCATCCTTCGGGGTGTATACAATTGCAACTTTTTAAAAATGTAAATAACTGTTTTAACTGAATTGTGAAAAGATGCATTTGATAGTTTTTATTTTAAAATTTTGTATTTATTTTTATCATGAAAATGTGCATCTAATAGTTACGACCATCGATATGAAAAGTTGTATCAATTACTTGTATCTTTTCAGTATATATATATAGTATTTGTCTAAAACTCCATTGTTTTTCTATTTCTTAAACAAGCATATCTTATATTTTCTATTTATCAAATAAGTAAACGTTCGGTAAATGTAGATCAAAACTTTAATAATTCTCTTTTAATTTTCAGTATAATATATCTATTTTCAAAAGTACGAAAAGTGTCTAATACATTTTGCATCATCAAAGATTTATTATTCCATTATTATTCAACAAAAAATTTATTTTGCATAGTCTTATAATTTTTTTATATTACTATAAATTAATTAAAATGAAAAAAAACTTCAAATATAATTTTTATGAGAACGGCTTTCGTCTATTTTTCATATTTTTCATTATTTATTTCGTCTATATATATATACATCCATATATTAACATATTATAAAAACAAAAAATGAAAGATGATGGAATTATGTTTTAACAATCATAATTTTTTGATTCATTCCTTTTGAAAAAGATACAAATGGAAATATATATATCTATATATTAATTATGAAATATTAGATATAAAATAACTTTGAAATAAATAATGTAAACACTTTAAAGACTCAAAAATGGTTGAATATATTTTTAGGACCAAAATAGTTGAATAATTTTTGATAAATTTTATAAATTTTTCTATTATAATTTTTAAATTTGTTTAAACATAAAATGAGTTCATGTGCGACATCACACATGTTCCTTACCTAGTATTAATAGATGCATCCCAAAAAATCAATTAACATACAATAAAATAATGGAATGTTGATTTTTGATTTTTTTTTTTGATTTTTGTTTTTTGATTTTTACAATTGAATGATGTGGAATAAATTATTCCATTATTTCCATTTTTTTTTGTCACAGAAATTTCATTAATAATAAAAAGAGAGAAAATACCCAAAACATGGTCCAATCTCAGGAGTTCATTACACATAAAAGAAAATATGAAGAGCTTTTTTGTCTAAGGTAACAGCAATCGAGTTCTTTGATCGGGGAGAAGAGAGAAACCTATTGGTGCAAATCCAGAGGAGATCGAACAGATGCTGGAGACAGTTCCGATGATTTCTTTAGACTGGAGGTTGTTGGAGATAGCTCTGGCGAGCGTTGAATTGTCAGAGAAACCTTGAGTTTTAGAAACTCTAGAGTTAGCTCCAAGCAAATGGCCGATCGCATAGCGATAGCCTCTGCGAGTAGGGAAGAACCAATGTAGCGATGCCCCAAGGATCGATGGAGCCGAGCTTCTAGATCGTGGCCTGGGGGACTCTCTTTTACTTCAACTAGCAAGAATGTAACTAATACAGCCATTGGAGGATGAGAACCGTAGCTACGAGAGGTTGGGAAATGCCTTTTCTGCCTAGATTTGTCACTAAGATTCATGAGAAATGGAGCAACACGGCTTTGGGCTATGTGAACCCTGTCGACTGAAGCAAGACGATGGACAAGCATCATTAAAGTACCACTGAAGACATCATACCACATAAGAGACTTAAGCTGAACGGGATTTAATGATAAAGCGTAGGCTTTGGTTAAGTCAAACCTTTGGACAGCGACATTACCGTGCCGGAGCCAATAAGCTTTGACCGAACTGGGTCTGAATTGCTGGTCGTCGTATCCCATCAAGCTAGAGCTGGTGTGTGGGTTTTTTGAACTGAGAACAGAGGCTTCTAGGTTCATCGAGAAAGCCCTTAATTTCTTCGATTTAGAATTGAAATTCAATGTAGCTGACCATTTCTCAAGGAGTAGGAGACCTTTTTGTTCACTGAAATGGAGAAAGACAGTGCAAAGCGTCGAGATCTGACGGTGAAAATCCCAGAGAGCCGACGGAGGAGGATGGGGGGGGGACAGGAGGGTCTGGCGGATCCACCGGAAGCATCACCTCAAGGTCTGCATCTGGTGGTTTAGGGGGCAAACCAGGAGAAACAGATGCTCCAACTACAGGGAGAACCATTGTAGAAGATGAAAGACCTTCGAGATGGTGTGCGACGTCGACGGCAGCGGAGGAGATGTTGGAGATTACAAGAAGGAGGAGCTGTGCCGGAGTGAAGTCTTTATTTTGGTGGAGGAGCTTGCTGAGCGGCGGCCTCGATCTCCGTGCCTGGGAGAAAAACGAGTTAGGGTGAACTCCCATTATTTCAATTTCTCACTATTTGACATGAATGAAATAGAATATTACTTCTATTGATTCCACAAACATTCAAAAAATATGCAAAAGGCAACATTTCTAAACATTCTTCTGTAATTTTGTCCGTAATTTTGATTATGAATGAGTTAAGTGAAAGTATTCCATTTATAAACTAAATATATTCATCTTATTTCATCTATTTTGATACCATTAGTTTCATTTCATGGTTACCATTTATTGCCAAAGTTTTCTCCCACGTTTCCGTTCCACATGTTTTAAGATCGATCATCTGAAGTCTGAACAGTAATACAAGACTAGACATTAACTTGATGATTTTGCAACGTGGGTATATTTATAAGTTTTGTCCGTGTAAAATACAAAGTATTGTTACGTACATAATGAAAGAGATGGTTTGTTTAATTTATTTATAAGGCTAAAGGGAAATTAGGTCCTATAGTAAAAGAGAACACACTGCTTTGAACTTGGGGGGGGGGGGGGGGGGGTGAAAACTCTTGAAGAGCAAGCAGTAAAGGAGCCAAGAAAGGAGAGGGATATCTTTAATATAAACACCAAGGAGAATAGAGGATACAAATATACCGATCGTTTCCTTTGATGTCACAGACGCAAACGAAAACTCCAAGAAACAATTGGGACCTAAAATAATTTTTGTCTAAGTATCTTGTAAAATTCAGAGATTCCTTCTACACATTTTTGCGATGAAAGAGAAAAGAGAATTAGACAATAGAAAACAAAAGTAGAGTAAATAGAATAAAATGGTCCTTAGGTTTGGCCTTGGACCAGATAGAAAAGGCGACGTAATATCCATTTTACACACATCCTATGCACTCTTCTTTAATAATTCGGTTAGGCCCACACTCTTTTCATCTTGTAATCTGATCATGCCATGAATCTCAACACTTACCAAATAATCTTTCATTATCATTGAGTCATTATACATATGCATAGACATGATAGAAGTTCCCAAAGGACTTCCACCAAGCTTCATTGAATTATCTCAGATTTCAGGCATTAAGTAATAAACCTTACTCCCTCTGTATAGGAACGATTGATGTTTTAGATTTTGTTATTCTATTTAGATGATTGATGTTTTAGAATATAATTAATGCATATATTTTTAAACTAAAACGTCAAATAATATGTAAAAATATAAGTAAACTTTATTTGATAAAATCAAAAAGTGATAAACAAAATCATTTATTTGTTATTTTCTAATATGCGTGAAATAGTCAAAACATCAAACATTTGCATCCAGAAGGAATATGTACTTCTTTTAAAAATCTCTGCAACAAATGAAGGAGAAAAATATCCTCTTTGTTTCTCATATATGTTTTCAAGTTAGTCGAATAGTGAATAACTAAATAAATAACGAAGTTACTGATATTTTTATTTCTCCTCCTTTTTTGTGTTTTCTCTATGAATATGGAGGCTCGTAATCTAAAGTTAAACTAAAGTTGCCACTTCTTTTTGGATATCATCAACCTCGTCCATCTCCTACCTGCTCCACTGCTTCTCCAGCAAACGAGATACTCTGTTCACAAAACCAACACACAATTATACCTGTTGTTATTCACTTTATTTTCTGCATAAAATTGTAAGAGAATGATGTTAACATATTCAGTATAATACAGCTTTAAATTCCCATTTTTTATAAGCTCTTTCAAGAATATTTATGTTAGAATTTTAAATTATTTTCGAACAATATAAAATCCATTATTCGGCTCAAAGCTTATTTTATTCATGATTTTTAATGTTTACTTAAAACTGGATGTACTATATTCCAGCTACATAACATTAATGCTGCAAGTACTAATACAAGTCCAAGTAACATTGAAACGACAGTTTTGGCATTAGTTTTTGACTTGTACAAAGACATGACGGTGCCAAACAAATCAGAATGGTAAGACTAAACTAGATAGTTGAGGCATATATAAGGTTGATAAATTAAACTTGACTTTTGAAAAAAAAAATGTAGGCTACAGAAGAAAATTCAAATCATGGTAGGCTACAAGTTATCAACAAATTGGCCATGTGCGTTTACAGTCGTGTAGTATTATTCTCCCTGGTTCCTTCTTTATACTATTATTTATTAAACAGTTGCTCTTCCATGTCTATTTTAATAATACTAATTTATCTGTTTCATCTCTAGAAACAGCCACGGCATCTGTTTAATACTAGTACTTAAATCAATTCGATTTTATATCATTTTCATTCACATAGTAGCATGCACGTACCAACGTCAGCAAACTTTTTTTTTTGAAAAAAAATCCAACATCAGCAAAATGTATATGACAAGAATGTAAAATTCATTTACCATGGAATGAGGAGTTGAGTAATAGTAAATGTGTTGGCCGTTGTAGGCATCAGGACACGGTGGTGGTTCGACAACGTCACCGTGACATTCTAGGTTAACTCCAAATAGTCTCACCGTCCTCGAGCTCCCGGCAACTACCGTCGGTGTCTCAGCGACAGCTCCTACAATTTTCCACCGTCACAACACGTTTCCGTCTCTTTTAGTTACATATATTGAAAAAAATGAATTAAAAGGAAGAAATAACGAACACGGTAGTCTAAGTTGATTGGACGGTTGTCGTCACGAGCGTATAACGGATTAGTTACAACTTGGCGAAGATTATTGAAATTGTCGGGGTTATTTTCTTGTCCAGAATTAAAAAGACATGACGAAAAAACAAAGAGATATCAATGTATAACAAAATGTTATCTCAGGTTGGTTATTTTACGTGCATATACACGCAACTAAGCTGATCGTCACATATTTTAGGATAAACAAAATTATTTAATTCCGACAAGATTTATAAGAAAAGAAACTTCACCAGCTAAAATGGTTGAGCTCTCAAAGTTAGTGCTTTCTATTTATTTCATGGGTGGATCGAGCCCTCATTTAAAAAAAAAAAATATTTACTATTTTAAACAGATAAATTTATAAGAAAATTATTTATAACTAAAACTACAACAACGGAAGAATTATAGAAGAAAATAAAACATTTCGCCTTTTAAAGATTATACACACCATGTGACTCAGTACGTACAACAATCTAAACACAATGCATAAATTAATAATCAAAGATATACTATTACAAAAGTGGGTTTTCTCAAAAATATGTATTATAAAAGTCAAGAAAATATGTTTCGTGAAAAGCAAAAATTATGTAGGACAAATATCTTTAAGAAAACAAACAGAAAGAGTATAAATCTGACATATAAATAAGAAACAAACAAACAAGAAAACTTGAGATAGTAAGAGATAAACAGTTTTTACCATAATGTGAATACTCTTGGTGGATGTTAGGGTAAGAACTAGTCGACGCGTGCACTTGACGATAAGGTGTAGTCAAACCGTTCCAGTAGCCCGCCGTGTCACCTCGAGCATCTTGAGACACGGCGGAGACGGCGGAAGAGGATGAAGCCTCGCCGCGTCTCCTCCAGCCAATGAAGAGTCTATGGATATCAAAACGGTGCCGTTGAAATAAAACCACGTCGCCTGCGTTGAGGTGCTTGTCTTTGACGTACCTGCTCCATCCTTTGGTCAACACGTAGCTTTGACTACTGTTCCAATACGAGTATCTGAATTTCCAACACTTTCCTGACTCGTCCTCAAAGCTGAGAAGCACCCCTTTCTCCGTAGATTCCGCCGTCACGTCACCGCCGCCGCCATTATTATTGAGAGGGAGGTATCTCTCGGCGTGTTGTTTTGGTATGACTAAACGGTTTAGTTTTCCGACGTCGCTTGGTGTGAGTGACTTCTCGAACAAAGACTCTTTATGGTCGTTGTGGTGATGGTGGTGCGATGAGAGAGTGTTTGAGTAATGGTTGACTGACATTTTGTGATTGTTTTCTTGGAGAGTGAGAAAGAGAGAGAGGAGATGTGCAGAGGTTTGGTGGTGAGCGAGAGATGGCTAATGGTACTAAATATAGTATTATACGAAGGTAACAGAAAAAGTGAAAATTCTGAAAATGTGAAAATGGTTAAGTTGATGTGAAAACTGTGGGAACTATTTTGATGTTGAGAAAAAAAAAACTATTGATGTACATGAAGAGGAGGAGGACACGACATCGATAGTACTTTTAAGGTTTTGCGTGATGATATTTCTTTCCAATCATTATTTTGTTTAATTTCCTTTTTTTTTTTGTTTCTCTTGCAGTTCATGTATATATATATATATATATATATATATATATATATCAAGTGAACATTTTTAAAATATATATTATTGAATAGTTTTAGTCATTGTTTGATGAAACCTTGTCTTAAATGGTATTGGATCCCAACATGTTATAAGGTTATTTATAAAGTTAGTGTGGTTTTGTCTTGATGTAAGTATTCATAATGACTTTATCTCGTTCATAAACTTATATGGTTAATTTTGTGTACAAAATAAAAGGGATACAAGACAACCAAGTTAGGTGATTACTTTATTCGTCTGTTAAAGACTTCTGTGGTGACGCAACTATGCGTATACAAAGTTTAATCTGATTAAAACAATTATTTACATATATGATAATATAAATTTACATGTTTAACAATACAGTATATACACAAAATTAAGTTTCCATTTAAGGTGATTTCTTTAAGATCTCCTAACAGGATCCAACGGGCGAGAAGTGAGGTGGTACGTAATAAGTAAAAGTAAGAAGATGCAGAGGATACTTAACCCTGACGCAAGTGAGAAGTTCAAGTTGTGGAGCATGTGCTTTTGCCTTTCCGACACACCATCGCATGCATCTTCACTTCTACTTCATACCTTCCCTTATGTTCCTTTCCCTTTCTCCCTCTCACATTTTTTTATTTTATCTTTTTCTAATCATTATATAATCGAGAAGGATAAAGACTTACTAAACTATTTTTGAAATCGACTTGACTTTAAGGCCATGTTTCTCTTTTTAATGTTTACAAATATTGAACAACCACCACCATCAATGCCAATTAAGACAAGACTCAACATGCAGAGATAAATTATACTCCATATGACCTCCAACATAAATTTCATCAAGATGTTCATTTTGGATAACAGTAGTAGCGATGTAGTGAGTAAAAGTACAAACAAAAATCAAACTACCATGAATATATTATATATCCTAGATATGTCTTCAACTTTGGTCCTTCATTTTCCAAATAATCATGAACGGAGTAGTATTTTTTAAAAAGAAAATTTGGTCTCATTACAAAAAACAAAAACAAAAAAACTAGTCACTAGATAAGGGTAATATTTTAACGAGTTCAATTACTATCTAAGATTACACATCTATTATTGTTTTCTAATTGGAAGTTGAAACTAGTACCAATGTATAAACGTAATCGTCAAACATGTAAAATATTCATCTCAAATAAATTAAAATTACTGACTTTGATATTCGCTTTCAATAGTCAAAACCACTAGACGATCATTTGATATTACATCTTATATATTAAAACAGAAATCACAACCTTGATTCATGCGTGATATTTTAGAAAATAAACCTTCACTAGAAATCAATTATAGTTCATTAATTTTTAATAATATGGTTTCATAATATTTTATTCCTAATATAACAATAGATTCCTATAAAATCGGATTGGTTAACAAACACATATTTGATTTCTTAGTAAACACATTATAATTTTTTTTAAAAAAATCTAACAAATCTGTTTAAAAGATTTTAACAAGATCTTTTATTTTCAAAATTTTTTTTTAAATATTTTAGTAATTCGTAATTAGTTTAAAAGTTTATTATACATTAATATATTTTATAAAATGTAGAATAAAAAAGTTAACTAAATATGATAAAATATATTGAATTATTAAATCTATATATTTTATTTTCAGAAGAATTTATGTTCAAAATATAATATGTTGTTAGTAATATGTGTGATTTTTTTTTTTTAAATTGACTTTCATTAGAAATCAGTTATCATTCATTTATTACTAATAATATGAATTAATAATATCAAGTATGTTCCTAATACTATGGTATAAAATTATGTTTTAACAGTATAACTTCAAATCTAACATACTAAAAACATGTATCAATAGTATTTGTTTAATATTCAATAGTTTAGTTTGTGTTACAAAAAAATGAAAACAAAATTCAATAGTTTTGTTTACATATTTATAAATAAATATTATTAAGTGTTTAAAATACTAATGTATATGAATATGAAATCATTGCATTAAAATACAACTATGTTACTAAAATTATAATTATTTATTCTTATTACATGTAATCCGTAACTATTCAATAACATATTGTTTAAATACAAAATAATTCAGATATCTGTTGAATTAAATATATTTTTATCCATCTAATATTCAAACACATATCTAGAGGAATAAATATATAATAAAAAAATACAAATAAAAACGATGGTATAAATTTGATTTTTAGGTGATAAGTATGTAAAATATAACATTCTGAAAATAAAAATGATATATATTCATTTTAAAATATGGTTAATGTTTATAGCTTATACCACTAATGATATAAAAATAAAATTTTGACATATATATAAGACAAAACGAACACCCGCACGGTTGTGCGGATCGAGATCTAATTAGTATTATATAGCTTAATCATTATATTTAACGTTGTAACCAATTTGGTCTAGATGCTTGAGTAAGGATTTATTTCTTGTTCAACGAATGGGGTAAGTTTTCATGTCATTACCATATTAATTATTAAGTCGTGAGTTTAAGAAAATTGTTTAGTGAGCAAATAAAAATTAATATATATTAATTGGAGGTGCAAATGTTACGTACATGGTCTGATCTTCTATATTTTCGTCGAACTTTTCCAACTGTCGTTTTGTTGAATATCTTCTCATCTGTAAAATTATATGACCATGAGATGTCACCTGCTTTCAGGACTCTATCATTATAGCGCTTACACATTTTTATATTTTTCTTAGTTTCCTCAAAAAAATAATACTAGTGGCAGTTTTTAACCAAAAAAAAATCAAAATACTAGCTATTACCAGTGATAATCGTTTAACAATAATTTCCTAACGAAAAAGTTCCTCCCGAAACAATTACCTTGGCTAGATAACAAGACTTTACTTAAGAGCATAGTTAATGTACCACTGATTCATGATGGGCTCAAGCCTCAAGTCTAGTGAGTGGATTAATATCTTCAAATTATATAGAGATATAAATGATATCATATGAAAGTCGAGATTTTATCGTTCAACCACGTTTGTAAAATGCTTACATCGCAAGAAATAAAAGCTAGTTTTAATGTCTGTTATTAAGAACATATATATCTAAATAATCTGGTCTACTTTATAAACAAACTTTTCATTTCAACAAGAATCCTAATCACACTAATCACCCCTTTCAACAAACACTATAGTAAGAAAAAAAGAAAAAAAAAACAAACACTATAGCTTCATTAGGTACGTCACCGTCTCATAAACGGTCACACAACTTTCTCACCAAAATCGTCATTTCAACTATTTAATATGAATTTTCGTGTTACGACATGATCGAAACTTCTTATAAACTAATACTAGCTATTTTCTTTTATTAGAACTAGGAAACACCCCCGCGCGTAAACGCGCGCGAAGATTGATATATTTTTATATTTTTTTAATTTTTTATTTTCATTACAAATATTCAAAATAAATAAAATTTTAAATAATAAATAAATTTATTAATAAATGTGTATTCAAAAGTAGAATTGTTTTTTGACAGTAAAGCTACATTAAGTTACATAATCGTCTTCAATTATTTTTTTCCTTTTTCTTTGTGGCCGTTTTATAACTTCGCTTTCAACTTTCATTGATCTTGTAGTCTCTTCTTTGCCTTGTTGTGAATCATTTGTTGTTTTAACTATTCTTTTTTTTCTTGTTCTATTTCCTTTAGAAGCATTGACCTCTTCTATTCTTCCGGCGTCAACATCAGTTTTATTTAGTATGGTAGGCTGTTTTCAAAAATGTAAGTTTTGCAATCTTTCTATAAATTATTTTATTTTTTATATGTAAAGTAATGTATTTCAGTACACTATACCTCTTCTTGATTAATTGGGTTGCCTATGATTTCGGTAACCGTTAATCCTGCTGAACTTGAGTTATAATTATATGATGTAACTTTCACATTGAATTTAAAAACTTGTCCAATAAGTTTGTTTGAAAAGTATGAGATAATTGCACTATCACTGCAATCGTTGTTTGTTTGTTCCTGTATGTAGATATTCTATATATTAGGCTCTGGTCATACTTTTATTTTAATAATTAAATATGTCACACTTACATGAAATTTAATTAGGTCTGTAGCTGATTTGCCCATTATTCTGGTTATGTCTTTGTTAAATGTGGTTAATAATGCTGAATCTGATTCATCTTCGACAATAATTTCAAGCTTATACCTATTCAATGTAATTAGTATTAATAAAATATTATTTTCCAACATTTTAAACCTTAAATTATCTGTTACCGTAATATGCCCACAATATCCTGCCTTGAGCATTTTTTGCAAATAAGCTTCCCATCTTTTTTTTGTAGTATTTTAGCACAGTGATTACAAGATATGTAATTCCATCCATTGCTTGAACAAATTTCTGTAACTTTTCCTTCGATGGTGAATTCTTTTTCCTGCCAATATGATATTTTAAGAATTGTGAAAATAACCTAATAATTGAATATACATTGTAAATGTATTTTTAATTACTTTAAAATATTTAAATTTTGTTACCTCAAACAAATCTTTTGCAATGAAATCAATTATTTCTGAAATTTTGACAGTGTTTTCATTTTTATTCCTCAAGCTGCTCTCTCCTTTTTCTTGTATTGGGATAGTTCTACATAAAGCTTTAATTATTATTTTTTGTTTGTATACTACATTTTATTTGGAACTTATGTTAAATATATATTTTACCTTTTTTTGAAGGACTGAATAGTGTTCAATGGATCATTTTGATATATTTTGGAAGCTGACGTAGTATTTAAGTAAAGATATCCTATTGAACATGGTTTCAGTAAATATTAGAATTGTTAGATTCTAGTTAAAATGTATTAATAAGTAATAGTTATTTTTAATTCATTACCTGAATATGTTTTGGGATTGACACTTGTTATTATCAAAGTTTCACCATATGCTTTCTTGTTTTCCATCAGTTTTTGATATATATCTACCATATTGTCCCATATAGTAACGCGCACTTTACTTCCACTATTACAAAGATATATAATATTTTTGTTAACTATATGAACAATGTGATTATATTGATATAAATCATATTAATGGAGTGATAATAACATCTAAAATCTCGCTTATAATATATATTTCTCATATGATGTAATTTTCTTACACTTCTAGTTGCAGGTCTATGTTTATTCTTCTTTGTCCAGTAATAGTAGCCTCTGTATTTAACTTTTCTTCAACAATAACACCAATAATATCTGTGTTTGAAATTAATTCACTCAGTGTACATTTTCAATATTAAAGTTTTTGCATGTTATTTTACTTACCATCATAAGATAAATTCTTGTCTGCTATTTCCATAAGCTGGTCATAATCACGGAACCTAAATTTCTCGTAATTTATTACCACACTTTCTTCTAATACTGGAGTAATTGTTGAATTTGCATTTAACCGTATTACAAAAGAATGGTCTGAAATTTTATGAAGACCACTGGCTCTCCAGACTTCAAAATTATTAAGCATATATATTTTTCCTTCCATTAATTTGGGCGAAAATTGTTGAATATGACGTGCATAGATTGATCCCATAATGGTTGAATCCTATATATTTACATAAAATTAATTTGTAGTGTTCGTCAAAGTGAACCAATATTTTAATCAAATAAACGTATATATATATATATATATATTACTAATATTTTTATATAAGTGTTAATTTTATTATACTTTTAATATATCATTGGTTTCAAGATGTTGAATACATTACCTTTTCATCCAATAGTAAGAAATTAATACTTATAATTTCATTCCCATTTTTAGGATTCCTTACTTCCCAGACTCTTATTAGTCTTCCTAGAATGTTTTGTTCTCCACGTTTCATTTTGATATTATCAAGTAACTTGTATGCAGGTAGTTCGTTTACTTCCATATTTATGTTTTATTGTTTTGTATAATAGTGGTCTTTTTTCGCTTTATATAGAGACAAACTGGAGTGAAACATTGCGTCATTTAGCGACGATAAGTTGTGATGGTTAGAGTGTGAATTTTTATTACTTATTTCCATGTGCAAAAGTTGTGACCCTTCATTAGATATTGACATTGTTAAAAGGATTAAAGCGTTTATTTCTCAGTCTTTATTTGTTACAATTCATGGAAACAATAAATTATAATCTTAAAATAAATTCATTACCGCATATAGTTTACGTAATAAAATTATCACCGTATACATATCTTTATTGTAGAAATAACGTATTCAAAAATATAACTGAACATGGATAATATTATTTAAATGTTAACAGGGCCTTTTAAAAAAGCTTATTAGTTTCCTATGTGGATAAAAGGAAAAAGTTCTCTTGTTTCCATCGAAAATGTCTCTCCCCTGTTCCCTTTTAATTATTTTACAGAGAGCTTTCCTGATGGCCAAATTAGTTTTACATCGAAATAGAAATCAAAAAGTCATGTCGGTTAGTGTTTATGTGACTCTTCGCAAACGGTTTTTTGGACTCAATATTCTATGTCCAAACCGTTTTGTTTGAACTTATATATACTTTCATTCTCACACCTTTTCTGTTCTAGAAATAATTGTTAGTGAAAATGAGTGATTATAAGAATCGAATTATGCAAGCAATCGATTTAGGGGCGGAGGAAGCGCCTATTAAATTGCCTCCAGCTATTTGCGCTGAAGCGTTGCATTCAAATCGCTTTTCAATTGTTGGTGTTCTTCTAAACCCAGGAAAACAAAGCATGAAACGCTTGATCAATGAGATGCCTTTCATTTGGGGGTTACCTGATGTGGTCATTGGTCGAATGATTGATAGCAGGAAGTTTCAGTTCGTGTTCCCTACCGAAGAAGCCTTAATCCAAGTCTTGCAAAATGGACCTTGGTCTTTTGCAGAATGGATGATCGTTTCCAAGCGTTGGGATTCCACCGTCACTGACGAAGACCTAAAGAAGGTTCAATTCTGGGTTCAGATTAAGGGCATTCCTCCTCATTATCTTTCAAGGGCTGTGATCGATTCCATCGGCAAAACTTTTGCTGAAGTTCTTGCTATTGACTTTCATGATCATTCAAACCTTACAGATCATGTATGGATTTTGGTGAATTGGAATGCTGAAAACCCACTGCGGTTTAAACGTAAATATCAATTTGGTGAAGGTGAAATCTCCTTGCTGTCCTTTCGCTATGACCGACTTGGGAACTTTTGTGTTTTGTGTGGATTGCTAACACATGAAGAAAAGGAATGTCCATTGTACATTGAAAAAGATGTAAACAAAAAGACTGAAGATGATGTCGGTGAAGGTGCAACTGCTCCTGGTAAGGATGCCAGAAGGCAAGGTTTTACAAATGCGTTCACTGGGGAGGGCATGTGTGCGGGACCGTCTGGTAATGTCACTCTTCCTAAATCTTACATACCGCCTATTGACTGTGATAAGATCGCTGAGACATTGCGATATCTGAAAGCAAAACTTGGTAAAGCAAAGTTACCTATGGGGCACAAATGGAGTCCATCACATGATGATCCCCAGCTTCAAAACTGCAATGAAGATGGTCAATATAATCCTATGACAGGTAATATATTGTTGCATTTTCCCCAAAGTTTTCAACGCTGATATCCATCCGAACTTTTTACTCCCCAATGTATGCAGGGTGGCATGAAGGAACAGAGGCAGTGTATTCTCCTATGGAAAAACAGTTATCTGATGATTTTAATGAAGATTTTTTGGCTGAAAGTCCAACCATAAAAGGTGTGTGTGGTGGTAAACGCAAGCGAGAAGAAAATGAGAAGGATACTGCCATTGTGGACCTGTGCCGTGGCAGTGAGAAAGGAAAGTGTGTGTTTGGTGATTTGGACAAACAGAGAATCTCGCCTTGCCCTGGATTTTATGTGAGGCAAGTTCAGGAAAGTGGGTCTTCCTTGAGTAAGGTGGTCATGAACACAAAAGTCAAGCTTGAAGATAGTGAATCTGTTGGTTCTTCCGATTAGATCGAAGGTTGTTTGCAAGTTGTTACTATAGAATGTATGTGTATTTAAATACTACAAGTTGTTTTTAGTATTTTAGTTTATGTAAGTAATATTTTATTTTATGTTGTATACTCTGAAAAACATATAAATAATTATGTTAAATTTATAATATAATTTTCCATTAGTTTGGTATTTTTGAGTACTAAGTAAAAGAATTATGTAACCATTGTAAGTGTCGTCAGTACGCAACTTAATGGGTACATATATGTTCAAGTTTATCATAAACAGTTAAAAATATAATAGTTAAACATATATTGTATAGTTAAAGATAAATAAATACTATTCAGAAGTGCAAGACCAGACGTAGATTCAATTTTCAACAAAATAGATTCGGTACAAAAATAACATGTGTACAGAATGGAAGATTGATTATTTTGGAGAATATATAATAGTTTTTTTTGAGGATTTAAGTTAATTATTTCAACAGTTAAAGTAAATCATTGTAATTGTCTATATACAAACATGTGTAATTGTCTATATATATAAACATGAGGATTCAGTTTAATTATTTCAACAACTAAAGTATTCTATAAATATTCTCTATAATTGTTTTTCACTGCATTTCTGTTAGCTCGAGGTTTTTTTATAAATAGTTCTTGTTTTTTTTTTCCTTTTTCGCAGTTTGCTTGATCTGAATTGGGTCTTGCGATTCTGTATAAATATTCTCTATTTTATTTTGATGGTTAACTACCAAAACATATGATGATTAATGTTTCTAACCCAAAAATATTCACGTATTAGATGCAACATTAGTTTTAAAAATCAACACTCTTAAATCATAGTGTATATAGGATAAATCGTAAAATATATATAAATATTGTAAATTTGTGCTTCATAAAAATAATGATTACTCATCGAATTTGATATTAGTCGAGTTTGATAATTTTTCATTCTATAATATTTGATAATAATAGTAAGTACACATGTTATATATTTGGAAAACGCTGAATTATTCTTTTTCTTAAGAAATGTATTTAAACATGTTTCATTTAATATCCAAATTTGTGCTTCATAAAAATAATGATTACTCATTGAATTTGATGTTAATAGGGATCATTAATTTTCCTTCTATAATCTATTAGTTTTAGCATAAATTCAGAGATAGTATAAGCACTAATAATTTAATTTTGTACAGATGCTTGTATATATGGTTCGTTATTGAAAAACTAAACATTAAATTTCAACAGGAATCTGAAGGAATATGTTTTTTTTTGAGATTATAAATCAAGTAAAATGAAATTTCTAATGTACCAATTAACATTATCTTTTATTTATATTGGCAATTCAAATTTACATAGCGGACAGTAATGACTATTGTTTAGCCATTTTACAATACATTCACGATCGAATCTATGACCACATTCTAGTACTACTATTTGTTCTCCAATACCAAAATTCTCCAAGCAAATAACACACTGAGCGTCTTCACAACTAAATGTTCCAGATTGGCATCCTGTATATATTTCAGAACATAAAGATTCCACCGTAGATTTATTTGCAGGAATGAAATTAACCTCCATATCCGCAATTGAATTTTGTATTGCTACGTTAACCTGACTGGTTTCTTCGTCGCTGTCAAAGTTTGTATTCTGATATTCATGAAAAATAATTGAATTTGGTATACTTTGAAGACAATATATAAAACGCAGGAGATTCGTAGGACTATATTCTGGAGATGATATAATATCTCTTGCTATCATAATAGCATTGTTGATGTATGATAATGATGTGGCTGTACTAATTCCACCGGAAACGAATGAGCACAATAAATCATCTTTTAATTGACATGGTGTATCTGCTATGAATTCCTCAGTTGAGAAAGTATATGTGAAGCCTACAGTTTCTCTGGTCAGTTCTTGACTAATAACAGCCTCTACTATGATCTTCCCCTCGCATTCACTTTCTTCTGGTTCCTCAACCCTAAAGTCAAACGGTGGAAAAGTATTGGCTTGAACCCCTGGTAAATAAGAAAATTGTTAACATGAGAATCTTATTAAATTGTGAAACAAAAGTTGTTGGTTATAAATTTGACTATTATGGAATAATTAGAGTACTTTACATGAAGTGAAATTTGTCATTCTATTATTTGGTGATTCAAACGGGACTAAAGAAGATTTCGCAGAATTGTTATAAAAAAGTAGAATAACTTGTTAACAAATAGTTGGTTTTATAGAGTCAAGGAAATAGTTTAGAGACAATATTAGTGAAGTGGTCAATGGACATGTCTTTCCAAAAGGTGACCCTACGATGGTCATTAGCGGCCATACGTTTATAACAGTTATATATTTTCATTAGATTAGCCATTTTCGTTTTGACGTACCGATGGATAGGTACGAATGACCACACTTCACATTACCAAACGTTGCATCGAAATTTAGATTAGGATGAATAGATACATCACTCCAAAAGCTGAATATTAGTTTAAAACAGTTAATACTCTTACAACTAATAATATTGTTTTTAAAGTTCTAGAAGTTAATTTGAACTTCTTTTTTTGTCAACTTGAAGTTAATTTGAACTAAGCGACTAATCTCAAGTACAATTTGATCCCAGTACAAACACAGGACCAACAAGAACGTTACATGTCTGTATTACATTGCTTAACATATATAACTTCACTTATAAAAATGTACCAATTATACCTCTGAATGGATTAATCCAATATATTTTTTCTACCCTTAACACCGCTTCATTCCTCCATCCTGGCTTAGTTGACAGCAAATGAACACATGCTCTCTCACATTTACATAGTTTCTCTATCAGTAACACCTCATCCTCCCTCCTACAGGGTTAGTAGACAGCAAATGCACATGTGCCTTCTCACCGTACTGCAGCGTGTTTTTTTTCGTACTGTTGGTAGGTACAAACGCAAATGGACAATTAATTCACTATAACAGAAAACTGGCCGATTTTACTTTTTTTTTTGTTTTGTCAACATTCTATTTCATTTCATGAGCCCACTGGGCTAAAGTACAAGAGATACAGGCTTTAAAAAACAAAGTCCAACACTACACAATTCAGATAAGAAACACCAAGTCTAAAACAAATCTAACCGACTTCAGTTTGCTACGTTCTATTCTTCTGAGATGTTTTTTCACACGTGTTTATACACGTGTCGCCCATCCACAACTTTTTATATTTTACCGAAATCAATATGTATTACAATAAGCGTATTTGTATTTACAATTATTCAATTGTCTTTTACCCAAAAAAAAACTATTCAACTGTAAATAACTCGCAGAGAAGGGTTTTTAATATATGTATTTTTGAGGAGTTTGTGGATAACAGACTGAAGTCTAACCGAATAAATGTATTATATAGTTCCAGTTGTTCGTAATGAAAATTAAGTATCATATCGCTTGGCCAAATAAACAGATATATTGGAGATAATAAAATTCAAATATGAGTGTTCATCACCTTTTTAAACATGACCACGTTTGTGTGGTTTAGAAATTAAGAATATTGTTAGGTAGCAATTGTTAAGACTTTAAACTTTCATATCAGTATATCACAGTTTTCTTTTTTTTTGACAACGACGCATATCACAGATTTTTATATGAATATAAACATGTACATATATTGGATCGAATAACGCGTTAGCCAAGATGATACACAAAATATAAATGATTTTAAGATATAGCTACAGAAAATTAATACTTAATATTTTTTTGGTAATCAAAATTAATACTTATTTTAGTTGCAAGAAAGAACATTAAACAAAAAAATATTGATTATACCAATATTAAATTTCATTGATAAAATTTATTTAATAAGGTGACGTCCATGTCAAAGACCGACATTCTCTCATCCCATTCCACACTCAGGCACATGCAAATATGGAGGGTCCGTTGCGTCCACAATAATAATGTTTGTAAACAATCAAATCATGGTTAAATATATTAATGGTTCAAATAGTTGATTAAATTATTCTTAAACGGCTACGTGTATTCATTTAATAATTTATTATTTTCCTCTTAAAATTCTACTAAACCGAAGAATTGATTTAATAGACATAATTTTAAATTCATGCCATCTAGTTTAATTATTAACTTAAAAACAGTAATATTGAAATTTTAGTTTCAGGTATGAACAAAACTGTATCATACAAATGTAATTTCAATGATTATTAATGGAAAAATACTTGATCATAAATTCATTTAACATAATAGAGTTTGTCGATGAATTTAACATCTTTGTTATTTAATACAGATTTCATAATCATGTAGTCAATGCTTGTCTAAATTTTGGGACTACATATTTATTTTTTGAAAATTGAAATTATTTTTCCAAATTTCTTTTTGTTTCGACATTGTTATTTCAGTTACAATTTTTCTAAGAAATTTCAAGTTTGACAAAATTCAATCATTGAAGGAGTATACAATTTTTTTTTTTATTTGAAGCAACTTAGCAAAAACGTTCTTGAAATTATGGCAATCCTTTATTGACTAATCTTGACCAAACATTTT
This sequence comes from Hirschfeldia incana, assembly GCA_026261945.1. Classification (NCBI taxonomy): domain Eukaryota; kingdom Viridiplantae; phylum Streptophyta; class Magnoliopsida; order Brassicales; family Brassicaceae; genus Hirschfeldia; species Hirschfeldia incana. The sequence continues at coordinate 1,183,995 of JABCMI010000005.1, forward strand.
GTTTGACCACTATCGTATCTAACCCCGTTAAAACAAAGTTTTAATGTTATTTTGTTCTGAATTTTTTTTTTTTTGGAACAACAATGGTGTTCTGAATTTTATTTGCTGTTTGTGAGTTGACATTAAAGTGGTTTAAGGTTAAGTGATTGCATAGAGGTTGCGCATTGTTCGTTGTTTGACAATGTTTTTTGTATATTCAATATTAAAATAAATGGAATGGTTAACTAATAATAAAATAAATGTCAGAAAGAAACACAAATTCTAAACATTTTTATATTGGGAATTCATATTTACAAATCGGGCAATAATGACTTGTGTTTAACCATTTTACAATACACTCCCGATCAAACACATGACCACAGTCTAGTTTCACTATTTGTGCTCCAAAAACGATTTTTTCCAAGCAAATAACACAATGTGTGCCTTCACAACTATCTGTTTCACAATCGCATCCTGAATATATATCAACATTCAACGAATTCACTGTAGATTCATCTGCTGGAATGAAATTGACCACATCATGTTGCAATGATTGCTGGATTGCTATGTTGAGCTGTATGTTTTCTTCCTCCCTGCCTGACCTTGGATTCAGGTATGCATCTATGATTGATGTTCTTGGGCGGCTTTGAAGACAATACTTAAACCGTAGAAGATTTCCGGGACCATATTCAGAAGATGATGTAATATCTCTTGCTATCATATTGGTAGTGTACATGTATGATAAAGATGTGGCTATGCTTATTCCGCCAGAGATAAAAGAGTAAAATAAATCATCTTTTAAAGGTGAAGGTTCATCAGTTATGAATTCTTGTAATGAGAAAGCATGTGAAAAGCATACGGGATCTCTGTTCTCTTCTTGATTAATGACAGCTTCAACTATGACTTTCCAATCGTTGCCAGTTTCTTGTTGTTCTTCCACCATATAATCAAATGCAAGTAGCACCGGAGTGACTTGTTTCCAGTGAATAATAGTAGAAGGGTTATTGTATATTTTACATTAATAATTATTAAAAAAATAAAACAGTATATATTTCCATACATGATTGATTATAATTTCAGTGCTATACCTGTATTGTAATTCATTTTAGTAACGCTTTCCTTACTTGAATCAGACACGAGAGGATTAGGGGATTTTGGTATTTTGAAAGTGGAATCGATATTGAAACAATCGGTGTATTTATAGATTGAAGTTATCTGTGATGATAAAATTTTGTTTAGAATTGAACAGACATGTCTGTTCACCAGGCGACCTTTTGTTTGTTTGGGTGATCAAAGGGTGCCCTTACGCCTAAACCAGTTAGTCTAATTAACTAAGGAAAAGAGCCTTTTTTGAACATAAGGTTGACAAAGCAACAAATATCAGATATTTGAAACAATGTCAAACATATTAATAACAAGGGTTGAAGAGTTTGAAAATCTGAGAAATCATTATGACTTCTTAATATGAGTTACACTTAGTTTATAATCTTCTTTGCCGAAGTGTACCATGTCTAGCGTAAATTATTTAGGTAAGCTCACAAAACAATTGATATATTTTTATGAAATTAATACTCTTAACAAACTGAAAAAAGAAATGAACTTGTAATTCATATTATTATTTAGGCCAAATAGTTACATAAAATACTACTAAACGATTTGTATTTACATATTATCAATGTTTTTAAATCCGATACAGACACTCAATCAGACGATTTTCTTGGTCACTCGGTCATTAGGTCAACCGCGGACAAACCGCAGATTAATAAATTAACTAATTTTACTATATCTTATTATATTAGCTATGAAAATAAAAATATAAAAATTAAAGTTAAGTATTTTCTGAATGTTTTAAAACAAAAAATACAGTTTGGCATACAAAATATCAACAAATAATATAGATCGTTTTAATATTATTTTTGTGAAAAAAATGAAGAGTTATGAGTTTATGACATATAAAAAAATATTAAGCCTTAAATTTTATAATTATTTTAATGTCTAATGTGTATAATAAAATTAATCTTCAAATCTAAAATAAACCAAGTAAAACAGATTCTAAAATATAATTAATTAAAAATTTAGAATCTATATAAAACATATTCTAAAATTTATGTAAAAACTAAAAAAAAAAATTATATATTGGTTCAACCAGTAGTTCTACAAGTATTGGGTTATGGGTTTTAGTGTTTTTTGCGGGTTTTATTGGATTTTTTAAATATTATTTTTAACTAAATCCAAACCAGATTTATCTTGGGTTTTATGATCTACAAAGGATATATTTCAATTTTCATGTTTTTTTGGGAGAATTCATCATTTTGTATTAGTTTTGTGATTTTCTAAAGACAGTTACAGATTCATTATGGAAACATAAACACCTATACTGAATAAATATATAAATATATGTGTTTATGCCAAAATAAATAAAAATAAACAATTTATATAAGCTGTAAGCAATATTACATTCATAGTTACAAAAAAATTTGGGAACTATCAAGTTAAGATTATGAAAATATTTAACTTTTCACATTAGTCATTGTTACAATTTTGCAAAACTGATTTCATGTACTTACTTGTTACAAATTGATATAATTTTGCATCAAGTACAGTATTACTTGCGGAAATGAAACATATAACTGATCTTTATAAATACAACAGTGAGTCAATGATTTCATGGACGCTTTCTGCTAATATTTAAAATTATAGAAGAGTATGTAAAGAAGCAAACAAAACTTTACTGTGTGAATATATAACAAAAATACACAAATGGAAGTTAACAAAGTAAAACTATAGTTTAAGTTCAATAAAAAAATGTGAGAATTAAAAACAATTACTTTTCTGAGACATTATTTTTTTAATAATCTAAATGTTATTAAATACCTCTTTGTAAACAATATTACACACTGTATTTTTATTTTTTTTATTTTTTACATTTTGGTATATCTTTAAGCCATGTAAAGATGTAACTCGTGATAATGCAACATACAACTGACCATGACTGAAAACAGGATTTGGAAGATATAAACCTACTTTTCCGAGACTTTGACCTTGGCTCTTGTTGATAGTCATTGCAAAACATAATCGAATAGGAAACTGTTTTCTTCTAATAGTAACTGCAATCTTTCCTTCGGTCTGAAATAGTGAAATCCTTGGTAGTAAAATTACTTCACCAGCTTTATGACCAGTAATAATTTTTGCCTCAATTACTTTAGACCCTAACCGTGTGATTACAAGTCTAGTACCATTACACAGACCATCTCTTTGGCAGAGATTCCTAATTAGCATAACTACAGAATTAACTTTAAGATGTAACTTGTGTTGGGGAAAGTTAGAGAAGTTCAAAGAATTTAAATATTCTATTGGATACTGAAAACTGAAGTCTCCTTCTCCATATTCATTATTACTAACAGAATCTACACTGGAATAGATATGTGAATTTCCAGGAAGCCATTTTAATATTTCAGCATTAATTATATCAACAGTATCGTTGCGTGGGCTTAATATTGCTCTATCTCTTAAGTAGTCTATGTCAGTATAATTCTCGAGAAAAGAAGAATACACATGTTTTGCTAATTCTGTAATGGATTCTTTATCAGTTGTTAGCAACAAACTATCGTCCACGTAAATATGATCTTCTACAGAGTAATTTATATTATTACTATCTTCTTTTGGAGCAGAACCATCACCAACTGAGAGGATCCATTTTGCAAATTCAACTTCTGAGCTATTAATACGCATATTTTGTGAAAGCACAAACATTTCAACAAATTCCCACAGATACGAACGGTTTATAGAAGAAACAATGCTGTCTTGCCTTGTACCTTGAGGAATAATAGGTAAGGTTTGCCGAAAATCACCTCCAAGTAAGATCGTCTTCCCACCAAATGGTTTTAAGTGTGCCTCAGCATCTACTTTTGACATAATATCTCTTAGTGATCTATCTAGTGCTTCAAAAGCATATTTATGTGTCATTGGTGCTTCATCCCATATAATTAGTTTTGCTTGAATTAATAAATCAGCTAACATAGTTCCACACGGAATGTCACATACTGAGTCATCAAATAAATTTAAAGGAATTTTAAATCTTGAATGAGCAGTTCTACCCCCTGGTAAAAGTAATGCAGCAATTCCAGAAGATGCAACAGGTATTACTATTTTTTCTTCTAAGCGTAACTTGTTAATAATTGTGTTATATACAAACGTTTTGCCCGTTCCTCCTGGCCCATACAAAAAGAACGTCTTTCCACTATTATTATTTACAGAATCTAATACAGCTTCGTAGACTTTCTTTTGTTCTTCATTAAGTAAGGTTAATTGTTCCTTAAGTGAATCATTTAGATATTGTTTGTCTAAATATTGTGTCCCCGCCAGAAGTGTGTTAGATATGCGTGCAGTAGAACTTTTTTCAATTTTTGGTAGATCCGAATAATCAGAAAGAGTCAGATCATACTGGAAAAGCAGCAATTCAATTTCAATAAGGGTATAAGTTTGTAGTTCTGTGTCAGTTATGTCATAGTCTGTGTAATTTAAAAGTCGTCTTTGCTGGTATACTATATCTTCACTCATAAATTCCCAGAATGCGTTCCATAGTTTTAATGGACTTGTCACCTCACAATGCACTAACAGCATAACAAACAATTCTCTTAATTGTTTAGCGGTTGCCCATGATGCAGCCTCTGACATAGCTTCATGCCACTCTTCATCCCCTTCTAATAAACCACGAGCAACACATGACTCCTTAAACTTTTTGTATTCTTTGCCATTAACAGTTAATATATCTTTGAAGCTGGTAGGTCCCTTTAGATGGTTGATTAAAAGCCTTAGATAATATAGTTCACCTGAAGAAGGGTGGATATTATAAAGTCTTCCAATGGATTGACCAATTTTTCTTCTGGTCCAAGTATGCTCTGTTTTATTCCACACATATTTAGTTGGGAATTGAACGTAGGTTAACGTCCTTGCATCAGGGTCAATTCTATTTGTTTCTAAATAAGCCATAAACATACTTGGGCGAAACTCACAATTAGAAGCAACTTGTTGTAAGTCCGAAGAATCATTAAAAAGTGCTGGTTGTTGGCCTGGAAGGTGAATGCTTAATCTTTGAACAGGAGGTTGTTGGTGATGTATCTCAAATTTAAAAATTCGCCACATTGATTCGCAAGCTGAAACATATCGGCAATCAAGATAATTTTCAATCTCATTTTCATCATACTTCACGTGGTCAGAATTTTCTGAAGTGCTAGTGGATTTGTTTCCCACTACAACTGTCGCTTTATCTACCCCTTTTGTTATATATTTGAAAAGGTATTTGATAGCGTTTGTTTTATTGCAAAACTCAACATTAATATGAGCTTGAAATTGTTTTAAGAGGTCTAAATTGTGAGGAACAACATACTGGTTATCTAATTTGATATCACCTTTCATAACATAGCTGGATGATATATCCCTACGTTTATAAATAATGTATCCATTTTCATCAAGGCATGAAGAAAGACAAAACGGCCGAGGATATTTTTTTGTGCATTTACCATTTTCCATACAAGAATTATTTGGTTTATTAATTCCACATGGTCCATGCATCATATGTTGTTCCACTAATTTATAACCTTCAGGATCATCAGTTTTATCTGGCAATTCGGCTGAGACAAATTTATCAATGTCACTAGAACATACACCTTCACGGCCAGCTTTTAACCAAATGAGAATATGTGCATGTGGAAGACCGCGTTTTTGAAACTCTATTGTATAAACAACTGCAAAATTAAACAAAATTTACTCAATCAAATTACAAAGTTGTATATAACTTAAGAATCAACTAATTATAAATAGTATTATAAACATACCTCCATTTATTTTACCAAAGAATGACTTTTTTTTAATTAAATCCATTAATTCATCTAGTTTCATATGGAATACCCGTGATTCAATATCTGGCCTATCATTAGCTGAACTTTCACCAGAAATTTTCAAATACTCATCTATCTCTTTCCATTTGGGATTAGCAGTCATAGTTATAAACAAGTCAGGAATTCCATAACAACGACAAAGGGCCATTGCATCTTGATATTTTTCCGCCATATATCTTGGACTACCTGTAACTGATGATGGCAATATAATTCTTTTACCCAGGCTACTGGAGTCATGATCTCCCCTTGATAGAGCATCTTTAACATTATTATACACATCAGCCCTTATTGCTTTCTGATTAAGTTTGATATAAGTAAGTCGGCTTGCTTCAATTGAAGTAAATGCATCTACTACGTATTGATGAAATAATCTGCTGCTACGGGTAATGGTAGATGCTTCATTATTTCTATTCTGAATACGATACATATAGTATTCTGTCATTTTAACATACCCAGCATTTTGATTTGATTGTGATCTTTGGACATAGGGTATTCCATCATAGAATCCAATTTCTCCATATGGAAATAACAACGGATACTGCAAGGACATGTAAAGAGGATGAGTAGCCAAAATTCTTTGTAGATGTCCTGTTTTATGTTGAACTAACACATCTCTTTCACCCATTGTGGTGGTAAAATCCCCAATTATTAAGCCAGCTATTTCATTAGCTGATGGCAATTCATATTGCCTTTTCCGTTTATCATATCCTACCATATGGATTTTCATTTCAGATCTATCACCACTTTCATACTTATCTCTAGCTTTTCTAAATATTTTTGTTAGAACATTGTTTTCATCAAGCATTCTAATTAGAGATGATAATATTTCAGTATCTATGGATTCATTTTCCTCTCGATTCATGATTGACAATCTATTTTTTATTTCATTAGATGTGTCAAATATATACAACTGTAGGAATTTAGGTCTCTCACCATCAATAGGTAAAAGGGATCCAATGCTATGATAATTTTCACCATGAACCTTAAAGCAAAAAGGACCACCAGAATTTAGTATTGAATAGTCTATGTCAGCACCCATAGAACACATAGACAGTAAAGAATTGAACACTCTGATATTATTCCTAAAAAAAGAATCACGTAGCAGATTTTTCAACACTATTGGCGGCTCACGAATCTTAGGCAATTTGATGCGACCTTGTTTACAACATATAGTAAACAATGGACGTTTGGTTAACCGATCTTTTTCAGTACTTTCAGCAAGCCATACTAAAGCACTACAATCACCGCAACGCATTAATTTTGTTGGATGTTTGCTACTTTTCAGCGTAATTTCGTTATCTATTTAACAATAACCAAATGGTATATTAATAAATTAATAAATTCACATATTATATATAGAATACATTCAACAATTACAGTAAATAATTCACTAATACCTTTGTGTTTTTCTTTCATATCTTTATATTTTCGTTTTCTTGTATCTAATAAAAAAAGGCAATGATTAAAATATATAACAACTACTTAATAGATAATTATTAAAAACATAAAAAAATATGCATACCTGTAGACAATTCTAACTCATGCGATTGTTTCCCCATCTTTTCTGCTCTTTCCATATCCTTAACCATGTCAACACATTCTGAATTGAGATGAATAAAATTCATCAATACACATAAATAACAAATTTTTTATAAAAAAATGAAAGAAAAATTATAAAATTGTTTACTTGTATCATTTATTTTAAGGGAAGTCCTGCAAATGACATTTTTAAAAATTAAGTGAAGAGTTTTCTTATTTCAATAAGCAGAAATATAACATTTATATTAATATCATTTTTCACCTTGTTCATCATAAAATTTTGGAAACTCAAAATTTTCAAGTTCTTTTACACCATACATAGAATCAGATTCATCAATAAATGGACACAATCCATCATTTGAAATAAAGCTGTTGGAATTGGTTTTCTGAAGGCCCGGCATTTTCTGTAATTATTATTCACAAAATTAAAATCAAATAAGAAATCGTATTTATTAAAAATAATTATCATATCTTTAGGAAAAAAAATCCTAGATATATTGCCAATATATATAAAAAAAGGGTTTGTAAAAGGTCTCCAAATCATTTAGTCTGCTGTTTGTTTTATTTATTATTGAATATATGCATATACTGATCATTTGGTTTCCACAATTTACGTTTGATTTCATTAAATTATGAAAAATTTTAATCATGAACACAACCATTTACGCTAACCTAATCGCTTTTTTATCCTTTTCTATAAAATTTAATAACGGCTGTAAAAGGTCGCTAAATCTTTTAGTCTGCTGTTTGTTTTATTTAGTATTTAATATATGCATATACTTTTTGGTTTCACAATTTACGTTTGGTTCATTAAATTATTTTAATTTTTAATCATGAACACAACCATTTACCCTAACCTAATCGCTTTTTATCTTTTTCTGTAAAATTTTCACAAATGCAGCCACCATTTTTCATACACCGAATGGCGTAAATAATTGTTACATATGTGCTCTATTGCTTCGCACATAAGCCAAACGAGTACGTAAGTGAAATCTTCTTCGCCTTCTGCTTTGCCTTTGCCCTTGGATTTATTTTTTTGGTAATTTCACACCCATATCTGTGATTCTTTGTACGTATTAAGGAATGAATTTCTGGTATTTACTTTTCTGCTACGAGATTGCTACTTCTTAATTCAGAAAATATATATCTTATGTTAACGCATCCAGTCCAGATTTTAGAGTTTATATCCCTATATCTTTTGTTTCATTTTATTTAAGATGTCATCAGTTACTAATCTAAACGGTGCCTATTTCATTTAGTTTTCCTATCACTCCCCTCTGAATCTCTTACTTTTGTTCAATTTCATTAGAAAACATATTTCTCCGTCGCTTACGATGGGAATGCTCTGTTATGGAAATTTTGGCTATTTGGTTTCTAGGGGATCATTGAGTTTTTTCCTTTCACTTAATGCATTTTTTCACCATTTGGTGGCTGTCCAAGGAACAACACGTACGGTGGCTGATAACGGTAATGACGCGATGCGTGTGTTAGAAGAAAGAAAAGAGGTGATCATCTATTTGATTTCTACCAGATAATTGAGTTTTTTTCCTATCACTTAATGTATTTTTTCACCATTTGGTGGCTGTCCAAGGAACAATACAGCGGCTAATAATGGTGATAACGTGATTCGTGAGTTACAAGAAAGAAAAGCGGTGGTCAAATAGTCGGCGGGTGACAAGAACAAAGACGCCTTACATTTCACATGGTAAATAATTTTATAATTCTAGTTTTCATATGGGTGGATTATGACTATTAAGGTTTAACAGTACAAAAACAAATGTTGAAACTACTAATTCGGGAAAACAAATAGAACTTAGAATATAACGATTTTACCTTAAATCAATGGAGACTAAAACAAATAATTAATTGAGTCAACGAATGTATGAGAACAAATTTTTTTTAAAAAACTTGTTGCTGAAGAAAGATCTATATATAACATCTTGAAAAGGTGTCATTGCATTTTTTTTTACAGAAAATAGAAAGGGATGTGTCCCTTACCATCAAAGGATGTGTCTTTCCAAATAGATAATTGTTCAGATGAAGAAGTTAGGAATGATGAAAAGGTATTATTGTAATTAAAGAAAAGAGAACGAACCTCCTTGAAAAGGTGTCGTCAAAACATAATTTGTTAAAAAAATATATTATTTTTAAGACAATTGGATGAAAAAACAAAACAATTATAGCCTTTAAATTGTAACTTTAATTTTTTCAATCAAATTACAAAAAATAGAAAGGATGTGTCTCTTACCATCAAAAGATGTGTCTTTCTAAATAGATAATTGCTCAAATAAAGAAGTTATGAATGATGAAAAAGTATTATTGTATTATAGAAAAGATGTGTTGTTTCAAATAGACACCTGTTGAAAAAGTAAACAAATATTATGATGACATCATCATACAAAACGAAAGTTGTTTATATCCATTAGATCATAAAACTAAAAGAATCTTAACCATTAGATCAAAATTTTTTTTTCCTATAAAAAAATGCTGATGTCATAGTTAGACAAAAACAGGTTTGCTATTATATATAGATAACTCGAATCAAAAACAGACTCCCAACGAATGCGACGTAGCCTCGTAGGCAAAGATCTGAAAGTCTGTACGTGGCAGAGTTTTTTTTTAAGAATTAACTTCGTTACTACTTACTAGTATATTTTTCTTTCAATAATCTGATATCTTTACAAAAAATCTTAATATTTAGTCCAGAACAACAGAAGAACTATTTAGAGCTATTTAGTCCAGAGCAACAGAAGATATTTAACTAAAAAACTTAGACAGTTTGTTTATAAAACACAAAAAGTGTAGAAAAAGCTTGTGATCAGTAAGACGTTAACTAAAAAACTTAGATAGTTTGTTTATAAAAATTAACTTAGATAATTACTTTATTCATGTGTTGTTCTTATAAGAAATGCGAAACAATTGTGTTCACCTATCGTCGACGATCATCTAAATATTATGATGAAAGTTATACTACATTTTTAGCAAAAAAAGAAGAAGACATTTATACTACATTGAGTGAAAATCGAAGCTAGACTACTCAGTTCTTACTACCTCAAGTGTTCAACAAATGATGCACCACTAATTTACAGGATTTCACTTAATTGGCCGCATGTAACCATACTAAACGACAATTTTACAGGTAAATAGTTAACACCACTCAAATTGATATTTCAAAACAATGGTGAAGATACAAACTTCTTTTGCTGCTCTATAAATTACGATCACATATTTCATACTATTTATCATGGGTATATACTAGCTAGGATATACCCACTACCCGGCATGGAAATAAATCATAAGAAAAAAATAATGGTCCCTTCAACACAAAGGAAAGGCACGAGAGGAATCTGTCCTGCCTGTAATTCGTGGATGGTTCCTAAAATAATAAATCTACACATCTTATTATATAAAATTATTCAGAAGACGGCATAACTATTTTGTTCTTTTTGGAAAGTTTTGCGAGAAGTTTTATGAAACTCAGGCTAAGTTGCTACTTTTGCTTTTTATTATTTCTGACATTTTCTCCATTCCCTAGCAAATTAAAGACCACTTTATGAACTGTAAGTTTTCTGCTATTTTTCCATTTAGTCTGATAACGTAATATCAAGTCCATTATCATAATATTACAAGACAAAAACGTACTCTGCATTAAATGATGCAAATCATGTTGAAGCCAATGGTGTACCTCCTGCATGACACAAATACGTCGGCACCACCAATCGAGATAATAAAGAATTTACCCTGGCTATTCAAATATTTTGAGCGCTGATAGGGGTTAAGAACTGCTACTATAGTACTACTATATGACAAGATCACTTAAATTTTACCAGTAAATCTCGCATTTTTCGGGAGGAAATTATTCTTTCATCTAGTGATGTTTGATGAACTTGAACCATATATAAACTCTCAATTTACAGACCAAAATTTTGGATATCTGTCAACTACGTCGATTCACATATATTTTGAGTGAAATAGATAAGATATCACTAGATTACACATTTACATGGTGAATTTAATACACCTGATGATAATATTCGTTTGCATATTGTTTTACATTTATTTCTCCCAAGAAGGGGACCAAAGCTATTTGTTGATTTTTATATGAAAACCAAGGCTTATGCATGCGGAGGGAGAGGACCACATATTTCCTTTATATACTAAAAATATCTGCACTATTCAGATATATATAGAACCCTAAATTTTTTGCAGCCGATATCTTAGACTTTGACCGACAATACTAATTTCTCAACTGTATGTAGAAAATCACAAGCAGCCAGAAAATTCACGTTGAGAAAATACGCTAGTAGATTTTTATTAAAGTAAACAGGAACTTCAATAATAGAAACAAATAACCTTAATTAATACAATTCATGCACACAAGTTTTTGAGGATTTGCATATATGAGGCTAACTTTCTATCTATCAATTCATAAAACCCAAGGCATATAAAAAAAACTTTCTATCTATTATGTACTGTTCAAAATTTTGACTGCACTTACTACATTTATTTATCAACCACATTCATATTATTGATGCTGTTGAACTATTGACTATTGAGTGATTATCGTTATCCCCAATAATTAACAAATTTTAAGCTTACAATGCATAATCTTACTTGCAATGACAGATATAATGCCTTCAAAGTTTTATCCAACTTGGAGGATAAGTTTAAGAGACGAAGAAAAAAACTATTTGAATCTTTTATGTATAAAAATAAATATACAAAATGTTATTTTGATAAGAAACAAAATAAACAAAATAAAAGGCACGGCTGAGTTTGGCGGTTGGGAGAGTTGAAAACAAGAAAGAGATGGCCGGACACTGGAAACAAAATATTTGCACGTTATCTCTCTTCTTCTGAGTTCTTCACTGCATCAAAGATACATGTCCCACTTCTATTATATGTAAAGGTCCCATTTCAATGTTTTATGATGGGGGTTTAAATAAAATAATAATAATAATTGAGCCTTCTTCTGCCCAAAAAAGAGCCTTTTTACTAAATGTATAACTAGGATTATTGTCTAACTTCAGCTCCAAATTGTTATTATTATAATTATTCTTTTTCAGCTCCAAATTAATTTGACTTGTTGACTCGTAACCCCGTCAACGGGAGCGAACATGTTCTTTGGACATCGTTAGTGGACAAGTTCTGATAAAGAAAATTATAATCAATTTGGAAAAATATTCAACAACATTGACAAACAATTTTTTTTTTGAACGTCTGATTAATTATGCTATTACAATGATGAGAATATTATATAGACGATTTTACAGCCGACAATTCTACCATCATATGAGAATTCACGCCTGACTGCATCGTTCGGAGCCGTCCTATGAGATTCATGTTCGATGGTACGCCTTGTACCAAGCTGAAGATCTCTTGTAACCGGTTTCTCCATAATCTGCATAATTATGAATTTTTGGGGTTTGAACCCCAGACCTCTAGATGTAGAAGCATTACATGAATCCTTAGACAAACAATTTGAAATAAATAAAGTTTTCAGATGAAAAAAAAGGAAGTTTTCAGATGCCTTTAAAAGAATAAATAAAGTTTTTAGTTTCTTTTCAAATAACTAAATATTACTTGTGTAAGCCTTTTTCAAAAAAAAAGAAAACTTAATATTACTTGTGTGGTTTTCACGTGAGATAGTTGAGAAAACCAGAGCGGGGTTTTAAACTGGGTCCACGTTGGGGCTGTGGCAGGCTGAGAAGTGTTGGTCCCACAATGCCCATGATCCCAAAATTTCCAAAGAAAACGGAGACAACTTCTGTGTTTATCTGAAAGCCACCCTCACGCTTTGGATTATCTTCATTAGCATTTATTCATTTTTTTTGTAAACTACATTTATTCATTAGTATTATTTTCGTTGCATAAAAAATGAGTTAGGTGTTCAAAGTCACCAGGGGTTAAATCTTCAAATGAATCAAACTAAGATACTACATACTTCCTTATATACAAAAGATTGACGTTGTTTACACAGATTTAAAAACATTAAAATTTTACTTTTGTTAATTATTATTTTTATTTTATTTTAGTTAATTTAAGATCTTATATACTTCCCAATAAAATTCAACCATTTATGGTATTAGATTGAAATTTCTGTTTTGTTTTCTAAATTATTTTTATTAATGTCCAGTTAAAGCATTTTTCTACAAAAAAGAAAACTAGACCCTTATTAAAATTATGACTTTTGTGTGTGAGAAACAAATGTAAAAGGAGATAAAATTTCATTCTAAACGAATATCAGTTTAATCATATTTACAAGAACGCTGATTGAACCAATAAAATGTGGTTTTAATGTTCTACATATTTAAATTTGTTTTATGAACTCAAACTCAATATCCTGCTTCAATTATACACCATAATCGATATTTATGGTTATGAAATAAGGCCCAAATAGATGAAGGTTGGACGACAAAATTATGCATCTACAAGGTATTGGTGCAATTGCGTTGTAAGTTCTATAACTGAAAAATCCTAAGCCATCAGCATTTGTTCGAAGTTTGAAGTTCAAACACATATTTAGTCCAGAAAAAAAAGTTCAAACACATTTGCTATATAGGTCTAACTTTAGGCAAACAATTCCTGTTATTTATTGGGCTTGATTTGGGCCTGATTAGTGTATATTTGTGCTTTACCTTTGGGCTACACCATATTCATAATGTCTATATATCAACTTTCATTTATGGGTACAGAATTTCCGTGGTCCCAATTCCAAAACATTTATAGAATTATATGTTGAATATTTTTTTTATAAGACTTTGTTCTCAAGTTCACCATGAAATTTTAAGTGGTGTGTTCACCATGAAATTTTAAGTGGTGTATCATATATAGAGTAAAGAACTAAAGACTGGTTGCAACAGTATAAACTTGAACAAAAACCATTATCCAGTTTATCGTTTTGGTTGCAAGTGGTTACTGCTTACAAAACACCACATCAAAAATAATACTTGTAACACACACCAATATCGATATACCACAGTAGTTGTGCCAATCGGTTTGGTTTGAAATATTGTTCAGTATGATCGGTTAACCGGTCCAGCTGGTGAAATTCATGGATATGAACAAATCTCGAAATCTAAGATAATCATCCTGCTCAAACATATGGGACTAGCTAGCACTCATTTTTTTTTTTGCAAATATAATGGTGACAAATTTATCATTCGCAATGATCCTAAGAAGATGTTAATCAGGCTCAAATGATATTTATTTCATTTGCTTCACTACAGTTTAAGCAGAGGAAAACACACACTCATTTTTAGTCTGGATTTTATAACACTCTATTCTTTTTTTCCTTCTCTTTCCCACTTACATTTTCTTTTCATTTCTACTTTTTACATTTCTCTCCTTTACTCCACAAATTACAATTGATATCTATTTTTAATATCATAATGTCCAGTTCTTCCAGGGTCGAGAGACCAGACAAATGAATGATAAGCCAAGTATCAACTTGGTTCTGCTTCATTCAACTCTAATCATCTCTCTCAACTTTTATTGATGTATCTATTCCTTGTCTATGACGTGTTTGTTGCTCTCTTTTACTTTCTACTGTTGTATGTGCTCAAATTGTAAACTTTAAATGATATCTTGTCCTTGTAAAAGGGAAACAAAAGAAGATGATCACAAGTATAGAACTCAACTTAAACACACACAAAAATCATAATTCAAAATTATAGTTTAACCGATGCTTCAAGTGATAATTAAATTTTTTTTGTAACGTTGACAAAAAAAATCTTGTAACAACAAATTGTAGTTTAACGATGCTTCAAGTGATAAATTTATCTTGTAACATTTATCCTATAAAAACTGTTTGGAATGAATATCCGAATAGTCGGAATTATGTAACACAGTCGTAATGAATATTAAAAGAAAGCCGGTTCACTCACGTTGTCTAATGGAGAAAAAGGTATTTGGGAACATGATCATATGATTTATGAGTCATAAGCATGATATTAACACGATATAGGGGGTCCACCTTTGAATCTACCAGATGAACTACATATATATATATATAACCTACAAAATTCTTTTCCACCTTTAATATATATAAAAGAAAATAGCAAACTACATAAGCACATGCATAACCGAACAGACACTGCCTGGCTTTGCTTGTACATTTGGTGAAAGTGAAACAAAGAAGAATACAAACTATACTTATCAACAAATCATGATCATCTCTATAAAATGTTTCGCTGTGATTGTCCCAAGAGGTTGAATGAAATTATAATATATCCGAGTCATGTAAGAGAAGCCAATAGAAACAATCTCGCTATTGTCCAAATCAAATAGTTGGTTGACTGATGGACATATTATATATACGGTTAGGCAGAGGGACACATTTTAAACGAACATTGTTGCTCTCAGCGATCTGTCAAACTACGTGAAAGTGAAATATGGATATAAATTTATTACGCAACCAGATAAAAATACAGTATGGTTATTTACTACTTTGGTTAAAACAGTCAGA
The DNA here is from genome assembly GCA_026261945.1 of Hirschfeldia incana. Classification (NCBI taxonomy): domain Eukaryota; kingdom Viridiplantae; phylum Streptophyta; class Magnoliopsida; order Brassicales; family Brassicaceae; genus Hirschfeldia; species Hirschfeldia incana. The sequence goes on from JABCMI010000005.1 coordinate 1,199,880, forward strand.
CGCCCAAGTCAAAAGGTCTTTTTAAAAGGTGAAATAAGTAGTGGCTTGGTTTTTAGTTTTGGTTTAATTCGGTTATTCACTTACGTCATAGAAGAGGCTAAAATAAAAACAAAAACAGCGAATTAAAGGTTAAGATCGGATCCAATTTTATTCCGAGTTCCAGACATAAACTAATCAAAGTACAGAATGTAGTTGATAAGTATATTTCAGGAACACGTGAAGAGGAGACCGATTTATAAATCCAGATTGCTTCCGGTTTCCACGCAATCATCGTTCCGGTTTAATTCGGTTTATAAAATGATACAACTTCCATTGACATTTTCGCATAATAGTCTAAACCATCCAGATCAAACCACGTGCACACGTTATACAGTACACCTCACCGCAGAGGATCAGCACGCCTTTCCTCCTTTCCCTTTTACACACACACTTTAACATGTACACTCTGTACTCAAAACACAGCAACCGCCAATTCCTTTTCACTTTATCTCTCTAAGGAGAAGAAGATAGAGAGACTCCATTGATATGCTTTGAATCCCTCTCTCTCTGTAAGTTACTCTTTTCACCTTTCTACTTTTCTTTTTTAACAGATCGATGAACTTTGATCATCCATAGTTTTTATCCAGAGATCTACGAAATGCCGAGGCAGAATCAAACGGTGGAGAATCTGCTTCTCCTCGGGAAAATCAGGAAACGCGGATGCTCCTCTCCGACGTCATCGACCTCCTCCGTTCTCAGGGAAGGCTACCGTTTCAAGAGAGCGATAGTCGTCGGGAAAAGAGGAGGATCAACCACTCCTGTCCCCACGTGGAGGCTCATGGGCCGATCTCCCTCTCCCGCCGCTGATTCTCCGGGACGCGCGCCTCCGTCGCAGTGCGGGAGCAAGAGCGGGAGAGTATCAGTTCCGGTATCGGCGAGGAAGCTGGCTGCGACTCTGTGGGAGATGAACGAGATGCCTTGTTCGCCGAGAGATGTGGGAGAAGAGGCGCCGAGGAGTAGGAAAGGTAGGAAGGAGAGAATCGCGCCGCTTCCTCCTCCTCCTCCTCCTCCGCCGAGGTCGGCTAGGTCTGGTTCTTTACCGCCTCACCTCTCTGATCCCTCTCATAGTCCAGTCTCTGAGGTAAAGTCTTGTTTCTTTTCTACTAGGAGAGAGGTCGGTAGCTATCCAGGGAGGTCGCTGGTTCGAGTGACGTCAGAATGAAACTAATATTAAATGAGAATTGGAAACTAATAATAGATGACAATTGTGTTGGAAGTCTATTGTTTGAATTCGAGTAACTGTTGGGAGGAAACTAATATTAAATGGTGCGGTTTCGGTTATGGATAGATTATGTGATTCGGCCTAGAACCTAGTGTTATTCTTTTTTGGATTGGTGAGGAGGTAAAAGGAATGTGCTTTGATTCTAACTTCTTTGCTGGCGCCATGTGCTTGACTGATCAAAGGAGAGAGAAACTGATTTGGTTTTGCTAAAAGATCTCAACTATGATTTTAAGTCTTTGTGTGATTCTGAGGTCTGAATTTGGTCAAAGTTGTGAACTTATTGGCAACCTCCACGACTATTTTATTCATCACTGGATGATATATTATATAATTCTCTAGCTGCAGTTTCTGATTGATGTTAAGAAGTGGGATTAGAGATGATTATATAACTGTTGATCCTTACGAATCTTTTGTCATGTGCTCTTAAAAAGATGTGAAAGGGTATATGGTTCCTTTATAAGTTGGTGCCGTTTAGTTTTTGCATAATTGAGTTTTCTCATTGATCATATGGAGGTAGTTGTGGTTGGTTATTAGCGGTTGGTTTATTGGGGAATAATGTAGGCCTAGATTCTCTTATTATTGAGACCTAAGAAAGATTGTATATATATAATGCTAAATATGGCGATGGACAATGCGAATCCGGCTTTGTTTTTTACTTATAAGGAAACTGAGAAACTCGTTGTTTTTTTTGTAGAGGATGGAGAGATCAGGGACTGGAAGTCGACAGAGAAGAGCATCCTCTACTGTGCAGAAGCTTAGGCTTGGAGATCAAAATGTGGAGGCTAGGGATCGTTTTAGCAATGCTAGCTTCATGGATGTAAGTTTGATTCTCTCTTTCTTTAACTTTTGGGGTTGTGTCTTTGAGCATTATAGGGAAAAGCTTCCTGTCTATAGCTTTCATTCATTGGGCTTACTTTTGATTGAGCTGTTCATATCATATGATTGTGGATGAAAATGCAAATGATTGAGCATTGTTGGTTGTTAACTACAGTTATAGCTTTTTCTTTCACTTTAGAAGCATATAATGGACTTCTATGTAATGGCTCTTCATATTTTCTCTTCTATGTAATGAACTTCCGAGTTTGAGCCATTTTTTGGGTTCTTTCTCTTTTTTAGTATTAGTGAAATTTAAGTGACAAAAAAAAAGGCAATAAGCAACAAAGAGGTACTGAATCTATATGCTTTCTTGATTGCAGATTGAGACGAGATCACGGGCGGAGACACCGACTGGGTCAACAGTGGGAGTCAAAACACGTTTGAAGGATTGTAGTAACGCTCTCACTACATCAAAAGAGCTTCTCAAAATCATTAACAGAATGTGGGGTCAAGAAGACCGCCCATCTTCCAGCATGTCCCTCGTCTCTGCTCTCCACTCTGAGCTCGAAAGAGCTCGCTTACAGGTCAACGAGGTTATCCGCGAACACAAACCGGAAAACAACGACATTACCTACCTGATGAAGCGTTTTGCCGAAGAGAAAGCTGCGTGGAAAAGCCACGAGCAAGAAGTAGTCGAGGCTGCGATAGAATCCGTTGCTGGAGAGCTCGAAGTGGAGAGGAAACTGAGGAGAAGGTTCGAGAGCTTGAACAAGAAACTAGGCAAAGAACTATCCGACACGAAAGCAGCTCTGATGAAAGCGGTGAAGGAGATAGAGAACGAGAAGCGAGCGAGGGTGATGGTTGAGAAAGTGTGCGACGAGCTGGCGAGAGACATCAGCGAAGACAAAGCCGAAGTCGAAGAGCTGAAGAGAGAATCATTCAAAGTCAAAGAAGAAGTCGAAAAGGAAAGGGAGATGCTGCAGTTAGCTGATGCACTGCGCGAGGAGAGAGTGCAGATGAAACTCTCGGAGGCTAAGCACCAGCTCGAGGAGAAAAACGCAGCTGTTGATAAGCTAAGGAACCAGCTCCAAACCTACCTCAAAGCAAAAAGATGCAAAGAGAAGACCCTTGAACCGCCTCAGACCGAAGAGTACCTGAACCACCACCATATCGGTTTCGGTTCGTATAACATCGAAGATGGAGAAGTTGAGGACGAAAACGAAGAAGACTCAGCTGAAAGCGATCTACATTCAATAGAACTGAACATGGAGAGCAAGAGCTATAAATGGCCTTATGGAGAAGAGAACAGAGTAGTAGGGAGAAAGTCAACGCCGAGTAAAAGCCTTTCTTTACAAAGAAGCATATCTGATTGTGTTGATTGGGTTGTACAGAGCGAGAAGCTTCAAAAGAGTGGAGACGGAGGTTTGGATTGGGGAAGATCTGTTGAGGTCGAACCTAAAGGTTACTTAGACGAAACGCAAGCTTATAAACCAAGCAAGGCTTCTTCAAAAGATCATCTCCTCTCGGGTCCAAGACTAAGTAACTTCCGTGGTGGATTTGTTTCGAAGTCGAGGTTGTCGGATGCATCCAAAGGTGAAAACCAGAATGCTAGAAAATCAAGATGGTAATGAGGTAAAGCCAGTAAATGTATTCATATTTTGGGAGCAGAGATCAATAGAATCTAAAGACTTTTGCATGTACTAGTGATTTCTATGTTCCTGCTCGTTTTGTCAAGAGTGCTTCTTCTTTATATGTAAGTTGGCAACAACAAAAAGAACTTAAAATTTTGGACTGAAAATGATCCAAACATGTAAGAAGTTGCAGAACCTGTCTAAAAACACCATCCCTTTCTTGCAGAAGCTGTAATAATAACGCAGTTAATTGAGCTGGGCTTCTAATTTTGGGTTTTACTACTAATGTTTTGTTTCTCAACAAGTTTGACAATTAGGCTCTTTATCTTCCAGACTTCAACATTTGTATAAACCTTTTGGACCTCCTCCAAATGAAGTGGTCCAGTTGTGTTTGCCTTTGATCAAAAACATTGCTGCAGATATTAATTTTTTAGCTACGATTGGCCTGGAAAAAATCTTATTAGATTATGTAGTTTATGCATCACGCCTGAAAATACCAGAGTAAATGGAAATGTTTTAACAGGCCCATAATTTGCTGTATGTTTCTTATTAGATGAATTTGCATACATGACTTGATGCACTCTCTCTATCTGGAAAATGTTTGTTATTCATACATGACTTGATGCACTCTCTCTATCTGGAAAATGTCTGCAAGTTAATAACAAAGCGTATCAAATTCAAATCTCGATAAAGCCGAAAAAGTCATCTAACATGTTATTTATATCCTTAGGTTAACTCAACCTAACGAAAAGCTAGAGATAGTGAACCAAAACGTGAATGACGATGGTTCTTCTGTGGTTGAGTTGGTGAAGGAGATTTGTTATTACTATACGTAGACACATGTCACAGATCCGTTGTTATCGTTTCTATTTTTATGAGCGTTCCTCGCCTATTTTACGCCTCATGTTCATCATTGTTATGACTACGTAAAAAAACTATCTTAGGTCAACTGTCGCATATGGCCGATATAACATGTTTACTGTAAGGAAAGTGAGATATTTGGATGTTTGACAAAGTTTTTTTTTTGACGATGATGTTTGACAAAGTTGATACTTGTATTTTTAGATTCCATGCATTTCCAGGTTATAAAATTATCCAAGATAAAAACTGTTGGAGAAAACGAACAGATAAGAGTTTTTTTGTCAAGGAAATATGATTTTAATTGAAGATTGTGTATATATAACTGGAATTAGATAAAACTTTTGTTTAAGCACTTGCACCCGCTAAAATTGTCTACTCGATTTAGAAACATTCATTTTCTTTGTGAGAATTGTAACTTTTGTCTTTTGCATTGTGGCGTAAAGAATAATTGAACCAAAATGTCTAAAGTCATCTCATCGTTTATTACTCTGCCCATGTCATTTACACGAATGCTATTGTAACTCTAAAGATTCACGTATCTTATCTATAAAGGGAGTTTAGTCAACGAAGCTGAATCATTAATGAGTAGGTCTTGGTACGAATCGGATATCTAAATTTTTTAAGGTATTTATGATTTGCTTCATATATTACGGTTTAATTTTTCGACTTGTTTTGTTTCGGAAAAATACGTATATTCGGAAAAATAAATATTCAGAAGATAAATAGATATTTTCAGGTATTTACGAATCCGTACGAATATTTCCTATTTATTGAATAGTACAAACTTGTATCAAATTTTGAAGATTATTTTGTACTAATCAATAAATATGATATTTCTTGCATGATATATAAGATAAAAGTTAAAAAAACAGTGAATCTACATATTTTGTAAAAAAAAAATTTAGTTAACAATTATAATAACACAAAATTTAAGAAAAAAAATATAATATTCATAAATTGTTTCTCTTATTTTTTATGTAATATTTTTATATAAGAAATAATGTGAATAAAATTTCTCAAATCATATGTTAGAAGAATAATTATATAACTTTATACATTTAAAATTTTAATTATAATCAAGATATACATGTATTTATATATTGCTGGATTGGATCAAATATCCAATTTCCAAAATTTTAATATTTGTGTTTTGTTTCAATTTTAACGGATATTGATTTTTAGTATTTGCTTTGTTTCAGAAGTTTACGGATATTCAAAATTTTTGAATCGAATCGAAAAGAATAATGAATCGAATCAAATTTAACAGATAAAATGTCTACCTTTATTAATAATAATGAGTATGCAGTTTTGTTAAAAAAAAACTATATAATACAATAGATCTTATACTATAGATGTTACATTAAAATTAAAACTTTCATAAAATTTAAAATATATATATTTGTTTTACAGAATCCTTCTTCCAAAAAATCATTAAATAACTTCACATGGGAAATTAACTCATACTGCAATAATAATAATAGCTTGCTTTTAATGTGAAGCTACGTGATATTCTAGTCATAACAATTAACTTTGACGTAGCCATTTTTCTATTTTCCTAGTTTCTGTACAAGTTTTTGTTATCTTGTGATTAACATTAATATACATTTAATTCTCTTCCTGCATCGATTAAGACACCTTTGCTTGTACGTACGTATGAGGTCTATAGAAAGACGTATATATAAATATGTATCTGTTTTTTTTTTGTTAAAGGGATTTCATTGATGAGGCAACAATACAAAAAATACGTATACATATCTGTTTTCATTCAATCAAAGACTATTCCATCTTTTCTGTCAACATATACTATTCGTATTTCAGCCTCTTAATAAATACCAAAAAAAAATCGGAGAAAGAAAACACGTACTTAATACGATCCCCATACCTAGGGATAGGCAAAATATCCGTAAACTTTAATTAGATTCGTTATTCGCTTCGATTCGATCCGAAAAATCCGGATATCCGTAACTTAACAAGTCGAAGCAAATACTAAAATTCAATATCCGTCAAAAATAAAGCAAATCACAAATATTAAAATTTTGAGAAGCGGATATCCGATCCGATCCGGTAATATATAATTAGAACATGTATATTTGATTATATTTAAAGTTATATATGTATAAAATTATATAATTAGTATTCTGAGATATGATTTGACAGATTATATTTACATTATTACTTACATAAAAGTAGTACATAAAAGAAAAAATATATATATTTTATGATAATTATAATTTTTTTCTTAAGTTTTGTGTTATTATAATTGTTAAGTAAGTTTTAAATTTTTACAAAATATGTAGATTTACTAATTCTTTTAATTTTTATCTTATATATCACGTAAAAAATATATTATACAAAACAAATCTGCATCAAAATTTTAAGATTATTTGTATTAATCAAAACATATGAAATATCCGTAAGTATTCAAAAATATCTGCTAATATCTAATTATTTTCTGGATATCCGTTTTTACGAATATCTGTATTTCTCCGAAGCAAAACAGATACAAAATTAGATATCCGTAACATACGAAGCAAATCACAAATACTTATGGTGGGCATTTCAGTTTAGTTTTGGGTTCGGTTTGGGTTCGGTTTGGTTTGGTTAATTTGGGTTTTATAAAACTCAACCCAATTAAAACCAAAGTAACTTTGGTTTGGGTTCGGTTTAGGTTCGGTTTGGTTTAGATTTAGTTCGGTTTGGTTTAGATTTAGTTCGGTTTGGTTTTGATCTAGTTCGGTTCAGTATAGTTCGGTTTGGTTATAAAAATATGATAGCATCAATTTTATTAAAATAATCAACTTATAAAAGAGAGTGGAAATATAAACTTTGCTACGTAAAAAAATCATTACTAAAAGTCAAAAATAATGTATCCAAAAACTAAAAATACCAAATATGGTCCAAAATAGTTAATTCTTTCTTTTCATTAGAAACAGTGAGTTGTAACGTTTATTTATTTACTATTAAAACTTATAAGTCTATGAAAAAAAACAATATAAAGTTCGATGACAAAACTGTTAACCACGTCAAAAGAAGAAATACATAATAGATAAAGAGTAGACTATTTGTAATCAAATTAGTGTAATAAAAACTTGTCAGCATTTCAAAACATATTAACTAAAAGACTATTTGCATCTACCTTTTAGTTTTTATTGATCCTATGATAACTTTGTTACATAATTTTATTTTTAAACAATGAAAACTGGATAAATTGAAGAAGATGAACGAGAAATTTTATCTTTTAGGTTTTTTTAGTACAATCTCTTTAGGTATTAGGATTAGAGAATATATATATATATAATAGTATTATCTGAATCATATTTGGAATTTTTTAAATATATGGAAGTTAAGAAAAAATAGAAAACCAAACTTTAACTAAAATTTATAATATGTTAATATACACACACACCAAACCGGTTTGGTTTGGTTTGGTCCGGTTAAACCCAAACCAAACCAAACCATTCGGGTTGAGTAAAACATGAACCAATTGGGTTATGTAAAGAGCACAGTTTGGTTTGATTCGGTTTGACTTTGGTTGGTTCAGTTCGGTTTGGTTGGGTTTGGATTTTTTGCCCACTCATAGTCAAATACCTTTAAAAATCCGGATATCCGATCTGTGCCCAGACCTACCCATACTTAGTCAAAGATTATGGTTGGACCTTCTTTTGAAATGTAACCTCTATAAACTTTCAAAGCTAGTTACTTGGTTTATGATTTCAAATATTGTATGTTTTTTCAGAAAAAAAATTGTGTGTTCATATATAATGCTAATTATATAAGTTTATTATGGAAAATAAATTGTGCAAACTAGAAACGCGTATTATACCTATAATATTATGTTTTAAAACTATTGTAAACATAATACATATAAGCAACATACATAATTTTAACAACAAAATTTGATAACAGTTAGAGCATTTACTACAAATATAAAACTGTGAACTAATATGAGATTAGTTTAGTCAGGACCGGCTCAATATATTTATGGATCCTTGGGCAAAAAAAAATTAGACTCTTAAAACTTAAAGTTTATTAAATTTATCACTAAAATTATATTAAAAATACATATAAAATAATTTAGGCCCCTATAATTCATGTTTTTCTAAAAAAATATTTTATTTTAAATAAAAATATGTATATATTCAGAAAATCATGATCCCAAATTATTATAGGACGGAAAAGATACGGCGGTCGCACCCATTGTCCCCCCCCCCCCCTTAAGCCGGCCCTGAGTTTAGTCTGTCTGTGGTCTTATTTTATCACAATGTTATATTGTAGAATTAAGAATTCACGTGAATAAATCTAATACGTATACAACAATCCCTAAACATTCAAAGCCCTTATTTCAAAAAAAAACTATCCCTAAACATTACGTTAAAATTTGGAAAATATAGTTTCAAAATCAAAACCACCAACTATGTGTAGTATGTTGGTTTACCAGTACAGTTTTATCATCATGTCTGGGTGACTTATAGATGCTACCAGGTGTAATATATTTAGTGATCACACAAAATAAATTACTACTTTGATTTTAGACTATGGGGTGTTAGAGAATATATAATGAGATATGATTAGATATGTAATATATAATAATATATGATTATATATCACTAAAGTTTTCTTTAAATATCCGATGTGAACGTGTTTAATATGCAGCAGCATTATCATTTTAAAAGGTAAAAAAAAATATGCTGTTCTTCAGCCGGTAAAGCAATATTATTTTATTAGTGTCGTAATTAAATTCCCATTAATGAAAATCACTCTCTCTCTTTCCTCAACACTTTTATGTGCATGGTTGTTCTATAAAATGGCCTAACCATAACCAACAAGAAGATTTCTCAATAAAACCAAAATCACTTTTTCAACCCACAAAGAGAGAAAGACGGATCGTTATGAGCCGTAGGAACAAGAACGGTCCTAAGCTCGAGCTGAAGCTGAACCTTTCACCACCTCCTTCTCAAGCCGAGCAGATAAGTATGGTTCAGTCTCCAAGCAGATCAAACACTACAGCTTCACCGAGCTCGTGCGTTTCCTCTGAAACGAACCAGGAGGAGATGGAGACAAGTCAGACAACAATCTCAATGGTTCTCGTCGGTTGCCCTCGTTGCCTTATGTACGTTATGCTCTCTCAGGATAGCGCAAAGTGCCCTAAATGCAAAAGCACCGTCCTACTCGACTTCTTCCATGAAAACGCCTCGGCCACTACAACCACTCCCGCAGTCACCACCAAACGCAATAAGAAGTTCGGGAATTGCTTGGATTGTTAACAAAAACATTAAATTGGAAACGGAGGATACAGATAATCACTAAGAGATGGTTGTCTAATTCTCTTGTTATCTAGCAAGACATGGGTTTGTTGGTTGAAATGTTGTCAGTTGTTTTGGCTGTAGTTAAAATGTTAAGAGATGAAATAAATTAGTGTCTATGGATTATGGTATTTGGGTTTGTGTACCAATATTAAACTCCTGTAAATTCATAAGTTTTACGGAATATGCCTTTTGAAAAACATAACCATCGAATATACAATTTCTTTTTGTTCAGAGGCGAGCTTAATATGCATTTTAAAAGAGAAACTAACAAACTTTCAAACTAATTTGTAGTTGTACCCACTGATAAGTCTTAAAATACTCTCAAACTAATTTGTACCCACTGATAAGTCTTAACACATACTTTTCCTACAAATAATAAAAAATAAAAAGATAACAATTTCTTTCCCTGAAAAATGAATTATCAGTCAGTGAAAAATAACTTGGGGTTTCGTCAGACCTGCAAACGGCAAAATAAAATAATGAAACTTTAAATGGTCATGTTCAGAATTTTTGTTGTTGTTCACAAGGGGGTGAAAAGTTAGTTAGAATTGAAGAGGGGTAGTTACAGGCTTACAGCTTCAACAGATTTTAAAGTGATGAAATCATTTAAATCAAAAATAAATGCAATAGTAACTGAGACAGTTGAAAATAATGAGCGTTACGTAAGAGTGATAAATACGTATTTAATTCCACCTTCAATAACTAAACAATTTCTTCTAACCTTGCTAAGCTAATTTTATTCGCTGCATTCAACTCCAGTACCCTAAGTTTCTCCTCTTACCTAATGTTCTTAAATTCTCACTGATCGCGATTTGTTACATTAATGCAACTCTTGCAGTCGCAATTTTGAAGGTGTTTTTTAGTCCAAAATAAATAAATTATGAAGATGTTCTGCGTTTGTGATTGAACGTAGATATGTTTGGGCCAGATCAACTCGGTCCATTGTGTCACAGCTATTGATGGTTCAGAATGCAAATTTATAGACCGGTTTATTTGGTTTGAAAATTTACATTTACTGGAGCTGAGTAAACCGGTTCTTGATCAGAGTGGCCACGTGCTGAGCAACCCACACTGAGCCAGCCACAGTGCAGCAGAACGCGTGCGTGTGACCTTCCCTCTCAATAGATAAGGAAGTACCAGGAGCCTGCGTTGAAATCTGAACAATGAAGATTCTATGAGAGGACTCTCCTTCATGTGTCAGAAAATGCATTTTAGGACTAGCTGAGAAAGTGAAACTAAGCTAACCTCTTCAAAGAGTTTCAATGGACCCCAATGATCATCAATGCCAAATAAAAATGCAAGCTTGCTCTGGTTTTCTCTCATGAACTCCCAATCTGGCTCTGCTGCGAGCTTAAATGCAAAAAATAAATAAAATAACGGTGAAGTAATATCGTCACGTAAATGCAAATGTTTTTAATCATATTTTTATTTTATTGTACACTTTGAACTCATATCTAGACTATATAAACTCAATATATACGGACACATTGTCAGAGAAGAAGGGTACCTCTCTAAACTCTGTCATTGCCATATAGAGAACATTGCGCATGGTGTGATACTGCAAGGAAAGAAAAAACAAGAACTTGTTATATAATGATTTTTATTTTTGAATATATACAACTATGCAAGTGAGGACTAAAACAAGACTAGTACCTGCCTCAAGTGAGTGCAAGTAGCTTGAACAGCAGTATCAGACCACGAAGCTCCAAGTGAGTTAGATACAAGCCGACGTGCAGCCCACATAGGTAACAGTCTCAGTGATGCAATCAGAAAACTTGCTGTAGCCGATAGAACAGAAGACCTGAATAAAGATGATTTAGTGACATTCTAAATAAAGACGATTTTGATTGGTTCTTTTTTATCATAATTTATAGAGAAGGAAAGCCCACGCTGCAAGTTTTCCAATTAATGATTGCTCTGTTGACTGTTTGTTGAGAGACAGAAATGGATATAGGCCAATGCAGTATACCACCTGCAAAACAATCCAGAGAATGTAAGATGACAACACATTGCACAGAGAGGAATTAAGATAGAGGAAAGTATCATAACACTCAGTGTATACCTTTTCAGAGAAATTCTTTAAAATATCAAGGGATATATAAGAGCCAATGGAGTGTGAAACCTAACCAAAAGCATGCAGTTCAAGATGAATGGATATATGTAAATGGAAAATATGTAATGATAAGTAGACATACTAGCTCTTACAAGTATTATTGGAACTTTAATTCCCTCCATTTCCTGTCTGATAAAATCAACCTGTATAATAACTAATATATTTAGATCTGGGATAAACAGTACAAGAACTTGAAATGATATATTTTCAACTTGAGGAGGAAGATAGATAGATTTGCATATTATTTACCTTATGGTCGATTTGGTCTTGTAACGAGAACAGCCTCCCAGACTCCCAGTTCTAATAGACGAAACAAGAGAATGTATATCAACAAGCACACAAACTAAGAAGCAACCATCAAACTGTAACAGCCAAGTTATAGTATACCTTGCTCGTCTGAGATATTTGGCCAACAGCTATGCAAGAACAAAAAAAAAACTAGTCAAGCATTTGAGGGAAAAGGAACCAAATCAAACTCATTGGAATCACAGAAAACAAACCCGTGGTAGATGCATTGCCATGAAGAAACTCGTATAAAGATTCCAAGAAGTCCTTGTAAAAAGGCACTACACCTGAAGATTGATTAACAAGGCAATTTACATATTGACATAAATGGAATAATCATATGATCATATCTAGTATGCATGTGAATAGTAATAGTATAAAAGAAACCTGGATTTCCCGGGATGAACAATACATGGAACTTGGGATCATCAGATTTGATTTCGATTATCTCAGTCATCAAACTTGATCACATAAATCCAAAAAATATTAATCAAAAAAACAAACAAAGTCGAACAAAATTCAACCATAACTAGAAAAAGAAAAGAGAGTTAAATACCCAGAAACTCTGGCCAATCTGGAAGTAACATGTGTTTTAGCATTGTTCATCAATTCATTTTCACTCTCCATATCTTTCTTCTACGAGAACTGAGACATAAATCAAGTAAAAGACGAAACAGAGAAAACGTGAGAAAGCATGTTGTGACTTGTGACACTCAAAGATTATTACATTGAACCATCTGATAATCACCTGAAACAACAGCGCGAGTAGACGATATGGAGAATGTAACCGCGGATAGGAGGAAGAAAGCAGCGTAGTAGAGACGGAGTTACCGAAGCTACAAAGAAGAAGAAGAAGTCCAAACCGCATTGTTTGTTTCCGCAATTAGTACATAACGTTGGAATTTGGAAAATACAAATTTGTTTTTTTTTCTTTCTCGTTACTTTTATTACAACATCGTTTACGCGACGTCGTTTCGAGCTTTGAGGTCTTTTTCGTTTATCTCCAAAGAGAGGTCGTTGAGACTTGAGACACACACACAGAGATAAGTGTTTTCGTAGCTCTGACTAAGAGAGAGAGGAGTCACACACACAGAGAGTGTTATCAATGGCAGCGTCTATAGCTTCTTCAACCACTCTCATCTCCTCCTCCACTCGAGTTTCTCCAGTCAAGTCTTCGCTTCCACCTCCCTCCTCCGTCTCTTTCATTCGAACCACATCATCTCCTCTCCGCTCTGGTTTCGCTCTCCGCTCTTCCCTCAGCTCCAGCTCTCGCCGGAGCTTCGCTGTCAAGGCCCAGGCTGTAAGTTTTCTCAGTGCGGATACTTCTTCTTTGCTTTAGTCTTCTATGTATATTTGACAAAGCAGAGAGATTCTCTCTGGTTGATTAGAGATATGTTGCTCATTAGATTTGATGTTGTTAACGATTTGTATTTTTCTTTTGTGTGTGTTTGATAGGATGATCTTCCATTGGTTGGAAACAAGGCGCCTGATTTTGAGGCTGAGGCTGTCTTTGATCAGGAGTTCATCAAGGTATCTTCCTTTTCCTTTTTTTTTTTATCTCAACCAAATGTGTGAACAACATACCTCCTAGCCTCCTATTGGTGTGTATGAACCTTACTTATTGTTTAATGGTTTGCAGGTTAAGCTCTCTGAGTACATTGGGAAGAAGTATGTGATTCTCTTTTTCTACCCTTTGGACTTCACTTTCGTCTGCCCAACAGGTTACCTACCATTGCCTTAAACTGAGTATCTGATGTTCACTCACTGCCTCCTGATCTCTTTTTCAATTTTGTCTTTGTAGAGATTACTGCCTTCAGTGACCGATATGCAGAGTTTGAGAAGCTGAACACAGAAGTATTAGGTGTCTCTGTTGACAGTGTGGTAAGTATAACTATTTTTACTCCTTTTCCTCATCCTTCCTTCTTTGCAAATTGCTTGACTCCTTTTCTGTTTCGTTTTGTTGGTGTACACTTAGTTCTCCCACCTTGCATGGGTTCAGACAGACAGACAATCCGGAGGGCTTGGTGATCTGAACTACCCCCTTGTTTCAGATGTAACCAAATCAATCTCAAAGTCTTTTGGTGTGCTCATCCATGACCAGGTAACAAACTTGTTTGCCTTCTCAATCTTTTGCTTCCTTTTAAAACTTTGCAAAGTGGTTTGTGTTGATAAAGAAGAGAACTTTCAGGGAATAGCACTGAGAGGGCTTTTCATAATCGACAAGGAAGGAGTGATCCAACATTCCACCATCAACAATCTTGGTATTGGCCGAAGCGTCGATGAGACGATGAGAACCCTCCAGGTATACAAATAACCCCTTACTCAAAAGTCAAAACTGCTATTTTCTTCATCCGGTCAGTGCTTTGCTTAAATGCCTATTCTCAATGTTGCAGGCGTTACAGTACATCCAGGAGAACCCAGATGAAGTCTGCCCTGCAGGATGGCAACCGGGTGAGAAGTCAATGAAACCTGACCCCAAGCTCAGCAAAGAGTACTTCTCAGCTATCTAGAATAGCTACAACCTTTGTTATATCATAAATGTGAAATGTGAGCAGAGTTTTTTTTCTTTTCTCTCTTCTTTTCTTTTACGCTGAACAATCTTTCTGCAAAATGTATCAAATCAATTTCCTTACATTCCCTTTTGTATGAATATATATCATTTGCATTTTTCCAATGCTGAAAACCAAAAACATATCTGATCAACATTTGTGTGTTTCGAAATAACACTCATGTTGTAATCTAAGGAAATCACAGAGTACTATGTTCCAAACACACATTCCACAACTGAAAAAAACCTGTAAAAATCCTTATTAGTATAAGTAAATCGATTGCAAAAACATATGCATTATATATTTTCAGCATCCAAATGAAATATACTGCATGAATAAGGACCAAGTGATGTAGACTTTCACTTGGTAGTTTAAAAAACCATAGAAACAAATCAAACAAGAATGTATCTTCAACTCCACCAACACCACATATTCAAATTTTAGAAGTGAATATTAGAACTAGAAGTCTAGAATATAAAAAAAAAAACAAAACATAAACTGGAAGTTTGACTAACGAAAGTCAAAGTCACACTGCACAACTTGAAACTTAAACCCGCTGGTGGAATTAGAGGAACCGAGAGGGACCTTGAGATCATCACACCTAATCTTCGGTTTAACCTTCCACGACTTAATCACCCACCACTTAAACCGAACCGTCATCGCCAGCCTCACATCGATCCGGTACACTCCCGCCACGTCATCCTCCTTCAGATCCGCCCTCGCCCCGTCCCCGAGCACCACCAGATTCTGCCCCTCCATCTTCGTCGCGACCACCGTCGTGTTCTTCTCCCCCTGGTAGAACGGCGCGATGTCGACGGAGCCGAACCGCTGGTCGCCGTAGTACCCGCTGACCTGGACCACGTCGTAGAAGACGCCGAGGCGCTGGTTAGGGTTCCGGATCGTGAAATTGAGGTCGAGATCGTAGTGGAGGTTGCTGGTGGCGTTCGAATCGAGGCTGAATCGGTTGAGATTGGCGTCGGCGACGTAGAATTTGACGGCGTTGGGGCGGAAGATCAGCCAGAGGATCAAGGCGGTTATGCCGAGGATGACGGCGACGGCGATGAGGATGTTCCAGATCAGGCCTAGGATGCAGCACCCGCAGCATTTTAGGCAGCTTCCGATGCAGCTGCCTATGCAGCTGAAGCAGCAGCAGCAGCCTCCGGGAGGTTTGTATCGGCGTTTGGGTTTTGGAGGGGGAGGAGGAATCGACGGGCCGTAGTATCCGCCGTTGAGGTATGGTGATTGTTGTTGTCTGTCTCCTCCCATGTGTTCGACGATATGCCTCAGAGAGAAACAAGTGAAGAGATTTTTTTGAGAATCGAATCGAATTTTTGTTTGTGAAGAAGAGGAGAGAGAGATATGTATACACCAACGGGTGTTGTGTGTTTTGTTCAAAAGAATGATTAATGTAACGCGTTTTGTTTTTAAATAAGGAAACGAATTTCAAAAGTCGTGATTACTCTCATGTGTATATTTGTTGCCATTAAACTCTTGCCGGATTTGGTTATCAATGCGTTCTTGTTTTGGTTTATGGTCACGTCTAAGCTTTGGTGTTAAGTAAACAAAGATATTAATGAAATTAAAACCGGTTAGATCTTAACCCAACGGTTTAGTTTTCAAAAAGAAAGTGCCGTTACGTTTTGGTGCAGAAAAAGCAGCTTTAAATGTGGTGTGGTCAGAGCTTTTTCAGCAATCGATAAGCATTTTGAAATATAAAAAGTTTACTAGCTACAAGTAACAACTATCCGTTTATTATACTAATACATTTTATTGAAAGATTTACACACAAAGTCACTTTTACGGTTTACAATTACACAATAGATCACTTGTTACTACTTGTACACTTTTTTCTAACTAAATATTTTTTTATTCAAATAATAACCAAAGAAAGGTAACATTTAGTACCCACTACCAAACCAGAACAAAATGGATCCTATATAATCTTCATCTTCGTCTACTTTCTTCCAAATTCACGATTTTCTACAAAATTATATATGTTTCATCAAAAAATTTATGACAGAGATCTTTTTTTTAGCTATTATTTCTATTATTTTTTTTTGAAATATGTGAAACTACATTTCTGATGACAATTTAATGGTGGTGTATGCGACGGTGACTACAACGTTAACGGGGGATCGTTTCAAGCTTCAGCCATGGCATCTCTGTCTTTCCGGGTCACCGTGTTCCCTTTTTGCTCTGAAACCTTCAGTGAGCTCAGGCAAGCTCGATCTCCAAGCCACCATTTTGCCTTCCTCGTGGTGTCACACGGCAAATCCAATCCCTCGTGTTCTCACTTCGTCTTTCAATTCATATTTTCTCGTTGTGATTCTTCATCGTTGTAACCTCTAATCCTCTTGGACGCGCTTTTCAACCATCAAGAAAAGCTCAAAAGCAACAATGGCTAACTTTGTCGTTTTTGCATCTTCAGTCCCTTACCTTTTGTATAATTTGATTTTTTCTCCAATACTCTTTAAATGTTAGAGTTAATCCCAACACTTAAATCACTCCCTATTCCCATGAATCTCAAATGGGTAACCCGTGTTTATGCTTTTGGTTCAGCCATAGGCTAAGAGCATTGTCGTCTTTAACTTTCATCCATTTGAATCCATCTACCTTTCAATCTTAAAGTATTTTTGTGTTACAAGTCTTTTGGTTTCAAGCTTATATCAAATGTGGTCTCTTTAGCTCATGTTCTTGTAAATGTGGTGAATTTACTAATCTGATGTACATGTATATATTTGTACATGTTTGTAAATTGCTGTACATAGAATCTTTGTACATATGGATGGTAAAAAAAATTATGTTACACAAATTCGCCATTTGATCAGACAATGTTAAAAATTGTAAATTCATGTTGTAGATTTGTAAATGCTTACTGAATGTAGCACCATGGTAAAAATGTACCTCTCGATATTGGTAAATTAACAATCGTGCATGTAGAAATGTTAATTATTGAGATACTTGTAATATTTTGAGATGTAATGTAATTCAAAATGTTTTCTACATTTGTTACCAAATGAAATATATACAAATAAATGAAACCTGAAATAATCTAAATTAACTATGAAAGAATTCTAAATATTTAAATTAATTGGATATCTTTATTTGTGTAATTTACATTTGAATCGGTGTACATGTGATTTTTCCTGAAATATTGTACATGTGGATAATTAAAATATGTGTACACGGTGCTTCATTTTTTCTTCGTTTAATGTATTTTCTTTTTTGTGAGACTAATTTCAGAAGATGTACATGTAGATATTTATTCACATATACATTTATATTTTGTAAAAAAACATAGAAAATGTAAAATCATTTTATCTTGATCTCCATGATTCCGTGTAGTACACATGTACATTAGATTCAGATAATATCCAGAAGCAGAATGTCTACATGTACGGTAAACTATATAGTCTATTTTGATTATTTTTAAGAATAATACTTATCTAATTATTTTTAAGGAGTGATTTCTATATATTATAATGATTGATTTTAATTTTTATCTACATGATAGTATTATTTATCTAATTATTTATCTTATTCATCACTTGTTTTTAATTTATTTTACTCATATAGATAGAATATTAGGTGTAAATATTGCATTTGTGTGCCAATTTACATTTAACAGGGTTTAGGGTGCACAATAAAAAGTTTAGAACTAAATTAGGAGATTATCTCTGCAATTTTCAAACTTAGGGGTCGAATTGAAATTATCCAGAAGTTAAAGGACCTGAGTGAAATAAAGCCAATACAGGCCATTGTTACTCATCGCGAAGAATCTCGAACCGACCACGACAATTTTTGCTGCTCTAGACAGGTGATCTGATGGTGATGAATCGCGGCGGAGATGAATAGATCATAGCTTGATTTCGTGGTGAAAAGAGAGGCTCACAGGTCCTGGCTTCCAATGATGACTAAGGTATATGACTTAGATGTTTGAAAACTGGGACTCAAGTCCGTTGGAATCTTTGGTCTATGTTGTTTCAAGAACGAAGCTTCTATTTCTTTCTTTGTTCACCAAATTTTGCAATTGTATTTCTGTATTTGTATTTTGTTAAGTTGTTTATTTTGTATCGAGAGAGAGAAGAAAAGTGATGACATTTAAAAGATGTAGGGTCATTTATTGATCAATTTCCATTAAAAAACTAGGGTTTCTTTGATACCAGTCACCACCATCTTCTGAAAACTACAGATCAGACAATGTTATTTTCGATGTGTCCTGGTTTTTCTGTAAGTTCTCGGTTGTACTATGCTATTTGAACATATGTACTATGCTATTTCGATTGTTAACTATTCCATTTCCGTAATGCTTCATATTATGTATTATATGCATATTTTATATTAGGTTAGGGTTTATATTTCCTTTTAGGGTTTAGTGCTTATTATTTTGGGTTTAGTTTATGCAATTTTTGGATTGATTTTGAAGTAAACATTATCTCCTTCCCTACAATCATAAATATTTTAAAACTTGAACATTAATATGTACTATATTATTTCGTTTGTTACTATTCTATTTCAATAATACTTCATATTATGTATTATGTGCATATTTTGATATTTGGGTTAGGGTTTATATTTTTTTTTAGGGTTTAGTGATTAGTGTTTTGAATTTAGTTTATAGAAGATTTGGGTTGATTTTAGGGTAAAATTTACATCTATCATTGCAATCAAAGATATTTCAATTAATATGTACTAGGTTGTTTCGTTTGTTACTATTCTATTTTGATAATGATTCACATTATATAGTATGTGCATATTTGATATTTGAATTATGCTTTATATTTTCTTTTAGAGTTTAGTGACTAGTGTTTTGAGTTTAGTTTGTAGAAGATTGAGTTTAAACAAAACATTACCTCTGATATTATTAAATATAAACATAGACATTTCAAATTTTGAACAAATACTATACTATTTTGTTTATTACCATTTAGCATGTTCCATTCTATTTACTATTTATCACATACGTTTTTCTATAATTATTGCAACTTTTAGATGCTTCAACCTTATTGATTTACCGGTAACTTGCGTAAAAAAGGATATAACCGGAAAAAAAGAAACAAATGCTATGAAATCTAATTATGTCAAATCAAATGTTATATTCTTAATTTAGTCTCCAAAACTGGCTATTACACCAATTAGCCCAAAAAAAAATTTAAACGTGAAAAAAAAAAATTAAACGTGATGTGTAATAGATAGCAAGCTTACAACAGTCTTTTGAATGTGTATTACTTCATTCATCAAAAGCATCCAATATCTGTTTACATTAACACCGAAATAATCATATGCAGTAGTATGCACACATCGTCTCTCTCGCTTGCAAGCGCTAACATGCAACCAGCTTTTAACTCATGAATCCTCAGCTTAATCTAGTATATAGAAGTCTATAGCTTTGGTTCAGCTGATGCACAGCAAGTCAGCAACAACGCCGAAATAGGGAGATATTAGATTAAGCTATGGTCTATAGGGTAATACTGTCGCTTATCTTAAAATCTCCCTCTCTTTTTTTTTTTTTACTATTGCCACATCGATGAAACCAATTTTTTTCTTGTTTTCATAGTAGCATCAGCTTCGTTCATATATCTATACGATTATTTGAGAAGTGATTTGACTTATTTGTCAACTTCTTCATAATTTTAGCTAATTTTTCTTAGCTGTCAACTTCTCCTTGATTTTAGTTTTTTTTTTGCTTATTTTTTAATATTTTAATAATTTTAGTAAGCAAATTTTCTTATTAATTTTATTATAATTATAATCGTTTTTAGTTACTAATTTTACTTCTGTTATATTTAAAACTAATATGTTATATTTTGAATATATATATATATATATATATATATATATATTAAATAATTTTAGTTGGTTATTCTATATTATTAATTAATATAAACCTGCGATAAAAACCATGCTTGACCAAAAGTATTGATTCATTGAATAATTATGTGTTTCAACTCCACACACAGACTTAAACATGTAATAATTATTTATAATAGAAAGAATATAAAATTCTTACGTAAATTCATTAATAGAAATATAAATCTTGAAAAAAATCAATATTTTTATTTAAAAATGATAAAACAATTTAAGATGTTTCATAAGTTTTAATAAAAAATTTAGTTAGATTTATTTAAACTTTGATATCTTTAATGAATAATTATATAATTCATTATTTAACTCATTACAAAATAATATTATAAAAACAACTTCAAGAAAATAAATATAAAATGTGTTTGAAAAGAAAAGATAATTCCATGTATTTATTTTGTGTTTTTTTTTTTTTTTTTGTCGACCATTTTACAGACTCATGTGGACTCTGTAAACCAAACTGGGTGCTCTGTATCCATATGGACAGTAAACGACGTTTGTTGCCTCACACTGCGTGCTAAGCTATCCGCCTTGTTGTTTTGCGTCCGTGGTATATGAATAATCTCCGAGCTGTTGAAACTTCTCTTCAGACTCTTGATGTCTTCTAGATAACTTGCGAAAGCCGGCCATTCATCTGGTTCCGAAACCATCTTCACCAATTGAGAACAATCCGTTGCAAATGTAACGTTATATTGCCTTAAATTCCTCATGCATTCCATTGCCCAGATAAGGGCTTCAACCTCTGTATGTAACGGAGATTGACTAGCCCTCGTATTTCTGGCTCTCAATAAACCTTCAAAGCCTTCCAAGGTACTGTACCATCCTTGTCCTGAAAAGGTATCCTCTGCTTTCCATGATCCATCCGTGAAACACCATCGTCCCGATCTAGTCGGCAATCCTACATCAGTCATCAGTGTAACCTGGTTCTGAGTTTGAACTATTTCCTGTTGAGCTTCCGTCCAGAGTAAAGACTCAGTCATGGCTCTTTGAAGAGTATCCCTCGGGTCCATATCCAAATTACTAAATACTTTGTTATTTCGTCCTTTCCATATATACCAAAGTATCCATGCAAAATGATGATCCTCCATTGTTGGCTTAATCCTCCAGAATAAATAATCCATATTGGCAAATAAAGATTGTCCTGAAAAGTGATCCAGATGCGTTGGGATCGTTGATAGTGCCCAGACCTGGACTGCCGGTGGACATTCAAAGAAAACATGATTTATAGATTCCTCTGATGCTCCACATCTATCACACTGTGTATCTCCTTGTATGCCTCTTGCCTTTAGACTTTTCTTCACTGCTATACATCCCGATAAAAGTTGCCATAGAAAATGCTTCATCTTTGGTGGACAACGCACTTTCCAGCAATGGGCTTTAAGATCAGTAACCGTGGGTCCAAATTCTATTGCCCCTCGTTCTTTATCTGGATATGTTCTCTCCACTTGATATCCTGATCTAACCGAATATTTTCCATTTTTTGTAAAATGCCAGCCATCCCGATCCATTGTTTGTATCCTACTTAGAGGTATACTCTCAACAATTTTAACATCCTCGGGGTTCATTATTTCCTGAAGGGCATGTGAGTTCCATGTTCGTGTGGTTTCATCAATGAGAGAATCAACCGTAAGATCCGGTAAGAGAATATTTTGTGTTTATTTAAATCATTCTTTATTATTTTTTATTTTTTATAATTAATAGTATATATGCACATATAATAATTATATTTCTTTATACTAAAATATTTAAAACATATTTATGAAAATAATAAAAAATATTTATATTTTTGTAGTTATAATATGTCATACGAAAGTATCTTTAAACTACTAAATTATTTTTGTATTAAAATAGTAAAAAGAGGTATAGAAGCAAAAATATTAATTTTGATGTATATTTGTTTGTTAATGATTTTCGTGGTATTTTTGTTTATATTATTATTACTCAGTTGCAAGAAAAAACAATTATTTGTTATTTAATATGAAAATTTTGATATTTATTTGGTTTTACTTTTCGAAATATATTTATTGAGAATGGATTTGTCTTTTTTAAAATATTTTCAAACTATTCATTTTTTATTTACAACAAGTACCTTATATTTATAAAAAATAAATTTATGTACTTTTATTTTTTTCAATAGTTTCACATAATTTTAACTTTTTAAAATTAAATTTTCTTAAAATAATATTTTGTAAAAATGTGATTTCATTTTTTATGAAAACTTTATTTTCCAAAATTATTTGTCTTATTATCATTATTAAAATTTGAAAGTTAAAAGATCATTGCAAAAAAAAACAAATTATAATTTTCTAATAAAGAAATACTATTTATAGAGAAAATAGCAATCTCTATTTTAAAGTAAAAAATATAGTTTGACTATGGTTTATTATTCTCTATTACAGAATTTAGAAATATAAATTACAGAAGATAGGAAATGTTTCTTTTTAATCTTATATGTTACATATTAATGTTTTTTATTTGTTAACATGGTTGGTCTATTTGAGTGTTTAATCATATACTATGAGAGATATTTCACAGAATAATTATACATATATCAATAATTTATTTACTTTTATTAATATAATACGTAAACTTGAATTCGGTTTAACATTCTTGTGATTTTGATTTATATTGAGATTCTATAGGTTTTGATAGTTCTAAGAATTTTGTTTAATAACATCACTTTATATTAATAATTTTATATATTTGTTTAACGTGCAAGTAGATCATTGTTAATAAATTAATATATTGGTTAAAGATAACAATATATTTTTAAATAAAAAATTGATGTTGTTATCAAAAATAATGTTTTAATTCAGTAAAATTGAAAAATTAAAAAAATATCATAAAATTGTATAAATTTTTTTTTTATTATTTTTTAAATTTAAACAAATAGTATATTTAATAATAAACATTTGTAAAAGAATTATGCTCGCAGGTGCGGATAAATCACTAGTTAGTAAACAAATAAACAGTGTGGTGTGGTGCACTAGAGCTTGCCTTTCTTGGCCCAAGACACTAGGCCGTAAACAAACCCTAACGTCTTAGGCCCAATACTTCGAACGTAAAGACGCTACTATGCCCGCCTGATTGGTTAACTCTGGCTACATGCTTTAGATTATACTTGTTGGTAAAAAAAATGTTGTAGATTATTCTTTTTTTTGGATTATACTAAATTAGTGCTCTTGGTAATTTTGCTATTTACTAAAAGAAAATGACACAAAAATTTATAATTATTGGGAAAGTATGACGGGAAGGGGTTTGATGCTGTAAGAAAAACAACGTATCTCATGGTCTGGTTTGCCTGGTCTCCGTTCTTGCTTGTCTTGGTCAACCTGCCTTCCTGACTATTCAAGATTGTATCGGTATTTGTTTTCCAGTTCGCTCCAAAACAAAACAATTTCAAGTTTGCTTGCTTTTGTTTCCATGTTTTTTTTACTTGTTTTGTTGTAAGATCAAGTTTAAAGGTCGCATAGTTTAATTATTCAACAAATCCTGCAAGTCCCAATAGTTCATTTCTTGAAATGATATTTACAATTTAGCAACAAAAAGACAGCGAAGATCATCACTTCCCAATGAAGCCCATAACGTAATGATTCATGAAAACCTAAGCTCTTTGACCAGAAAAGAGTATTGATTAATTCCAACTTTGCGTATGTACGTACTATTGAGTATTGAGTCATTGATCAACCACCTCGACTTTCCGATGTTGTACATATTTTAGACGTTAGGTGAAAAAGACTATTTGATTAAAATTTAGTGTGGCAGTCTCTTAATCATAAACTGTAGCTATTGTCCGTGTGTGTGAACATCCCACATACCACGTTCGTTACCATCCTTTTTTGTAAAAGAAAATTCAAAGTTAGGTTTCTCAATCAACTTTATTCGAGAAAAGCATGTGGCATCATGCGCTTTGAAACCCAAACTAGAAATTCAATAAACTAGATTGCATAATTCTCCCATGTTTATTTTTAATTAGACATTCTCTTGATTAAAACACACATTAACAATACTAGATGTTGATTGTCTAACTACCGCTTTGATATACAAATACCCACTTAATTTAACTTTGATGAGTTTACATCAAATAGAAAAGTCAAAAGGGTTGGTACTTGGACTCATTTCTATCAAAAACGAAAAGCACTGAATGTGTAATAGTAGTTGTCTGAATGTGTAATAGTAGTGTTTAGTTAATCCTAGCGTGATTCTTAATTCCTTGTTTAAACTAATTACATAACTCCGTCCTGAGTTAGTATTTGACTGACTTTTACTGATTACAACGTCTGTTAGATTTTTTATTCACGGTTTAAACAATAAGTTTTGAGGGACCATTGTCAATACTAAGTGGACCATATTTTAAATTAAATGAATGAAAATAGTCATAGCAAGAAATTAAACTTCTTGAACACGTCCCGAGCTATTGAGAGCTATTGCGATGATCTTGACGTCACAATGAGTACAGATCCCAGATCTGAATATTTGTAAGAAACAAGATGAATTCTTGTGCGGTGTACTTGTAACAATGAGTACAGGATTCTGATCTTCTCATTGCAAGATCCAAGAATATTCAGGATAACCCCTATGTCACTTCACGCTTACTAACTTTAATGTTACGTAACATTTTAGAAGGATGTGTCCTTTATTGTGCGAGAAAACCATATCTTAAGCACATCATCACTAGACAAGAAAAGTCTACAAATATCCCTAAGATGGCTAAAATAAATCCAATCCACATCATTTCTTGTTTTGAACTTTCTTATTTGTTATGGAATATTGTAGAAATATATATTAATGGATCTCGATTAATTTAAGAAAAAGATGGAGACACATATATGGAAAATGACACCGTAACACATTGTCCACAAAACATTAACGAGTCATAATCTATTCGATAATGTTAATTTCTATAGCCGTCCGATCCAACTGTATATCAACTACTAAAAAAATCATCAAAAAGTTTGAAGCAAAAGTCGATATGATAGGTTCACAAGATGCATCTTAGTCACCGAAAATATATTTCAAGAAAATTACAACTTAAAAAGAGAATTTAGAATTGAAATATAGTAAAGTATTCATATTTAAATTCTTACAACTCGTTGCAACAAAACAACATCACGGATCTGTAATATTTGCCATCGTATAAGCAAAAATGTACAATTCACATCACTTATGATAATCAAGAAGACTATATATTATCTAACGGAGACCTTAGCTTACCTGATCTCGCTCCGTTGCAGTTTTAGACACTAACACTACAACTTCGAGCATACGTATACTTAACGGCGTTATCTCCGACAACAACTCCGGCAGCTTTATTACCGAAGTAAATAACCGCCTGACACCTCACATAAAGATGATACTTCCCCGTGATGAACGTCCCAACCTTCCACCTCACTCTGCCGTCGGCACGAACATCCAACACAACAGCGCCGTTATTTTGATCGCCGTCAAGACTGACGCCGATAAACGGAGCGATGGGGACGGAGGTCCCGTAGACAAACGGCGACCAGATGTTGACTTCTTTGTGTCCTTGGTACGTAGGAGGGATCGATGTTCGGTAAGTGATCTGCTGGTTCTGGTAAGTAGCGTAGACCTCAAGGCGGTCGTAGTAAACGCCGATCTTGTCGTTAGGGTTCCGAGAAGAGAGAGTGATTTGGAAGTTGGAGCTGAGGAGGTTCGGTGGATTGCCGGAGACGTTGAAACCGTAGACGGTGGCGTCTTGGAGGATGAAACGTGGCTTTGAAGGTTGGAGAATTGCCCAAATGAGGAGGATTGTGAGGAATATTATGAAGAGGATGATGATTATTGACCATATTATGCGACGGATTAGTTTCCGGCGAGAGTGACTATGGGAGCCACAGTCTTTGGATGTCATGGTATGGTGGTGGGTTTTTTCCTCCGGCGGTGGTGGAGAATTTGTTAAGAGGACTTTTGTTATTTTTGGTTGATGTGTTGTATTTTTTTTTTGACAAGGTTGATGTGTTGTATGCTTTATACTTTTTATAGAAGAATGGTAAGCAAATAAACGAAAGAACGTATTCTTTCTTTTATATTAAAATCAAAACGATAATAGTAGCTAGTTGTAAATGGATTTTTATTAAGGGAAATTGCATTCACTACTCATACATTATATCATATTTAGGTAACTACACGAAAACACTGTTAAGCACTGTTCAAAATTTTTAAATACAGTTATACCCTTAAAAACCTAATCTTGATGGCACCTCCTCTCTCTCTCCTTCCCGTCACCATCCCTCCCTGTCTCCACCGCCAAAAGTCTCCGCCAAGTGATCTGTCGACGCACAGCTCCCGTCACCATCCCTCCCTGTCTCCACCGCCAAAAGTCTCCGCCAAGTGATCTGTCGACGCACAGCTCCGCAACCACGTCGTCTCTCTTCTAGACTCTTTTGCCAACAACCTCATCTCCCATGTCTTCTCTTCCGCCTCCTTCTCCGCTGCACTAGCCTTCGGATCTCCGACCTCCACCGGTGAGAGTTACCACCCCCACAACTTCCGCCGCTCCGAGCTTCTCCTCCGCAGCCACCCAGATGCGACGCCTCCATCCTGGTCTCGTCCACCCCTTTCAGAATAGTCCGTGATTCACCACCCCACAACCTCAGCCGCCCCGAGCTTCTCCTCCGCAGCAACCCCGAGCTCCTTCTCCGCCGCAAAGATCTCTCTTTCCTTCCTCCACTCCTCATTCCTCTCCACTCCCTTCTCCTCCACCTTCTCCTCCGCCGTACTGGCCGTACTCTGCCTCCGTCGCATCTCTCTTTTTCTGGTTTACATGTGAAAAGATTAATAAAAAAGGGATAAACTAGGAATATCACTTAATATTTGCTACAGTCATATACCTTTTTAGACAAAAATGGTATATCCTTAATTTTGACATTTTTCATGTATATACAGCTAATTGACCCTTTTATTAAAGCAAAAATATATATACAAATGGTACGTGGCATTTTCATCATCTGAAAGTTATTTTGTTTTGGTTAATCTATGTATTTGGATTTTGGTACATAATATTTTTGTATAATATATGTACCACTCACAACTGTACATGTTCACTCAAGAATTTTAGTACAATACATGGTCTACATGGTACTCTATTATTTCTAGGAATGTTGAAAATTATGAAATAGAAGATGGTAGATATGGTCGGTCCATGTTTCTGTAGAAAGGTGACTTTATGTGTGGTCGAAGATTTTATTTTTTTCAGTGGCTCCAACAATAAACCCATTACTAATTCAGCTGGTGAATGTTACTTTTTATGTTTTTTTGAAAATGGAACCTAATTAAAAGTTCTAAACCAGTTGTTATGTTTTTTTTCCATAGTATTTGTAAAATGTGAAGGCAAAGATTAATATATACAACAAAATCGCAATGTTTGATTGAAAAGGTAAATATATATTATAAAGAAAAGCAGATGGTACTAATTCTATATCTACAAAATCTTGAATGGTTAAATGTGGAAGTACAACATAATTATGTGGTTGATGATAAGCGATCGCAAAATCATTATCCACTGAGCCATGTTTTAACATTTTGTTAGCATTGATTTTGAACAACAATTAGTTTCTCCCTTCCTTACTAAAGATGGACATTATTAATTTAGATATGGTTTACATACAAAAAGTTTTGATCATTGGAGCTATCACATGGGTAGATTAATATTCAACAACTAATAACTTTTAAGTATTAAATGATCAAATACTTTGTAACATATATGATTATATGGATTAAAGCGATAGAGACTGAAAGAGAATTTCACCTATCCACGTAAGTCCCCCATATTGGAAAAGAGGACGCAAGTGACCTAATACTTATGCCAAAAGAGAGACCACCACTTGTCCGTCATCTCTATTTGTCTTGTATGTTGATTAAATATATTTTCAAGAGGGCACTCACTAATTCTTGTCTTTCTAATTGATATCGGTATCGGTCGACATAGTTGAATGAAATTTTAAATATTACAACGTTACATATGTAATTGTTACATAACGAAATGTACCATGTCAGATGTTCAAATTTGTACCAATTTAGTTCATACAATGCAGAAACGAAAAAAAAAAGAGAATAACAAACATCATTCCATGGTATAGTTGATATTCCAATAAAACAGAGACGCATTGAAGGGGAAAAAGAAGAAGAAAAGGCCAATAGGCCATTACAATTTACACATACATAGATAAGGGAGATTCTGAACGAAAAAGAACACACGACCATACAAACATACGGGTAGCAGGACAGAATTGTCAGATTATCTTTAACTGTAACCTTCCAAACAATTATGGAAGCGTTTTTTTGCATCTGAAAATTCCCTTTCTATATTTCGTCAAGAAATGTCGCAACCCTGACCATGCCGATTCCCATCATCAATTGTACTTAAGTAACATAATTTATAATCGAAGTTCCTGTTCTTATACCAATTTTCTTAAATTATAATCAAAAATCAAAAACATAAATGCCAAAACCAACCCGACCTTCTAGAGTGTGACCAGTTACCCTACCTTGCCTAGACTGTAAACGCTAAAAAATGTTTTCTTGTATAACAACCTCCTTGGTTATAAGAGTACTTCATCGTATTAATAACGAACTAAGACGGTAGATAGATGAGATGTTGTCAAAGGTATTAGTGTGTATTATCCACTCATTTTCGTCTCTCTGTTTCTATTTTTTTTTATATATAAAAAATCCGTTAGCCTATTTTCAGTTTGCTAAACCTCGTGTTCACTGTCTTGTTTGTGAAACACCAGCTTCCCAAAGGAAAGATGAATGACAAGAAAAACAATTCCGAAAAGACTCTCATGAAGAATTCGTACGTGTTTTGAGCTCCTCTCGCTCTTGTTTTGGACAGCTTCAAGTTTGTGAAGTCGGCCATTTTTTTGATATCTTGATCAGAAACAATATTCAGAATCAAACCCATCATGTTAGTAAGGCCTAAAGGTGTATCAGCAACATGCGATTAAACTTTTTTTTCTTCTATTAACACGAATGAAAAGATCCATACTAGTTTATAAAAATAGGTGTAGCTCAAGGATGGACCGTACATATCTACATAACCACACGATAGAGTATTATCAGATACTCTCCAATTCATATATTTTTTTCTGAATGAATGTAAAATTATATTCAACCAAAAAAACTATGTTACATCTAGTGCCACTGTGTTTCGAATTCATATTGTTTATTAACTCAGAGTTCGCTTGCCACTAAACCATCTTCGTGTGGTTTTAAATCTTTTTGGGGTTCTCTAAATTTATAAATAGCTGAAAACTCTTATAAAACAATTTCGTTATGTTTTGAGATTTTAGAGTTTTGGTTAACTTTGATCTGTTTGTCTATGATTGAGTTGCCAGAAACTCAATTTAACATATTTAGAAAACGACATTCAGTTTTCTTTCCTTTGTGACTCTTTCTTCTCTGGCAAGTCTTTTTTTCTGACAACTTCTTTTCTGGCAAGTCACAGTAGTTTTAGTGACAAACTTCAATACTTAACTAAGGATACGTATTGTTGCAACGTGGATTCTAACCCCTTTTTTCTTCTGTTTAGCCAATGCTTTTTAAACTATAGATCATTAGAAGTTTGCAGACTGTATGTAATAAAATCCAAGCCTCTAATGAAAGATGTTCAATTCGGGTTATCCGAACCGAAACTTTACCAGAAAATCCGGTATAGTGCATCTGAACGTCTGTAAAAAAAAAGAGAACTTTTTATATTCAGAGTCTTTGATAATCAATCAAAAATCCACGTTGCACCCGTCAAAAATCCACGTTGCACCGTAAATGGGCTTCTACGAACGTCCATAAAAGTTCCATTTTTATGATGTCATTGTCAAGAGCCCATTCCCAATCGTGATAAATCTCGTTAAACCAATCAATACACGCCATGTCATTGACAAGTGGAACTCGTGCCACGTGAGCCGCGGGTCTTAAGCGGTCATCATCGTCCGACTTGGGTATATTCCTCGTGTTATCGTTCCAGAACAATAAAGAAAGAGAAGACAACCAATTAAATTAAAAAAGACTCATCCAAATCAATCTCAGCCGTCCATTCCCTACCCTTGTGTTTCCTCTCTTCTTCTTCTTCTTCTTCTTCTTGCTCGACGAATCGTAACTAACTCCTTCACGAAATCGTCGTGAGTAAACCCTAAATTCATGGCAAAGGAGAGTCAATCTCCTCCGTCCACCGGAATCACGTTTTCTTCTTCTCCTCTTCCTTCCTCGTCTCTGTCGATGATGCTATCCTCCACCAACGCGTTCTCGTTACTCTCCAAAGGTTGGAGGGAGGTGCGTGACTCAGCCGATGCGGATCTCCAGCTGATGCGGAAACGAGCTAACTCCGTTAAGAACCTAGCGTCGACGTTCGACCGAGAGATCGAGAATTTCCTCAACAACTCGGCGATGTCCGCGTTTCCCGTCGTGTCTCCGTCTCAATCGGCGTTTGGGAACGAGATTGGGATTATGAAGAAGCTTCAGCCGAAGATATCTGAGTTTCGGAGGGTTTACTCGGCGCCGGAGATCAGTCGTAAGGTGATGGAGAGGTGGGGGCCAGCGAAGGCGAAGCTGGGGATCGATCTGTCGGCGATTAAGAAAGCGATTGTGTCAGAGATGGATCTGGATGAGCGGGAAGGGGTTTTGGAGATGAGGAGGCGGCGTGATAGGGATAGGTTTAGGGAGTTTTACGAGGAGAGGGAGGGAGAGGGAGAAGGTAGTTTTGGAGATTGGAAGCCGATTAGGTCTTTGAAGAGTAGGTTGAAAGAGTTTGAGAAACGAAGCTCTTTGGAATTATTGAGTGGATTCAAGAACAGTGAGCTTGTGGAGAAGCTCAAAACCAGCTTTGTAAGTTTCAGAATGATAATGTTGTTTTTTGGAATTGTTTAGTTTGAGTTTCTTTAAGGTATTTGGCAACTTTTCTAATTGGTGTTTTCTGTTTTGTTGTAACTGCAGCAATCACTTTACAAAGAAACTGATGAAGCCAAGGTTGGTATTTGAGATTAATACTCGTGTGGTTTCTTGATTTTGTTTTGCAAATAACTTGTTAATCCGCTGGAATTTTCTTGTTTACTCTACACATTTTAGTTCAGTGTTTCAGTCAGGAGTTTGACGTTAAGTTTTGGGTGCAGGATGTGCCACCACTGGATGTACCTGAACTTTTGGCATGTTTGGTTAGGCAGTCTGAACCTTTTCTTGATCAGATTGGTGTAAGAAAGGGTAAGCATGTATTGCATCTTTTCTCTTCTTGTTTCTTTTCTTTTTGATTAGTTGTATGTATCTGAGTTGTGAATAGTCGGAGTTTCTCTGCCGTAGGTGATTTTTCAGAAAGAATAACTTTTCTCCCTGATATTAGAAGGGGCTTTGTTTTGTGTGTTTCTTGTTCATTTTTTTGGGGTTTCAAATAGTTTTAGGTATATACTTTGTGTGAGGACACATCACTCAAATGAAATCTGCCTTTCAGTGGCTTATTAGACATGTAATTTACTTGTTATGTAGGTAAATGGTATAAATCACCGTTTCTTGGTATTTAAATGAGAAAATCCGTCCCTGATTTTGCTCGATTGAATTTGTCTTTCAGATTTGTGCGACCGACTAGTAGAAAATCTTTATAAATGCAAGAGCCAACACCTCTGGCGACTGCCATCTGCACAAACATCTGATTTAGCTGAAAATGATAACCATGCTGATGATTTGGATATGAGGATAGCCAGTGTTCTTCAGAGCACCGGACACCACTATGATGGTGGCTTCTGGACTGATTTTCTTAAGCCTGAGACGACGTTAGAAAGCAAAAGGCACGTGGCAATAGTTACAACAGCTAGTCTCCCGTGGATGACCGGAACTGCTGTAAATCCGCTGTTCCGAGCTGCATATTTGGCGAAATCTGCAAAACAGAGTGTTACACTCGTGGTTCCTTGGCTCTGCGAATCTGATCAAGAACTAGTTTACCCAAACAATCTCACCTTCAGTTCACCTGAAGAACAAGAGAGTTATATACGTACATGGTTGGAGGAAAGGATTGGTTTCAAAGCTGATTTTAAAATCTCGTTTTACCCGGGAAAGGTAAGTTGATCCTTTTGGATTACACTATATGTTTTTTCTTGTTATTACTTGAGAGTGACTGCGTTTACTGGTTTTTCTTATAGTTTTCAAAAGAAAGGCGCAGCATATTTCCTGCTGGTGACACTTCTCAATTCATACCGTCAAAAGATGCTGACATTGCTATTCTTGAAGAGCCTGAACATCTCAACTGGTATCACCACGGCAAGCGTTGGACTGATAAATTCAACCATGTTGTTGGAATTGTCCACACAAACTACTTAGAGTACATCAAGAGGGAGAAGCACGGTGCTATTCAAGCATTTTTTGTGAACCATGTAAACAACTGGGTCACACGAGCATATTGCGACAAGGTGGTTCTCTTTTCAAACTCTTGCTCTGTTGATTGAATCATTTTGAATGCTGATACATATTCTCTCCAACTCATGAAAGGTTCTTCGCCTCTCTGGAGCAACACAAGAATTGCCAAAATCTGTTATATGCAATGTCCACGGTGTCAATCCCAAGTTCCTAATGATTGGGGAGAAAATTGCTGAAGAGAGGTCCCGTGGGGAACAAGCTTTCTCAAAAGGCGCATACTTCTTAGGAAAAATGGTGTGGGCTAAAGGATACAGAGAACTAATAGATCTGATGGCTAAACACAAAAGCGACCTCGGGAGCTTCAACTTAGATGTGTATGGAAACGGTGAAGATGCAGTCGAAGTCCAACGTGCAGCACAGAAGCACGATTTGAATCTCAACTTCCTCAAAGGAAGGGACCATGCGGACGATGCTCTTCACAAGTAAGTTCTGAAAAAAAACGCAGATATGCTCTTGAAATGATCTTAATGTTTCTTTCTTTGATTGTTTTTAATGAAGGTACAAAGTGTTCATCAACCCAAGCATCAGCGATGTTCTATGCACAGCAACCGCAGAAGCACTGGCCATGGGGAAATTCGTGGTGTGCGCAGACCATCCTTCAAACGAGTTCTTCAGATCATTCCCAAACTGTCTGACTTACAAAACATCCGAAGACTTTGTGAACAAAGTGAAGGAAGCAATGTCGAAAGAGCCGTTACCACTCACTCCTGAGCAGATGTACAATCTTTCTTGGGAAGCAGCCACACAGAGATTCATGGAGTATTCGGATCTGGATAAGATCTTAAACGATGAAGATGGAGGCAAAAGGATGAGAAAATCAAGATCGGTTCCGAGCTTTAACGAGGTAATCGATGGAGGATTGGCCTTCACACACTATGTTCTCACGGGGAATGATTTCTTGAGACTATGCAGTGGAGCAACACCAAAAACAAAAGACTATGATAAGCAACATTGCAAGGATCTGAAGCTTGTTCCACCTCATGTTCACAAGCCAGTCTTCGGCTGGTAGAAGTTTTAGCAACGGTTTATTGCTTTTTTAGATTTGCTTAAAGTAAAACCACTATTACGTTTGTTATTTGCTATGTAGTTGTTGAAGGTCGTTTGTTAATAGATAGGTAGTAGCGAATGTCATTTTGTGGGCTATTTTGTAGAGTATTAAATACAAAGCGTGTTTAATGCCGTATGTAAAAATATACTCCTTTCAATATATATAAATAGCTTTGAAGGTTTAATGTTGTTTCATAATATAGATTGTTTTTGAAGTCTAATGCCAAAAGTAAAGTGATAAACCAATATTTAAACAAAAAAAAAGAGTAAAATTAAAAATATGTTTTTCATTGGTTACTTTCTTATGTAATTAAATGCTAGAAACAGAAAGATGTTTTTCTTACTCTTTGCATTTTTAACCAAAACAAGATTTTCACCCGTCCGACCGGGCGGATTTTTGTTTTCATTTATTTGATATAAATATTTTATTTTCATTTAGTTTTTGTTTTAATTTATTTTATATAATTTTTTATTGCCATTTTCAAAGATATTGTAATATGAGACAAATTTAGATAGTTTTTTAAAAAAATAATTTTTTAACTTCATAGATTTATATGATCGAATAAATAATTAAACATTGTGTTTTTGTTAAACTTTTAGAATAAACTATATAGTTTTATAAAATCATTGGTTTAAGGTAATATAGATTAATGATTCTAGTTGATTTAAAAATAATAATTATAATTTTAAAGTTAATTAACATCAAAAATATTGAAATAATTAACATAGAGAAGTATACATTTTATATTATATCTATTTAGTATTTGCTATCTATAAATTAAATGAATTATCAAATTTTTAAATCTATAAAGGTTATGATGTTATAAAAAATAATAGTATTTAAGGTGATTTTGTTTTGAATTATTTTGAAACAAAATTAAGGATACTATTACAGAAAATCATGGCAACAATAAATATGTGACTTTGATTTCCAAGTTTTAAAATAAATGCTTGGGATATTCTATATTTTTGTTCAATCACGAAAATGATATGTATTCTATCAAAGATCATATTGCTTTTATTAGTTATAACAGAATAGGAGTTGATTAGATATGCGACTTGATCTCCAAGTTTTTAAATAAATGGTTTGGATATTCTATATTTTTCATTCTCACGAAAAACTATCTATTTTTTTAAAAGTAAATTTGTGTTTGATTAGTTATAAATAAATATAGGAGTTGGTATTTATTTAATTTGAATATTAATAGAATAAATGTAGATATTACTCTAAAATTCAGAATATTCTATATTTTTTAATCTCACAAAAATATATCTATGTTTTAAAAGTATATTTGTCTTTGATTAGTTATATATGAAATTAGGAGTTGATATTTATTTAATTTGAATATTAATAGAATAAATGTAGATATTATTCTAAATTAATATATTAACAGAACGTGAAATATTTACATGCATTTTTTGAAAATTAATAAATTCTTAAAATATTAGATCAACAGAATAATTTTCTTTTAATATGATTTGTTTTAATTATATAATTGATAAAAGATAAAATAATTATTTTTCATTTTGTAAATGTTAACTGAATATATTAGTTTATAGTAATATTCCAAACTAATCACGAAATTAGTTAAAATATTTTCATATAATTTTTGGAAATTAAGTTCTGTTAAAATATTTTTAAACATATTTTTTCCGAAATTTTAATATATATATATGATTTAAATATAAGTTGGATTTAATATATTGTTGTGAAATCCCTAAAATATTGGGAAGTTATTGTGTTTTATATAATATTGATTATTAATGATTGAATAATGTAATGTATTCTATTTAATATGAATATTAATGATGATTAAAATGTAATGTGACCAACTCTAGTAGATAGTTCATTTTATAGAAAATCATACATGAATGAAAAGTCGTGACTTTGGTTTTAATATAATATATTACTTATAATTTGAAAGAAAGAGAGCATTTATTGTTCTTCAAGGTTGATGCTGATGTATCATAATATCATTATCAATCATGATAATACACATTTTCAAATCTTACTTTTTTTTGCCGAAAATCTTACTTACTTTTTATTTATAGACAAAAAAATTTCCTTGTTAAACCGATCAGTACTTACTTACATGGACAATGGACATTGGTCCTACAATAATAGTCGGCTTGTTAAACCGGTCACTACTTTACTTATATGGACATTGGTCCGACAATAATAGTCGGTCATATGCAAGTGATACGTGATCTCCTTCCACTCGGACCTTTGATCTTATCACATTTTAAAACGGAAAAGGTCAAATCAATGTATTTCAGTGCTAATTAGATTCTCCTCCAACTGACTTGTTTTAACTTTTAACCCATGGTTATATATAATTAGTACTGTACAATGAATCGTTGAAACACATCAAACTTCATTCTTAAGAATGGCCAGCCTTACAATGCACTATGCAATTAGATTTGGGGATCCGAATCCCTTTTTAGTTACCAAATGTTAATGTCAGACAGTAAAGATCCCTACTTTCTGGGGGTTTTACTAATTTTAATTTAACCTGATTTAATAATTAGTAACTCAAATAAGCCAATTCATACACAGTTTGACCTGCCTAGTCACATGCTGACATACCCAGTCCCTTTAAGTGGAATATTCCATGTCTTTCAGTGACATATTCTGATTTTCACAACAGGAACCAACTAAGATCATTAGTTTTTTTTTGGAACACAAATCATTAGTTTTTTTTTTTTCATTTTATAACATATTGTGGCAAACAGAGCAAATGCTTTCTTGGATTGAGCTTTTGGATCCCAAAGTTGATTTTATTCTCTAGTCTTTATGCCATACATATATGAATCTATGAGTCAAAGCACTATATACGTGTGGTATAATATTGATTGTAACTAGAACCGTAAAACTACTTTTCCTTAATTAGAAGTTAAT
Organism: Hirschfeldia incana; assembly: GCA_026261945.1. Lineage (NCBI taxonomy): Eukaryota > Viridiplantae > Streptophyta > Magnoliopsida > Brassicales > Brassicaceae > Hirschfeldia > Hirschfeldia incana. The sequence goes on from JABCMI010000005.1 coordinate 1,236,924, forward strand.
ACTACATAAAAATACTGTATAAAGATTATACAACTCTATATTATCATTTTTTCAATCCACTGAATAATGCATCTGTCAAACAAATTTTAGGATCTTTATTGTAATGGGTGTTTGCTATCTTCACTCACATATTATTGTTTTTTTCATGAGTACGACCGGCAAGTTCTCATGCATCCATATTTTAGCAAAAAAAGTTCTTTGTAACACCTGCACTTTCATTTCTAATGATATTTACATTCTTACCCAAAAAAAAAGTTCTCATGCATAATCCAATGGATAATGAGTTACACACTCACGGTTTTTAAAATGCACTCTCGTAATAATCACGACGATTCACATGACATTCATTATGTATTTATGTATAAGATAAAATCTTCGTTTTCTTTTGAAAACAATATAAGATGTTTAACAAGAATCCAAATGATCAGCTCAAAAAAAAAGATGGATTATATCACATCACTTTAGAAAACTTTTATAAAATACTAATCTGGACAATTTTAAACAGATAACTAATGTAATTAATATTTTAATTATGAGTTTATGCAGATCATTATCTAGTTCAAAGTTATTTCTACATCGATTGATAATAAGTGGAATGAGTAATATTTTTTATACATTACTCGATAGTTTTAAAACAAGTTCTCGTCAAAGAGTTTTTGAAGTACTGACGATGAAAAACATTATTTACGCGACAACTATTGTCGTCTTCTCTGCTGCCAAATTAACATTCTTCTCGTTAACTGTTGATGGCTGTTCATCATTGACTGCGATAACAACGTGAGGAGGGTTATTGTATTCTTCTTTGTTGTCATCCTCTAGAACAGGCTTTACAGTTCCCTTGTGAAGTAGCTGATGTTGTCCCCATTCCGTTGATAGTTTTGGATCCATAGTCTCTTTGAAGTGTGCCAGACCGGAGAATTCTTCAACAGCCAAAGAGATCTTCTCGACGTAATTCACGATGTCGATCAATGTTGAAGCCATTGTGACGACGGGGATGATCTGCAAGAGATCTTTCTCTGGCTCCGGGAAAGATAATTTGAGTGCAAGCCTTAGGTTTTCTATGGCATTTTTGGAGTTTTTAATGTGTGTATTCACACAAACATTGTATCTGCTGATTGTTTTGATAGATTTGGCAATGACTTTCAGCGCTTCACTTGCTTCTTTGCTCATAATTAAGCATGGGTCTTGAATCTTGCTTATGGAGTCTTGCGGTGCCTGCTCACGTAAAAACCCATGCAAATTATCAAAAAAAAAGAAAAGATTGTAACATAGCTCATAATTTATATGTTTAAATATAACATACTCAATTTATGTGATTTCGTCATACTAATTTTATAAATTATAATTTCTTTGTTTAAATTTAACATACTAAGTTTAAATATAACAAACAAATTATCAATTTATTTGTTTAAATGTAACATACTAAATTTATGTGATTTCTGACGACGAACCTTAGCGTCAGAGAGAACATAGCCATTGAGAATTTCGAAATGAATGGCGCATTGGCGAACGAGTCCTGCGATCTTTAAGTACTTTGTCCATGGATGCCGTAATCTGAATCTGCCATGTCCTGGTTCCCATCTCGCAAGATTCGCCTGCAAAACAAAAATAAGCTTATATTATCTAACTTGATAACAATAATAGTTATTGATGAACATGTACACGTTTGAACATTAATTATGGTATGAGTTTAAAACAAACGTTTTAAATAAATATACCAAAGTATCTTCAGTGCTTTTTGATGTTAGAATGGTTTTGTATTCTCGAACGCACGACTTTGTCTCCTTTGAAGTCTTCTCCGATGATGGAAAATATTCACCCGCGAAACCTTTTTTTTACAGACATTCAAACACGTATGCATGCATCAGTTTTAGATTTATGTATTTCATTTCTACCGATCGAGAACAAAGCAATCGTAAGTCACCTTCTAAGGAGTTAGCGAGTTTGATAATGTTGTTAGCAACCATCTTGTGAAGATCTTCGCCTGCCCATACAGGAAATACGAAGATCGACACGAGGATGCATATTGTTCCACCAATAAGAATAGTCGATAATCTTTGATATGCAATAACCAATATTTCATTTGTACGGTACCCCGAAACGGCAACCATGCTAAATGTAAGTATGAATATCAAGGCACCATAGTCGTATCTCTGCTTAATCCTTGGGAAAAAACGTGAAAATGTTGCAGCTGCCGCTAGTGAGAACACTAATACCCCAAGAACAACCGGCTCTCCTTTGTGTCCACAGAAACGAGCAAGGTGTACTGCACCAACTCCTAATGCACCGGCTATTAATGTTGCGAAAGCTCTGTTCAAACCTTTTGAAAGTGTCCCACCTATAAGAAAGAAAATGTTGTATGTAGCTTTGTTTTTTTTAAAAGAGTTTTTATAGCAAAGTCGTGTAGTTTAATAGATTAAGCGACTTACCAACAGTGAACTCGGAGACCACGACTACGGTTAGTATTGCCCACATACCCGAAACCCCAAAACTATTATAAAGTGGCCTTACATAGTACAACATCGAAACTATTGTGAGAGAAAGTCCCACTTTTATGGAATGGATGATACGTCTTGGATCATCTTTCCCAAGCTTGTGCACATTCTTTATGCGCTTGGTGACATCGTCTTTGAGTTTGATAGGGAAATCCTTAAGCCTTTGCAAGAAACCTGCCTTCTTCACTTGAGGATTCAAATCCATTTCCATCAATGGAAGTGTTAAAGCTTGTGAAATTGGCTAATATTCGTATTTGGTGTGTGTGTGGTGCTTATATGTGGGATAGTTTTGGCTATATTTATAGGTCGAAAAGGCATAATATGTGAAACTGACATATTTTCATTGCTGACTAAGCTTGCATCTAAACCAATATTTTATCTTAAAGTCTTGATTTCTAATGATATAAATATTAAAGATATAAAAAGTGATGGTCAGTACTTTCCTTAGTTTTATCTGATTAATTGATGGATGGCTATTCATCTACTAGCTAGAATATAGATGTACAAATTGATTTTCCGTAGGTACAATATAAGACCAAATATTATAATAAAATGTTTTACTTTTTATATACTTACGAGCTCCACTATTTCAACACATAGTAAAAGTCAGAAAAGGAAAATAAAATTATATAAAAAGGAAAAAACAAACAGGAAAAATAGTACCAAGTTGATCAAACCCACTAGAGGTAGACATAGCAGAGAAGCTCTCAAACCAAAGGCCGAGAATGTTTGCTTCTAACTTTACAGCAGTTAAATGTTTTTATTTGATAAAAAAAATATTCAAATAACTTTTTAAAAAATTATTCAGACAACTTTATGTAAATTAATAAATATTATTGTATTTTTTTTTTTCATTTTCAAGATGCTTTCATGTGAATTCTCTCAGTTTTGGCCAAAGTAAGTGCTCTCAGTGTGTATAATGATGATTAGATAATGGTAATTGATAAATTAATTAAACATACAAGATAATGAATCAATGATACCGATCATCATATGGCTGATAAGTGATAAATGCTATAACGAAGAACTTATAAGTTACAATAATATTTTCTTATTGAAATATTCCTACTAAAATTTACTGAGATCAGAAAGTATTCAAAAAAATGTAATTTCTTATTTTAATGAAAGTGATACACATTTAAGGAAAGTGATACAAGTTATTAAAAATATATATAGAAAAAACATGGTCATATCATCGGCATTATGAATATGCAGTATTATGATAATGCATGATGCTAATTGCTGATATGCGTATATTTGAGAATGGTAGGCATGACGAAGAAGTGTTGGGTGAATTTCCGTTAAAGATCTATTTTTAAACAACGGTTGTTTCGTCCATTCTTTTTAGTTCCAACTTTAGAATTCGTATTAACATATCTTTTTCTTGTTGCTGGCACTAAATCTAAGCATTATTCCAAGAATATTACATGAATGTATGATCGAGATTTCATTCTAAGTTCTGCTTCAGTCCGTACTTCATATAGCATTTTTTTCTGAACGTTACTTCGTATAGCATATTCTTGTATTCATTTTTGGCTATCTTTAAACGTGACAAGATAACTTATCACTATAACAGAATAATTTTGTGTCGCACTAGATCTAATAGTACACTTATTTTGTTTTTGCATGATGTATATATAGATTACTCGATAATCCGTAGCAAATAAAAAAAAAAATCCGTAGCAAATAACTATATAAAACATTTTGTCACAATATATACTGTTAAGAAAATGTTAATGATTTATTTTGAATTGTCTATATATGTTGATGGAAAACGAACCTGTTAAGCAATATTTTCGTAGCTGAACAGACATACGACCATAAACACACATTTTATGAAATTTCATATCACAACTCGAAAGAAAATATATGTTCGTGCCTAGCTAGTGATTTACAAAATATTCCCTTTGCATATGTTTGCATGCCTGAAAATCTATCTGCTGAGACCTCTCAACCACCCGTTATCATGTCCGGTCATGCATGTACCAACTGAAAACTTTTGAATTTTGTAGTTGAAAAAGTTAAAAGAAAACAATATATATATATAGATATAATAATTAAGTTTGCTCTGATTCTGAACATGAAACATAACTTAATAATATGATTGTTTCTACGTTGTTAAACTATCATCATATGTAAGTGACAGGATTGAACAACAAAATGGGTTTACGTTGCAAGATAGTCTTGGGCTATCTATATTCGACATCTTAGTTTTGTTTTTGAGACTTTTGTTTTTGAGACTGATTTTAAAGTAATAATCTGAATAGAATTTGTCAAATCATATGTTAGAATAAAGATTATATAATTTTATGCATTTAAAATTTTAAAAATTTAAATATGATCAAGATATAAACATCTTAGTTTTCCATACAAGTTAGCGACAAAATGGGTTTACAATGCAAGATAAGTCTTAGGCTATCTATATTCGACATCTTACTTTTGTTTTTGCAACTGATTTTAAAGTAATAATGTGAATGAAATTTATCAGTTCATAAAATAATGATTATATAATTTTACACATTTAAAATTTTAAATGTAATCAAAATATAAACATCTTAGTTTTCCATACAAGTTATCAACAAAATGGGTATACATTTCATTGCAATTTTTTTTTCACGATACAAACCTTCAAACAACGTATTTTACATTACCAAAAGCCCTTTCAAACTATTTTGATCTTATGTCAAAAGTTCCTATATCAAAAGTTGTAAAGAGTTAACATTAGTATAAACTAGGGGTTGGTCCGCCCTTCGGGCGGATAAGTTTACGCTCAATTTTTTTATATTGAAATATATTTTAATTTTATAAAATATTGAGAATTTTACTTTGTATTGAAATAATAATATAATCTTTTTTTATTCTAAGATCATACTACAAGTTAATTTATTAATTTTTGCTGTTTTGGATGGAAAATATCATTAAATTTTTTCCTACATTAATAGGGGTATATCCGCACTTCGAGCTGAATATTGTGTTTCATTGGTTTTAAGTATGATCTATATGATGCAGTTATTTGATCGTTTTTATTTGTTAAAAGTATTATTTGATATTTTCATTGTGCTATGTAGTAATAGGTAATACATTAATATATTTTGTGTTTATTTTTTTTAATATTGTGTAATATTTATTAGTGATGGAGTGAACATATGGTGTAAATCATAATAAATTTCAATGACATTGTATTTAGGCATGTGTTGATTATAAATTAAAGATTTTAGCGTCAAATTGTGTTCTATTTTTTAATATTTTTGTAAATTATTTTTAAGATATTTTTTTCATCTCCCCTTATTTTGACATTAAGTCGTCATCAGCTATGCATTTTGTTTACTTTTTTGTGTGTAGTGTTTTCACCATTACTGCCACCTCTGTGCTCTTCTTCTTCCTCGCATTCTTCTCCTCAATGACATTTGTTGTAAATCGAACATATGATTTCCAAGTTGTGAGATTGTTTCTTACAACATTATAGGCCGTTCGAGTCAATATTGGCTATTCCTCTTCGTCTTTGATGTTGTCTACTTCGTCTTTGGCTTGCTATTGATAGTCCATGTTCGTCTTGGTTTTCAAGATCTGATTTTTCTTATCTTACTTATATGCTCTCTTTCATAACTTGAGGATGGTTCCACAGTTTGCTGATGTCGTTTTTGTCTCCCCTTCTCTCTTTAATTTTTAATCTCGTTGTAGCTATCATCGTTGCTTGGTCTCTGGTGGTTTTCCCTTTCGCCAGGTTTACTATGTCAGGTTTAGATAGTATTTTCCTCTGTATATGCTTTGTGTGGGCTTTGAAAATTATTTATGGTCTGAACTCTAGTTTCTCTGTGGCTTACATTTTTCCTCCATCTGATTGTTTTCTTCTTTTTCCGTGTCCCTCGGTATACTTGTGCAAAGTTAGTCTCTTGGGACTTTGGTCCCTTCTATCTAGAGCTTTATGATTCTTCGTGAACATAAGTGCTTTGTGCCTGCTTAGTTTGTGAAGTACTTCTTACCTCTTAGTTAATAGTTGTGCTTCTGGTGCTTAAGGCATTACCTTCATATTTCGTGGTGACTTTGACTTTTCAGTGATTATACTTCCTTTGACCAGCTGATCTTAGTTCTTTGCTTTAGTTTTTGAGTGCACTATTTTGTGTTCAGAGGATTAATTGATGGGCTTTTTGCAAAAGTGACTCAAAACTTGGAGTCAAACAGAAAACTAACCTTTTCTTTTGACTCATTTTTTTTTGAGATTCTCACCCCACACTTGCATTTTATCTACGAAAATGCCATTACTTTTTTTTTATCGAAAATGGCTTCATTACTGTCTCAACCTCATCTTCTTCAAGTATTTACAATAGTGCCACTACCATGAATAGTTCCAACAACCTTGTACTAACTGTATGGAGCTTTTAATGCACATAAATCTCTTTACACTCTCTCTGTTTCAATTGTTATGAACTAAAAACAACATTTCTTTCACTTTCTCTCCATATTCATCAAAAAAACTCAAGCTTTTGATTCAAAATATTTTATGGTTGAGAGAGCCATATTTCTTTCGTTTTGACTTACGGTTGCTTTCGTTTGAGGTTCTGGGTGGTTGGAGAAGACCCTGTGTGCAAACGAAGTCATCTCACCTAGTTTAAGGTATGAATTTGAATTTTTTTCAAGATCTGTTCGCGTAGAAGACTTACTAGTAAGTCATCTGTATGTAGAAGACTTACTGATAAGTCTTCTGGTCAAACGGACGACTTAAACTAAGTCGTCCAGCTTTGTTTGTTAAAAAAAAAACTCTAGACGACTTATATATAAGTCGTCTATGAGAAACGGGTTAGTTTTGCATTTGACCGAATCGTGTCAGATCTTTGACTATTTCTGGACGACTTATAATTCAGTCGTCTCTGGGAAAGTTAAAATTTCAATATTTTATTAAACTAGACGACTTAAACGTAAGTCGTCCTAGGTTAGTTTTGTAATTGAAAAATATAACTTGAAATTTAACTTTCTCCAGACGACTTAAATCAAAGTCGTCCCACCAGAAGACTTAATTTAAAGTCGTCCGGGGAAAGCAAAGTCGTCCAAAATATTTCCAAATTTTCTGGTCAAACCTTGCTTAAACCGGACGACCTTAAGTTAAGTCATCTATCTGGACGACTTTCATTTAAGTCGTCTACAGATGGACGACTTAGTCTAGACGACTTTGCTTACCCCGGACGACTTTAAATTAAGTCTTCTGGTGGGACGATTTTCATTTAAGTCGTCTGGAGAAAGTTGAATTTCAAGTTTTATTTTTCAATTACAAAACTAACCTAGGACGACTTACGTTTAAGTCGTCTTGTTTGAATAAAATACTGAAATTTTAACTTTCCCAGAGACGACTAAATTATAAGTCGTCCAGAAAAGTCAAAGATCTGACACGATTCGTTCAAATGCAAAACTAACCCGTTTCTCGTAGACGACTTATATATAAGTCGTCTGAAGTTTTTTTTTTAACAAACAAAGCCGGACGACTTAGTATTAAGTCGTCCCTTTTCATTTTCAATTGCAAAAGTGACCTCTTTAGACGACTTACCTTTAAGTCGTCTGGACGACTTAATTCTAAGTCGTCTGCGGCAATGTTTATTGAACTTCTTCATTTTCTCTATGTTTACTAATGTGTTTTATTTTGAATATTTGCAGATGATTTTTCAGTTACATGCAGTGTATGGAGAATGGTTGTTGAGAGATTGCCGTTGGGATTTTGTGGTTGATGATCTCAAAGGAGCAAGATTGTTTTTATTGAATGAAGATTCAACACATGCTGAACTTGTTGCAATGACTCAAGAAGATTATAACCTGGACATGAGAACAGTGACTGTGGAGATTAGCTAATCATTACCAGCAGAAATGATGATGGCTCCAGGCAGTCCTCCCATTCATGTTACAAGTGATAGACAAGTTCGAAACTTGCTCGAGATACTCAAAACGCATAGAGTATGTCTTTGTGTATCAAGCCGCAGCAAGGTGGAAACGGTTTCAGAGGAAAGGGATAATGATGAAGCTGGTGAATGGGAAGAAGATGTTGGTGATGATGAAGCTGGTGAATGGGAAGAAGATGTTGGTGATAATGATGAAGCTGATGAATGGGAAGAAGATGTTGGTGATAATGAGTTTGTTGAACATGAAAATCAAGATGGGGAGGAGGAAAATGGGGAGGAGGAAAATGAGGAGGAAATTGTTGGTGAAACAGATCAGAATGGTGGGGATTACAGTCTTTATGGAAAGGTTCAAGATGAGGATGATGAAGATGATGATAATGTTTGTTTTGAAGAAATCGAAAAGACATATGCTAAGTCAAAAGCTATTGAAGGAAGAAAATCGGATGGTAGTATCTATGTCAACCAGAGTTTTGATAGCAAGGATGCACTGCTTTCAGAGCTGCGGTTGGCAGCAGTGAGGGGTAGGTTTTCTTTCAAAATATACAAATCAACGAAAACTCTCCTTGTGGCAAGATGTCGGGTTAGCGGTTGTGGATGGAAGATCAGAGCGAGTGTGAAACATGGGACAAACACGTTTTGGGTAACAAAGTATGTGGAAAAACACTTATGCTCAGTGGGAGACCGAATCGCTCAGCGGAGACACTGTACTCCGAAGTATGTTGGTAGTCTTTTCATTGATCGTGTTGGGATCATTGATGGGATTACTCCGCAGCATATCAGTGATGCAATGAAGAACATGTTTGGCATGGAGCTTGATTACACCACTTCATACAGAGCATTGTTATATGCACAAACATTGGTGAGAGGATAAGCAGAAGAAGGGTATTCGCGGCTGGCATCATATCTCGAGCAAATCTCCATTGCAAATCCTAATTCTGTCACGGCTATAGAACTTGATTCTGTTAAAAGATTCAAGTATCTATTTCTCTCTTTTGGAGCTTCTATCACAGGTTTTAATTATCAGAGAAGGGTTATTGTGGTGGATGGAACTCACCTAAGTGGAAAGTATGGAGGTGTTATGTTAGTTGCAGCCGCACAAGATGGCAATTTTCAGATATTCTCATTGGCTTTTGGGATCGTGGATGCTGAGGATGATCCTTCTTGGGAATGGTTTTTCACAAAATTGGCTAGTTGTATATCTCATGACAAGCCTCTGATGATAGTCTCCGACCGGCACTAGGCCATTAAAAGTGCGTGTGATAAGGTGTTTCCTTGGGCAAACCGAGGAATATGTTATTATCACCTTCAAGATAACATTGTCAAAAAGTTTAAAGGGAAACATCTCATGTACTTGGTGAAAGGGGCTGCTTATGCCCACACGGTTTACGATTTTGACCGGTACATGGCTGAGATACGGAGTGCAAACCCGGAACTTGCAACGTATTTAGAGAATGCCGACGCCAGCCTATGGTCAAGGGTTCATTGTAAGGGGAACAGGTTCAACATAAAAACAAGCAACATCGCTGAATCTATTAATTCCGCACTGAAGAAAGCAAGAGGATTTCCGATTACGTTCCTGCTGGAGTTCATAAGAAAGAAGTTAGGAAAATGGTATGTGAAAAGGAGACAAGATGCTTTGAGTCTCACAACTCCACATAGCCGGGGTGTTGAATACTTGCTTGCTGTTCGAACAGAGATAGCGGATACGATGACGGTCGAACCAATTAATGGATGAAAGTACTTTGTCAAAGGTGGCAAAATGGACTGTGTGGTTGATTTGGAACATGCAAAGTGTGATTGTGGTGTCTATGGAGTGGAGAAAATACCTTGCTCTCATGCTATAGCTGCTGCAAATAAAGTTGGTTTGCATATCTCCTCACTTGTATGTCCAGTGTACTCAAAGAATTATCTGTATGCAGGATACTCAGAGAATATACATCCTATCGTATCACAGCATGTTGAGGAACGAGAATGCTTTCCTCCAGAAGTAAAGCGTGGTCCGGGAAGACGGAAGAAATCAAGATGGCAATCTTGGTTGGAGCTATCTAGGATGAGAGGACACAAACCCAGGAAGAAACACAGGGCACGGAGATGCTCAAACTGCAAGGAAACTGGCCATACGAAACCACAATGTAAGCAACCAGTTGACTAGTTGTCCAGACGACCTTAATTTTAGTCGTCCTGTCTTGATTACCCGTCTAGACGACCTTAATTTTAGTCGTCCAGTGTATTTTATTTTTAGACGACCTTCTTCTAAGTCGTCCAGTGTATTTTATTTTTAGACGACCTTCTACTAAGTCGTCCAGTGTATTTTTATTTTTAGACTACCTTCTACTATCATCTTAACTTGTTTCCTTTTGTTTCATTAGCAACTTATCAACTTATGTATTTTGGTTTGTACAACTTGAATGGTTTTCTATGTGAAATTTTATTCTAGATGTGCAAAATGTTAATTGTAAGTCGTCCAAACCCTCTAGACGACTTATTTGTAAGTCGTCTGAAAGGTCGTCCAGTTGGACGACTTAGTAGACGACTTAATTAAGTCGTCTGAAAGGTCGTCCAGATGGACGACTTAGTAGACGACTTTAATATAAGTCGTCTGCGCAGTGTTTGTTTTGGATTGAAGTAAATACCTGACGCAAGATAGCAGCTTTCATTGATCTGCGGCCTCTGCTGCCTCTGTAAGCCAGTATCGGTGGAGACGGACTGTTTGCTCTGGGACCACCAATACTAGCACCCAATTCCGGCATAGCTGTGTACACCCAGACCTGAAGAACTTGTATAAACCCATCCACGGTGTAGCAGCCAGTAATATCTTTGTTCCACAAAGAGTCCATCAGCACCTTAAACGCGACTCTCCCCCATGGATAATTCTCAAACCAATCTAAATCCATCACTAGCCTTGCCAGAGAAGATCGTGTAGCGGTTGAAAACTTTCTCCCTTCAATGAATCCTGTGAAGATGGAAAGGTACGCGAGCCGCTTCTGATCTTCCGTGGACCAATCCCCGCATCTGTTCAGTGCTGCTATTATCTGATCTGTAGTTGGCCCAGCTTCCAGATGAACTCCCAGCATCCCCCAGAAAGAAACCATCTCTTTGGTAACTTCACATTTTGGTGTCTCAAGGTCCTCGATGTACTCGCAGTTTAAACCAGTGAGGTTTTCAAACTCTAACAGTGAAAACCTCAAAGGTTCTGGACCAACCAGAGACCACATCTCATACTTCTTCTGAATGTCCAGCTTGAAACTGAGCATGTGGTGAACCAGCCTTGAAGCCCAACCAAATCCCTGCTCCTTGAACTTGATGAAAACACCCAATCTCGACTCCTTGAGCTCTTCAAAATCGTCATCAGTAAGAGCTTCCCTAAGAGCAGTATGCAACCTCTTGTTATCCGTGTGATACGAAATGCTATTGTGGGCTGGTGGCTCAGAGCCTGGTGTGTATAACCTACGGGGGAGTTCTGGAATATCCATCCTTTTTGTCTGCAAAATAATCAAAGACAACAATAGAAGTCAGAACACAAGCTAAATCAATCACGCCTTAATTGTTACTCCAGACGACTTAGTAGACGACTTATAATTAAGTCGTCTGGAAAGTCGTCCAATTGGACGACTTAGTAGACGACTTAATTATAAGTCGTCTGGAAAGTCTTCCCAATGGACGACTTAGTAGTCGACCTGTAATAAGTCGTCTGGAAAGTCTTCCTGCTGGACGACTTAATTTAAGTCGTCTACTAAGTCGTCCAGTTGGAAGACTCTCCAGACGACTTATCTTACAATTCTTCCAGTAGAAAAATGTAAAGCGGACCTGATTAGTCGCAGAAGGAGTTGGAGTACTCGTCATTGCGGTTGTTGTACTCGTCATTGCGGTTATAGATCTGAAAAAATAAAAGTGAAACGGTGAGAATGAGTACATTGATAGAGACAACGTTTTATTTTCATCTTTTCCTCGAGATTGATGACTTACCGGCGTTAGGGTTTACAGAGAAACGGCGCTACGGTTTACAGAGAAGAAGCGGCAGCGAAGCGGCGGCGTTAGGGTTTGGAGGAAGCGGCGGTGAGAACGTTGGTGAGCACGGTGGCGAGGTCGACGGTTTGTTCGGAAATAGTGGAAGCGGTGGCGCTAGGGTTTAGAGGAAGCGGCGGCGCTAGGGTTAGAAGACGCTGCGGCGAGAACGGTGAGAATGAAGTTAGATAGCCGACGTTGAGAACGATGGTTTGTTCGGAAATAGTGGGAATTCGAATCGCCTTTGATATCGCCGGTGAGAGAGAACTGTTAGGGTTTCTGAATTTCGCGAAAAATGAACAAAAAAAAAAATCACCTTATATATTGGGTAAATAATCCGGTTAGCTTTAAAAGTACATTGGTAAAATTTAAGGTTTGGTCCGGTTTAGACGATTTATTCTGGCTGATAATGTACATCACACGACTTAATATTTAGTCGTCTGTCCACAGACGACTAAGTTTTAAGTCGTCCAGACCCTAAAATGAACCCCTAAACTAAAATGACTAAATTAACTAACTAACCACGTTATAAAATCAAAGTATACTTCAATAGTCTTTACTATACACAGAAATGAACACGCTTAGGTAATTTTTAAATTTTTCAAAAACTGTTTTAATGCTTTCCGAAATCTAACCCTAAGAACATATACAATACTACAACATATGTTGATGAAACCAAAACTAAAGAATATCATGACGACCTACTTTCACTCATCTATGCTGAAAACAATTGAAATTTGTTATATCCTAATTTATATCTCTTAAGACATATGTTAATTACATAATTCCCATTTTTCACTTATCAAAATATTTTTTACAGAATTTTTAAATTATGTTTAAGAATAACTGTCCAGACGACTTTCAGTTAAGTCGTCTGGACGAGTTATTTTTAAGTCGTCTGCACAGACGACTTGCCGAGGGGTAAAAACGTAAAAAAAATCCATTTTTTTTGTTTGGTCACAAGAGTCCTAGTTGTAATTTCAATAGCCTTTTAGGTTACTTTTGCCTTTGACCCAAGTTGGGGTATTGTTTTGGGTTTGACTCCAAGTTTTGAGTCACAATTGGCAATTCTCCCTTAATTGATTAATTGATCTCAACTTTACATTTTTACTCTTTTTTGACCGATGCTTATTCTGGCCAAAACATTATAAGGTAATGTGAGCTGTGTAGTCTTTGTTCCTGATCACCTTTCACGTTCAGGTCTTTATTGAATTAGTGTTATTATGATATTATTTTTTCTATAATTTTGGAGGTTTTAGGTTTAGATTTGTGTTGTGCTTTAGTTTCTTCTTTTTAATTTGATTATTTTATAATTTTAATAGTAAAATAAATATAAAATTTTTAAATAAAATAATAAAATAGTGAAAGTTTATGCTATTTTTAGTTTGTAATAAATTAAATTTTAAAATATATTTTTATATTATTATTATATTATTTTTTATTTATATCATTTTGAATTTTAGTGAGTAATATAATAGATTTTTATATTATGATGGTTAATATGATAAAGATTAAATATGATGAGTTGTATATAGAAGTCATTTGTGTGCATTAGAGATTAAAATCACGATTAGAAATTTTGGGGTCAATTCATGAAGAAAAATAAACAATTAGAAAGTGTTTGACAAAATTGTAAAATTCTTAAGAGAAAAAGATTTAAAATGTAAAAAAAAAATATGAGGACACATGTCGCAAAATCCCCCTGCCACATGGAAAAAGAAGAGAGAAAACTTGACTTTATATATATAGTGTGAAACCCACCAAAAAAAAGTATAAATGTAAAAAGATTTAGATGTTTCTCAGCAAATGTACATACATTATGACTTATGAGTGAAGTATCACATGTAAAAACAGTTGTGGACTGAAAAGGATCAACTGGTTCAATTCGATCCTTTCAACTTTTTTGTAGAAGTTGTATTTCGATTTCAGATTTTTCTTTTATTCAATTTACAAGGTTTACACTGAACTCTTTTAATTTATTTCCTAGACATACATGATGAATCAACAATGCTTTGGTGATAAGTTCCAACAAAAGCTAATGTGCATGACTAATTCCTAAACGAAGAAGATCAATGTGACTGGAACGTGGGTCTTCTCATGAAACGTAAGGTTGGTCAGAAAAAGGACATTAAGATTCACCTCGGATTGGTCGGAAGAGACCGGCCAAAAAGGAACGGTTTATCACAATATGACAAATTAACTTCTACACATTTTTTTCTGGTTCTTACTTTGTCCCTTACATTTCTGTTTTTCATCCCCTATATATTAATCATGAAACATTGCAACATATTTTTATAGACACACTAGGATCTGCCCGCCCTACGGGCGGGATTTAATGGATCCGTTTTGTATAAAAAAAATATAAATTATGTGTAAATTTGTATTTGTTTTATGTTAAGTTAGGTGTAAGTATGATTATGTTGTCTACCAAATGTCAACTATATAACTTAAAAAATACCAGATTCTAAGTATGTGGGCTGTTTTAATTTTGAATTGTAAGCTTTTATAGTGTTTCCAGTTATACAACCTTATAAAACACATAAATCAATATAGATAAATATTAGTTTTATAAATATGAATAAGATTTGACATTTAAGTTTAAATGTGACTTTTCATGTTACAGTTAGTTTACTACTGCAAAAGAATAGATAAAAACAACTATCATTAGGTCCCATTACTAAGTAAATAAAAACGTAAAATCAAAACTAAAGGTGGATTACCACATCAAACAACAAATGACATGCATCTGTTTAGCAGCGTATCAAAAGACTACTCACCGCATGGAATGGTTAATGAAGATGTCCATGAACGTCAATGCAATAATACTTGGTGGGCTCAAACTTCCGGAGAGTAATATCAATGGTGATACCCAACACCCATACGTACTTGAAGGACCTCTTGTACATCTCAGCAGCTTCCTTCTCAAATCTCTCAACCACACACACTTATTCTCCATATAAGTTGATGTTAATGTAGTATCAGTACTTGAAGGACCTCTTGTACATCTCAGCAGCTTCCTTCTCAAATCTCTCAACCACACACACTTATTCTCCATATAAGTTGATGTTAATGTAGTATCAGATACGTAGAAAAAGAAAACAATGTAGATCTTTATAAAGAAACATGAACGTGAACTCAAAGTCCTAGGCGAGAAAGAAAACATCCAAAAGAATTGTAATCTTTAAAAAAAACTACTGTTTACCTAAGCGTTTAGTAAACGATGATGTTGACCACGTTTCTATGTTTCCATTTTTTTTAACATATTTTGCTTGTAAAGTGAAGTGTGAATGATAATACAATGGCTTTAGCATCTGAAAATACTGCTTTCAACTAAAAAGAGCTTCCAAGTAGATCTGAAATTACTGCTTACAACTAAAAAAGTTCACAAGTAGAGATTCATCAACACACACTACTTCTACGCTTCTCTCTCTCTTCACCTGCAACAAATTCTTCGTCTTCCTCCTCTGTCACCACACATAGAAATCATCTGTTATATCAAATTTTCAATACAACCATGAAAAGGTATTTTCTTATCTTAGGTTGTGTGATATATGGAGGGTGTGTTTACCATTTCTGTAGCAGAAGGAATATGTTCGCTCAAGATGAATGTAACAATCACCAAAATCCATCCAAAAATTACATGGCTGAAGAGGAAAAAATATATTTTACAGACCAAAATCCTCAATCTAAAATTAGTTACAAACCAGTTTAGGATTCTCTGTGTAATAATAAGGCGAAGCATCTACAAAGATTGAGTAAAATGATAACATATTACTTTGTCAGGAGCTTGTACTCCACAAGTCTATTGTAAAAGTGTTGCAGCTTGTCACTATTAGCATTGATTTCAGAAAGTCTAGCTTCTAATTCTCCAAGCTTGACCTGAAAAGGTGAAAGAAATAAATCAACCATAGGGCTGAAGAAATGGGAAACAATGGCTGTCCCAGAATTATTTTTAAAAAAAAAAAAATCAGGCATATGGGTTCACCTCGACATCATCCAAATCCATATCAAGTTATTTGTTTATGAACTCATAGACATTGGTCTTTGAAGAAACGTATCTTTCATGCTATCTCTCCACTTTTTTTATCTTCATACATATCAACAATGAGTGAGGAGAGATAGCCACTAAATGTAAGATATCCTGTTTTTTAAAGGGAAATATGAGAAAATAGATTGAAAGAATTAGTAGATTGTCCATATACCATAAAATGAATAAGAAGTTGTCCACTTAACATAATATTTTTTTTAACCCAATTAAGCTCCTAAACTAAGTTTAAAACGATTTTTGTATTTTTTTTTTCTTTTTTTTAAAAAAGTAAAAAGGTAACAAAAAAGATAGTAAATAGTAAAAAGTAAAAATAGATAGTAAATAGTAAAAGGTAAAAAAATAAAAAATAAAAATATATAGTAAATAGTAAAAAGGTAAAAAAAATAAAAAAAAAAGTAAAAACGGAAAAATAAAATAAAAATAGATAGTAAAAAAAGTAATAAAAAGTAAATGTAATAGTAAATAGTAAAAAAATAAAAAAGTAAAAATAAATAAATAAATATGCATGTTTTTCAACAATAGATTCAAAAAATTTGGAGGAATATTTTCAAATATTTTCTTAACAAATTTGGGAAAAAAATAAATTTTCAAATATATTTTGGAAACAAGATATATTTTCAAATATTTTCTTAACTGATTTTTGAGAAATTTAAGGAATATGTAAATATTCCGAATTTGGTAGAACATACATTCTGTTGTTGGTAGATTTTACATATGATGGTAGATACGACACAGTAGAATGTAGCATCTACCAGTGGTAGTATAAAGTATTGTTGTAGATAATATAATATACCGTTGGTAGATTTTTAACACTTGGCAGATTCTATGATTCCTCCATGGTACATTTTTATGAAAATACAGATTATATGATTTTTTCTCCGTAGATTTATAGGAAAGAGTAATTCAAAAAATCTACGGTATTTCAGATTGTAGACAAAACCGTAACTTTTACTTTCTACCCTAGTAGGGAAATTAAGTACTGGTAAATTTTAAAATCTACCGGCGCCAGATATATATGTATGTAGCTGGAACATCAATCTACATGTCCGTAGACAGTAGATTTTATTTTCTGCTGTCCGTTGATCGAAATATGAAATTATGTTTTGATAACATTTAGTCAACCAAAGTATTTTTCATATGATTGTTCAATGTTTATGTACATTTTGTATAAAGTTTCATATTTTTCTGACTTATAAAATAATTGATATGATTTTTTAAAATTGGTCAAGGGTATTTTAGTCCAAATCTGACCAAAAAATGATTTATGCTAAAGGGACAATGTTGTTGTTTTTTTAATCTGTTTTAGCAATTTTTTCTTTTTAAACATATATAACATCTGTAAGAGATTTGAACTTACCTGAGCAGCATATGTCTCTTGTAATGGGCTATTCTCAGAATTAAGCTATGATCAAAATTACAAATGATCAGAAAGCTCAAATCAGATCACAGTTGAAGATCAAAGTTTGAAGACAAAATTCAAACAGAAACTGATTACATGGACAATCATATAGCTTGTAGAGATATCAAAGAGAGAGGAAGATCCTCCAATAATATGAGGAGACGCACTTCGACGGTGGATTTGTTGTGGCCGGTGTAATTTACGAATCTTCGTTGGCCGTAGTCTGAACTGCACTGTATATAAGCGGCGGCTCTGCATTTCGTTCCCCACGGCATTTGACATTCCTGATTTCCCAGAACCGGAGCAACCTAATCTCAACCGTGGAGATCGACCGGACTGCAAATCAGAAATAAGAACAGAGGAGTAAGCCTGTTTTCAGAGATTGAAAGAAGGGTTTTCAAGAGAGGAAGGCTTACTTTTGTACAGTCGCATATAGATCAACTTGCAGAAAGGAAACTTGCATTAAAGGCTAGAACGTTTCAATTGATATGTAAAGAAAATCAAATAATACGATTGAGAAACTACAGAGGTGGACGAAGAAGATAAGGGTTCCTCGTCCTCGAGCCTGATAAGGGTTCCTCGTCCTCGAGCCTGGATTGGTTGACGGTTATCTAAAGCCCACATACAAAAGCCCACACAAAAAGTAAATGATACGATGCGTTTAATCAAATAGGACGCGTGTCAGCCTCTTGTCTCACGAATTAATGACGTGGCAGCACCAGGAGGGAGCAAACCTTACTTTATAGTAGTGTATTAGATGTCATCACTAAAATGATTCTTAGAATCCTTAAAAAAATAAGTTGGTCCAAAATATATATTATAGTTTTAATTAAACCAACTATTAAATTAAAAGCTACGAAATTGTCTTAAATAAATCATTTCCTTAAATAAAAGCTATCGGATTACCTAATATGATTAACATATATATGATAATTAATGATTATTAATCATATATATAATTCATAACGATTTTTGTATTTTTTTTGTTTAGTTTTATATTATTAAATTAAATTAAACAATCACATTAAACATGTAATAAAAATTATATATATATATATATTTTTATATGTTGTATTTTGATTTTCTTAAAACCACTATAAATTACTAAATAGTAAAAATCTAATTGCAACGTTAGGAGATCCATGCATCTTTAGAGACGGTTTTCAACCGGTCTTGAAACCCTTTGGTTGGATTTTTTCATCGTCGATGAATTCGACTTCCGTGTGTTTTTTAGATATGTATCTAGAGTGGAACTAATTCTTACATATGTTTATTTTTTTTTAAATTAACATTTATGTAATTTACTAAAAGTCATATAATAAGTTGAAAAACTCATATCAGTGAAACCAAAATGAGAATGAAAGCACAATTTTATAGAGGTAGAAAATGAAATCACTTATGGAGTGTCAAGAGTAAAAAGTTCGAGACCGTAAAACCTAACCCTTTTTCGTTATTTTACAACCGGTATTCGGTGATTTGTATCAGCCACAAAACTTAATTTATTTTGTACATATAAAGTCTTTAAAATAATTAAAATGATCTATAATACGTTAAATATTCAACAACGAGATACCAACATTTGTATTTGTCATTTTACGATCGATAAAAATTATAGTGTTACAAAATGTTAAAATCATTTAATAAATAAATATTAGTATAAAAAATTCACTCTGCGCATGCGCACGGATTATCATCTAGTATAATTTGTTTTCTTTGAATATATGTTAAATTTATTCAAAAAAATACACTGTTTTTGCATCAAGTGCTACATTTTAGTATGAAAGACATATTTTAGAAACCTTACATTATCTTGTAGCTAGCCACACCCTTAAAGCTGCAGCAAAGGTGAAGTTGCGTATCTTCCTGAAGGAGAGACATTTGTCTCTTACTTTCCTATCAAGCATCTTGACCAAGTCCGAGACTGTATTAGGAGGAGTTTCGTGCCGTCATTCATTCCTTTCACGCCATAAGGAATGTATTGATAGTTGGAAAATATATCGAATGCGGAACTTTGTGAGGATGTCGTGGTTGCTATCTTTGATAATCTCCACAATCTCCACCCAAATTGTTGTGAATCTTCCACCAAGAAGATATTTGGTTAGCTTCAACCATACCTCTGCAGCAAATGGACAAGAGAAAAACAAGTGATCCCTAGTTTCCAGTTAGTTGCAGAACACACAAGATGGGTTTATATTAGAGGACCAGAGGAGCATACGGTCTCCAATCGATAAACGGTCTGGAAAGTTAGCCAAGTAAAGAAATCTAGTTTAGGAGTGTGGTGTTGGAACCATAAACTTTTATGCCAGTCAACAGTTGGAGCTTGCTAGTGAAGTAAATTCCAAGTGTTTTTGGTATTGAAAACTGGTTTGTATATATTGGTAGAGCTCTTCCAGACAGCACGATCCTATTCGTTTGACAGTTTTGTTCTCTGCTCTTCCGTAGCAGTCTCAATAAAATATTGTTCTTCATATACATGCTTTTGCAACATGTGTAGTTGGACTTAGCAAAAAAAAAAACATGTGTAGTTGGCGTTTTTAAATATATGACAACTTTATGTTGATAGCCTTACATCAAAATGATTTTAATCTTCTAAGAACCGTCCCAATTTGTACCCATAACTTACAAAACTCAAATTCTAATTAGTAATTGCGCAAAGTAGCACACTATTTTTTTTTGTCAACAGTAGCACACTATTTTAAACCGAATATAGGTGAAGATACAGAGAAAAACTTGGGTTCACCCTTACGGTGAACATTTAAATTCACCCACCAATCAAAAAATATTATATTAAATGCAGTATTTTTCATAAAAGAAAATAAAATATTCTGAATTTATTTTTTGAAATAAATAGATAAAAATGAATAAAAATATTAGTAGCTATAAAATATATAATTTTTCTAAAAATTGTTAATACCGTCCACCCTAAACCCTAAATCATAAACACTAAATATAAACCCTAAACACTAAACCCTTATGTAAATTATAAATCCTTATATGTAAATCATTAATATTAAACCCTAAATTCATAATCCTAAATACTAAACCTTAAACCCAAAAGACTTTATTCAATGGTTTAAAATCTGCCCAAGGGTTAAAGATCTATCTAAAGGTTTCTGATTTACCCAAAGGTTAAAGGTTTAGGGTTTAGTATTTAGAGTCTATCTAAAAAAAATAAGATTTACACATGAGTTTAGGGTTTATTTAAGAGTTTATGGTTTAGTGTTTAGGATTTAGGTTTAGTATTTATAATTTAGAGTTTAGGGTTTTGAGTGGACGTTAACAACTTTTAGAAAGAAATATTTTTTACAGCTACTACTATATTTATTTATTTTAATCTATTTATTTTAAGAAGTAAATTTGAAATATTTTTTTTCTTTTATAAAAAAAAACTATATTTAATAAGCTAATTTTTGATTGAAAGATGAATTTAAAGGTTCGCATCAGTACAAATACAAACAAATAAATAAATTGAAACGGCCCACTTGAGAAACTGTTGACCAGCTTAATCGGGTCGACCTTTGGTTCAGGTGTCCTTGAGGCCCATAAACTTGATTCTGTTTCTAGCTCGGCCGCTTAATATTCAACCCAGTTAACCGGTATCTAAACTCCACTAGACCCTCGAATAATTTGAATTAGTTTAACCGAACCGACTTAATTATAAAAAATACACGATTAATGAAACTTTTATTTTAAAATAATTATCTATCTTTATCCATACACGTCCCAAACAAAACAAATATATTAGCTATAAATTTTCATATAAATATCTTAAGTATATAAATACAACCAAACATAGACTTGGTTAAGTTAATTGGAATACGTACACGTGTGTGGTTGTCATCGTTTGTGTGTTTTATCTATATACCAATGATGATTTTGTATGTTTATTCTAGATTTTAGTGCAATGTTTTTTGTTTCCTAAATACTTTCGTGCCATGTTAGCCCGAGACTTCGAGAGATGTGAGATATTTGCATTTATGACTGGTTTACACGTGTAATTGGATTCAATTTCTATCGCGAAAATGAAAGGGGCATCAATCAATCAAGCAGAAATTACTCTCTTACGTCCAAATCTTCAATATGTCATCTTCTCTGTTATTGCATTAGGAAAAAACGTTCTAATCTATAATAATAAATGAGACTTGGGCTATCTCCACAGGCCGCCACGTCATCAGAAAGCTTGGGGCGTTTTGGAACACGTGGCATTCTTAAACTCAAGTCGAAATTGCGTTTTGTTTCTTTTATTTGTACTGGCTCTTTCTGATTTCGGATGGGCTTCGCAGACAGTTTTTTTTTATTGCAAATGGACTTAAACAAAATAGAAAGCGAAGTCGAAACCTTTCTTCTTCCTCGAGTTTCCTCTTCTTCTTGCCAATAAAACTTTCAGAGATGTCTTTCACCTCCTGTAACGTCTCATCCTTCGTTTAATACATCCTTAAATCTGATATTCTGCATGGTTATCCCACTTTTCCCCCTGGGAAGTATTAAATCGATCTCTTCGCATCCCACAATAACTGGCTGAAGGTTCGAGTATAAATATCGCACCTTTCGAAGATGACCAACACAATCCAAACGAAATCCAGAAGAACACTTTGTTCTAACAACAGATTACTGTACAACCAGGATGATCAATGATTTGTATCAACCGCAAAAGTACAAATCAAAATTCAGATCGTAAGAAACATTTATAAAGTCTAAGAGATCTAGACATTTGACCTTTGGTTCTGTTTTCAAATGTTGGCAGGTTCTTGGCAGTGTCTAGGATCTAATCAACATGGCGGATTACAGACTCCAAGGTGGAGGGAGTTTCGGAGGAGGCGGAGAAGAG
This sequence comes from Hirschfeldia incana, assembly GCA_026261945.1. Classification (NCBI taxonomy): domain Eukaryota; kingdom Viridiplantae; phylum Streptophyta; class Magnoliopsida; order Brassicales; family Brassicaceae; genus Hirschfeldia; species Hirschfeldia incana. Next base: position 1,259,584 of record JABCMI010000005.1, read on the forward strand.
GCTCCGTGGTGATTACATGCCGTCGTATTTTGTGAAGTTGAGGCCACTCGATTTTAATCGTAACCTAAGCTGGTAACTTTCTCAGCTTTCTTTCACCCTAATTCGTCATTGTGTAATGAAGCGATGCAAATTGTGGTAGAGTGTGTTTCAAAGGGTCCGACTAGGCAAGGCTGATGTTGATTCCATTGAGAATGCATTATTGTTTATAGGATCCTTGGCAATACATTTTTGTTTTTGTTGTTAGGATGGTTGCACATGTGACCGACTTATTCACATATGGAAGCAATAAAGCAGAAGTTTTTGCACATGAGGAGCAGCGACTTTGGTTGAACTAACATGGATGATCTCCATAGACTTGTCTATGCTCAAGTCTTTCTTATCATTCTTTGTCTTGTCAGGTACCGTTTCTTTTATCACTTATCATATACCTTTCTCCTGTACATCTATTTGCATTCTCTATTGTTGCTTAAAATCTTAAGATCTTGTCTGAGGGCTTCACATGGTTATACGAAAATCTTAAGATCTTGTCTGAGGGCTTCACATGGTTATTACATTTCTCATGATGCAGAGTCTAGAGATTTGCCTTCTATATGAATTTAGTAATGTTAGCGCTAAACTTATGATAGTATTGACATGTCCAAAATCTAATTTACAATCGTGTTTTCTTATCACAAAATTTACTGAAAAAAAAAAACAGATTTCATCTGAAATTAAGTTATGATGCTTAGATCTCTGGAGGGCATCACTAAAAACATGTGGAGAAAGGGTCATAGATTTTTTTGGCTTCATCAAGGCCCGGACGAGCACTGTCTCAAAGTATGGTTGTCAACAGCTGTTTTATTATGTTGGAAAATCATTGTCTAATAAGTATCAATGTAAATATTCTCCAAGTCATACTCGAACATATTTCTTATGTGCTTGCTCTTTTTATTTCATACTTTAACATGCAGCAATTGGAGGACCTGGTGGAGTTGCTGGGTTTAGAATCAGATCTCTGGCGGTGTTGATTTTTTTTTACAAGTAGTAGTCATCGATCTCTTCTGCTTTCTGTGATAATGATTTTGGTTCTGTAATAACATTTTTCCCTTTCATTTTACTGTCTTAGACTCAATGTAACTTATGATTTGAATTATTAAAACTACATTCAGCTTATAACATCACCTTCATGTTATTTAACGATGACCATGACAAAAAAAAAACAACCACCAACTACATTCACCTTCACTGACAACCTATAGAACACTTACATCAACAATATTCAAACTTCTACAAAACTCTTCTCGGCTTCAGCTACAAACTATTACTCTGCTTCTTATCTCTTATAAATTTTGCTTTGCAATTTATCAAGGAAAAGAAAGCAAGAGACTGGCCGTGGATCAAAAAATACTTTTTCATTTGGAATTTATATATTATTATAATAATATATATGTAAATAGATCATACATATAATTAATAATTATTTATATTGCAGTACATAAAATAATAATGTGAATACTATGAAATAACAAAATAATTTTCTTTATATTATTGATACATATCTGGAGTATGTCTTAACAATCATTTAGATCAGATTCTTCTAGCTCTAATAATATATATGTAAATAAATCATACATATAATTAATAATTATTTGCATTGCAGTCCATAAATTGATAAAGTGAATACTTTGAAAGAACAAAATAATTTCCTTTATATGATTGATACATATCTGGAGTATGTCTTAACAATCATTTAGATCAGATTCTTCTAGCTCTAAAACAACAATGTCTTAATAACACCTTCAAGTTTCACCATTTAGATCATATGTGAATTTAGTAAACAGACAACAACAAACCTCTGAATAACCAATTTTTAGGTTCGGGTTAGTGTTCTTTGAAAATATTACTCTCCAAATTACATGAAGACATAAATAAACAATGATAATTTACGAATAAATATTACATGATTAGAGCGATCACATATTTGTCACATAGCAACCATATTATAAAAAAAATGTTGAAAAACCGGCGCGAAGCGCCGGAACACCACTAGTTACATATAAAATCTTTAGTCAATTCATAAATGCAAGTACAAAACAAGCTTCAGATGTGAGAGTTCGTAGTCTTCTGGAACTTTCACAAATATAACGAATGTGAAAATGCTTCACGGTGTCCTTTTCGCGTCTCTCTTCTAGCGCTTCTGCTTATCCTCCTCCACTTCATCCTCTTAGTCCCTTCTTTTCAGAATCATTATCTACTTGATGACTAGATATTGTGTAATTTGATTATGAGTTTTAAGTAGAAATCGTTGGTATCAAGCTGACTCATATCTACAGATATACAGGTGTGTTATTGAGATTGCATAGGTGAAGTAGAAAGTGACTTTGATTGAATCTTTCTCTGTCCACATTATGATTTATGGATGCATAGAGAGGGTCCACATACTGGTGTGTATTGGAGCAAGAGGACCTAGTTTGAAACACGGTTTATATTATTTAATTCGTATCGATTTTGGGCTTGCTCCTACTCTCTCGACTACCAACCGGACCCATGCAAGTTGTTAATAGGTACCTCGAAATAGAAGAATATAGTTTTGACGTGAGAGGATGTCTATCACGCTAAAAATAATCAACGTTAGGTGCTAATTGTAATTTGGAGGCATCTTTAAAAATCTAGTCCTGCTTGAATCAACGTGTATGCCCATTATCTTTTTGACCATTTTTTTTGTCTTTGTGTTTTACAAAATATTAAATATATATTGTCTAGCTAATCAAACGTATTTCTGGCATATTAATCAACTGGTGTGAACCAGTTCAATTATAATGGAATCAGGGTGGCTTTCATCATCATCAATCTTCAAAACGAGCACGGTTTAATTGTTTCAGACTGTGTAATACTGTATGTCAGTGCTTTTTCTTTATTTGTAGCTTAAATGTCTTAAAATTATGCAGTGTTTTATTTTAGTCCAATGTTCATGTTATCATATGTCCAAACTATTCAGCCCAAATGTTTTTAAATTCCCACAATGAAATATCTATATAATGTTTGGCTTTGCTTTGAATACTTTTATTCTTGACACTACCCAAAATACTCAAATATTTGATTCAGTATACTCAAAGAACATGTACATACTACATATACGATCGTTCAAGTGAGACATGTGAGAATGGTCTTTAATTTGTACTATACATTGTAGCAACGCTTGGGTCGTGAGGGATCTTTTGAGCCAACCCGATCCATTGCTAGTGATGAGTGTCCACTTCAAATTTAAAGCACGACATTTCAACTGTTCGTTCTTTCTTCATTTATAGTCTGTTTTAATGTATTTACCTTTACCCACTTATGGATTGATTCTTCTCGTCTCTAGTGTGTTGGAGTTATTAGATGCCGATTAGATACTTTTTTACATATTTTGGGAGGTTATATAAAAGTTCAAAGGAATCTTTCTCACTATTAGTTGATGTTTCTATTTTCTAGAGGTTTTACATAAATAGATCGTGGCAGTGTGTAACTGTAATTGTATTTGTTGAACTTGAAAAAGCAATTTTTTTTTTTGCTTAAATTTGGAACTTAAAAAAGCAATAATGTGGAAGCATTGTAGTCTAATAGTTAAAGTCTAAAAGCTTCTACACCCAAGTCTGGAGTTCGATTTCTAGAATATGCAATTTAGTGCAGATTATCTCAAATCCATGTTTCAAGTTGCAGAGAGAATATGATTTATTATGCAACTATGCAAATTATGAAATGACAACTATGAAAATTATGGAATGAATGATTACAAGAAATCTATGTAATAAGACATGTAGTATTGTAGGTTGTCGAATCGTCTATGTAATATTCTTAATAATTGTAATATCATGATAAATCAGTGTTAAAAAAAACAGTAATGTTAAAAGAATAAATCTGAATTCAGGGTTAAATGGTATATTGATTATCTCCCGCCAAAGATGTCTTTTACCACGTTGTTTCTTTGGGAATTTGTATCAGGTACACACAAACTATATCATATTTGCACTCCATACACAAACTCCCCCCAATTTTCTTCCCCCCATCTTTACTTTTTTCCTCCATTCCATGGTATCTCACTAATTTTAGGGTATTTAGCTAATTTCCCCTTTCTTTTATGTTATACACACAAATGCATGACGCATTTTGTATTCATCAAAATACAGAATGAAAAGCACTCGTATCTTGGTCGTCCAGTGAAAGTAAGGAAAATGAATGTATTCTCAAAACAATCCATCATTTAGTATTTTTCTTGCTCGGATGCGAATAATTTCAAGATGGTACGTACTTGCATTGACCCTTTTAAAACTTTGTGTCTTAGTGGCATGAACCAGTCCCCAAAGAATAAGAAAATAACTTTTTAAGATAACATATGCATATAACTATGGGTATATACTTACAATTCATAGTGGTACGCCACACTTGATTTTTGTTTGTTTTTGATTAATATTCTTACAACGCATCAGTTCGTTGACGAAGATAAGAATATACAAAAAGAAACAAACCAATCAACATCTAACAACCAAGAGAAGACTACTGCTACATAGATTAATCCAGATACTGTCAGATTCTTAATACACATACGCCTATATTTATATTATAAGAGGTAATCATTATTATCACACTGATAAATCCTTCAACAACAAATGTCATCATTTTGTTTTGATTTTAATAGAGCAAAGATATGCATCTTCTTTTTGTTTTCTGATAAAGATTTGCGTATATATGAATAACAGCATTTTAGATATTTCAAAACAAAAGATTTACGTTTTCCAGTTGTAGATATTTTTTGGTCAAAATTTTACTTTTACAGCTACTTTCTTTTGACAACTAATAATAAGTAAACATGATGACAAAGATGATAAGTATAAACCCAGTAGGGAAAGAAACAACCGTATAACTATTGTGATCAGAGAAAGCACCAACCTGAAAAAGATAACAAATATTAGTAATATCTTCTATATATAAATATAGACCAAACCTTTCATTCATCTTCCTCTCTTCTTCTTTCAATCAAACAAAACCTCTCTCTCCCTCCCCCTCCATATCGGACAACCTCTCAAACAAAATTAAACCTCTTGAGTTTTCTTGGAACCAAAAACTTAATTATCGTGCCTAAATTTAACTGGTATAGTGTCTAATATTGTTCTCTTACAAAAGTCACACGACATTCTCCATTGTTTCTTTGGGCCTCTTTCTTCTCGTATCAGCCCCGCAGACTGTTTAACTTCGCCACATCAACCGGAAGATAAACTTCCGTTGGTGCTTGCGTTTAAACCGGTCTTAACCATTTGATCTTGAAGTAAAATTCGATTTCTTGTTTAAACCAAACCGAACTATGAACTCGTCGAGGTTCCGTTACGATCCTCAACAGATCTCGAGGCGGACACAACCGTCGGACACTCCATCATCTTCTCCCTCACGCAGCCACCGGAGACACCCTCTCCTCCAGAGAAGCCTCTCATCTCCTTCCCCGACCTGCGGCGGATCCACTCCCGCCGAGTTCTGCGGCGGCACGACGGCGAGCTGCGCCGCCGTGTGCTGCTGCTGTCCCTGCGGCCTCGTCAACCTCCTCGTCCTCGCGATCTACAAAGTCCCCCGAGGAATCTGCCGCCGCGCGCTGCGCATCCGCCGCCGGAAACAGCTCGTCAAGAGCAGGGTGTTTCCTCCGCTTCCGGCGGACGGGAAACAGAGAGTGTTTCAGAACTCGGAGTTCGCGGTACATCCGGTGGATAGCAACGACGTCTCCGACGAGGACGACGATGATGATTTCTTGGATCTCAAGTACTTCGGGAAACCTGCGGTGGGTGGGGTTACGACGGAGGACGAGGAGACCGATGAAGACGACGAGGCGGTGTTGGCGTTGGAGAAGGAGATGTGGAACAGGTTTTACGGTGCTGGATTCTGGAGAAGTCCGTCGCAGAGAGAGTCTGTGTCTTCTCCGAGAGGTTCCAAGTCTTTTTCGTTATAACACAACGTGTAGAGACGGAGGAGGAGGAGGAGGAGGAGGAGATACCGTGACGAGACCGAGAGCAGTTCGGCATTGATTAAGGGAAGAGAGTGAGAGAGATGCGTATAAAGTCATTGTTAATAGTTCTTGTTCTTAATTTTGTGTTCATTGTTCGATCGATCTTCGGTGTGGGATTTTCATTTCAAATGTTAATGGGATTTTGTGATCATCGAAGATGATATTTCAAATTTGAATCATGTGTTTGTTGATTAAGTGACGTGACATGAAATTTAGAGAATTACGCAACTCCCTATAATACTTTGGCAGATGAATATTATTGAAGGACTTGACTGCATTCACTTCAAATTTGATGGTGATTTAGATTTGCTGGGTTGAGTTGAGTTTGTATATGATTAATCAATAACTAAACAATATTCAAGAAATCAAGAAGTCGTTAGGCTCTAGTTATGCCTTTTTATGAGATTACTGATAATTTAGAAATATATACCAATTTTTGAGTGTTTGAACTTATTTGTTTCAAAGTTATTTTGGAAAATCGTTTTATTTAGGTTTAATTTGCCCACTAGACACCGTTTATTCCGAATTTTCTGTAACACTGGTCCTAAAGATCATGTGATGTGGTGAATAATTACTGGCGTTTAGTTAAATTAATCACGATGAGAGGGTAAAAATAGTTTTTCTTTGAGCAACGGAGTAAAATAGATTAGGGTTTTAACAAAGTCTTTTCTTCTCGTGGAAACTGTCCTTTTCCTAAAATGTTTTTAATTGATTCGTAGGTGTTATGGTGACTGGTGAGGCAGTGAAGCTAATGTGGGGGACGACAAAACTCACTCGGCATAAGTGTTTAGCATTAATTTCAGGTGTTGCTACCACGACCTTCTTCTTCTCCATCTCCCTAATTACTTCTTCTTTCCCTTTCCATGTCTCGTTTTTTCTGTTTTGTTTGTGTTTCAGCTGTCTTTTACTCGAAGTCTTCACTAATTCAGCTTTGATGTGACCCTTCTTTATTTTCCCCCGTTATCTGGTAAGCATCTGGTAAACATCACTACATCATGCAACTGTTTATACTTCATTTGGTAAACTGAACACCCAAAGGTCCCAAACCGTCTTCAACCATTTATTTTTGACATGAAACTTTTGTTTGGATCAAACATGTGCTGATATTTGTTTTATGGATGAGTTGTAACAAAAAGAAAATATATTACTATTAGCATATAGATCATTTTAACAATAATATAAAATCATATAAAATGTCTCTGGCTAACTTTATTTTACATGAAATCATGCCTCTTGTATCCAAAGATAATATGCTTGAGAGTTCAACTATCAGACGATGATTTTAGATTTTTTTAATTGTTTGTTTATTCTTAATATAAAAATTGTCAGGCCATTGAGACCCCAAAGATTAAAAGAAATTCTTAGGCCTTTCTGTTTTCAACTTTTTATATGTTTAATTATCTTTCGGCTCTTTCGGCAACTTTAACCAATTTGGACCTTACCGTTTCTTTATTATTCAAAGATTCGAATATTTAATTCTTAATATAACAACTGAAAAGCAAAAGATCGTCAGCAAAATGGATTCACAAAGGTTTACAAAATCTATACTATTAAAAGTAACATTTTGAAGCTCCAGAAACCGTCCACATCAGCGAAAATAAATCTTTCAGAAATATGTCACGTGATATTTTAATATTACTGATAAATATAATTTCGAAAATAATAATATGTAAATTTCGAAAATAATAATATGTAAACATATAACATAAAAAATGTAAATATTAAATTAAACATATGTAAGATTATTATTTTACTACTTTAAAAAAAATATTATTTTACTTAAAAATCGTATTAGTGAAGTTTTACATTTTTGAGAAATTGATATAATATTTAGCTTTACAATTTTATATAAATATAATTTCAAAATAATAGATAATATGTAAAAATATAACATAAAAATGGAAATACTAAATTAAACATATGTAAGATTACTATTTTGGATAAAAAAACTATCGAATTGTTACAAACAAACAATTCGAAAATTTTTATTGTAGTATTTTAAGAATGGAAATACTACAATAAAAATTTATCTTAAATCAAAAAATATTTTTTTGAAAAATAACACATGAAATCGTAACATTACAATATTAGTAAATATTATATTAAACATATATTTGAAATAAGATATATTTTTTATATTTTAATTATTTCCAAATATAACATCTATCTAAAAAACAAAGAAAATTAGAATAAGTAAATAAAATATAAAATAATAACAATAAGTAAATATATAATATAAGACATAAATATTACATTGGACATCTATTTGAAAAATGTATAATTTTACATTTTTATTATTTCATTATCACACCAACATCAACCTCACATTCATCAAAGAAGACTTCGACAAAGACTCCAGAAAAAAGGACAATGGCTCCACCATCGACCCTTGCCGTCCCAAAAATGTTTGACGACATATGTTGATGTATGATGTTATGTATATAAAATTAAATATGATCAGCAAGATAATATTTCGAGCAGACCAACGGATCTCAGGAGAAAATTCCTAAATTCATATATGATGAGGAAAAAACTTTAGAGGTATATAAATTACATTAAAAATCTATCTTAATATAATAATTTGCTATAAAAGCAAAAAAATTAGAATAACTACATATATAATATAATAAAATGAAAAATTAGTAAATATAAATTACGAAATTAAAAAAAAATAAACATCTATCTGAAAAAGTACAGTAGAATAAATAATAACTAAATATATAATATAAGTAGAAATATTAAATTAAAAATTTATCATAATACTAAAACTGTATACTTATAAAAATATCCTTTGAGGTTCCGTAGATCGTCCACATCAACGACAAATTCTTCTCTCGAAAAATACCATGTGACATTATTATTAAAAACTTGAAAGCAAATTATAAATAAATACACAATATAAGTAAAAAGAAAAATAAATAAAGATACAATATAAGCAACATAAATATTACATTAAACATATATCTTAATATAATCATCTAAAATATAAAAGCAAGAAAATTAGAATAAGTAAAAATATAATATAGTAATAAAATAAAAAATAAGTAAATATAAAATTAAGAAATAAAAATTAAACATCCATATAAAAAAAGTTCAGTAGAATAAATAATAACTAATTATACAATATAAGTATTAGAAATATTAAATTAATCATTTATCATAATATTAAAACAAGTAAATATACAATATAAGAAAAATAAATAATAAGTAAATATAAAATATAAGAAATAAAAATATTACATTAAATATTTAACGCATAAAAATAGAAAATAAATAATAAGAAAATTAAAAACGTAAATATAAAATATAGGAAAAACATATACAATATAATAATTAAAAATGTAAATGCACAATTAAGATATATATAAATAAATTAAATATCTATCTGAAAATGTATAATAAAATAAATAAAAGTAAATATACTATATTAGTAATAGAAATATTATATGTTAAATAATATTATAATAAATAAATATACAATATAGGAAAAAAGAAAAATAAGTAAATATACACTATAAGGAAATAGAACTATTACATTAAACATCTAACGTAGTATTATCATTTGATATAAAAGCAAAAAATTAGAAAAAGTAAATATACGATATAGGAAAAATAAAAAACAACGTAGATATACAATATAAGAAATAGAAAAAATAAATTAAATATCTATTTGAAAATGTATTGCAAAATAATAATAAATATGAAATATAAGAAATGACAATATTACATTAAACATCTGTTAAAATATTATAACAGTAAATATAAAATACAAGAAAAATAAATAATAAGTTAACTTATAGCATAAGAAATAGAAAAATTACATTAAACATCTATCTGAAAAATGTATCATAAGTACATAAACAATATACGCAATAAAAATACTACATTAAACATCTATCATAATATTACAATTTGGTATAAAAGCAAAACAACCAGAGCAACTAATCATACAATATAAGAAAAAATAAATCATTAGTAAATATACAATATAATAAATGGAAAACTACATTAAACATCAATCTGAAAAATGAATAGGTTTACATTTTTATTACTTCGAAATATTGTTATATGCAAATATGAATAAGAAAACAAGCATACAATATGCGGAAATTTTAGTCATGCATTTTGGTTTAAAAATAAATTATTCAGTCGCTTATCACTATTTAAAATAAAAAATAAAATCTTCTTAAAATATATAGTTGGTTAGGATATCTATTTAAATAAATGTAAATTCTCTACAATTTACTCTAATACATATATTTTAAATAAAACTCTTTACACAAAAAAAAAATTAGAATATTTATAAAATATACATGTTGAGTGATAAATTAGAAATTAAAGATGGTGATACTTAAGCTGACAAAAAAAGAGAGGGTGATACGCAAAAATATAAAAAAAAAAACAAAACTCCTGAGAAAGTAATCAAAATATTAACTTTGGTAAAAGATCAGCATCATAAATGTGAAAATAAATTATAGAATCAGTTTCGTAATTATTATTTTTTAAACAATAGTACTTTAAGTTTCTAAACATTTTAAATTTAGCATTAAAAAATGTTGATTTTAATTTTTGAAGGTTGTTTTATAACGGACATCAATCATGAAGACATTGTAGTAATTGACATCAACTCATATAATTTCTCAAAACCATAAATATTTTTTGTACTATAACATTGAACTAAATGATAAGTTAAAATGCAAGTTTAGTGATTGAAGTAAAAAAAATATAATTCAGTTGAGACTAATAATATATTTTCATAATTTATATATGTAAAATATATAAATATTTTGGATAGTAACTAAGGTTTAACAAATTATTTACTAATTTCACGTTTGTCATCATCTCATACATATTTTAGATTTTGAAAAGAATAAACTCACAATAAAATCTCATTCATATTTAATTTAATTTACTATTTATATTTTTATACCGTATATATATATTAAAATATAAATATATATAATAATATTTGTATAAGCCCGGGCGTAGCCCAAACAAAATCTCTACTAAAATAGAAAGTAATGAGTTAGGCCCATTGATATGACCGAGATCCAATACAATGAGACAGCTCGGGCCAAGTACGCAAAAGTTCAGTGAGATGTGATGTATATTTTAAATCATTGGGCCTTAAAGCCTATCTTTTCAGTAGGTGCTGAGTATCGTTTAAAGCCTTAAAACCCATTAGTCGAAACGCGTGAGGCACCTTCCAAGTTTAAGTACGTGGTAGAAACAGGTAAGTGGAAATGAGGTGGGACATTACACGATTCACGAACTTAACGTAGCAACCAAAAAGGTGTAATAAGTATAGGAAAATGATGGTTGTATTAGGTCATACACCGACAGCTTCAATTTAAGCCACGTGGTCTTCCCTCGTCTTCGGCTTAGCTTCACATGTCTTTATGTGTGGTTGGATTTCTTAATCTCACTATCTATTTATGTAATCACCACATCATTAACTAATAATGACAGAAGATGACTAATTAACTCTCCATTTATTATCATTTCGATGAGTTCACGGATTGCCTTAGTATTTATTATAGTAAACTTCATGACTTGAAGGAAAAGTTCAAAAGACCATCACTTTCACTCTCTGCCATATTAGACAGAGGTGTGGATGTAGACCAAAATTTTATCGGAGGCAAAACATATGTAAATATACATGTAAAACTAAAACATGATTTTTAATGGAGACAGATAACTAAATTTTGGGTAAATTACAAAGAAAATTGATAATTTTACCGAGGGTAAGTAAGTACCACCTCCTTCAGCCAAGTAGATCTGTCACTTGTTTTAGAAATTATTGTTTTTTTTCATTTTTCACATTGCTATCATTGCATATACAGTTGCACCTACATATAAATGAATATTGAATTCTTTAATGTTTTGGTACAATCACCATTCATTTGTTGCACATGGCCATTGGATACCTAGATTACTGACCAAAATTAATAGTTACTCAATTGGTCAAGTAGAATTTATCGGAAATGTTCTAATATAAACTTGTTTGTTCTGAAATAGTAGTACTATTTTTGTTTATTACAAAATAAGCTAATAAAGACAAAAACAAAGTGGTGTTTACTTGGTGATTATACAAAAGATTTTAGCCAGAAAAAAATAATTGAAACGCAATGGAATACGAGCTGAGTCGAGCCGAGGCATAAAAGCCAAAGTCAGCTAGAATAATTAAAATTTTCAGACACCGTGTGGTCCCCACCACCAGCCTGTCCGAAAACCCAAACTTGTTTTGATACACAACAAAGACAAGAGACCAGCCAAACTCACACATCTCTCTCACAACTTCCTTCTCCTTGCCTTGTCTCTCACTCCCACTTTCCGACCACCGACGCTTCAAATTAATCACTGAACACAAAGTATCTTCTGCACTGAAGAGCATTTTTCACAATCCTCTAGAGCACTATGGGTCGCTGCATCTATGGTTGCTCCGCTGTAACTTTCTTCTTCTTCCTCGTCACTGCATCGGCTCTGCCACAGAATCTAGAACCGGTTCACCACAACAAAACCGGTTCCGGTCAAATAAACTCGAACTCCGTCCTCGTCGCTCTCCTCGACTCTCGTTACACCGAGCTCGCGGAGCTCGTCGAGAAAGCCCTCCTCCTCCAAACACTCGAAGACGCCGTCGGTCGTCACAATATCACCATTTTCGCCCCTCGCAACGAAGCTCTGGAGCGCGACCTCGACCCGGATTTCAAACGGTTCTTGCTCCAGCCAGGTAACCTCAAATCTCTCCAGACGCTGCTCTTGTCACACATTATCCCCACCCGAGTCGGATCCAACCAATGGCCCGAGGATAATTCGGGTCGGGTCAAGCACGTGACGCTGGGGAACGACCACGTGCTGCATTTAAGCAAAACCAAAGGAAACGGAATGAGGTTGGTGAACAACGCCGTGATCACCCGACCCGATGATTTGACCCGACCCGACGGGTTGATCCACGGAATCGAGCGGCTTCTGATCCCCCGCTCCGTCCAAGAAGATTTCAACCGGCGTAGAAACCTCCGGTCAATCTCCGCCGTGTTACCCGAAGGAGCTCCGGAGGTCGACCCGAGAACAAACCGTCTCAAGAAATCCTCCGCCGCCGCCGCGGTTCCCGCCGGATCTCCGCCGGTTCTCCCGATCCAATCCGCCATGGCTCCAGGTCCATCACTAGCTCCGGCGCCGGCGCCGGGACCCGGGGGGCCACGTCACCATTTCAACGGCGAGGCTCAGGTCAAAGACTTCATCCACACGCTGCTGCATTACGGCGGGTACAACGAGATGGCGGACATTCTCGTGAATCTGACGTCGCTCGCGACGGAGATGGGGCGATTGGTGTCGGAAGGGTACGTTCTCACGGTGCTGGCTCCCAACGACGAGGCTATGGCGAAGCTGACGACGGATCAGCTGAGCGAGCCAGGAGCTCCGGAGCAGATCATGTACTACCACATTATACCGGAGTATCAGACGGAGGAGAGTATGTATAACTCGGTTAGGAGGTTTGGGAAGGTGAACTACGAAACGCTGCGTTTTCCTCATAAGGTTGCGGCGAAGGAAGCTGATGGTTCGGTTAAGTTCGGTTCTGGGGACCGGTCTGCGTACTTGTTTGATCCGGATATTTTCACGGACGGTCGGATTTCGGTTCAGGGGATTGATGGTGTTTTGTTCCCTGAGGAGGAAGAGACGGTTAAGAAGCAGAGTAGTCCGGTTAAGAAAGTTGTTCAACCGACGAGAAGAGGTACGTGTGTGTTTGATAAGATGTGTTGTGTATATTCCGGTATTGGGTTAATCAATCTCACATAGTCATCATGATGGAATCGTTAGGTATTAGTGAATTGATCTAATGTAGATTGGTCTAGTTTCTTAAAAGATTAGCTTAGTGACTCTAATTGAGCTTGAAATGGTAGGGAGCATGACTATGATCATTTTGAGGATACAAGTTGTAGTTCTTGTGATCAAAGTAGATTGTCAGGGTACTAATCATGTGGTAAAAGTAATAAGGATAGTATTGGAAGATATCTAACAGAAGTAAGAATCATTAGAAGCTTCGTCAACATTGCCTAAAGCATCTTCTCACGTTTCTGAATATTTTAATTTGGTGACAGGAGATTGTGATTGGAATTAATTGATTGTGATCATGACCTAATAATTAAAGCCGTCTTGTTAATTAATCAACAGGGAAATTGCTGGAAGTAGCATGTCGAATGCTTGGAGCTGTTGGAAAAGACTCATATTTAAGCACATGCTGATGAATTCGAAACAAGAGGAGATTATTGAAACACAAATCTCTGACGAGTATCTGTAAACACGCACAAAAAGGCTAGGATTCGCATGTTCTTAGAGAAGAACGAAGGCTTCGAAGAGAAGGAAGAAAAAAACGTGGAACATCATCATCAGCAATGTTTAAATCATTCTTCAAAGGAATATGAAAAGAGGGTTTCTGGGGTTTTCTATAAATATATAAAAAAAAATTTTTGGACAGGTTTGTTTTTGGGTTATAAAAATTGTAATTAGATATATGAACTCTCAATTTTTTAATTGATTTGTGGTGTATGGAAAAATGAATCATAAAGTGGGAAACAAAAGAAAAAGACTTGAGAACCCACCATTACCTTTTCTTCAGTAGTAAGGATCTCTCTTATTTACTTGCGTTTCTGAGTGTGGGTTGTTTGGTAGGTACTCCACTTGAATGGTATCATTATCATCATCATAACCATTCCAAATAAGAACTAGTGGTGGCAAAGAAAAGATCAAGTACTATATGCATACTATATGCTTAGATTTTTTTTTTTTCATTTTATTGTTTTAGCATAAACAAAATAATTATGAAAGGTATTTGGTAGGAGCCACAATGAAACATGTGTTGGACAGTTGGAGAGAGCCAGAGTGGAGATAAGTTGGCTTTTGGCTGTCTTGTGAGATATTATTGGATTTTGAGACCGAATCAAAACCAACAGCTAAAAGTTGTCTGACTTCTAATACATGTGATTTCATTCATGAGATATACATATTTTGTTCTTTCTCAACCGACGACTTTTTGTTTCCCTCCCATCTTAGTAAAATAGCTGTAAGTCTAAACTAGGGCTATCAACAGCAGGCCATTTCAACTACTTTGACAATAACACGTAAGTAGTATTAATACTTTTATATGATTATTGGTTGATAGAAACATCTTAGGCTATTTAATATGAGAACGAAACTACGATTGCAAAGATTTTTGATAATAACAAGGTGATTGTAAAAATATGGTTGTTCGTACATCGAAATTAAAAAGTTGCATAATAGCAATTTGACCACCAAACTTTAGAGGCAAAATAGATGAAAACTGTAAAAAGTTAACCACTGATTCTTGTTATTCAATTAACAACTAGATCGTACATTCGTACCTCAAACAGATGCTGGATATCGTCTTGTGGTCTCATTGCCGGGAAGAGAATGACCTCCTGCAACGTTTTTTTTTAATTCATGAGTTTAGTCCAAAAACCATTACTCAATAACAAGAGATAGAGGTAATAGACTGACCTTGATATTCTGCGAGTCAGTAAAGAACATGGTAAGCCTGTCGATACCCAGAGGAGTCTCTGATATGTTGGAGACCCTACACATTTAGTAAGAGTTTTCAAAAAAAAATTATTTTTACAAATTTGGGGACTTTTTTCTATGCTAATTTTTCTGAAAATTTTAGGTGCCTTAGACCAATGTCTCATTTGGCTGTGCTCAGGACCACCCCTGTCGATACCCAATCCCCAACCCCCAGTGGGGGCCAATCCATATTCTAACGCATTGCAGAAAGTCTCATCCAATGCTATGGCTTCATCGTCTCCAGATTGCCTATCCTTCAGTTGATCAGCAAACCTTTGACGCTGAACCACGGGATCGTTCAACTCCGTGTAGGCGTTGAAGAGCTGTGCCATCAAAGTTATAGATATGTCAAGTGAAGCAGCTCTATGAAAGGGAATCAAATTCATAGTAAGCTTTGTACTACTTACTTCATGTTTGTTGATAAACAGCTCAAATCTCTCAGTCAAACCGTTGTTTGATCTATGCCATTTTTCCAAGGGAGACATGATCTCGGGATGGTTGATGATGAAGGTCGGGTTCACACATGCCACTTCCAGAAATTCTCCAACAAGCTGCAAAAAAAGAGACAACAACATCTCAGATTTCAATATTCCTATGCTAGACGTCACGTCATCCCAGACATGAAAGAGAGAGACAAAGACAGAAGAGTTTACTTACTTTATCTAGCAGACGAGCTGTTGTCTGAGGAGCAGGGCATTTCACGTCGAACCTGGCGCGCATGCCTCGATCAAGTACTTGTTGGCTTCTTTACTAGCTAAATCTTTTGGTATGTTAAGGTTAGCCACCTTCTCCAACTCTCCTATCATATCCTCCTGCAAAAGCTCAGGTCGATCATTCACACATATAAGCTTTACCGCTGTTGTTAAATCATTGAAAATATTGACGACTCAAACCTGAATGGAGGAGTGAAGTCGATCTCGATTGGCTCCTTATCATAACCATTCGCATGATACTTGATCTTGTATCCACCTGTTAGTTCCTTGACCATACCACTCAGCATATATCCTCAGTCATTTTCATCAGATCATTGTAGTCAGCGAAAGCCATGTAGAACTCGCAAGTGGTGAATTCCGGATTGTGCGTCAGGTCGATACCCTCTTCCTAAATTGCTTTCCAATCTCGTAAACACGCTCCAAGCCACCGACAATAAGTTGCTTCAGAAAGAGTTCTGGTGCGATGCGCATGTACAGCTTCATATCTAGATCATTGTGATGTGTCACGAACGGTAGGGCAGCTGCTCCACCAGCAACCATGTTCATCATAGGTGTCTCAACCTATATAAAAGTTTAAGGATAACAAACGCATGAGCAAGAGAACTTCAGAATGTAAAAGAAACTATTATTTAGCAATGAAAAGAGAAGTATAGAATCTATTTTTCCATGGATAGTTTCGAAATCGCTTGCGTAGACTGATCGACCGAATCTTCCTTGGAAATCAAAATGTAATCACAACCGCTAAATTGGCGACAACAAAATCCCTAACCGTCGACGGCGAAGATGAGGAAATGCAACTAGCGTCGATGAGTTTCTTTATGTTTTTTTATTCCTCTTTTATATTTTTCACGCGGGTCCGGTCTTGGCTTCTTTCGGTTTGACTACATCTTCCAGAGTTTGACTTAATATATCTGCTGGGACAAGGAGATTGTGCATCCACTTCTACTGTTTTCAAATAACAAACAAAATCTAACGTACATCAACTTTTTAGCTGAACAATGATATTATAAGTTTTGTAAAATAAAATTTGCTTTTTGGAAAAATTCAAGTCTTTTTTTCCTTGTTTTCAAACAGTATTTTTAATAAGAACAATCGTTGTTCTTATTACAAACTAGATATGAGCCCGTTGCATTGCAACGGGTTTTGTTTGATGTTTTAGTTTAATATGAAAATATAAAATAATAAGTATTATTATAGTTTTATGATTATTCGTAAATATGATGTGTAATATTTATTTTATAAATAAAAACTCGTTTTCACACATAAATTCACGTTAACATTTATATTTTATAATCATGGTGCATAGATAAATGTTATAAATTTTGTACTTGGGATTAAAGAATATACTGTACCTAAATGTTTTAAGTCAACATAATTCAAAATAATTTTTATTTAAGAATTAATATAAAATAAACTTTTAGAATTTTCTCTGATCAGGATTTTATAAAAAGAAAAACAAATCTCATTTGGTTTAAAAAAGAAAGAAATATGTCACATAATGGTATTCTTTTATTGCCACATTCACAATCTAATTTTTTTAATTGACATATATAACAATTATATCCGGTGAAATAGTAGAAGTTATTTTTTTATATAATATTTTAACACAAATTTTCAATCAAAATTAAATCTTTAATTATATTGAAAATAAGATTACCTATAGAGTTTTATTTTATTTAGTGTTTTTAAAAAGGATAATTTAATGGTTATTTTTATAATCAGATAATATTTATTATGTAAATACTATTGTGTTTTCCAAAAGATAATATGTGGAAGCTTAAACCTAAATTAGATGTGAAATAGTTGTAGTTATATTTGGTTATAAGTTTTAACATGCAAATATCTATTGAAAATGGAAAGATTGTTATTTATAAGAAATAATAAGAATAATTTTAAGATTTTCTTTTGTTAAGGCTTTTTAAAATGTATATTATTTTATACTATATCTAAACATTTTAACTCAACACAACTCAAAATAACTAATGAAAAGTAAAAAAAAAATGAAAGTCAAATACAGTCAATGATAACATTATACACATTTTTATATACTAATTTAATGCTTTATTAAATAAGTTTTAAAAATTTATTTTGCTAGGATACTTTAAAAAAAAAGAAAATATTTTATTTTATAAATCTCCTTTTTATTTACAGTAAAAAATAAATAAAATTAAATATTCTTTTACATTTTTGTTAAAATTTTAATTTACCTTTTTTCTAAAACTTTTTTTTATTATCAAATAATATATTGCAGTTATCTTTTATTTAGGATTTAAAAATGGAAAACTACTATGAATAATATTTATAATTACATTTTTTAAAACATTTTAACACATGTCATAATCTTAAATATAAAACTTTTAAGTGTCATGATCATGTTAATTAGTAAATTTGAAGAATCAAGCTTTATATAATAAGATAGAAAAATAAGAAAATCAATGTTAAAGGATAATTACGAAAATAATTATTTTAATTTAGTATATAGGATTTGTATAAACGAAAGTTACTATTTTTAAAAAATAATCTATACGAATTTTTTTTAAGAAGATTATATTTTCTTTATATATTAGAAGATAGGAAAATCAATGTAAAAGGATAATTATGAAAATAATTATCTTAATAAGATTGAGTTGGAAAATAGGAAAAATTATCTTTAACTTTATATAATAAGATAGAAAAATAGAAAAATAGGAAAATCAATCTTATTATATAAATGTTAAATAAATTGCACACATGTCACAATCTAAAATATATAACTGCCATGTGTCGCGATCGTATTAATTAGTAACTTTCAAAACTAAGCTTTATATAATAAGGTTTTTTAAACATATTAACACATGTCATAATCTTTAATATTTATATCTTCATTAAGATTTTGAAAAGGAAATTAGTATTAAATAAACTATTTTCAGATATTTTTGTTTATGTTATTTTTAAAAGAGAATTTTCTACAAAACTTACTACGAAATAATTTTAAAATTTTCTTTTCTACTATTAAATAAAATTTTAATTTACCTTTTTTATAATATTTTTTTATTATCAAATAATATATTGCAATTATATTTTATTTAAGATTTAAAAATGGAAAACTACTATAAATAACATTTATAATTAGTTTTTTAAACATTTGAACGCATGCCATAATATTAAATATAAAACTTTTAAGTGTCATGATCATGTTAATTAGTAAATTTGAAGAACCAAAATTTATATAATAAGATATAAAAATAGGAAAATCAATGTTAAAGGATAATTACAAAAAATAATTATTTTAATTTCGTATATAGGATTTGTATAAACGAAAGTTACTATTTTTAAAAAGTCTATACAAATTTTTTTAAGAAGATTATCTTTTCTTTATATAATAAGATAGGAAAATCAATGTAAAAGGATAATTATGAAAATAATTATCTTAATTAGATTGAGCATGAAAATAAGAAAAATTATCTTTAACTTTATATAATAAGATAGAAAAATAGGATAATAGGAAAATCAATCTTATTATATAAATGTTAAATACATTGTACACATGTCGCATTCTAAAATGTATAACCGCCATGTGTCGCGATCGTGTTAATTAGTAACTTTGAAAACTAAGCTTTATATAATAAGATTAGATTACCATGCAGAACGAAGAACATGAAAATACAAAAAACTATTAATAGAATAGCAAACCACGCTCGAAACAATCTCCTCTTCAGTAACAAAGCAATCACAGCGGAAGAAACCTTGACTAAAGCCCTATCGTCGGCACGAGAATGGCTTGCAGTACAAGTCACAGCGACGTCCCTGCCTAGAGGAGCTCCATTCCCTCCCAACCATATCGAGTCGAACTGTCTTACTATACATACTGATGCGTCATGGAACTCTGATCGTTTCCTTGCAGGTTTGGGATGGATCATTGAAACAGACCATGGCAAACGCTCCTTCATGGCACACTGCCACTTCGTCAGCTCACCACTAATGGCGGAGGCACTGGCACTAAGAGAAGCCCTGGCGTCGTGTATTGATTTGGGATTCCATCAAGTACACTTTAGATCAGACTCCCTCCAACTGATAAGAGCTCTTAACTCTGATGCATCTTACCCTGAAGTTTATGGTGTTGTGGCTGATATACGCAGCCTGTCTTCTGCTTTTGATTGTATTTTCTTCTCTTGGATTCAACGGGGAAACAACAAGGATGCTGATGCACTAGCAAAGCAAGCCTTGTTGAACGAACCGCTTGCTGTAACCTCTCTAAACCTTGATGGCTAAGTATGAATGAAACAATTTGGTGTTACAAAAAAAAAAAGAATAGCAAACCACATAATTCCAAAAATACTAACAAATTTCTTAAGTTGCTTTAGGGAATTGTTGTTTTATTTATCTCCTAGTAGCTTTATGCTTTTTCACATGGCAAAAAATAGATATTTCTGTTAATTATTAAATTAAGGATTTTAAATATATGAAAAAAAATAATTTGGGGTAAGTCAACGACATATACAAGAGCGGTAATTTCCTTTTTAAACAAAACAAAAGACTGACATATGTAAAGTCAGTCATATATAAACAAAGAACAATTATGTTCCTATATCTTATTCATTGGTATATACTTTGATATATGATCTACTTGTTGCACGGAAGTTTGGTAAAACAAGTGCAACCATAGCTGTCTTGACTTGCAATTTTGATGTCTTGACAGTCACAACGAACAAACTTTTGGCTGGTTTCTGGTGACTTCATTTCAGTGTCACACTTCTTGCTTCCATTAGGACCACATCTTCCAGGTTTTCCCTTAAAGAACATGCACGGAGGAATATATTGTGCATCCACCTCTACTGTTTTCAAATAACAACAGAAAAAAATAATCTCAATGTACATCGAACGTATCAGCTGAAAAATGATATTATAGGTTTTGTGAAAAAGAATTCTTGTTTTCAAACAATCTTTTTTAGTCAATTGTTGTTCTAACTAAAAATAGATTACCTTTAACATGGTTCAGAACGAGGAACATGAAAATACCAAAAACTATTAATAAAATAGCCAACCTCATAATTCCAGAAATATGAAGAAATTGCTTAAGTTGCTTTAGGAAATTATTGTTTTCTTTATCTCCTAGTAACTATATACTTTTTCACACGCTAAAAATATATATATTGCTAATTACTAAATTAAGGATTCTAAATATATGAAAATATAATTTGGGCCAAGTCAACGAGATATAAAAGAGCGGTAATTTCTTTTTTTTTTCGGGAACAACTGCCTTTTCAATTTCCTTCACAAATGAAGGTTGTTTAGATTTTCTTCTTGAACAAGTCAAATATTATCAAAGATTCAAAGTATTGATTCTAAAATAAATGGCTAGTAGAAATGCTTATTTTGAGTGAATCAAAAACACTTTATCAATGGTATTTGGTTTCAAGAAAGACACTTGTAATATAATATAATAGGTTTTGATCTGCACTTTTAAAAGTAGTTTAAACTTGATGTATTTGTTGAAACACTTGTTGCAGATCCTACACTATCCAAATGTGTAAATAGAAACAATCTGACGTTTCCGTGTATACATATAGACTGACCTTGATATTCTGCGAGTCAGTAAAGAGCATGGTAAGCCTGTCGATACCCAATCCCCAACCCCCAGTGGGGGCCAATCCGTATTCTAACGCATTGCAGAAAGTCTCATCCAATGCTATGGCTTCATCGTCTCCAGATTGCCTATCCTTCAGTTGATCAGCAAACCTTTGACGCTTAACCACGGGATCGTTCAACTCCGTGTAGGCGTTGCAGAGCTGTGCCATCAAAGTTATAAATATGTCAAGTGAAGCAGCTCTATGAAAGGGAATCAAATTCATAGTAAGCTTTGTACTACTTACTTTATGTTTGTTGATAAACAGCTCAAATCTCTCAGTCAAACCGTTGTCTGATCTATGCCATTTTGCCAAGGGAGACATGATCTCGGGATGGTTGATGATGAAGGTCGGGTTCACACATGTCACTTCTAGAAATTCTCCAACAAGCTGCAAAAAAGAGACATCAACATCTCAGATTTCAATATTCCTATGCTAGACGTCGTACCAGACATGAAAGAGAGAGAGGCAGAAGAGTTTACTTACTTTATCTAGCAGACGAGCTGTTGTCTGAGGAGGACGGCATTTCACGTCGAACCTGGCGCATGCATCGATCAAGTACTTGTTGGCTTCTTCACTGGCCAAATCTTTTGGCATGTTAAGGTTAGCCACCTTCTCCAACTCTCCTATCATCTCAATCCTCCTGCAAAAACAAAATCAACGCAGATCATTAACATAAATAAGCTTTACCGTTGTTGTTTGTTTAATCAAATGAAAATATTGATGGACTCAAACCTGAATGGAGGAGTGAAGTCGATCTCGATTGGCTCCTTATCATACCCATTCGCATGATACTTGATCTTGTAACCACCTGTTAGTTCCTTGACCATGCCACTCAGCATATCCTCAGTCATTTTCATCAGGTCGTTGTAGTCAGCGAAAGCCATGTAGAACTCGCAAGTGGTGAACTCCGGATTGTGCGTCAGGTCGATGCCCTCGTTTCTGAATTGCTTCCCAATCTCATAGACACGCTCCAAGCCACCGACAATAAGCTGCTTCAGAAAGAGTTCTGGTGCGATACGCATGTACAGCCTCATGTATAGATCATTGTGATGTGTCACGAACGGTCGGACAGCTGCTCCACCAGCAATTATGTTCATCATAGGTGTCTCAACCTATATAAAAGTTTAAGAATAACAAATGCAGGAATAAATAAGAGAACTTCAAAATGTAAGAGAATGAAACTATTATTCAGCAATGAAAGGAGAAGCATAGAGACCTCCAAGAATCTTTTATTGTCAAGGAATCTGCGGATATAGGATATGATGTTAGCTCTGGTGTTGAATATCTGGCGAATGTCAGCGTTCAACATCAGATCAAGATAACGCTGGCGGTATCGAGTTTCCTGACAGCGAAACAAAAAACAACAACATCAAACGCTTGCGGAAACAGAATACTAGAGACAACGTAATCTAAAAACACACAATCAGGAAGTGATCCAACAAAATATAATAACATTCAACAATGGAAGAGGCTACAGCAAACTTTAAGCTTTTGAAAATTTTAATGTTCACCGGATCTTTCAGAATATATTTTTCAGGATCTCTTGGTTCACCTGGAATTCACTTCTTCTCAGGTTTCTACGTAATAAAGAAAAGTGAAACAGTTTAGTGCAAAATAAGGAGACTCTAAGATAATATAGTCTAAGCCTTTTACCTTCTCAGCCTATATTTTGAACTTGGAGTGAACCAAGAACCGAATGGGTACACCTATATTTATAAATATTAACTATAAACTAAAAACCCAAAAATGAATTACCATAATATTTTTCTATCCAAAATGTTTTAAATTATGTGAATATCCAATTTTTTATTCGAAAACCCAAAAACAAATATTTAACTATAGAAAATTTGTCGACGAAAAATATCATAGAAAATTGAAATTTTCTGAGTGTTTAAATTTAACTCAGATAAAATCTTACAGCCATATGTGACACTAAATTTTCATATGATCTAAGAAGTGGAAAATACTAGTCTAGCAAATAAATTCTGAATTGAACTATCTTTGATTACTTGATTTATGAGAAACCACCAAAATATTTTGAAGAAAAAAACTTTGAACTTGTATTTGAGTAAAAAAAATTCCGCAATTTTCAAATAATAGCCTTTTAAAATTTTATATTTTGTTGACTGAGCCACATTAAAAACCCACAATGGTCAACTGTTGAACCCATAAACGTCTATTAAGTAGTTAAATGACGCCGCTTTAATAATTGATTCAAAATATGAGATTTAAAATGACCATTATTTAAAAATTGTAATGTTTTTTTGCTCAACTACAAATTCAATATTTTTGGTTTAAATTTGAAAGTTCATGTTCTTTTGCCCTTTTCATTTTTAATGGTTGAATCGATGTTGATGTCCAGGTAACAATATATTATATACAATAAGAAAACATGTGAATCCCGACTGATTCCTTACGAAATACGAGACTATTTTATCTGAAAAATAGTTTCGCAGAAAAATTATCGTGATGCACCAACAAATTCTTTTATAGAAAATTTTGTCGAAAATTCATCAAATTTTTTTGGATAGAGTTAGGTCTTTGGAGATAATACTCGATGAAATTCGATGACTAAGTATTTGTAGGGAACATCCTCAGCCGGGAACATCCTCAGCGATAAAGGATCCGTCAAGAAATTTTTTGAAAACTGCGGTTTTATCGAGAGTTTTCTTGATAATTGTGTTTCCATCAAAAAATTTCCCAATAATTTTTTGATGAAACTTTTTAAAGAATATTTTTGGTCGGGAATATCTTCGTCAAGAATTCGTCAAGAATTTCGAAATCATTTTTAATTTTGTTAAATATATTATTTTATCTCGAATATAAACTATAAAAAAATCATCGATATTTTAAATTGAAAATCATAATTTAAATTCGTAAAACGAATAATAAAATACCCAAAAGGTCTCATATTTTTTTTTAAATGAAAAGATCTATTAGCAAAAGTAATTATATAGGATAAAAGGTAATTAAATTTCTAAATAAAACAAAAGACATGACATATATAAGGTCAGTCTATATAAGCAAATAACAATTATGTTCCTGTGTCTTATTCATTAGTATATACTTTGATATATGTATGATCTACTTGTTTTTTTTTTTTTTTTTTTTTTTTTTTTTTTTTGATCTACTTGTTGCAAGGAAGTTTAGTAAAGCAAGTGCAACCATAGTTGTCTTCACGTTTTGTTTTAAAGTCTTGACAGTCACAACGAACAAACTTTTCCCTGATATGTGGTGACTTCATTTCATTTTCACACTTTTTGCTTCTGTTAGGACCACATTTTCCAGGTTTTCCCTTAAAATATCTGCACGGAGGAGTAAATTGTGCATCCACTTCTACTGTTTCCAAATAACAACAGAAAAAACAATTTCAGTGCACATAAACGTTTTAGCTGAACAATGATATTATAGGTTTTGTAAAAAAAATAATTTTCTTGTTTTTAAACAATCTTTTAAAAATTTAATAGTCAATTGTTGTTCTAACTAAAAATAGATTACCTTTAACATGGTTCAGAACGAGGAACATTAAAATACCAAAAATCATATATATAATGAGACACTTTCCTCTCTTCTTAATATATCCACAGCAAATTTTATTAAATGTTTGTGGGACCCATCTTTATATTTTTGTATTAAGATAATATGCATTCATATGAATATCATAAAATATCACTTAGTGCAGTGGTTTATGTATCATTGAAGAGGTTCACAACCCGGGTTCGAATAGAGAACATGTGCTTTTGCATTTTTTTATGATTAAATTTAATAAAAGACAATTATGATTTTTACAAGTCGTCTTTCTCTTTATACTTTTAGACTTTCTGCAATATTGACTCCGAGAGCTCATAATTTTTCAAGAGTTATACATCAGTTTTTTCGTTTTTTCCATTTTCATATACTACTCGATTATAGGATGAAATGAGTGAAAAAAATAAGTTTTTAAGAATTTTGATTTTTGATTGAGTCAGTATAAATCATCATCGTTGGTGTCTGAATTACGTTTTCTCGGTGATTTTACGGTCCTCGGTAGTGAGTTTTCGAACGTGATTATGTAATGAATTAATGATTGTTGAGTCCTTTTAACTTAACTTGCGGCCTATGACACTTAGTTTCTACATAACATTTAAAAGGTAATGCTGATGCGTCAGACATACCCAAAAAAACTTCATAATCATCTATTCTTTTGCACAGTCTCTCTGAATATGGCCAATGATTCTTCCACTTTGTCGCTTAACTCTCACATCCGACGATAAACCATTACACTCTAAACTGCTCTATTCAGTCACATATCATTGAAACTCTTTAAATTGATAGAATTTCATAGTCCTACTGAAAACTTGATTAGTATAACTTTTTTTTGTTCATTGTTATACTTTTTGAAGTTGTCCGCTAAGACATGTACGCCATGGAGGGATTCACTAATTTTTCATACTTCAAATTTGAATTAGAACACACTAATAGTTTCAAGGAGGAGGCGAACAAAATCGTTTACACAGCTGATAACTACAGAAAAACCAATGAAAAAGAAACACAACTTTTTGGACGGATCAAGAGAGTTCGCATAGACCTGAGAGGAGCTCATAGAAATTCATTTTTTATTTCTGTTAAAAAATTCCACATTGACTATTTTTCTAGGTATGTATATATTATTGCGTTATATTTAATAAAGTGTTTTATTATTATATGTATATATTATTGTGTTATGTACAAAGTGTAGCTATCTATGGTCCTTAAGACATTATCCATGTCGTATTCTTTAAAAAAATATCGCCTCTATTTTACACAAAGCAAATGAAAAGCTGTCATTTACATCGGAATATTTAGGGCTACTAATTAATGGGCTAACAATAACCCTCACTAATTAATGGGCTTACAATACTGAAACAGACATTGTTTACAACTCAACCAATTTTAAAACCACCATCACTTTATACATTAAAAAGTAACATGTTAACTAAAATGATCACCACCTATTTAGACTACTTACTTTATCAAAAATGATTTAAAACTAAATCAAACCAAAAAGTAAACAAACTATTTTAATTGATTTATATACATATAACTGATTTATATACATTTGTTTGAGTTTAACTCAAAATAACTGATTTACACACATATGTAATATTATTATTGCACCGTTTTATACAATTTAAAATTTTAATATTTGTAGGCATTTGATTAAATACAATCCTCTAACATACATCTCCTGAGCTATATTAGCAACTTTCCTAAAAAAATTATATGAGAATCTATTAAAACTTTAATATTTATCCACACAAATTTAACAACAACATTACTACCAAGATTTACTCTATCGTAAAATTAACAACTACACAAGTGTTTTTTAATCGTCATGTGTTAATTGCCTTTGTTATTTCTTATTCGAAAAATCAAAATGCAGACTGATAGTCAACATTTTCTTTAACTCTTAAATTGTAAAGTGCTTATAAGTATCAACCCATCAATGATTTTCAAAATTATAAAGGTCATGGTATATACATGATTTACGAGATACATTGAACAAACATGCAAACAGTGAATGAGCTTGCAATAGAACGATTGCTAACCATTTCAGTTTATCAAGGAACCCGATATCATCTTCATTATAGGTTTTTGGTGGTCCTAGAAATCCAATTCAAAGAATGGTTAAAAAACAATATAAAAAGTATTAAACAAAATTTGCCACTCAAGAGAAAAACAAAGATGTTGCAAACTACTGTTTACAACTAGAATAAACAAGCTAAAAATAACCAACTCTCACCAATACAGCTACACCCGAACTTAATATATCAACCAAAATAACACAATGAAACACATGCACCTCATGAAAAATTAGAAAATCTTTTCCCAGCTCCACAAAAGACGGAAAGATTCTTTTTTGAATTGGCTTAAGCCCCAACGAAGATCCAAACAGTACAATGTGGTTTTCTATCAAAGCATACGCTACACCAACGGCAGAAAATATGTATCAGAGTTTATCACTACCCCTCAACCCTATTACAATACATATCTTTGAAAATTAATAACCACAGTAAACACACAAAAATCACAAACAAATCATCGTATGAACATAATGAAATAGAGCAACACAAACGTAAACGACCCCGCGCTTGCGCGGAGCTCCACCCTAGTTATTAATAAAATAGCCAACCTCATAACTCCACAAATATGAAGAAAATGCTTAAGTAAGTAGCTTTATGAAATTCTTGTTTTCTTATCTCCTAGTAACTATATACTTTTTTTTGAAAGAAAACTATATTCTTTTTTCACACGCTAAAAATAGATATTTTTGCTAATTATTAAATTAAGGATTTTAAATATATGAAAATATAATTCGGGCCAAGTCAACGAGATATAAAAGAGCGGTAATTTCTTTTTTTTTCCGAACAACTACCTTTTCGATTTCATCCACAAATGAAGGTTGTTTAAATTTTTTTGTTGAACAAGTCATATATTATCAAAGTATTGATTCTAAAAAAAATGGCTAGTAGAAAATGCTTATTTTGATTGAAAATTAAAAACGCTTTATCGATGGTATTTGGTTTCAAGAAAGACACTTGTAATATAATACCACGGTTTGATCTGCACTTTTAGAAAGCAGGATAAACTATTAAACTTGATGTATTTGTTGAAACACTTGTTGCAGATCCTACACTATCCAAATGTGTAAATAGAAACAATCTGATGTTTCCTTGTATACATATAGACTATATGTTGCAATATTTGCTATTATTAAACTCTTTGCAGCTTCAAAGACACAAACACCTTTGGCTTTAACGATCACTATTTCAGGTCCTTCTCATCCATGACCTGATTCCGAAGCAGCGCGGTTTACGTTTTCTCTGCAGAACCGAGCTCTTACCTCCATTTAACCCGCTCGGTTTGTCGTTACTGTTCTCTTCTGTTTGGTTGAAAAGAGTTGTGGCTTGTGAGATTGTTATTCTAGTGACCTCAGGGGTTGTCGTCGGAGCTATTTTGTTGCCTTCTCTTGCGAAAGAACTTGATCCACTTCTCCTGTAACCAACTCAAAAAAGGTTTAGGTCATTTAATCCATTAGCAAACATAATTTCTTGAGATTCTTTAAGTTTTACCTATTGTTGTTGTTGTTGTGGTGATAATGTGTAAGTGACGACGCTTCATCAAGAACCTCAGTGTTGGGATCTTGAATACAAACTTTGCTACTTGAAACAATCTCAGTTCTTTCTAAATTCAGCTTTGGTGATGATGACGCTTCTTCTTCTTCTTGTTCTTCTAAAGAGGTTGATAATGTTTTATTATTGTTATTATCTATTCTGGATTTTCTGACCATTGTTATCACTTTCTCTAACGTCCCTAAAGCTTGCTTCACCTCTGGACTTATGCAGAAACGTGTTCTACCATTGTAAGTCTTCCCAATGTAACTTTCATCCTCATCTTCCGAGGAGGAAGAAGAAGAAACACTTTTATTCTCATCTTCTTCATCATCACATTCTTCTTCCTCAATCTCATGAACATCTTTTTTGCAACCACTTTCATCTTGGCTATGGAACTCATTTGCTTGGCAGGTTTCATCAGACAGAGCTTGACGTATCATAGTATACAATGGATCATCTAAAACTCTGCTGTAATGATCTGATTTAGCCACCGAACCAATAGTCTGTACACGTTCAAGTGAAACACCACAACATCACACAACTGAAAATCAGTTTTATTCTATGAACTTAAAACAAAAAAAAAAACACAAAAACTAACCTTTTTGAAAAGTTTGAAACCGTTGCCGAGGAGCTGCCTAGACACCAAATTTATTAAAGATGGAGGGACCAAGTCCAGCTTTATATCAATCTCCGATATGTATCTACAAAAAGTTTCACAGTTGACAAATAAATAAATTCAAAGAATATTTTAAAAATGTGATCACTCAGTCTTACTACTAACCTTAAGTAACTCCTCTCTGGAGACACCTTTTGTATAGCAACTCCGCCTACTAAATCAACCTTCACAGCATCTGCTGCTTCATATGCACCGTTCTTTTCGAAGTTCTCTACTTCTGATGCTGAGATCTAAAGATGACTCTAACAGAGAGTAGTTTAGGATGGTGACAAAATCATTAAGAACTAGATTAGGAGGAAAACACTTTGGGTTATACCGAGTTTAATAGAATGATGACTAAACCGTCTTTGAAGTATTCGAATAAGAAAAACTGCACAACAGCTTCTCTGTTTGCCATTGGCCACGGTACTTTCATCCTTTCTTCCAAAAAAAGTATCATTAAAATCATCAGATTTAGATTAGCCTCAAAGAAAAAGACTTTTTTGCAAATTGTGAAACTGACCTCACTAAACATATCTGCTCGCTGAACCGAGGCTTTTGCAAACACTGAGTTTGTAAGATTTTGAATGCTGGAAATACAGAGTTTGGCCACCTGTAAGACATATAAACCATTAGTTTCAATCTCAGAGAAGTGAAAACAAAAGTAAAAACAAACACTCTCACCATTTCTCGTATAGTGATGATTCCCATGATACACATAAACCTGCATACAACGTACAGTTACAACCCAAATTAAAAACCTTTTTTTTTTCTTTCTGTATCGGTACAAACTCTTGGAGAAAACTTACAGTCTTGGATAGGGCCATCCATGTAACCTTCAACGAGCAATGTGTGAAACGGACTTCCTTCAACTCCTTCACGGTACATAACACGACAATCTTCATGATCGTGTTTCACCTGTTATAAAAAAAAGGGGATAATACTTTTGCTACATTAGGAGAATTCTATTTTCATGTCTTTATTGAGCAATTAAGAGAACAAAACATACTTACTTTCCAATCACCAGGCGATGCCTCGTTGGTTGATTGAGACAAATCTTGATCCTTTGTTGATGCACTCCTAAGCTTCTCAAGTATAGACGATAAAGCAGCTACTCTCTGATCCAATACATCCACAGTACACTCTGTGAAACAAAACAAAAACATTAAAGCAAGGGAGAGAGTAAAGTTGCAGCAAAAGAGTTTTCCATATTATATAGCAAATCAACAACAACAAGAACAAAAAAAATGAAACCTTGACTGAGTTGTTGTCTGATTAATGTTTTGAGAGTCTGGTGATTGGTGAGGTCAGGAGAAGCTAAAGTCTTGTCAAGTCTCTCTCTGTACTCACAGATCTCTCGTTTCTTCTCCATACTTACATTTCAATATTGAATACCTTTTGAGATAAAATATTAAAAAACAAGAACCAAAACAGAGAGTTTCTTGAATTGGATATTGGATCCCAACTAATCAATTAAAGGGCAAGAACTTTGATAAGAAGATCAAAGATCGTCCAGATCACAAAGAAGAGGAGAGAACCTTAAGCGTACGGCAAAATATAAATAGGAAAACTTTTAAAGTAAAAGAAGAGTATCTGCCAGACAAAACACAGCTAAAACTCATGATATGCGTTACCTACGAGACGGGAAAGGAACGTGGAGGTGTTTTACTTTAGATACTTTCTCTCATTTTCTCGGGAAAACGCAACAAGAAAAAAAAAAGAAAAGAAAAGTCTCTCAATTCCCAAAGTGCGTACAGATGCACGCCCATTCGAAACGGATTCAGTTTTTTTCTTTGTTGACTTTTATAGAAACTTTTTAAAGGTCGGTTAAGTGTCGCTGTCAGTTGACTTATATCAATGAACCCTTCTGTTATTGTCCTATAAAAGGAATAAATTTAAGTTAAATGCAATATGAAGTATGATTTTAATGCAATCTACGCCAAAACGGAAACTGTTCTATTTTTGAGTTATAGTCATTCGGTATTTCATTTCACCATAAATATAGCATTGTCTTTTTTTTTGGTAAAATCAAACTAATACTAAAAGGTGAATATAATCAAAGGAGAAAGCCTCCACATAGTCAGATTAATTCCAACCAATATGATTGATTCTTTTTGTCACGTCAAACATGCATTGTACGGGTTTAAGCTTCTGAGTTGGTTTCGTAACATCGTAAGAGTTTAGGCCCATTCGTCTGATTTCAGAATCCCTTAGACGCATCATTCCACAATCGTAACAGTGTTACTTCATTCTCTTTGGTTTCGTTTCTCTAATATGGAGACGATGAATCGACACACAGCTTAACTTCCTCTGCAATCAATCCTCCGAAATCAAACAATAATGGCTTTGTTTCGATTTTAACCTCTTTATTTCTTTATAAATCTTTTTTAGATATTCTCTTCTTCTCAGTTTCTGACGATCACGATGATTAATACGAATGGCAAATTGATTGGTTCCGGCGATCTCAACTCGAAGAAATCAAAATTGAAGACCGATGTCTCGAGTCGATCAGACGTACCGGCCAACCCTCTGCTCTACTAATCAATCAAAGCGGTGAAAAAGGTGTCTCCTCCTCCAAAGCTGTCTCCAGCGAGTCTATGTCGAAGAAACTAAAGGGCAAGGCTGTTGTCTCCTCCGATCAAGTGTTGTTATTCAATTAAGGTTAGGTCTCCTCCTCATCAATGCACAGGTTTACTCCAAGGTTTCGATAAAGCTCAAAGCTTTAGAGAAAGCATAGTTTGCGGGAGAACTTAAGTAAACCCTCAACTCCAATTGTGATTTTTGGGTTCAAAGCCACTTCCTTTACAGCTTCTTCCCTGAAAAAAAGTATGATCATTGTGTGTAGGTAAAACAGGGCAAAGATGTCTCTAAGAAGAGCACGAAGAAGAGTTCACAGAGGGATGCACATGAAGAGAATCTTGAGGATTTTGTGGACCCTGAGACTCCTATTTGTGAGAGGAAACGGCTCTCTTTACAGATGGCTAAGCAATAAAGTCATGCTGCCGTAGAGAGAGCGTAATTGCGTAAGTGTTTATAGAACTCTAACCTTGGTGTTGTAGTGTGTTTCATTTGTCCCTCTAGATAGATTCTCTGTTGTTGTTCGTTTGATTTGGTCAGGTGGTACGCTAGGTGGGAGAAATCTTTACGGCGGATGCTAAGAGTTCCAAGCCAGCGTTTGTTATTGTAAGACCTTTAGTTCGGTTCTGAAGAAAATCTTAAGGGCTTCTTTGATCCTGTAATTTGATTCTCTAGGTTTTTCCTCCTCCAAATGTGACTGGACTCTTGCATATTGGTCATGCCTTAACAACTGCAATCCAGGTTTCATTAATACACTTGATTTCGTTTTTTTTTTTGCTCTGTCTATTGTTCCTGCTGATGATCAGCGGCTTGACAATTACTGATGCAGGATTTGATTATTCGTTGGAAGAGTATGTCTGGGTTAAATGCACTGAGGGTGCCAGGGATGGACCATGCTGGTATAGCTACACAGGTTCGCTAATGACATCGTTTTTCTCTTCCTGTTACCATATATATACGTAACTGTTTTAATTCACCAACTCTTCAAATAGTTCTTGACAGTAGAAATATTTTTTTGTATAGTTTAGTAAAGAGGTGAGTTATGGATTCATTGAGTTCCTTGGTGAGGAAGACGCTAACTATGTAAGTCTTTCTCTTTTCCAAGAGTTTTAACTTCTTTCTCTACACAATAGTAAGCATTTATTTCAACGTGCAGACAATTAAGCTAAACCTTGAACCTTGAAGCTTTGATATATAGATTAGAATTAAAAGTGTAGAGTCAAGAACCAAACAATAAGTGATACAGAGGAGGCCATGAATGGTCTGCGATGACCTTTCATGCACACATGGAGTTGGTATTGGATGCGTTCAAGACAATCGAGTATGATGGTTTAACTATATCTGGGGTATTGTTTAATTTCCTGAGTATCAAATTACTTTGTTTTTACTCTTGATCCAGCTAATGACATCTGCCTTGCTTTACTTAACCCTTTAATTGTGTGTTTTCTTGGATAGTCTCTGATGATTACTGTTTGGCTTTGCATATCATTTGCAAAAGTGAGTTTTTTATTCGAATTCAATGTGAAAATGTTAGATGTGGCCTTACATCAGACTAATTTTGTATGATACTTCTTTTCTAAATTTCTTTTCATGGGAAAACTTTTAGAAGGCTCTGGTGTTAGAATCATATAGTGGATATTAGTCCTTAGATCTGGCTTACTTAGATCTCAATGGAACATATATTACTGGCTATATCATTTGTATTGCTTTAACATATGTGTTATTATCGGTTATTACACAGTGGAGAGGTTTAAAGAAGCATATGAAGAGGCTCAATGCTCCTAAACATTGGATGCTTGACAAACCTGGTTGTGCATTTGTATCTTCTACTACGAGAACTTATGTCTTCTCTATGATACCAAGAAACGTTTCCATCTTCACTCCATCGGGGACTAGGAAGCCATGGTTTTGATCTCTCTTGCTCTTCTCATAATTTAGAGTAACGCTTGACATGTATGTGCACCAACAAAATTTGTTTCTTTTCCTCTCTACAGTTTAAGCTTTGCAAGGTTCGAAATAAAAAGCGTCCCTTTCCTGAACACATATGGTTGCACATTAGTAATGACACCATTAAGCTCGACCTGGGGGAGAACAAGATTGTTTGGATATTAAGCTCGATGTCAGCAGCGCTGTGATGGTGATTGGAGGTAGAAACAGAGGGCTTGGTGTGTTTATAAACCGTACGTAGCATAAGAGAAGCTTTCAGACTATCCACATCCAAGACTCAACAGGACATAAGTTTGCAACAAGGTTGAGGAATGTGTTAACCCTAGGCAAAAGGTCAAACCGTGGGTGCCTCTTTCCAAGGGTAAGGGTGTTAAGTTAGGAATGACTTGGCCGTGAAGAATTCATAAAGGAAGAAAGTTGATGATAAAAAACTCGCTCTTGAATCACTTTTCGCATTGTTTTGAAAATTCTTTGTTGTTTCTATTATGATAATAAGTAAACAAAGATGGTTCATTAATTGATATTAATTAGAAAAAATCATTTTAGAAAAATAACTGCGTGTACATATAGTAAAGACTTGAGATAATCAAAGTTTTTGATTAATGTTAGTTTTCAGGATATTTTAATTGTTATTATCATGTGTAAAGTTATTTTTGCCCACCGACATTAAAAATATGTTAAAAGCCCTTTTTCAAAAAATAAACATTAAAAATATGTTAGTTTCTTAAGATTTTTAATTAAAAGGTATGTAGATGTTGATTATTAACCATAGCAATTAACAAACAAAATAAATTAAAAATAAATTAAATAATCTATGTTATATTTAATTTATACTTAAAATATATTTTAATTTAATAACTACATAATCTTATTTGGTACAACATAACTTTAGTAAGGCAGGTTCTTAAAATATATGCTAAAAATATTTAATCTAAATCATATGTAAGAAAAGAACACAATAAGGAAAAAATACATAATGTACAATTAATCATAAATCAGAACAGTATTAAAATAAATTTTAAAGATCAATACAATACTTAGTATAAAATTTAAATATAAATATAATTCGCATGTAGTAAAAATGATGCCAAGATTTCAAGTAATGTTTCAACATCTATTCCATTTCACATGGTCTCAGTTATAAATAAAATAATTTGGTATATCAAATAACCATATGAAATGTTTAATATAAGTACTTGACGATGTCCAAAAAAAACTTATTTAACAGAAAAGTTAGTTATCATCTTAAAATTTAGTCAAGATTTTATTTCGGTAAATCAAAATAACTTATTGAAGCTTCAAGAAAAAAACATATAAAACAACTTTATACGTATATTTTTATCCACCATTTTTATATGTATACTAAATTTTGACATCCGCTTCAAAATACAGCTTTATTTTTACAACTACAAAATATTTTTCATATAAATTTATATATAAGAAACTGTATAGATGTAGACACATTTATTGGAAACTAAATAAACAAAACTTAAACTGAACCGGATTCATAAATAATCAAATATATCATAAATCTCTATACCAAAAGACAAAAACTGAACCGGAACCAAACTAAGAACCAAATGTTTATATACATACTAATATTAACTATATTTAATTTATAAATAACCATATATTAAAAATATTATTTATTAACTAAATAGAATTTTATAATTATCTAAAACTGAATCGGAACCAAATCGTGAACCGATTTTCATATCCCTATATATATTAATTAATTTCTAAATAACCAAATATAATAAAAATAATATTTATTAATCAAATTACCCAAATATTTGACTATTTAGAATTCAAAACGGTAACTAATCTAAATAATAAATTTGAGGTAAAATATTATTTGAAATCAATAAAATAACATAAATTAACCAATGTATAATATATATATATATATATATATATATATATATATATATATATATATATATATATATATACAAACACAAACCGCGCGTAGCGCGGTTCAAAAATCTAGTGTTAGATAAAACTTTATGGGTTGATCTTTTTATAGTGACTGGACTCACTCCGAAGGGCCACCTCGCCATAAACCGTAAGAATGTACCCGAGAAACCTCTAAGAAACTTAATGGTCAGGCCATCTGCGAGTACTGGTTTTTTAGCTACCACAGCACCACTCCGATGTCCCCGAGTATCGAACTGGCGACCTCGGGTAGTCGTGTGTGAGAAACAACCTGAGTACTGCCACTAGGCCACCTCGGTGTTCTCACTTCTCAATATAGCATTGTCTTGTCTTGTATTCTTGTGTCAAATGAAGGGAAGCTAAGAAAAATAAAAGAGAGAGGTGTGAATCCGTTTCTTACTAAATCAAAAGTATACGAAAACAATCCTAGTTGTTGTCTATGCATTGTAGTCATTCAACATTTATTATATCTATTTTGAAACACAAGCCAACATGTGGTATGTTGGTCAGATTAATGTGCATGAACTTGTAAAAAGAAAATTGATTTCATAAAAATTTGAACACAAGCCGGAAATTACTTTGATTTTTAATAGAAGGCAGATAGAATGTGCATGAATGAAATTATATTTTCGAACTGTGTGTTAGATGCATGAATCTTAGTTTGAATCGACTTTATAAAAATGAGAACAACAATGTCTAATTTGTTTTGGTTGATATTGATGTAATCTAGAAATTGTTTTGGAAGAAGTTGAGTTGTGCCTCTAGCGTATAAATCAGGTTTCCATATTCTATTCTTTAATTCTTTTTCTTCTCATTCTTTGAACTTAGCTGCACGTTTTCAAATTCATATCCTATGGTAATGGCCATGATCAGCCTAAAAGTTATATAATCAAAACCATGTGTTCCAAACTCGTGTTATAGGCCAATAGGTCAAAGATGTACTATCTTAAAGGCAAGGATGTGACAACAATAACCATATATTTTGACTTATGTTTCATAAGGTCAAAAGATGTACTTGTATTAAAGGCAAGGATGCGAGCTAACCATTCCAGTTTCGGAAGAAACAATATCTCGGTACAGTCATAACATAAGGGATTCAATATTAATTTGTGTTGTTGTAGCCTTGTAGGCTAAACATATTTGTAATGAATAATTCTTGATGCTTAACATAAATGAGCAAATTAACGAAAAGAAAATATGATAATTTCATTTCATGGATACAAAATTCTCTTTGTCTGGAAGACAAATGATTTATTGAACACAAAGTTTAGAAGGACATCATCAGTTTTCCTTGAATCAGTGTTTTTGCTGTCGGAAAATCTCGACACCCAAGTAGTCAATACTGCTTTTGATAAGTGCAACATTTGGCTTCACGAGCTTCACTTGAACAGCAGTTACCCTAGGAAACTTTTCAAGCGTTCTAGAAGCGATGCGTTCCGCAACAGCCTCCAAAAGGTTTAGTGGTGGCCCTTCAACAATTTCTTTAGCTATGCTGCATATATCATTTTTCAACACCAATAAATCATAACTAAATTTAAAACATGGATCAAATAGCCTAGTGGGTTTAGAGCTTAACCTGAAAATGTCAACATAGCTGATTGTATCTGCTAAATTGTCAGATAAACCTGCCTTTTTAAGACTCACCCACGCATCAATGTCAACAACAAACATCTGCCCCAGTGTCCTTTCTTCTGCAATGGCTCCATGGAAACCGTAAAACTTTAAACCTTTCAGTAACAGTTTGTCTCCTCCAGTTATTGGCAATTCTTTCTCCGATGTTTCTGTTCCAAGAACTACATCATAAGACAGCATATAAGCCTAACGCTGACGAACAAAAATGTATATAAATGTTTTTGTCTACAAGCAAAGTAGGCTCTGAGCATACACAAGTGAAACTTTGACCGATAGCCGCTAAAATTTACTAAATCATCTACAGCCTCCAATATTTAAAGGCTTACAAGTTACTTGTCACAGTCTATTACACACAAAGAGCTTGCAATAGTTAAAGCATGGAGGCATTATACTTATTAGTCCCCATTAGGCACAAGATTAGAGATTAAACAACTTTCTTATGTCATCTAAGAAACACTGGTTTTGTCTGAACAGTAAACCATGTCAAGGAGAAACTAATTCGAAGACTAATTGAATAAACATCAGATCCAGTCTTCATTACCCAACTGAGTCATAAGTGTCTAAAAAAACATCTGTGACCAACGTGCGATTAGATTTGCGACATACACATACCTTGCGGTTCCAACGTCGCCGGGGCCGTCGTTTCCAGTGAGCTATACATATCTCCTCTCGCGCAATGGATTAAAAGAACAGAGAAGAGACAAGAAGAAATGAGTTTTAAGCGTGAAAGGAAATGAAGCAGATGATAAGGTGGTGTAGCCCAATATTAGGTTTTTTATAGGCCCAAAATCTCAACAAATATTTTTAATCATTTCACCAAACACTTTCTAAAATCATACAACGTGATATTCGTGTTTGGTGATCCAGCTAATATTTTATTTTCTTTGATCCAGCTACTATCCACTATGATGATCATGATCAGTGTTCTAAAAATTGGCATTCATCTATTTAGCAAATCAGATACGAACGAAATTATTTTTTCCAAACCAATTATTTGAAAAATCAGTCAAGACGTTCAAAAAGTCGATCTAATAGTCTGGCTAAACACTAATCCTCTATAAAGTACCTAAGCACCGCTTATCGATTTCATGATCATTGATAATGATTATATCGAGTTTTGTTATAGTAGTACCATATAACGTTTGCTGAATTGATAACTAGTATTATTATTAAATGTTCAAAAAATATATATCGCAGATTTTATAAAATAAGAAAAATATGCTTGATATGCAAGAGATATAGACTTGGTGTGCAAGAGATATACTATTTGATACGTAGGAATGTAAACTTGATCGGTAATGAATGTATCTATTATATCTTTAATATAGATATAATATAATGAATCATGCTGGTGGATAAACATAAGCTCAAAATAAAATGTTTAACTATATTTGCTATTTGGATTTCCTGATACTATTGTTTCTGGTAAACCTTTGCTTAGAGCATCTCCATTTAATTTTTAACAGTCACTTATCCCTTCATTTTTTAAAGGCTTTTGCACTCCAACAGCTATTCATCCATTCAAATTTTAAATGGATGAATAGTATATCTCCAAATTTGAAATGACACTATAAAAGCTTTTAAAACACTGTTTAGTTTTCACTTTAGTCATTCTATTAAAATATGTTTAGTAATTGTGTAATTATTATTTTTTATTTGGCATTCTACTATTATAATTATACTGTCACTTAAATATTATGATTGTGGTCTTATAAAATTATTTAAAATAATAATAATATATTAAAAATATTATATACCAATACATACTAATATTAATAAAATATTAATATAAACATATTATTTCACACAATATATTTCAAAAATTTTACACAAAAACAAATTTATAATGCAATCAAAATATTTTACATCAAAATAAAAGTTACATAAACTGAAATATTACACATTAAAATATATCTTACAATACTAATATTCAGGTAAATACATATGCTGAAATATTACACTTTGAAATATATATCACAATACTAATATTAAGGTAAATTTGGTCTTGAACTTCCAAAATCACCAAAGTATTCTCGATCTAAATTTTGAGCATTCTCTTCGGTTTGATGTTGCTGAGTTTTTTTTGTATGATTCTTGCTTGTTCAGATCGGATAAACTGGCGAGTGTTAATATCATCAATGGAGTTTAAATTTCAACATGATTTTATTTCAGTCTCCATTTCTTTCAGAGCTAAATTTTTTGCTTGATTTTGAAAGTGTAACTGAACCATCTCATAAGTTTTTTCTCTAAATGATGCCTTTTATTTCAAAAAATCTAGGTTTGTTCATTTGTTGAAACCACATTATCTATAGACGAAGTATTACCTTCAGAAAGTTTTCTTTTAAGTTTTGCTTTCTTCGATCCAATAGGACATTGTGACGAATTTGAACCATCATCGTCACTGATTAAATTGACGGAGAATGAAAAAAATCCAAAAGACTGTGATGCTAGAGAGCCGACGGTATCACTCTCAATATCCAGAATTTTGGTATTGACATTATCTGAAAACTTTAGAATATCTTTCATTATAAACCACAATGATCAGATTTAAAACTTTTTTATAGTTTTGGGTTTTGCATCAATATTTTTTAGTTCCCATCTACGCAACGATTAGCCTGACTCGTAAAACTATTGAGAATGAAGAAAGGTTTTCACCTCAGAGGGATGGAGTCTGTTTGGTAAATGAGATCATCATTGTGATCTTATACATGTTTAATATTCGATGAAACGATTCTGGTATCATTAGGCAAATATGTACAAAGAGACCTCATGGATCATTTTGGCATAAAACAAAAGCTACCACGGGACAATACTATAGTGATATATAATCTTTTAAGCTGTATAGTTCCATTAGAACATGACTTAGAGGGATTAATTAGTAAGAAGATTTGAGTGATTAGTCCTTATTATCTGGGGGCAAAGCGTTGATTGCCAACTTCATACCACCGCAACAGTCACCAGGAGTAGCTGTGGCGATGAAATAGTTACCACCGTAAGCAAGTTGGATCGTATCCTCGCCGGTATCATACTCAATGTATCCCACGTTCGGTATGCACGTTTCGTAACCGGTTTGGTTCACTACCAACATGTTAACTAATCGATAATCGTACCGGAATACTGCACAATACTATATACAAATTGGTATAGCTACAGAGATTTTACTTTATTCTACAAGATTTAAAATTAACATCTCTAACCATCTAAATATAGATATTGGATCAAAAAATATGATTTTCTTATATATATTTGTGTATCAGTTTATATACCACTAATTAACCAAGACATGCAGTCTGATAATTCACATATTTGCGAATACATGTACGAATCATTATGGGTAAATTGTTAATAACCTTTTCACGAACATGAATTTCATTGAGAAATTAACCTATAGACTAAATTGATGTACGTTAGTATGTACCGAGAATATCTCCAGCGTAAAAAGTTTTGTCGCTTGCCCAAGTATCTGCAGAAATACTCATGTCCCACCCAAATTAATCTCCGACAATATAGGTGGTAGGACTTCTATGATGGGTCAACCCGCCAGGGAGGAAGAAACAAATAACTGTTAGTACTTAATAGCTGATGATCGAGCCATCTGGGTTAATACTTAATAGGATGATGATGGTTTTGGCTTAGCCCTTTCGTGTTTATATATATATATATAGTCTGTTCTCGTATACCAGGGATTTATAAAGTTCATTTAATTTTATTTCTCAAAAAAAGTTTCATTTAATTTT
Organism: Hirschfeldia incana; assembly: GCA_026261945.1. Taxonomy (NCBI): domain Eukaryota; kingdom Viridiplantae; phylum Streptophyta; class Magnoliopsida; order Brassicales; family Brassicaceae; genus Hirschfeldia; species Hirschfeldia incana. The sequence continues at coordinate 1,301,108 of JABCMI010000005.1, forward strand.
GTAAAGTTTTCTTTCTATGAAAGGGAGACATATGTACAAGTGAATCTGTGATTGTTGAAGAGACATAAATACGGAACGATACCGTTAGATTTGATAGGTTTTGTAGATGCAGTAATATCAGTGCATACTCCCTATAAATTTGAAGACTGTTTATGCATGTTAAGAAATAATAAATATTTGTTTAATTATTATTTCTTATTTATTTTTCCTGATAAAAATTATACCATTTCATATTTTAAATAAAAATATACTAATTAAAGTTTAAAGCTATGGGTAATAGCATTATATAACACGAATCTACTGTCAAATAATACACAAAATTAACATGTTCACAAACATTAGGTTCCACATTTTTTATAATTTATCATTAATTTGATACAAATTAATATACTATAATAATTTTCAAATAGTAGATGAACTAAATGTGTAGAAACGACTAAATAAATGAAATGACTACGAGTAAAATGACTAAATATGAAAATGAAAATGGACTGATAGAATACTAGCTAATATGGATTTATGGGTTAGCGATTGTTTGTTATGTTTGGTACATGTGGGTGGTATTAAGCATTTTCAATGGATGCTTTTATACTTATGTCTTCTTTTATGGTGTAGATCATTATTAATCGTCTAGAATGAAATGCGAAGGTATAACACCATCGGAATACAACAATAAAATAAGCACACGCATTAAGTCTTATTCCCAAAAGAAAATACAACATCAAAATCCTTCACCGCTTCCCGGCACATACAAGGTACCCCCTGAGCAGGATAAGATTCATTATTTATTACGAAAGCAAGAAACATAGATGATAACTTGAGAGAAACATAGATGCTTACATCAATGCATTTATATCAAATAGACACACTGTTGGGAACACCCATCCCGGTAAGGCCTGGTTCAGAGAATGGCTTCAAGAGCTCGTACTTAACAACACCAGCTCCAGCTCGATTCTTTAGAGAAACATCCACGTTCCTCTCATCTATCACTCCTTCTACGTATTTGAGCTTTTCTTTGAAACGTTCATAAGCAGCATAGATGACAGGTTCGTGGGCCCAAGATGCTTCTGGGTTTTCTCCTAGGTACTCTTCATCTGGTGAATGTGATGATAGAAGATCCAAAGTGACCATCACTTTGGTGGCCTGCGTTTTCGACGGGAATGTCTTAAGCATGGTCGTCTTTGGGTCCTCGTAGAAATCTTCTTTCTCTTCCTCTGTTGGATCTTCCACTGGCATTTTTATCCTTGCTGTGGTTGGTCGGTTGGCACCATACCCGTACTGTCCAAAGTTTACAGCTGCATGGTGACCTGAAGCCACCCACGTGATCGTAGTCACGACTTTAATCAAGTCATCTTGTGTCCTTAGGACAGGCCACCATGGTTCATTTTTCTTGTCTCCATGCCCTATGTCCCTCACTTCACTCCACCATTTTTGGAGTTCCTCATCAACCATGACCTGTTCTGCATCTGGATAATAGTGCTTTACATAGTCTGATACCCATTCCTTAAGTGCATCCCACAGCATTAGACCGTCATTCGCAAATGGGTAATCTGGTATTGTCAGGCGTACCCCATGTTCCGCTGTCTCATCTTCCACAGCCAGCCCCCTTTGATATCACAATATTTTTTAATGTAATAAAGTTGTTAGCATAATTAGTTAGTATAGATTAATAATTTTTTTTTTTTGTTTTTGTTTTTATAACTGGGAAGTGTCCTACTGACCGAGGTCCAACAGACTAATCCGGTGATATAATCTTTGGGAATTATCGTACCTGCTGATGAGGTCTGCAGGTAAGCCTTCCCTGTCGAACCTCCAGAGTTTATCATAGACATCGGAACTTAGCTCTAATGAATACTTTCCAGGCCAGAAACAAGACTCAATGATTCCACCTGCGTTGACGAGACTTTGGCGTGCACGCGCGTTGATCTCCATGGTGTAGCGGAAGTGGGGATGCAAAAGCCTGTAGATAGGATGCATGGCACTTAGTTGTCTGTTTGCCGCTATAATGTATGGCTCCATACTGCAGTGAGTCCTCAACCTGTAAAATTTTTACAGCGATAACACATTACGTGTATAAATGTCTATACAATTAAAACTAAATACTGTTGTCAACAAAATAACCATATACTCCCTCTGTATACAAATATATGATGTTCTAGCTTTTTATCCTGTATACAAAAGATTAATGTTTTAAGATATAATTAATGCATTTATCGTTAAAACTAGAATATAAATCAAGAAGTAAAATTATGAGTGGTGTTTACTGACAAAATAAAAAAGTAATAATTAAAATAATGTATTTATTGTTTCTTAATATTATTAACGTTACTGATACAGAGTCCTCTGCTCAGACTTCATCTACAAATGGATCAGTGCGAGGCCCAGTAACTCAAGTCATTAAGCCCATATGCCAGCCCAGTCAACAGATGATAAAGTTAGCTTCTGATCACGTCAAACGCATGATCAACGTTCAGCAGAGAAAGTGTATACCGCGTACGTCTCCAACGGCTCACATGACAGCTCATGGCATATCGACAAACAACAGATTTGGATGTCTTGGATCTTGTGCTGAGGTGTCATAGATGATAAGATCAGTTTGTCTCTATATAAAAGCATTTGGATACGTATGTAAAATTCAAGTTGAAAGTTTAAAGAATCAATAAAGATATCTCTTTCTCTTCAAGGTTCTCTGAGATTCACATGGTATCAGAGCCATGGATGATACCTCAGATCCTTTCTCTACACCCTCTCTGAGTATATCTCAGTGTGTAACTTTGAAACTTTCTTCTACCAACTATCTTTTGTGGAAAACACAATTTGAATCCTTTCTCTCTAGTCAGTCTCTTCTTGGTTTTCTCACTGGTGATTCTCCACGCCCTGCTCCAACCGTTCAGACTCGAAATGGTGATGTTGTTACTGAGGAAGCCAACCCGGAGTTTACTAAATGGGTACGTCGTGATCAACTTGTCATGGCGTGGCTGTTTGGTAGCCTCTCTGAAGAAGCTCTACGCTCTGTCTATGGACTCCATTCTGCTCATGAAGTCTGGTTCAGCCTTGGCAAGAAGTACAATCGCGTTTCAGCCACGCGAAAGCTTGATCTTCAACGCAAGCTGCAAGGCATGACGAAGAATCAGAAGACGATGTCAGAGTATCTCAACGATGTCAAGAGTGTGTGTGATCAACTTGACTCCATTGGATGTCCCATTTCAGACCAAGAGAAGATCTACGGTGCGTTGAGTGGTCTTGGTCGAGAATATGAGTCCATCAGTACTGTTATCGAGCACTCGATGGATTCTGTTCCTGCCATGAGCTTTGAAGATGCTGTCTTCAAACTTCTGACATTTGAAGAAAAGTTGAGTACTTTTGCTCAGACTCCTGACGTCACACCTCATCTGGCGTTTGCAACTGGACGTGGATACTCTGGCCGTGGTCGTGGTTACTCTAACAACAGAGGGGGTAGTAATCGAGGACGAGGTTCCGGTGGTTCTGGTTCGTATTCAACACGTGGAAGGGGCTTTCATCAACAGTTCTCTGGTGGATCTCAAGCGGGATCTCGACCTACCTGTCAGATCTGTAACAAGTATGGTCATACAGCGTCAAGGTGTTACAGTCGGTTCGATCAGAACTTTCAAGTCCCAGACAACGTTCACACAGCACTTTCCACAATGAAGCTTTCCGATCAGCTGCAGCTGAATGGTAACGAGTGGTATCCAGATTCGGCTGCAACAGCCCATATCACCAACAATGGATCTCAGTTGCAGTCCTCTGAGCCGTACTTGGGTAATGATCAGGTGATAGTGGGGAATGGTGATTATCTTCCAATCACTCACATTGGATCTATTGCTCTGCAAATCCCTAAAGGTACTCTGCCTTTAAAAGATGTTCTTGTCTGCCCTGCTATAACAAAATCTCTTTTGTCTGTGTCTAAACTCACTTCGGATTATCCTTGTGAAGTTACATTTGATGATAAGTCTGTGTTTGTAAAGGACAAGGTCACCAAGAAGGTGATCACACAAGGAAGCAGACATAAGGATTTGTATGTGCTTAGGAGCTCCAAGTTTCAAGCTTTCTACTCCAACAGACAGCAAGCAACAAGTGTAGGGATTTGGCATCAGCGGCTTGGCCATCCCAACATGGAGATCCTACAGCAACTATCTCAAACCCAAGCCATAGTTCTCAATAAATCAAGCTCCAAGACGTTCTGTGATGCTTGTCAAGTAGGAAAAAGTAGCAAGCTTCCGTTTTTTGCTTCTGATTTTGTGTCTAGTCAGCCTCTTGAGAGGATACATTGTGACTTATGGGGTCCTAGCCCAGTTGTATCTTCACAAGGCTTTCGATACTATGCCATCTTTATTGATAATTATTATCGGTTTACTTGGTTCTATCCGTTGAAGCTGAAGTCTGAACTCTGTGCTGTTTTCATTAAGTTTCAAACAATGATAGAGAATCAACTTCAGTCAAAAATTAAGCAGTTTCAATGTGATGGTGGAGGCGAGTTTATAAACACACAATTTCAGAAGCATCTAGCGACACAGGGGATCAAACAACTCATTTCGTGTCCACATACTCCGCAGCAAAATGGTCTTGCGGAACGGAAGCATCGACATTTGACAGAACTTGCTATCACCATGATGTTCCACAGCAAAGTTCCTCAAGAACTATGGGTGGAAGCTTTCTTTACTTCAGCTTTTCTGGTTAACCTGCTTCCATCGTCAGTCTTGGCAGATAAACAGAGTCCTTATGAGATTCTTCATGGAGAACCACCTATCTACACTGCTCTGAGAGTCTTCGGCTGCAAATGTTATCCTAATCTGCGGCCGTATATGCAAAATAAGTTAGATCCAAAGTCCCTCCCCTGTGTATTTCTTGGATATAATGAGAAATACAAGGGATATCGCTGCTTGTACCCACCAACTGGAAAGGTCTTCATCAGCAGAAATGTTATTTTTGCAGAAACTGAGTTTCCCTTTGCTGACGTATACAGCAAGTATCACAAGGAGACTTCATCAGACTTGCTTCAAGCATGGCGATTGTCTTGTCTTCAGCAGTCGTCTCCCACAGTGACAGCATCTTCTGTGCCTGAAGATCTACCAGCTAAACAATGTTCTGTTCCAGTGAATCAAGTAACTCAGCTCACACCTCTGCAACAGACACCTCCTGCTACGCCTCCGACTCCCTTGTCTTCTTCCTCGGATGAGAGTTTGCCAGAAGAGGATCCACCTGTGATTCCACCTCAGCATTCCATGACTACTCGGGCTCGGTCAGGAATCATCAAACCGAATCCTCGTTATGCTTTGTTCAGTGTCAAAGACACCTACACTGAACCAAAATCAGTGAAAGCAGCGTTACGAGATCCGCTGTGGTGTGAGTCAATGGGTGTTGAAATAAAGAATATGGAAGAAACTGAAACCTATGAGCTTGTTCCACCTGCAGAAGGTCAAGAACCCATAGGCTGTGGATGGGTTTACAAGTCCAAGCTAAATGCTGATGGCACACTGCTGAAACGTCGCTCTAGATTGGTTGCTCGCGGTAATCAGCAAGAAGAAGGCGTCGACTATCTAGAAACTTATAGCCCTGTTGTTCGGACTGCTACTATTCGAACAGTGCTTCACGTTGCTGTGACAAAGAACTGGTGCTTGAAGCAGTTAGATGTTCAGAACGCCTTTCTTCATGGCGACTTGAAGGAGACAGTGTACATGTTACAGCCTCCTGGCTTTGAAGATAAGCAACATCCAGAGTATGTCTGCAAACTAAAGAAAGCTATATACGGCTTAAAACAAGCTCCAAGAGCTTGGTTTGACAAGTTTAGTGAATTTCTGCTGCATTTTGGTTTCAAGTGCAGTCTTCATGATCCTTCTCTCTTCATTTATCATCAAGGAGGCGACGTTATCTATCTTCTCCTCTATGTAGATGATATGATATTGACTGGAAACAACAGTGGTCTTCTGGAAAAGCTTCTCCATCAGCTGAATACGGTGTTCCGAATGAAGGATATGGGTCCTGTTCACTATTTTCTTGGAGTTCAGGTGCATCAAACACCAGAAGGTCTCTTCTTAAATCAGGAGAAGTATGCAAAGGATCTCCTGATCACAGCGGGTATGGCTGATTGCAGTCCTATGCCTACTCCGCTACCACTTAAACTTGATCAAGTACGTGGTCAAGACGAGGTGTTTGCAGAACCGTCTTACTTCCGTTGTTTAGCAGGCAAGCTTCAGTACTTGACGATTTCCAGACCTGATTTGCAGTTTTCAGTTAACTATATATGCCAACGGATGCATGCTCCAACAATGGCTGATTTCCAACTGCTCAAGCGCATTCTGCGGTATGTGAAAGGCACCATGACCATGGGAATCAGCATCAAGAAGAATACAACTTCTACTCTACTTTGCTTCAGTGATAGTGATTGGGCAGGGTGTAAAGACACTAGAAGATCTACTGGTGGTCTCTGTGCAATGCTGGGTTCAAACGTGGTCTCGTGGTCGTCGAAAAGACATGAGACTGTGTCCAAATCCTCAACTGAAGCCGAATATAGGACGATGTCGATTGCAGCTTCTGAGATTGCTTGGCTTCAGATGCTTCTGAAAGATATGGGTCTGCAGCAACAGGTCACTCCACTTCTGTTATGTGATAATCTTTCTGCTGTATGCTTGTCTGCAAATCCAATGTTCCACAAAAGAACCAAGCACTTTGATGTGGACTTTCACTACGTCAGGGAGCGAGTGGCGATGAAAGCACTGGAGGTTAAGCACATTCCTGCTGCCTTACAGATAGCTGACATCTTTACTAAGTCACTGGCTCATGAACCGTTTATTCGGTTGAGGAACAAACTCGGTGTCTCGTTGCCTCCGTCCCCAAGTTTGAGGGGGTATATTAACGTTACTGATACAGAGTCCTCTGCTCAGACTTCATCTACAAATGGATCAGTGCGAGGCCCAGTAACTCAAGTCATTAAGCCCATATGCCAGCCCAGTCAACAGATGATAAAGTTAGCTTCTGATCACGTCAAACGCATGATCAACGTTCAGCAGAGAAAGTGTATACCGCGTACGTCTCCAACGGCTCACATGACAGCTCATGGCATATCGACAAACAACAGATTTGGATGTCTTGGATCTTGTGCTGAGGTGTCATAGATGATAAGATCAGTTTGTCTCTATATAAAAGCATTTGGATACGTATGTAAAATTCAAGTTGAAAGTTTAAAGAATCAATAAAGATATCTCTTTCTCTTCAAGGTTCTCTGAGATTCACAAATATGTGTGAGAAACCTTAAACATCATACAATTGTATACGGAGAGAGTATATAAGAGATGATCTACTTTGTTAAATACCAGTGGGAAATAAGCTGGTGATAACCAGCGTCATGAGAAATAACGTGAGTCTTAGCAAGACCCCATAGCCAGCGGGAGGTAGCATCATATTCTGGCGTGAATACCTGCCTCCATTGGGGCCTGTTTACATCTTGGGGACGAGTCAACTCAATGGCAACAGGTCTCAATGTACTATCATCGTTGAGGAAGAATAGTGTACGAGAAGCATATAAGGTCCTATCATCCAACTTTCTCACTTTGTTCACATACGGTAGAAGCAAATCATGATAGTCCAACATGAACAATCTCTTGTTCTCCAGAGCCTGCATGCATACATCCATTGATATTTATTTATTATGGAACTATATGCTCCATATGAATGGGATGGATATATATATATATATATATATATATATATATATATATATATATATATATATATATATATATATATATATATATATATATATATATATATATATATATATGCTTTTTTCTTTAGAACATGTGGATATTAATTAATGTTACCTCATCAAATGACACGACTCCTTCGATTTCTTTTTCCACAATCTCACTAGTAATGAGTGAGTTGGGATCACCATAAACCGCAGGGTCTAGTTTGCTTTTCAACGGCCACTCCTATAACAACAGTGTGATCTTAACTAGGTCGCTTTTTTAGTTTTCCACCAACACCATGTATGTATGTATGGATCTTGCTTAAACGGAACAATCAAAAGAATAACTACTAGTTAAAGCGTAGTATATAGCTTACTTGAACTAGCTGAATGCAATAGGGATTAAGGCCTGCAAGTGTCTGGCGAGCAAACTCGTTGTCTCGGATCCATGAAAATCTATCCCTTGAATCTAAGTGAATGATAAGAGTAAAGTGAGAGTAATTGTAGCTTATATACAGAATTGGATAGAAATATAAAATGGAGGATTAAAAAGTTCGTACTTTTAAGGCCGAGAATATACTCAACATCTTTGACAATTGTGGGGACCAAATGAAGAAAGGATCCACAACCATCGTTGGGAAGCTCGATGCCTTTTTCAAAGAGATCATCGACGAGCATGAATGGATCAATCAGAGCAGCTTCAATCTGTGAGAACCATGCAGGAAGATTCGCCAAGACTGCCGTTCTCGTGAATTCATCTCCCTTGACTGTTGTGAACTCCTCGTCTCTGGGGACATAGAAATCCCCTTGGCGTGTCTCCGTGGAGGGGTCTTTATCGCATGGTTTGCGACCAGTCTTGCACCGCCTTGGGTATGGGTAAGAGAAGCCTCCCATAACGGGACGGGCAAGTTCTGGATCTTCGTCAGGATTACCCAAATCGTTGTACACGTCATAATCGTAAACCCGCTCGAACTTTTCGAATTCACCGGCTCGCTCACGGTTCTTGCCTTGCAAGTTCTCCAGCTCCTCTTTTCGCAGCTTTTTAAGAGGCTTCGGAGTTTGGTGAGGCAAGTAAGACTTGTTAGAGAAGAAAGTCCGCATGGTTGGGTCTACGGACTTGGGGGCCACCCACGAGTTAAAAGTAAAGGTGACGGAGCCGTCGGGTAGCTCAAGCTTCATTTCCTTGAGGAATATCTCGCTAAGCTCCTGGCTTATAACTCTGATGGCACCCACCTCTCCAAAGTCTTCGGGCATGTCGAACACACATTCGTACTGATCATCATGTCCATCAACCGATACACGTTGCGCGTAATCCTCCACTGGATCCTTCTCCATCCGCGTCCCTGACATATGTGTTAGTTACCTGGTTATGTATCATTACCATTATTCACTAAACAATATATTTTCCTGATAATTTTACTCACCGGGGTCAGTCTCGGCGCTAATAAGCTCGACGAGCAGTGATTCTCCGTCAGAAGGTAACAACCCTTCTTGGGCCGTTATAGTTCCCTTTACTTTGACTTTCTTAACTTTTTCTTTCACTATTTTACCTTTCCCTTCAATATCAAACCTTGAGGCAGTGACAGTACACCAACCTCTGAGGTTTGGACGAGGACACAGCTTGTAACGATGTCCTGCAGAGAGGGAGTTGATGAGTGCTGATGGTTTAGTGAATTGAGAGCTGAGACTCTTTGCTATGTTTAAGGTCTGGAGACTGGACGACGCCTCTCTACAAAACATCTTTTTTATCTGTTTGTTTTTGTTTTGCTTGCTCTCTTGTGCATCCCCGCTACATCTATTTATACAAGTATAGAAAATATTAAATCTTTTCTCATTTCTAAAAAGAGAAAACAGCCAATAAAACCATGAACTTTCAAATTAAAGCCAAAAAAACCTTCAACTTATGTTTGAGATAAAAAAATTTTCAACTTTCAAATATTGGTCATTTTAACTATCATATTTTGTTGACTCGGCCATTTAAGAAACCTGAATAGTCAACTATTAAACTCGATTATATAATTAGATGTTTTAACTCTCTAATTGATGTCATTCTAAAATAAATTAGTTATTTTGCTTCTTTAGGGTTCCAGTTCCGCAAGAAGATGAGTTGAGTGTTTACAAAAGCAAAACTACTTTGTTGATTAATGTTTAATCAGGTTTTCAAATAATGTAGTTTAAAGAGTTAACAAACATCTATTCTTTTCGATCGAGTTTAACAGTTGACCATTAGAGTTTTTTAAATGGTCGATTCAACAAAATGATAGTTAAAATGGCCAATATTTAAAAGTTGAAGATTTTTTTAGCTCAAACATAAATTGAAGGTTTTTTTGGCTTTAATTTGAAAGTTCACGGTTTTATTGGCTGTTTTCTCTTTCTAAAAATTGAGAAAAAGTTCTCTACTTACTGAGTCCACGAGTTTGCATGTTACTTTATTGATTATGTGATTACTAACTGTATAAAGAGTAATTTTTGGGTTCACTTTATATGATAAACCTTTAGGTTCACCGACTAATAGAATTTCATTATTCTAAATATAATATCTTTTAAAAAGGAAACTAAATATTATCAAATTATTTTATGTTTTTAAAATTAAAAGATAAAAAGTAATAGTATTTGCAAACAATTTAATATTTTTATTACTGTCAACAAAAAACTAAACCCTAAACCGTAATCCTAAACCCTAAAACCATAGATAAAATTTAAACTATTGGGTAAACTCTAAACTCTTAAATAAATCTTAAATCTTTCGATTTTTTAAAAATATTATTAAGACAATTAGCAAAACATTAAATCCAAAAGGCTAATTCGAAACCCTAAACTCTTGAGTATACCCTAAACCATTGGATAAATCATAAATTCTAAGTTTTATGATTTATCAACAGATTTAGGGTTTATCCAAGGGCTTAAAGTTTACCCAAAAATTTAGGATTTCAGATTAGAATTTATGGTTTAGTGTTTTGCTGACAATGTTAGAAGTGTTTTAAAAAAAATAATTGTTTGCAAATACTAATATTTTTTATCTTTTAATTTTGCTGATCGTTGGGAAGATCATAAAAGGTTTTTTTTGACCAACAAAACAAAATAGAATAAATAACCAAAAATGTTTCATTAAAGAGGTAAAAAACTCTTATAACCTTACTCTACTTATATATAAATGTAAACACATATTTAAATAAATGAAATAATAATTTATTTTAATTAAAAAACCTTTTCAATTAGTAAATTTTTTTAATTTTTCTGAAAGAAATTGCAAAACTTTTTCAAAATGCGTAAATTCATTTTTTACTATTTATATATTATCGTATTAATTTAATTATTATTTTTAAATTCTAAACCTCACCCCTAAAATCTGAATCCTAAGTTTATATTAGTTAAACACACACTGAATTAGGGTTATCCTAAGGTATTTCTCTAATGTATATTAGTTTAAGAATTCTTTTTTTTTTCTAATTATTTGATTAAAATACATTCACAGTAAAATTGTTTTTATGTCTATTGTTTTAATAAACATTATATAATTTAGAAATAATTTTGATTAGAAATAAAATAAAAAAATTTAATTTAAAATACTTTAATAACTTATTAGCATATATTAATATTAAAATTACAATTATTTGAAAGCATGATTTATAAGTGTTTTATAGCTAATTATTATGTTTTAGAGTCTATTTAGTATATTTATAGGTTCATGAGTGATTTGGAAAAAAGTGATGATTTTAGAATATTTTGGAGATAAAATGAGACAGTACCACGGCCATCAAGCAAGACCAGAGGTCGACATTCAGAGATAATAATCGATCAATGCATATCCTGTGACATCGATCGACAGCGAAGCAAGCATAATCCAGTTTGGTTCCAACAGACTTATGGCCCAAGACTTCATCAAATTACCAGATCACCTCTGACGAGTTTTTAACCTAATAAATATAGCTTGCCAATAACTTGTAGGCAAAACATGCTTTCTTGTTCTCTTATTTTTGCTGCAAAAAGATTTTGTAGGATTTAGTAGTGTTGGAGAGAAGATCCAGAGAGATTTGTGATTAGAACTCCATTATTATCTATATATATATATATCTATGCAGTTTTATTTATACCTTGTTGTCATGAATTGCTTAGCTATGTCTGAGTAGTTCTATTGTTAGTTTTAGGGTTTAAATAGGTAATGAGAGATTATCCCCGACTATATATTGCTAGTTGTGGTATTCATCATTAGGATTCTTATTAATGCTTGTTTCTAGAATTTCTAACTAGAACCTTGACCTACGAGTTGTAGGCACGAGTTACACTTGAATCTCACCCTGAATATTCATCTTAATTGAGCTAGGATTGCTAGAGTAATGCGAAAGCTGGTATAGGAATCCTAGTCAGCATTATTCAACATGCGCGCAAAGCTTGACTAGGAGCGCGTCGATCAATATTCCTATAGAATAACCGATCGACGGTGCAAAAGGTGTATCGATCGATATTCCTCTAGAATCATCGATCGACACTTTCTAATTGGTTACACCTACTGTTGAGAACCATTAGATCTGGTCAATAGAAAAACCTAGAAAGCGAACGCCGATCTGTTGGTACTTAAGTGATTGATCTCTTTAATATCATGCAACAACTGTTAAGCATTTGTCGGATTATAATCATGATTACCTGAAAAGAATCCCTTAGTATAACTATTTCATTTAAGTGTCAAAACCTCGATCAAACCAACCGAGCAACTATCTTGCTCACAACCTGCTGATTACATTAAATCTTAATCAATCTAGCTTAATTATCCAGATTAATTAGATTCCGTAGCTCTTTGTGGATTTAATCCCTAAATACTACAATTTAACCTCTTATTTGAGAGAGGAATTCACTCCTTAGAATGATTTGAGTGATATCAAAGGTTTGTCAGAAAATATATTTACAGGCCTTTAAAACTAGGTCAACAATGTCACATGATCGTTCGGTTCCAAGAAGAGAATTGGATGTTGATTGGATGTTGATTCGATTATTTATGGTTTCTGATGTTCTGCGTTTTACCAAAGGTCAATTACCTATTATGCACGCTACCACAATCGAATGATATGTCAGTGAAGCACTTTAGGATCAAATCCACAGAGAACTACTGATCTATAACACTAAGAATGCACAAGCTCTCTTAATCTAAGCAAACGCAATGGGGTTTTGGTTTTGTTATATAAACTAATGAAATGAAAGTACAACTAATGATACTAAACACACAAACTAAAAAGGAGATATTGGGTAGGCAATCGATATGAATCATCAAATACTGACTCATGATACTTAAAACCGGCAGTTACTAATCCTTAGGTCTAGGATCACTAAGGTGAGCTAATCCACTCCCGTGATAATAGCTCCTATGCTAATCAAGTTCTTAACATCAAACCCCGTTGGTAATTACTATCAAGCATGCATTACTTTCAAGTCCTAATAACCACTAAACTTCTCAGCATCAACTTCCGTTGGCCAAAAAAGCAAAGCACTTTGATTGATTGTTTCAAGCAATTCAGAAAACACCTTCCGGTATGAACCACTTGGTATCAAGATATGATCTCCGACCTATATCCAGCATTAAGAATATCAATCAAGTAAAGATATATGAAACTAAGCACCAAGCATCAATAATCAAGTATCATCATCGATTTCAGATTGGGATGCTAAACATTATCAACTAACCATTGTACCATAGGTCTAGAACTCATTTAATGTAGATTAATCCACTCCAGTGATAGAAACCTTTATGCAATCATGAACTACACATCAACTTCCGTTCGTTTTGTTTACTCAAACACACATTAGGTTGTAGTCTACTAACCATCTAGCAATCCTAACAACAATTCCTTGGCTAGTCAAGCTAGAGCATTTTTAAATTCTTTCAAGCATTATGCAAACACATTCGGTGCTCTACAAACACTTTGAATCAAGATTAAAGTGATCAAGTCTAATCTAGCATTAAGAACACTTAGCAATCATAGAACAATGTTAAGATTAACAAAATAAACTTCAAAGAAACAAACTTAACATACAAACAAACAATATTTACAAAGAGGAATGGAGAGAATGAGAGAATGTGATGGAATGGGATGTGATGAGATATGATGGGCTGTGATGGGGTGGTTTCTCACAGCACTCTTTGGTAGTTTATATAGGGAAGATGACAACCCATCCCCCATGTTATAAAATTTAGATCCAAATCCAAAATAAAACACACTTATGAAAACACCTATGAAAGTTCTCTCCACTTTCTCCATGTTCTCCACTTTTCTCCATGTTGCACACACCTTTCTTCATGTTCTCTATACCTTTTGGCTCTTCATACAACTAATGTAAACTTGCCTCTTCAGAAAAGGTGGAGAAAGTTAGGCCAAAAGAGCCACCAAACTTGTCCAGCTATTAAAGTAGCAAGTTGCAAGGCGTCCATCGATCGATGGGTTTTTGGCCGAAAGCCCATCGATCGATGCGTTTATAATACCCCTCTTGGATCGGTCGACCACAGGCTCCATCGATCGATGAAACTCTCTAATCGATCGATGCACATTTCCAATCGATCGATCAGTTGCAGGCGCTAAAAGATACTAATCGATCGATGCGTTTTCTGATGAAAACCGCATCGATCGATGCAAAATAAATGTGGCTAAAATTTCTCCTTTCTTGCTTTTTTGTGTGTTATAATCATCTCCAAAGCTCCAAACAACTCACCCAACACCTACAAGATGCAAATGTACGTGCAATAGACTCTAGATGTACCTAAATGTAAGGTTAATGCATGAATATATATGAAATAACAAAGCTAAAACCATGTAAAATCTCAACACATCAGTTTCTCTGGTCAACTGATTCAATCCTTTCGACGATTTTCATGTTTCACTCTAGATCGAGTGATACAGGTAAACTTGGATGTATCGATTGATCGCTTCCTTGGATTAATCGAATTTGATATCATGCTTCAAATGATTAATCTCCTCTGGTAAATCTTCCAATGGTATCATGCTTCAAATGATTCTAGTAACTTGAAATTGATCGATCTGTTCCTCAATTTTCTCCAAAACTTCCAAATCAATCTGAAAACTCTCAAAAATCCATCAAAACCACCATAAGACCTAGAAAACACAAATGCACATGTATTTACAATCTATACTCCTAATTAAAACTAAATGGACCAAACTACAATGAAAAATGTTTAAATGAGGTAGAAACACTAGACTCCCTCAATATGAGAGTTATTGACAGCTCTTACAGTATAAAATAATTATTATAATGGAAAGAGTTAATTATCTATTGCTATCTCATATGAATGGAGAGAAAATACTATTATGGTTGACAAATCTCAAGGAAAAAAAGAGAGTTATTGACAACTCTTACAGTATAAAATAATTATTATATTGGAAAGAGTTAATTATCTATTGATATCTCATATGAATGGAGAGAAAATACTATTATGGTTGACAAATCTCAAGGAAAAAAAGAGAACGACAATGGACGAATCAAAATCCAAACATCGGAAGAATTTAATTTTTGTGGTTGTGGTTATGCCTGGGAGTTCGGTGGCTCGTTCGGTTTTGGTCTGGGTGACTCATATTTTCGAATTTTCTGTGTTATGCTCATAAGTCTCTTTCGGGTTTACTAATTATCAGATCAGATTTGGTTCAGATCGGATATAACTGATGTTTAAAATCATCCAAAATATATTACTAAAACTTCAAAGATTGACATTTTTTTCCAAAATATATAAATTATTTACAAATCTAATTAAAAATTAGTTAAACTATCAAAATTAACTAAAGAATATTTAAAAGAATAAATAAAACAAACTACAAAAATATTTTGAATACTCTAAAATATCTAAATCACCTTAAAATATCTAAAACCACTAACATATTTAACTAATTTCGAATATCTTCGGATCCTAGTTCAAATTTCGGTTCGATTTGAGTTATAAACAAACGCCAAAGTACTAAGCTCATAAGTCTCATTTAGATATTTTTGTACAATAGTTTAGATTCGGTTTCGGTTTTTCTGGTTTGGGTTTAGGTAGGTACTTTAGGTCGAGGTAAAAACGCCCATACCTAGTTGTGGTAATAAGGGTTATTATTGCATGTAGAATTGTCCTACTAAGATGTGTAGTCGAACATGACTCCAATTCTAAAAGAAAAAATAATATAGATATTTGTAAATATATGTATAATTTAGTTTTAAATATTAAAATTTCATTTATTTCTCTCTTTGAACAAAACATAAAAATAATTTGAGACAACACTGCAAATATTTTTAATTATAAAATTCTCTCTTTGCATAATGCATATAAAATAAAAGAATAAATTTTTCTAAGATAATTAGCTAAATAAAAAATTTTAATAGGTTTTCAACAAATTTAGTCATATAACATAAATCATAAACAAACTAGTTTGTAATGGAACGATCGCCCACAGCTAATGGTCCTTCCATTCCTGCTCACTCGGCCCGTGGTTTCCATTCCGGGTGACAAACTATGCATTTAATTTTTTCGTAGGTTCAAAAGTCATGTTTATCGACTCTACAATCACTATATGACATTTCCTCGTGCTTTACCCTCGTTCGCACGATATCGCGAATCACTTTCTGATATGTCACACATATTTATATTATTCCAGTCCAAAAACGCTTTACTCTAAAGTTTTTAATGGATGTCCGTCTAAAAAGCATAAATACACTTTAGTAACATAAAGATCTAAATCAATTCTTTAAACTTCTTATATACCTAAAAACAAGGTTCAATTAAACAAGGGTGTGATGGATGAACTTTTGTGCACCTAGTTCGCCCTAGCCCTTTCTCTCCCGGGTCCAGACATCGAGGCGCCGTTGGCTTCTCCAGATCTCGACGTCGGCGGTGGTTTAACCCGCCGGCGTCGCCGCTATCCCATCTCTCCTTTACCTTGCATCCTGTCTTGCCTTGCCGCCGGTTCTGTTCTATTCACCAGAGATTCCTAGAAGGTTCAATCAAGCCGCATCTCCTCAATCAGCATCTTCCTCCAGATTTCACCTCACCCTCCACCGCAAGTTTATCCCATCCCCTTAAATCCCGTGGTCTCGACGACAATTGGCTGTGGGATTCCACTTTTGTCCCGTCGTTCAGGCTCGGAACCTCAGGGTATCGGAGGTACAAGCTCTTCTCGTATCAAATCCATCACTCTCAGCCCGTCAAGACGTTGTCTTGAAGGTTTCATTTGTGTATCTGGATGTCCATCACCAGACGCTCTGTGCGTTTCATCCAACGGTCCAGCTCTGAGCCAGCCGTGTGTTAACCTGGCGACCGATGCTAGTGGGAATCCACTCCGGTCTCCAGCTCTGACATCCACCTTCCTCAATCATCTAGAAAACCTCCTCCGACATCCGCTGTCCATACCGCCGCAAGTCAAACTTCAAATATCAGCTTCCAAAGCTTTCAAATCAAAGGTTCGTGGGGCTCCACAATATCTAACCCGAGGTTTAGAATTGGAAATTGGTCTTTTGCTTTGTTTGTGCTCGCATCTTGTCTCCTCCATCTCCACCGTCGTTGGCTCCCCAATACCATTCGCTCCTCCATCATCACCCCCTTCACCGTGTCGCCTGAACGGTGGTTCCGCTTTGCTCAGCCGTCAGAGAAGTTTTTCGTTCCATTTATCGATGGATTCACTGAAACCATCACTATCGCTCCCAGCCTCCTTGTTAAGGAGTGCTCTCCCTCCGTTATCGCAGAGGTGTTCTTCCATATCTATAACCGTCTTGCTATCTTGTGGAACGGTCTGTTCGGGGCCTGAAGATGCAGCGGAATTCGTTTCGACGAGTGCCCGAGGTGCGGATTGGATGTTAACGTCACAATATAAGGTGACAATTTCCCTGCTGTCTGACCATGTCGTGAAGGCTACTTTTACCATGACGCATTCGAGTTGTTCTCTGAATTCGCTGTCTATTTATCTTAGAGGTTTATCTAAATCTATCAGTTATGTTGTATTGCTTTACTTTTATTGCTTTGTTTCTAGTACTAGGATTTTCTCTTCTTCAAAGTGTAATCCGAAGGTTTAAGTTTTAATGGAAGTTGTGTTTTTAAAAAAAAAAAAAAAAAAAAACTTCTTTATACCTAAAAGCCGAAATGTTCCAATCACTCTCGCTCAAACAACGCGCCCCATGACAAGTCTCAACTAAAGATTAATGTTTTCGATGTTTTGTTGTTTTTCCTTCCTTGCACGTTTTTATTGTTGGTACGAAACTTATAACTAAAAATTGATGAATGGCATCATACGTATCTCTGTCTCATTTATGAGGACGCACTGGCCGGTAATGGCCACAAGTTTATGTCAGATCTAAAGAAGACGGTAATTAATTTTTACGGGTCCATCTGCGACTATAGTGTAAACATATTCAATGTGTTTTCGGAATTTTCAAATTCAGGAAAATGATATTTTGGAGATGAACCTGTTTAACTACAATTTTAAAATAAAAGTATTTAATTTTGTTTGAAAAATATTAATTTAGTTACATGTTTGATGAGCAGGGACGGACGCAGAAATAGATTTAATAAGAGGCACAAAAAGTTTTCATTGTATTTTGTTCTTGAGTTGGGAGCACTTGTATATATTTATGATATTTGTTAAAGAAAACTTAAAAATTAGTTGGGAGCACGTGCCTCCGTACCGCATACAGTACATCCGCCCCTGTTGATGAGTCAGTTCCCAAAAAAAAGTTACATGTTAAATATATGTGTACATAATTTTGATATTTCTGTTTTAACTTGAAAATATTAAGTGACTTCGAGAATATCAAGTTATATGATTTAGTGTCTTCTATGTTAGTTTTTGAATTTGTGAAATGTTTGATACTAAGTTTTTTTTTTGTAAATTTTACCAAGTTTTTTTATTGGATAGAATGGTAAAAATGTTTTTTGATATGAGTATAGAATCTTGATATGTTGAATCAAAAAAAAAAAATATATTCAGACAGTTAACTAATGTTATCATGCAATTGAAAAAGATGTGATATGTTTTTAGTTGGGGATTTTAGTTGTTTCTATTGTTTGTTCTATCTGTTAAATATTACTGTTATATACACCAAACTTTATACTTGACATACCCATAAGAAAATTACATATTGAGTCATCCACTACAGAATTTAACCAAATTGGCACAACCAAATATAGAGTATGAGCATCTAAACTATTAAAACTGAAATACATTTCATACTTAACCCTAACTTTTCTTAAATAATTACCAACTTTTGCCACTCAATCTTAACAATAAAATTATATCGGTGTGGAAGCCCCCTTAGTCCAGTGGTTTGACTAAGGGTTTATTTAATGCTTCTACACCCAGAGGTTTGGGGTTCAAACCCTAGAAAATTCATAATTATGCAGATTATGGAGAAACATGTTACAAGAAAACTTCAGTTTGGTGCAGGGCGTACCATCGAACATGGATCTCATAGGACGGCTCGGAGCAGTGCAGTCAGACGTAAATTCTTATATGATGGTAGAATTGTCGGCTGTAGAATCTACTATGTAATATTTCCGTTGTAATGGATAATTAACCGGACGTTAAAAATATATATATATATATATCGGTGAAGCCTTCATTATTGTTGGTGGATTTCGGCAAGCCCATTAACAATATCTGATTATATATGATATGATTTAAAATAAATAAAAAAGCTTTATATTTTGAATATGGGCAATTGTCAAAAAGAACACTTTTGAAGTTTCTATCACAAAAATGACATCCAAATGAGAGAGTCACAAATATGACATTCATTAAATGGGTAGAATGTCACTACTGTCCCTAAATTGTAATGAATAAAAAAAAAATTCCCTTTGACTCCGTAGAAAGAAAACTCGATCTCATTCCTCCACGGCGAAGACTCCGGCGACCGCGAAAGAGAACTCGGTTCGCGGCGAAGCAGAGAAGATCCGGCGAAGAAGACTCTCCTCGTTTGCCTCTCTCTATCTCTCTCTCTCTCTCTCTCTCTCTCTCTCTCTCTCTCTCTCTCTCTCTCTCTCTCTCTCTCTCTCTCTCTCTCGATCCCGATCTCTTCGAGAGATCGACACAGTTGCGACGGATCTCTTCGACGCGACGGCGGCGACGGCTCTCGACCTCTTCAACACGACAGACAGCGGTGGCGGTGACTCTCTCCGATTGTCATTTCCGGTGGTATGATTCATCTTCTTAGGTTTTTTATTTTGATTTTGTGGAAGACGATGTAGTCTTTCTTTAGGAAGAAGAAGATGCTTAATTTTTTTTGGCGTGGATTGTGCTTTTTGATTAGCATTGTGTTTTTTGATTTGTTTCATCTTGCCACCATAGTCAATAGATTTCTTTCTTCCACTTATATGAGATTGAAGCTCGAGGATACTTTGATTGCATTGTTTTTGAGATCTTTTGAAAATAAATGAAGCATTTTGCTTGATCAAAATACATTCTCTGTTAGGGATAACTCATCAAAAGTTTTGAACTTTAGGATTGTGGATCGTTTATATATCAACACTTTAATCTATAATGTTAAGGATAACTCATTAAAAGTGATGTGTGTGTTTTGTATTTGTTTCTTTTTCTCACTTCAGGAAGTGTTTGTATTTGTTTCAGGAAAGCCTTCAAGAAAAGTTTCCTCCGACACAAATCCTTGTCAAGCACTCTCAGTCTCCGACGAAGTCCTTCCAGAGATCTCTCCCTCTCCGAATCTCTGTCTTTTCCGCTGGAAACCACCTCCAGAGCTCTATCTCTTTGAGGTATGTTTTTTTTGTTAGTGATCTCGTTGTCTACCGCTTCTTCCTTGTTTATACTGATAGAATAGGAATTAGTGTGTGTTTTAAAGGCTTTTGAGTTTTTGTAATCTTTGTATAATGTTTCTGAACTGACTTGAACATGTATACTCTAGTGTCTAGAACTAAATGCTAGATGTGTAATTTTGCTCTCTTGTTCTGATATTGATAAATTCATACTTTAAAATGTGAAAAATCCAACCAGTTCTATGAATTAAGACGATTCTTTGATTTGAATATTTTCAGGCAAGCCTTCCAGAAAATTCACTAGTGTGTGTTTTTAATGTTCCCAAGTGTTTCTTTAGTTCGTCTTGCTTTTGAATTTGTGTCTGAGGTATTGATAGAGTTGAATTGATGATGGATATGATTGTTAAAGTATGTGTGTGTTTCTTTTTCTGACTTCAGGAAGAGTTTGAGTTGTTTCAAGAAAGCCTTCCAGAAATGTTAAATTTTTTTCCCCTTGTTTTTGCAGGATAGAAACAAGATGGGAGATTCAGTGCCTCTCAGACTAGATATCCCTACGCTGAAGTACCCCATTGGAAAAGAGCCAAAAGAGAAGAAGAAAACAGTAAACCATCATTCAACATCCGTCTATATCCCCATTGTTGAGAAAAGTCTGACACCAGCTGAGTTTGAGAGAGTAAAAGAGGTTTTAGGACATGTAATGAGGCTCAGTAGCAGAAGTGATATTAAATTATCAGGAAAGATTGTCTACAGCATTCTCGCAAGAAGCATCGTCACTGTCAAGAAGAATGAAGCATGGTTCCATTTCGCTGCTCAGCCAATGAGATTCTCTATTAGAGAATTTCATATGGTGACCGGCTTGAAGTGTGATGGTGACTTAGAAGGACCAGAAGGGGAAAGCGAAAGATTTGAGTGGGAACTGCTAGAGGGTCGTACTCATCATACTTTGAGTGACGTGATGAGACAGCTCAAAAAGACAAAAAAAACTGCTTCTGATGAGAGAGTCTGCCTCCCAATCCTCCTCCTGGTTGAGAGCATTGTACTGCCAAAGAACAACAATGGGACTTTTCCTTTGGAGTATGTCAACAAAGCAAAGAATGTGGCATATCCTTGGGGAAGAGACGCTTACTTGGTGCTCCTGAAGTCGATTAAGAAAGCAGTCGCAAAACACCTAGAGGGTACATCAAGCTTTGAGTTGCAAGGTTATCCTCTAGCATTCAATATTTGGATACTAGAGTCGATACCCTTGCTTCGAGATAAGTTCAGTACTTGGGCACCGACTGTTAATCTTCCAGGAGTGATTTACTTGTGTGAGAAATACACTGAAGTGCAAAGTCCATCACTAATGCGGGTTGTACAGTTTGAAGCTGATAGAAAGGTAAGCTTTTACATTACCTTGTTTTGATATATTTGTCTGCTTCTTTTTAATTCTCATTGGTTCTCTTGTTTTATGCTTTCAGCTGAAGGTCACATGCATCCTACCTTCCATACCTCATGATCCAGAGGATGATGTCTCCCTGGAGGACGAACATAGTGATGAGCTGGAATCCGTGAAAGACATATCCAAGAAAGGGTACAAGTTTAAAGCCGATGATTGGGAAAATAGGTTTGTAGACACATTGGAGACATTGGATGCTCTTATTCATATGACGGAATCTGTGGAGAATAGCCAAACTCCTGCTTCGATTCAGAAGGACTTGGTAAATAACAAACTGAACAAGATCGTCGAGGTAATGACGGAGAATGTCAAAAGCATGAAGGATCGAATGTCTTTGCTGGAAGCAGAGAACATGGAGCTTAGAGCCCGTGTGTCAGAGTTGGAAGGAAACCAGAATGTTGCTCAACACACTCAGACTCCAGTTTTTCCCACTAATGTGACACAACAGGTAAAAATCTCGAGAAAACTTGTTTTCCAATTTGACTTTTGAAATGAAAAAAATCTTGTATTGTTCTTGACTGACTCCCTAATTTTTGATACACAGCAATCCGGTGGAAAAACTTTATCTTCAACATCTCAATAGCCTGAAACTCAGGAATTCTCTCCTAATTTGCCACAAGAGGTAATTATTGTTTGCCAATTAAAAAGAGTCTAGTCAGTTAAAGAGCATGTACTAGTTTTTTTCTCAAGCATGATTATTTCAGGAAAGTCTTCCAGAAAATTCCCTAGTGTCTGTTTTGAGAACATACTTGTGATGACATTTTCTTGATTTTTTGCAGAATGTGAGAGAGCAATTGAATGAGACCCCTTCCCTTCAAACTCAAGAATTCACTCCTAATTTGACACGAGAGGTAATTATTTTTTGCCAATTAAAAGAGTCTAGTCAACTTTAAGAGCATGTACTAGTTCTTTTCTCAAGCATGATTATTTCAGGAAAGCCTTCCAGAAAATTTCATATTGTATGTTTTGAGAACACACTTGGGATGACATTTTCTTGATTTTTTGCAGAATGTGAGAGAGCAATTGAATGAGACCCCTTCCCTTCAAACTCAAGAACTCTCTTTTAATTTGGTATGTGATCAAGATACTGTTTTACATTTTGATTGTAGAAGTAATTTTTGAAGGCTTTTGAAACACACTTGGGTTGACTTTTCCTGATTTTTTTTGCAGACTAGGATAGAGCAATTGAGTGAGTCACCTTCCCTTCAAACTCAAGAACTCTCACCTAATTTGCCACGAGAGGTATATGCTTAAAAAAATTGTTTTACATTTTGAATTTTGAAGTTATGTTAGGAATCTTTTGTGCATACTTGCAATGACCTTTCCTGATTTTTGCAGAGTGGAAAAAAGCAATTGTATGTGACACCTTTCCTTCAGACTCAATTTTTCTCTCCTAATTCGACAGCAGAGGTATGTACTCAAAAATATAGTTTTACACTTGGAGTATACAAGCCGTTTGTAAGATTTTGTACTTATAAAAGGCATTCTTGATTTCTTGCAGAATGATCCAGAGCAATCATATGATACGCCATCTAATGCTAATCAAAAAGAAAATCTTAGCAAAAAAGTAAGATCATTTTCTAAGATTATAGTCGATGGTATTTTTGTAGAGAAACTAATGCTACTTATACCATTATGAAAATTCTTTTATTAGGATGATATAGAGCCTGCGACTGTAATCATTTCGCCAAACATTACAAAGGTAAAACACATATTCTATTTTTTTGGAAGCTTTTGTAATTGTTCATGAACCAAATACTATTTTCTGTGCTTTGAAGGTGGGAGCAGATGAAATGAATGAGACACCTGCATCTCCAATAGCTCCACAGAGTATTGAGACTCAAGTTTTAACTCCAGTTCTGACGCAACATGTACATGCTCAAAAAAAATTGGAATATTCAATTAATTTTTGGAAGTTTTTGTAATTGTTCATGATCCAAATACTGTTTTCTGTGCTTTGAAGGTGGGAGCAGATGAAACGAATGAGACACCTGCATCTCCAATAGCTTCACAGAGTATTGAGATTCCAGTTTTTACTCCAAATCAGACACAGCAGGTACATGCTCGAAAAAAATCTTGGAGTTTTACATTACTTTTTTGAAGCTTTTGTACTTGTTGATGATCCCATTCCTGACTTTTTTATTTTGCAGAAGGTAACAGAGGGAACGTATGACTCTACAGAGCCTTTGACTGAAATCATTTCACCACCCAATAAAGAGCCTTCGACTGAAATTATTTCAGTTACCAATAAAAAGGTAAGCATGAAAACTCTTTCATAGCTGCAACTTAAACTTTAAATCGTAGAAACTCATTCATAAATACCTCTTTCGTTTTATTACAGGAGGATACATTGCAAAAAACACATTACCCTCCAGTCTCTTCACTGATTTCTAGAGTTATTGAAGAAACAAAGCTTGTTCAGACAAGTGCATCTTCATCACTTTCTACTCTCTTTGAAAACGGGGCAGATGTTGAGATTACAGCTAGCAATGACACTACCTGCCGAATCTGGTATCCTGGAAATGTATCTGATACCAAAATGTGTGATGGGGTAGAGAAGGTGACAGTAACTCTGTTTGATGACCAAAATAGAGTTACTGTAATAGCAGACAAAATCCGCCCTAAGCCACCAGCTGATGACAGAGAAAAGAAGTTTGAAATGATGGATAATGTTGAAGCGTTTTACAGTAAAGGATGAGGCAGTGGACAAGTCAGAATGATTCTGGATGATGATACATATTCTATCTATTTGAATAGCTCGTTGGAAACAATTACATTCAAGGCTTCAAATTTGAGAGTTCATAGGGAATGGCTAGATGGAGTGTGGAAGATGGCAGATGAGGTAATTTATATAGCTTAGATAACTTGAACTACAATTATTTAGGCATTGTTTGATATATGAACTTTTTATTATCTTTTTCAGATGCCGTCAGGTTACTTCAAAGGAATATTTGACTCGCAGAATCAGAATCCTAGTCAACAAGAGGTATGAAATCAGAACATATTGTAATCCTTGTTACTTGTCATTTTGGGAATGTGTTCATGAATAAAAGATGGCTTGGTTACTTATTATTTTAGGAATCCATTCTTGATAAAAGATTGTTTGGTTACTTGTTTGGTATGCTTATGAAATTGGTATTGTTTGATTATTTGTATGCTTATGGGAGATTAAGGAGAAGCCTGCTACTAAAAGGAATGCTGTTGATGGCTCATCACAAGAATCAGGAATAGGTTCTCTTAATACCTATCTCAGACGGAGCGAGAGGGTGCTTAAACGATCTAGAAAAAATGCATAGTTTTTTCAGGAAGGATTTGTTACCTTTCAGGAAAGGTTTCCAGAAACATATTTTGTTTGGTTAAGACTGTTTTCCAAAAAAAAAGAATCTTTTGTTAGGAATGTTGACTTGGTTATGTTATGTTCTTGAAGTTTAAACATAAATGTTGATTTGGTCTCTTATATTATTGAAGTTTTTAGCTGATTGTCTTGAAGTCACAAATACAAAAAAGATTGAAAGTAACATAAATTTTTAGTTTGTGAATGTAACAGGGAATCATCTGTCTATTGTCCAAACATAAAATGTTTTTAACTCCAATTATGTTTTATTTTAAAGAAGAAAAAAAAGCCTCCGGAGGAGGCAGTGGAGAATCGAACCCGGGAGGCCAGGGATGTAGTGTTAAAGGGGAGTGTTCAGCCGCTAGGCTAAGTAGAATCATTGTTTATGGATAGGAAAACAAATATAAAAATAGTCTTTCTGTCTCACTATCTAGAGAAAATGTTTCAGGAAAGGTTTCCAGAAACATATTTTGCAACATATTTTGTGAATCTAACAGAGAATATCTGGATAACAGGGAATCATCTGTCTATTGTCCAAACATAAAATGTTTTTAACTCCAATTATGTTTTATTTTAAAGAAAAAAAAAGCCTCCGGAGGAGGCAGTGGAGAATCGAACCCGGGAGGCCAGGGATGTAGTGTTAAAGGGGAGTGTTCAGCCGCTAGGCTAAGTAGAATCATTGTTTATGGATAGGAAAACAAATATAAAAATAGTATTTCCGTCTCACTATCTAGAGAAAATGTTTCAGGAAAGGTTTCCAGAAACATATTTTGCAACATATTTTGTGAATCTAACAGAGAATATCTGGATAACAGAACAGAAACCAAAAAAAAAACGGTTGGTAATCAACACGACTCGAACCCGGGGGGGGGGAGACTCTTCAAAGGGTAAATCGAAAGTAAGCAAGTTTAGCCGCTAGGCCGAGGAGAATCATCTGTCTATTGTCCAAGCATAAAATCTTTTTAACTCCAATTAGGTTTTCTTTTAAATAAAAAAAAAGCCTCCGGAGGAGGCAGTGAGGCATCGAACCCGGGAACCAAGGTTGTAGTATTTAATAAGAGTGCGCAGCCGCTAGGCTAAGTAGAATCATTGGTAATTGCTAACAAGATAAAAATAATATTATGTTTTGTGTCTCTATATCTTTAGATCTCCATCTCTCTCAAATTATCCTTCCATCTTTTTTCATCAATACAAACCATTTCCAAAGCTCTCTCTCTATCACCGACGAACACCGATGTCCAGAGCTCTCGATCTCCTACACAAACCATTTCCAAAGCCCTCTCTCTATCCCCGACAAAAACCCATCTCCTAGACATCACTCCCTCTCCGAATCACCGACGCGAGCTCTCGATCTCCGGCACAAATCTCGATCTCTCTCTCGATTCCTCTCGTCGGTGGCTCATTTCTTCTGTTGCCGACTCGTGTATATCAGGTATGTGCTTTCTAATCGGAAAGTTTCAATTTTTATTTACTCGTGTAGACACATATACTTGTTGTGTCTTTCTTTATGGTTTTGTCTCCTGATTCAATTCTGGAAGAAGAGTTTAGCTTTATGGCTCTGAGTTTGCAGGTTTACCGTTTGATATATTTAGGCTGTGTTGTATGTATTTTCAGTTTTGGTTGCTTGTGTTTTCAGTTTTTTTGTTTCTTACCTGTGAAAGAATGTGTGTTTTTGTTTTTCTCACTTCAGGAAGCGTTTGTGTTATTTCAGGAAAGCCTTCGTGTGGAGGGATGGATCAAGGTTCGTCTTCGTATCCGGAGGAGTCTTTGGGATCAAAGATCAACAGAATCAGTGAGATGGTGGAAGATTATTTAAAGATTATGGACTCTCGATTGTGTATGATTGAAAAAGATAGAGAGGAGATTAAACTTCGTGTGACAAATCTAGAGAAACTCCAAAGGGTTACTTCATATGGGATTCCAAACAATGAGGTAACTTTTGGTTTTGGAAATTAAAGTTGAATGTTTATAGTTGAATGTTTATAAATATTTAGGAATGCCATCCTGATTTTTTTTTTTGAACTTGCACATACTGACACAATGCCATTGCATGAGTGGGCTTCCAGACAAGATGAAGCCAATCCAGATCAGACGCAGCAGGTACATGCTCAAAACCATGTTGGACTTTTCGTTTAAAATTTAATGTTTATAAATATTTAGGAATGCCATCCTAATTTTTGTTGAACTTGCACAGACTGACACAACTCCATTGCATAAGTGGGCTTCCAGACAAGATGAAGCCAATCTAGATCAGACGCCGCAGGTACATGCTCAAAAAATTTCGGACAAGCAACGCCTTAGTCGAGCTCGCAGAAATATTTCAAGAGAGGAAAATAAGGTATTACTCATTGATGTTATACATATTTATGGTTGCCTTCTTAATTTTTCTTGTTTTACTATCAAAACTGACTTATATCCTTCAATAAACCATCACAGAACGAAGAAACCAAAGTTCAAACTCGCTTTGATGTTGGTGCTAGTGTGGAGATTGCATCAAAAGATGAAGACAGATATGTGAAATGGTATCCAGGAACTGTGCTGAAGACAGATATTCGAAATGGGGTTGAGATGTTGAAGGTTGAGTACTCAACACGGTTTCGAGACAAAGAGAAGACAAAGAAACTTCATGAAAGTGTGTCCATTGACAGTATTCGTCCTCAGCCACCCCTTGAAGAGACAAAAGGATTTGAACTGCTGGATAAGGTGGAGGCATGCCACAATGACGGCTGGTGCAGTGGAGAAGTTCATAAAATTTTAACTGATGACATATATTCTGTCCGTCTCAACAGATCTACTGAATCCATTCAATTCAACCTATTTGATTTGCGCATACCTAAAGAATGGGTTGATGGTGTTTGGAAGATGGAAAAAGAGGTAAACAAAATCCCTAATATCCACTTAGATTGAAGTTCTCTACAATATTCTGATATATTGGTTTTGTTTCTCAAATAGAAGAACATCAGACTCAGAGTGCAAAGCCAAGACAAGACAAACATGCAAAAAAAACAAGAATGAAGGTATGTCTGTGTTTCTTTTTCTCAGTTCAGGAAGGTCTTCCAGAAAAAGTTATATTATACTGAAATTTATTCTTTCTAAGATAGTTTCTATTCTCAGTTCAGGAAGCCTGTTGTTGGTATGAAGAGGAAAGCAACTGCTAAGCCAGTAGATCATCTTGCTTTTCTTCAACGAGAAGAAAATAGGCCAATAGGACCTAGAAACCCTCCTTTTCCTGTAACACCTGAGGTTATCCTTCCTATTGATCTTTTTGTGACACCTGAATTTTCTCGGTTTTCAAGGCTTGGATATTGGATGCAACTAAGGGGCATACATCATGTGTAAGCAAATTATGTTCTTGTATAAAAATATTCTTAATTTATTTTTACAGAGATTTGATTCATACTTTTAACTTTTGTCAAGTACAGGCCTATTTCTATCAATGGAAACACAATAGAGAAAGATTTCTTTGAATACCTTGACAATGCAGAAAACCATCTCAAAGAAAAGATAACTAATTTAAAATTAGGTTGAGTTATACTAGATGTTTTTGTTATTGCATTTGTGGATCTTGTCAAAAAAATAAAGTTGGTTTTGGTGATTACAGAGCGTGATGTAATTCTAAGTTATATTGTTACTTTGGCAGCATGTAGATGCAGCATTTGCAATGCTAAATCAAAGGAGAACTGAGCAATCTTCTTGGTTCAGCGAGCAAGGTATACCAAAAGCTTGCTTTGTACCAGCCATGTTCTTAGAAGCGGTTGGATGTAGTTATGAAAATCTCCAGAAGCCAAAAAAAAAGGGATGAAGATCGTACAGGGTTGGGTAGGGAAAATTGTGAATGGTTTAATACATCCAAATAAGATGTGGATGCAAGATGTTGACATTGTCTATGGTGTCATCCATCAAAGACTTTTGGAACACTACATTGGGGTGGAGATACATCTGATGGAGAACACAATCACAATCTTTCATTGTGGCGTTCACAAGGTTGAAGAAAACCCTCTAATCCAAAAACTGGCAGGTAAATGTTCATGTCTGTTTAATATTTTCTTTCTTAGGATTGTGCTCTGTTATGATGTGTTAAGATGGTTGCTCTGTTGTTTACGCTCTCTGTTATTGTTTATATATTTGTAAGCATAGATAACATAGATATATAGTTATCATTGAAATGTGCAAATATATCATTTTGTCAAAATCATGATGGCTTTCCAGAAACTAACATCAAGACAATTTTTTTTTGTGTTCTTACAGTGTTGATTCCTGCCATAAAGTTGGAAATGATGAATGAAGAGATAAACTTCAAAGATATCATCCTGTTTCAAGTTAAGAAAGCAGAAGGGCTACCACAGACAAAACTTCCTTTCAATTATGGTCTCTTTATTGTCAAGATGCTAGAATGCAGGTCATTAGGATTGAAGAACATGTCCAACATAAATGATGATACTGCGATGGATTTACGAAGCAAGCTATGTTGTGAGTTATTCGATCAGTTCATGGATAAAGATTTCCAGGAAAGTTGCAGAAGGTGATCATTCAGCTTGTGTTAAATGTCTTCTTTTAATTTATGTTTCTGTCTGTTTAATGTCTTATTTCTTTGGATTGTTGTTTAAGCACTTTGTTGTTGTTTCTCTAAGTGAATCTACAAAGAAAAGTTTTAAATTGTTGATGAATCATGCTTATAATTTTTCAAAGTTTTATACTACTGAATGAATAAGTGAGCATAGGATATCATTTTCCAAATTTCAGGATTGCTTTCCAGAAACGAATATAAAAAGGAAATTACACAGATATGACACCACTAATCATCTACATTCTAATCATGCTTGTAATTGGACAAAAATTTGTACATTTGTTTATGGGTTGATTTGAATACGAGTGAGAAAGACTAAGTAAGCGTATGATATCACTTTGTCAATTTCAGGATGGCTTTCCAGAAACGAATATGAAAAAAAAGATTCACAGATATAAGAAAATTTCAATGAGACCAATTTCAATTAAAAGAGTAGGGGTCCAAATAATGTAACCATCAAATAACCAACATCCATGAATGATCAATAAAAATGTAAAAAAAACATGGCAACTGAAAAAGAATAAAGCAATGATGAATAAAGATCTTCATCCTATAGGCTTCGTGCATGTGGTCTTGTTGTGCCCTCCATCGCCACATCTGCTGCACTTGTGGGACTGCGATTTAGATCCAGGAACACCAAAATCACCAACGGTTCTCTTTCTCTTTGTAGGAGGACGTCCACTTCTCTTTTTGGTAGCTGGAGGTGGGCAAGACAGTTCATCAATGTTAGATGGATAGGTGGACGTTGACAACTCTCCACCAGGGTGTATGCTTTCAGCATAGGCGCTTGCCCATGTTTCTGTCAAGTGAGAAGGATCCACATAGCGATTTTCATCCCTCTTAACATGTTTTGCAGCCGCAATTGCATGTATACATGGTATCTTGTCGATGTTAAAAACATTACAAGAGCAATGCCGCTTCTCCAGATCAACAACATACTTCGTAGTTTCATCCTTCACCTCAAACTCGTTTTGATCAACTTGATACACATTCAGTAACATTGCAGCACCAAACCTGGATACCAATTTTTGCACAACTTTTGAAGTAACCAGGTGCCTATGTCTTGCAGCCGCTTCGCGTCGCTCAAAAAACCAAGTGGTGAGTGTCAATCTGATCGTCTCAAGGAGAGAGATCAGTGGCAACTCACGAGGCAACCTCAACATAGAATTGAGAGACTCTGCAATGTTGGTAGTCATCATATTGTACCTGTTCGCAGGCGCAAAGCATCGTGCCCACTTCCTAAAATCTGAATCTTCCAGATACTTAGCCAATTCAGGACATTTATCCTTTATATCCTTGAAGATTAACCAGAACTCGTGACACGTGTAGGCATCAGCAGCATTTTCCACCAAAGGTAGCAAACCAGTCCTCGAATATGTAGGAGTGATGTTGCGGAGAAGATGGATCCTGCAGATTCCATGGTGAGATAAGGGATAAACATCCTCTAGCGCTGAAGCAATGTAGATAGCTCTGTCTGATACAAAAACAAGATCCGAAGCGTCTGGGATCATCTGGCTCAACCCTCTAAAGAACCATTTCCAAGAGGCGGCATTTTCTGCGTCGACCACTGCAAAAGCCAGAGGATATAGATGATAATCCCCATCTTGAGCACAAACTGCCAATAAAGTCCCATTGAATTTTGCCTTCAGAAATGTACCATCTACTGCAATAACTCTCCTCATCAATGAGAATCCCCTTATCGATGGACCAAAAGCAACAAATGCGTACTTGAACTTTCCAGCAGCATCCACTTGTTGATAAGCTAACGAACCAGGGTTTGTCTCTATAACTTTGTACAACCACCTAGACAAATTGTGATAGCTGTCTTCAGGAGTCCCTCTAACCAAAATCTGAGCTTCTTCTTTCACCCTCCAAGCTTGTTTGTAATTGATGTGAACGCCATGCAGCATCCTGACCTGTTCAATGATCTGTTTCGGTTTGAGACCTTCCTTCTTTTCTCCATAATTGCTGCAAATCAAAGAACCCAACAACTTTGCAGATGCTTGTCTGTGGTTGGCAGTCCTGAGTGTTGTATCGCATGTATGTTCATGAACATACTTTTTAATAACAAAAAAGTCTGAAAGAGGTAGTTTAGTAGCACGCATCCTCCATGTGCAATTGGCATCAACACAACTCAATAACACTCTTGACTTGTTAGAAGAGACAGTCTGGTACTCAAACTTCCACTCTAGAGCCCATTTCTTCATCCTCAACAGCAACTCTTTCTTGGTCTTAAAATACCTATTCACCTTAATATCACCAGCTCCTTTTGTTGTTGGTGAAAGTCCAATATGGACAGGACTGAAATCTGGAAGAGAAGTCAGAGGAACTGTAGAAACACCTTCATAAAGAAGACTCTGCAAAATTGAAGTCATTCTGGAAGGCTTAGTAAGTCGTTCTGGAAGGCTATCCAGAACAGTCTAAGAAATCATACAAACCAAAAAAAACGAGATAGAAACAATGTACCTGTTTTCCTGTTTGCGCATTAGAAGGAACAGGAGAAGCAAATGTATTGGACGCTTGGTTGTTAGACCTAACTGAATGAGTATTAACCTGCAAAATCAAGATGTTCTGGAAGGATTAGTACTTGGTTAGGAAGCCTATCCTGAACAGTCTAAGAAAGAACAAAATCATACAAACACAAACAGAAAAAAAGAGAAATTAGAGATGATGTACCTGTTTTTCTCTCTGCACAGTAGAACGAAGAACTGGAGTGGCATTCAATGGGACATGAGAAGCAAATGTTTCACTAGTTTGCCTATTACAGCTTGATGGATCGGTATGAACCTGCAAAAAGGTCAAGTTGTTTTAGAAATGTTTAGTACTTGATTAGGAAGCTTATCCTGAAAAGTCAAAAAGATGATACTAATTCAGTGTAGAAGCCATCTACCTGAATTTCTCTCTGGACAGTAGAAAGACCTTCATAAAGAAGACTCTGCAAAATTGAAGTCGTTCTGGAAGGCTTAGTAAGTCGTTCTGGAAGGCTATCCAGAACAGTCTAAGAAATCATACAAAAAAAAAAACAAGATAGAGAAACAATGTACCTGTTTTCCTCTCTGCACATTAGAAGGAACAGGAGAAGCAAATGTATTGGACGCTTGGTTGTTAGACCTAACTGAATGAGTATTAACCTGCAAAATCAAGACATTCTGGAATGATTAGTACTTGGTTAGGAAGCCTATCCTGAACAGTCTAAGAAAGAACAAAATCATACAAACACAAACAGAAAAAAAAAGAGAAATTAGAGATGATGTACCTGTTTTTCTCTCTGCACAGTAGTGGCATTCAATGGGACACTAGTTTGCATGTTACAGCTTGATGGATCGGTATGAACCTGCAAAAAGGTCAAGTTGTTTTAGAAATGTTTAGTACTTGATTAGGAAGCCTATCCTGAAAAGTCAAAAAGATTATACTAACACAGTCTAGAAGCCATCTACCTGAATTTCTCTCTGGACAGTAGAAACAGGCAAAGCAAATGTATCAGAAGCTTGTTTGTTACAGCTAGCTGAATCAGCATTAACCTGAAAAAGTCA
The DNA here is from genome assembly GCA_026261945.1 of Hirschfeldia incana. Lineage (NCBI taxonomy): Eukaryota > Viridiplantae > Streptophyta > Magnoliopsida > Brassicales > Brassicaceae > Hirschfeldia > Hirschfeldia incana. The sequence continues at coordinate 1,334,412 of JABCMI010000005.1, forward strand.
AGTCATTCTGAAAGGTTTAATACGTGCTTAGGAAGAGAATCTTGAATAATTTAGTTGAAAAAATCTCAGACCTTAATACACAAACAACATGTTCCAACAAATGATCTACTCTTCCCAATAAAGCTTTTGAGATGCCGAGTGTTTGAAATGGAGATGGGAGGGACACATTCAACAGTACTGTTGATATCAAGCGACATCCCATAACTTAAACCAATCACTTCCTCTTTGAAATCTTCAGAAACTATCTACATCAAATCATCAAATTGAATATCTTCTTCTAAGGAAACGAAAGATGCATTCCTTGTCAAATCCACATGAAACTCCCATTTAGATGCATCTTTCGACCTCCAATGTCCACAAACACAAAGAACTTCCATAGTTCTTTTGCTACAAAACAAAATCAATCAAAAAAATCTCACATAATCAATGACTTACCAAAAGACTGGAACTAGTAAACGAAATCTCCAATCCTAGCTGTTTTGATACAATGAAGTAATATGATTCCTTTGCAGCCAAAGTGAATCTAAGAAGCATTTCCTTTAATACCTTTAAGGCGATGGCAGCGGATTCCTCTGATTACAGCAACAACGAATCTCAGTAACAGAGGAGATGATGACGCACTCGCCGAGGATGAACGAGCCAACGATGGAAATATGGAGATGACGATGGAAGGGATGATCGACTCCAAAAGACACAGCAACGGAGCTGAGTGACGACGGAGATGATGACGCCGGAGATGATGACGCCGACTCGCCGAGGATACACGACGCCGACGATGGAGATATGGAGATGATGATGAAAGGGATGATCGACTCCAATCCGAGAAGCCACATCAACGGAGCTGAGTGAAGACGGAGATGATGACGCCGACTCACCGAGGATGAACGACGCCGGCGCTGGAGAATTGGAGATGATCGATGATCGGAGTGTCCGAGCTCGACGGCGTGAGAGAGACATACTTTCAATTATTTTCAGAAAAAAAAATGTTATTAGTTAGTAAAGGAGGGGTAGCATGGTAAATGAATCACTTAATGAAACCTAATTTTGTGATTCTGAACCTTGGGTGTTCTTTTTGGAAGATAAACTTGTATTGGTGTCATATTTGTCATTTTCTCTTTGAATATTAGTTGAACGATGACACTAACCAACATATATATTATAATAATACAGAACCTCTTAGTCCATACGAACATATTAATTATATATTTAAATCAAAAATATAAACTAAGAATTAGTATAATTATTCATGTCATATTTAATAAGTCATGTTATAATTTTAGGAGTTATGTTATTTTTTTTATAAAAGTGATTGTATATATGACATATGACAAATCATTTCTCAAATAATATATAGAAGATATAAAGTAAACTGAGAGAAATGTAAATTTGAAAAAAAAAATTATATATAATAATTGTTATAGAAAAATAAATATATAAATGCACAAGCTTATTAAATGGATAAATTTATAAGCAAATATAATACAAAAACGGTTTGTGTAATAAAAATTATAAAATTTATTTAGATATTAGTTAGATTAGTTTAGCATCTAACCACAATATAAACCACCAACAGATTTAAAATATTTATAATCCATCTTTAAATCAATCATAATAATTTTTGTTACAAGTATAAAAAACACTTGTGTTAGATCTTTCAAGCATCTATCTTTTATTTTTGAAGACAACATAATGAGAGACGTCATTCATAGCTTACTAATTAAGCCAATGAATCAGTTGGCTAGGATAAAACATATTAAGTAATGGATCATATCTACTAAGTATTACGAGAAATCGAAGTTCCAAGATTTATAGCAATGTTGGTTTATAATACCCACGCGAAATATGTTCTAAACCTAGTGTTCTTGTTGTATAAACTCGAACCAGAGAGAGAGAGAATGGTATGAGCCGTATGGCTTAAAGAGATGAGGGAATGAGATGTTATTCATAATCAAGCAAAGACCATCCTTATATATAAGGTGGTTGCCGCCATATTACATAAAGTTAAGCAATGTGGGACTTTCTAACATACTAGAAAGTCGCCACCTTTAATGAAATGCTAAGGCCCAATCCACATAAGGATTGGTCCGGTTTATTACAAGTAAAACATAAACCTCGGTTAAGGCATTCTCAAACCAGACGGTTTTCAACACTCCCCCTGAATGCCAGAACCGTCTAGGGGTCATAATGTGTTTGGGATACTGCCTCGTTAAAACCTCTCCATGGTAAACCCAAAACCCAATGTGGTAAAAGAGAACCCATGGATAGGAAAAAGAGTACAGCCACATTACTCCCCCTGAAGTGAACATCACTGAAGGTCTCTCAGTGAACGCATACCAATCTGCAGCATAAGCTTCTTGAGTGTACATGTTGGTAATGCCTTGGTGAAGAGGTCGGCTGAATTATCACTTGACCGGACTTGGTGAACCTTGACCTCTCCTTCCTTCTGAAGGTCATGGGTGAAGAAGAACTTGGGGAGTACGTGCTTGGTCTTATCACCCTTGATGTATCCTTCCTTGAGTTGAGCTATGCAGGCCGCATTATCTTCATAGATGATGGTCGGACCGTCTTTGCTGTCCGTGATTCCACATGCTGTCCGAATCTGATGTGTCATAAGTCTCAGCCACACACACTCTCTGCTTGCCTCATGAATTGCCAATATCTCTGAGTGGTTGGACGAGGTTGCAGAAATGGTCTGCTTGACTGATCTCCATGAGATAGCCGTACCTCCATATGTAAAGACATAGCCGGTTTGAGACTTAGCACAATGTGGATCCGAATTGAAACCTGCATCAGCAAAACCAACCAAATCCTCTTTGTTTTGGTTAGTATAAAATAATCCCACATCCTTAGTCCCTTGAAGGTATCTCAGGACGTGTTTAATCCCATTCCAATGCCTCATGGTCGGACATGAACTGTATCTAGACAGTAGGCTTACTGCAAAGGCTATGTCCGGCTTAGTATGAGTGGTCAGGTACATTAAGGCACCAATGGCACTGAGGTAAGGATACTCTGGGCCGAGGACCTCTTCATCTTTAGCCTTAGGTCTAAACGGGTCAGTATCCAAACCTAGGGATCTCACAACCATGGGACTACTAAGTGGGTGACACTTATCCATACTGAACCTTTTAAGGATCTTTTCAGTATAAGTCTTTTGATGAACAAGGATTCCATCCTTAAGATGTTCAATCTGTAGTCCCAAGCAAAATTTGGTCTTACCCAAATCTTTCATCTCAAATTCTCTTTTGAGGTACTCAACTGTTTGAGCTATTTCCTTGGCCGTTCCAAGTATGTTTAAATCATCAACATACACGGCTATGATCACATAGCCTTGGCCGGATCTCTTAATGAATATACATGGGCTTACTTGATCATTCTTGTAGCCTTCTTTCAACAAGTACTCACTCAATCTGTTGTACCACATACGACCAGATTGTTTCAGTCCGTACAAAGCTTTATCAAGCTTAATGCAATGTTGTTCTCGAGAACCTTTAGCATTCTTAGGTATTTCAATACCTTCTGGTACTTTCATGTATATGTCATTGTCCAGTGGTCCATAAAGATATGCTGTTACTACATCCATCAACCTTAAATCTAGGTTTTCTCTTATGGCCAGACTTATAAGGAATCTGAATGTGGTTGCATCCACCACAGGAGAATAAGTCTCCTCATAATCGATTCCTGGTCTTTGTGAGAATCCTTGTGCAACAAGTCGGGCCTTATACCTCACGACTTCACCTTTCTCATTTCTCTTTCTCACAAAGACCCATTTGTATCCCACTGGTTTTATATCATGTGGTGTCAGGACTATCTTCCCGAACACACCTCTCTTCTTAAAAGAGTTTAGCTCCACGTTTATGGCTTCTTTCCACTTAAGCCAATCTTTTCGTTGCATGCATTCATAAATAGACGTGGGCTCATGATCCTCATCATCAATAAGTTCAAGTGCTACTTCATAAGCAAATATATCACTGATGTCGACATCTTTTCGATTCCAATGTTTTCCAGACAAGACATAATTTATGGAGATCTCATTATTATCAGGAATTTCAGTACCAGGTTGCAAGGCGTCCCGAGCAACTCCTTTTGGTACGTCCGGACCATTTTCTTGGTCAGGGACTTCAGGTGTGACCACGGCCTGGGTCGGGCCGGTCACGTTTATGTCTGGTGGTTCTTCCTCGGACCTTGCACCTTTCTTAGTTTTCCGAGGCTTTTTATCTAAAGAACCAATGGGTCTACCACGTTTGAGACGTGCCTTGGAATCAGTAGCCACTTGGTTGTGTCCCTCATGAACATCAATCCGTAATGGTGCATTAGCAGCTGGTATATATGACTTAGTCATTCTGTTTGGGTCAGTGAAGGAGTCAGGCAATTTGTTGGCTAATTCTTGTAAATGTATAATCTTTTGAACCTCAAGATCACATGCTTGAGTTCGAGGATCTAGCCATGCCTGGGATGTACTCTCCCATGTAATTTCCTTTACCAGCTTATTATTGTATCCTCCCAACGAAGGATACTCAGATTCCACAAAATGGCAATCTGCGTACCTGGCCTTAAACAAATCACCCGTGGTCGGCTCGAGGTACTTTATGATAGAAGGGGATTCGTATCCCACATATATTCCCATCCGTCTCTGAGCTCCCATCTTTGTCCTCTGAGGAGGAGCAATTGGATAGTACACGGCACATCCAAAAGTCTTAAGGTGGGAGATGTCTGGCTCTCGACCCATAAGTAGTTGGGATGGTGAATACTTATGATCACTAGATGGTCTGATGCGTATTAGTTCAGCAGCATGCAATACGGCATGTCCCCAAGCAGTAACAGGGAGATTACTTTTCATGAGTAAAGGTCTAGCTATCATCTGGATCCTTTTGATAAAGGACTCGGCTAGACCGTTCTGTGTATGGACATGTGCCACGGAGTGTTCAACTGTCACCCCCATGGACATACAATACTCATAAAAGGCTTGGGAAGTGAACTCACCAGCATTATCAAGACGTATAGTCTTCAAAGGAAAGTCTGGAAAGTGTTGTCTCAATCTGATGATTTGAGCAAGCAATCTAGCTAAGGCTAGATTCCGTGTGGTCAATAGGCACACGTGGGACCATCTTGTGGACGCATCAATGAGTACCATGAAGTATCTAAACGTCCCACTTGGTGGGTGTATTGGTCCACAGATGTCACCTTGAATTCTTTCCAGAAAACCAATTGTTTCCTTTGTCACTTTGACTGGTGATGGTCGGATAATGAGTTTCCCTTGTGCACAAGGTACACACGTGTGTGTCTTAGGGACAACTCGTCTACCTTTAAGGTTATGACCATTTGAGTTTTGAATAAGTCTACGCATCATAGATGACCCGGGATGCCCTAACCGGTCGTGCCACAAGTTGAAATTCTCTTTGAATTCCTTACTTATTATGGAATTGGCTTCGACCACACTGATCTGAGCATGGTAAAGACCAGTTGAGATAGCTGGGACGGTTTCCAAGACCCTCTTATGGCCTTGGTCGAATTCGTAAATATTTAGGAATTCTTTGGTTCCTTCTCCAACAGTCTCAATATGAAGACCATTCTTACGAATGTCTTTAAAACTCAGGAGACTTCTCTTAGAGTTTGGAGAGAACAATGCCTCATCTATTTCCAGATGTGTACCGTTTGGTAACAAAATATAGGCTGGGCCGTGGCCCTTAATTAGTGATGATACACCAGCTATTGTGTTCACATTGGCATCTTTCAAAGTTAATTCAATGAAGAATTTCTTGTCCCTTAAAATCGTGTGGCTTGATCCACTATCAACCACAAGTGTGTCCATACTCCCTTTCATTCTAGACAATAAAAATATAATCTGAATCATTCATATTATTATTGAAATGAAAGCAATACATAGTTTATTTTGAAAATCTCAAAATCAAAAACAATGAAAATCGTTAAAGCCTAAATAAAAATCAAAAGCAATCAAACACAAGTCGTTTGTTGCAGCAAATCATTTGGATTTATCATCTTCCAGTAACTCTAGAAGATCTGAAGTCTCGAAATCCATGAGATTGTCATTGTCATGATCAAAATCGTCCTCATCATCCTTGTACACCATATGTGCTTCAGGATTCTTGCCTTTTAGACTCCCTTGATAGAGATCCACCAGATGTTTGGCAGTACGGCAATTCTTTGCCCAATGATTCAACATTCCACATCTGTGACATGGAGAACTTCCAGGATTTTGTGGCTTTGCAGCTGTCCCATTGCCCTTGTCTTTGCCACGTCCATTGTTGGACTGGTTCGGACGGTTATAAGGGGTTTTACACCCTTTGCCATAGCCACCATGTCCACGTCCTCGCCCATTTCCTCCACGACCACGTCCTCTTCCATATGAGGAACCGCGGCCATTTTGGTCATGACGGACATGGTTGGCTTCAGCACCATCTTGAGGCTCATCTAAAGCCAGATTTGCCTCAGGGACCGGCTTAGTACCAGGGGGTCTAAGTCCGCTGTTTTTCAAGAGGAGTTGGTTGTTCTTTTCAGCAAGTAACAGACATGAGATGAGCTCACTGTAGGTTTTAAAACCTTTCTGTCTGTACTGCTGCTGAAGCATCAGGTTATTTTCAGGCATAGTCTGAAAAGTTTTCTCCAACAACTCATCTTCCGTAATCATACTGCCACACATTCTCAATTTTGAGACAATCCGAAACAAGGCTGAGTTATACTCATCCACTGTCTGGTAATCCTGAAATCTGAGATGGGTCCATTCATAGTTGGCACCCGGAAGAATCAGAGTCTTCTGGTGTTTGTATCTCCTTTCAAGTTCGATCCACAACTCGTGTGGATTAGTCACTGTGAGGTATTGAGACTTCAAACTCTCCTCAATGTGATGTCGGATCAACATGAGAGTTTTAGAGTTCTCTCTCTTATTGGCATTGTTCCCTTCGACAATGCAATGCTCTAGGCCTTTGGCTCCAAGAGAGATCTCGATATCCATTGCCCATTGCAAGTAATTGTCACCCCTCACATTTAGAGGTGCAAAATCCAAAGTTGCTATTTTGGCCATCTGAAAAACAAAGTCAGATTGTTTAGGTCTTTAAGATTTCATGTTTTGTCCATCTTAGAAATCTTTAGTTTTGAAATCGGGTTTGAAAACCATTTTAAAAACAAGATGGATGGTCGCTCGGTCTTACCGTACCGCGTACGATCTCACCGTACCGCGGACGCTTCATCGACCGTTCGTACCGTGAGGTACGCTCATCGACCGGCTGTACCGCGAGGTACGCACGTTGATCGGCTGTACCGTGTGGTACGCACACTAGTCGGCTGTACCGCGTGGTACGCTCACTGATCGGCTGTACCGCGTGGTACGCTCACTAGTCGGCTGTACCGCGTGGTACGCTCGCATCGACCATGCGGGTCTAGTGGTACCGCCTGGTACCCATCATCGACCCAAGACTGATCGAGATCTCTTCGTACTGCGGTACGAGTCATCGATCATCGCGGATCATCATTGATCACCGCGGATCACTATTGATGATCAACGTGGATCATCGCACCCGATCACCATGAATCATCGCGGATCACCGGGAATCATCGTAGGCGATCACCGTGATCATCGGTGATCACGGGTGATGGTCTAGTTGCACCATTTGGTGAACATCATCGAACCAAGTTATTTTTAATCCTTAATAATAATTTCTTAGTAGGATCTAACCACATAATGAAGTGGATCATCGATCAAAAACATTTTAAAACTTATAATTTTAGATTTGTTTGAACATATAGCGTATCATCCTTAAATAAGGGGTATCACTTGTTGTTCATTCAAATACAAAGTTTTAATTAATCAGAAACATTCATCTTATGTTTTGTTTGACATATAGCGTGTCATCCTTAAAGGGGTATCGCTTGTTGTCTTGCAAAACACTTGACTATGCAACCGTTTATTAAGGTTCTAGGGGTTTTAGGATCCGAACCTCATGGTTTAGGTGAGTAAGGCTCGGATCTGATCATATATGATCGGATAAAAGGTTTAAGAAGGTGTAGAAGTCGGATACAATATATAGTTTTGTAAAATCGGATATAATACATCAATTAGGTCTAATTTAAAATT